>CM012440.1:8564938-9929299 GCA_003999625.1 Oryzias javanicus | reverse complement strand
TTTAGGTTTTATCTTAAGTTACCATGCTCACATTTAATTAGAGTACTATCATTAAAAATTTTAACATTAACTGACACATTTATTTCTAGATATATATATATATTTTATAAAATTTCTAATACATATATATATATCTATATATATCTATATAATATATTATATATCTATATATATAATATTATAATTATATATATATATATATATATATATATATATATTATATATTAATATATATATAATATATATATATAATATATAGATATATATAGATATATAGATATATATATATAGATATATATATATAGATAGATAGATATATATAATTCATATTATAATGTATGTCCTTTCTATGTTTCCCTGAAAATCTCTCTGTGGGACAATTTAGAGTCCTTGCCTACTTTTTGGTTCATTAAGCCAGGAACCTTTGGGGTAATTCTGGGAACATAAAGCTTCTCGACTCTCACATCTCTGATCCTGGTGTTCTTGTTTTAATCATGCAAGAACAATCACCAATCTGAATCCACTTTTATCCACATTTAAGAGGTAGATGGTCATCCTTGCATTATATTGATTGCTTTAATTATTGCAACTCTGTCTTTACATGTTTAAATGGGAATCACATGAATGTCTTCAGGTTGTCCAGAGTGCTGCAGCAAGGCTGAGAACATATTGCCTTTTGATATTTGCAAGTCATTCCCTTAATTATAAAACTACAAAGGCTCCATATCATGCACATTCTTTATGTTAAGATTTTCAGTTCAAATTTAGGAGCTCTAAGCAACCAGTTATAAATTACATTCCAGAGTATCTACAGAGTTTCCACAGACTCATGCTCATGGCCTCAGCACGTCCCTGAGATCATGAGAACAGGGTCTGCAGATTCAGAAAAGAACATAAATAAAAATGGAAGCTTTGTGGTGGGGATATCCCGTCTTCCCTCAGATCTGTGTACTCTCCAATCTATTTAAAAATTAAATAAAAACTAATCAATTTAAAATCACATCAATTTAATTAAATTGAATTAATGTTTTGTGCTGCTGTGTGCTCCCAAGTCACTTACTGACTTTATTTTTTTCCGGTAACACAAACAACGTTAATAACAGTAATTTTGTCTGCAGCAGCCCACTACAACTCCTCAAAGTAAACCACACTCACTAATTCTGGTTTCCTGTTTCCAACATATGCAAAATAAAAGCAATCAAACTGAGAGAATAACTCCAAACTGTGTGGCTGTGGTTTTATCATTTCCCATTGTCTCTAATGCAGACAACATACAAAGTGTTGCATTTGTGGGACATTATTTTATTTTTCTGTAATGTAATCCAGTCGGGATGAACGTTCTGTTATTTAGAAAAAAAATACTGGTTATCACAGAATTTTACTGGTTAGAAATTATTTTGTTGTAAAGTCGGCAAAGAAAGGAAGTGACGTAAGGTTCACAAATGTGAGGTGAACACTGCAACTGATAGAGTTCCACAGACTGGGCAGCGATAGCATTACTTAAATTTAAAATCCAATGAGAGAAGGAGTTGCCGCGAGGAAACTTTCATCTCAGAGAGTCAGACTCTGATACACAAGAAGCAGCAGAGCAGAGACCCGTCCCGTTGCAGCTCAATCTCATATAATAATCATTCACAAATAAAAACACATGTTTATATTAGCGATTCATTTTATGCCTAATTTTATATTTTTGTCTTGATAATGAATTCATTTAAGGTATAAAACTACAGGAAGAGCTGTTAAGCCACTCTCTGCACCTTAAATTGAAGAACCCCACTGGGATAAATAAAGTTGTATGAATTTGAATTTAAGATGCTTGTGTGCTGAAAGAGAAGTTTGTTTTAAGTGATCCAAGCCACAAAAGGTGGTTCTCTAAGAAGAGCTGGAATTAACATCATGGATCCTGCCACAATGCTTCCACCAATCAGAATAACTTTTTTTTTTGAATTTGCGAAGAAAGAAGCTGCTGGAGACAAATAATTGTTTTTGTTTTAAAAAGACTTAGTTTCAGATTTAATATGTTTAAGGTGTAATTTTTTTTCCACCTCTTTTTTTGGAGTTGTAGCACAGGCTCCATATGTTTTAACATTGTTGTTTTTCACACTGCTGTCTGATTTTGGATGAAGCCAGATGATAACTTTATATTTTTAGTTTACACAGGATCATTGCTTTAAAATAAAGTTAATTAAAACACAAGAAAACTTGTTTATGCATTTTTTTTCCCTTGACAATATCTGTTTGGGAACAAACTAAAGTGAGTAGTAGTGAATTACTTTTTAAAATAAGTAATTTAACTCAAATAAATCCAGTAAATGAAGGAAAGTAATCAATTAATTTTTAACAACATTTATGCAATATTTCAATTTAAAAAATTATACATACCACATGGAACATGGTTCCCATTCAACGTATTCCATGAGTTTACCCTGATAGAAATAAATAAAAAATATATTTTTTAATAATAATAGGGCATCATAATGTTTGACTTTTAGAACTGTATGAAATATGTTCTCATTAAAGGCAGATGTAAAATAAAAATTTCTTCTTCAAAGAACAAAAATAATTTACCTTTTGCTTTTTTTTCTTCAAAACTTTCTTAACAGGATAAAAATTTCTTCTTCTCCCCATGGCTGCATTCTGTAAATGTAATAGCACATTAATAATGAACAAAAAAAATAAATATCAACAAAATGTTAAAGGTACCAAGAACATTGACTTTACAGTACTGTATGTAATCTAATTGTAAATTGACAATTTGCATAGGACAAGTGTGATGGGCAATTTTTCATATTCTAATTCTTATTTCTTTATTTTAAAGTATACATATAATACATTCCAGTGACTAAGGAATATAACTGCTGGTGGCAACATAGACTACAAGAGCATTTCGGCTGAGTACAACTCATCTAACTATTTTTTTTCTTGGATTTTTGATGGTTGCATGTTTATCTATCTATCTCTCCGCCAGTCTGTCCATCTGTTCATCCATCTATTCATCCATCGGTCTATCTATTTATCTTTTGCAAGTTTACCTTTGTTATTAATTTTTTGCATTTTTTGATATATTTTTTGTAACGTTCACAGGAACATATATCTATGAAAAATTGCACCATTGATTGGTTGAAGACATTAGACTTCTCATTTACGAGACACATTACAATGTTAATTTGTATCAGAATCAGTTAAATGTAAATTAAAGATAATCCATAACCTCCAGATGAATCTTCCTTGTAATCTTGTTTTTTCCTCTTCTTTGCAGGAACATTTGTTAGAAATAAATAAACATTCGGTAAAGAATTGCTATCATTGTGTAAAAGTCTGTTGTCAAATAGCATATATTGTATTCCATTGAAGATGGTAGTATTTCCACTGTGATATAAATTCAAAAAGAATGCTATTTTTGTAGTATCCCTCACCAATTTTAACATATTTTATCCTTTCAACATGTAATTCAGCAGAATATTTTATCAAACTCCTAAAGTGTAATGATTTCACATACGTGTTGGCTGCGAGATGGCTGGTGTGGTTGACGGCTGGATGGCTGTGGAGGGGACGGCTGAATGGTTGGCGTGGTGGACGGTGGATGGCTGGTGTGGTGGATGGCAGGATGGCTGCAGAGGTTGACGGCTTAATGGTTGGCGGGGTGGACGGTTGGATGGTTGGTGTGGTGGATGGCAGGATGGCTGCAGAGGTTGACGGCTTAATGGTGGCGGGTGGACGGTTGGATGGTTGGTGTGGTGGACGGTTGGATGGTTGGTGTGGTGGATGGCAGGATGGCTGCAGAGGTTGACGGCTTAATGGTTGGCGGGGTGGACGGTTGATGGTTGGTGTGGTGGATGGCAGGATGGCTGCGGAGGTTGACGGCTGGATGGCTGCTGTGGTGGACGGATGGATGGTTGGTGTGGTGGATGGCAGGATGGCTGCGGAGGTTGACGGCTGAATGGTTGGCGGGGTGGACGGTTGGGTGGCTGGTGGGTGGACGGTTGTGGGTTTGTCCAACCTTAAAGGTGAAAATCAGTTAAATGATCAAAATAAAGTTATCTTGGTATCAGTGATATCATTTTTAATTCTTAAATAAACTTTCTAATTGTAAACAAATTTAACTCATTAATGTAACTTATTTCACTAAGAGTGAAGTTATAGATGTCTTGTTTCATCATCCATGTTGTGAATATTCTAATTTCGATCTGATGTGTATTTATTCAACCACATTGGGTAGTTTTGTGTTAATCCATTTTCTTCTACATAATAAAAGGATATTACAAAGAATCATATGAAAACTAAAGTTACTCAAATAAAAATAGAAAAATAAAGTTGCACGAAACTGCTGAAAAAATATAGAGCTACATAGGTAGTTTAGATAAGTCCATCCATTTATGATTCTATTCTTAACTCTGGAAGATAAATGACTAATTTGAAAGCACAAGTCCAATGACTAACTGAGAAATAAATTGAAATTTTAAACTGTATCAGATAGAAGTCTTACCAGAGATTACAATCTCAACAAAACTTTCATCCTGTCAATACACTTCCCAGCATGATCTGCCAAATGCCACTTTGGATGAATGATGTGCGTATGGAATGTTGAGGTCTTTTTTTCCAGGTCGTGCAATGAACACCACAGCTTTGTGGCCCAATGTATGCAACTTTTCCACCTAAAAGAAAAATAATGTCATATCATCAGTAATACATCCTCGAAGTACTATTGCAAATGTCAAACACGTACCAAAATCCATGCCTCGTCCAGAACATGTGAGGTAGTTTTTGTTTTTTTTTTGGTTTTCTAACAACCCTCCTTTTTGGCTTTAAATTTGTCCATTTTTTGGCCAGCCTTTGTTTGGTTGGCTGGACTGCCTTGCATATTTTGCAAGTCTTTGCAGCAACACCAATCTCTTCCTTGCAGCTGACACAACGTTTGGTGGTTGATCCTCTTGGCATCTTGACCTGTGGATAATAGGATATATATAAATAAATAAAGATATTTTCTTACAATAATTTAAACACTAAAAATTATGTAAAGGAAAAGACAAGTTGGATGGTTTCATTTATCTTTTTGAATCTTATCATCTAGTAAAACAAACACCTTTGCAGTTATTCTGGAGAAAAACCATTGAATTTGTATTACTCTCCAGCTTTGAAAAGACATAATATATAAGAGAAATAAACTTGACTACAAATTATTTTATATATAAGGTGATTAAATTTCAGCACAGCAAAAAAATGCATGGACGTAACCTTGCAGCTCACCTTAATGAATTTAAGAACATACACCTAAAGATAACATACTCTTAGCTTTGTAATTTCATATTTTATTTGAAAGAGTTCATCCTTTACCAAATATATTTCATATTAAATTTGATATGATATGTAAAACATGCTATTAACTTTTAAATAAGTTACACCTCATTAAGTTCTCTTGCTGAATTCACAACTAACGTTTTTACACTCTAGAATTATTGAAAAAACTGTTTTAAAAATTCCAAAAAAACAATTCATCTTCACATTAACATTTACTTTATTTATCAAGGTTCCACGGTGGTAGCCTACAAAGAGGAGATTAGTCAAAATGCAAAACGTTTTATTGTAATTAGTTGCTTTATAACTACAAAATGACGGACGATGTTTAAAAACAATGTAGTGTACATTTTAAAACAACTAGCTGTGGTGTAACAGATTAGTGGTAGGTTACGATATATTTGTTACTGACAAAAAGTCACCTATATTTTTCAAAATTACTACAAAAATCCTCAAAGTATCTTTTATTTACAAATACACAAAAACAAAACATGTATACTACGAAGTACATGGCAGTAATGTAAATCGCCTATGCATTAGTTCAGTTTATGCCACAGCGACGATAAATGACGCTGTCTAGATTGCTAGCACGGATAGTAAGCTGGCGGAACTAGAATATTAAGGAATGTCACTCAACTGTATAACTCCGCCTCATTTCCACAATAATCCAAATATATTTAGAAACTAAGGTTTAAAAATGACAAAAGTAAAACAATGTCATTAACGTTCACTTTGATAAAATATATTGTTAGCGAGAGACAAAAGAAACTGCTCTGCTTGACCGGGACCCTGTGACTACTTGTGGTCTAGTTTAAATATCAGTTTCGGTCTTAAAATCTTTAAGATTCCAGTCATGACCAGAGATAGTAATACATCATCTGTATGTATTTGAAAGCTCAAATACAGGTTGTCATTTCTTTTCAATGTCTTACCGTTGGGAGTCTTCTGTTTCCTGGCAAGTATGTCCTTTAATTCGCGCGCGCGCTCATTACCGCAGTCGTTACCGCCCTCCCCCTATGTTGAGCAAGCCCATGAACAAACGTGTCCCCTTTTCAGATACTTTTGTTCCACCTGTAACTCAAAATTTGTGTGTGAATACGTTTATAGCCTGTCACATACAACTGTTAAATTGGTGAATATACAATACTGTCATCCATTAAGACCTGAAAATATTTTCACCACTGAAAAAAAAAAAAAAATCCATATTTTTTCCTCTAAATACAAACAAAAATATTTAGAATACCAAGTACTTTATTGCACATTTCTATCAATGGGCATTAAAGGGGTTAATTATTTCTGATATAGGCCTAACCAATAGTTTATAATGCATTTCTGAGAGATGAGGCCTTAAAATCTATTGCAATTGTATGTTGACATTTACACTTCCAAAAAACATACAGTGTATAAATATTACTTTTAGTTACATTACAGAAATATATGCAAGAGCAAAAGGTGCTTAAAGATTCAAGAGATTCAAAGTGTTTGTCATTTGCACAGTAAGGAAACAATTTTCCCTGTACTATGAAATTTTAACTTTGCTGCTCACTTTGAATGCCACAAAAGTAACTTATTCAGCCTCATCATGAAGTACAGCCACTGATGAGCCCTCTTCACTAGCTGTGTGGGGTTGAGTAGGTGAGGTCCCGGCTGAGGTGGACCCCTTGTTATTTAAAGCTCCTAACCTTGTTCACTTCCAGACCCCGGATAAACAGCGGCTGATGAGGGCTCCTCTCCTTCCTCATGTCCACTATCATCTCCTTGGTATTATCTGTGTTGAGGGTGAGGTTGTTGTCCTCACACCAAGTCACCAGAGAAGCCACCTCTCTCTGTAGGCTACCTTCGTCCCGCACAGTGATGGGCGTTTATCACCGAGGTGTCCATCTTCAAACTTCAGAATTGTTTTGGTTTTGATGAGAGCTTGTACAGTAGTGGTGAACAAGATGTAGATGAAAGGGACTGAGGACTTAACCATGTGGACTGCCAACATTGGTGATGCTGGCTGAGGTCCTGTTTTCACCGATGATGGGCTGTAGTGCAAGGGAGAACAGTTTGTGGGTGAGCTTGTGGAGAACAACCATTTTGAATGCAGAGATGCAGTCAATAAAGAACATCCTGATGTAGGAGACATTATTCTCCAGATGTGAAAGAGATGCAGAGCTGCAGAAGCATCTGAGGTGAACCTTTTGGGCCAGTAGGCGTACTGCAGGGGGTCTAGTGTGTCTGGAATGCTGCTCTGAATGTGGGTTAGCAGCACTCTCTCGAAGCACTTCATAATGACTGGAGTGCTACTGGTCTCTAGTCATTCAGGCACGTGGGAGAGGTTTTTTCAGGGAGGGGGACAATGGTGGGGTCTCAAAGCAGGAGACAATTCTCTGGCTGAGACGTTGAATATGGAGGTGAGGATGTCTGTCAGCTCATTGGTACATGCTCTGAGGACTCAAAGATTTTGTGTGGTCCTTGCTTGATCCTTCCCATGGCTTTTTACACCTGGGCTGGAGGCAGATGCAGCAGCAGCAGGGCGCTGGCACTAGAGCCTTGGATTTGGACAACTCTGGTCTATTCGCTTCTGGGAGGACTCAGGGGATGCAGCCGATAGAAAGGCTTGCATGGTAGCCATCACTCCTCTCTAGAAAGGATGATTTATTCCATTGAATACATTTATATGAAAATTCAAACAAGCCTGAAAGATTACAGACACTAAATATTAAAATTTGTGATTGATGACTTTTTTAGTCCATTAGTATCGGCATGTCAACTTTACCAATTAAAAATCTCAAACCGTTTTGTTTATTTTCCAAATATTTCCAAGCAATACCAGAGCTCATCTTATAGAATTTATTGGTTTAAGATCATCATCTCGACTTATAAGTGTTGTTGAATGAATGCTGCAATATTAAAAACCCCAAAATTACCATTTTTTAAGTCAATCTGGTATATATATATATCTATATCTATCTATCTCAGGGGAGCAAATTTAAAGATTTCAGCCACCCAGTATCATCAGAGCAGAGGAATAAGCTGGTGTTAAAGGCAGAATCTGTTGGCTGCTGCAGGCAGAAGTGGCAAGGAGCTGGATGTGGGTGGGTCTCCAAAAAATAAAGAAGGTAGATGTGCAGTAGCACAAAAAAAAAAAAGAAACAAAGTTTTGGCTAGCAATACTACAAATTTCCAAATAGAGTTTAAATTAAATATGTAACAAAAAAAAAAAAAAAAAAAAAAAAAAAAAAAGGATGGCATTGTAAAACTAATTTTTAAAAATGAAGAGTAATACACACAAAAAAATCCAGTTTCATACAAGATCATTTATTGTTAAATTGTTTAGGGGTGTTAAATTTCTTCAGAGGAACTACTGTCTATGCTTTCTTCTTCTGTGGCGTCATCCAAGCACAACGCCTGCTTTCCCAAAACTTGTTTGTAGGTCTTGCGAGCAGCATCCTGCTGAGCACAAAGTTCTGCCAGCCTTCTCTTCAGCAAACACTGTAGCCCATCTCGTCCTTCATCTGTCAATGCATCCATGTTGCCTGACAATGACAAAGTAAATTAGAACAAAAAAAAAAAGCATGCATTTAAATAAAAAATTTAAAAAAGGACAAACTTGGCTCAGTGATCCCCTCAGAAATCTGAGAGGTAAGCTCTTGCATCATCCCAGCTGCACTTCTCAAGTACTCCCAATGCTGTTTAACTTCTCTAACAACGATGACCTCTTCCTCCTTCAGCCTTGTCAGCAGCATCACTTTGTCAAAAAGCCGTTTCTTCTGAACCATGTTGCCGTGACCTAGAATTCAGCAGTTTCAAATACCTCTAGAATTGAATTTAGGCATTTACATGGGCTTCACTTCATTTAAAACATTTTTGTTTTGATTCAAACAATACACTTACATTCCCAAGGCCAGGAATAGTTGTCAACAGCCAAAAGTGCATCAGCTGATGGCAATTTGTCGGATTCATCCAAATCAGCGTTTCTTTTTCTGATTGCATCTTCCAGGGCTCTTTTTTCGGACGCAATCTTTTTCGCAGTTGATGTCGCCGTTTGTTGCCATCTGTAAAATTATTTTAAAAAATTTTTTTTATTAAACTATCCAACTTCAGGATAAGCCAATAAAGATATCGCAAAAAGACATATCCCTCACCAGCCTTGCGGTACAGGTTGTATTTCCTTTGCTTTATGCTGAGATAGAGTCCTTCAATGGTCTTTTCGAGATCATTATGACCAGTTGGTTCTTGTAGAGAGAAAAGACAATATAATTAAAATTCTTGTAGAAAAAAAAACCAAAAACATTTTCGGACCATGTTTTCTTTTTTTTTTTTTTTTTTTAAAAAGGAGTGGAAGTTAAGAGGGCTCCCACTTTCATGTGTTCTTAATTGTCATGTCAGTAGCACTGTAGAGTTAGGTTTTTTAGGGTGCACACAAGCCAACCGGAATACTTTCAACAAATCTGCCAGCCCTCAGAGTTGATTGCGCAAATTGTAATATTACATTGGCCAGATCAAGGACACCTAGGAGCTGAAGCCATCAGAAATTGTCCACTTTGGCTTTCTGTAGGGCCTGGTTGAGGAATGCAGCGCACACTTCTATACAACATAGCACATTAAGCGGGCTCTGACCCCTCAGACAGGAACCCTAAGCCTCACATGTAGCCGAGCTGGAAGAGGCTCTGAGTGCTCAATGTTGTTTTAACATTGATATAAAGTGACGCACATAAAGGATGTTTGTCTGCTCTGCTAAATCAAGAGATGTACTTAACATTGAGAATAATCATGGGCTGTGCAAATCTTTTTATCCTTTTTTTTTTTAATTTTTGATGCCCCGCGATCTACTCACAAGCTTCGATTGGGATGATCACCCTTGCTTGAAAATCAGTGTGTGCCTCATTTATCCATCTTTAATTTTTAAAGTACCTGCAGCCCACTCTTTGACATCAGACACCCATTGCTGGACCATATCTTCTTGTATAGATAGATCTTGAGTCAGCTTTCCAAGATCTGCCGAAGCTTCAGAAATCCTCTGTACAGTCTGTCAAAAACAAAGCAATAAAATCATAAGAGAAAGAAGTCCGAGCATCATAGACAAGCAAATATTAAGTTTTTACCTTGATATATCTTTTGGCCAGTGTCAGGTCCAGCTTTTCCACCTTCCGCTTGTTCCATCCAATGGCCTGGATGGTAAGCATGTCTGTGCGTACTTCAAGTAAAATGTATTATTAACCCAGCAAAACAAACAGAAAACAATTTAAGTGAATCTATAGTATATTTTACCAGCTTTGGACATGTACTTAGAACAGATAGCTGCCGGGAGAGGAAGCTGTTCACTTGCTCAACCTCCTCCCCTATGGTCGCTCCTGCTCCATCCTGGTTTCGTCCACCCATTGCAACTGCAACAAATGTGATTCGTTATTGTTAGCATGAGGTTTAAGATAAAAAAAAAAAAAAAATGCAGTGCAAAAAAGTTGCAAAGATCACCTCAACATCCAGGAATGGGCTTTTGCGTGCATGATTGATAGGAAGGGACGCATTACCAACAAGTCCTGCAATTCAGGGCAGTGGCGCACAACCCTCTGCAAATACGGCCAATATTTGCATATCACATCAGAGCAGAAAAACTCGACATTCTTTGTGGTTAGTACTTTTTGAAGATAAAGTGGATAGGCAAATAATTTCTCCACGGAACATATTGAGGGCCTTCAACAAAATCCCGTGGCGGCACACAGCAACCTCTACACCTTCCTCATCACTTTGCTGGCAGATTTTTGAGAGGTTTCCGTGCTGCAAGCCACTCGGCTGTGCACACCTTCCTTTCCGGGATTCTATTAGAGATTAGAAAACAAAAACGATATACGAATTGATTGTTGTACTTGAAAAATTATGCAGCATTTTTGAAGAGGCAATTAATTTAAAAAAAAAAAAAAATAGACTTTACATGTTGTGTCGATTCATGGATGTAGTCCACAAAGGAGGCCACCTCAGCATCTTTTGCCATAAAGACGCCGTCAAAAAACCCATCAGGTCTGATTAAATCAAAATACAAATTGTTACATATCTTAATAGAAAATTCACAAGAACATTAAAAATGAATGTTTACCCATACCCTGGTTGGCTTCTGAAGCGGTAAAGCTTGCGGTTCCCATCCACAGCCACAGCCAACATGGAGGGTGTGCATGCTGGGCACTCAAGTGATGCACTTGGAAAGCTTCTCCACTTCAAATTTTGCATAGCACCATTCCAGAAAAGATGTCTGCATAGTGTCGCCGCAGATTTTACCACTCTGGATTAAAAAACAAACCAAAAATTAAGATATCAAAGTCAATGTAAAACTTGTTGTTGCTTCAATTGGATAACTTACTCGTCCAAAAACTTTAGAGCGCTGTTCAAGCATGCCAATAAAAGCATGCCGTGACATTGCTGGTGCAGTAATTTTAAGATCTTCGTACGAAGTGAACAGATCCATGGTGTACAGAGTCTCAAAATTTACTGTGGCCGCCAGTATCCACTGTCCACCAAATCACCAATGCCAACATCCAGAATTTTTCCACATGAACAACTGACTGTTGGAAGGGACAAGTTGTATCGTCCTTTAAAAAGAAATAAATCCAATTATATTATTACTTTGTAAGAATTATTAAGGTAAGGAAAAAAAAATAAAAAAGAAAAAAAAGGTACCATTCATTCCTATCAGAATCTTGTTTTCCAGCTAAACTTCTGTATGACCAGTTGAGCAGTCACAGCGCGAAGGGCGACAGGCAAAAGGCACACTAGAAAAGTAGACAAGTAAAACAAGTTAAAACATTTTAAAACGCTTATTGCGACAGTTTTATTTCCACAAAAGACTATTTCAAGATTTCAAATTTAAAAGGCTTTATATGATCTTAATTAAAATAAGTACCTTTCCTGGTAGGTGAAATTCCCTCCGTCTTTCTTGACAAATGTAGTTGGTGGAAGAGGCCTGTAAAACCCCTCCACCACAGCAGATCGATTGTGAAGAACCATGCTGTCATGTATTGTTAGATCACATGACGCACAATGAAGCGGCCTTGGCAAACAGTCATATGACATCATTACTGCAGCCTCAGAACGACAGTAATGGCAAAGCCCCTTTTTGGCTTCTCAGATAGCAACATCTGATTCACCATAAAAGGTCTCAAGACGGTCCACTTTTCCAAGGAAGAGGCTTTTCTTGTTGTCCAATCTGATGGAGTGGATCCTCAGCAGGCCAAAAGGTCTTGCACTTCTTTGATAAGGGATCCTATTTAGGGGTTATAGTATAAATAAAATGTAATATGCAGCTGGACCAACTCTGTCTCTGATACTGTACATCTTACTGCTATCAAAAGATTTTTTTTGCTTGCAACTTCTGAATAACGTTCTGAGTACAACTGTAACAATTCCTTACCTATATCTGGAGTGCAAGTTCCAGGTACGTCCTGCTGTCCACTTGTAGATGGCATGCATGACTGTTCCATTGATTGAGTTGCAGCCATAGTTGAAGTTTCTGAATTTAGTAAATAAATATTTTGGTTAATAAATAAATGACAATGAATTTGAAAATTAAGAATTAGACTGCACAAATACTAGTCTTTGACTGCTCTAGCAACAAATGTATGCCTTTGAATACTGCACTACTATTAAAAGAATTTTTGTTTTAACTAAATTACTTAAAATATTGATACACTGAGATAAGATTAATAACACTGTGAGGGAAATTAAATTTAAAGCCATTTCAATACAACCAGTAGTAAAAGAGTATTACCGATACTGTATAAAATGTCCAACCTAATAAAGTAATCATATTTTCTAGTTATATAAGTGATCATTAGTCATGCGAGAAAGTTTAGTGACTTTATCTTTAACATATTCAGAGCTATTGAACATTTTTAACCAAATGTGATGTCCTAATTTAAATTCTTTATAAATCATTACTTCGTTTTAAACATAAAATTTGATGAGTGTTCATGAATAGCTGATATCATTATTTGTTTTTAATGTATTAGTTTATTTATTTATTTTTAAATTTATGTGCTTCTTTTAAGTTCTTGAGACATCAAAATTCGGTTTTATTAGTAGTTACAGTAGTTAACTTTTCTAACTGTTATTTCTCTGTCACATAAAAAAACAGGCATATCAAAGAACAGCTCGGGTCCTAAGGAGTTAAATCCTGGCACTAGCATGTAGCAGTTAGCAGCTGCCGTTTAGCCATCTGTCTGCAGCACGAAGAGCTTAACATTAAAAAGAAACAATAATCTTTTTTTTCTGTTGAAATGCCTTTAGAGTAAGGATGTCCCGATCAGGTTTTTTTGGGCCCGATCCGATTCAGTCATTGGATTATGTAGACTTTGTGGATTCGCCGATACAGAGTCCGATCCGATACTTTTGTAACACATTTAAAACATTAACAAATGAATAAACAGATTTGTGTCTTATTTATATTTCATTAACATTATTTTATCATTAGAAAACTTAAATAAAACACTTCAGTGAGGTAGCTTTGATAAACAAGTAAAATAAAGCAAATATAAACTTGAAAAAATAAATCGTATTTCTTGTTCTATAAGTGATAATTAGTCATGTGAGAAAGTTTAGTGACTAACCTATCAGAGGAGTTAATTTTCTTAAACTTGTATTCCTCTTTCAGATAAATAAAACAGGCATATCAGAGGAAAGCTCGGGTCCTAAGGAGTTGAGTCACGGCGCTAGCATGTAGCAGTTAGCATCTGCCAGTTAGCCATTTGTTTATCTGGAGCACGAAGAGCTTAACATTAAAGAAAGCCAAACTCTGTCTTTTTCTGTTGAAATGCCTTTAGAGGTTGTTGTTTAGAGACACTAGCTGTCAGTTTAAAGCGTTTTCAAAGAGTTATTGATCCCGGAAGTCTGAATACGTGATCGGCTAGCTGGCTAACTTTACATCAGTCCTCTGCTTGAGCTGTTGCTGTTTTCTGCTGCGTTTTCCGGAAATAACATTTTGTGATCTGTTCGTGACATGAAGACTTCTAGTGGAGTATTTATCCGGAATAATAAGATTGAAATATAAAGCGCTGATCATAAGAATCAATGAAATATCCGATCCTGATCGGACAACGGAGCCCGATTCCGATCGAGTTTTCAAACACGTGATGGGCCCGATTTCCGATCACGTGATTGGATCGGGACATCTTTAGAGGTTGTTGTTTGTGTTGGTCCGGCTCCCCAACCCAGACACAACCCCCACAATGTTGGGCCTGAGGCCTAGCCTCGTGCAGCCATATTGTCTGCAACTATTTCCTTTTCCGTTGTTTGAAAGGTGCAACAGATACTGTAAACAGGTTTCCTCACTTTTGATGATATAGGTTTGCGCCGCTGTCCCGTTCTACGTCGTTTGGGTAAAGGATGTCCTTCTTCGTCTTCTTCGTGCCAAACAAAAGACAACGGACCTTGTTCCGACGGTTCTCCATGCTGTATACATTTAACAACAAAGTACAAATATAAAACACAGTCAACAGTTATCTGATACAACAAGCCACTGTCGAAATTCGACAATGCCATAAAATATACCCTACTTGAATTCTTCCGAAAGCGCGTCTGCAATAAACAAAGCGTCGTCCACGTCGTCTCCTACGGGATCCATTGCGGTCAATTTACAATATTTAAAATCTCCAGGTGGATTAAATAGGTAATGGGCGTCACATTCAGTTACGTCAGAAAAAAAAAGGAGAGAGAGAGAGAGGGGGGGGGTCGTTTGGACCGGCTTTCCCCCCCCCATTTAAACATTTAGGATGATTCTTTCTTTTCAGCTAAACCTTATTGACGTTTTAAAAACTCATTGCAATTTTTGTCGCTGTAAAATGAATAAACAAGCAAGCAACAACGATTTCCCTTATTCTGATGAAGTTCCGCAAAAAAGATTTATGGGTAGTCACGTGCATAATTACTGTAAATTGTTAAATTCCCTTTAAACAATGAATTATTTTGATATTATGCTCTGGTTTGTGAAATGTAATGTTCTTTTTCTGTAGACGAGCTATTTTTGAATCAAAGTAAGGTATTGCTATTTAACGCGTTTAAAACGTGACGCAACAGCAGCTTTCTTCCGGTCCACCGTCAGCGTCCTTGGTTACTGCCATAGCAACGTTTAAAAAAATGAATACATAAACTATACAGCGTTAAACAAAGCCGACTGTCTCTGGCAAGAAAAAACATCGAAACAGGGCCTGGTTGTATCTTTTTTTTTTGCATTACAGACGATGGGAAGTCTCAAAGATACATGAAAAAACCACAGGTTGGAGTTATTCTCTCCGTTCGATTGTTTTTATTTTATTTATTTATTTAGACATATATCGGAAACAAGAAACAAGAACAAGTGTGCACAGTTTATTATGACGAGTTGCAGTGGGATGCTGCAGCCAAAATTATTGTTATCAACGTGTTTGTGCTGGCGGAGAAAATAAACAACTGAAGAAGAAAAATATTTGTAGTAGGTTTGTAGTCTTTAGCAGACCGTGAAAAGGATTTCCCGGAAATGACGTATGTCGAGTAAGCCGAGCCCTGGCTCAATCAATGCGTTTAGTTTTATTTTTTATATATATATATTATATCTCTTCCGTTGTCTTATCTATGTTCATGTCTACAATGAAGCTTTTTTTTTAATGTATATATAGATTCCCTTATTCAAAATATGGCCATGGTTGTGACGGACGTAAACGTTGCTATTTTACGAATTCAGAGCCCGTTTGCAGAAAATGTTGAACGAAACAAATAAACTGCAAGCTGCATGTCGACGCCGAAGGTATATTATGATAGTAAAGGGTATATTTCTCGCTAGAAATGTCATAAAAATAAAGAATTGTTCTCAAAATATCCTATTTTGTTGGTTTTTTTCACTGAAAAAAGAGTGAATAACCGCCATATTTTCTATTCACGGCAGGCTGCAACTCAAAGGTCACGTGATCAGGAGTGGCCCCCATAGAGAATGCATGAGAAAAAGAAACGTAGCAATTCCACAATTTAAACCCCGTTTTTGTGAAACTGCTACGTTTTTCCCTGTGGACAAACGTAGGTACTGCACGTTTTAGAAGGAGACTGGGTTGCTTATGTTGTTATGAATGTGGAAGAACTCTAAATATTACATACAATTACATTTATTTTTTTTAATTATCTACCCTTTCTTCATTTAAGAAAATATATATTTACAGTTAAGCCTGAAACTTTGACTTTGTTGAGTTTCTGTATTTATGTTATTCTGTAAAGTTATATGACATTCTGCTCTAATAACTAGTGATTATTCACACCTTTACTGTTCTTCTCTCAGTTTTATAAGAAATATTTATTCTCCTTTGGGGCTTTTGTACAATTATTTATCGATTCTTGCCGAGAGGTCTCTCACTAGGTCGCTATCCCTTCTGAACCGGAAGTCTATTGTATATATAGTTTATATGAATATTTGTATATGTGTGTATGTTTATATAGATATATTTTAATTTTTAAATTAATTGAGAATAATAGTTGTAACACTGGTCTGGAAGTAGTTATAAGTTTTCTCTGATTTGATTTTTTTGTAAATTAATACATGAAGGCATGGATATACTTTTATATCAGTCAGTATGCTTTTTCAAATGTATATGTAGGGATTCATACGATTATACCATTTTATTTTATTTCCGTCCTCCACCTCTGTCCTTCTTCTAACTTTCCTTGCAAGAATTGTTTTTTGTACTACCTGGACAAAACAAGATTTATTAATAAAAGTCAGACTGAACTAAAACAAATACAGATGGAATACCGTTCATATTGTATAACTTTACCAAAAAGTGTTTTACACCTTGTTTGTCTGTTGCCTATTCCTAATGAGAGAACGAGAAGAAATAAAAGCATGAATCAGCATCTCCATCTCATAACGCGATACAATTGGACTCTGTTTTTTAAATGATAAAAACAAGAACGAACAAGTGAACCAACATGAGAGTCAAAAGATAAAAAGTGGGTCTAAAGTTACCCCGAGGTTTAGGACAGAAGGCCTGACAAAAGAGGCAAGTGGACCAAACCACTGGACTATCTGGGGGGTGGAATTTATCAGGTAATTTAAGTTTTCACAATCAGAGTAAAAATCATTTAAAATCAATCGCTGCATTGAATAGTTATGATTGTAGAAATGTAATTACTGTGGAAAACTTGTGTTTAAGACAAAATGTATTTAGCATTCAATTGCTTTCATATATCTAACAAAACAGAGTGCAATGAACCAGAAAGCTGAACGCTTGAAGTTAATCATTAGGATTTCTTATTAAAATGATTGCAGCCATACTTTTATTTCCCTTTCTTCTAAGCTCCTGCTATTGATAAGACTCTGCAGTGTTTCATATAAAAACTTCACTGAGCGTATAAGAAAATTTAAACATTTTCCCCCCATCGACAGTGTGACCAGAGTCCAACTTAAAAGAAGCCTTCAGTTCTATCCATTAAGCTTTATGTTCACGCTGAAAGGGAGCCTATAGAGGAGGGTGAGTGAAGCAAGAAGATAGTGAGTGAAACCCTTAAAAGTCAGCAGCATCTGACAGTGTGGCAACAATAAGCTAAAGTGAACAAAGCACGCTGGACTGTAGTTTGAGACGAAATTGTACAGGAGAGGGAGATGGGGTGGAGGGACGGGCTCTGCTCCCCATGTCTTCAAAGAGGCTGGGATACTCTAAAAATATCTTCCCAGAAGCTAATCACAGAGAGACAGGCAGTAGCAGCAGAGATGTTTGTTGTTGTTAGACTCTTTTGGCTTCACCAAGATGATGCACTGGGGGAAAAGGCCTGGACTCATCTGAATGCTTTGATCAATAGGGCTCTGGTCCCTCTGAAATGCAGCCTGACTGGAGCACCAGCGAGTTTCACATCCACTGACCTGATTGCACCGAGACACTGGAGTATTGGTATGCAAAACAATAACAAAAAACGGCAAAAAGCTGATGCGCTCGAATGAGGTTAGACTCTCTTTCTGCAGAATGAACACTGTGACAACACATCCACAAAGCTTTCATGAAGTCTGATGAATTGCTGACATCCCAAACAAAAAATCAGGAACACGTTGAGCAGTTTTCGTACTGCAATTATCCTAAAAGCTTGTGTGTGATTCCCTATAGGGCTTCTACTATTAAAATAGTCGCCAACTGATTTAAGAGTCGATTAGTCGTTACCTTATAATATATGAGGTTGGAGTGTAGTAAAGTTGAAGGTTATGATGACATCATGCTAGCCTTTTGGACTATTTTGGCATTTATTAAGGTTTTTAGACTATTTTGAAGTTTAGCTAATATTTCAGCTACATGCTAGCTGTTTTGGCTAATTTAGGCTTTTTCTTGTTTTTTTAGGGATACGGGAAGAATTTGGTTTCAGCCTATGTATAAATTCTAATTCTTACATAATAGAAAATAGCATTACTCACTTTTAAAGCAACAGTTTAAAGTTGGAAAGTTGTGAAAGTGGCAGATAGGCTGTTTATTACAAACGGCTTAAACAAAACACAAGTAGCCTATAAGAAGAGGAGTATAAAAATAAGACCAATACTTAACAAACTCAGAAACTCTGGGTTTTCAGCGATGAGGTAATAGCAGAAATACAGCACAAACACCAAAACCAAATCAAATCATAACACAAGTTAAATTAAACCAAAGTCCAATGTCAGGGTAAAACCCAAAACTAATATACGGATAGGGGGCAACACCATAAAAACAGACTCCTTTATGCTGAGGCCGACAACAGGGGCAGGCTTAAGCAAACGGATTCACTCTGGAATTTCAGTTGCCGTCGGTCCACAGAAATCCACGCCTTTTATATACACCCCCCCCCCCCCCCCGCCCCCCGTCATACCCATCATACCTTTGTTTACACACAGCTTTTTTTTTGGTCTGGTCTTGATTCACAATGACTTTATTTATCTCTCACCATTATTTAATTGGTTTAAATTCCTTTTCAAATGCATCTATATTTTTCTACATTTGAAACAGTATCTGGTCCCTCACAGTTTGTAACATAATTTGTTCCATCATAACCAGGTTTTTTTTCTTTGTTCCGCGACATAAAAAAAAAACAATCTGGTAGAAATTATTTAAGTGTTAAAGTTCCTTATTACTGGAACAATTTTCCCTTATCTTTACAATCCATTATATTGTTACACTGTTTAAGAAATTTCTGTTAATTCATTCTAAATTAATTTTATGATTTTTTTTTTCAAGATGAAGGACTCTCTTTAATATGAGATGTTGCATCTTAAAAGGTTTATCCTCCCATTTCAGTTCAAATGTGTAAATGAATGCATACATTTGCATAAAGAAATAATCAGAAATGAAATTTTAATCTTAATTTTCTTTAAATAAATTTGCCCTCCATCATGACAAAAATTATACAAAAACATGTTAGAAACACTAAAAACTCAATTGTTATGTGTCTTAAATCTTCAACCAAGTTTCCAAGCCAAGAATGTACAGTGATCGTTTTGGGGGCTCACTGTTTTGCTGACCCCCCCACCCCTTTTTTGTTTTGAAAACAGTGCACTGTACTGCACCCTGATTGACTGTTGACCTTAATCAATTTCCTCCTATGCAAAATGCGTTCAGCTAGCCAAACTCTCTAAAAATCTTTGTTTTCATTCTATAATACGGACAAATTTTTCCTTTAAAGTTTAATATAAAAAAGAGAAAAAAAAAGCAAAAAAAATCATATCTATCTGGGGAAAGTAATGTGTAAGGAGATGTTATGCATCCCTTAAACATCTATAATTCTACTTTGGGAATGTCACTTATCACAGGTTATTCTTAGGATGCAACCCTTCAATAAACAAAGGAACACTGTACCCTAAAAAGTTTATCCTGCATTCTATGAGCTCCACCAATGAAAATATATATAGGTATAAAAAGAAAATCTGAAAGTATTTTCTAAAGTGTTTTGTGCCGCTAAAATGAGCATTTCCTCATCCACTGTTATCCAAAATGATATTACAAAACTTCAGTCATGGATGCATCAAGGTCAATATGGTGTTAAGTGTTTCACCAAAAGACAAAACATTGTCAAAATAGCAAATCAACCCACCAACTAAATGATTTGAAGGCTGCTGCAATTTCTTAAAATTATAACAGTTTTAATTAAAGTAAAGTTTCCTATTTTTCTGTGTTACTTAAGGATAAAGAAATTTCTAAGTGGGAAAAAGCAATACAGTATCAACATTTTTACTTTATACAGTATACTTTCAAAATATGCACAACTTTGCTTGTTGAGGTTGTGTTCATAAAAGAAAAAGTCCCATTATTTCCAGCCTAAATGCAAGAGAAGATGTGAAAATATTTGACCTCGCAAAATTGCTTAAAACTAAACTGAGAAACACAAAAATGTTGGTCACAAGCAGGGCTTTTAGGTTACTTATGATCATAAAAGGTATGAAAATGAAGAAAGCAAAGGAAAAGGAAGAAGGTCCAGTCAGATAAATAAAAAGGCCAAGGCAGTAAAATAATACCCCTGAGAGCATGGGCTGTACTGTGGCCTTGTTTTATCAACATAACTATAATTTTCTTTTCCCATGACCTTTTTGTTTCCTCCTTTTGGGTTAAATGATGCTTCTACATCAATCTACTGTAGGATCATCCTTCGGGCCAAGATAAAGGTGAGAGTGTCACAACAGAGGCAGAGGCAACACTTAATACCTCTGTATCTTGAGCCAGATGCACATACTCAGTCCATCATAGGAAATTGAATTATTAACTCTTAAAGGAAGCACAAACATGCTCTAGACCAGGGGTGGGCAATTGTTTTGACTCGTGGGCCACAAAGGGTTCTAAAATTTGGCATAAGGGCCGGACAAGGAGCAGATGGAAGGAGAGATTGGGTAATCAACCTCATAAACTAAAAAAATAATATGGAATTTAGAGAAAAACATGCTTTAATTTGGATTAAAGTTCACATATATTAATTTAAAAACAAAAAATTTGGGAGTTTTAATTTCTAAATTTTGATTTTTGTTCTCTTTTGGGTGATCCAATGGGTTGATGTTCTTCAGAGGAAAATGCGAACTCAAAGAAATGCTGCATTTATGTGGTGTAGGAATAATCCGAAAGATCACCATCTGACTCAGAAAGGAACACACACGAACGTCAGAGAAACAACACCATTCATGGGAAGAAACCAGAAATACAATGAAAATAAAACAATAATCAGGATTTTTGATTCAATGTATTTTAATTTGGAGGGCCAGATTAAGTAGCTTAAGGGGCCGGATGTGGCCCCCGGGCCGTAGTTTGCCCACCCCTGCTCTAGACTTTCTCTTATAGGCTCATTCCAGCGGCCACTGGACTACATGACTTCAAATGAAAAAGGAGAAAAAGATCTGCGAAGTTGATTGTGTTTTTAGACACCCAAAACCGCACCCCTGCGGAAGTGGAAGAGCGCCATTCTTGATTCTAAAGGCGGAGACTTTTTCTACGTTTACAGAGGCCGTTGAAACATCTGTTCAAGCAATGCGTGTTTTAGGCTTCCACGTTAGAAACTCGTGTTCATGTGTTGTTTTCAAGTCCATTTTAGGGCTGCGTTCACACCGCATGTGGAAGTGCCAAAAAGCAGATTCTGCGGAGTGTGCGCAGAATCTGCTTCACTTCCAGTTCACACCAAATACATATTTTTTCCTTGACGGTTGACAGGCGCTTCTGCTCAGAAATGGTTATTTAGAGCTTCTACAAATAATTTGACATCGTCCATCTTGACTTGTTGCCAACTGCTCTCTGCCTCTCTCCTTGATTGATATGATTATATATGATTAATATATATATATATATATATATATATATATATATATATTATATATATACACACACACATAAACATACATAATGTCATTATGAAAAATGGGCTGTATTTATACAATATATTTATTTGTACATTTTTGCTATATTTATATTATTTTATTGTGAAAACTTGGTCATATTTTGAAATTGGACCTGATTTTATCGGGTTATTTTCGTCCTAACTTTCCTACCAGGATTGGCGCAGATCACTCGCCACTTGCACAAAATGGAGACCATACGCTGAAATAATCGCCGCACGGAGCGAGCTCGCTACGAAGGACCGCGGCGCTTCGCGTCTGGATTGAACAGATTAACAAGCGCGCCAAATGGAAGCAGCCTCTGTTCCGCGCTGCTTTGCGGTGCCTCCGCGCGGGGCGTGAACTTGGTGTAAGAACAAACCACACTGCCATTGTTCATTTAAAGTTAAACCAGTTGAACTTTGATCAGATATGGACCCTGGTTTGGCAGTGATGTATGGATGGCGTCCCTTTCCCTTTAAATGAACAAAAGTGCCACAGTTTTGAACATTGATCATGGAGAAGTTAAGAACTGCGGTGCTTGGTCAAAAAATAGCCTTGAGCAAGATTTGCACTGGTTTGACATTTCACACAAAGTTTCTTTCAAGGTGGCGGGCATGTGCTAATAAACAGTAGAACAAGAAAAATCCACCCTTCCCAGCTTGTCACCAGAACACCAAAGGCTAAACTATATAGAACTATAAATAACTATATATAACAAGTGAAAAACAACGCAAATCCTTGTACAACATAGTGTTCCCTCCTCACATTGCGGTTTAATTTTCTTGGTCTCTTGGATCTTTCACAGTTCATTTGCACTTTATTATAATTTTTTTTTTATTTAAACAGCACACTGTGTGTTCTGCGATCTGATTGGCTGGAGATCTTGTCAATCAATCTCCTCTGTTCCATGTCTACGGGACAGATATATACAGCTCTCCAAATCTACATGAATCTTCAATTATGAGCAGATCTTTGTTTTCAATTTTTAATACTGGACTTTTTTTTTTTCCAACAAAAGTTTATGTATGTCTGAAAATATGTAGTGAGGGGTTTGTATGACTGTAATTTTATTACAAAGCTTTCACCTAGCATGGTTTTATTGGATGGATTTTTAGAACATAGCCCCTGATATCAACTAGGGAACACTGTGCACTGAATTTTATGTAAAAAAAAAAAAAAAAAAAATCAACTGATTAAGTTGATTGAGTTGGTGCCAAACATTTTTTTCTTACGTCTAAAGTTTTTTGGCAGCAGCAATGTTTACAGCAACAGCTTTTAGGTTTGAGAAAGGTCAGAATTCAAGAAAATCAGGTTTAACGTTGGCAGTTCTTCACATCTCATTTATGCAATTTTTTTAATTTTCTAAAGCTGAAGCAAGAACTGTTCACAACATCCACAGTGACTTATTACTTTGCTAATTTTATCAAGAAAAATTCAACTGTTTTCTTTTTGGAGAGCTGTTGTAATGTGACTAAATAAAGACTCTTTTAGGGACAAAAGCCTTGCAACCTTTTAGAAAAAACAGAGTTAGAAAAAAACTGTCTTCTGTGTCTAATTGTAATCATCTCAGTTAACAGTCAGCATACAAGATGCCCCTCATTGGCAGGATAACCGATTGTGCTGTGTGTTTGCCCTATGGTGCACCAAAGATTCAATCACTCTCCATCTAATTATATGGGGAGTTATCATGCCTCTAATGACTTTGTATGCTGCCGACTCCCTAAGAGGCTCAAGATAAAGGCAAGGACAAAATCATGTAAAGCAAATGAAATCCTGGCAGCATTACTTTAAGTAGAGCTTGATTTGCTCTTTGTAGCCGGGCTTTTCTGTAAGATGTGGAAATGGCACTAATGAGTCCCGACACTCTTGATTTAGAATCTGCCTTTTCTGTTTTCTATGCGAGGGAAAAGGCAGGCTTTCAAAGGAGGGGAAAACCTGTTTTTGTTTGTAACAATTAGAACAGTAGCATGACTGAAATGATCAGACATAAATTAAGAGCAGAAATAAAAGGTTAATTCTTTACAAAACACATTCATGCTGCTTGTTTCAACCTGTAGGGGGCAGCACACAGACAGTTTTGACTATTTTTAAGGATTAAACAAGTTTATTAGAATTTGTCAAAAATTTGGCAATGACTTACAGACATCATTTTATAGCCCCATTTATGGAGGTCAACAGGTGAAAAAAGTTGATTTAGGGTTTGGTTACCCTTTAAGGCTCGTGTGCTACGTTTAAAAAAATAGAAAAATTCCAACTCATTTCAAATTCATGTTTACTTCTAGGAAAATAATATACTGGTGTAGACTGTATTTCTTACAGACTTACACTTAAACAATAGTTATTAACAAAACTAACATTTAAACGCCACAAATAAAGAGGGTTTCAGAGTTCCAGCAGCTCCGCCAAACCAAACACCATCATTCCACAGATGGAAAAATAGGTGAGACAGCAGAGGTGTGTGAGAATTTCTTAAGATTGACTCAATCCTGCATGATCACTAGCTAAGTTAATAACAATTATTCTAGACATGATTTAAAATACAAAAATACCCAGTTTTTCTAACAAATAGACGTGTGAACTTACTTTTGACTTATTGTTTAAGAGTGATTGAGAAATACATTGCTAGGGTAAATGTGGTTAGCTTGATCCAACACTGTTGACTGTAAACACTGCACAATAAGTAGAATAAAAACACGCCTCCAAACCTATAAAACAAGAAAATATGATTAAATAAGAAGTTTTCCTGAATAGCAGAATGCTGACATTTATATAAACTTTTGAATAAACTGCATTGAATTCTGGAATTATTAGATCATCCAAACATTTGGTCATGTTTCATTATGGATAAAAACTATCCATAATGAAGTAGGTGAAACATGGTTCCATCTAAAAGAAGAAAATGTGTCACATTTGCAAACCATAACTTCGATAGATTCTTAAAGTGACATAGTTTGAATTGTATAATTCACTTTCATACAGCTCATGGTGCACACTTCTTAAAAAAACCTTTATTTAAGAGTGAAATGATACCACTCCATGGTGAAGCAGCAAATCCATTTTATTTGGATGTCCCTGTTCTTAAATCCCAAACAGATGAAAGAGCGAATGCAATAAACGGAAGGTGATCAACTCTCAAAGTTCAGAGCAAAGGACTCTAGAGAAAATTACAAATCAAAAGCTCCACAGAGAATCCGCACAAAGACGGATCATAGCTACTGGAGGAGAGAGAAGCTCCATCATCTTGAACAAATAAAGCAATAGCTCTTCATCGGATATTGTAGTTTATAGAAAAGACTTTAAAAAAAGGTAAGTAATTAAAGACATCTCATAAAGGAGCCTTATATAAAACAGAAACCATCTTTATAGCTACATCTTTGTTGTATAGTTAGACTGTTGGAGTTTCCCGTCTCTCCTCATGTTATTTTGAAGGCATAAAAACACATGTTGCATTTTCTGTATTTCTCAAACTATATCCAGAGTATAAGTTGTAAACACCAAAAAAAGAAAAAAACTTTTAGCACATGATTAGTACATGAGTGCAACAAATAAACAATTATTCATATACACTGTAAAAAAAAGTGAAACATTTGATCAAGTAACAAAATATCGGTTATTTGTTACGTTTACATTTTTTAGTTTTCATCAAATTTAAATTTTGAACTTAAAACTTTCATTTGATAAAAACTAGTATATTCCAATTGGACAAAATTACAGAGGTTTTGTTAATTGATCTAATGTTTCACTTTTTATAGTTTAACCATCGCCTAAAGAAGATGCTAACAAGTTGACTTAACTATTAATATCACTTTAAATTGAATTCATTTATTTATTCCCAAAATCCATTGAATTCTTCATGCTGCGTCACTTTTTAATAACTCTGCTGAGGTCGGCGCTTCTTTTGTGTTAATGTCAGTAGCAAATACTGAAACACCCAGCTACAGTGCCCTCTAGTGGTTGTTGTTGGGAAAATAATAAACACAAGAGCCTACTTTTTTTTTTTTTTTAAATCCCACCTGTATATCAATTGCCCCCCTGTCCAAATTATTTAAAAAAAAAAAACTTTGACTCATACTCTGGAAAATATAGTAGGAACCGGATGGACCACAAAATGTCAGAAACTTGATAAAATACTGTTTACAATCGATTTAAGAAATTTGCCTTTGATTGTTCTGCAATAGGATTGGATCCTGATCTGAAATTGGGTATTTCAAACTTCAAATGTGATTCTGAAGATTAAGTTTTGGAGATCCAATCCTCCCATTAATCAAAACAAAAGCATGTCAGGTATCTCAAAACTTTGGATTGAATGCTCGATCAGTTTGTTTCTGAAAATAAGGATTATTCTGATTCCACATACTTTCTCAACAA
This sequence comes from Oryzias javanicus, assembly GCA_003999625.1. Lineage (NCBI taxonomy): Eukaryota > Metazoa > Chordata > Actinopteri > Beloniformes > Adrianichthyidae > Oryzias > Oryzias javanicus. Next base: position 9,902,838 of record CM012440.1, on the reverse strand, counting down.
AATTTACATTTAAGAAAAATAAAAAGATGCAGCTCCTGCATCATGTCACTGCTGATGTAAAAAGTGATTTTTTAAATATTCTTTTATAAGAAAAATCTGTTGACTTTCTCAAAATGTTGAATAGATGTTCATTAATATATAGAGATCAGCAACGTAAACACTTTAGAAAACAGTGAACGGAAAAGCAGCTTCACTGTAGGACCTTCAAAACACAAAGACAAAATACATCAAATCCTGTTTAAAAGTTCATCTGTGAGAGGGTTCTGCTCTTTTCTGAGGATTTCACGTCTTTAAAAACATTTCAGTGTGTTAAAAAAAGGCAAACGTAAAAAGATACAATTCCTCAGAAACTACAGTAGAGACTCATCCATTCACACATAGGCGAGATAAATTATAAAATGAATTGAATTGTAAAAAAAAAAGAATAGTTACAGTCCTACTGCCCACTCAAAGTTGTAATTTAAGAATTTCTGAATCAGATAATGCAATTTTGAAGCAGTTTATTGTTATTTAAACTAATCCCTTTTTTTTTTTTTGGTTTTTAATCAATGTAACTTTCCATGGTGGATGTTACACTCCGTTCTTTTTGCTCATCCTGAATCGCGTTCTTCTTGTCCTCCAGGCTCTGGTCACTGCACTAGGGGGACCGCTGGCACAAAGAGCCGTTTCTCCAGCCAGGACTTGTTTGCTGGGAACAGTAACCTTTGTAGGGACATCAACAAGTCTTTATCACTGTCCTAATTATCTGGATGCTTTTGAGGCTCTGCAAAGACACCTGTTGTTTAGTCCTGCCTGGTCCTGATTTGAGGACTCGGGTGGAGATGACTGAACTTTTTTTAAACATTCTACACATAAAAAAAGCACACTTTTTTTTTTTTAAATGTTGAATCCTAATTACTGTTCAGGCAAAATGTTTACATGGGAGTTTTACTTTTGTGATTTGTCAAAGAAAAAATATATATATATATATATATTTTGTTATTTACTTTTTGTTAAATTTTGGATTAAAAAAACCCATAGCTCTTTTTTCAAAATCATAAACAGCATTAATCAGTTTGTTATTAATTATGCAGTAATTATCAGAGGATGGTAATAACAAGTCACATTAACTGAAATACATTTACTTAAGTATGTATTTGCAAATATTTAACTCCTCAAAGTAGTTTTACAGCATTATGCTTTTAATTAAGTAGATTTAAAATGAAAAACTGAGCTACAAATAACTGTATTTATTTATTTAGTTACTACTTTATTAAGTAGAATTAGTTTACTTTATAATATGGATACATAATAGATTAACGGAGAAACTCTGAAGCATTGGACAGTGATGATTTCTAACAGTTAATTCCATCAACTCAGTTTAGCTTAAATGAAAAACCACCATGTGGCTCCAACCAACAAGTTGTTTGCTCTCCCAGCAGTGGCCCACAAGAAAGTTAAAACTTTCATTAAATAGTTAATATTGTCATAAATCGTAAAAAAAACGATGCAAAATCTTTAATAAAAGACAGCAAAAGTTTAAATATCGGATATTGATTATTGGTCTTTGTTCAATCAATACAGTCAATTAAAATATTGCACATTAGTTCTAGATATCAGCAGTTTTTGTTGACCCAGTACTTTATTTAACATTGGCAGTCAAGTACTTTTACTCAAGTAATTGAATGATTACTTTTCACTTCCAGCAGCATTATTTTAAGTCAAAGTACTAGTACTTGAGTACAGATTTTGGATACTTTACCCACTTCTGGTTATTATCAGCTAATCATCGATTAATCAAAAAGCTAGTTGATAAAACTGATTAATCGCTTTGAATTGATCAATAATCAGTCCATAGAAATAGAGATTGATCTAGTACATGAAGCTAAAGCTCGCTAGCCTGATGTTAATGTATAATGGAATTTCCCATAGCATGGCTAATGCTAACGCTTGGTTGATTTAAACATACATTGCTGACTAAATGAACATCTTTATAAACTCACAGGCATGAATTTTCCAAACTTTTTTAAGGAAATATTTTTTTATAGTAACCTTTTGTGGTCTACAACAGGTTTTTGCTCATTCTTTGCTTATTCTTCTTTTAAAAAAGTGTACTCCTGTAGCACAAGCTCCACCTAGTGGCCAAACTGAAATGTCCTCCAGGAGAAGCAGAACAATGTTTACAATGTTAATGATCTGAATATTTTTGTTGGAGCTTCTCTGTTTGAGAAACCATGTAACACTAAATGCTAACAACAATCACTTGTAAATGTTACCGTATGTGAACTTAATCAGATTAATATCAATATATTCAAAACATACATATATAGATTATTGATGTATTTCTAAATAAATGTGTTTAAATGTGTAAACTGTATAAACTCAAAATTGAACCGGATTGAGTTGATGGATGAAAGAATGAAAGAAAAAAAAAAACACAATTGAATTGATTCAGAATCTGATGAATTGAACTGATTCTAAAATTATGAAACAGTCCTACAAAAACAGACAGTGCATCAAATCTACTTGCACCCTTTACTAGAGATCTAGGTAATTCGGTCCTTGATTCTTCTGATGTATCCCATTATGACTGTCACTAAAGGACTTAAGTGATCAACATACAAAAAAGAAAAAAATAATATTGTCCTTGAGACACTTGGCTGCACAGAAGCACTTCAATGAAATGATGAGTAAATTTAGCTTTTTTTTAATCTTCTCTCTTAAGAACAAACCGGACCCCTTTCCCCTCTTTTTTCTTTTTTTAGGCAGAAACTATTAGTTATTCTCGTAAGTCTCCAAGCAGCCAAAATTTTGTTACATTTTTCTAAAATGAGATAACAGCTTTGGTTTCAACACTTTTTTTCTCACTCTTATTTAATTTTAAAACTCTACTAGAGTTTTCTCTTCTTTAAAGATAGTTGAAAATAAAAGCTGATGTCACTTGTAAACATCTATTTTGATTATTTTTTTGTTTTATTGCTAACTGTAAAGCAAGATGATAATGATTGAAAATTTGAATTTAAAGAAAGTTGTTGCAATGAATCATGGGAAAAACTCAAAGAACTACAATATAGTTCAGTTTGAGGCTTTAATGTTCTTTTTGTCATGCAAATGAGCCAAATCTAACAAACAGCTCTGGAAAAAAAAGATAACAGACCAACTTGGGTGTAAAATAAGGAAATAAGCCATAAACAGAAAAACAACTGGAAGGATTCAGAAATAAAACGAGCGACTGTTCATGGAAAATACATTCTACACCATGAGCTGAGATTTCAAATGTTACAACCTTTAAAATGGAAATAACTGTTACAAATCCAAATCATATTTTGACTTTGTTCAGTGTGTTAGTAAGTAAAACTTTGTATTTATACATCAAAGGCACCAGTGGTTAAGGTTCTAATACACACATGGATTATGGAAGAATCCTTGAAGAAAGTGTAACATACATATCATCTAATGGAAGTGGTCATTCTACAAATATCAAACAATAAACAAAATCAAATCCGATTGTTTTTCTCTGATCAGTGAGCCCTGCAAGGACATGTGGTGCATTTGCAGCCAGTCCTTCACAGTTAAGACACATTAAATATGCCATAAGGGCTAAATTAGGCCCATGCGCAACAGGTCAGGCAGAGCACTGTGCTCTGGCAGATACCTTATCTTGCCCTGTCAGCAAGTCTCTACTGTCCCTAGGATTAATTGTGTCAGTCCACTCGAGACAAGGATGTCAGGCTAGTGTGTGCTCAGCAGCCTTTACTGCCATGTCATTGACTAGAGGGGAAAAATGTAGCTTCTTTATGATTAAGCCATGTTTTTTTTTTTTTTATTCCTTTTGAGATTTTTCCTTTTATTTACCATGTCTACATGCACTGTATATTCTAAATTAAGATTGAGTTAATAGCATGAATGGGTTAAATAGTTGCAGTAACAGAAATATTTTGGTTTACATATTTCCCAAAATACCCTCAACACTGTTGCCTAATCTGCAGCCAATGATGTTAATACCCAACAGTTTTTTCAACAACTTTCAGCATGGCAAAAAAACAAAATTAAAAAAAAAAAACAAATGCTTGTTAAAATAAAACGCAAACCCTTCAAATCGTTTTTTACAGTAATAAATTGTAAAATATAGAATTAAATGACAAAATATAGATTCACTCAAAACACAGAGAGATCGCATCAGCTTTTCAAGTTAGCATTCCCGTTAGATTTCTTTAATGAAACAAAAAAAAATCTAGCATAAAAATATATTCATGTTAATGTTAAATGAAAAAAGTAATGAGAGAGTTTATTATATGGAGTCCCTGAAAGGGACATTAAAATAATAAAATAAAATAAGTGAAGTAAAAAAAAAATTCTAAAAATTGAAGTAAAAAAAATGTCTGCCTACTATCTGGTTTGCCGCACACCAGATAATAACTGAATGTCACCAAATAGTAACTAGAAAAAAAAATCTACAATTTAAAGTATATATATATAAATTTACAACTTTTAATCTTTTAAAGTTATGTGGTATAATCTCGTACATTTCTCCTACATTTATGAGATTTACAGTTGTAATTTGGGAAAAATTGTAAACGGACTCAAATACTCTACAGTACACACCAGATAGTAACCAGCAATTCTTTTTTTAATTGTAAAAAAAAAAAAAAAAAAAAAAAAGTTTTTTAAATTGACAAACAGTTTCTGACAGAAAGACATGAGAATGTAGAACAAACAGAAAACACATGGTTAAATAAAAAAAGAATGAAAGAAAAAACATTTATACACACTGAAGAGTCATAAGAATAAAAACTTCAATAGGTTCAAAGATGAAATAATAATAACCATTATGACTGCTTAATCACTAGAAATGTCAATAGTTAGTATGGTTACACGGGCTGTTTTTTTCCGTCTTTCCCCCCTTCAGCGCTATTCACTGCCCTTTTTGTTTGCCTGTTCTTCCTGGTACTCAATTGAAGCAATTATTTGCTCCACTTGGCAAATTTGTCCTCCTTTCACCATCTGAGTTGACAGATGATTTAAAAGGCACCTACAGAACCCCTGAAAGCCAGAGCATTCCTGACTGGTGCTTTAATTTGTCCAATTAAGCAACTAATGAGAAAATGTAGAACTCAAGTGAACCTTATTATAGATGGGTAGTAGATCAGGAAGTCCTATTTACAAGACAAAAAACGAAAAAAAATATATATATATATATATTTAAAAAAAACTAATGAATATTGACAAGCCCCAGCAAGTCATACAATTAGAAGTAGCCCTTCAGAACAAAAGCGCTGGTAATTGAGTTAAAGTTGGGCTAGATGCATCGTTTTCTAAAGTATTCTCACTATTTTTTTCATCTTCTGTTTTGGCTTTTGGCTGGTACCTTTAGGGGTTGCCACAATGAATCATCGTCCTCCATTGAATCCTAACCTGTGCAGCTTTTTCAAATGATATTTTGATTTTCAAAACACTGTAAAACCTGAGCAGTTTTGCAAATAACCCAGAATTCTTACCACTAAACCAAGAATTGAATGTTTTTGCCCTCAATTATTACCTAACAGTTATTTTGTAATCAGGGTGCTCATAATTTGTTTTTGTTTTTTTTTTCATACAAAAAATAAAGATTTCAAAATATTGTATTTTTTTTTATAGTATAAGCTTACTGCTTTTATATGAGATTAAATCTGATTCGTCAATAGGAAAAGGATAGTTTGGGATTCTGATTCTAAACATGTTAAGAAATGCTTTCAAATTCAAACATTTTTCCGTAGCTTCTTCTCACTACTATAGGACTAACCGCACCACACTGTCCTGGTTCGTTGCTCACCCCGGGGCCCCCACCTTCCCACTGCAGTGATAATGCTGGCAGAGGTGTGATGACTGTGGGCAACGTGACCGTATTTCCCTCAACGGTTTGTCAGACCACGAGTGGGAAAGATACGGCGAGTGTCATGATTTTTATGACAGCACCGAGTTCATGAGATGGTGGATGTGAGAGGAAACTCTGAATTTACGGCATTTTGTGTATTTTTAGTTTGCGGTTCAAATATGAGAGCCGAGCTGCCGTCTTTCACACCTCAGTCAGTGCAGACTCGGTGGAGATTGTTCTTCTAAAAGCTTAACTTCAGTGTTCGAAGTTGACAATGGGTTTCTCTTTTTGAGTCAAACATCCAGAGGTTGGTCATGTATTTCACAGCCCTTCACTATGACCACAGGGCATAACATCAGACAGAAGCATGATCTGAGGTCATTTTGACATAAACTTCCTCAGTGGACTCAGTCGGGCAAAAGATGCAGCAGCATTTCATATTAAACTTTGTGACACCATAACAGAATAAAAACACAAAATAACTGAAAATAATTAGGGATGCAACGATTCAGTCAAGCCATGATTCGAGTCCAGTCAGTTTTTAAAGTCACACATACTCACAGGCGCGCCCGCACACTCACAGGAACACAAACTCAGAACCAAGGCTCACATACTCACAGGCACACCTGCACACTCACAGAAACATATACTCAGAGGTGCACATGCTCACAGGCGTGCCCGGACAATCACAGAAGCACATACTCACATGCGCGTCCGCACACTCACAGGAACACATACTCACAGGTGCGCCTTAACCCTCACAGGAACACATACTCAGAGGTGCACATACTCACAGGCGCACCTGCACATTCATTGGCACACATACTCAGAAGCACATACTCACAGGCGCACCCGCACACTCACCACAACACATACTCACAGGCGCACATACTCACAGGCGTGCCCGGACAATCACAGAAGCACATACTCACATGCGCGTCCGCACACTCACAGGAACACATACTCACAGGTGCGCCTTAACCCTCACAGGAACACATACTCAGAGGTGCACATACTCACAGGCGCACCTGCACATTCATTGGCACACATACTCAGAAGTGCACATACTCACAGGCGTGCCCGCACACTCACCACAACACATACTCACAGGCGCAGATACTCACAGGCGTGCCCGGACACTCACTGAAACACATACTCACAGGCGCGTCCGCACACTCACAGGAACACATACTCAGACTTGGACATAATCACAGGTACGCCTTAACATTCACTGTAACACATACTCAGATGCGCATATAGTCACAGGTGCGACCGACCACTCACAGGAACGCATACTCAGATCAGAGGCTCACATACTCACAGGCCCATCTGCACACTCACAGGCACACCTGCACACTCACAGGCGCACACACTCACAGGTGCGCGCATATCACAGGCCCATCTGCACACTCACAGGCACACATACTCACAGGTGCGCACACATCACAGGCCCATCTGCACACTCACAGGCACACATATTTGCAGGCGCACACTCACAGGTGCGCACATATCACAGGCCCATCTGCACACTCACAGGCACACTCACAGGCGCACATACTCACAGGCCCATCTGCACACTCACAGGCACACCTGCACACTCACAGGCGCACACACTCACAGGTGCGCGCATATCACAGGCCCATCTGCACACTCACAGGCACACGTACTCACAGGTGCGCACACATCACAGGCCCATCTGCACACTCACAGGCACACATATTTGCAGGCGCACACTCACAGGTGCGCACATACGCATAGCAAGCCTGCAGGAAGACATGGCATCAGCTCTGCATTTTTAAATTTAGCTACAGTGTGAGACAAACCGATTCTTTTTATTTTCCTTAACAATGAACTTGTTGACTAGTTTGAATCGTTGTTATACAGATTCAGAAAGAATCCTTAAAAATTATTGATATTGTGATAACTACATCAAAATGTGCAATCTGTGTTTACAGTTGAGATTTGGGTTTTGAGACATACTTTCAATCTGTTTTTTTTTTTTTTTCTTTTGGAAATCATCTTATTATAGATGTTGACTTAATAATTTGCTTTAAAACAAGGGGTCCCAAACTACGGCCCGTGGACCGGATCCAGCCTACCCTTCACATTTGGCTCGGCCGCCCCACACCATGAGAAACGCTTTTTTTTTTTTTTTTTCTCACTTAGAGACCTACATAGAAGGTGACTTTTTATTCCACCCTTCTGCAGTCTGGACCATGACGGGAGAGCATAAACCACTATTGGTTTAATTATTACAATGTTTTTGCATTATTGTTTTTAATTTTCTCTGAAAGGAATCATTTAAAATATGGCTGTCTTTACGTTTAGACACACATTGTGATTGTTACACTTTTTCTGTTAGCCTGTAAAATCACCCCCCGCCCCACATCAGAGAAGAAAGCAGCTATGTGACCCTCACAAGAAAAAGTTTGGGGAACTCTGCTTCAAAAGGTGTATACCGTGTCCTTTTGGAAGTGTTTCCTGAGATCCTAATGACGGGTTTGCATTAAAGCTTTAGTAGAAACATCGCATTGATTTAGTTAAACAACCGTCTGATGAGATAACATCTCTTGCAGGGTGGTGAAAAGCTGTATATTACGCCTTTTAAATTAATGTTGACACATACTGATGGGAGCAATGGAAATAAGTAAAACACATCAATGCTTGCACTTAATGTCTAAACACTGGAACCCCTCGCACGATAAGATTTCAAAATATTTTCTCTGCAACGCCATGACAGGCATATTGAGCCAAAGGTAAAAAGAAACAGGGAATGCCAGAGTGCATTTTACTCAATTAGTATTGACAAGGGTTCAGCCGCTGGCTGCTTTAGGGCCTTGCTGTACTGTTTTTGCTGTTTCGTGCACAAATGACTTTGGGGTTTTTCCTCCAAAATAAGAAAAAAAGCAAAAGTAACATTCAAGTTGGAGCTGATTTGCTATTTTGATCTTACAACAACATTACCCCCGGCAAAGCATACAAAGGTGCATTCTTGAACTCTTGTATGGATTTAAAGAAGTAGAAATATGAATGCAGACTGTGAACAACAACAACAAAAAAGTTAAATTTGGACATTTTATTTGCCATAAAAATACTTAAAGTTATTTGAAACATAAGAACTGTTGTGGCTCCAAATAAAATAAAATTAATTAAAAATACTCAAAAATGAACGTCCAAAAGATGATATAATGCAAAAGTGAGAACACATTTGTCAAATTAAATTTATCTAAACAAAGTTGCTTTTATTGATCTATTTTCCTGAAATAAATGCAAATATTAAGTTTTAAAATTGTTTTCGCATCATGTTTCCTAAACCTGAAAACCTTTCATTTGCCAAGACATTTTGATGTTAACAAGTGACTTGATTTTCATAGCTTTGGTGGCCACAAATATTGGCTTGTTCAAATCATTCATAAAAACAGTTTGAAGCTAAAAAATATTTTGCATATTTCTCTAGTTTTATAACATCGTCTGAATAATTTCCCTTTTAAACTTTTAATAAAAGCGGTACAATATGTAAACGTTTTAATTGACGGTCAATGTTGCAACTTTTTAGTTAATTGTATTGCAACTAATTAACATAAAATATATTTTTGCAATCATTTATTATTTATAAACTTAAAAATTAGGATTTTATTTATTACGACATAGTAAAAGCACGACAATCTGGAAAAAAAAAATGTTTTCTTACCTGTTTTTTTTAAGCCAACTGACGAGTGCTCCTCATCTCCACGGATATACACCTCAGCAGCTACGGATACAAAAGTTTCAAACAAGCATCTTGAATTGTCGGAATTTTTGTGACAAACCGGAAGAGTCACGTGACTGAAAACAAATCTGCGGATACGTGAAACCGCAAATAATGAAGGCGGATAATTTTAGTTCTAAAAGATATATAATTCTCTAAAATAAAAAAATACATTACGTAAGTATTTTAAGCAACATTTCTGACAGTTACAGTCTCACTTTCTACATTTGCAACAATCTGTTTATTGGGCATTCTAGTGCTGTAACACAATTTAAAGCCATTCCAGCAGAATGTGAATTGTTTACAGGAAATCTCGGTGTAAAACACCTGCGGCTTTCAAGCACACATTGCAGTGCATATGGAAGTGTTGAGACACTGTAAACCCAAAAATCACTGCTTACAACCCCAATGCAAGTAGTGTTTGTATCAAAACACAGTGTGCTGTTATGACTTAACAGTTTAATTTATCTGTAGCATAGGCAGCCTAGAGTAACCTTCTATTTTTCCCCCAAAACAAGAAAAAAAAAAACCAAAAAAAACTGAATGAAAGTGTTCCTTATTTTTAATTTTGTTACAGAACTTTCCAACATATCGAAGACAGACATGTCGAGATGGCTGTGGTCATTCTTCACCTTATTGAAAAAAAAAAAAAATCACCTATTCAAGATAGCTGGAATGTTTATAGAAGAGGTTAAACCAAAATTGTTATTTTATGAGCTGTAAAACACCACAAATAAATAGTGGAGTTTTTCTGTTTCTTCGTACAATAAAAACAGGTGAAGTGTCAGAATTAGGGGTGGGCCAAAATACCGATATTGGGATGTTTAGTCCTTAATTCTCGATGAGTTCTCACCAAGTATCGATCTTTTATTTTTGTTAGAAGAGGCTGTAAAATGTTATATTTGTCATTCTCTGGTGAGACGTTCCTTTGAAGGTAGAAAAGGGGCGCACCTTGAATAATTTAATAATTGTTCTGTTGTTTACAACATATTTGCACTAAATAGTGGCACTGCTGTTCATGATTACTATTGTTAACACTGAATTTTACAGATAATTCCAATTTGATTGGTGTCAGTTCTTCTAAATGTTGCCCAAAAAAAAGAAACAAATTATGATTGTGCTCAAGCTAAATAATAAATGGGGATATATTTTCCCAAACAATATGTTTTCTTCTATACAATGTGAGTTTTTGAGATGATTTTTACCAATTATCTTTGTATAATTGATATTGTGAGCCACGCATCCTGTATTGCATTGTATCGTGAGGTACCCAGAGATTCCCAGCCCTACTCAGAACACTTGGAAGACATCTGCATTCCCCAAGAATCCTAAATCACAGCTAACAAGTCCTTCCACAAAAGAGAAAATGTATGTGAATCAATTGCAATGTAAAATTTCTGTTCTTAAAAGCAGCAGCAGGTAGATAGTGGGGGTGTATTTGATGAGATCTAATATGAAAAAATAGTTTTAAATACATCACTTTGAATCACATTGAAAGGAGCTGCTCTACTTGCCTCATGGTAATGACCTTTCCATTATAGTCCCAGAGGGAGATCTGTTCCACCGCGGCTGTAGTCGACAGTTCCTGCATGTGCTCCAGACAAATATACCTCTCAGTGCCAAAGCAACTAATGTTAGGCAATTTACTCATGCTTCACCTGTGATTCATAACACTGGGGTTTGGTATAGTTCACCACAGTTTGATGTACAACTCTATTTTAAACTGTGAAACACCTCATATTCTTACTAAAACTGCCAGTTTGTTGTAAACTATGAGACAACCCTATTCTTCTCAGACAAGGAAAGACCCTGTTTCACAAGACAACTCACTGATTCCATTAATGGTTTTTTTTTTTTTTTAAGTTTTGCAGTGACATTTAACATATATTATGAGCAAAAGATACTTTATTTTGTTAAGGTTTCTTTCTATAAAATTAACCAGATAAAACTAGCACCATTGGATGAGTGTCAGTAATTTAGACCCACTAACTTCCAAACTTTAATAAAATACACTCAAATAAACTGAAAAATGAGAAAACAATACTAGTTATGACAGCAGGTGATCTGAGGAGGCTGAACTGAAAACTAGACACTTAAATACAGTGAACTTAAACTTAAATGAAAATAGGACCTGTTAGTGTAACCATACTAAAGTTACTGTTTTCCTCATTAACGCTCACTTTATCTAGAGTGTAATTTTCAGTTTCTCCACTGGTGGCAGTCAACATTTTAAATGTCGTTTTTTTGGATCCTCCTGTCATTGTTTTGATCTTTGATGTGTTTTCAATACGAGAGAAAAGCAGCGAATGAAAGGAAAAAAATATCTGAGCGAGAAAAAAAAAAGTTTGTAGTTTATTAAAACTGTATCAGAGATAAGTTTGACAACTTAAAAATATCGCCAGAGTCCACCCATTCCTCTCTCTTGCCAGCACAGAGGTGCTAATGCATGCTTTTATTTTTAGTCGTTTAGATTATTGTAATGCCCTGCTCTCTGGTTTACCTCAAAAATCTCTCTCAAACTTACAATTATTACAGAACTCGGCGGCACGAGTTTTGACGGGAACCAGGGGGCGGGAACACATGACACCAGTTTTAAAATCGCTGCATTGGCTTCCTGTGCGTTTCAGGATTGATTTTAAAATTCTTTTAATGGTTTATAAATGTTTTTATGGTCTTGGGCCTTCTTATTTGAGTGACCTGCTTTTAAAGTATGAACCCTCGCGGACCCTGAGGTCCTCTGGCACTGGCCTCTTAGTTGTTCCTAAGGTGAGGACCAAAACACATGGTGAGGCCTCGTTCTGCCATTATGGTCCTCACCTCTGGAACAGCCTGCCGGAGAGCCTCAGGGCTGCAGAGACCGTAGAGGTTTTTAAGAAGAAGCTCAAGACCCACCTTTTTAACCTGGCTTTTAGTTGATCTTATCCGCATATGTACTCTTTTAGTCTTAATATATTATTTTATCTGTATATTTTTCTATTTATTCCATTTTATCTCATGAATTTATAACTATTTTTAATTTTATGCTTTGAATGCATTTTCATTTATGTATTTTACTATGGTTTTAACCCCGGTGTTTCCTGTGGGGATCTATTATGCCAGGGCTTGCAGGCTTGGTTTGGGGTCATTGCCGTTGTTGTCCCCCCTGCTGGGGCGGCTGGAGTCCTGCACTGCAGCCTCACCGCTGCGGAGTGGACTCCACTGCTGTCCCGATTTGGGGGGGCACTGTGGCGATGTTCCTCTGACCGAGCTGCTCCTGGTATGATAGAATCCCCCATACTGTTTCCTCACAGCAGAGCCAAGCCTTATGTTATGTTATTTTACAACTTTTATTCTCAAGTAATTTTTCATAAGTCATTATGTGTGGGATTTTGGGTTGTGTGTGACAATGGAGGGGAGGGTGAAGGGTGTTTTTTTATTGTATATGTTTGTTTTTAATGTAAAGCGCTTCGAGCTGCGCAAGTATGAGAAGCGCTTTTTTATAAATAAAGTTTGATTTGATTTGAAAAAAAAAAAATCCCAACAGTTAGTGTGTACCCTGGGAAGAAGACAATTTTAATAAAAACCAAAGGTTGGACTTTGAAGAGTGTGGAAATGTTGGTTATGTCGGTGAGTGGAAACCACATTTTTCGTCGTATTAGGCTCCAGTAAAGTGTATCAAATTAGGCTGGGTATCGAACGTAATTTCCAGAAATGATTCGATTCACAAGACCTTGAATTGGTTCAATTTAGATTTTTTTTTTTATTATTTCGATCAATTTTTTCTTCAATTTAATTCAATTAAATTTTGAGTTTGCACATGCATACACATTTGCTTAGAAATACATTAATAATCTACAATATAGTTTGAATATATTTATATTATATCTAATACAGTTTACATATTGTAAAATTTATTAGTGAAATATTGAGATTTTTAGAAGCATACAGTGTTACGTGGATTCTCAAAAGGAGAAGTTCTAACAAAAATGTTCATATCATTAACATTGTAAACAGTGCTGCCTCTTCTGGAGGGCGTTTCAGTTTGGCCACTAGGTGGCACTCAATCACGCTATAGCATTACACCTTATTCAAGAAGAAGACGACAGTATAAGGGAAAAAAAAAAAACGATGTTTCGGACTATCTCTTAAAAATAATTCATTAAAGAGTTTGGAAATCTCTTGCCTGTGAGTAAATAAATAAGCTTAAATCAATTCAAATTGATTAATAGTTTTTTTTTTTCAACCCAGCCCTAGTATCGAATGATTAAAAAAAAAAAAAAAAGGAAACGTGATCAATGTGTAGTGTGTTTCGTGTGTGAAATTCCAAAGTTCACCACGACTTGACGACTAATCGTCTATTAAAATAGACAAGTAATTTCATAGTTGATTAGTCGTTACTTTATATCATCTGGAGTCAGAAAGTAGTAACGTGGAAAGTAACAATGTCATTCTGCCAGCCTTTTAATTATTGTGGCATTTAATGAGGTTTTTAGGTTATTTTGGAGTTTAAAATTTCAGCTGCATGCTAACTATTTGGCTAACGTAGGCTTTTTTTACCCGTTTTTATCATTTAAGTAATACTTTAGCTGGCTTTCACCTTCAGCGATTTTAGCTATTAATTTCAGCATCTTTAGCTATCAGGACTAGCATATTCAGCATCCAAATTCAGCTTACCGCATTCACACTAGCATTATCGCAGGTAATGCTATATATCTAGTTTTTAGTTAGATTAAGGCTAATGATGGTTAAGATGTGTTTTTGACTTCCATGCATGACCCGATTAGTCAGCTTAATGTAAAAAATAATCAGCAATTAGTCGACTATTAAAATAATTGTGGTAGCCCCATCTCATCACCACCATCTGGAAATCTTGGTTTGGACAGTAAGTTGGTTTTCTTTCATTTTTTTTGTTTTTTTTTGGAGTCCCATCAAGGGTTTTATTATTTTCTTCTTTTAAAAAAAGGATTGGACTCGAACACTCATAGAATCGATTTTTTGAGAATCTCAGTTTTTTTGTTTGCTTTTTATTTTTCCTCATGTCAGTAGCCACTTGTTTTTGTTTTGGTTTGGAATTTTACATACTAGCAAATCATTTTCAATTTGCACTGAGTTTTTGCAGACTGTACTTCACTCCTTTGTCCCAATCTACAATAATGATTTAATTCTAGTTCAACCGTTATCATTGCAGTGCACTATTCCAAATTTTAGAATATATTGACTGTGAACAATCTTCTCATCGAACCTACAGCTAGAGTGACTCCAAGTTATGACATTTAGAGCTGCCACAAACAGCAGCAGCACTATGGGGTTACATCAGGATTATCTGTAATTAAAAAAAGAAAAAAAAATCCTCCATCCATCATCCAAACCTGCTTTATTCCCGTTTTGGGGTCACGGGGAGTCCAGAGCTTACTTAGCTACCTCAGACACTTCACCGGTCCATTGCAGGGCCGCAGACAACCGACATAATTTCGAGCCACCAGGTAACCCCTGAAGTATGTTTTAGGACTGAGGGAAGAAACAGTAGAAAACGCACACACAAACTCCACACAAAAAACCCCCCAGCTGGGATTTGAAACAGAGCTGCTGTGAGGTGAGAGTGCTAACCACTACACCACCATGCAGCCTAAATCATGTCATGTATAATAACATCAATAATTCAAATTTCCTCACCTTTTCAATCCCAAAGTGATAGAAGGCATAAAACCTTAACAGCAAAAGATGCTGAATTCTAAATCCAAAAGCCATAAAGCAAGAATTCTCAGCAGGTGGGCTGGAAGTGGAGGCTTTGATCAGCTGGTGTGGCGGGCAGGGGGTCGACATGTATGTGATGGAGGGTGTTTGTGTTTGTCTTGTGTGTATTTCTCAGAGTGGGTGTTGTGGTGGGAGCTTCTTCAGGCATCGATAAAATGTTTGATGTGGAGATTTTCTTACCGGGAGAAACTGAATATCTGACACTGTCCAGACGGACAGAGCTCATCCATCTCTTATTTGGTTGTAACCTTGAGCAAAAAAAAAAAAAAAGAAAAATCTATGACTACAGGCAAATGTGTACACGTTTCATAGAAAATGTGTATTCACATCAAATATCTTTTAAAATATCAAACAGGTTTGACGTAAGGATTGGTTAATGCAGGACTTTCATAGAAATCAAAGTGAGTGCTCCTGGAATTGTGCGCATAAATCAAACCCAGAGTGACTCAGCCACTTCCCGTCAGTTTTTAATTGTGTGTGTATATTTTCTGGTAGTGATAGTTCAGCTCTGCGTGAGCTGGTCTAAATGTCTTGATGGCAGTCAGACTGTTGAAAATGTTACTCCAAAAATAAAGTGGACACCGAGTTGCCACTGAGTCATCGGATGATGTCAGTGTATGTATCGCAGGATGTGTATGCTACATGTATATATATATGTATGTTGGGGAGGGGGTTTGGGGGGGTTGCACAGTCATTTAAAAAATGAATAGCTCTTGGACCAAATTAAATTTCAGCTGAAATGAAATGATTGGAAGTGGTCCCTGCGTGTACTACTGAGCACAGTGGGAGGGCAATATTGCTAAAAGGCTTTTAGAGGATTAATTTAATGTTTTCTTTTTCTTCTTTTTCTCCTTCTCTACCTTTTTTTTTTTTAATTTATTTGTTCCCCATCCAGGTGCTCATAAACCACCATATTCTTTTTTTTTTTTTTTGCACTGACATTTAGTAGCTAGGAAATGGCTATGAGCCAGCCAGCGTGCAGCTGGGCCTACAGCGGTGGTCTGACTGTTGTGTTTACGTTGTCTATCTGGCCGAGGCAGTAAAATAGAAAGTTACTCATATGCTGCTGCTTTGTTTTTCCAGGGGTAAGAAAAAGAGCATTGCAGGTTTCCAGCAGTGGATACCGAGTGTTGTTTGTCTAGGAAAAAGAAAAAAAAAAAAAATGCTGAATTGATTATTTATCCTAATTAAAATAAGTAATTAAACTACATCTATATCTTCTATCTTTTTTTTTCCACAGTTAAAAACAGGATTATTCTAATATGCTAATTAAAAACTTTTCTTGAAATACTTTGCAAATTGGTTTCTTGTAATTAAAGATAATTTACAAACATGGAGCCACAAAGCAGAACTTGACATTGCAGCTTGATTCAAGCTAATTTGGTAAACAAACAACAAAGCTTCAAATAAGAGACAAACAAACTGTTTTTCAAAGCAGGGAAATGAATGTAGAAACTAAATCTGGGTATCGCCAGTAACTTTCAGAATCGATTCACCAGCGCCTGAATCCATTAGATTCAGGTTTTTTTTTCCAATTCTTTCAATCCAATCAAGTCAATTTATTGAATTAAATTTGTCGACATACATTGATAATAATGTTTTTTAAGACATTTAATCAAATACTGTTCAAATACAGTATTATGAAGTAATAATGAGATTGTTAATACCATACAATGTTACATGAGTTCTCAAACAGAGCAGCTCCAACAATTGTTCTGCTTCTCCTGGAAGGCGTTTTAGGTGGTGATTGCGCTACTCTTAATTCCAGAAGAAGAAGAAAATATGAGCAAAAAATCTGTGTTTTAGACCACAAATGTTTACTTTAAAAAGTATTTTCTTGCCTGTGAGTAAATAAAGACGTTGATGTGACCAGCAATGTACGTTTAGGTCGACTGAGTGTTAGCATTAGTCGTCCCATGGGAAATCCCATTATGTGTTAGCATCAAGCTAGCGGACTTTAGCTTTATGCGTTATATCAATCTCTGCTTTTATGGACTGATTATTGAGCTATTAAGATTAGATTGATTAATTGATTCTATCAACCCAGCCCTAGTAGAAACTAATGTGAGGTTTTCTGTTTAAAAGACTTCTTTGTTTGTTTTTTCCTCTTCTGACCATTTTTCTGCTTCCATATAAGCTTTTTTGCAACTTGTAGAGCTACACTTTCGTATTAAACTCATTCTCTCCATTTTATTTATTAAAATGCTAATGCATCTGATTTACCTTTCTTTTTATTATATTTTTAGCCCCAGTGTCTGTAGTGGTCAGTAGTTGTTGCCGTGGTGCTCACACTTGCTGGGGAGTGGTCCAGCATGGCAGCCTCGTAGCTGTGGAGTGGACCCTGTTGCTGCCCGGTGTGGGTCGGCGTTCAGACAAAGTTCTGACTGAGCTACTCTCAGTTCAAAATATTCCAGATATATTGTTCCATCACAGCTTTTATACGTTTTGTGAGTGTGTGTGCCTGTATACATTGTGCATGGGGTCACAGGATGTAAATGTGTAAATTAAGGGGAAAGGGGGTGTGTGTTTGGTTTTGTTTATTTTCTGTATTTTGTCTGCTTTTAATTGTAACGTCCTTTGAGGTGTATCACACGAAAACCACTTTTTTTTATATAAATAAAGTTGGATTTGTAAAAATGTGCAGAATGTGTGGATTTGTGCCCACAAAAGTATTTATATCCCTTTGTAAAGCAACTAGACTTTTAATATTTGAAATGTTATCTTTATCAGTTCTACCATATAGGATCAATACTTTACTAAGGTTAAAGCTAAACATGCATCTTTGACAAAATGGTGAGTTAAGGCTCTTGTATGCGATGCAAAATAACATTTTGATTTCAACAATTTCAACACGTTCATATTTCAACAATGAAAACAAGATGCAAAAACTTTGTACTTTCTATTATTATTCTTTCTATTGAATGAATGTTTTTTTTTCATATGATATATTAAATCAGAGGTCTTGTGTGTCACGCTTTACAACACTAAATAAACAGTCCTGGCAAAAATCCATCAGTTAAACAATCCAGTCACAAAGTCCACTAATCAGTTCATCATAATCCCATTCACAAATAGTTATGCCGACTCCGGTGACACTCACACATAAACATTCTTTCACGATAAATTAGCAGACTTGAGATTGACAGTAAAAAGATGAATTGATTCTCGTTTGCTGGGGCTTGTTTTGATGACCCGTGTTGGGCTAAATTATTGCAGCAGTGATGCTGTGACAGTGATGAATCACTTCTGTTCCTATTTCATTAACTGCGTCGACACTTACCCACTGAAAATAGACTTGCAGTGATTATGCTGACCTTTGACAAGATTTGCTAAAAAATAAAACTTTAGATGATGGAGAAAAAAAAAAAAAGAAGTCGAACTGATTTAAAAAAAAAAAAATCCATCCATTCAGAAAATACAAACGACAGTCAGAGACTTTCAACAACTTTATGAAAAATTCAAACCTACAGTAATTGGGTTTATTCATTTGTTGATGAATTATTAACAGTCTGCATATAAAGACTGATCATAAAGTCACTTTTAGAACATACCTAATAAACTTTCTTGATGTTTTACATGATGTTTAACGTGGGAATACACATTTTGACAAGTGTTATTTTAAAGTCAAAACTGAAATAATTCGCTCTTTAGGCGTGATTTAACTTTCCGACAGACTGTTTTTCTTTTTTCTCCTTTTTTCAAAAGCATTGAGAAAACATGGATTTTCTCTACAATTAGTGCTAGCCTGTCTAATCAGAGAGGGGAGCAGGAATTGGGTAATCAAAGTTAATTGCAGCAAATCATCAAGATATCTTAATTGTGCACCTGCATTTGTCATATTCAGATTCACATCCAAACAACATGGATTTTATTTTCTAGTTGTGTTTTTTCCATCCTAATTATGTGTGAGTGATTTATTCGTTTTTGCAGTTTAGGTTTTTCATTTAGTCTTTAACCTCAGAAACCCTGATTTTTAGACTAAACAGAGTGTTTGATTTAAAAACAAACCTCCTTCTTCCTGTTTGGGTTGACAAGACCTGATGGAGGATATACTAGTTGCCACTGTGTCACACTTTCAACAAGTTTCCACAGCATACCAGAACTATGCAGGATTAATAGTAATGTGGACTCATACGTATATTTATATATCTAAATTCTTGAGGACGATTTGTAATCATCAGTCAACCTGTTGGATTATGAAGGAAGGCTAGAATACATTTTTTAAAAATCATCAATATAAGCAGAGTTTTTCTTTTCAAATTAACATGAACTTTTTTAACAAAATAAAAGGGACTGAAGATAAGTGATGAGGAAAAAAAACCCACAAATCTACAACTGTTTTTTAGATTAAATTAATGACATTTATAATGATTATTATTATTTGTATCATTATAACAGTGTTACGCCTGAAGCCAGTTCTTATATTTTGCTTTGTTTGCACTTTTGGAATGTTTTTTCTGTCTTCTTGTGTTTTCGACTACAGTGGGAGTACCTAATATTTTAGTATTATGCTAGTTGTTTTGACAAAATTAAAGATTTGTCTATTTTATTATTATTATTTTTGGCTAATTTGGAGTTTACCTAACATCTTGAGATTATCCCCGCTGTTTAGACAAAATTAGACGTTTTTTTTGCTTTATTATTATTATTATTTTATGCTTTTTGTGTGGCTAAATTGAAGTTTAGCTAACATCTTAGCATTATGCTAACTGTTTTGACAAATAGACATTTTTCCATTTTATTCATTTATTTTGGCTCATCTGTAGTTTAGCTAATATTTTATCATTATGCAAGCTATTTTGATGAAATCCGACATTTTTCCAGTTTTTTGGCTAATATTTTAGCAAGCTTTCAACTTCCGCATCTTTAGCTATCAGCTCTAGCGTCTTCAACGTCCAGCTTTCAAATTTCAATCATGAAAGGTAATACTATAAATCTATTTTTTTTTTCGACCTTTATTTAGTAGACAGGGTGTACTAAGCCTCCGATCAATTTTGCGTGATGACATCTTATGCTACATTTCGGATGGGCCTATTTGCTCAGTAACACTGGAGAATATAAATGTTTTTGTGTAGTCTGTTTTGTCAAGACTTAATCACCAACATTATCTGTTACGCGCTTATGTCAAAAATTTGCCTTGTACTGTTTGCTATTCAGGTGTCTGTAACACATAGTATTAAACTAATTTTTATGAGATGCTGGAAACGAATGTAACTTTAGATTGGGATTTAGAACAGTATAAATTGTAGGATAGTAAACAACAGTATAATCAACTCAATTTGAATAGTAACAAATCAGAACAGAAAGAAAAACACAGTCTAACATGATTGAATGAAACTGTTGAATAACATAAACCAATGAACATGTTTGTGTGAAAAAAAACCCAAAAGGCTTAATAAACTTACCAGAAACTTGCAAGAAAAAACTTACCGGAAAAAAAAAAAAAAAAAAAAAAAAAAAAAAAAGTGGTGGAATCACTATTTACCAGTTACTCCTATTTACAATAGCCTTTCTATAAAAACATATTAACACATAAATTAACTTTTTTTATTACATTAAAGTTGGGCACAAAAATCCATCCCTCCATCCATCCATTTTCCTGACCCATCAGGGTCACAGGGATGCTGGGGCCTATCCCAGCCACTGCCAGGTGAACGTGAGGGAATGTATCAAAAATGAATCAGTACAGAGCCCTAATGACCTAAACTGAAGAAGAGACTTGAACTGGATATTGGAACAGGCTGTTTCCTCCAACTAACCTTAACTACATGCAAATATCCTAAAAAAAAAAGACCTGCTAGAAACTTCAAACTCAAAATCAGATCAACAAAGCAAGCATGATAAATAATTTACTAGTCTCAAAAGCTGTTTGCAGTGCAAGCCCTTTCAAAGTAAACAAAGGAGAATTCAGCTAAAGAACCTGAAGCCATTTGGAAAAAATCCAAACTGGACATGCAATTACATCTGTGAAACAGCAAAATGCAGTAAAAGAGTAAATGACAAATACTTATGTAACGATTTATTACCTTCTTAGAAGGTGCTTTATCGTCACAGTCCCATTTATCCACACACAGACTGATGATACTGCAAAAAGAATGCTTATAAATAGTGTTGAAAATACCAAATCGATGTGGAGTACCCCTTAAAATACACATTTTCTCATCCCACCCACCTAATGTCCAAATGAACTCTTAAATAAAACAATGAAAACATTTTTTTTGGTATTAATTGTTTTATTGAAACCAACTGTGGGAACATTTAGATATTTAAAATAATAATTATCTGTAAAACGTGGCACTGCGGTACCCTCTTTTTCTGGTGATTTTTGATCTCTTTGGCTTGCCATACAATCGTCCCCTGACAGCACCGGCAAGTCCGTTACGGAGAAGCGGCTCTCTCCTGTGCGGGACAGTTGCAGCTCCTCATTGGGAGATTCTTTGAATCCAGAAATGTTAACATGTATTGATGCTTTTCTTCAGCTCTTAAAATTAAATAAACCTGATATCTATCGATCTGCGTCCTTCATTATGAAGTTGAAAAAAGTTTTTGATGGAAGCTCCTCCCACACGCAGCAGGAGCTTTAAGATAAACAGGAAGCGGCTACTTTAGTGCTTGTAAAAACAAAGAGGATTTTCATGAATTTGACACAAATTCCATTCGTTGTGAACGGACAATTGATTTAAATCATGCTAGCGCGAGGTGTGTGGGGGTTGGTGTGGTCCGCGGTAAACACGTGTGCCGAACTGTGGCTTCAAAAAGGTCAAAAGGCTGGCAAATTTTAGACTCAAGTTTTGCCCTTTTTCTCAAAAAAAATACAATCAATAGTATATAAATTCTCCTTGAATAAGCAAATGTAAATATTTATTGGAAAAAATATATATAATAAAATTACTATTGTGTTTTTTAAATATTATATCCTTTAAATAACTTAAAATGTCACAAAATAGATTGTTTAAATCAAGGCAAATTGAACATGAAAATACTTTTTCAATTAGAGATGAGACACTTTCCTTTTTGTAAAGCTTTAAAAGCCCTCACATTTCTGCAGAGGCCGTTATAGAGAGACATTACAGAGCAGCCGATCATAAAGGAAAGGTCTTTGAAGTAGCTGAAGCACACAGGATGATGACGTCAGACCCACGGGGACACTTGGGAGACTAAAAACAGAAACTGAGCGGGTATTGCCAGGAGACATGATGCAAAGAAAGAGAACGTCCATTTCTTTCTGATGTGCTTTTCCTTTTTTTTTTCTTCTTTTTATTATTACGTTCCTTGAATTGATTTTGTTTTTGACCAAAAGTCTTCAGGATATGACCTTTTATTTTCCTTCTACCAATTTCTTTGTCCTGTCAAGGAGGCATGAATCTAATTCGGACCTGGAAGCTTTGCAGCACCTCTTTTTAATCTTCAACACATGATGAATTCATGGGGGGAAACTACAAAACACAGAGAGAATGGAGGCAAAGGGGGGGACAAAGCAGCTAAAATGGAGGATAAAACCAAATGAAAAGACAAGTTCGTGAGAAGTCATGAACCCTTGTGCCCAAACTTTCCAAACAGGATCTTGTACTTTTTAAAACAAACAAGCTACTAGTCGATATTGGAGAAATGCTTTTACTTTGAAAATATGACAGATAAATGCTTTCTGCAATACTTTTACCATGAAATTTTAAATCACACATTACGAAAACCATAACAGACAACAACAACAAAAAAGACCCCCTGTTGATCCCATCTTCATGATACTCACTGTCAAAAGCAGAAATCTATTTAAATATAATATAGAGAGCAATAGTGAAAAACCAGAGAGAGAAGGATGGGACACAGAGCATACAAAATGCTTTTGTTGCAGAGTGGAATGCGCCGCAGACGGTGAAGTGTTATCGCCTGGAGAAGTAAAAGCTTTTAAATTCATGCTCACTCTCCAGGAGGCAGCAGTGGCTGCGGCCAGTGACTGATGCGCCACAGAGACACCAGGCTTTGTTTTTTTGTTTTTTTTTCTGCTACACTGGAAATAAAAAGGAATCCACAAGTGGCTCATGCATTTTTATTGCATAAACTGAAATAAAATGCGTCTAAAAAGAGTTTAATCTCAAATCTACAGTGGCAACAAACGTCATCAAAGTTTGCAAGTGACTCTTTTATTTACGTTTAAATTAGGTTTAGTTTACGTCTCTGAGGTTTAGAATTGGCAAAGTGGTATTTCTGATTTAAATCTTTGCCATAGTGAAAATAAAAATGTTAAACAAGATTTTATATACATTTGAAAAAAAAGTCCTTATTCTGTATCTAAGAACAGGAGGAAGTGATAGATAATCAGGGTGTGTTTCTTGGACTTGATGGGCTAGGATTTGTTTCTGATGAATTTTTATGATAGTGTGCACTAGTGACATGAGCCCTTCAAAGAGACACAGGCTATATACGGACCTCGACAACGCATGTTCAAGTGATACTGTTGAATAAAAGTCGATGTAAATGTTGTTTCTTGCTTCCGTGTTCAAAACTGGCATTCACGCTTAGTTCCGCAAGTTTGAACTACCATTTTATAGATCGACATCAGGCAACTCCAGGCCTCGAGGGACGCTGTGTCTGCATGATTTCCAGATATCCAAGCCCAACTCATGACTGATTACCTGGTTCAGGCAAGTCAGTTAGAACATGCCAGAGTATGATATGCTGGAAAACATGCATGAATGTGACCCTTGAGGCCTGGAGTTGCCTATCCCCCAGTCAGCAAGGCCAAGTGGGCCCTATAGGGTTTAAAAGTGGGCAGAAGATGTGGGTCCTTAATGGGTTGTTTGCAGTTTCCCTCTTTGACCACTCTGGCTTACAGTTGGGTGGATCGCTATGCTAGCCAGCTGCCTTGTGGTGAGCACCGCTGGTCAGGGGTCAACAGAGCTACCAGAGTTGCCACCCAGGCTGCCGGTCCTTGGACAGGAGAGCCAATGTGGGCAAACACAGGTGGGGCCACCACGGTGGAAAAACCCATTCGGGGCCCACATTTACTGCCCACTTCTAAACCGTATGAGGCCTGCTTGGTCTTGCTGGGTGCATAATACAAGGCCACAAACGCATATTGCCAGTTTGACCAAGTCAAACTTTGTACAACCAGAGGCTGGGATTTGGTAGTAAATGGTGTATACTTGTATAGCGCTTTCTACCCTCCTTCGAGGGCCCAAAGCGCTTCACAGTCACAGACCCATTCACCCATTCACACACACATTCATACACTGGTGGTGGCTCCGCTGCCGAACACTGGCGCCAACCTCCCACCAGAGGCAATTTAGGGTTCAGTGTCTTGCCCAAGGACACTTCGACACATGGGCGGGCAAGGAATCGAACCCACTATCTTCCGATCGTGAGACGACTGTCCTACCACTGCACCACGGCCGCCCATGGTAGTGACAGACAGATGGTGTCCCTTTGCCAACCTTTTGATCATGGAGGACAAATGACTAACTGATCTGTTCCTGGCTGGCAGAAGACACCAAATCTTTCATACATCAGAACAGACCTGTGAGGAAAAAAAAAGCTTGGAGCAAGATTTGCCCTACTTCGACATTTCACCCCAGTGCACTAACGCACTCTACAAAAAAGGGCAGAGCAGACTTTTCCTGCTGAGGAGACTGAGATCTTTTGGAGTCCAGGGACCACTCCTAAAGACCTTCTATGACTCCATAGTGGCATCAGCCATCTTTTATGGAGTGGTCTGCTGGTGCAGCAGCGTCTCCACAGCAGACATGAAGAAGCTGGAGAAGCTGGTGAGGAAGGTCAGTTCTGTTCTGGGGCTGCCACTTCAGTCTGTTCAGGAGGTGGGAGAAAGGAGGATGGTAGCCAAGCTATCATCCTTGATGAGTAACGACGCACATCCTCTCTGCAACGCGGTGCTAGCTCTAAGCAGCTCCTTCAGCCACAGACTAATCCACCCCAGGTGTCTGAAGGAGCGGCATCGCAGGTCGTTCCTACCTGCTGCAGTGAGACTGTACAATCGGAGCTGCTCCTAATGATCCAGTTATGCCATCAGTCACTTTACTTACTTTTGTCACTTTGTTTTTTAAACCACATTGTTGTGCAATATCAACCTTGTTCTCTCTGTAAATATGTAAATTGCCTCACTTTTCTACTCTCTTTTTTCTATTTGTAATGCTGCTGTAGCCCTGAAATTTCCCCACTGTGGGACGAATAAAGGACTATCTTATCTTATCTCTTCCAACTGTAGGTGTCGAACCTGCACAAGTGAACCCCCACATTCTCATCCCAAACTCCTCTCATATTGACATACTGGATGCACACGGGTCCTCAGGAAGCATCCAGTACCGGTACCCCGGTTCACCCGCGTACAACATTTGTGTCGGGTCAGGATACCAGTATCGGGTTTGAATACCGGTGTGCTATGTGTTGTGATACTGGATCGGTTCTGGCCCGGTAGTTGGGAACCAGTGATTTAACAGGAATAGCCAATACGTCAAAAAATAACGAGTTGGGGACTCCCAAAACAACAAAAAGTGACGCGGAGGGATCCTTAACTAAACAACCAACATGTGACGACTTGAGAGTGAGAATGTGTTCAGTGAACAGGAAAAAATGTATATATATGTAGCTTTATGTTGAGATGGAGCAAGAATGGAGTTTTGCACACTTTTATAAAGACAGTTAGTCCCTATTAAATAAATGTGTCAAATAATAAATGTACCAGTGTTGGAAATTACAAGACTTATGCTAAGAAGGATTGAAAACAAACTACCAAACGTAAATACGGTGAACTTGAGCATATAGGAGACAGGTTGTAACATAATTTATAATAGCTGACATCACAGCTCTTTTGTAAGATACTAAAAGTTGTTCAAATAATGTGGCCTGTTTTTTCTGTGAGGATGAGCCTGGTCAGTGATTAGAAGGTTTAGCCGAGAAGCATGAAGGAAAAAAAAAAAAAAAAAAAGGACTACAGAGGCAGTAAGGTCTGTGATTGATGACAGACAGGAAATCATTAGGAAGCGTTCTGTAAGTGCAATAAAAAGCAGACAGACAACAGCCACAACAGAGATCTCTGGAGGCTGGGTCAAGTTAAGGCCTCGGAGAATGACAGGGAGTGTGGACAGAAGTCACGCCCAAAACACCCAACCTCTCCTTTAGCCTCCATTTTGCTTGCAAACACTGCTGACCTTACAACACACTGTGCACGTCCCGTTTGCCTCCGGGCCCTTTGAAGACTTGTTTTGACTGCCCCTGTCACAAAAAACCATCGTGTCAAGTATGAGCATTACAATCCAAAGGATATTCTTGGAAGAAGTGTTATAGCTCAGTGATTTAAGCAGGGTGATAACACAGTCAGGGTTAGAAGTTCAATTCTCCCTTGAGATATTTCACAAACATATGCACTTATGGCTCATGAAAGCTGGGGACCTTGAAATGACCGGTGACTTTTAAGAACTCCCTTCTTTTCAATGTTTATTCAATGGAGTTTAATACAATTAATATTTATCATTTAATATTTTAATAGTCATTTAGATAGTTGAATAGTTGTAGACATGGATGGATTTATAGATCCACGTATATCATAAGTCATATAGATGTAGATGGATGGGTGTATAGATGTATGCTTAGAAATGTAGACAAATACATAATAGACCTATTGAAATGTGTAGACCTATAGAAAGACATAAAGATAGATGCATATATGCAGACATGTATGAATGTCAAGTTATATTTCTTTTTACAATATTCCCCACTTGAAAGGGATAAGAGATCCACTCGAAGATGTAGCTGGATTTCACTCTAGTTTCCATTCTCTACATTTTATTTCCATTGAGCAAATGGTCCACCACTGTGACATTTCACTTCAGCACATTCTTCGGTTTGCTGTTGAGTTTGTTTGAATTGGGAATTTCTGAGCCTTTAACAGCAGGTGAAAAACTTTTTAATCAGAAAACATACAAAATAGTCTCTTAATTTCAATAATATCCAAGAATCAAGCAAACGGTCCATTTACAGAAGTTGATTTTATTTTAAAGTTGCAGTACTTACTGGCTGCCTCTTTGGTGTTTGAAGATGTCTTTTTTTTTCTTTTTTACTTCTGCTGCAAAGTCTTCTTAACGATTGCTGCTCTACCTGTCTTCCAAGAGGATATGCGTCACTTGTATTTGTCCTACCAAAACACAGGCTTCTGCACTTTGGTTCCTCACAAGAAACAGCTTGGTAAAAGTCTTCAATCAATCCCAGCTATGCTCCACCCAGCAAATGGTATTGATACCCATGTTTGACAGCACAATGTATTTATATATGTGTATGTATTTGAGTATGTTTGTATGTATGTATACATTTGCTGGGTTTTTTTATACATATGCTGGGAATCATTGGGTACCTAATAATACGATGCGATACATGGCTCAAGATATCGATATTGCAATACTGTGACAATTGGTAAAAATCATCTCTAAAAACTCACATTTTATAGAAACACATGTTTTGGAGAACATATATCCCTATTTATTTTTTAGCTTGAACACAATCACAATAAACAACTTGTGTCTTATTTTTGTGTAAGCAAATGATAGACACTTTAGTGCAACATTGCTGCAATCAGTGATTCTGTCCTTGACAAGCATCAACACCAATTGAATTTTAATCATCTATAAAATTCAGTGTTAAGAATAATAAACATGAACAGCAGTGCCACTACTTGTGACATGGCAAAATTGGCACATTGATGCTTGCGACAACCAATCTTGAAACATGCACCCCCATCTACCTCTAAAGGAAAGTCTCACCAAAGGATGAACTGTATAACATTTTACAGCATCTTCAAATGAAATGAAAGATCGATACTTGGTGAGAACACATCAAGAATCAATCTCAGGACTGAATATCGTGATATATCGCAATATTGATATTTTGGCACACCCCTAGTATGGATGGATGGATGGATGACGTGTAGACGTATAGATGTGGACGGATGGATGTATAAGTGTGGAGATGTATGTATAGACAGATTGATGGATATATACGTACAGATATATGCAGACATGTAGACAAATATATGTGTAGACCTATAGGAAGACGTATAGATAGACGTTGAGACAGATGTATAGATGGTCGTATAGATACATGCATAGATGTAGACATAGATGGATGGACGGACGGATATATCTATCCATGTAAAGACATGTAGACGTATGGATGTAGACAAATGAATTGATAAGTGTATAGATGTATATATTTACATGTGGATGGACAGACGGACGGACTGTCGGATTATCTTAAAATTTGTCACTTGTGAGATTTTTATGCACCTTTTAAATGAAATAAGGTATTTTTAAATTAACACTATCAATTCAGAAATAGCCCCAAGAGAAGAAGATTCTACTTGTTGTTTTTTTCATTTTAAAACAAGTTCACACTTTTTTGGAAAACAAAATTAAACTGTTATTTTCGTAACCAACAGTTTTTAAACTACTTTAATCATGATCCTTTGACAGACCCAAGCTAGATTTTTGGTTTAAACATGTCAATGTCTACTAACACATTATTTTTTTTTCTTTTGTTTTCATCTCTTTACATTTCTTCATGTTTTTCTCTTTTATGTCAAAAAGGTAAAATATTACAAATTAAAAAACATATCAGGCAGTTTTATGCAAACGTTCCTTCTTAAATATAATGATGTATATATTTTTATTATCTTCATATAAATAGAAAAAAATATGTACCTTGTACCTTTTTTTCTTTGTGACAAAAAAATGTGATTTCCTATTTAACTTTTTGCCTTTTTTTTTTTTTTTTGACAAATTTAACCTGCGGTTTTCTTTAACAGTAAAAATATGTATATAATTGCGTTTAAGGGATCATTTTCCAACATTTTCCATGTTTACCTTTGCCACCTAGTTGCCCGGCTTTTGCTGCACACACAACTTCCCTTTAGAACAAGACGGCAGTTGGAATCAAAGCCTTAGGTCGGCTTAACTTGCTCATGGTGAATTAATTGGACAAGCGTGCCACATGTGATCAGGTCAACTGTGACTGCTGGGGAACATGTAAATGAGTCTCTGAATTTGCCAGGCACCTAGACTGTCTGAAAGTTGGCAGGTGTTGGTACACTTTGCAGGGATGCTCAACCTGTTAACGGTAAAGATTGTTGACATCAGCCCCTGCCATATTTCCCTTTATAAATGTTACATGAGCCATGACTGAACGCTCGTATGAAGCATTGTCCCTGAATGCTGAGGGGGATTCTCCAGATGCCAGATATACTTCTGGAGAATAGACGGAAACTGCAGGAACAGAAATGAGGTGAGTACAGGAGGAAGCAGAGCGAAGGGAGGTTGTTTAAGGTAATTCCTCTGAGTATTACTTTACAAACTGTTTAACACACATGAGCAGAAATGATCATACATGTGTATGTGTTACCCTGTGTGCTTTTTACCAGATCATTCAGTCTTTTCTCATGTTTGGAGTTTTTGTTCTGCTGTATTTGAATTCATTTTTCAAAGTTTAAGTCCCACTTGGATCTTAAGTTGATATTTTGTAAAAGCATTTCCTGTGGTCTTTTGATTTTCATTATTCCATTTTAAGCCCAAATTAAACATGTGTAATAAATACACTTTTTTTTCACAAATAGCATATTTTCATATGTTCCTAATTCACAACGTTTTGATTAAAGAAATACGCAGAAACGCAATTTTGAGCTTAAGTTTCTATAAATATATCTTCCATCATCAGAAAAATGTCACAAGAACCTGTTATAAACACAATTTTACATCAGAATGAGTCTTTAATGTATGACGAGAAAACCGACTAATTCGATTTGTGCGTCCTTAATTCTTGATTTGTAACTTTTACAATACATTTTTGCATAATTTTATTTACTAGCAATTTTACTTTCACAAACTTCCCATTGTTACAGCACAACTGAGCTGTGCGTTTTTAAATTTACTTTGTATTTTGTACATGTGAAAACACAATTGCAAGTACATTATTTACGCACAATATATATTACATGAGTTAAAAATGAAGAATTATGCACGCACAAATTGGATGAATTAATTTTCTCTCCATATTAAGGTTTCATTATCCAGTATCTGTTCTTCATTTTGGTCCTGGATTTGTACCAAATGATCAACATTAAAGCCTCCAAATTCTTTTTAATCTTGTTGGCAAATTGTAATTCTAATAGCGATAAAGAAAAAATTACTTTTGTGTTTTGCTATATTAAAAAAAGCAAAACGAGACAAAAAAAAATCTCAGAACACAATAGCAAGTCACAGGGAGACCCAGACTCGGGTCCCGTTGTGCTATAGTAACCAAATGGGTCTTGCCTAATCACCAACACTGGAAAAGGCTCATTGGGCACCCTGGGAATTGAACCCTGATTTTAAGTGGTAAAACTTTTTTTTTTTTATATATATAATTAGAAGACTTCCTTATCTGCCTCAATCTCCATCAGAGAAACATTTTTGTTATTTATTTTATCCATGTCACTTGTTTTATTATTTGCTAAGTAATAAAACAATCTGAATAATCTTTTTTATTTTTAAATGCATTCTGTCATGAATCAGTCTCCTGTCTCCCCCTCTGGCCTTCAGCGGGAACTATCTCCAGAGTTCTGGCACTTCCTGGTTCTCCACACTACACCTCCCATCAGCCGCTGCTGCCACTCCCAGGAACTCCTCAGCTGGTTTTCATCATTAATCACTCCCAGCAGTATTTAGAGCACTGAGCTCTGCTCACTGCGAAGTCTTGTTTGTGCCGCTCTGCCTGCATCACTGAGCGTTCTCAACCTGACCTGATCTTCTGCTTCTCCTAACCCTGCTTTGCCTGCCGCCTGCCCTGACCCTCATACTGGTACTTGACCCCTGCCTGCCTGACCCTGATTTAGTTTTGTGGACTTTTAGCTGTGCATCCCACCTGTTGCCCTGTCTGTGCCAAATAAACTTGCTGCACTTGGATCCAGCCGTCTGCCTGTTTCTGACACATTCAATTAAACTACATTTTATGTTGTTGTTTATATTGTTACAGACTGGTAAGAAAGAGTAGGCCTTTAAAATGAGTTTGCTTTCTGCTTAACTGGGGCTTTGCTCATAAGGCTACAAATTCCGACTACTTCTATATTGATCGATTGATTTCAAGAATTGACTGACAATACAAGAAAAAAAAATTCAACCAGGTGGATCAAACTTATTACAGAAATAAGAAAATCACGCATAGATTAAAGAAAAAAACAAGCAAAAACACACATAAGTCCAATTTGATTCATTAAATATAGTGATTATTAAAATCAAGTAAAGTTGGATTTATTCCTTGAAAAGGAGTGGGGGAAAGTGAACTTATTTATTTCTACCCCGCTGAGTTATTTTGCAAAGTTTTCTTAATCCGGTTCTGATCAAATCAAGTACATATTTTTTGTCATGTAGCAACAGGTAAAAGTTTTCATAATAAGACGTTAATTTTTTTTGGCTTTCATCCAATAAACATCTATTTTTGCTTTGGTTGATATCTTTCTGGTTTGATTTGTGCTATGAAATGATAGAATCTTACTATTTCCTAATGAGAAAACCCATTTTCTCTGTGTTGTTACAGTCATATTACAGGGTTTGTGACAAAGGCTTTTTTAATAAATCACATTGGTACATGCAAGGAAATACATAAAAAGGTCTTGGGCGCAGAACTCTGCGCAATATTTGACAGTTTAATCTTCATTAGTGTTTTTTACAAGAGAAACAGTTCAGGTAAAGTTAAAGAAAATATGCAATTAGCACCATTGTGAGCTAATCTTGTTTT
This sequence comes from Oryzias javanicus, assembly GCA_003999625.1. Taxonomy (NCBI): domain Eukaryota; kingdom Metazoa; phylum Chordata; class Actinopteri; order Beloniformes; family Adrianichthyidae; genus Oryzias; species Oryzias javanicus. Next base: position 9,870,754 of record CM012440.1, on the reverse strand, counting down.
TCATACATTAACAAACTCTTAAAATACAATTCCAAGAACAGGAAGAGTGTGGGAAGAAAAAAATGATTAAAAGTTCTTAAGTGTTGCTTCAAAAATAAAGCAGGTAGATGTCAATGAGTTTGGAACTTTTTTTGGGGATCCAGGCCAACATGAGGCAAAAAAGTTCCCCCCAGCTGAAAATTTTTCCTCCTAAATGCTTTAAATTAAGTCACATTTGCAAAGTTTTATAGCACTTTTAAGTTTGGTTTTGTAAAAACACTTAAAACAGAAACCAAAAATGTTATAGTTTTTATAACAAACGTTTTGGTTAAATTTTAGATCAGCAGGAAGTGTGGCTTGTGTTTCAACGTGTCTGGTAAAACCAAGATCTGACTAGAGCCTGGACTTGATGCATCATGTAGGTTCAATGACTTGGCATTCATTCGTCAACATCTCTGCATGTTCCTGAATGATTTATTACACTTTCCACAATCTATTCTGGACTACTTAGTCATTAATACAAGAAAAATGTAACCAGATTTATGAATCGACAAATTCGAAAAGACAATAACTATGAATTATCACATTTACCAAAACCAATATAATGCTAGGAACAACAGGACAACTCAAATATAAGAAACTCGAGGTTATTGATCCGGAAGACCAAAAATGATCTTCTTTTAAAGCTCAAAAGAACATCATAAATTGACCCTCTGGACAACAACATAATCATAAAAATTAAAGTATCGCTTGTGGAACTGTGGATGTTTTCTTTAATCCGGTTGCATTTCAGAGGGCACATCTGTAAGATACAGCTGTGTGGGGTAATCAAGAAAAAAGTCTCAAAATCCAGAGTTTGGTGGGCTAAGTAAGGACCAGAGAAGACATGATCATCAGCAGTATGAAGCAAGAAGTCACCAGGAACTGGCTGGTCTATGAGACACAGCTGGAGAAGAGTACATGTGGGCATGGAGCAACCCAGTCATGGAGAGACTAACTGGACCAGAACACAAGAAAGGTTTAAGTTAGACCTTCCTGAGAGAAGAAATAATCACAACCAGTTATTTTTTTTATCCTAAGCAGGTTAACAACAAAACCATTGAAAAATGCAATACATGGTATTTACTGTGCTTTTGTCTGATTTACAACCAACATAGAATATAGTACTGTCTGTGTTCATCAGAACGCCCAATTAGCAAATGTTAAATGGAGGTGTGGTTGTTCTTACTGTTCCTTTATAATTGGACGTCCTCACTGGAATTCAAACCACGGCTTTCTGCATTGAGAATGTTTGAGAATCCATGTTGTCAAGTAGTGCCAGTCCATCATGGCTCAACCACATCTCCAAGTTGTCTGTTACTTGTCAATCAGTGACTGGCAAGTCTCCCACAAACGCTGTGACCCCGAATAGGGAAAAAAAAAATGTTTTAAAAAAAGATGTGAATGGCTGTTTATTACCTTTTCAAGTATTTTCCTTTAACAGTTTGTGAAATTGTGATGTGTTGCTGAAGCCTTTAGGTAAAAAAGGTTGCAGTTAATGTGGAAACAATTTGAAAACAGTACAATTACCCTGACACTGAAGACAATGATATGTGTCTTCTCAAGATGTCACTGGCTCATTAGCAAATAATGATTAGAAATTGCAATTTATTACATTTTGTTTTGTTGCTCTTAAACGTATTTGCAATGTGAAGCAATGATAACATAAAGGAGGTGAATCATTTTTTTCCCCATTGGTACTCTTGACCTACAAAGTTGGACTTCTGTAGGTCGTAGTTGGAAAGGAGGAAGTCATGCGGCCATAGAGAAAAAGTAAAGGTGGGACTTTAAATGTAGGGACTTTGACCAGAATAGAGACATGAAGACAAAAGATTAATCCTATATATGTCGATTATAGAATGAAACCAAGACTTTTGGATTTGGAGCAGGTTCAAGCTACTTTTCAATGGTGAGAATGGACTAAGGAATGGAGTAGAAGTGATCCTAAAGGAGGAGTTTTCTAGAGCTAAGTTTGATGGTGATAGCTGTCAGAAGATTACGGTGATTTGGATAGACTTTAGCAGATGAGGGAAAGCGGGAGACATGAAATTGATGAAGAATTTTGCCGTCTAAAGAACAGATGTAGGTAGACTTTACCAAAACGAGATGAATGGCAGTTATGAACACCTCTTCCCAGAGTAGAAAGGTGCAAAGGATAACCACAAGAGTCGAGGGAGGAGCACATAGCTTGATTACTTTTTGTACAGATGATGTAACACGAATGAGATCAGAAACTGGTAAAGTCATGGCTGGGGAATGTGAAGCCAGACAAGATGGGATTCTGGTGTCTAGAATGACTCTGGTCATGTGGAAAATGACGAAAATGAGGGAAAGTCATGATGTAAACAAAATGCATTTTATTAATAATCTACGCTGTGGCAAAAGAAGCATTGCCTCCATAGATGTATTTATCTAGAAAAGTTTCTGACAGGACAGATAGAAGAGGTGCGGTGTGTACGAAGAATGTTGGAGTGGTAGAGACGGGTGATGCAGCCGTGCAGGACACAAATGAAACTGCATATTTCAGAATATATGTGGCCTGGTGAACCAGTGTCATTAAGAAAAATAATTGATGTCTTATTAGCAACTAAGAGATGAAAGAAATGCATGGATGTTTAAGCATGTCAACTTTCAGCAGCGTATAGGGTGGACATTTTTAATAACATATATGCTTGTTTTCATCTGAGATCTTTTGGCTTTCTGTGACTCCAGTCCAACTTTAATATCTTATTTATATTGGAAAAAAAGAAAAAAAAAACAAGTTGAAATGAAGTACTCTGTGTAGCATTCACACAGACACAATCACTTTCCTTTTCCTTTCTTGTCGAAAAAGCCTTTCCTTCTGTTTAATAAACACGCGGAGGTGAAGATGTTCACAGCATTAGGGGAGTTGACGACTCTGGAGCTCCCAGTCGATAAGCCTAGCGCTGTCTATGACCTGTTTCTCTACAATACCTTTCTTCTCGTGTCTCTTCTCTATAGAATTGTTTGAAGGGGAGCTGTAACAACAAGACCCAGTGGAACAAGAAAAGAAGAGAGATAGAGAGAAACGAAGACAAAAGTATCACAGGAGAATACCAGACAAAAGCATGCATAATCATTTCTGGAATGCCAGGAAAGGGGATGAAGGGCCGTGGGGAGATTCCTATCAACATGCCACCTGTAGAAATATGGAGAGGCAAAGAGAATCAAGCAATGATACAGTACAGGGTAAGCCCAGGTTGAGGGATAAGCCGTTTGCACGGACACCAGACAGGGATGGGATTTCTCGCCATTTAGTCAGGTCGTATTTACAGGGTCAGTGTTGTGTAACTCCTGATGCGATAAACCAGCATGCCCAGGAAGTATCACTAGGTTGGCAACGATCTCACAAGCCAGTGAGTAAGCATCGGAGGCCTTGGTACCTCACATTTATGTGCAGTCGCGTGGAAATAAATATGATGACAAAGTATTTTGCAGCCAAACAAATGGTCTCATGTTTTGAGAAATAGTTTTGTTTCTCAAAATCTCATTTTAAGGGAATTATAATTCAATGACAAAGAATTTAAAAGTAAATCTATTGATTACATTACCAGTACTACTTGACTTAGTGTCGCATGTATACACTGCTCATGTATACACTGTATACACAATGACTACAGATCTTCTTCCGCTTATCTGGAGCTGGGTCATGAGAAAGCAGTCTAAGCAGAGATGTCCAGACCTTCTCCTCTTCAGAATCTTCCCCCAGTTTGGATGGAGGGGGGACCTAGAGGTACTCCCGGGGCAGCCAGGCGACACAATCCCTCCAGCGCATTCTAATTTACCCAGGGGGCTTCCTCCCAGAGGGATATGCCTGGAATACCTCCTCAGGGACATGTCCAGGAGGCATCCAAAAAAGATGCCCAAGCCACTCTAACTGACCAATGTTCATGTCGTGGAGCAGCAGTCCAACCCTGAGCTCCTCCCTGGTGACAGCTCTCCACCTTACATGTTTAGGGAGCCTCCAAAGAAAACTGATTTCAGCAGCTGGTATTCAAGATCTTATCCTTTTCAGATCAGAAGTTCATAACTCTAACTGAGAATAGGAACGTGGATTGTCAAGTTCAACAAGATCTCTTGGCTCGCTTCCTTTCTTCACTCCAACACATAGACACAGTGACTTCATTGTTGCACTTATCTGCCTGTTGATTTGACACTCCATCCTTTTCCCAGTTGTGAACAAGAACCTAAGATACTTTAACTTTTCTTCTTGGAGCTGGAGAACTCCACTTATTCAGAAAAGGTAAGTTTTTGGTTTTCACACTCAATGCTGAACAGGTGCAGTGCAAACCAAGGGGCCACATCTGATGATGACAAAGAACATCTGCAAAAAGTGGAGGTGACTCTCTCATCCTCCGACTGTACATAGACACTCTGTTCATAAAAGTTGTGAAGAAAACTGACCATAAAGGGTAGGGGTGCCCAAAATCAGTCCTCGAGGACCGGTGTCCTACATGACCTTCCATTGAAGCTTCTTATTGATCAAACACACATGATTCGGTTTATCAGCAGCAGATGAGGCAAGATTTCTGGAAAACTAGAAAGGCCGACCTTTGACTTTTTGGACACCCCTGACTTAAGGGATACCAACAAGAGTCCGAGACTCACCGACTTACTGGAAGCAAGATGAACAAAGTTCAAGCCAACACCTCTCAGCCTCTTGAACAAACTCAGCCACCTTTCCACACATGACTACACATATATGGCTTGTGTCCGTGTCCATGAATTGGCAAATACTGGCCAAAGTCCAAAAACACAGTTTTGATTCCTCGTGGTTCTCACTGTCGTTGTGTTTAAGTCCCCCATGATAATGTTTTTAATCTAAAAGTGTTCCCAGTAGTGTTTTAATTATGATTATGAAGTTTTAAACCGAAATCCCACAACCTAAATATCTTAAAAAGCATTTTTTTCACATTGATCTGAAGCCTCTGTTTCCAAAATCTCCTCTAAGGGGGCGTGGCTTTTGGAGCTGAGCTGCCCCCTCTGTGTGATTATGATAGCTCTGTGTACATTTTCACTGCTTCAACATATAAGCATCAAGCAGTATTGATAATGTCCAGCCATGTTGTGTTGATCCGGATGTCAGCTCGGACGAGGAAATGAAGATCTTCATGGACCAAATCCTGATGTTTTTCTCCTTCCAGCTCATCTTTTATCTAATTCTCCAATGTTTCTTGACGTTGCTGTGATCAATACATTCAATCCATTGGTTTCTCAGAGCAGAAAATAATGAAAGCTAACATCAAAATGCTCTTTCATTGATTTACAACCCTTTCCAACTGCGGTCAAATGAGCCGCCGTTCACATTTCCGTGGTGACATCAAGAAGCTCTGTGGAGTCTGGTGGAGATTTTTCAGCGTTCTCAGCCCGGCTACTGTAAGTATTGTATGAAACTCACACCAAAAATCCAGTTGATTTGACCACAGAAATGTGAACGGCGGCTCATTTGACTGCAGTCAATGTGAAGATACCATCTTCTCTTCTCCAGCACCTGAACTCGACACACTAGCCGGACCAGATGAGGATTTAGTGCATGTACAGCAGAGCTGTTGTGATGGAAAGAAGATCATTCATGAAAAATATAGTCTGTTTGTAACAATTTCATTGACAGCAACTTAATAGGAGAAATACTCAGAAAGGCAAAAACAAAATTATTTCTTATTGCATTTGTTCTCTTTAATAAAAAAAAAAAAATGCCACACACACATGTTAGAAACTCAAAAAACTTTAAGTGTTTTTGGTTTAGTACTTGTAAAACTATAAAGATCTGAACTTAACCTATTTAAAGATGCCAGATGTGCCTTAAACCTTTTTTGATGAAAAGTGTCCTCATTTTGTCCAGGCTTATATCATCATACTGTACAGTATATGTTGTATGATGTGGTGCCATTTTGTAGTCCATATTTGTACAGTTACAGTTGAACTGTTTTGTGATCCCATTTCAAATTAGTGTTTCTATTAGCCTCAGGAAAGATTCAGTCTAATTTTCAAATACTCAGCTCTCCTTTGTTTCTTTTTGAATCTCTACAGCTCCTCTACTTTGACCTCAGATATTTGACGACAAGGTCAAGGAAAAAGAGCACAGGCGAAGAATTCTTAAAGAAATCCCCCCTAGACTTTTTTTTTTTTCTAGACCAAAATATTTGTGAAAGAAAAGAATGGCAAACCTTAAAACTTTGAGATGCCATGCTGTTATAACATGATTTGCAGATTATTCGATTTAAGTTGTTAAGTTAATGTAAAAGTATGTCACATTTTATGTTGTAAAGAATGGTGGAATGTCTTGTTTTGGAGAAATTCTTTAGCTCTTCTGCTCTGTTCATATATTCTTTATAAACACTTGAGCTGAACCAGATTTAGACTTTGATGCAACAGTGACTTCTTTGCTGATGTGCAGCTCCTATACTTGGTACAAGTCATGCGGGGACGTGCGAGTCTGCAGTGTTGATGTTGAGCGCACAGCCTTAAAGAAACTGTTGCCTAGTAACGGTAGACATTTACATCTTTTTCTTATTTAAAATTAAAAAAGCAAGATTAATAAAGACGTCTTGGCTTATCCTTATTATCTACGTGGAATTAAAGAAAACACACCTGCCCTTAAAATGAACCGTAGAAATGAAAACATTGTCAATCCATCAGACTTCATATTTGTTTCATTACTTGATCGTCAGTGTGTGAATTATTTATAGATCTAGAAAATACATGAAAAAGGTGAAATTTTATTGCTGGTTTGAAGGAAAAAGGAATAAGATTGATCATGATCATTGGCCAGCATCACTCCTGTACCTGAGGGTTGAATGTGGGGTTGAATTTAAATAGGAGAATGAGGAATGCAGCATTTGTACTTAAATGTTTCTAAAAAATACATGATGAAAATGTCTATATACAGTGTCTTACAGGATAGATGATATTAAGTAAGTTTTGCGATTTTAATAGCTTTATTTAGATAATAATTAATTATAACTTGATGGAATGAACTGAACTTCTTCAGAATGAAAGGGATTTCTAGCTGTCATTTCTATTGTAGTTTTTTTTTTTTTGGAATGCCGGTTAACCTTAAAAGCTATTGTAGTATATATGTTTTCTTTTGTTTGACAGACACTGTGAGGAATACAGTCATAAATCCACTATTAATGTGAAGTCAAGGCAGGTTAATTCTCTTTAGAGGAAAGAAAATGACGACAGGACAGGATTGCAGTGAAATACATTTTGGTCGATGGGGAATGAGGTTCTCCCCCTGCCCTGGTTTCTTTCTGGGTTGTTGAATTTTTTAGCAAACACTTACTGCTTGGAAAAATTTAGACAACCTTCAAGTGAGATACTTTCACCTCCCAGTGACAATCAGCTCAAAAATTATGTGATTCTCATAATTGCAAAAATATCTTAAAATGGTCTTTTTTCCATCAAAGCTTTGGGCAAAACCTGAATGTTTAAAGTGAGTATTGAGAAACCTGCTGCTTTGATGGACTGACATTTGAGACATCGAGTCTCCTGTGGAGACACAAAAAAGTTCAATATTTCAGACAACAAGTGTCATGCAAGTCAACTGTAAAATCGTATACTATACATTTCAAATTTAGAAATCTTTTGACCAAACTGAAGAACTTGAAGATACACAAAGCAAAGCTGAATGTTCTGTTGCATTTAGAGAGGCCGATCTGTTCTCTTCCCTTTGTATAAACGGCAACAAAAGAAAGCAACATTCAAACTGGGTGAAAACGGCTCCACGGCTGACAGGAACACACGCCTTCAATGCGTTTTACTGCAGCGGTTGTGCACGCATGTGAGCGTGTTTAAGTGTGAAATGATTGAGCGCGGAACATCGCTCAGAAGCTGTTTATGTGCAGGCACATGGTAGGTTAAATTGTTTGGAAAAAAACTTTATGAAGGTTACCCGGAGGAGAAGAGGCCTGTCGTATCTCAATTATTTAACTATCGTTTGTTATTCTCTTTTTCTCCCTCCATCGTTCCGTGTTAAGGAATCTGAGCTCCTGCAGACATTTAATCGTTCATGTCTCCACCGTCAAAAACAACAAATTAAAGAGTCATGCAAACATCGCATCTACTATGATTCCGAGGAAGCATTTAATTCCAACTCAATAAGCGGGAAGATTGCTTTTGAAAACGAAGGCCGGTATTGTTATTCATCGCTAAGCAATGTTTATTTTATGCTTTTTGTTACCGGTATTTTTATTATTATTCCACACAATGGATTTCTGGACCCTTCTTGATGACAGCATCCTTAGAAAACTGTTAGTAATCTGTGGAAAATAATTCCTCTTCTAATCGTTAATGTTCTTATTGGTAAACATGAAAAGGAGAAACACACAAAGTAAAATCGACAAAAAGACATGGTTCTCAGCAAAAATGTTCAGGTTTTTGAACACAACACATCCATTTGTGTCTACAGTTGTTGTTGTTGCCATGTGACTAACATTTGTCTTCTAAAAATGCTTAACTACAGATGCCAAAAACAACCATTTTTAAAAATTGTTTTCTCCTGATGAGATCCACTATCTCATTATCAATAGAAAACAAAATTAATTTTCTCGTATTAACAAGTAATAAAGAATACATTGCATCCAAGGCCGGCCATCCACTGAAAAAAGTGAAATACTAATGAACAAAAGTTTAACTTTTCACATTTAAATTTTTTTGTTTTAATCAAATTAAAAATTTGGATTGAAGATTTACTCGACTCAAAAAAGTAATTTGATAAAAACTGATATTTATAAGTGTAACAAATTACAGAGCTTTTGTTAATGGATCCAATGTTTCACTTTTTACAGTGTGGGCATTGACAACCAGACCATTTTGATGTTAGCTTTCATTATTTTCTGCTCTGAGAAACCAATGGATTGAATGTATTGATCACAGCAACGTCAATAAACATTGGAGAATGAGCTAAAAGAGTCTTTGGTGAAGTGGAAGGAGAAAGAATCCAGATTTTGGGGGATGTTCGATCCATGATGCTCTTCGCTGGACATTACCGATATTGTTTGACATTGCGGTGAAGATTTTTGCTAGCGAGACAAAGATCTATTATAATCGGACAGTGGGCGGGTGTCTCCAAAAGCCACGCCCCTTCAGAGGAGAATTTAGAAACAGAGGCTTCAGATCGACGTGAAAAAATGCTTTTTAAGACATTTAGGTTGTGCGATTTTAGTTAAAAACTTAACACTACTTTATTAAATAATAAAAATATCTTGGTGAAAAATGTATCATAGCAAGAATGATTGTTCTGACACATATAATGACTGAGTAATACCTGTTTTAGACTGGAACAACCTACCTTTATCTTTACGTTCCATTCATCTCTGTCATTGGTCTTTCAATGCATCTCAAACATATTTGTGTTTTTTTTTTTTAATTCGGACTTATTGTCTCGGCTTTTTGTATGATTTTTTTTGCAAATGTGTTTATCTAAACTTTCTTAAATGTCATGTTAGGTAAGGGTGGATATTGAAACCTGTACTGCTTTGTGTGTGTTTGTTATGTGTGCTGTATTCATTCATTCATTTTCCTTGCCGCTTTATCCCTTTGTGGGGTCGCAGGGATGCCGGAGCCTATCCCGGTGGCTGATGGGCGAAGGCAGGGTTTACCCTGGACAGTTCGCCAGTCTGTCGCAGGGCGACTGTGTACTGTATCTTTGTTTTTTTTCCATTTTCTTTGGTCTCTGTCACTTGTTAGATGGAGGACCTTCTTGAAAACAAAATGCTCCATGTTTAGGGGTTTCTCCTCCAACTTCCGTTTAAATGAGTAAATAAAATAGAATTCTTTGGGATTTTGGCTTTTTTTTAAACCAGACAGTATTTCTTATTTGAAATAAGAATAAAGCAGAAACATGTTTTTGCTTTATTGGGCTTCATGCCGATAATTTTACCCTCAGTTCAGTGTTTATTCAGTCAGTGGTGAATATCTCTATTATCACCAACAATATAGTGAGATGAACTTTTAATATAAGCCAAATCCTTGCTTTCTGCACAAATACATTCAGAAAAATACCTAATGTGATAACACACCATCTCTCTCCGTTGAAGTGTACCTGCTCAACGATAAACATGAAGTTTCTCTTAGAGTAGAATACTTTTTGAGCCCTGCTGTAAATAAGAGAAGCAGTGATCATTCATCATTGCTCATAATCACTGTGGACACTGGCTTCAGAAATCCTGACCGCAAATAGAAGTTAATCACACATCTTGAAAATAGACATGAATTTAGAAATTCGGCTATTGCCGTTGACGTTTCCCAACCTCTCTTGACAGGATGATCAGAGAATCATCATGTTGCAACTCATTAGAATTCTTCCATCTTTAAGACTGTCAACGAGACGTCTACAATGGAGTCGTTAATGACAGTCCGTCACAACATCCTCCCCTTCCTGTCACTGGGTGCGGATTTCAAAGACCTCTTAATGATCCACATAATACAGGATTGTGGATAGAATGACATCCGGGCTGGCGGCGGATCCGTGAAAGCACAAATACCAGCAAAACATGTCAAACACGCAAAACATGTCAGAAGCACATCAGCAAACTTTTAAGACCTTTAAACTCGATGAGAAGTTAAATGAAACGAGATCAAAATGAGATTTTTGAAAAAAAGGGAATTTTGCTTTGGATAAAGTGGGTGAAAGGTCAGTATCCATAAATGCTTTCTGGATTGAAATGAAATGAAACTCTAGTTTTGTCTGGTGACACATAAGTATCTGATAATAGCATCAATACAGAGAATCAGAAACGGCAGACAAATCACATCACACCACTATATAAATGCCTCCTTTCTGATTCACAGAAAATCGTTGGCGTCCTCCATCTCCGGCGGGACTTCGAAGCTGTGTGTGCGGCACGACTGTGATGACTGCAGGCGAAGTGGGTTCCCTGCTAGAACATGTCATCTTGACTGTTCAAGAATGCATGTCACACTTTCTCTTTTCGATGCACCGCACCAAGGCTGGTGACCCCGAGGCTGGCGAGGGACCGGGGTGCCAGGTGACGAGGCTGATTTGCCAGGTTTTAAACATGCCCTCATCACAGCGGCGCTTGGCAGATGGGTGGCAGAAAAAGCCCTCGCTGGTGACACACACACACACACACACACAGTCGTTACCTGAATTTAAACCAAACTGCAAGCTGTACAATGGTCCCAGCTCCCTACTGAGACACCAACTAATTAGTCCCGTTACAATTTCCGAGCATGCTGAGTGCATGCCAGTACATCGTCATCATCATTAATAAATGAAAAGATGAGCAGATTAAACAGTCATTACACTGCACTGATAAGAATTGTTATATTCTGGCTGACAGGTTAACAGACTCGGCGAGGAAGTGGAAATGTCTCAGCCGTTGAGCGAAGCAGAGCACTTTGAAACCACCTTATGAGAAGGAAAGATTAAATTGATCTGCACATATATTTAAAACAGTGGATTACAGAATCATCCAAGGAAGAAATCTCAAAAGACAAATTGTTACCTGCATGCTGAACACAAATCTCACATATGAGTGTGGCGAATTGATGTAAAAAACTGTTTTTTTAAAATGGTGGCTTTTCTGTTAGTTTTTCTCCATAGCAACCATTTTATGTTTTGGTCGCCTGGGGTTAACGAACAGATAGACATGCGTTTCAGGAGAATTGGCAATAGTAAACTTTTAAGTTTTCTTAGCAACGGAGGTTATTTTTTAACCACGCCCTTTTTCCTGGAATTTTCCTATCTTATGTTAAATCCTTTTGTTCAGGGATCCATACATTCAATTTTCACAATTTTCCAGTAAATTCTGTGTGAGTAATTGGACACATTTGCGAGCTTGCCACATTTTTTTAACACTTTGGTTTTTTGTTTTGTTAATGTATTTTGAAATTTTGTCTTCATTAGCGATTTTTTTCATTTTTTGATATTTTTACTCACCATAATGTCATTATGGAGGGTAAGGGGTGGTGATCAGATTGTCAAAAATTCATTCTGTGCTAATTTTGGTGATTTTTCACACCTGTGGTGGGGGTAAACTTTTGCTCAAAATTACAAAACAAATGTTCCAACTGCAAAAACAACATGCTGTGAGCCATAATAATATAAATTCAGAAAAGAACACAGAAGTTTTGAGAGTTAGGGCTGAATGTGTATTCTATGTACACACTACTCATCTCTGTTTCAGCTTCTTTCTTTCCTTTAAGGTCTTTTTTCATGTTTTTTTGTTGTTGCACAATCAATATGGTCATTGTAGGCTGTGACTGTTGGAGGCCATAATGATAAACATTCCAAAAAGAACATAGAAGTATTGTCGGTTAAGGCTGAGCGCGTCTACATGTGTATTCTGTGTTCTAATAGACTCTTTTTTTCATGTTTTGCAGTCAGTGATACTGTGAGTCATAATAAAGCATATTATTAATAATTGTGATATGAAGGCAAAACAAAGCCAAATCAAACTTGTATAATTGAAAATGTAAAGTTCTAAATGCAGATAATATGTTTAGTGTTACCTTGTTTTTTTTGTGGGAGTTGTGTTGTAATAACAACCCACAATAGTTGAAATCCTTAAGGTATGACTAATGTTATAAGGTTGTAAATCCCTTCACTATTAGTATTTTCACACTTTTCTCTCTTGTTTAAACTCTCAAAGTTCAAACCTTTAACGAAAAAAACGGCTTAAAATAAAAACAAAGATCTGCTGGGGATCAAAAATTTACATAGATTTAGAAAAATAATGTGTTCTGCATGAGAGATATGAGACGGTGGAGATTGATTGACAAGGTCAACAGCCAATCAGGACGCAAGACTCAATATACTGTAAAAAAAAAGCAAAAAACAAAACAAAAAGCATGCAAAATTGCTCTGAAAAAATAGTAATGAAACAGCGAGGGAAAACTATATTGAAAATCTTAAAATAAAGACTAACTAAGAAATAATGTACACAGAAAGTGATACATTTTCAGATGCTAAAACGAGTACTGGTTTACTACAGAGTATAACGTGCTCATTTTTTCAAAAGTTAAAGAAAACCTAACAGAAAATAAAGTGTAGATGAAAGGGATCTGGATGAATCATATGATCAAGGTAAATAGTCAGATGTTTTGGGATGATGAGGAGAAGTCTTGTTTCTCAAGGGTTTCATTCCGAATAGACCGCTTGATGTTCCTCTAGCTCGGTCGAAAATCTTTGATTTAACAAGTTACAGTGCGTGTTTGCTACATATACCAATACCAAACAAATGCATCACTCTACAATCACTCATAGGATGCGTGAGAGCTGTTTTAAATGTAACTATGTCTCTAGACCAGGGGTCTCAAACTCAATTGAGCCGGGGGCCGCTGGAGGCAGAATCTGGGTGAGGCCGGGCCGCATCAGGATTTCCACAAGCAAATCGCTGACAAAACATTCCAATATTCTCAAATATCTTTGTTTTTAACACAAAATAATGAATGAATTAAATTAATTTTAAAAAATGAATCAGAAAATCAATTTTTATTAATTAAAATAACAATGACCATACAGCAGACACAGACGACTGAAACCACATATTGAGTGACTGACTACATCAGTGTTTCTCAAATGGTGGGGCGCGCCCCCCTGGGGGGAATGCGAATAAAAACATGTTTACATTAGAGATGAATATTGTGCATAATCCTACATAGTAGTTGATAATAAATTCAATATAGCAAAAACAACCTAAAACTCAATTTACAGTTAGCCAATGCGAAAGAATTGAATCTCTGAGAAAAGACAGAATCCTAGCACTACTGTGGAGGGAAACATGGAAAGATTGTTTTTACTTTGTCTGGAAGTTTTGGAGGTATTCTAAAAAAAAAAAAAAAAAAGAGAACAATTAATAAAACTGATTATTTAGAAGTTTTTTATTATTATTATTTATTATTCTTTAATGATAATAAAAGTATGATATTTTGAGGAGATATACGTTTAATTTGAGAACATTAACGTATACTAATGATGCTTGCAGCTGAGGGAGGGGGGGGTGGAAAGGAGAAACTACAGAGAAAACTACTGAGAAACACTAGACAAGAGAAAACTATTTTTATTCAGTTTCAAATGTCCGTATGTACAGAACCTCCTTCATTTCTGAGCTGAGAGCAGCGCGCTCACTGAAAGGTTGGAGCGCGCGTTGCTACGAAAGTTTTTAAATCTGGTCTCAAGCTCTATGCACAAATCGTGCACGCACTGAGCGCGAGCTGAGTCTTCAACCCGGTTCAATATTTCACGCACAGTAGCAGCAGCGCTAATGAACGGTAAAAACACCATAGAAGAAGAATCTCCTCTCTACTGCTGCGTGCATGACCGTGCTGCTCCAGTGTGGATACCATCTGCTGAGCGTGCGTTCATAAACCCGCGCAGACATGCGGCCGGTGTGGAAGCACCTTTGAAGATTCTGCTCACTCGCTCGCATCACTCATGCACGCGGAAGTAGTCAGTCTCTCTCGCGAGGACTTTTTCTGATCGTGGAGGAGGAAAAAGCGCTCGTGAGGGTCAGATTTGTCCGTGGAATATTTGATGCGTGCGCGGAATTGTCGCGTGGAACACGCTTTTTGACAAGCGGCAGGCTGTGTATCACGTGTTGTCACGTGGCGAAAGAGGAGCGGGGCCCGCGAATCCCGTTCAGTGAGAAAGCACTTCCAGCAGCTTCATGGCTCCTCCTCCGTCCAGCTGATTGGAGGAATGAATTAAAGAGTGAGGAGGGTCTGGACAGCCCGCCGATGTCCCGCCCTCCAGAGCCATATACCTTACCGTGATTGGTTCGTTCAGCTCAGCACACAACAACTGTCATTCATATCAGCCTTGCGGGCCGCACTAACAGTAATCTTTCATATGAAGGCGGGGGCCGCAAATTATCATCCCGCGGGCCGCAGATTGCCCGCGGGCCGCAGATTGCCCGCGGGCCGCGAGTTTGAGACCCCTGCTCTAGACGGAGTTGTGTTAGAAACTTGGCGTTGCAGTCACAATCTACCTGATTCTTTTCCTTTATTGGCGTTTAAGTACAAGGGATCATCAGCGCTCACATGCTGACGCTAAAAGGGTCTCATTGAGGCACAATATGATGCCATGAAAATGAACTGTGATTGATTTCACTTCAAGTAAATGTCACATAAAGCGCTTGAAGCTATTGCCTTTGATCCATAATAACCTAGCTCTGGAGGAGTGAGGTCAACCGAACGGACCTCCCGGTAAAGACACGAGGAAGTGTCATTTGGCCAACAGCAGGATGGCTGTTAGTCAAACTAGCTCTTATGTTTAGAAATCAAACTTTCCTTTTCAGTAACAGTATGTGGTTCTTCATTTGTGAACGGCGGCCGTTGCTCTGAGCGTGACGTTTATTCAGGCTAAAGTGCTGCGTGGTGACTAAAGCTTGCATGATACTCTGAGTCTACCCCAGAGTATCATGTTTTAGAGGTGTGAGGGGTAAATAGGGCACAGAGCAGACATTCATTTGATTGGAAGCAGCTACTTCATAAAAAAAAAAAAAAAAATATTCCACTTAAAACCTTTCACTAAACTAATAAAATGGATTATGCTAAAGTTGAAAAATGACTTAAACTGATTTGTTTATTAAGAGAAAGCTAATTTTTACTGAATTAAACTTGTATTCATTTCTTTAAAATCACAAGTTTCCTCAATGCAAAATTAAGACCTTTTCTGGTCAAGTGAATCAAGAATTAAGAACAAATTTGCCAGCATATTTCCAATTTTATTAATTTATTCCTGTTATAGATTAAAAGTGTATTGTTGTTTGTGTTCTGTCCCTTGATGGTTGAACATGCTTCATTTTTTTCTTCGCCTCTTTTTAACTGGCGGTTGGCTTTCAGGGTATTGGTCCATAACAACTGGTTCTGCTGCTGAATATATATATTTTTTGATCAAAGTGATTGAAAAAAAAATTCAGCAAGAAATGTGAAATGTAGAAGTTTCAAACAGCACACGTTTTAAGACTCTATTATTATAATATAAGACTTTTTTAAGGCTTTATAAGGTATTATTTCCAAATGTGTAAATTCAATGCCTTTAAGACTATTTTAAGACCCAGTGGGAACCCTGATCACAGGAAAAAAAAAGATAAAAAGTAAAAAAAGGAAAGAATAGAAGAAAATAGGATACAAGCAAGGGATAATGTATGTCAGACGCCTTTAGTCCATTAATTTCTGATAATGGACAATTCAAAGGACATTATTTGTTTTTTTCATGGTCTCTTACAAAAAATAAATATTAATTCAAGAATGAATACCTACATTATGTTATTTTTTACATTTAAATCATTGTCCATGTGAATTTTAATACACAGTGTGACACACAGATCTCGCTCTGATGTATAACAAACCAAAGCAGAAAAAGGTAGACATACTAAACGTCATGTTCAATGACACAAGGTGTCATTCTGGAGAGTCTTACTGATTTTTGTTTTTGCCTGTGATGAAGTAAATTTGTTTTAAAGATACAAAGTCCACATATAGTCTATTTTTGAAGAAATATCAACCATTTATTCTGATCACTAAGTGTGTATCAACAAACAAACAATTTCTTATAATAAAATTATTTATAAACATGTATTGATTCTGAATCAAGCAGTAAAGTAAGCAAGAAAGAAAAACAGGAAACAAATTAAAACTTGAAAAGTTGCATTACCTGTGATAATGCTAGTGTAAATGCTTCATACTGAAAGTAGTTGCTGAAGAAATCTTTTTATCTGAAAATCCAGATACAATTTACTTTAATTGCTGAAGGGATTTTGCTAAAAATGCAAAATCTATTTTCAATATGTTAAATTTGCTAAAAGCAGGAATTTATTTTTCAAAGAACTACAAAAGAGCTCTAAAATTGACCTAAATTTCTTAAAATGTGTAGTAAAAATCCCTAATATGTCCCAATTTTGCAAAAATATTTAGGATGTTGCTTAAATATGAGCTAAACTCCTAATTATCCCAAAAAACAGTAGTTAATGCCAAATTAGCAAAAAAAAAAAAAAAAGCTAGCATGTTGCTTAAATACTGGCTAAAAAAAAAACAATTTAGCCTGTTGCTAAAATAGAAGTTAAACTCTAAGTCAGCATATAAAAACCTCAGTAGATGACAAATTACAACAAAACATTAGCATGTTGCTTAAAAACTAGCTGAACTCTAAAATTTGCAAAAAACAAAATCAACTCAGTACAGGCCAAATTGGTAAATAAAAAACTTGCACAGTCCTTAAATACTAGCTAAACTCCAAAATAGCCTAAAATTCCTCAGTAAACTAAATTAGTCAAAAATGTTCGCTCGTTGCTAAAATTGAAGCTAAGGCAAGGCAAGACTGTTTGTACAGCACATTTCATGTACAGAGATAATTCAAAGTCTTCTTTTCCTTTCGGCTTTTCCCTTCAGTTGTCGCCACAGCGAATCAGTAGATCTATCAGAGACAATTCAAAGTGCTTTACATAAATCATTAAAAGAAGCAATCAAAAGAAATAGTAAAGATGTGATCATTAAAATAAAATGAAAGAAAGTAAATCCATACTAATTAAATGCAGCTGAGAACAGGTGCGTCTTAAACCTGGATTTAAATACACTGAGTGTTTCAGCTGATCTAAGATTTTCTGGAAAACTGTTCCAGATCTGTGGAGCATAGAAGCTGAATGCAGCTTCTCCATGTTTAGTTCTAAACTCTAAATTAACCTATAAAAACCTCAGTAAATAAAAAAATTAGCCAAAATGTTAGCATGTTGCTCAAATTTTAGCTAAACTCCCAATTAGCACAAAAAAAAAGCCGGTGTAGAAGCCAAATTAGCCAAAAAAGCTAGCACATTGCCTAAATACTAGCTAAACTCCCAATTAGCATAAAAACCCCAGTAAACTAAATTAGTCAAAAACTTTAGCCTGTTGCTAAAATAGCAGCTAAACTCTAAATTAACCTATAAAAAAAAACCCTAGATAACAAAATGGCAAAAAACGTTAGCATGTTTCTAAAATATTAGGTAAACTCCACATTTTTTTTTTAATGACTATAAAAAAATTAAAGCATAGCTCTTGAAAATATTTGAAGAATTTTTGCTATTCTACTTAAAATTTGACATTTGAAGACTTTTCTATTCATTTCCTATAGGGCATATATTACTCAATATTAAAAATATATATATATTTATGACTACCAAAAGTACAAGCAGTTAGGTCTTGAACAATCTGAATGTTTTGGTTGCTGAAAATGAGCGAAAGTGCCAAAAAAATGTGTGGAAAAGAGCAGCATTATGAATGCTTACTAAGTATTCACAAATTAAAAGCAACATTGAGTTTGATGGAGGAAAAAAAAAATATGATAATGGCTTGTTTATCATGGAGCTTCTTGAATGACAGATATTTCCTTGTTGTTGTGATCAACTTTGGGATAAAATACTATATCTTAACCAATGTTCCGATCGATGTTTAGGCCATTGTAAAAATTTAGAACATTCAGACGATGTGACCAGAACGTCTTTTTTAGGTGTCCATTATCACTTTATAATGGACACCCTGCAGCCAAAGGGAATCAAATATTCACACAGACCATGAATACTATAATTTAAATAGCTGTTAGTAACCAATACCTATTAGCATGAGCACAAGACACAAAAACAACATTTTTTAAGTTTTTGAAGGTAACATTTCTTCAACAGTGGAAGAGTCTGGCCTGTTCTCCACATCAGTGACAGCAGTGAGCTGACACATTTTCTAGGTCAGTCCTAATAGGACGCTTTCATGACTCTGTGGCATCTTGGTAATGGGCTCAACCGGCTTTTGTTCATAATAGGATTTGATTGTCCCGAGCACTCTCAGATCAAGATTTATTGGTCTGCGTGACTGTCCACGACCTTGACTTGAGGTCCACATTGCCTCAGCCTCCATCTGTGTGACTTTTTTGCTTATTAGACTAAACAGAGCGTAATTATTTCTCAGTCATTTCATTTGCCTGGCAGCAGGAGGCAAACCACTTCTGAAGACTAATCGCCTGACAGCGGAGGTGGCCTCATTGAAAAATAAATGTATGTGATTTTCTTTGCTTCTTCTTGCCAAAACAACATGAATCTCACATCTTTACATCCTCGTGATTTCCACCTAATCATCCTATGAGGATTTCTATACTTTTTTTTTACTCCTTTCTGTGTCAGCCCCAAACAAATCTTGCTTCAAGTACTTTTCTTCATCAGTCGTGACATTTATCCGGTTCCGTTATCCAACCATCTCAATCCACAGCCCCAAACCCTGTCCACAAACAGATTTCTGTCTTTTGTGGCTCTATTTCCCACTGTAGACCACAGTGATAATTCTTGCTCCTTAACTTCAGAGCTGAGACTAAACAATAAGGATATCGATATCGATCTGAGTATTGCTAGTATCGATACCAGGGTGACATATCGTTATGAGATTGATACTTTCAATAGTAGTTTTTCTTCAATATGTGCAAAATTGTCTATTTAAGAATCAAACCACCTCAACCTATAGTCTAAAAACAGACTATAAAAAATTGTGTAGTGATGCAGACCCCGAAACAAAGGTTTATGGGTATTTACATAGACTTTTCATTGACAGCATTCTATCAAGCTGCAGTCGCGGAGACTGAAGTGAACGTAGCTTTACATTGTTAACCCGTTTTGTTTTGTTTCTATCTTCACACCCGTATTATCTGCAGTACTAAAGCATTAAAATCTAAATGTAATCAATTTAGCAAAAGATTTGAAAGAAAAAGCTAAATTGACCACATTCTTTTGCTGTTTTGAGAGCAACAACACAGACGACGCTGCACCATTGTGGAAATACCTCCGGCAGCATGTTTCTGTTGCAGACTGTGACAGCTGCAGCTGCCATTTTTTTTTTTTTTTTTTTTTTACAGTGAAGAAAGTTATTTAAATATGACAGGTGAGCAGATGCCGCATGATGCTTTTTTGGAAAGATTCTATGCTTGAACTATTACTTCAATTGAGCTTACATGAGAATTGTCAATTTTAAGACTAAATTTGCAGTTTTATGCTTTGATGTTGTTCTGCTAATATTATCAGTTTGTAAAACTAAACTGTTTAAGATTTAATCCAACACAGATTATTATCGTCAACACAAACAGGTACACTTTTTTTTTCTTTTCTGTGAAAGGCTGGCTTTAGAAATGTCAGAGATGTGCACATTTTCATCAGTCTCTTTGGCAGGTGGTGTAGATTACCCCACAACAGCCCCTTGTTATCTGTGTTCATGAGCTCGGCTGTGAGACCTGCTGAGAAAAGCGATGTTTTATGCTTCCCACAGATGATATACAGAGACCTATGTGACAAGGCTGCATTTGTCTGAAGGGTATAATATGACTGCATGTAAAGGAAAACATAAGCAGAGGATTGGCCGGCATCCTAGTGGTTAAGATGATAACAGCTGCAATCTGGACATTAAATTACTGTACATATACCAATAGACACATTTATTTATCTAGTGACACCAAGAAACCATGTGAAACTAATTTTGAAACTCCTGTGAATGTCATATTCTAGACAAACCTCAATATATCCATTTATGTGCCTTTTTTATCCGATGTCAGGGATATGTTAATAACTTTAACTTGTCTTATCTCTACACCTCTCCAAGTATTTTTCAAAATCAGGAAAGTTGAGATTTAAAGATACGATGAAAAATAAAGAAAATAATGATTTTTTTTTTTTTTTTTTTCCCCACTTATGACATATCCTGTCAGGGGTTGCCACAGCGAACAAGTGTTCACTGATTCACAAACTTGGTTTAGCAGAGATTTTTATGCCCTTCCTGACAGAAGCCTGTATTTTATCTGGGCTGGGGACCAGCACATGGAGACCAAGACTCAGGCTTACTTAAGGTTACAATTAAGCAGTAAGCATGAAGGGTCTTTTGCTCCATACATTTGACAATAGACAAACTTAATTCAAGACTCCAAAAAACTGATTCAAGACATCTTCATAAGACATCTAAGTGTTTAATTAAACAGAATTACTTCATAACATGGAAAAACTACAATAAATCTCTCAGACAATTTTTAACATGGAGTAAAGTTGTTTTAAAGACCAAGTCTGTATTAATTTAAAAGAGCCATTTATTTTGTTCACATTTTACTCTAAAATTGGTCATTTCCTCTTGTTACACAGTTTTTTTTTGTCACTTTACTTAAAATGAACTACAATTAGGTATGTAAAAACTCAATAAATACAAATATTTTCCTTAGAATTAGAGAAAAAAAATACTTGTTATTGGGCTGTTTAACATTAAATAATTCTAACAATTTGCTTTTATAGCATGTTTTTTTTTATTTCTGAATGCTTGTGCAGAGCTATTTTTTTCTACATTTTGATATGTTATCTTAAGATTTCTTGTTAAGTAAAAGTTATTCACTGCATAAACCCAATGTTACTACTTTCTAGTATTTTTGCAGAGTAAGGAGGTGTTTCATATCCAGTCTAAACCTGGCCAGAGGGAGAGTAAAATAAACCCTTGAAATTTTTAAGCACTTTTATAAAAGAGAACACAACAACAGCCGGAGGTAAATCAGATGAGAAGGAAAATGACATAAATATCTATTTGTGTATGGCATTTTTTTTTTCTTGAAAAATGTTGGAAAGTGAGGAGCACTTCTGTAGGGCATATGTATTCCTAAGCCTAGCCAACCTACACTAGTGCAGTGGAAACATCTCCTTTCACTGTTAAGTACACAACTGCACTCAGCTACTCCATTTCTACAAATCAATAGATACTACTGTGAATCTCATCTTTTCACACTTGAAGAACAACTAAATGTTTGCACATTTTGTGTTCTCCAAGTATTATTATTATCATTACTCATTAAGAAAAAAAAAAAATCCTGCTTCACTTTCTGGGTCATAGTTTCTGCAGAACGGAAGTAGTTTATCAGAGATTTGTCTCCGAGTTATGGGCCTTGCGTATTTATGGGGCAACCCACCCCCTTTCCTTCCCTTCTCCCTGGCTAATAGAGCTCGGAGCAAGAAGCTTGTGTATTTTCTACATCACAAATAAGCTCTTCCTCACGGCATTTATTTATCTGATCCTGATTCACAACTATTTGAATAAAGAAGTACTCAGAAATGTAATTCTGAGGACTCTTGATATGTCCCATCATGAGAAAAATTACATGTTAAAAACACAGTTTTCATCAAAGTTGGTCTTTAACTTAATTTTTTCTGTTATATAGAACAAAATCTCCTATAATGTTGCATCAAAGTGATGCAGAGTACACCAGTGGTGTCTGAATGCACTCAAGAAATTAAGCTGGAACTTTCGTTTCACTTAACAGACTGTTGGAAAAACATGAACAATCAAAGTACAGTAGTCTTCATGAAAGGTCTTTGTTTTCTTGCTTCTAAACTGGAGTGACTTTCAAATGCTACAAAAAATGTAAAGCCCGAGTATCAAGAAAGTATCAAGAAAGTTGTAAAGATATCAAACATCTCTCAAATCAGTTATCCTGTCAAAAAGAGCAAGAAGTGTCAAGCAAGTGTGTTAAAAGTTAAAGATTAGAAAAATTTCAATGTTATTGTTACTAAAACAAGATATTAAAATCAACTGTTTTAAAATGCTTTATCATATTAAGGTAATACTTGTTAACAACTGCCTGTTATGTTGATCTGACTTATTAAAAACATTCATGAAGCCAAGTTACAGAGAAAAAGAAGAAAGATGCTATATATTATCTCGCAGATCAAAAACACATTTAATTTAAAATGTGACTTTATTGTGATTACAATAAAACCAAGAATGCGATAATGCTAGTGTAAGTGCTATTCTGCTGAAAGTAGTTAATTGCCAAGGAACTATGAAAAAGTGCTGAAGTTGACCTAAATTTCTGAAAATGTTGTGGTAAATTTGCTTAAAAATCCTTAATGAATGCCAATTTTGGAAAAAAAAAAAAACATGTAGTGGGTTGCTTAAATATGAGCTGAACTCCAAATCAGCCCTAAAAACCTCAGTTGACACCAAATTAGCCAAAAAAAGCTAGCTTGTTGCTTAAATACTAGCTAAACTCCAAATAGCAAAACATTTCCTCAGTAAACTAAATTAGTCAAAAATGTTAGCATGTTGCTAAAATAGAAGCTAAAGTCTAAATTAGCCTTTAAAAATCTCAATGTAGAACAAATTAGCCAAAAAAAAGGTTGGCATGTTGCTAAAATATTAGCTTAACTCAAATTTAGCATAAAAAAAAACCTTTGTAGATACCAAATTAGCCAAAAAAAAAAAAAAAGCTCATTGCTTATATACTTGCTAAACTAAAAAAAAAGCCTAAAATTCCTTGGTAAACTAAAATAGACAAAAACATTAGCCTGTTGCCTAAATAGAAGCTCAATTCCAAATTAGCATAAAAAAACCTCAGTAGATGCCATAATTAGCCAAAAAAAAAAGCTAGGTATAATATATATATATAAACTCAATTTTTTTAAATGACTGTAAAAGATTAAAACATAGTCCATAAATATATTTAAGGGTTTGTTGTTGATCTAATTAAAACTTTGAAATTTGAAGACTTTCTCATTCTCGCTCAATATTTCAAAAATTGTAAAGTTTATGAATACCAAAATAACGAGCAGTAATGTCCTGAACAGGCTGAATGTTTTGATATCAAGATTGCTGAAAGTGTGATTGAGTTTTTATGAGCTAAACTGTACTGAAAGGAGCAGGAGAATCACGATAATGTGAATGCTCACTATGGACAATTACAATCTAAAGGTCACTCCTCGCATGGTATTCGATAACTGCAAAAACACTTAATCCAGCCTCTTTAGAAAAAGATGTGGTGGTTCTTATAGCTATGCTATAAGTGTTTTTTCTCACACATTGCTTTTATCAAAGAACAAGTGGCTGATGATGTTTTTGTCTGATGGGTGGAGAAAAAGAGCAGCGGCACAAAACCGCATGATTGAACACGACTTCTGCAAAAGGATATTTCTCACTCGAAGATAATCTTTAAATCATCAGCATTTGAAAGGATAATTTTTCATTATTCTAAAGCATTACACGACCGTTTTGGCTAACTCTCAAATAAGGAATAAAATTGGCTGCAAATAAATAGCCAAGACGTTGTAAGATTGTTGAGGAAAGGTCATGTCATTCATCAAAATTGTATGTAATTTCGTTCAGCAGGTAGACGCTGGCCTTGTGAAAACTGGAAATACCAAGTAAAGTATTTTTAACAGAGATAAATGATCCAAACAGCACTGTGATGATGATCTCTTGAGGGACCGTAAATTGTGTGATAAATACGGTCTTTACTATTTTTGTTGATGTGTTTTTGATCTTCACCTGCTGATGTCTTTTGCTGTTTATCTTTGTTTAGAGCTTGGCAGTTGTTAGTGCAACTTTACTCTAGTGAGAGTGGGTTAGAAGAATACATTCAAAGACAAGGATTTTTCTTTACACTTTAAAGTCTAACCTGAAAATGATGTAGGCTGTTTACAAAAGCAATCCATACCATATTGTTTGGTCAGTGTGATGAATTTCTGTACCAGGTATAGCGTTACCAATTGACTGCTAAAAACTGCTAAAAAACAAATAGTCCTAATATGTCCCTGTTAAGTTACTGACACACCACACATAACTTTGTAAGTACATTCACAGATAGTGTCACAAAGTGCTTCACATAGTAAAACAAGAACAATATAAAACAAATCAACGGATAATTAAAACTGAGTTAAATGCAGTTTAGCTAAAAGCGTTTTAAAAAGAAGCGTCTTAATCTGTTTCTTTAAAATTTCAACTGAATCGGCCACCCAAAGAGAAAAGAGAAGGGTATTCAAAAGTCCTGGGGCTACTGCTTGAAAAGTATCCCCCCAAGTTTTATAACGTGTCTTTGGGACCTTAAGTAGGTTTATTTTCAGAGAATGAAGAGGGCGGCTTGGGGTGTCAGGAACCAACAGTTAAGAGATGTAATCAGGAGCCTGCCCATTAAGAACTCTAAAAGTCAAAAGTAAAATTTCAAAATCAATTCTAAAATTGACAGGAAGCCAATCCAGTGAAGACAAAACTGGTGAACTGTGGGCCCTTTTGGTGGTTCGTGTTAAAAGCCATGCAGCGGCATTTTGAACCAACTGTAGGCGTTTTACCATGAAGTTAAAACAAGTAAAAAGAGAATTGCAATAATCTAAACGAGATGAAATAAAAGTATGAATCACAACCTTTGGAGATCATTCAGACTTGATATCGATGCATGTTGGACTCCAGCCGGGCTGCTCTTTATCAGTTCATAGTCTTTAAGAACACAATTTCTAGGTGCCGCCAGGAACCTGGAGGGGGATCTGATTTGGAGACCACAAGATCTCCTCTCTGCTCTTTGCAGATGATGTTGTCCTGTTGGCTTAATTGAGTCGGGACCTCCAGCATGCATTGGGACAATTTGAAGTTGAGTGTGCTAGGCTGGAGTTGACAGTCAGCACTGCTAAGTCTGAGGCCATGGTTCTCAACCGGAGAAAGGTAGTTTACCCTCTCTTGGTGGATGAGTGCTCCTCCCTCAGGTGGAGGAGCTTAAATATCTTGGGGTCTTGTTCACAAGTGAGGGAAAATTTGAGCGTCAGATCAACAGGCGGCCTGGAGCGGTGTCCGCCATCATCCAGTCTCTGTGTCAGTCCATTCTGGTGAAGAGAGAGCTGCGCCAGAAAGCAAAGCTCTTAATATACCAGTTGATCTTTGTTGAGATCCTGAAAACAGGTGGTGAAATTAGCATCCTCCGTAGGGTAGTTGGGCGCTATCTTAGAGATGGGGTGAGAGGCTTGGAGTAGGGGCTCTTTTCCTCGACATTTATCAAAGGTAGTTGAGGTGGCTCCAGGACCTTATCCAGATGCCTCCTGGACGCCTCTCTGGGGAGGTGTCCCAGGTATGTCCCACTGGGCAGAGACTCCGGGAAAGAGTCAAGACACGCTGGAAAGACTGTGTCTCTTACATGCCACAAAGGAAAACAGCTTTTGATTTCAAATTTGCAGAAATAGGAAGCAACTTACTAACATCAAGTGCTGTGTAACCGTAGAAAGCCACTGTTCTAAATGGAAACATCATCTGATTTATGTTAACTGCGTAAGCATTCTCTACCGTAAAGTGTAGAATATCAGCACAAAGCTGCATTTCAGCATTATGCTAATTACTTAATTGGTTGAAAAGTTATTGTAGTCCAATACATTGACAGGCCTTGAGCTAAAGCTCCTGTGTTAAAGGAGGTGTCCGGGATGCAAAGGTAGATCGGTCGACAGCTTATCAGAAGATAACTGGTTCAGTTCCTACCCTCACTGCCCATGTGTGGAAGTGTCCTTGGGCAAGACACGAAACTGCACATTGTTCAAGTTGGTTATAACTTGGCGCCAGTGGTCAGCAGTGGAGCCACAATCAGAGTGTGAATGTATGTGTGAATGGGTGTGTGAGATAGTGTGTGAGGATGTGTGACTATAAAGCACTTTGGCCTTCTATCCAAGAATATTCCATTTACTAAAGAGCATTAAACCATGGAAAACTAGTAGAGATAAAATAAAGTATGGAGAAATGAAAAGGGGATCTAATACTAACGCTGTCAAATTATTATTGAGAAAAACATGTTCTGGGGTTTAGTACTGAATTATTTCAGCATGTAACATTTTGACTGTTGCGCATTCTTATGGGGTCCGGATGACCCAAGCCTTACATTGGTGTTTTATCCATCCCATGACAAAAGTGGATGAAGGTGGACAGGATTTCATGTCTGCCACGGACACCAGTGAAGAGAAAAAAAACATTGAGAAAGTAAGTCTTGTGGAGTCCACATGACCCCACTCCCAACGACAACATACCTAGGATAGCAAAAGGGTTAAGCAAATACTCCCTGAAATCTACTTTACTTTCGTAGATGCATCAAAATTTAATTTAAGTGCACTCTTTTGGTGTTATACAATGTTCTCAATATTACTTTAGAAACGTCATTAATTCTGACTTTTTAAAATAAAAAGCATGTATGAATCTCTCTTGTTTATACATGTCCCATTGGACATTTCACTGTATGAAGTACGACAACAGACTTTCTACACAGACTCTCTGCAGCTAAACAGAGACGGTTAGTGCACAGCGAATAACCTCAAGCTGTCCTCTAATGGCAGGTAGCATTGCTCAACTGCAGATATGGATTTTATGGCAAAGAAAGACATAAGAACCAATCAATAAAATCACTAGTGAAGGATCATTGAAAAGAGTAATGTGGGAGTAATGTGCTGGAGAAAGGAAAAAAAAAAGAAAAGTTAAAAGGACACATATGGAGGTGGGAGCAGTGAGAGACATGGAAGGTGATTGATAATCTCAGTGTGAGGTTTCTCACCTGCCCCCTGCCTGTGCTGGTCATTTGCTGACATACGCTTGACATGACGCTGACAAGAAGACGAAGGCATCGTATTGGCATCTTGCCTCTGCGTCTGGAAACAGTTCTCCCTCCTGTCTGCCTCCATCAGTATCTCATTTTCTCTTTCCCTTCACAAAGTCTTCCTCATTTCTCTTTGTTTTAGACTTATATTGTGTTTCAGACTCTGTTTTGTTGTTGATTGAGTAACAGAGTAACCAAAGACCCTTGTGTGCATGGACAAAACATGGAAACTCCAGCGTTCTACACAAATCTATAAACTGGATTAAGTTGTTACAAAAGAAAACACACATTTTCAGACATTGATGTATTGCACAGGGGGTTGTCTTTAAAGATCAGAATGTCCACAGATTGATAGAGCACAGCACCACTGAATTCAGTTAAAAGCTTCAACCTTTGAAAGACTGTGAGCCCGCTAACAAGTCAGAAGCTTTATTTTTCTTGACTAAGCTGCAAGACGAAGTTGATACTGAGAAGCCTCACATACAGTTACATAAAGTCTGAGGTCTGTGCATGACTAAAATCATCCCAATTCTCTTTAAAACCATTTTACAACAGTTTGATCTGCAGATATAATTTATATGATAGGACACTTTAGAGACACTTTAACTAACTTCTCTTGTATTAAAACTGTATTCACACTGAAAAAATAAATTGTTCCGGATTGATTCCTGATCGTTACGTAGGGTCTGTGTTCAGACTGGGTCTACCAGAGATTTCTGTTCCGGACCAAAACTTGTAAACAAAACCATGTGACAAAAGATCTCTTCAGTTATTGTCCAGCAGTCATGAGGGTGGGTCAAAAAGAAAAGAGAAATTTGGAGCTTGTTGCAGATTGGCTACAAGGTACGCTAATAAGTGTTTATGACATATAATTTATCGGGAGAAGAGTGTGAGAAGCAGCGTGTATCATGCTAAAAGTTGTTGTAACCCTTGCTTTGGTTCACCTCATATCTGACTGGTAGATTATGTTCTGTTGTATCCTCTAAGTTCAAGTCCTCCTCTGCATTTCGCACTTCTGGTATGCCACAAGGCTCTGTTTTGAGACCTCTATTGTTTATTTTATAACCGTTGCCTTTGCAGCATATTTAACCGCTTTTGATGAGCTTGGATTAATCCAAGAACATTTTATTGAGTTGCTGTTGCATCACTTATCCACGTTTGTCCAATAATAACTGGCTACAGTGGCTGTTTTGGTCCAATTATTTTGTTCTCAGACCCCTTTGTATTCAGACTGAGAAATGTCAGAGCAAATCAAATTTCAGTCCGATTGGATTAGAACCTCAAAAGATAGGTCAAAGATTGGTTCCTGGTGCCGCATTAGAGTCCACTTGTGCGTATTCAGACTGAAACTTTTTTTCCAAATTAAAGGGGGGGCAAACTCTGGCTCAAAATGTGTCCAGTCTGAATCCTAAAGCCTCATTTCCACTGAGCGGTCCGGTATTTTGATTGTTTCCATTGAAAAATTGACCCATTAAACAGTTCCGACCCGTACTTCTTGAGGGGTCATCTGTTGTAGGTCCATAGACAAATAGAATGAGACAGTTGGGGCGAAGCCGTTGTTGCTACCCGCTGATTAGCAGAAAGTGATGACGACATTAGAAAGCATCAGTATAGCGCTAAGCTAACATTTAACGTTTTCCTCTGCACCGATGATGACATCACATCAGCGACAGCATGCGCTGTATATGGGGATACAGAGTGATGTAAGAGGCGTTTTCAGCTGAGTTTAAATAAAACATTCATAGAAGTAAACATTTGGACCCATTTTTTGTATTTCAGACAACAATAGTTGTCAATGTTAGAATGTGATGCCAAATACTGGTTACATCCTTCATTTTTTTTTGTGTGTGTGTCTTTTATTTTGAAATAAGTTTGTTATTTCCTGTTTGTTCATTTGGTGATGATGAGTTTAATGATGTGGGTGTGTTTTAATAAATATACCAATTACTCTCCGCTTTGTCTGTGGCTGAAAGTAAAATCAGAAAAAATAAATTGTTTCTGACAGTGATTCATCTGTGA
The DNA here is from genome assembly GCA_003999625.1 of Oryzias javanicus. NCBI lineage: Eukaryota > Metazoa > Chordata > Actinopteri > Beloniformes > Adrianichthyidae > Oryzias > Oryzias javanicus. The sequence goes on along the minus strand of CM012440.1, from coordinate 9,841,365 downwards.
AATTAGAAAGTTTTTTGCTGTTTTTTTTTTTTTTTTTTGACTCTGTAGTCCAGGATCTGCGCCATGCCGTTGTGACATTCAGAACCTGTCAACAATCAATTAAAAGTTAGATTAATGTGATGAAAAAATTGCACTAATTTGTGTGTATTTCATTAATTGGGATTAACACAATAATTAGACACCACTAATTATTATTACGTGTTTAAGTACTTTTTTTTTGTCCCACCCCACAATAAAGTAATTTGTGTACAAACCAAAACAAATAATACATTTTAAAAGAAAAAAAAAAGTCTTCTTTACTGCATGTTTAGTACGCATAAAGTGAATTACATAAACGTAATAAACAATACAAATCTCTTTATATGCACAGATTCTTATAAAAATCTTACAATAAGTTTTGTGGAAATGTTTCTTAAAAACTCTTTTCGGAAATCTTCGTCTTCCTCTCTCCTCTTCCTCAGACTTCCTTTCACTCTCGTATGGCTTTCAAACAGGTCTAGTGGGAGACCAAAGTGCTTTTTGGTGGCGCCTCATTTCCATTTTGATTTCTCTCTGCCTTTGTAGTGGTTCATCATCTCTCTTCTCAGGCCCTCTCAGCCCCTCGACCTCTCTCTCTTGACTCCCCCTGGCTTTCATCTCTGTCATCCTCCCTCCTGCCTCACAGTGTGTTTATCTATTGGCTTGTTAGTGGAGATGACCACTGACCCATTAACCATACTGTTCCCCGTCTCATCTCGTTTGCGCCAAGATTACAGAAGAGCTGAAAAGTCTGTCAGGTGTGATATTTGGTGGTTTCCTTTTCCATATATTAGTGTAGGTGTTGGGATTATCCTTACAGTAACTTCCCTATAGAATTCTACCATGATCAGGCTGTAGAAGTTTCCATATTTTACCATACAAGATGATAGAGGAGACGTCTGAAAGTAAAGAGGGAAAGTGAATAAATTCAAACTATCAATTTAAAAACTCCAACACTAATAATCTTTAGAGTTTATAGGGGTTTAACCAAAAGTAGCTGTCCTCACGAACGCCTGTTCAAAAATCACTTTGGGTAAGAATGGATGTAAAATCATACTTTGTATTAGAAATGCTTGGGGTCTCGGGGTCTGCCAGTTGGAGACCCCTGCTCTAGACTCAGTTTTATCTCTTGACTCTCATGTCAGGTTCCTTGTTCGTTCTTGTTTTTATCATTTAAAAAGCATTGTCAAACTGAGTCCAATCGTGTCCAATCTAAAATGGAGATGCTCACGCATGCTTTTATTTCTTCTCGTCTTGAATATTGCAACTCTGTTTTTCACATTTTTAAGCAATAAATCTATAGAATGACTTCAAGTTTTCTAGAACACTGCTTCAAGGCTTTTAACCAAGTCTTCCAAGTATTAACATGTCACCCCGTTATTATAATCCGTTTCAGAGCGCATTTTAAAATCCTAGTTTTAACATACGGAGCATTAAATAACCAAGCATCGGCATATATAAAGGGGCTGTACACTCCCAGCAAGTCCCTGAGATCATGTGACCAGGGCCTGCTGGCTGTCATGAGAACTCGGTTACAAACAAATGCAGCATTGGCTCCATCTCTCTGGAACTCCCCTGCTCTCAGCCTCAGATCTGCAGCTAAAAACATATGCCTTTAAAATGAATTTTTCACAAATCTGTTTTTATATTCTGTGTTTTAGTCTGTGTTTTACTGTGAAGCACTTAGGGATTTTTATCTTGAAAGGTGCTAAATAAATAAAGGTTATTATTATGGTTATTAAGTAGCTGTGATTAATTGATCCAAAATGTTCTCTTCAGTGTAGATCAGGGGTGGGCAAACTACGGCCCGGGGGCCATATACGGCCCCTTTAGCTACTTAATCTGGCCCTCCAAATTAAAATACATTGAATCAAAAGTCCTAATTACTGTCTTATTTTCGTTGTATTTCTGGTTTCTTCTCATGAATGATGTCGTTTCTCTGGCGTTCGTGTGTCAGAAGGTGATTTTTTGGATTTCTTTGAGTTTGCATTTTCCTCTGAAGAACATCAACCCAAAAAGAGAACAAAAATTCCCCAATTTTCTGTTTTTTAACGAATATATGTGAATTTTAATCCAAATTAAAGCATGTTTTTCTCTAAAATCCATGTTATCTTTTTAGTTTATGAGGTTCATTACCAAATCACTCCTTCCATCTGCTCATTGTCTGGCCCTTATGCCAAATTTTAGAACCCTTTCTGGCCCACAAATCAAAAAGTTTGCCCACCCCTGGGGTAGATGCATCAGAATGGCGCGGAGAAGGGAATTTGTGGCCTCCTCGTCACTTTTTCTATGTTAGAAATTCGCAATTTTTCAAACACCATTTTTTCATCTGCTACAGATTCATCACGATTTAAATAAAGAAAAACAGAGAAACGCAATGTGCAATCTTATTTTTTAATAGGATGATAAAAATATAATTTTTATTGAAGTGGGTTTTTTCAGTTGTCTGAAAATATTTAGATTGTAGAAGAACAAAATATGCAGAGTTCAAAAAAATGTATCCATGTGTCAGGGAAAAAAAAAGGTTAAGGAAAAGAGAAAGAAGAAGGGGAGACAGAAAGCAGCAATATATACTTAAGGGAATTACAGTATCAGTCTAGGCTGAACAAATGTGACATGGAGCAATGCATCCTGTGAGACTTCAGCTGCTATTCCCTGCGTAAACCACACTTTTGAGTCGACGTGCAGAGTTGTCACACACAACATATCGCACAAAGTGGATTGGGTGTTGATTGGACTAGATCTCAGTATCGTGTTGCAATTTTGTCTTTCAAGCCATGTAATTTACCTCCAATTGGGTGGAGAATAAAACCATCACAGTGAGCTTGAGGCAGCATCTATGGGGCCAAATGTTAAATCTTTGAGGGAACATGATAAATAAATTCGGTCTACCACCTCAACAAATTTGTATCATGTAGGCAGCTATAAAAATGTGTAGAATAGTCAGTGATAAAGTAGAAAAGTATTTTTTTCTTTTTTTATCAAACTAAACTGTTTACTCATTACACATTTTACAACAGTAAAATCCTACATTTGATAAAACAGTTGAGATAGAAGAAAGTAATGATTAAAAATGTATGTGTTGTGAAAATATGCAATGGTCAAAAACAAATCAATGCTGAAAGGTCAACTTTTGTCATACATTTTCATCAAATTACTGCCTTAATGAATTGATCTTTTAATTCTTTTGTATTATTTCCTTAAGACAAAGAACGAGGGCAGTAATGTCAGCCCAAAGTACCTCGACTTTGCTTTATTTGCCTTCACTGACTGCAGAGCCTCAGGACATGATGGATCGCTGTTGGCAGTTCACTGATCTGAAGTTTCATCTTCAAAAGCTTAGAGACTTCCAGCAGTTCTTGGTTGAACTCATGTAGGTTTTATAAAAAAATAAAAAAAAAGAGCAAGATGAAACATGCAAGGAGGGTCTGAGGTTGTACTTTATGTTTAGTTTAAAAAAACATTTCTGTGAAGAAATGTTGAGTGTTAAGATCTTCTGCTGCACATGGTGCTCAAATCATACATTAATTATGGTTAAAAAATTCAAATTTCTTTAAAGTTCATGTCACAAACTTGACAAACCAAACAGAAAAAGTAAAACAAAGAACAACTTTAGCATCTTGAGAAGTAAAATACAGACAACAGCACAAATTCTATTAGGAGACAATGAGACCAAAAAGTTAAAAAAAAAAAAAAAAACTTTGTGAGCAAATGCAGAGATGCAAGGAAGGTTTGTTTTGCTCACCATACATTTTGGGTAATATTCTCAAAGAAAAGGTGCTGATGTGAGTTTATCCAGGCAGTTTTTAAATATTGACGAAAGACATGTTTTACATTTGTTTGTGTTTCTTGCTTATACAATGGGCAATGGGTTATGATTATTGTACAGTAGTAGAAAAATAGAACTGCAAAATATTTCTTACCTTGTTGAAGTGATTTTGAGGTGTGATCAGTGCTGAAAATGACGTATATAACTCGTGGTTTGAATCGTGTCACGGTTAAGTTAAAATAAAATAAGCAATAGGAAAAAACAAGAAGATAAAAGCCTAAAATTACTCCTTTGAAAAGCTTCTTTAAAACATATTTGAGAAAACGTAAGCTGTGGAATATTTAACAAAACAGAGCTTTTGACTCACGGCTTTTACGCAATGAAACGTCACCTCCCAGCCATCAAGGCCAAGTGGGCCCTATATGGTTTAAAAGTGGTCAGAAAATGAGGTCCCCTCCTGTGTTTGCCCGCATTAGCTTAAGTAGACACAAGGTAGGATTGTTATACCATCCAGCCGCCTGGTGGACGCCGCAGCCCGCTAGCTCACTACAGCGGAGTTTGCTAGCTTGCTACTGAGGAGCCTGCTTGCTCACTACAGCGGAGCCCGCTAGCTCAATACAACGAAGCATGCTAGCTTGCTAGCTCATTACAGCAGAGCTTGATAGCATGCAACTCTGGAACTCGCTAGCATTCTACTGCAGAGCTCGCTAGCTTGCTACAGAGGAGCTCACTAGCATACTACGGAGGAGCTCGCTAGCAAGGTATGCTGTCCATTTGGCTGCTGGGTAGCAGCAAGCTAACCCACTGAATCCCCACTTCAGTCAATGTGGACAAACAGCTGCGGCCACATTTTTTTCCCAATTTTAAACCATATGGGCCCCACTTGGCTTTGCTGGCTGGGTCTTTATACCTGTTTTAAGACAACACAAGATAGCGCAATTTACGCGCTACTTTGAAAATGTGAGTAAAAGTTCTGTTTTTCATGACCAAAATACTGTTTTTTGTTTTTTTTGTTTTTTTTGTTTTTTTTTACAGTGCTTTACCTGGTGATTATTTCCCCCTTTGGCTTGCTATAGAGAGGGGGTGGAAATCCGCAGTACAAACTAGGGCTGGGAATCACTGGGTACCTCACGATACGATGCAATACATGGCTCACGATATCGATAATATCGCAATAATACAATAATTGGTAAAAATCCTCTTTAATAACTAACATTATATAGAAGAACACATTTTTTAAAAAAAATATATATACACATTTTTTTTCTTTTTTAGCTTAAACACAATCATGATAAACAACTTGTCTTATTTTGAGCAACAAAATATACACTTTTGTGCAACATTGTTGAAATCAGCGATACTCTGTCTTTGACAAGCATTGACACCAATACTCGTTATAAAGCACCAAAGTTGTTGGCATCTTCTCCAGCAGGGCTCCCTAAGTCCCACTTTAGTCATCTTTTGATGTTTTGTAAAAGCGTTCCCAGTGGTCTTTCTAACTGAAATTATGATTTGAATTAAGAAATACCCCAAATAAAATGTAGGCCTAAATTTCTTTGCCTATGTCCTCCATGTATATTATTTTTATGAGAGAAAATGGCAAAAGAACACAATAAAACCATTAAAAAACATTATGTTTTTAAATGTTGCAACTCAAATCAATTTGTGATGAAACTTGTGCAATTAAAGTGTAAATCCTTAAGAGAGAAATAAATCTTCTCTTAAAAAAATATAATTAATATATAAAGTAAAAGCCAAGTTTGACAATGATAAATAAATACAATCAATAAATAAAAAACTGGTAGAATGTTTAGTACATATTACTGTGATGCTACATCCTGAAGGTGAGCAATGCTCCTGCGTTCATGTACTCAGTCATTTGTCCTGGATTTTATTTGGTGCTTGAGGATGAAGTGTGTAGCCGACAGACTGCATATCTCACTGAAGCGAACAAGTCAGTATGAGAAACAACTTGCAGCATCCCTCATGTGTGTCCAAGAGATGAAGCACTTTACATTCGGGAGGATCTTTATTTCCTCACACTTCAAAAGCTAACTGAACCTTTCCTCCCTTCCCCTCCAGCCCCAATATCTCTGAACTTGTTTAACTCTAAATCAAACAGAATGATTATAAAGGTCAACAAATACAGAAAGCAGATAAGCTGGTTGTTATTATTGGGGATTGGAAAAGAAAAGAAATATCAGGAGTCTGCAAGGCAAAAAAAGACCATGAGAAAAGCACGGTTGGAGGGAGAAAGTAGTCAGGTTGTCTAAAGAAAGCCAAATAAAGACCTTTTTAATATTTTTTAATTTAATTTAAGCCCTTATGCAAAAAAGAAAATGCTAATGTGGTTGATTTTTTTTTTTAATTTGCCTAATATTTCTCTAAAAATACATAAAATTAAGAAAAAACAATTAAAAAAGAATAACCCCCTGTGCAAAGGTTTGTTCAAAAACAGCTATCAATGGTGCTTTGAATATTTATTTTAAAAAGCATAATTGGCACAAATACCAAGTTTAAGGTTTATTTGGCAGACAAAGTAGTAGAAAGAATTGGCAAACTAGAAACAAACTTTTTTGGTTCCAAATTATTTTCCACCTTTACAAGAGGATTCTTTGAGAATGTGGGATTTTAAAGAGATTCATGGATTTATGTTATGAAAAGTTTTCTAAGGCTCCACTATGTGGGAAAAAAGCATAAAAAAGATGGTTGTGGATGGGTGGAGGCCACTGTTTGTGGCATAGCCGGCAGCTGGAGAACAAAAAGAAGATTTGTATTTCAGAAAACAACAACAACCTAAAAAAAATGTCCTGTTTTTTTAAGGTTTTGATAAATCCACTTCTTTGTCTTGTAGTTGATGACATTTGGTCATTTGAAAACTTGTTCTATTTGCACATATTTACATGCGACCAAGCTGCAGTGATGTATTTTAAGTACGTCCATAGAGAACGCCGAATCCAAATTCTTCCCCTATCCCGCCGGCTTCTCCCTATACCTCCAATTTTAGGGGCATTTGGAGGGGTAGGGGTGCCCGAAATAGTTTTTTGAAGGGGAAACCTTAGCAGCTGATGGTTCTGTATCCCTCCGCCATAGGGGGTTTTCTAAACGCATTCCTTCCCGTGAGTGTGCGCTAATTCAGTCAGGACTCTTTGTTGAAGCACGACTTTTTGAATTAGTAAAACCAAAGTTGTTGTGTATCGTCATCAAGTGGGAGTGACATCTGAATTAGAAGACAGTTACTATGTCCAAATTTCCACCTTAAGCACTAACTAACAAAAAACTATCTGTTGCTCTGGATTTTAAAAGCAATTTGGACACGATACTGACTACTTTTCTTTTGTTTATCTAAAAACCAGATATGACGTCACTAATTTTGAGAATCCATACAAACATTTCACGTGTGTTTGTGTCACCACTGTGTTCTGATGATTAAAATGTGGACAGTTTATTGAAAAAAAATTACATTTAAACACTTTTTTTTTTTTTGCAAAAATTGTTTGACTGCAATGCATCGTGGTCTATATTCACTAACGTGAGCATCTATGCACGCTAGTTTTTTGTAGAGAAATTGGGAAATTTCCAACTTTCCATAAATGGAGGACTAAATATAGAGGTAGGGGAAAGAGTTCTGATTTGGCCTAAACTGTCTGTTGTTGGTTGGACATATTAACCTAACCCTAACCAGTCCTCCTGCTCTGTGTGGACAAGAATAAGGTACAGTACTGGCTGCAGATATTTAGGAAACGTCATGTAAATAGTCACTTTCTCTTCTTTATTTTATAATGAATTAGAATCTATTATTAGTTCCTACTTTGTTTCAATCCGGTTTTTAATGGGTTAAATGGGTATCTGCAATTCAAAACAAGTTCTTTCAAAACCCACATAGAGAAACATTTAGTTTAGTTTTGACACGCAGTACAACTCATAGCATGCTGATCATTTTTCCAAATTTGGTAAACAGAAATAGTGAGAAGTGTGAGTTGATAAATATGGGCAGTTGTGTAATAGTCTTATTTTATATTTTTTGATGAGCCTGATATTAAACTGGCAATGGTTGACATGTTCAGAGTGGGAAAGCAACACCAGTAAATCCTACTCAACAAGAAGGTCAAGGGGTGGAGAGGATCAATGTCACTAAAGGGGTTAGATGAAGACATACAGGAGGAGGTGGAGGGTAATATGTCTGCTAGAGAAGGGCAGAGGATGTAGAAAGGAGGGGTTTACCATTAACCGGTGGAGCAAGAACACTACTAGAGCTTTCGATTAGCTGAAGCATTAGTCAAGAGTGGTTCCAATGAGCTCTTTGAGGGACTGACAGTGAATGGTATTTAGGGGACGAGTGCAAAAGGTATTGATGTGTGTGTGAGAGCTTCAGGTAAGAGTGAGCCAGAGGACAAGGGGAAGAAAGTCAAAGGAATCAATGTGTCATTAAAGATGCAATAAAAAGCGTCTTTCACTAATTGTATGTAACAAATTCCCACATTTTTCAACTTTTCCAGAAAGATGGAAGACAATTAGTTCCATTTTTGACAAGTGATCTTTAAAAAAGACGGATAGGAGTGATGTAATGGAGTGGGATTCATTGGTACGGCTGTGGTGCAGAGGCAGGGCGGTCAACCTGCAATCAAAAGGTCGCAGGCTTGGTTCCCACTTCGCTTGCCCATGTCAAAGTGTCCTTAGGCAAGTCATTGAACCCCTTATTGCTTCTGGTGGTCTGCATGAATCTGGGTGCTAAAATGGATGGATGAGACTGTAAAGTGCTTTGGGGCTTAATAAAGGTAGAAAATCTCTAAAAGTATTTACGTCATTAACCATTTAAATCCGTTCATCAGTTTATGTAAGTAAGTTCTGAATAATCTTTTTAACATTTGTGTTGTACCTCCATCTTTAAGCTTTTAAGATGAAGACCACAGAGTAACATTTTGAAATGTTTGCTGTTCTTCCAAAAGAAGGAATGAGAGAATGGAGCAGGGCAAAAGTACACATACACAAACCATCTATAGGTTAAAAAAGAAAAAAAACAAAAACAAACAAAAACACGTTATTTCACTAATACAAGTACTGCAAATGTGCACTCACACATGTAAATGCACAACATAATGATATAAACAAATTAGTAGCAACAACAAAACTTCAAATAGATAAAATGATGTAAAAACTGAACTTCTTTTTGCAGTATTAAAATATCAATATATCTTAAGAATTACTACTTAAAAGTTATAATGATCACAGTGACAACTTCAATGACATATATACACACATATATATATATATATATACCTATATATACCAGAGGGCATCCGCAAATACACCGAATACCCCGCCTCTGCAGCCGAAGGATGTCTGTTACTATCCCATACTCACACTTCTGATTAAGCTTTGTAAAACATTTATTAATAAAATTGGAGTATTGCTCAACAGTTTTTTTTTTAATTCAGAACAGAAGACTATGCTGCAACTGCAGCAACAGCATAATTTGTGATGCAGATGAGGAGTGTCACTTTGTTTCTCTGTACCTTAAAATCAGGAGTGCATGCTTCCTCCTTCATCAAGTAATAAACACCTGCTGAGGATGATAATTATCCTCCTCTATTATCTTCTTTAGCATATCAAGAGTTTTCATAAGATGCTGCTCATTTAGCTGATGCCATTTCTCCTTGCATGGGCACGGAGAGAGGAGGGGCTATGGCTTTAATTCTATGTCAAAAGACAACAGAAATAATGCGCGGATGGTCTCTCTTCGTCCGTGTTCCTCTGTGCTGAAAAAGGCGTACACTTCCCTCACCAGTGCAAGGCCCCCACCCCCCACCGCCCCACCCCCCAGGACGCAATAATTTCTTACAAGTCTCCTGAGTTCTGAGGTTTTGTGATGAACGGGAAGAGTCATGAACAAAAAATTAGCAACTTCATAAAACCGCGAATAAAGACACCCGAATATGTAAATATGTGGAGGAACACTGAGTGTGTGTATATATGTATATATATATATATATATATATATGTGTGTGTATAATAAATACATATATTATCCATACATATACATTGTATTATACATACAAATAAACAAATAAATATATATATATATATATATATATATATATATATATATATATATATATATATATAATACGAACCAGTAGGTACTTTCTATCTGGAATGCAAGGGGGAAAGGGAAGAAGGGAAGTCCGTAAGTCCGTCCAGTTCTTTTATACAGTCTCAGGAGTCACCAGGGTTTTCTTTCAACAACATCTATCACATCACAGAAGGTTTTGTGGAATTATTTTAACACTATGTGTTTTCTTAGCCGTTTATTTGGTTGCCTAGGCCATTGTTTTTCAAACCTGGTCTTTGGGGAACCAGTGTCCTGCATGTTTTTCCTGTTGTCCTGTTTAAGCGCACCTGATGCCGCTCACCATCAAGCCTGGTAATGACAGTCAAAGGCAGGTGTGTTTGAGGAGGGTAAAAAATGCAGGACACTGTTCTCCAAGGACCTGGGTTGGTAAAACTGGTTTAGGTCACTTAAGTTATTTCTGCAGAGGACAGTATCTAGACATCAAAATACTTCAATGTTCAACAATGTCTAACTTAACACACAGCCATACCATCTCCACTCACAAACTGTGTTTTTCTCTTCACTTTTCCATTTTCTTTTATCCGTCTGTCTCACAGATTTTTGCCCATCTGTCACCAACAAAAGCAAGAAAAAGGAAGCGAGAAAAGTTGAGCAGGAAGGCCCCAGAAGAGAGTGTGTGTATGCTTCCATATAAACACGTACCCGTGTTTTTAAAGGAGACATTTCACAACTTGATGAGAACATCTCAGTTCTCTGACACCGTGTGGTATCTTCAGTGACCCCAAAGCTGGCTGCGGTGTAAGGAGCTGCAGAAGGGAAAAGTGAGGAAAAAGACCAAAGACGGATACAGATAAAAGTGGAGAGGTGGAAGCCTGAAGGAAGACACAGGAGGACGTTGTGGATACACCGTATGTTTATCTACCAGCAGGGCTCAATCTCCTTTTACCCAGCTACTCCGTTTCCCTCCTTTACCTCCCCTCTTCTCTCTATTTTACCTCAAGTCAAATCCAACGTGGACCTGCTGGGTTTTTTCAGTGCACAATTTGAAATTCAGAGGAAGGAAAGGTTTGAATGAATTAAAGATTAGCTTTGAAAGTATAATTTTTAACATTAACCAAATCACAAACAACAACAGAGCAAAATACAAATCTAATCCAGAATCAAAATTCAGAACCAATCCTTAAAATGTTTAAAACTGTTTCTTTCCGTCCACAAATGACTCGCACTTTAATATCACCTTTTCAGCTAACTTTTCTGTGATTCTTCAAAAAACAGCAGGAAACTTTCTTCTGATTCCTTTTCTTCAGTTCTACAAAAGAACTAAACTGAAGGTTCCACATGCTTAAAGATACGCTTAGAAGATCAAAAAAATCCATAAACCCGCACGCAACAACGGTTCATCACAGCCTCTGAGGACAAACAAGGAAATGATCTCTTTGTATAGGCAAATGTAATTTCCTTTCCCATTTCCCCTGTAGGAGTAACAATTAGTGATCCTCACCCACAGAGTGAAAGAAGCAAATATTGCAACAACACAACTATCATTTTTTGTTTGGCGGCACACTGAGTTTGGACTCAAAAAAATAAATAAAAATAGAATTAAAAAAGAAGGAAAAATCTGTATCTGAACACAGAAAAATGCACGCAGATCTGTTCACAAACACACTTTGTACTCCGGCATGCTCTCAATGACCTGTGCATCCATCTGTCTTCACTGCCCCCTTTATGTCTGTCTTATTTCTAATACAGAAAAATTCACAAGCAATTTCTGCACAATCTGACCTTTTTATCAAACGTGCGCTATGAGCAAAAGACGGAAGATTTAATGTTAAGAAAGGAGACATAAAGAAAGACACTAAAACAAGAAAACTAGCGCTGTGAACGTTCACGCTTTAACGCACGCGATTAATCAAAAAGAATTTAAGGCGTTAATATTTATTAAGGCAAATTAATTAAGAAACATTCATTTGCTTTACCTCTTTGGTTCAGGCTTCCAAGGCGTGCATTAAAAAACTTTGTTATACCACTTAAAATATACCATATATACCAATACTCATTTGGTTTTTAATACTTTATTCTCACTTTTTTTTGGTTTAGTTCGCTTTTTCACGGCTCGTTGTCACAGTAACACAATAACGCGTTGACTGCAGCGGCAAAGGAAAGCAATATGAATGCTGATAACCACGATAGGATAAATAAAGCATCAGTTCAGACAGACAGTTCACCTCTTATTGCTCGTTTTTGTCCAACAGATGAAGGAAAACATTGTTTTAAAGAGGGGATTGCCAAACATTTGAGGGCCACATAACTTTTTCTTCACTTATGTGGGGCTGGGGTCAATTTGTAACAGAAGAAGTGTTTTCTGATAATATCAATTGTATAGTGTGTGTGTCTGAACATAAATAAACAAATAATAACCTCTTTCTGAGATATTTGCAGGAAAAAGTCAGGAAACAATAAATAAATAAATATATCCCCGCTAATCTTGTTTTTAAAGCTCCTCTTGGTCTTGCCCCAGTTTCCTTAACTAAGCTTTTAACAGTACGAAGTCCTTCTACAAGTTTTTTGGAGACAGCAAAAGCAAAATTGCAATGTAGCAAGAGAACGCTGTACTTGTTCTTTTTGACTGACTGTCTAATTGATCTCTTGACAAAATCAGTTAATTGATTTCACTTGGTTTAAGCTTTCAAAATCAATAATCAATTCATAAAAATATAAATCGATTTAGCACATGAAGCTAAAGTCCCCTAGCTTGACACTAACATTTCATGGAAATTCAAATGGGACGGCTAATGCTAACGCTTACATTTCTGAGTGAACACTTGATACATTCAAAAGTTTCACGCAATAAAAAGTAAAGGAAAAATTTCCTCTCTGGCCTGTTTTTGTTCAAAAGCCGCATTTTGTCGTGTAAAAGTTACGTAGTAGAACATTTTTATTCTTCACAACACAAAAGTGTGATTAATCTTTTAATCGATTTATGGCACTAATTAAAAGTAAATATTCTAAATGTAGTTTTACGTGTGATTTCATATTCTGATTATTCACAGTTAATTAAGTGGATGGAAAATACTGTAATAAAAACAAGTTCATTGTGATTAATTTTTCCTAGGTTTGTGATTATTAGTTAAATATTTTAATCGATCACTAGCCCTAAAAAATACATACTGTGACTGTGCGTCCATGCAATCATGCGGCATTGAGGATGCGCAGCAATGCATGGAGTAATAGATGTGTCTGACAGTATATATGTTTTAAACACTTATATGTGGCTCTATTTTCTTTAGGAGGTAAGAAAAGTTCAAAGCTTCTTAAAGTAAAATGTCACTTCTAACGCATATTTGACATATCATTAAATCTGTCCATTTTATTAGCAAATATAACAATTAGGGATGTGCTGAAAATAAAAGAAACGAAAGGTTAAGCCAGTGGTCGGCAACCTTTAACAGTAAAAGAGCCATTTGGGCTTGTTTTCTACTGATCAAAACCTAGAAGGAGCCGCATTGACTCACGAAATCTGGATTTGCATTCATAACCTCCTTTTTTATTTGTTTTTAACAAATAATAATGTCTACTTTTGTCATGAACAAAAGCAAAAAATATATAAAAAGAAACTAGCATCTCTTTATAAGAGAATTTTTTAACGTTTTTAACTTTAGTAGCAAAAAAGCTAGTTCGTTGCTTCATTACTAGCTGAACCTCAAATTAGCATAATATTTTTCTGTAAATTAAATCAGCCAAAAATTTAAGCATGTTGCTGAAATAAAAGCTAAACTCAAGATAGCCTAAAACCTCCAGTAGATAATAAATTAGCTAAAAATGTTAGCATATTGCTAAAATATTAGCTAAATTCCAAATTAGCATAAAAAACTAATTAGAGGTCAAATCTGCCAAAAAGAAGCTAGCTTGTTGCTTAACTAGTAGCTGAACTCCAAAATAGCCTAATTTTCCTCAGTAAACTAACTTAGTCAAAAACGTTAGCATGTTGCCAAAATAGAAGCTAAATTCAAAATTATCCAAGAAAAATTTCAGTAGATAAAAAAATTAGCCGAAATTATTAGCATTTTACTAAAATATTAACTAAACTCCAAATTAGCATAGAATTCCTCGGTAAACTAACTTAGTCTAAAACATTAGCATGTTGCCAAAATAGAAGCTAAAACCCTAAATTAGCCTAAAAACCCCAAAGAAAGAAAACAAATTAGCCAAAAACGTTAATATGTGTCTAAAATAATAGCTAATCTTCAGCCAGAGAGCCACTATGGAGAGATAAAAGAGCCACATGTGGCTCTGGAGCTGCAGGTTGCAGACCCCTGGGTTAAGCTGACTTGCGAATGCCCCACATGAAGAAAGTTACTGTTGGGTTTCAGGGACTTCAGAGTCATGTTCCAAGCAGCCGTGAGTGGAAGAAACACCAATGCAGTGAGCGCGTGGCTTTGAATCTTAAGAGCCTCTCTTTGTGTTTTGTGTCACTTCCAGCATGATCACAGTTTCCTGATGCAGCTTCACATTAATTGAGACTGCTTCACTGAATAAAGAATAAATTGAGAACCCTTGATGTGTTTGCACAGCAACTGTCAGCCATTACCCTCAGTAATTAGAGTTTGTGATGATAATGTTCTCTTGCTGCTTCGCAACAACGGTGCTCACCAGGCTGCTGAGTGACACTTGAGGGTACAGGAGCGAGCGACAGCAGAGGAGAGGAGCAGACAGGCTGACCAGATGGCTTGAGCTGTAGCGCCTGCAGTGCTGTGGCTTAATACCAAAGCAGAATGTTCAAGGGAGAAGGGGTGGCAGCCGCACGCAGACGAAGACTTAGTTTGGACAAACTTATTGGTGTGGGTTAAGGTTGGGCTCCTATCTACTGTTATAGTGCAGTAAACAGAAAGAAAGTCTAGTGTATCGCCAATAACAACCAATAAAGAAATACAATTTAACATAATTTAACTGAATATAATGTTTATCTTTCAGATTTGTGCTGATTTGAATAGCAGATTATCGATTATTGATGAACTTTGCAGTCACGACTCTGACATCCTCTATTGGCCGATTTAAAAATGAACCTAGAAATAAAACTGAAGATTAATTTCTATTTTCTAAACTTAAATTGACGTCTTGTTTTAGAGTTAAGTGACCGGTACATAAACTGATGCTGGAAAGCACTGGCAACCAAATTTAAAGCCATTTTAATTTTAATGTGCAGGGGGAAAAAAAATCTGCCTGGATTTTCAGAGATTTGTGGATTTCTTAACTTTTAACACCAGAACTCCTGGACTATATAAGCGATTGACATAAATCCCACTGCAAAACCTGAATCTTAAAAATGTAAAAGACCCTTGTTTCTGTCTTGTGAGGAAAATATTTGTATTAAGAAAACGTATTTGACTTAACAGAAACATGTAACAGGGACAATCACCATTTTAAAGGACTGAAAGACAGTTTTGAAAAAGTAAGACGACTTGCATGAGATAGTATATGATTATAGAGCAAAATGTCAGTGAAGGTTCTCATTTTGAAGTCGAATGGTGGCATCTGAACCTAAAATCTTCTTTCTTGAGACTTTTCTGACATTCAAGTGGCTTCAAAAGTCTGAGCAAAATTATACGTTAAAGAGATTTGACTTCTGTAAAATAGCAGCAAAAGCTTAAGCAGTAAATAAAGTCAAGCAAGTAGTTACAACAGGGACCGGTTCAGGAACATACACAGTGATCCTTCATTTATTGCAGGGGTAACCTTTTAAAAAATAAGCCACAATAGGAAAACACCAATTAGTTTTCTTTTTCTTCAAATATTATAGGCGTTTAAACCTATCACTACACACTTTTTGCATTTCTCTCAGACATTTATTAACATTTTCACACTTCTCTCTTTTGTTTAAGCACCTAAAGTTCAAACCATTTGATAGAAATGAGCCCAGTTTATAGAATGAAACCAAGGATCATCTTTGCAAACTGAATGCATTATGTTCTGTGCAGAAGACATGACATGGAGGAGATTGATTGACACTTTTTTTTTCTCCTGTCAATCAGGATGCAGAATATAAAAAAGCACTGTATTTTTTATAATTATTTTTTTTAATCTGCAATATCGCAAAGGGTGAGGCATTAAAAAAAAAAAAAAAAAAACAATGATCTACAGTGAGAGCTAAAAAGAGTATAAAATCTTATAAAGAAAAAACAGAAAAGGAAGAAAGCTGGAGAAAGATTCTACAGTGATTCCTTTAAATTCACTAAAGCGTCTTCAGCACAGAGAAAAGTTGTACAGTAAGTGTGTCAAAGTGAATCTGAGGCTTCACTTAGAAGAGAGATAAAGAGACAGACAGGAAGCTTGGGCTGCCGGCGGACACGCCCCCTTTTGAAATGGTAGCTCATCCAATGAATGACAAACCACCAACGCTCACAGAGGTGAAGATAGCAGTTAAAAGTGACAGGTCAGTATCATCCCCCCCCCGGGCCAAAAGATGTTCTTTACAAGGTTTGTGAGAATGCACCAGGTGTGTTGGGGTTTTTGTGGGGGCTTAGTGGTTTGGGGGTCCCCAGTGGTGCTCTAGTCCTGGATAAGAGCAGGAGGAATCCGTACTCAAAAAGCTAAAAAGATACTGCAACTTAAGGGACGTTTAGAGCCACATCTTGAAGACTTGAACCAGCAAAGACGCGCAACCTTTGAATGAAAGTTAAACCAATTGAACTTTGACCAATCAGGAAATCGGAAAGTAGAAAACTGTTTAATTTAATTAATTACCAACAATTTGAAAAATGATCATGAAGAATGATCTGGATGGCTGCATTTGACTTGACACCACTAATTCTATTATTCTTTGGCCGCAGTGTCACATTCTCCAGGCTCACCAGCGCCCTCTGCCCTGAGGCAGGCCTACTGCAGGCCGCATCCATAGACAGTAAAGAAAACAATGGAAAGCTCAACCCCTCCCCTCTCGTGTTCCAAACGGGAAGTAGCTGCTGGTTTCAAAAAGCCAAAATCCCATAGACTTCTATTGAGAAATTGTTATTTCTAAGTCATTTTATTTGTCAGAATAACCATTCTTGCTCTGATACATTGTTCGTAACATCTTCTTTCTATTCCTAAATTTATTTTAAAGATTTTTTTTTTTTTTTTTATTCAACAAGTTATTCACTGACCAATTGAACAATTGATTTATAGATTCCTTTCTGTTGAAGGGGTGTGGACTTTGAAGCAGCTCACTCATGATTGGCGACAGCGGTTCGTCTCCGACCAATCACTCTGATGGATACAAAATGGCGGTAGAAAAATAGGAAAGGACAGAGATGGGCTTTGACCTTATACCAGAGGTAAGGTATTTTCTTTGGGTGACGTCAACACCTTAACACACCTAGTGTATTTCTAAAGATGATTTTTTAGCAGATAAAGACTAAATGAGTAAAAAACTGGGACCAATGTAATCAGATGAATAGAAAAATTACATAATTAAAATAAAGTGTCTTTTATGACAACAGAAAGACCGAAACAGTAAAGCGCATGTGTCAGTGTGTGTGGGACAGGGGAGGCATAGGCTGCCACTGCCTCAACCGCAAGTTTCCCATGTGTTTGTTCAGGAAACTCAAATTTACTAATTTTTTTTGCCAAAAAATTTTTAAAATCACACAGAAAAACATAAAACAGATATGTCTAAAAAATAATAGTTGATTCTGATTTTTAATAATTAAAAGTATTTTAATTGTATTTATGTATGTTTAAGCTCTATTTTTCTGAGCCTCACTTGCCTCAGAAAACAGCACCAGTTTGACATTTTGCATCAAGCTTCTTCCAACTGTAGGTCCATAGAATTGGGTAGCAGTCCAGTGTGAACACAGAATGCTAAAAGCCCGTTCAAGAATGCCTGATTAGGACGTTCTTGAACGTGCATTACATCCGCGGTGTGTGTGCAGCATCACAGATTCACTAAACTGATCCCAAGTCTCCCCTCTGAACAGAGACCTCGCTGACGCAGTGAAAGAAGTACAGATTCGGTTAGCGTTTAACCTCTTTAGAAAGTTTTCTTAGGATTTAAAAAGGAATCAATCAAAGAAAAAATAAACTGGAGCCCATAAAATTGTTAAAACACAGCTTTTCTTTTTATCTGTCCTCTTTCTTCCTCCTCCTTTTTCTCCTCTGTCTTGCACAGGTGTTCTCTGGCACTTTGAAAAACTTAATTTGATTATCAGGTGTTTAAATCCATGGTGTCTCTCTCGAGTCTTTGCTTCTCGCCAATCTCCATCAGGCTCTTTTTCATGTGGAACAATGCTGTGACTGCCGGGGCTAAAGGCCAAATGAGAAATCATTTCCTCCCAGCACGGTTTATGGTCTCAGGGTGCGTTTGCAAATTGCTGGCTTTTACACATTAGCTTGTGTGCACCTGATTTTAGCTCGAGTGCAGATAAGACAAATGAGAAAATAAAGTATAAATGTGAATCAAGTGTTCGAGTTAAGGTTTTCTTTACTGAAGATACTAATATAGACCATGCATTAAACCTTGTGTACTTATATAGATATTCATTTGTACGTAAATGGTCTCCAATGTGTCATTTCTGCACTACTCAGCCTTTTTTGACACAAACTGTGAAGTCAGCAGCTCTTCCTGCTTCTTAACTTTAAACTGTAGTGTCTGCATTTACATTTTAACAAAGTACATTCAGAAACAACTCTATTTTTTTTTAATTGCAGCTGAGGAGAAAATGGCTTTAAAGAGTTCAAATACTAACTGTATGTTTACAAACCGTGTAACATTAAGCTATATGTCCGCTGTCTGCTGACAGTAGCAGAAATGACCTAAAAATGAAATCAGGGGGAATAGCCTAATTAAGAAACACTCCAGGGAACCGTAAAGCAATTTATTTTTATTTCACTTTACATAAGGAATTAGGATAAAAGGCTAAATGTGTTTAATATTAACCCTGAAAAACTGAATCTACATATTGAAATACTTTTACTTGTTAAACATTCAAGTATCTTTTATTTTTATTTCAAGCCAAAGCTTTAAACGCTTTGGTTTTTTTGGTAAAGACAATATAAGAGACCAGTAAAAAAGTGTTACTGAAATAATGCAATAATTTTCAATGAACATGAATCCATCTATCTATTTTCCAAACTCACTTAATCCCTTTCAGAGCCAAGAAGTTGCTGGAGCCTATCCCAGCTAATGCAGAGCAAAGGTCCGGGCCCAAAACACTCCCCACCTATCGGGACAATTTAGAGCAACCAGCATGTTTCTGCACTGTGGGAGAAGGCTGGAGTACTGGAAGAAAAGCCATACATGCATAAGGTGTACCACGGAGATGTTTGGATCCATGTACAGTAATGGACGCACATGGATCCAAAGTCAAAGTTTAATAATGACCAAAAACAGGCAAAAGGTATAAGAGATTCCTTCAGGATTTTTAGGTAAACGCCAGGCAATACTTCACGAGGATTAAAGTCCAAACGGGGCATAGAAATGGAGAGACTATGAGGACGATGAGATACAGGTGGTCAGGAAGTAGCAGAGGAGGTCAGTATTCTGGAGAGGGCTCCCTCTGATGGTTGGAGCTGGAACTGGAATTCTGAGCCCTGACATGAGGTGAGCATGAAAACTCCAAACCAAAAGATCCCAGCCGAGTCTTCAGAGTGCTGACCACTATCCACCGCGCCAACACACTCCCACTCCTTATTCATCACATATTGGCTTTTGGCTAAGGACCCCTCCGCGTCACCACACCAGTACCCTCACTCAGTACCAGTCCGTTTCTGGTACTGTGTCCGGGCCAGGTTAGGGTTCCAGTACCAGTACACAACGTGTACGGAGGACTCGTCCGTGTCTACCGCATCCAGTACCGTGTATGAGGGTCCCTAGATTTCCCTCTGCGACAAAATTTGACGTTTTGGTTGTCCCCAACTTGTCGTTTTTTGATCTGCTGGCTGTTCCCATTAAATCACCGGTCCCCAACCTCCAGGACCTGGAGCGCACAGGTACCCTGACCCAGTACTGGTACCCTAACCCGGTACGGTGTAACAACTTTCTCTGCTTTCTCACAGAGAAAGAGTACACATAAGCATTTTAACAGCTTAAATGTGTTCGCAACATCCACGTTACTCATAAAAAACACTCTGCACCAGTCTCACTTCAACTTTGCCTTTGTTGTATTCATATTAAGGTTCACCACGCCCCAAACAAATTCTCAATTACCAGGTCCACCACCAATTGACACATTTACAAACATGAATGTTCACATGTTCACACTATTCAATAATGTCTCTGAAACTGATCAGTTCTTCTCTCAGTCCTGGCTACGCGTAGAAAAATCCGAAATAAATAAACAGGCTTGGTCTCACCGGTTTATGTCCAAGTCTGGGAAGCTGGTATCCAATGGGAAGGGAAAAAAAAGAAAGCAAAACCCATGCGATAATCCATCCACAGAAGGGAGCAAAAAGGTAATTCAATGACGAAAAGCAGGTAGCAACAGAACGGCTCTGGACGTCGGGGGGGAGAATCCTCAGACCAGCTCCTCCTTCCTCCTCCAGACTTTGTTCTCTGTGGTACACCTGGCTTCCTTTTCAATCCCCGCCCCTTCCTTGACAGTCTTTTCCTGCTCCCGGTGTCGATGCCCTTTTTTTCTATTAAGTTCCTTTGTGCTTGTTTTAAAACAGTCCATCCTTCTACAAACACTGGCCACTTTATTTCTAACTATACAGAAAACATGATTTTTTTCACAACATGGTTACATACTTTTCAATATACTTTTAATGTGGTGACAGTGTCACAACAGTTCGCGTCCAGTACTGTGTCCGGGCCGGAGTAGGGTTTCAGTACCGGTACAGGACTCCAGTACTGCATCTGGTATCACATCCGGTACCGCGTCCTGAGGGTTGTGGACCCTCAGAACATCAAAAAACAATGAGTTGGGGACACCCAAACGTGAAAAAGTGACACAGAGAGGTCTTCAACCAAACTCCAGTATGTCACGACTCGGGGATGAGAATGCTGATCGTGCAGCCATAATCTGCCTGGAATTATGTAGAGATGTTTTTTCATTAAGTCAATTACATTTCATTTAAATCCTAAAAAAAAAAAAAAAAAATGATAATAATAATAATCTGTTCTTTCAAGAGATTTGTTGCAGGTGTCTTTAAAGTATCAAACAGGTTTTGATCTAGCGTTTGTTTTCTCAGAACACGCAGGGTGTGATGCTTGAAGTGGTGTGCAACTTTAGTGCGTGAGCCCCAGGTGAATTTTAGGCAACATTTCTTGGAGAGAGCTTGAGAACATACTACATCATACAGAGCAAAATCCACAAAAGTTTATGTTATTTGCATATTTTTCCTTTCCTCAGATATTTGCCAGAAGGCATTGAGATAGAAAATGTTAACTGTTTAAATAAAAATCATTCCTGCTGCTAAGTGAAATGAGTTCATTTGATGTATCTTAAAAAAAAAGTGTAAAAATAATAAAACTGGTTAAGATGGAAAAAAAATTACAAACGAGAAAATTACTACAAATAGTAACTCTAAAATAGAAATCAAATTTGTAACATTTAGGCTAATAATCTTGAATTTAGAACAAAACATTATTTTTACAAATGTGTAAAACATTTATATTAATTCAAAAATATGGCTTTCTATGCTAATAATGCTGTAACGGATTGTAGCCCAATTTTAACAGTATTTGCTGCACTGGCACGGTGCGTTTTAAAACTACATTTTGTTACTCTGTATAAGTACAGGGTACAAAGTGAAGTTCTTTTATGTATGATGTACATTGGGGCAACGTTGTTTTGTACAAAAATAAAAAAAATACGAAAATTTCTTGTACTTTGTCAGCCACCAAGAGAGAAGAAATGAGAAAAAAATCCAGAAAATCTCATTGGCATCAGGTGTCATCTCAATCTCATCTCATTGACCAAATACTTATTTTCTATCATAATTTACAAAGAAATTCTTAAAAAAATCAGACAATGTGATCTTCAGGATTTTTTTCCTTCTCATTCTGTCTCTCATAGTTGAGGCATACGTAGGATGAAAACTACACGCATCTCTCATGCTTTTAAGAGGGAGAACTTGCACAATTAGTGACTTACTAAATACATTTTTGCCCCACATTTCAGTATAAAAAAAAAAAAAAAATTGGTTGCGTCTTCATAACAGCCTTAGTTGCATAATTCCTTCAAATTATTGATGAAGATCCCTTATATGCACTAAGAAGTTATTTATCTGATTTTCTGTTTGATAATAAAAGATCAAAGTTGGATCAGATGTTTACTTAACGGGTTTGGAAGAGGATGCCTGCTGGAGAAAAAATACTAGAGTCAAGGGGAAACCTCAGAGGAGCCCGCTATTTTAGAGGATGTTGATGTAATAAAGGCTGAGGGGCTTAAACCTGGTGCAGAGAGACACAATGGAGGTTATGGTTTAGCAATAATAATGTATAGTATAAAACCATCTTAACATCAGAGAAAAGTAGTGAGTGTGTGGGTTCATCCTCATCTAGATTAGAAACAATCTGTTCCCTTCATTCTGACTATCAGTGAATGCTTCCCACCTCTATTTCTACCAAGTAATGGAACCATGAATCTCCTAATTGCAAATTGCCCTGTCTAACACGGCCCCAGAGCGTTGCTTCAGACCTCTAAGAAGCAGTCCAATCAACACTAATTGTTTTCATCTGGCAAGAAAATGACCAGCAGCAACATTTTCAATATTAAAAAAAACAAAGCCACCACCTTTTCTTAGATGATTTACCACTCTGATGGTCAAGGAGGTAAAGAAATCCTATCAGGTAAACTGCTAATAGTAAATGCACAAGGATATGTAGCAAAAGGCACTGAGGAATAAACGTTTTTGCTAGTTTACCTGCAAACTGGAGCGGACTCAGATCCAGCCTTGCTCAAGAGCATTATAATAGAAAAATGATCGTAATAATCATTCATCAGAAGTCCAGGTAGATTAACCTTCATTGTGTGAATGCTGTAACGCATTCACACAATGAAGGTTAATCTCTTTTCCATGTTTTTTGGCATGTAATCACATTTTTAACGTTTAAAGCAATCTTGGAATCAAAACATACAGCTCATTCAGAAGATTTCTGCTTTTACTTTCGGTATTTATAAACCTTACAATAAAAAAAAACTAGCATTGAGCTGTTCTATTTGGATTATTTGTTATATTTTGAGTTTTTTATGCTAATTGAAAGTTTAATTTTTACTAATTTCTTAACTACTAATTTGAAGTTTTGCTAATATTTTAGCAACGTGCTAATGTTTTTGGCTAATTTTTTTTTGCTGGGGATTTTTTAAGCTAATTTGGAGTTTAGCTAATATTTTAGCAACAGGCTAATATTTTTCACTAATTTGATTTGGGCAGGATTTTTAGGCTTTTGGAGTTTAGCTGGTATATAAGCAACGTGCTTGTTACGGCCACTTTGGTCATTCCAGGGAGGAGCGTAGTTCCGACTCGCAATCAAAAAAAGTAATCGCGGATTTCATCTTGTAAAATAAAAATTATTTATTTTCAAAACGAGTCCGTGGCTGGCTTCCTGTAACAAAAAAAAAAAAAAAATGGTATGTGTCTTTGGTGTTTTGTTTGCTATGGATTTTGATTATCTGCGTTCTTTGCGATTATGAAAAACCTTTTGCTCCTCAACCTCCTGGCTTTCTAGTCGAATTAAGTGGGTTCACCTGGATACAGGTGGCTGCCGATTGTGGGGCGGAGCAAATCAATTCCAAATATAAACAACTTCAACATAAAAAGTTTTATTTTGTTATCATTTCTTCAAAAATAAATCTTAAATCTTATTTATCATCAAAAGTAAATCTATATGGCTCCAACGTGCTAGCTTTCATGGCTAATTTGGCGTCCACTAAGATTCTTTGGAGTTTAGATCATATTTAAGCAACACATTAAATATTTTTTGCAAAATTGGCATTAAGGATTTTTAGGCAATTTTACTAAAAAATTTTCAGATTAAGCACTCTTTCATAGTTTATTAACAAAATTTCCAGAATTTTAACAAATTTCGCATTTTGCAAATAGCTTTTGTATTTTCAGCAAATCCCTACAGCAGTTAAGATAAATCATGTCACTGTTTTCAGCAAAAAAGTTCAGCGTCTTCAGTGACTACTTTCAGCAAAAAGTATTCAGACTAGTATTATAGCTGGTAATGCAACTTTTCTAGTTACCGTTATATTTACTTTCCACCATCAACGTGATCTGAACCCTATAGGGAACGAACGTTCAAACCTCCTTAATTGTCCTTTAGCACCATTTTTTTCACGGCTCTCTTTTCAAACATACTCTTTGTACATAATTTCTTAAGTAACTAAAAATAATGCATGACTAATGTCACCACTGTAAATGTCAAAGCATTTAATAACCCAGATTGAAGTTTTCTTGTGTGAATGTGAAACACAGCAGCTCTGTAGGCAGTTTCTCTCTCTTTCCATCATTTTCTATTCAACTCTTTTTTTTTTAGTTAACAAAGAGAAATAAATGGCTGGATGAGAGGAGGTGGAGAAGGAGGTTGAAGTGGCAGCAACTGTACTATTGTTTAGGCAGTACACACTCATATTCGATGGAGCTGAATGTCATAGTCAAACTACTGATTTTAACTCAACATCCAAGTTCAAAACGTGATTAAATTCAGTTGTGTTTCTAAAATTCACTACAATTTAGTTTGGTTATGAAACACTTTTCACATAAACTAAGTAAGGTGAAGTGTTCATCTACATTAGGGGGGATAAAAGCGTATCGATCTGAGTATTGATAGCATTGATACCAAGGTGAAGCCATTGATATTGCCGTGATGAAATCGATACTTGCGTCGATATTTATTCTTCAACACGTACAGTAAGGAGCTTGAATTTACTAACAGAGTTCATGCAAGCGCAGTGTCTGTCTGTAGTGTAGCAAGATTGGTCAAAAACAGCTCGATTTGAGTAAATATCTGCCCAATTTGTGCAAGAGACTGCCCAGTCTGGCAGCATTGCCTTTATGTGAAAGCAGTCAGTCGCAGGGCCTCAATGACACACACACATTCACAGCTAGGGACAATTTAGTCACCAATTAACCTATGAAGCATGTTTTTGGATGGTGGGAGAAGCCAGTCTCCGGAGAAAAACCCCATGCGTGCACGGGGAGAACAACATGCAAACTCCCATTGATGATTCTATTCCAGGTCCCCCAGCCGGGACATGAACCGGGCCTTCTTACTGTGAAGCAACAGCGCTAACCACTGCACCACCATGCAGCCAAACGTATCGTGTTGTTTATGTTACTGTTGTTTTCGTTTTTTGTTTTTTTTTACCAGTGACTGATATTTTGCCTTTTTTTTTTTGAATACATGTTTATGATGCTGTTATATTTCAATTTTTGCAAAATTTTTGCTTTTTTTTAAATGTTGCAATACTTACAGTTTTCTTTTTATTATTACCCTATAGTTCCATAAGTAATATATTTGATGTATGAACAGTTCAGATTGTTGTAATTAGTTAATTAACATTTGTATCTGGCTTAAGTCTCTGTCCTTTGTTTTATCATACACTTAGTTAGCAAAATAAATGTGCATTTCTGGGAATTTTATGTAATAAAACATTTTAAGAAAGTATCAGTATCCATATCGGTGACACCAATACTGGCATCGATATCAGTGACACTGATACCGTTTCAATACTAGCCCTTTAAATACTCGATATTGGATCAAAATCCAAAATTCCCTGTATTGGCCACCACTGTAATTTAGATAATAAATTCTTACATTGATAACTAGTTGAAAAAAAAAAAAAGACGTTTGTTCCAATATATAGTTTAGCTAAGATATAATTTTCATTTCTTTTAATTTCAGAAATATATTTAAAAATGATTTTGCAGTTTTGACTCAAAAGTAATTAGACAGCCTTTAATGTTGCACAAAGAGAACACAAAAGCATCATTTGAAAGTGTGTTTAGGTAACATTAAACCCTAAAGGGATTTACTTTGACTGAATAGTGAATTAATCCTGGAATGCTTTGTGAAGACAGCATCACATGGACATGAATATTTAGCTGCGTAACGCTCACTCACACAGAACCCCTGTCCCAGGATGATTGATGCTATTGTGTTCGACTGGAGCTTCCAAGAGTTTGCTGCAGACTGTGATGGAAGGACGGAGAATCACTTAGTGATGCTTTTGACAAGGATCATAGAGAATGTTTTCATTGCTCCTAAATAAAACATTCAGAAAAAAAATAATAATGGGCTCACAGACAAAACCCCTCCCAGGCCGTTACCGAGTGCAGATTTCCTGAAGGAGGAATTCATAACTCTCCAAGAAAAAAAACAAAAATCCCACCAATTATTGCATTTTCTGGCACAAACAAAATAACTGTTGGAAAATGCTAATTCTTCATATTGTGCATTCCATTACAGGAGAAGTGACAGCTCTTTAATATTATGATAACAGAGGGGGAAAGAGCTTTTATTCAACAAACGGAGCACCAATAACAGCTGCAGAAAAACCAATTTGCATGCTGAATTTCCCTATGAAATGCCTGCAGTGTTTTTAATCACTCGGCATTAACAAATCTTTTAATTACCATTTGTCAACAACTGTGTTCAGAATAATTTCTGCCGCAGATACTGGGCATTTATGAATGAAGTGACTTAATTGCAACTTCAACCACCTCTCTTTTTCCCTTGAAGAGGAAGCTTCCATGAAAATGAAAGATACGTATAGAGAGAAAAAGCACTGAATGAAACAAAAACATTCAGAAAAACAAAGAGTTGGTTAAACAGCCTAAAAACAAACAAACAAAGTACGATAACTTTTTTGTTGTAAATGATAAAACAAAACAGATAGCAAAAATAGTCAAGTAATCCATCTTTGATTCTTAACATATGTCGATAGTCCAAAACCCTTAAATTGGTCTCAAAAGCTGTTTGGAGTACAGTTTACCAGGTCAAACCACTATCAGCTTAAAAATCCACGTTTGTGACACAGCAAGTAATGGGCGGGGCAAAGTCTCCCCGCTCCGCTCCATCCACTTGCAGACAAATAGCTCCATTATCGCAGGGGTGTAAAAAAATGTATCGAACACACTCAAACAAAAGCTTTTTTTTATTTTTAAAATATAGCTTATTGTCATTATTATGGATAAAAACAGGCATGAATATTATTCCACAATAAATCAAATGAAACTTGAAATAACTTTAGATATTTTACTCTCCTCAAAATTATATTTAGTCTAAATTATACAAGTTACAAACAAGAGTAAGATAACATCGGGCCATTAATAAAAATGGAGTAAAATGAGGACCTGGTATTATTCCCTGAGACTGGATCCGGCCCCCGGGCCTTGATTTTGACATGTGTGCATTATTGTCTTCAATGTCTTTTTCTGAGCTGGCATCTGACCCGTAACTGTGTGGTGTGATAGCTCAAATATTGCTCACCATTTTTGTTACACCGCTAATGTTAGGTTGTGTTTGTGAGCTAGCTGCACAGTAGCTAGTTAGCAAGCTCCACTGTAGCAAGCTAGTACACTCCACTGTAGCTTGCTAGCATCCTGTGCTGTAGCTTGCTAGCAAGCTCCACTGTAGCTTCCTAGCAAGCTCTGCTGACTTTTAAACCATATGTGGCCCATTTGTTCTTCAAATACATTTTGATCTGGAATAAAAACTTCATAATCATAATTAGAAGACCTCTGAGAACGCTTTTACTATAGATATAAAAAGATTGAAGTGGGCCTTTAACATGAATGAAATACCAGATTGTAAATTTCAAAGACCATTATTACTAATATAGGCCACATCAAAGTTGGCCATTTCAAATTTGGAAAGTTACGATTTCACAATTTTTAATGTTTCCTTTAGGTTTAAAATGTGTATTTTTAAAGTTTAGAACCACTTTCATTACTTTCAAGCTTTACAATCTGTTTTTTCATTCGCTTTGAGCTGATCCTGATTTGACCCCACAGCAGGTTTTTCTCCTCATAGAGCTGTGTGACGGGCTGAGAAACTGTCAAGTATTTTCTCTGTCTTGTGCTGTAATAGGCTGTAATTGGCTGTAATCGGCTCCAGAAGACTCCAACGATGCTTAACAGGAAGATGTGTTCACAGAAAAGACAGAGGGAAGCTGTTTAATCTTTAAAGAGTGTCTTTAAATAGTTTCTGAGACGTGTTTGGTTAACCAGGTTAAGATTTCAACTGATCACTCGAGTTACACTCACACTTTTGCTCCTAAGGTTTGTGTAGATTAGTCGGTTTCAAATTAATAAATATACATTAATCATATGATGAGAAAGAAGCATTATTTCCTTATTTGGACATCTTCTAGGTCATGTCGGCCCAATCTTGGTTGTTCAGGTCTACCACCCTGATTTTCTTTACTGCTCTGACTGTTGTCTTTGCTGCTAACAAGTTGTTTGGCAGCAAAAACTTGGGTAGAAAGCTGGAAAACAGCCATGGTTGTACTTGATGCTGACATGTGATGCTTTGGACAGAAGGTGACATTGGATCTAACATCAATGGAGATGCTACACTTTAGCTAATCCACTCTACATCAGACCATGTACATTCGTTCGTGAATATGCCTTTATTTGATGGGTTCTTCAAAAAAAAAAAAACAAAAAAAAAATATCCAAGAATTGTTTGTGGAACACTGCAAATTGAATGTTATGACTTGAAGTTAACATTTCTGTCAATCTTTTAAAACTGTCACTTTAGCACTAATGTTGACTTTCTTTGGACTACTAGAACTCATCAACTCGTCAGCCCATTGAAATTCTTCCAGCGGATTCTGTTTTGCTCCGATATCACACACTTGTTAAGCTACACAATCAACATTAATTAACTGTTTTGGATGCAGAGATCGGCTTTGCAGGACATGAGCGCAAAGCTAAAGAATCAGTTGATGTACATGAATATAAACCAGTTGTAAACCAGTGGTCCCATACCTGCAGGCCGCAGACTACTACCAGTCTGTGGGTAAGTTGGTACTGGGCCCCAGAGAGATAAAAAAAAATATACATGTGCTAACTTAGATTAATTCTGTTTAGTTCATTTTCTGATCCTGAAGGAAGTTTTATTTTGGAAAACTGCTGAACAGATCTTGTTCACAACATTCGTCTTTTTCACGTGACTTAAGCAGCAACCAGGATTACTAAGCTAGTAACCCAAAGCTAACATAAACCAAAAAATAAAATGTTTCTGGAAGGTTTTTTTTTTTGGGGGGGGTGGGGGGGGTGGGAAGAGTTGTGAAAAAAACTAATAAGAACCTTCGACTTCAGAGAACAATAAAGCTGCTGTTTACAGACAAAACCAGGAGTCTTCCTTGACATATTGAATTATCGAGACAGTTGTTCTCATGTAGCAGAAGCCGGTCTAGCTAACAGGCAACAGACTTGACTGTTTCACACATTTAGTTAATAATGTAGGAGATGCAGTGGGTTCAAAATTATATTAAATAAATAGCAGTTTTAAGACAGTTGGATCATTTTATTTAGTTTTATTTATCCATCACAGTTTAAGAGTCAGATGTAGCTGAAGCTAGCGACCGGTTGTTAGCCTCCACTTTGACGTTTAAGGGAAAATTTTCACCAAAAAGTTCAAACCAGCCATAAATAGTTTACGGAGAATGAAGATTCAGTCCAAAAAAGTTGCTGAACTGTGGAACGGGTTTTAGCATAGAAAATGTTTCTTTGTATTAAAAAAATACCCAATGAACAAGGATTTATGTAAAGACAAAATATGATCAATCTTTTTACCCTGAGAAAGACTGGATTTAATGTTAAAATGGCATTTAATTGGGAAAAAAATATCATTTGATGCTTCCCTTATGGAATTTTGTTTCAAATCTGAAACGACTTTAGCAAATCAACAACTTTGTTTCATTGAATCTTCATCATCTGTAACATAATATCTACGGATATGTTTAGACTTTTTCTTTTGAAAAAAGATTTTCAGAAATCAGAAGCTTTAACATGTCAACAACCAGTCCGTAAAAAAATATTGTCTATTTTAAACCGGTCCATGGCTTGAAAAAGCGTTGGGACCACTGGTGTAAACAGTCAAGAGCATGTGATATTTAGGTATTGCCGGCGACATCTCAACTGTTAAGTATGGCGTTTTTTTAAGTAAAAAGTCCACGCACATATCTAACTTTCCTTGCGCACAATTTAGACCCCACGAGCACTTTCTGCTCCTGCGTGCTCGTGTTTAATCCTCCGTGAGCAAAAAAGCCCTCGCGCGAGAGCGATTGTCTACTTCTGCATGGGTGAGCACGAGTGATGCGTCCGCGCTCGCAGAATCTCAGCGAGCTTGCGCAGGCACAACATTTTGGTCATGTGACCAAAGAGCGGATAAAGAGGATAATTCAGGCCCCACGAGCGCTTGTAGGGGGGCTATGGCCCTGCTTGCGGAGAAACTTCCTGCACGTGAGGGAAAAAAGACTTGACAATTGGGGGCAGAGACAGAGGGCTGCACTGGGTTTATTCTGATTGGTCTATTTTGAGGATGACAATGCCTTCTAAACCAAGTAGACAGGAAGTTTACGTTTAATGCTGCATGAGCTCACTGAGACCAGCAAGAACGCATCACTCATGCTCGAGACCAGCTCACGCTCACGGAAGTAGACAATCTCTCACACGTGAAGACTTTTTAAACACGAGCGCGCAGGAGCAGAAAGTGCTCGTGGAGGCTAAGGGATTACACATCTATGGGATGAGTTTGTAAAACAAACAAAAAGCTTAATTGAACTCAAAAGACTAAAATTATTTGATCATGAAAACTATATTCCAGATAGCATAGTTTCAGTTTTAGATTTTACAGGTCAATTTTTTCTTTTCTGTCAGGAGTAAGGGCAACACTCAAAGATCAAAGAAATTAAATATTTTAAACAAATGATGAGAAAACCAGTGATTATGTTATTGACCCACCTATTAATCGGGTTCAAAAACACAGGCAATAGATGCAACCATCAGGTGTAAATGCACCTATTTGGAAACCAAAACAACCAAAGAAATTACCTTCAGACTCGCTGTTGTTAAGTCTACCACCAACGAATAGACTAGACTGGGTTAGAAAGAAAGCGATGCATAAAGAGAAGGAGAGGAAAGCAGGATGTTTCAAAGAACAATATATTTGAAGTCAGCTTTCTCCCCCGCTTCATTACCGCTGCACCCTTGATGGAATATATCAGTACAGCATGGTGCAGTACAGGGAAACCACACCATCTCAGTGGGAGTGAGAGCTGAAGGGCAAGGATGCTCTCAGCACTTATGCTGCCAAAGCAAAATAACAAGTACAACAGTGATTGATTCAGATTTGAATAATGTGCACACAGTTTCTGTTGTATCTTTAGTGCAGTGTTGCTATATCTTCTACTTTATTATCATATAATAATGCTAGGTTTATTTTAACTGACAAATACATTTCACAATGTAGAAAAAGTACGGTCAGTCATGTCAAAATGACTTGATTAAAATATATTTAAATGCACACATTATGAACTCTCAGTCACCACAGATAATTTTATTTTGCCAATGTAAACCCATTCAAGTACCTTTTTTGGAATTGGCAGAGAAAATGAAAACTCAGCATCGAATTTTAAATCTTCTGCAGTTTTTTTTTTTTTTATTTCATTAGATTTGTTTTCTTTATCAAATCTGTTTACTGTTTATTTATTTTTCTTGTGTTTTTTCCAGTGTCCAAACCCTTTTGAGCTCCCTCATCAAAAAAATGTGCTAAATGTATTTGACTTGCAAAGGAACAGTGGGTACATGCTCATCTACTCCCATTTTAAATCCTAAAATTATATATTTCACGGTTCTTCAGGCTTTACTGTTGCATATAAACCTAAGGGAGAAAAATAAAACATCCTGGGCTGCTCAAAAAAAAAAAAAAAAAAAAAAAGTTTTTTTTTATTATTATTGTTTATCAATATCTGAGTGTTTTATGAGGGAGCTTGGATTAAACAAGTGTGTGAAAAAAGTTAAAGAAATAAAAAAAAGTTACAAAATGACTGCATCTTTAAGCCCAAACGGCCCACCTTCCCTCCCACCCATAAACTGACAGGCACATTTCCATCCTGCAAATGAGAGAAGCTTGGTGTTCGACTGGTGGGAGATTCTGGCGCCTTATCAGGACCTGCCATTAGGAAATTTTCACATAGAGAGGGAGCTGCTGCTTGCCACCCAGGCCCACGTCACATCTGCTGAGGACTCGGTCCTCTCTAAATGAAATGGAAGGAGCCTGCTGATCTGACCAAACGCCAAAGAGAACCTGTCAGAGAATCTTTTAAAGAGTGATTGCCACTATTTATATACGGATGTGCAGTAGTGCCACTTGTCCTGCAAAAACCATATCATTGATTATTGAAAATGTATTTTTATCTACCAGAGTTTCCTCTGTAAGTGAATACACACATGGCGGTTTGGACAAGTTCTGCTGAAATTCAGCAAAGTTGCTTTGAATACATACAAGTTAGAACAAAATACACCATTTTAAATTACATAAAACTAAGTTAGCTAACAGTATATGAATAATTGCAAAATAATTACCAATAAAAAGTGAAGCAATCAGCAAAACAGAATATGTTCATAAGATAGAGCAGGGGTGGGCAAACTTTTTGATTTGTGGGCCAGAAAGGGTTCTAAAATTTGGCATAAGGGCCGGACAAGGAGCAGATGGAAGGAGTGATTTAGTAATGAACCTCATAAACCAAAAAGATAACATGGAATTTAGAGTATAACATGCTTTAATTTGGATTAAAATCAAATATATTCGTTAAAAAACAGAAAATTGGGGAATTTTAATTTCTAAATTTTGATGTTTGTTCTCTTTTTGGGTTGATGTTCTTCAGAGGAAATCACCTTCTGACACACGAACGCCAGAGAAACAACATCATTCATGAGAAGAAACCAGAAATACAAGAAAATAAGACAATAATTAGGACTTTTGATTCAATGTATTTTAATTTGGAGGGCCAGATAAAGTAGCTAAAGGGGCCGTATATGGCCCCTGGGCCGTAGTTTGCCCACCCCTGAGCTAGAGCAGCCAAAGAAGCATAAACCACATGAACAATAACGTTATTGCATAAAAATGTCGGAATTTGTTAAAAAGTACGTTTTATTTCAACAGGGAGAACTAAAATACAATAAATAAATATTTATCTTATAGAGACCAGTTCCTGCAGGATCAATTTATTTTGAAATTTCATAAAAGTGTTACATATGTGCACAAAAATGCTTTTCTCTGTGTCAGAATCTGTTAGTTTATGCTGATTGAGTAAAAGCATTCCCAAAGTGTTGGATATCAACGCAAAACTGCTTTTCTCCACCTTTTCTCAGCTTCAGGTATGTTAACTGAGTAAACCAGGGATGGTAAAAGGGGTCCAAAATCCAAAACACACCTTTGGTCGTGCATCAAACAGGACAAATAATTATTAAATTCACTCAAACTAAAATTCTGAAACTCTAAAAACACAACTTTTTAACATTACTAGGAATAAAAAAGCAGGAATTCCATTCCAGAATAAATCAAATTAAGCCTTAAAATAAATTTCAGAATTTTAATCTCAATAGAAATATATTTTGTTAAAGTTATACGAGTTAGAAACAAGCGCAAGATAAACTGATGTATTTATCTCTAATAAAAAACATTTTTTTTAATAGTTCATTTTAAACAGCATTAGAGTTTATGTTTGAATAGGTTTCTTTTCATTTACATTTGTGATTTGACTGCTCCAATCAGTCTTGAGCCATTTTGTTTTCTCTGTTTTCATGACTCACTGTGTCTGTGATCAAAAGTAGCACATTCTCTGTAAAATCTGAATATGGCTAAATATTTTACATAATCCATTTGGCACTCACATCTGAGGTTCTTTCAGTGGAAACCCCAAAGGAGAGCATTTCATTTTTTTAATATTTTTTCATAATGATCTTGGGGACAACATACTGGATGTGTTCACTCTGGCTTTTACAGCAGTAAACATTTTCTGCTGAAGCTATTACACACTGGCACCTTTCATCTTTGTGAGGGAGCTATCTTATGACTTTCTGCTGCTATAGTAACCATAATCAAGTTGCCGTGGTCGTTTAGCTGTTCTGTAAAACATCTAAGTGTCGAGTTTTATTATTTGCTTGCCTCCGCAACCATATATGTTTCAGTTGCAGTGGTGTCAAATCTCCAAGGAGATCTGAAAGTGCCATTTCTTGAGAAATTGAGCAACTTTAGTTCCCCATAGCATCCACAATTGAACCTTTCTTGGTCTTATCATACATTCCCATCCTTGGGGATCCAACACAGGCCCAGCTCAATACAGGGGGGCACTTGTATTTCCCTCTAGAAGCCTGCTAGTAGGAAAAAAAAAGCATTTTATATATGCGCATGAGTGAGGAAAGGTTCCACTGAAAGACCACTAAGAAGTGTGTCAAAGCAAGTGTAGAAAGGTAGTACATGTGCAAGCGAAGGCAGTGGGTGGAGGAGCAGCAGAAGTGAAGGTACAATGTGGTGGTTGGTCCCTGTGAGCCGCGGCACATCATGGATAATGCGACTGCTGTGAGTTGCTGTCAGGGGCCGCGGGTTTAAATTTAGCTTGAGCCTCAAGTACACAGCTTTCCTAGGAATAAAACTACTGGATGTATGTACTAAGAATTTACAATCACAAGACACTCCGTATTCGCACTGGACCATGGGACACGAGGACGAAAGAAATTGACAAGAAGGAAAATAATTGTATTTTCCACAAAAGGACACTTTTTCTAAAAAAATACAATGAGCCTTATTATCTGGTCCACTAATTTGATTTAGTGGACTTTTGAGATGTAAACGACCCTCTGTCAAAATGCCAGGTTTTTTTACAAGTTCAAAACAAGCTATTGTTATGTTATTGTTAATATGCTAATGCAGCTAAGATGTAGCTGTGTTTTTCTTATGTGTTACTAAAAAGTTTGGGAGTTACCACAGTCACAGAAATGTTTGTTTTAGTGCTATCAGTCTGATCTTTACTTATTGTGAACAGCGTTGGAACGTACACGTATTGTGATGATGCTAACACAGCTAACGTGTAGCAGTAAACGTGTTACTAAAAAAATAGGGAGTTAGCATGATGTTGGTCTTAGCGATATCCATCTGTTTTTTTATATGTTGTAAACAAGTTTGGGAGTAACAAGTATTGTGATAACGGCTAACGTGTTGTGATGTCGGACTGTGTAATTTTCTACGTGCTACTAGCAAGCATTAGAGTTAGCATAGCCACACTGATGTTTGTTTTAGGGTTATCTGTTGGGGTGTATTATGTATCATGTATTACTTGAAATTTTGGAAGTTAATGCACTCACAGTAATGCTTGTTTTAGCTCAACCAGTCTGTTTTTACTTGTTACAATCAAGGCAATGTATTGTGATGACGCTAACGTGTAGCAGTATCAGACTATGTTTTTCTTACGTGTTACAGTGAAGACTGGGACTTAGTGTAGTCATTTAATTTTCTTTTTTTTTTTAATGCTATCAGTCCCTTCTTAATATGTGTTCCAAACAAGGTTGGGAGAAATACGTGTTGTGATAACACCACTAATATGTAGCGGTGTTAGACCATGTTTTTTTAGTGTGTTACTTAAAAGGTTGGAAGTTACTGTAGTCCCAGTAATGTTTATTTTAAGGGTAAGTCTTTTTTACTTGTGGCCGTGGTGCAGCTGTAGGGTGGTCCAGACCTGATCAGAAGGTTGTGGGGTTGATTCCCGCCTTACCTGCCCATGTGTTGAAGTGTGCTTGGGCAAGACACTGAAGCCCAAATTGCCTCTAGTGGAAGGTTGGTGCCAGTGTTTTCGGCGATGGAATCACGATCAGTGTGTGAATGTGTGTGTCTAGGTAAAAGAGTCTGTGACTGTAAAGTGCTTTGGGCCTTCAGAAGGTAGAATAAAAAGTGTTATACAAATATACACCATAATCTATTGTGTCCTATAGAGTGAAAATACATTAGTTAGGTTGCAATTACAGTTTCCATTGAATCATAATTATCTTGATAAACAAAATCAAGTGAAACATCATTCAAAAACACAATGGGTGTGAATAGTACTTTCAGAGACATTCTAATTTCTATCATGGCACTAGAGCTCATCATCATCTATCAAAGGAGACGTCGGAGTCTTATTCAGGCCATGGAGCGCCAAGATAGTGGCTACAGATTAAGAAAATTGGGGAAATCGGGGTTGAGGATTTAACAGAGGAGCTGTGATTCCAAAAGATTCTGCATGGCAAGCTCAACTTTTAATGGAGTGGGACTTCTTGTGGCGCCCGCTGTAGTATCCACTTGTTGATCACGTGACTCGTTTAATTCGAAAAAAGTCTTTCCGTTGCAGTTTTGCAAAATATGTCATTTGATACGCCTTTGTCAATACATTCAATGTTTTTTTTTTTTAAATTAGCAATTTTACTATCATAAATTCAATTTGCGCAATTTCATAGTCAATGAAAACGCAGTTTATCAAGATCAAAATGAGGAAACATGAGAATATTTCACTTTTGGTGACCTCCAAGTGAAATTACTGGTCCTTCTTCCTGCCTGCAAGACACGCTTTGCTGTCAGTGTAAGTTAAACATTTCCAATTAAGTTTGATCCGCCTCTTTATCTGCAAGCTGTTTGTGATAGACAAAAAAAAAAAAAAAAAAGCGGTCCTAATGAACCGTCGAGTGACAACGGGGGCGCAGGAGTTGAGAGCAAAGAGACCATAAGTACATTTAAAAACTTTATTCCCCAGTGGTTAAACACCAGCAAAAGAAAAAAGTGAAACATGAGTCAGCACTCCCACATCAAAAGGTTGAACAAGTATGACTTGCTGTGTGTAGGAAGCGCCAGCCAAGACTCAGAGGAAGAACAAGCATGCATTTCCAACAGATCAATACTCAAAGCCAAACACCCCGGAGATTCTAGAGGCGGTTTTTAAATTGCTGAGGTGATTCACCTAATGATGTTAAAGCTTCCCTTCGTCTGTCCATCAATCCACATTTGCAAGTGTTGTTTTTAACAGTAAAAATAATATTTGAAAATATTCTCAGGTATCTTAAAAAGGGGCATTTCCACAGACAGATGACATTAGGATTTTACTGGGATCCCAAACTGTAGTTTCATTCTCAATAGAGACTGAGGTGATATGTGGTTCTGTCGGCTGTAGGAGGACAACAGAAGAGTGGTGGAGGAAACACTGCCAAGAGAAACTAATTAATGCGGCTATGGAAGATTTGCAACTTTTTTTATATTCAGTAGTGCACTGGAGAGTTACGACTGCCAGCCTGCGTCTTTCCTGGATTAAATAAAATATCTTTCAAAAGGGAGAAAAATAGAACTCTTCTCTTACGTACAGGTATTTTCTGTATGTGTGTGAATGCATCTCTGATGCATGTTCTCTGTTTTTGGACTTTTATTATTATTATTTACTTTTTTGGAAAGTGAAAATAATAGGATTGTTTTCCTTCCTACATTAAAAACAGAGAAAAAAAATCAGCTCAGAACTCACATTTTCTTATCTAAGACAACATTTTAGGCCGAGAGCTTGAGCCTTTCCCATGTCCATTTTTCTATTAAGTTTTCAGACGCATCATTGCACTTTTGATTTCAGCCAAGTAATCCATTAGATTGTGCAGCGAGTAAAAACAGCACACTGTCGGTTTAAATTCAGTTGAGATTTAATCCAAGACTAAAAGTCAGAGGATTGAAAATGACGTTCTGCAAAGGATTTGTGCCACTTTTTTTCTTTTGATCATATTTTTTATTAACTGCATTTCTATTACGCACATATGTACAAACTTTATCAAAATTCTAGAAATATTGAAAAAAAAAACCAACAGTTTTGTTCATTAAATCCTAATTCTGCTAATAAACACAAACCATATCGTGCAATAAGTCATTGAAAACCATGGCGATGGATTTGAACAATACTTTCATATTCACCAGATATATTCTTATTTCTGTCACGACACTAAAGGTCATCATCGTCAATCAAAGGAGACCTTGGCGTCTTCTTCAGGCCATGGAGCGGCAAGCTACGTGGGAGTAGCTACACTGAAAAAAGTGAAAAATTGGATCAATAGATAAAAGTTATGTAATTTTCCACATAAAAAATATACATTTTTATCAAATTATGTTGAGCAAACCATCAACTCAGAATGTTAATATTAGGCAGAGAGCAGCTGACTTTGAGGTTTAGGTTTTTGATGCTGCTTTTGTTTTGTTCTTTTTCCCCTCTTTGTCTTCAGTAGTCTTACACTGCTGGGTTTTGTTGTTTTATTTTGAGGTTGGACCTTGGTAATCTTGATTTGCAGGCTTTGTTTATTTGTTTTATTTAGATAAATTTGATTGGGCAGCCATTAGCAGGGAGCTGCTGACTCTGATCATAGACATGGCTGGGTCAGCAGTCTCCCTGACTTATTTTCCAAGGTTCCAATCCCTTTTGGTTTGTCTCTTTGTTTGAGCCACACATCATTGTTTCATTTTGTTTTTTTCTTTTAGGACACAGAGTTTCGTTTATTTAATTAACTGAACCTTTCACTATTACTGATGTCCAGGCTTATGTCATTGTCCCCTTTTATATTTATTCCCCTAGTCCTGAGCCATAACAAAACTAATAATGTTAAATGTAGCAAATAACAGAACTTTTGTTAACTGATCTAATTTTTCACTTTTTTCAGTGAACTGATGAAGCGGTTTTGGGAAATTGGTGATTTTACAGAAGAGCTGTGGATTCAACCATTCCACATGACATGCTCAACAATTGATGATTCTGGGATCATTTGTGGCACCTGGTGCAGTTACTTGGTCAAAAAACTACTTCCATTGCAGTTTTGTGAAATATGGCACACCTCAAAGACAACCTCCTCCAAGCGCAAAACTTTTTTTTTTTTTTATAAAATTTAACAAAATTGCTGTTCCCATTAAACACATTTATTATCACAAATCCAATTTGCGAAGTTTCATAATCAATGAGAACGCAGTTGTTTTCTTTTTTTATTTTAAGTCCTGCTTTCTCCTCTACAACCTCATAATTTTAAGTTGTCCATTACTTCAGCAATTGTTATTTTCCTTTCTTTACCCTTTTCTTACTTAGTTTTGCTTTTTATCATGTTTCAGGTTATCTATACAACATTTATAACTATCAGAGATATATATGTTTTGGTTTATCTTGGTTTCAATTGTTCCTGGTCAGATTCACATCACCATCATCACTGACATCTCTTCCAGTTCTTACCTTTATTGCTTTGATTTCATGCTCTTGTTTGAGTCACAATCCTGTTTAAATTTGACTTAAATGACCCAGGTCTGCTTTAAATATTTTCTGTCAACTTCCTTCCATCTGATCTTTGTCTTTTAAATTACATCCCAGCTTTCACGCATGGAAAGAATTAAAAAACTGTGTCTAAACACTTGCTCCCAAAGAAAGCAGTGAACAAATACAAATAGCTCCTTTAAACGGTGACTTTGTCACTGGATGTAATCTGGTCAGATAAAGCCTTTCTGGCCATTATACAGTTAGAGCAAAGGAAAGATAATCCCACCTGATGTCACTTCAGAGGAAGTGAAAGCTGCCAAGGTTATCTGTGCAATAATGATCTCCCCTGGGACCCGGAGCATCTGAAACTGTAGCCTGACACCTCGGTCCACGGTTCCCTGCCACTATGGGAAGATTATAGAGTTTCTCTTCTGTGAGATTTTGTTCTGGTTCTGCAATGAAAGTTCTGTATTCAAAACATGTTTGTGATTTAGCCCTCTAATCATGATTACATTGTTTTTATTTCTTTACATCCAGATTGGAGCAATCAGAAGACAAAAGATGTAGAAATAAATAAAACTTTTATTTAAAACCTAATAAAGAAACTAAATATTAGCATCAAAATAAAACATGCAGTTTTATTGTCATTACGCTGTTAATTAGAAACAGTTGGAATGTGAGACAAAAGAAGGAATTACTTACAAATGATTCACAGACATTCACATGAATGGTACAAATTATGAAGGATGGAGTTATGCTTCTGTTTCACTTTAATTATTTAAGTGCAATTCTAATTGTCTTTACTTCTTTATTTTATCAATTTTTGTTTTTAGATTTTCTGGTTCATTTTTTTGTGCACATTTAGCTGCATTTCTTTTCTTTTTTCACTTTTACTGATGGCCAGTGGATTCAATGGAAGCGTTCTGAATGACACCAGAAATCCACATAAAATCAGGTGAAACAACAGTTAATAAAAAGAGGAAAATGTATTGAACTCCAGACTCCATATATTATATAATTTTTATTTTTGTCTGTCGTTATTTTTTTAATCACTTTTTTTTTTCTTCCGCTCTTGTCAATTAGATATGTATTTTTATGTTGGTGCAATTTGAATACCAATAGAAAAAAAGTGAAAAATGTGTCTGTTTCTATGTAATGTATTTACAGTTGTTTGTTTAATTGGAAATACATGTAAAATAAATGCTATTAAAGGGGTCACACCATAAAAAATCTACTTTTTGAGCTTTTAAGTGTATTATGAAGAACCCCAAAGCAGTATTTTGATTCATTCACACATTTCTAAGTATTCCTGTAAAAACAGCAGCCCCTCCCATACCCACAAAAACGAGCGGGTCCTTACATGCTGACATCACAAGTTGAGAACCGCTCCCTCACGGAAGAGTCTGCTCCGCCCTCAGGCTAAGAAAGATTACGTTCTCCATAAAGCTACTTCGCAAGCCCCCCACCCCCGGCCCGTGCAGGTGCCGGCTGTCTGTGTCTGTGTAGCCCTCGATTTAGCGTTCAAAGTTTGTGAAGAAACCTTTAGTGAGGAATCTACACGACACGTTGGGATGGAACCTGAACGAATCTGAGAATGGCGCAAGCAGACGGAGATATTGGGAAGACAGCAGGACAAAGGGAGAAGACTTTTTCCTGGTGAATAAAGGGAGAAGTTTCCTGGTAGAAGAAAGCTAGAAATCTATTTCCTGGTGGAGAAAGTAAGCAGACTATTTCCTGTTGAAGAAAGGGAGCTAACTATTTTCTGGTTAAGAAAGGGAGGAGGCTACTTCCTGGTGAATGAAGAGGGAAGGCAATTTCCTTGTGAAGAAAGGGAGCAGATTATATTCTGGTGAAGAAAGGGAGAAGGCTATTTCCTGATGGAGTAAGGGCACAGTTTATTTCATGGTGGAGATCGCAAGCGACAAATTTAAGGGAGTGGTTTTAACATGAATATGAAGCAAAGGTAAAAACGTACGCTTGAAAACAATGTTTGATACTTTGATTAATGATCCTTCAAAGAGGAAACAAACAGTCAAAGCTAGTGCTAATCAGGACAATGTTATCATCATTTCTGAAATGTTTATCTTGTGGCCTTGTCTGCATTTTTTGATCGAATTTCACAGCTAAATGAAGCCATTAGCGATCACAATTCTGTCTGTGCCAAATTTTGGAGATAAATGACTGGGATACACAGCGAGTACGTCAATATATTTTTTTATTGATTTTTTTTTTCTGGGTGATACGCTAACGAGGATGTTTGTAGGATGATGTCATGAAATGGGCGGTACCCTCATGGATCAATTCGTTTAACTTTCAGGTATGAAAAGAGATTGCAAAAATAACAAAAATTCTATTCAGAATTTGTTTTTTTAGTGTTCTACAAGTAATATATCCTCATATTTATGAATATAGTTTACTCTGAAAGAGTTAGGAAAATCATGATATGGCCCCTTTAATAAAGAAGGTGTTTAAATTTTGACCCTTTTCTTAGTAAATATATAGATTTACAGAGATATTTTTGCTTTAGTAAAATTTCAGTTACGTCTATTATGATAAAACATTGAAAAACACAAACAGATTGTTCTCAGTGCAGCTTGAAATGATTCTGTGTGCTATTTCCTTTTTATTATTTTATCAAATACAACACTTGGGCTCCATTTTTTTTTTTTGCCAAAAAACTATCACTTAGATTTTTACAAAGTCTGGAAAATCAGACTCAAAAAAGCAGGAATATTTTGGCAATTTAAGCACTTAAAATTATAATGAACAATCATTTATATCACAATGACATTTATTTTCACTGCGGCTGCCTACTGCAGAAATGTAGTTTAGACGAGTAATGCCTTCCTCAAAATGTTATTTTTATTCTTGTAATTATAAACGATAAAATAAAAACACCTCAGCATGAAACAGCAAGTCAAGTTCACCTAGTTATGGCTCGCTGTAATTCCACACTATGATTACAAGTCAAGTGAATCTGTGCAGCACTTCATCTCGAGTTTAGTTCGAACATAATCTGCCACCCGTGGTGAAATGTTAATTCTTAGTTGCTCTGCCCTGAGCAGGCAGCTTGTCACAGCTCGCCTGGAGAAGACTCACAAGTCCTCCTTGGTGTGGCATCAGAGGGTGTTGGGACAGAAGTGGTGATAAATCCTGTGTCCTCTCAGAAAGTGCTAATAATTCAAGATGATGTGGCCAAATGTCACAGGACAAATTTCCTGTCCCCTGTGAAGACGGATTCACTCCAGATCAAGATAAATGACCCCGACTTCAGTCTTTTTCTGAAGAATCTATGAAAGTTCAGAACAGCGGAGGTGTCACTTTAACTGCTGCTGTTGTAAAAGAAAAATTGACACAGATTGTGAAGAGAAAAGATAGAATAGTAGAATTTGTATGAGGAGAAAACAGACTCATTCCAATCTGTGTGTACACAATTTTTGATTTGTGTATAAATTAGGATTTGTGTGTGTGGTTCATAACCCTTGTGCTATTCTAGACATATTGGGTCATATAATAAAATCCTGTCCACCTTTGTCATGGGAGAGATGACACATCAACGTATGGGTGGGGTCATCTGGACCTTATAAGAGACCACGAGGGCTAATTTGTAACTCATAATAAATAATGTGCATAGGTAAAAAAATAAAATAAAAATACAAAATACAATTTTCACATGTAAAAATTAAAATTACGACAACATGAAAATAAATACACTTAAAACTTGAAAAATTATGCATCCAAAGTTATGCACAAATCAGGAATGATGCACATTCCAAAATTACACACAAATCCAAAATTACACATGCACAAATCCTAAATTACTCACAAGTCAAGAATTATGTGCGCATAACAATGGACAGTTCAACCCGCCAGTTTTATCGCCAGTTATCAAATCAAAAACTGACCAATCAGATGCTTCAGTACAAGTACGTGGCTCCCGCTGGCCCCGCCTCGAACGTTTGATTGACAGATTCCTCCGTGCCATTTTTAGTGGGAGGGGTGTGGACTTCGGACGAGCAGGAACAAGCTCACTCGGGATTGGTTGACAATACTTCCTCTAAAAACGTGATTCAGACCGACTCGGACTAATCGCTGGAGACGGATTGCAATCGCGGTAGACATAGCAGGAAGTGATGGCGAAGGTTCTGGCCTGATTTTGTGGGACGGAAAGTATTAGACGGTCTATGGCACGCACAAATCCTAGTTAATTCACAAATACACGCATGTCCAAAGTTACTCACGCATAAATCCTAGGTTATGCACAAATCAAGAATTACTTACAAATCTAAAGTAAAACCCAAATGAGGAATTATTCACGCACAAATACAAAATTCAGACAAATAAAGAATTACACAAGCACAAATCCAAAGTTACACACAACTCAAGACTTACGCACACTCAAATAGGACTGATACTTATTTCTCTCCATACAGTTTTCATGTTTTTACATGTTAAAACCATGTAAATATCTTAATTAATTAATTTATTCATTTATTGTATTTATTCAATCCTAAATGCATTCCAATGTCGTTATTGTCCCAAATCAAATAAATCAATCCCCCCACTCGTAGAAGCGATTCCTGATCTGGCATCCCGCTTCCTCCAGTGACAAGTCCTCTAACGGAGCCAAATCTGCATTAGTTGCACTCCAGCTGTCTCAATAGCCGCTCTGCACCTCTCCTATGTCTCGCGCTTCAGACGTAAGTGCTACCTCTTTGAGGATTTCCAGACAAAATCAATACCCAGAGAGAGCTGGCAAAAAAAAAAAAAAAAACTGAATCGAGATTTCCATCACTTTGGCCTTTTCTTATCCTCCCAGCCAAAGACATCAAAGCTCGGGCTCCTGCACAACAGTCTGACAGGCAGACAAAGTCATCACTCTTCGTCTTAAGGATAGATCCTACATCGTCACACTGGCCTCTTTCTGCTGCAATCTCGAGTTATCAGAATTTGAGAGCTCACGTAGTGTGTGACATATGGGCTTAAGAGTGTGTCTTTAGGACTTTGTGAGGTCTTGTGTCAAGATAAGCAAACAACGGAAAAAAAGCACGGAGAAAGTTGAACTCCATTCAGGAGAAAATGTAAAGAAGAGTTTAGTTCAATTATAGGGAAAAGACAATTACTCTTCAAAGGGCCTTAATTTTCTTCAAATAATTTAAATGTAATCAACTCACAAGCAAATCTTACAATTGGTGGAATTTAGTTGTTGTGTTTGGGTGATCCATATCATGCAAGCTTTAGCATCATCAGATCCAATCCCACTATATTTGTTAAGCACCTTTTCTACTGATGTAAGTCGAAGTGTTCTACACAGAAAAAAAAAAAAAAAACAAATTAAAAAAAATCACATGAAATTAAAAAGGCATTAAATAATTTATGAATTAAATTAAAAGTAGAAACCAAAATCTGGCTTGACGCTGCCGCGGGCAGCCAGCCCCCGGAGGGCCATGCAACCCAGGAACCAACAGCCCAACAACCCCAGACAATCTCTGTCAGCCCCAGCGGGTTAAGGAAAAAAGAATGAAATTCAGGACGAAAATCCTCGCATCATGCCGCCATATTGAATCTCTGTGTCCAGCCTTTGATCTAGTCACTGAAAACATCACATGCCCAAAGCTGAATCGCATTTGCCGCTCCCAAATCGTGCCGCGTCAGATCCCGTCTTTACATTGACTTGTAAGCCCTTTGTCTCCGCCCCCAATTGTCAAAAG
The DNA here is from genome assembly GCA_003999625.1 of Oryzias javanicus. Lineage (NCBI taxonomy): Eukaryota > Metazoa > Chordata > Actinopteri > Beloniformes > Adrianichthyidae > Oryzias > Oryzias javanicus. The sequence continues at coordinate 9,796,572 of CM012440.1, read as the reverse complement.
TCATTTTTCACTCGCACACAGAAAGTTTCTCTGTAAGCAGAGCTCGAGTCCGCGCGAACGCACATGACCAAACAGTTACTTAGATTTTGCTTGCACACATGCATCACTCGTACCTGAGGGAGCAGCTCAAACACGTGGAAGTAAACAGTCTCTCGCATGCAAGGACTTTTTCTGCTCGCAAGGGGTTTAAACACGAGCGGGCAGGAGCAGAAAGCGCTCTCGGGGGTCTTAATTGTGCGCGGGGAATGTGTGATACGTGCGCGGACATGTCTTATTTCTGTAAGGAGTTTTGACATAGAATAAATGCCATACTAAAGCTTCAGTGTTAAAGCAAATTTGTTTTTTCAGAACTCATGTCAATATAACTTCAGTCTTACTTTTTTTTAACTACACGGACAAAAAGGGCTTGCTAGTTTTACTTTGAACTTAGGAAGCTTCACCGACACTTTATTTTGAAGAATTGTTTACTTCCTGTGACAATAGCACTGCGCATTTAGTTTATAAACTTAAAATTCCAATGTTATTCTGCATTTCAGAGTAACAAATACGTTGTTCAAGATTTGTCTATCTGAGCGATGGGGAAGTTTGTTTATCTGTCACGCTGAAGAACAAAAAACAGCAAAAGTCTAAGTGGTTCTGCTCACTGTTCCCTTTTTTTTCCTCAATTTTATCTAACAAAGAGCTCTAGCTGAACTTGCCCCGCCTTTCCCGCCTCTACAGTAACCCAGAAGGGCCACACAACTTCCAAAATAAAAGAACCAGGAAGTTAGTTACAATAGTATTTTTACAACACTCTACTATATTTATAAAGATCATGAATCTGGATGTCACAAGTGTTTGTACTTGAATTTTTGGGATGTTACAATCTCCAAATGGGATGACCCAGCTCACTGAGAAAGCTCAATCACTGGTGTGAAGGGTGAACACTGGAGTTAAAACAAAAATCAAAAAGAATAAATACATTCAAATAAAAATAGAGATTAAAAATCAGACAACTCAAGAAAGAATTTATCCCAGAAAAAATAATTTATTACAGTTGTTTCAGCCTAGAATTCAACAACATCAGCACGGCACTGCTTGGAAAACGTACTGCATTTGCTTCACTTTGAAAATAATTCAAAACTGTTCAAAAGCGTCATTTGTGAACCTTAGATTCAAAGCGTGAGTGGAGGACAGCAACCACTTCAACTCTTTTAGTGAAAATCTGCGAGTTCTCAGCGACCGGTTTGCCACTTGGGACTTGAACCCGTGGAGCCAGTTGAAGTTTCCAAAGGACTTTAATGTAGGTGGAAAAGCTTTAAATATATATTTGAAATTGACTATTTACCCAAGGACATCTGAGACCACACTTGCTCCTAATATCAAATTCGACTGCGCTGGCCGTGCTGCTGGAACCTATGGGAAGAGTGAATAGAAGAAGCTGAAGAAAAGAAGAGCCAAATACCTTCAGCTGCTGGATGCATCTAAAGGAGAGGGCTGGAGGGCACAGTGGGAGCCAATCGAGGTGGCCTGTACTCCAGGCTTCTAAGACTTGCTGGACAGAAGGGCCACCAAAAACATCCTAAGCTCCATTTCCCAGATAAACGCAGCCAGGACTGTTTTTATCGTTCCCACATGAAGTACCCCACAATGAACAACTGCTGACAGGTCTGCAAGCAGGAAGCAGGAGAACCGAGGCTGCTCACCTGACTTCCTCTCATTAACAGATGGGAGCAGTTTATGGCAGCAATCCTCTGTCTGGAGTGAAGTTATAATTACATATCAGGAAGGATGAGGTCATCTGAAGCAGCGCAAACACTTTATTATTTTTTGTTTGAAAGGACTTTGTTAATCTGTGAGGTTAAGGTGACATTTACTTATGTTTGGTTCCTTGTTACAAGAGAGAAAGATGTTAAATAAAACTGAAAGAGAATGTTTATAAAGTTTACAGATACACTTTACTGTCTCTCAGATTTTATCTTATTAAACTTTATTTAACCAGGATGTCCCACTGAGATTAAGAAATCTCTTTTACAATGGAGTCCTGATGCACAGAATATTAATCATATTTATTAAAATAATAATTACAAAAAATAATATTACAGGTGCATTATTCCTTCATACCTCATGGATGTTTTTTAAAACAAGGTAGAATTTTTTTTTTTTTTTATAAATTTGAAGCAAAACTTATGTTTCTTTTATTAGTTGCTCTTATTTTTTGAACTAAATTTACCCCCCTCCTTTTTAAACCTTTTTTTGCATTTCTACGTTTTTTTTAAATAAATATGTACTGCATTTAATCTTTTTGACCTTTCTTTTTTCTGAACATACTATCCTGCTCTATTTCTATCTGTAAGGCTGCTGAAACATTGGAATTTCCCCTAAATAGGACAAATAAAGGATGATCTTTCCTCGTATCACATATATATATATATATATATATATATATATATATATATATATATATGATTTGGTAAAATGTAGGTAAAGGAAAAAAAAAAAATTATAGCCAGAACTATCAATACTGTCGATATTGGCAATATTGACCAGTATCTGATCAATACCCAAATGCTTCTACTAGTTTACATATGTGAGAAGAGCATCTTTTCCTGAATGATATTTTTATTTGAATTCATTTTTGCTTTAGTTTTTTGATTTGCAGTTTCAAATGCCTAAATAAAGCTTTGGCAAACTTTAAATGAGGAATATCTGACTCAGCACTTTTGTCTCATCGGGTTTGATGTAATTTTCACGCCACCAGCTCAGCTTCATTCATAATTTCTCTTACTGCTCTGGGTCATTAAGACCCATCTTCTTTTACTTGTCCAATCTGCTCCCTTCTTTCCTTTAAATGTATCTGTTTTAGTTCGTTCTATCCGCCTCTCATAAAGTCCATCTCATCATCGACTCCCTGACCACCATCCATAGCAAAGACCGGTCCTATTACTCAGGGGCTTATAGCTAATCATTTCTCTTTGATGAAGTGTTTGCACATTTTCATTTTGATGCTTTGAGGTAAGAAAAAAATCATAAAAAACCCTCCAAAGCTAAATTTAACTTGGCAGCGCCCCCCTGCAGACAGTGCCTGGAGCTGATATAACCACTTCCATTGATTATGATTATCCTTCTATTACCACAGTAAGGTGGAGGTCTCAGGCCGACGGGTTCTAAGCACACTTAAAAAAGGAAAAAAAAAAAAAAAAAAACCACGACCCTCTTCTCCTCCTCACACCCTTTATCTTTAATTCTCCATTTCCTTTTGCAACAAACACGTAAAGTCACGGCTTTGAGAACGTGGTTCATGCTTAAGGGGAAATGTTAGCGTTTGCTTTGATCTGGGTTATGCTGTGAGTTTACTTACAGCCCCCACTAACGCCTTGAGGGGATGAAAGTTTTTTCTTTCAATGCAGATCACCACATGTCCAATATGTACAAACCATTTTCCGAAAAAACTTGAGACTTTATATATATTAAAAAATAATAATGATGCAATCATTTGCAAATCTTTTAAAGTACATCTTCATTAAAATAATTTAAAAAAAAAGGTTTGCAGTTTTTCTGCAGATCTGAAGTCCTGAAAATATTATCGTTAAAAGAAATGCTGGTTTGAACGGGGGGAAAAAGGCCATAGAAAATCCTGACTTTAATCTCAGAATTTTGAGATTATTTCTGATAATTCCAGCTTTAATCTCAGAATTCTGATATTTTTTTCTGATAATTCTGGCTTTAATCTCAGAATTCTGATTTTTATTTGAGAATTCTGATTTTAATCTCTAATTCTGACATTTCTTTGAAAATTCTGACTTTAATCTAATAATTCTGATTTTTTTGTGATAATTCTGGCTCTAATCACAGAATTCTGACTATTTTTTTCTGATAAATCTGGCTTTAATCTTAGAATTCTGGCTTTTTTCTGAGAATTCTGACTTTAATCTCAGAATTCTGACTTTAATCTAATCTTAGAATTCTGACTTTTTTCTGATAATTCTGACTCTAATCTAATAATTCTGACATTTTTTCTGATAATTCTGACTTTAATCTCAGAATTCTGACTTTTTTGAGAATTCTGACTTTATTCTCAGAATTCTGACTTCTTTTTGAGAATTCTGACTTTAATCTCAGAATTCTGACTTTTTTTCTGATAATTCTGGCTCTAATCTCATAATTCTGCGATTTTTTGAGAATTCTGACTTTAATCTCAGAATTCTGACTTTTTTGAGAATTCTGACTTTAATCTCTAATTCTGACATTTTTTGAGAATTCTGACTTTAATCTCAGAATTCTGACTTTTTTTGAGAATTCTGACTTTAATCTCAGAATTCTGACTTTAAGCCTAGAATTCTGACTTTTTATCAAGAATTCTGACTTCAATCATAGAATATAAACAACAGCAGCCCCTGAGCCTCATTCTTCAGTTAGCTTTAGCAGCACAGTTTAGTCATGCAGAGAAGCTTAAAAAAAATGTCCTCTTTAAGTTTCTTTTTCCGTGCTTAATCTTACCAGAGGAGGCCACTGTGTTCATAAAGGAACAAAAGGTGAGTAAAAATTTAATTTATTTCATTGGAATTTGTCAATAAAAGTACTAAAGACTATGCATTTCATAAATGCTATTGCAGACTTAAACCATCTTTCAATAAAGTACGTATGCTGTTGAAATATCAGGGTTAACATCTGTAACTGACAAACAGCCTCAGAGTTTCCAGTTGTGGACAGAAAGTGAGCAGAAATGATGCAGTTTAAACTCAGAATTCACAGAAAAAAAGTCAAAATTCTGAGATCATAGTCTGTATTTTCCATAGCCTTTTTTTTTTTTTAAATCATCTTCCATAGGTGCGAACCTAAAAAAAGGGTCCGGGGAGCAGCTTTTTCATGTTTGTACAGACAATTCCTTATCAACATTTCCTCCTAAGCACTTCCATGGTTTGCATCCTGATAGTGTTTCCATTTCTGTCCTGTCAAAACATTGCATTGATAGAAATCTGAGCATAACATAGGACTTCAGCTCTTCACTGTCATCCTTCAGGCTCAGTTGGGGCTGCACTTCTATTCATGAGTCATCCCTCTGTATCTCAGAAAGACGAGGACCAATAAAAAGAGTAAAAAGAACCCGAAAAGCTGTCAAATCACTGAGTGAAAAGTGGACGTGTGTAAGCAAGCAAAGGAGTGTTTCTGTGCTTCTTAACAAAGTGGAATAATGTTTTATGCCTTTTCTTATTTGAAGTTTCGTTCTCGTCTTCTCCACTTCCACCGAGCGCCCTCCAACACTGTGTGCAGTGGTCCATTAGGCTGTTTGTCCACAGCCAGAAGTGACTTTGACATTTGCTGAAACACCCAGTGGAACGTTCAGGCTTGAAAGAATATCCAGCGCTTTGACCCAAAACCACTGGTTCCTCTCTTTCCTCCCTTTCCCTTCTATCAAAATCTCCTTTGTGACATTGTGCACTGGCATGTTGGCTCACAGAACAAAGGGTGAATATATTTAAACTTGCACCAATGCAAGACAATCCCTTCCATCATTAATCCGTCTCATGTGACAGACACACAAAGATACACAAAAATACAAGGACAGGCCAAACAGAAATATGGGCCTGTGCGAAACTGCAGTCCTGCACTTTCCATCAGACTTTAATATTTTATGAGCAAACCAAAGATAGCTAAAAAAAAAATAAAAAATACACAATAGTAATCTGTGGAAGGGTATTAGAAAAGAAAAGTGTTATTTGTTCTAAGTTTGTGTATTCCACTAAAAGAAATTGTTGTTTTTTTCTTATTTGTGTTTTTCATTCTCACTTTTTTCAAAGTTTTTTCATGCTAATTTAACTAAATTAGCACAATAACCAATGAAAATAAGTTAAAAAAACATCAAAAAAAGTTTTTTGTGTATTCCACTAAAATAAATGTTGCTTTTGTTGTAATTATTTGTTTATCATGCTATTTTTTTCCGTTTTTTTTAACGCCAATTTAGCAAAACTAGCATGAAAGACATCGAAAATATGAAAAAAAAAAAAAACAACGTTATTTGTTCTACATTTTTTGTGTATTCCACTAAAAGAAATTGTGCTTTTATACTAATTGTTTATGTTTTCATTGTCACTTTTTTCTGGGATTTTTTCTGCTGCTAATTAAGCTAAATTAGCACCGATAAACCCATGGAAAAAAGGTTAAAAAACAAACAAACAAAAAAAACTGTTATTTGTTTCAAGTTTTTTGTGTATTCCCACTTAAAAAATATTGTGCCTTTTGTTTTAATCTTTGTGTTTTTCATGATAACTTTTTTTGGGTGCTAATTAACTTAACTTAGCACAGTATCCATTGGTTAAAAAGCGTGATTTGTTCTAAACTTTTGTCTATTACACTCAAATAAATTAAGCTTTTTGTTATAATCTTTGTGTTTTTCAAGCTCACTTTTTTCCCCACCTTATTTGAGCTAATTTAGCTAAAATAGCACGAACACCACTGACAATAGGTTGAAAAAACAAAACAGACAAAAAAAAAAGGTGTTATTTGTTTTTTTTTATGCATTTCACAAAAAAAAATTGTGTTTTTTATTCTAATCTTTGTGTTTTCATGCCAACTTTTTTTTTCAGTTTTTTGTGCTAATTTAGCTAAATAAGCACAATAGCCATTGAAAATAGGTTAAAAAAGTGTCTTTTGTTCTTTGTCGTTTTTCTAGCGCACTTTTTTTCTGGGTTTTTGGAAAATCATTGAAAATAGGTTAAAAAACAAAGGAAAAAAAAAGGTGCTTTTGTTCTAGTTTTTTTGTGCATTCCGCTAAAGTAAATTGTGCTTTTTTTCTTATTATTTGTCTTTTTCATGCTAACTTTTTCTAATTTAGATAAATTAGAAAAAAAAAAGTTAGATTAAAAACAGGTGTTGTTTATTTCAAGTTTTTGTGTATTCCACTAAATACATTTGTGCTCTTTGATCGTATCTTTGTTTTTTATGCTGCGTTTTATTTATTTATTTATTTAATTTTTTTTTGCTAATTTAGCTGAACAACCATTGAAAATAGGTTTTAAAAAGTTTTCTTTGTTGGAATTTTTTGGGCTATTTCACAAAAAAAAAAAAAAAAAATCAGCTTTTTGTTCTACTAATTCAGGGTTTTTTTTCAAATGGAAATATTTATTTTATTTTATTTTTATTTCCAATAACTTTTTTCCAGGGTTTTCATGCTAATTTAGCTATTTTAGCACAAAACCATGAACATAAAAGAAAAAAAAAAGTAAAATAAAGAAAAAGTATATTTTTATTAAATCTATACATATATAATGTAATGACTTTTGGCAAAAGTGTGTTTAAGAACTCTTGTTTAACTCGTTCCTGAATGAACTTTGTTCATAACTGATATCAAACCAACTTCAAGAGCTGCACTCTATTTTCTAAAGCAGGACTCGCTTCTTTACTCTGAATTGCATTAAAAAAAAAAAAAAAAAAAAAAAAAAACAATATGCACAAGTAATAAACCACTCTGAATCCTAATTTAATTGCTTCTGTCCACATTCCCATACCTTTTCTCAGTAAATTATCTGCAATTCATGCAACAGTGCAATCATTTCTTTTGTGCACAGAATGTTTTGCTTCTTGCTTGGAATTTTGCTATATCAGCCAATAAGACGGTTATGCACATGAAATCACTCCTAGCAAACTGAAAAACAACAGAGGGAGTTGAACTTTGTCAAGTGTATATATGTTTGTGTAGAACTGGAAACTAACACTATCAAATAAATCCACAATTGTCAGAAAATTCTAATTTCCATATCCTTTACACTCACCTAGGAGACAAATTATGAAGCTGCAAGTATTTGACTTTATCTGAATGTAGCTTCCCCAGGTCGGCATCCTCTTTTTAATGCTAGCTTAGATAAGGCCAGTAGTGTTTTTAAATGTGATAGTCCACAGTGCAACACTATTTGTTTCCCTCTCCAGTGCCGTAAAACCTTTCAAAGAATGCTTCGTTTAAAATATAGACATGTTCCAAAGTGGAGAGTAAAAAATTGCGCATCTGATTTTTTTTTTTTTTTTTTCCCCATAATACGACATTTTTGCAGGCTTTATTTTTGATCCCAGAATGTGTAATCGTTTTCAACTTTTTTTTTTTTTTCTTTTCTATTCTTTAGTGCAAAACTGGTACACTTTGCTCTGTGAAATATCTCATCAGTTACACATTCTGGAGTGGGACATGTTGCAGCATGATATCCATGGCACACATAACAAGTCTCCAGAGAGACCATCAAAGCAAAGATGGTGCTGTCAAAATGTACGAATAAGGAGGAATCCCTTTTTGATCATTCCTTACTCTCTTTGAGACAAGCTCTACCCCGTCTGTCCATCCATTATAAAAGAAGTCCATCGTTACCCATATGAATCATCCTTCTCTGGGCAGCCGCTGTAAAATATTCACCTGCTCTGATCCTCCTGGAGAGTGGAAGATTAATGGAAATACAAGAGATGAGGGAGCTCTCCAGCTCCTATGAAATAAAAGAATGAAACGCTGATGCCAGCTTCTATCAGTAAAGAAATCTACACCAATATGCACGTATGGGCTACCATGAGGGAGATCTGTTTCCATTCCCTTCTTCCTGACAGCTTCTAAAAAAGAAAATACTGCAAACAAACACTGTGAAATTCATCAGTTCATAACAATTTACGTCACTCTTTGACAAAGAATGTTAGCAAAGAGGAAAAAACTAAATAAAGTCACCTTTTAGTGAACAAATGATTCAGATGGGGTTTTTTTAATAGTACAAAGAGTTAAGTGTGCATATTTTAGATATTTCTATAATAAAAAGCAAAACAAAATTTAGATAAATCAAGAACACAGATAGGGTGTATTTAGACTAAAAGAATCCATTGTTCTGGGCAGAGTTTGCCTAATTAGGTCCAGATTGAGTTCTGAACCTTGTGTTTGGTCCTGGGAGTTCCGTTTTTAACTAAAGCTTATAAACAAAACCATGTGACTAAAGATCTCTTCAGTCATTGGCCAAGAATTACAAGGGCTGGACAAAGCAACGAGAGACGGATAATGAAAGTCCTGCGCTTTACAATCCTAATCGGGAGGGTTCACTTGTTCAAACTTTAGTTTTTATATCTCTCCATCTCTGTATCGTCAGGTACAACACTTTTGATTGCTGCTTTAGAACAGTGGAAGCACTCTGTAGGACGTCTACAGTGTGAGAAGCAAGGTGAACCACGTTAAATGTTTACACGAGTCTGCATTAATTTACCAAAATTTCAAAAAGTTGCGATGTTGCATCGTTGCTTCATATTTGTGGGTGGCCTTTCCTATTCTGTTTTTCATCCCATAAATACCTGGCTATGGAGGCTGTTTTAGTCCAGTTTTAATACTGAGGAAACTCAGAGCTAACCATGGAGAAATGGCATCAGCTGACTAAAAAGCGGCTTGGAAATATCCTGTTAATCGCACGGAGGATAATTATCCTCCAGAGCCTGTGTTTGTTGTGGATGAAACCGAAAAATTATGGATAGAGAATCCCTTACTGATGCAGGAGGACGGACACGCCTTTTTAAGGGACAGAGAGACAGAGTTACAGTCCTCATGAAAAGTTTGCAGTCTATTGTTCTGGCTGAAAAGAAAAGACAAATAAACTCTTCATGTTGAGCCATACTCCATTGTTCTTTAGTAAATGTTTACAAAGCATGATCAGAAGTGTTTTTGACGAGTATGGATCTGTATCGGACATTATTCGCCTGCGGGGTAGGGGGTCCCAGAGGGATCTCAAACCAGGCGTCGTGTGCGATGCCCGAGAACGAGACCGTGGTGTCCTTAAACAACTCCAGTGTGAATGCGCGTTTAATGGGGTGCGTGTGATTCAGGATCATTCTATGGAGAGAAAATAGTCTCACTACAATTTTTGGGTGCATAATTCTTGATTTGTGCGTGCGTGATTTAGGATTTGTTTAAGAAAAGCGGGAAAATTTAAAGTTTAAAGATATTTTGTATAATCTAAGTTAAACGGCTGATAAGAAAACTCTGATGACCCAGCATTCAAGTCGTACTTGAACGCTGTCAGGACTCAAGCTTCCAGTTCCCCTCCTGACCATCGGAGGGAGCATTCTCCTGAATATTGAACTTCACCAGCTGTACCTAATGTTTCTCATCAGGCTGATCATATTTATAGCTTCACTTGTCACCTCATTTGCGAAGTATTGCATTGTTGTCACATAGCAATTTTCTGAGCGTTTCTAAATCCGTCATTGCCTACTCGTTTTTGACCCTTGCCTGACCCACTCGTTTTCCTGCCTAGCTCCTCGTCCTTGACCTCTGCCTGGCATTGACCTCGTCTTTGTGTTTGCCCTGTCTGTTTTTGGATGCTTATTAAATACCTGCTTGCACATGGATCAACACGCCTCCGCGTCTTCATCACAGAATACTTCGCCGGACCCGGATCCAGCAGCAGGCGTTCCCTCGCCTTCCAATCCAGCAGCTTTTGCTTCCATGCTATTGGAACATGGAAGACAACTTCAGCGGCTGACGCTAGCCACGGACGCCATCATGGAGCGTTTGCTAGCAAAACCCAGTCGCGCTACAGTACCTCAAGCGCCGAAACAAGCTCCGCATCCAGTCCCCGCGGCTCTTCCGCCGCTGGTGTTTTCGCGTCTGCGCCACGTCTTTCGATGCCGGACAAATTCACAGGAAGACCCGAACTATGCAATGGATTCCTGATGCAGTGCCAGCTCTTCCTCCATCAGCAAGCTCATCTGTACCCAACTGAGGAATCCAAAGTGTCTTTCCTGTGTTCCCTCCTCACTGGGGAAGCATTGGAATGGCTGGCAGCGTCTTGTGTTGGAGGATCGGTGCCGTTCCACTCCTATGATGAGTTCACCCGTCAGCTGGCGCGCCGTATTCCAGCACGCTAGTGACGGAAAGAACCCAGGTGAGCAGCTCATGGATATTAAACAGGGAAGGGCACCCCGCTGCATACTCCCTGAGATTCCGGACATTAGCGGCTCAGACTGACTGGACTCCGACCGCTCTTCGGACGGTTTTTCGCCGGGGACTTAACACGGAGCTTCTTACAACGCGAGATCGCCTGCCGGGACGAAAATATGGATCTCAATCAGCTGATCGCGGTCACTATACGTTTGGACAATCTCTTACGGACTCGGAGACCAAGAGAAGCCAGCGCTGAGTCATTTTCCTTCCGTCGGTACGTCCCCGCTACGAGCACGTCACTCCCGCTGAACCGATGCAGCTGGGGACAACACGTCTGACGCCGGAGGAGGACAAGGCGCATGCGCGAAAATCTCTGCTTGTACTGCGGTCGTCCTGGCCATCTGCGAGCCTCTGTCCCGATCGTCCGCCCGACGATCGGGAGGCCGGTGAGTGACTCTGTCATTACATTTGAGATATCCGTAGCCATTAAGCTAGCTGATAAGACGATCACATCTACTGCTATGATAGATTCAGGAGCAGCAGGAAATTTCATTGACTTATCTTTTGCTCGCGCTAATTCTGTTCCTCTGCTTCCCTGTGATTCGCGGGTGGCAGTCTCCGCTTTAGATGGCGTCCCATTGGTTCCGGTCGGATTCAGTTCCTGACACCAGATCTTCAGCTCCTTGCTCTTCGTCAACATGAGGATTACATCCGTTTCTTTGCCATTGATTCCCTCGTTGTCTCTGATCCTGGGATGCCTTGGCTGGAGACCCGACCCACCATCAGATGGTCCACTAAGACTCTGTGTTTGAATCGTCGGTCTGTCGTCTAAACCACCATCTCCAACCACAAGAGCCCTGCTGAACAACCAGGGTACCAGCTAGCCGTCATAAGCTCGACATGAATGACTCTGTAACCTCTTCTGGTTTTTCTACCGTCTTCATATCAAGATCTGAAGATGGCTTTCAACAAACATGACGCTACACACGCCTACCCCTCACCGTACGTATGACTGTGCCATCGATCTCTTACCCGGGCACATGCCAACGAAAGGAAGGGTGTTTCCGTTTTGTCGCAACCTGAGACCGAGGCCATGCAGGCATATGTCCAGGAAGAACTACAGAAAGGCTTCATCCGACCGTCTACGTCACCAGCCTCTGCCAGTTTCTTCTTTGTAAAAAAGAAAGACGGTGGTCTTCGCCCCTGCATCGATTATCGCAGTCTCAACGAAGGCACCATCAAGTACCGGTATCCTATACGTTAGTTCCACCAGCCCTGGAGCAGCTGCGTCAGGCCAAATTCTTCACGAAGCTGGACTACGCAGTGCTTTATAACCTTATCCGTATCCGGGAAGGGGATGAGTGGAAGACCGTTTTTCCACTACTACTGGCCATTATGAATACCTCGTCATGCCCTTCGGTCTCTGCAACGCTCCTTCCGTATTCCAGGCATTCATAAATTACGTCTTCAGGGACATGCTTCAGCGCTTCGTCATCGTCCTACCTGGATGACATCCTCATCTACTCACCCAACCTTGATGAACACATCTCCCCATGTAGGCAAGTCTTGAAGCGATCATTGATAATCACCTGTATGCAAAACAAGAAAAATGTGAGTTCCACAGAATCATTGCTTCCTCGCTACGTTATCAGCGCCCAAGGTGTAGCCATGGACGAGAGCAAAGTGGACGCAGTATTGCAGTGGCCTGAGCCCGCACAGTGAAGGAGCTGCAACGGTTTTGGGGTTTGCCACTTCTACGCCGCTTCATCCGTGCTTTCAGCTCTGTGGGGCGCTCTCTCACCTCTCTCTCCAAGGGGGCTCCGAGACGTCTTCAATGGACCCCGGAGCTCAAGCGGCATTTCATAACTCAAGCGGCTTTTTACCCAATCTCCTATCCTGCGTCACCGATCCTTCGATCCAGTTCATTGTGGAAGTGGATGCCTCAAGCACTGGAATAGGGGCAGTTCTGTCTCAACGTCACGGTGAGCCTCCAAAATGTTTCATGTGCCTTTTATTCCAGGAAATCACCAGTGCTGAGAGGAACTATGATGTGGGGGACGGGAGCTGCTCGCCATGAAGGAAGCCTTCACAGAGTGGAGACATTGGCTGGAAGGGGCAACGCATCCATTCTTGGTGCTGACAGATCACAAAACCTGGAATACATAAAGTCAGCCAAGAGGCTAAACCTCGCCAAGCTAGGTGGTCTCTTTTCTTCTCCCGATTCCACTTTCAAATAACCTTTCGACCAGGCTCCAAGAACGGCAAAGCAGACGCATTTCTCGCCTGCATGAGACAGGAGAAGAAAGACTGGGGTCTGCTGAACCCATAGTTTCCTGCAACATTACTCCTGGCTCCCATCCAGTGGGATGTCATCACAGAACTAACTGAGATGAATCAACAGGAACCGCCTCCACCATCCTGTCCTGTTGACAAAGTCTACGTGCCTCCTCCTCATCGTCAACGGGTTCTGCACTTGGTCCATGACACTCCTGCTGCGGGACACCCAGGTATGACAGGCACTCAATCTCTCATGCAGAATACCTTCTGGTGGCAACCATGCTGGCGGATGTGGCTCAATTCGTTGCGACATGCACCCAGTGTCAAATGGCCAAGTCTCCACGTCAGCTCCAGCCGGGCTTCTACAACGTTACCCACCCTCTTCGTCCTGGTCACACATCGCGGTGGACTTTATCACGGATTTGCCCCGTTCAACGGTAACACCACAATTCTCACAGTTGTTGACCGTTTTTCCAAAGCCTGTCGTCTGCTCCCTTTGCCCAAGCTACCCACCGCTATGGAAACCGCAGAAACAACTTCTAACCACGTCTTTCGACACTACGGCATCCTGAAGATATCGTTTCAGATCGGGGACCACAGTTTACATCACGGGTCTGGCGGGAACTCTGCAAGGGGCTGAGCATAAACATCAGCCTACTTCGGGTTACACCCCCAATCCAACGGGCAAGTGGAGCGGCTCAACCAGGAGATCACCCGGTTCCTACGGACCTATTGCAGTCAACGTCAGGAGGATTGGAGTCAGTTCTTGGTTTGGGCCGAATATGCACAGAACTCTTTGACAAAGGCATCCACTGGATTAACCCCGTTCCAGTGTGTTCTGGGTTTCCAGCCTCCATTCTTCCCCTGGGCAGGGGGTCCCACAGAATTGCCGGCGTGGACGACTGGTTTCAGCGCAGCGGGGAGACCTGGGAGGCAGCAACATCCAGTTACGGCAAGCTGTCCGTCGGTTCCAAACTCAGGCTGATCGACACCGTCGTCAGGGGCCAACATCCTTCTGCCAGTGGGTGTGGCTGTCTACTCGGGACCTGCGGCTAAGGCTGCCGTGCAGAAAATTGAGTCCGAGGTTTGTGGGTCCCTTTAAAGTTGTTAAACAAATCACACCCGTGTCGTTCCGTCTCGCCTTACCCCCAGCTTACCGGATCTCCCCGACGTTCCACGTTTCCCTGCTCAAACCTGCTGTTGGTCCATCAGACGGGACTCCACCTCCTGAGCCCAGTGACCCTACTGTGACCCCTCTAATAGTGGATGGAGAGGAGGTCTACCGCGTCAACGAGATCCTGGACTCCGACGGAGGGGTTCGTGTCTGCAATATCTGGTGGATTGGGAAGGGTATGGCCCAGAAGAACGTTCCTGGGTTGCCTCGGCTGACATACTTGACCCCTCCTTAATCTCTGACTTTCATCGCGACCATCCGGATCGGCCTGCACCTCGTCCCGGGGTCGTCCCCGTCGTCGGTGGCCTCTCGCTTCCGGAGCCGCTCGCAGGGGGGGGGGCTCTGTCAGGACTCAAGCTTCCAGTTCCCCTCCTGACCATCGGAGGGAGCATTCTCCTGAATATTGAACTTCACCAGCTGTACCTAATGTTTCTCATCAGGCTGATCATATTTATAGCTTCACTTGTCACCTCATCTTTGCGAAGTATTGCATTGTTGTCACATAGCAATTTCTGAGCGTTTCTAAATCCGTCATTGCCTACTCGTTTTTGACCCTTGCCTGACCCACTCGTTTTCCTGCCTAGCTCCTCGTCCTTGACCTCTGCCTGGCATTGACCTCGTCTTTGTGTTTGCCCTGTCTGTTTTTGGATGCTTATTAAATACCTGCTTGCACATGGATCAACACGCCTCCGCGTCTTCGTCACAAACGCATCACTCACGGATGAATCAGTGAGACGTGAAAAGAGTCTCACGATGGAATCCGTGTTTAACTTAGGCTCCGTGCATGCGTAAGAGGTGTTTTGTGTGTGCGTAAGAGGTGATTCTTGCATTATTTTTTATTTCAAGCTGTTGCATTTTAATTTGTGCATGTGTACATTGTATTTTACTTTTTTTTTTTTACATTTTGTAATTATTTTACTTATGCACAAAACATATTATGTAGTTACAGGTCAAAAATATGCATGCGCAAATCAAAAATTACACATGTACAAATTCAAAGTTATGCACAAATCCTAAATTACACACGAACAAATCAAAAATATGCACGCACCAATCCTTATTTATGCACAAATAGAGAATTATTTACTCAAAAATCGTAGTGAGACTATTTTCTCTCTATAGAATTCCATTTGTCACCTGATCATTAATGTGTATGATACACAGAGGTACAACGGGACAAGATCAACAATAAATGATTCATAAACTTCTCATCAGTATTGTGATCGGACAGTTTAAGTACAATCTATTTATTTCAAGATAGAAAACGTATATGGTGACATGGTGAAATAAAGCAGTATTTTTTTTTTTGTAAAAAAAAAAAAAATATGCAGAGAAAAATGAATCATATGTTTAAGAAGAAGATCAAAGTGAGGATGAAGATGATCAGACCAAATGTTCTAAAGGAGAGAATGAAGGGGAGAAAAGGAGAGATGCAAGTTTCATGAAAAATGCCATTGAGACACCTGGACCATCAAGCACAAATAACTTTCACACATTGTTAGATTATCCTTCAGTCTGCAGAATAACCATATGGTCGGTTTATGGACAAAAATGAATGTATCTTTACCAAGAATATGGAATTATTGGCCGTCAAAAAAGCCACAGTGTCAAAAATATGGGGGGGAGGGGGTAGTACCGGCATAACAATCTACCTTCACTCCTGCTAATGACTGAGAAACCTCTAAGAATGCAATCCACATGTCTTTGCACGTATGGTACAGGAACCAGAAGTACAGTTAAAAAGGAGAAAGTGAAGAAATACACTGTCCAGAGAGAGGATCGATAAAAGTATGGAACACAGTAAACCACTAGGTTGAATTGTAAGTCGAAATCAATGTTTTCCAGCAGGAACCTGTTCCTGAAGAACCCCGACTGGTGGGTAAAGATTGATGCTCGAGTCCTGGTGCCTCACCTCATTAAATCTCAGTACAACTATAAAAACAGGGTTTCAGGAAGATATGGGAAAAGCATGTTAGTGTTCATAAAGGGCAGCAGCAGTCCCAGAGGAGGGTCAGGACCTGAACGCCATCCTCAAGAGACGTGAACCAAAGATGTCCATTACTCCTCCACTGAACACACAGCATTCTGGGCAAAAACAGGCAAACGGGAGGACAACCAAGCCTCACAGATGATGTAAGAATTCACATCAACCATATTTACTATACTTAAATAGAATTGTAATGAGATATACAAATCATAAGAAGTGTGAAACATTATTTCTGTTAGCTACTAAATACAATGTTTTTTTTTTTTTATGTAAAAGTTTTACATTGAAAATAACTTGTTTGTGAAACAAGAAATAATGTTGTTTAGTGAACTGGAAATCTTTGTGGTCATAAGTAAAAAAAAACAGTTTATATATATACACTGGTTCCTCATTTATTTTGAAAGTTGTGTTTTAATATTTAACCAGTGATTACTGAAATAGGATTATAGATGTTTTACGGCTGTAAAACCCCTCACTACACATTTTATAGAGCTTTATCATTCAGACGTGAACATGTTTAAACTTTTCTCTCTTGTCTAACTTTTTTATTATCGATTTAGGTGTCACCAGCATGTTGTAACTCTGACCCTTTACGCCGACTCTGGAGCGAGGCGTGAGGCTGGGTTTTGGGTGTAAAAAAAAACATCAAGAAAGAGGCAGAGAACAGTTCTTCTTAGCAGAAACATGGGGTGATATTTTTTGGTTATTAATTTACCCATGATGGCAAAAAAAAAAAAAAAAAAAAAAAGCTCCAGCAGAAGCACCTGTCGACCGTCGCAGAAAAATGACAAATGGAGTGAACTGCGGAGCGGAGCGGACTCCGCGCCACTCACGCGTCCAGTGTGAACAAGGCGTTACAGTGCCAGACATTTTTCCATCTACCCGTATTTTCTGGACTATAAGGCGCACTTGTATATAAGCCGCACCTACTCAATTTAAAAAATAAGAAAAAAAAAAGAAATATAAGCCGCACTGGGCTATAAGCCGCAGATATCTATTTTGAAAAATAAGATAATTACTATAACAATTTTGTACTTTAAATGTACATGTATGTACTTGCTGTCTCCAGCGTCTCACCATAGATTCATTGATGCTAAGCTTGTGTGCAGCAGTGAGGTTTCCTTCCTAGATAGCAAGCTTCATATCTTTTAACTTAAAATGTCCACCACACAAACTTAGCGTGATTTCCACGATGAAGAAGGATTTTAAAAATAATTACCAGTTAATAATTTGTCACGAGTGTTCTATCTGCTAAAGAAAAAGTAGTGTTGGCTTCTCTGATTCACATTGATTTTTTGTCTATCTCGTGGAAGAAAAATCCACAGAATAGCCGCATGTTTGTATAAGCCGCATGATTCAAAACCTAGGAAAAAAGTAGCGGTTTATAGTCCAGAAAATACGGTATAAAAACAATATTTTTGAATGTTTTCTCAATTTAAGGTGATGCCAAATTCAGAAGAAACCTGGATTTAATGTTTGTGAATGACATGAAGGGGATACATTTAAATGTAAGGTCATTATGGTTAAGATTTGGTATAAGACTTAACATAAAAACATGTTTACTGTAAATACTATTCTCTGTAGGATGCCGCAGTTGTCTAAACAGTGGCACTCAACTGTAAACAAGGTCGACCACCCAAAAATCGTCAGTAATAATCAGAGTAAAACAGCCTTCTTCTTTCAGCGCTGAAACGTTGCGTGACTGGAATTTCAGGCTGAGCGGAGAGAAACAAGAGAGGCCCCAGCAGACAGGACCTCCAGAATGTCAGCTGACTGGTGAGCTTGGCAGACAGGCATAATGGGCAGGCAGGTGGGTAATCCTGGAGACAAGAAAGACAAGTGTAAAGCATTGCTGGCAGCCAGGCAAACGAGCCTTTAGACAGCAGGTGTGCAGAGAAAGACAGCGGACAGACGGCCAAAATCCAAAACACCCCCTAACAAGGCCCGAGAACAACACAACAGGCAGGCAGATGTCAGGACGAGTCCTGACAGATCACCGCCCTACAGGCAGACCTGCAGCAGGGGTGCCGTTTCTCTCTATCCGTCCCGAGCCAGTCCATTGACCGCTCCAGTATCAGGGAGAACGCTGGGAGCCAAGAAAGCTTCCCACATTTCAGTCTGGTCATTCAGGGGAAAGTGGGGTCCTTCTTGCCTAAACACATGAGCAGAGATTACACTAGGAAGCGGAAGCCGTCTGCTCTCCCTAGAGGCTTGCTTTCTCGGCGGTACACACAAAGACGATAATTTGAAAGCCCAAGAGTCTCAGTTGGCCCCCGACGTTTTCACACTTAGTGTTAATGTAATACGAAATGGGGAGCTCAGACTGTGCTGGAGCTCCGAGAGCCTGGTGGAGGCTAAATCACCCAGTTAGAGGGAGATGGGATGAGAGATGTTTAACAGTGGAGAGAAAATTATCTCAAACAAACATGACCGGCTGGGAGAGGCGGCGAAGGGAAGAGCTGATGGTTGAATTTCAGGACTAAATCCTTCACAGAATGTGGAAAACATTCCCAGAAAGGGTTTGCACATCAGCACTTCTATCCAGAACATACTGAGGACATTTCCTAAATGGCTAATGCACGCCGCATGTGGGATTACTCAACAAATACAATTCATTTTCATTTGTTTATTCACTGAACCAACGCATGTGAAGAAACCAACAAAAAAGTCTGTTGTTAAATTTGTCAGTCATTTGCATATATATATAAATTTTCCAAATTTCGTGTCATCATTCAAAGAAATTAACACTTTTTCTCAATAATTATAAGACTTGACCCTCGTAGTCTTTGAACTCACCAGGGAGTTTGACAATCGACTCTTTACAATGACCCAGGAATGACAGCGACAACCCTCCTCCACAAGTGAAGTTTTCCTTTTTAGGGTGCATTCAGACACATTTGGTTCGCTTAAACTAAGACGAGATAATCCGAAACAAATTTTCTGTCTGAAACCACTCAAGCGGTCCGGGACCATGAACCGCTCTCTGACCCATCTTTTGAGGTGGTCTTGGTTCTTTGATTCCTCAGTCTGGATAGGATCCAGGAAAACTGCCATCACAGCCGGATATAACGTGATGTAAACAGAGAGCCGGGGACAAACAGCAACTCTTAAAAATGTGGTCAGATTAATGCTGGGACATAAAAACAACTTAATGTTGCTTCTAACACTGTTTTCCCGACAATTGATATGTCATAGACACTATTTTTATGATCATACACTAAAAAACATGAAAAATTATTTATGTTTTGTGAGTTTTTCCCACCCGGAAGTAAAACAACTCGATTCCTGAAGCTCCACCTGCCGTTTCGTGGGTGCCGCCCATTTCATGACATCATCCTATGGCCTTTGGCTGCATGTCTAGATTTCTCCCACAAAAATATCCACAGACGTTCAAAATTGATCCATGAAACATAAAGTTTGAATGAGTGAATTATCCCAACAAGGAATTCATGGTACAGAAGTATGCCCACATTGATATCCCATCATACCTTTATTTACACACTCTTGCAGTTTCTTATAACCCTAAGCTAACATTAGCGATACAACAAAAATGGCGAGGAATTTTGGAACAATCCAGCTGTGCAGTTTTGACCCAGATTTCAGCTCAGATGAGGAAAATGAAGATATTAATGCATCTATTTATCTACAAGTGGCTGCATCAGAATGGAGCAGAGCATTGAGACTTTAGCCTGCCCCTTTTGCTTGTGTCACAAAAGTGAGCTATTTCCAAGTGTTAGTTTTATCTTTTAATCTGCTCTTGACTGGGAAGAAATCCCACAAATGCAGTTTTCTTGTATGTCCGCCTTCATCAGAAAAACGCCACAAGAATACGTTAAAAAAAAACAAGATTATCATTGAAGTTATAACATTTGCAATGTAAACTTTGGTCCCAGATGCAAAAGACGTGAAGGAGTCATGCTGTAGTTAAACATTTTGTGCCTCCTGATTTATCCCCGTCGCTGACGCTATATTTCTCTTCATTGATGTCATCAAAATGAATTAATGTGCATTCATGGTGGTTTTTATTCATTAAATTCCCTCTTTGGTGAATCACCTCATGAGGTGATTTAGAGTTTGTCTACTGCTCCCCACAAATGTAAGCAGGCCGCCTCGGCGAAGCCCTTATCAGTATATGACACATAATTAGAGATGATGAAGATTTGTGGTGAATGATCCTCTGAAAGGATGTTCAGATGAATAATTGTGTATACAATCTGAACGGGGAAAGAAAAAAAAAAAAAAAAACGTCAGTCTCACAGAGATAAGACTCAATTGTGGTTCTTTTGTTGGCCTTAATTTGATGTTCTCAGGTCTGATCTTATTGCTGCTTTAACTCTTTCTTACCCACTTTCTCGAACACTCGATGACTCACCTTTTAAAGTTTTATAGGTCAGGTGAGGACAGGTTAGTGGCGATCACTGTGCGATTTGCTTGGAGGGTCAATGGATGGATATTATTGAAAAGAAATGGAGTCACAAAACAAGAATGTGCTGAGCAATGACTTCTCCTGGAAACACATTATGTACACAAATTGCAAATATGAAGTCGGGATGGTGAGTATGTTTTTCTTTTTGTATCCAATTCCAATGATCTTATAAATCCCTATTCAGATCAAGAAATGTGTGCACTCTGCAAGAAAACATATGGAATATGTATCTGATTTAAAGCAACACCTCATATAGATTTTACCTCTTTGTATGCACTTTTAGAGGATATTCAGTTGAGATTGTGAGGGTTAAAGTCTGCAGAAGCTAGTGCATTTTGCTTCATGGCACACACTACTGTTGTCTATTTATAATACATGGACTTAAGGGCAACCACTTTTTAACTATGCAGCTTAGTGTTCAAATCTACTCAATGTAAAAAAAAAATGACAATAGTTCAGTTTCAATTTTTGAAAAAGTTTTAAATGATGCTAACTAACAAACAATCTCCTCTAAAAAAAATCCTGTTTTATTTCGGATAGAAAAGTCAAAACAACTACAAGAAAAACATGTCTGAAATAAGCAAAATAAGGCAGTTCAGTCCCAGATAAACCTATTTTAATGTAATTCTGGGAATGAACTTCCTTTAGTTTATTTCAAAAAAAGAGGTGAAAAGCCATTGAGGGCAAGTATCTGCATACATAATCATAGAAGCAGACCCTGATAATTGCTTTTATATGCAATCATTGGACCATACCATTATAGTGTTGTTAATGTTGTGCATTACTATGTACCGGTACATCATAACGTGGGAAAATAAAGAAGTGATTTAAACAAACCGAGAAGACCAAAAAGTAAATGACAAAATTCTGATATCATATTCCTCTAGGATCTTAGCCAATCTAATGGTGGTGTGATTTTTTTTTTTTTTTTGTTAAAAATTTTGTTTAGTTTGGTTGATCTTAATTTCTGACCCAGAACTTTCGACATTTTTTTTTTTTTTAGCCAATGATCCCTGTTGGTATTTTTATGAAGCAACATGTCTCATTTATTCTTGTATCTTATCTATTTTTCATGAGAAATGCAATACTTTTAGCATATCGTCAGATAATTTAGAATATAAATTTTTGTTTGTCCAACCAAAGCTATTTTTTATTTATTTTTTTCCTTTCCTGAAGTCTTAAAAAAAAATAAAACATGTCATATTGTATGACCCAATGTATAAGTCAAAACACAATGTAAATGTGAAAAGTTGCACCTTTAAACATTGTTGCAGGCTTCTATTTGACTGAACATTTCAAAGGCTGAGTACATTTTTGGTTTGCAGGTTTATTACACATGATTCCATGGTATATTTATTCTCCTGCGCTCTCAACTGTCAGCTCATCCCATCACGATGTTTGCTGCATAGCTTACCTGAACCTTAGCAGTTCCATCCCTGCACTGAACTGTCACTGACGCCTCTTCTCACTCAACCAACAGGCACCAAGAGACCGGTCCAACTGGGAGGCATCTTTTTTTCTGTGAGTGATAAATATTAAAAGAGAATTTCTCATTTTCCTTTATTCATAGCCAAAACGATTAAACAAAACTGTTTTAATAAAGATTTGGGAAACTGCCAAAATACTAAATTGATTTTAATTTATATTTATAAGTGGATTATTTGTAAGACTTGTTTTTCTTTCTAACTAATGATGCTTGGTGATGAAAAACACTTCATAAAACTATTAAAAGTTCTACAAAAGTACATTAAAAACTATCAAAAGCAGTTTTTTTTTTTCCAAAAACATTTTCTAATAAACTAAAACAGGAAAAGTAGGTATGTTGGTTATTTTTATTGATATTCCACTTTTCATGGCAAAAGTTAATTCACCTTTCAATTTTAAGTTCAGTTTTCAGTCTACAGGAGTGCTCATAACTCTGTATGGACAATATAATATAATAATAGAAATGAATTAATAGGTCTAATGAACCATACAAATATTATTTTATTCTTTCTAAATGTTCTTTTATTTCTATAAATATTGAAAATGATTGTCAAGTAAAAAAGAGATGAAAAGCAAAACAGAAAATGGCTGAAACAGCTCTTTTCTACCTTCATGAAGCCCCAAAGTTCTTGTTAGACACAGTCCCATGCACACAGTCACACACTGATGATGGCAGAGTGTCCATACAAGGTGCCAACCAGACCACCAGGATCATTGTAGTTGTGTGTCTTGTTCAGTGAGAACTTACATAAAAAAAACCAAAAAACGTAGAATTGCATTTCTGAATATTTCTTTATTCAAATTGTCGGGAATCAGGTGCAGACAGAAACTATACAATTGTAAAGAACTTGTCGGTGTGACATAACCTACAACAGCAAACACCAAAATCTCTGCTCCACTCCATTCTGATGCATCCACTTGCAAACAACCAGATATACATTCATTTTCTTAATTTACCAAAAGAAAAAGAAAATTAATTTGTTGGTAAAAGGAACTTATATATATACTTACATATACATATATATACTTACATATACATATATACATATATATATATATATATATATATATATACATATATATATATATATATATATATATATATATATATATATATATATGAGATACAGTTGCAGTACGTAGCATTGTGATCATTAAATTTAATAAGTTTTACCATTTTACTAACATGAAGTGTGGATTAATATTAAAATTGTCCTATCATGAAAATTCGACTTTTTGAGGTTTTAAATTAATTTTACTGTTCATTTCTCTTAATAAACAGCCCCAAAGCGGCATTTCGATCCGTTTATGCATTTAATAATGATTCTCTAAAAACCTGCGCTGTCTGCAGCACCCCCTTCCATACACACAGAAACAAGCCTATCGAGCTGACGTCAGCATGATGTGAACCGCCCCCTCCAGAAGGAATCTGCTCTGACAGCACCGTCCCCAGTCTAACTCCAACACTCAATTTCTTTTTTAAGTTAACTCTGATCAGCAAAAACTTTCATTTTAAATGGAAAATACTATATATCTTCCACTTGTGTCCTGTCTTCAATAAATTCCAGCTCAAGTACATGTTCGTTACTTTAGACGCGGGGCTCCTTTAAGACCCGGTTACGTAGTCAACTCTGCGTCTTCAATATGGAGACAAAGTGATGCTAGTATTTCCACAGAACTCTCTGTGGAGGTTGAGGATTTTTCTCCTCCATCTTTTACCCAAAGCAGGCACTTATGTATCAGATCAAAGGGAATGTGTGTCTCAGTGATAAAATGATGCTAGCATCATAAGCTAATGAAGACTAACATGCTAATCAAATAATCCCAGGTGACAAGTTCCTTGTAAATCCATCACCAGGATGGAGTTCACTGGATTCAATGATTATTACACTAAACCACTGTTTCCCAACTTCCAAGTTCACTGGAAAGTTCTACAAGCCAGTAGATTTTGGACAACCAAAGGCAATAAAGCTAATAGCCATGCTAAAGCTAACACGATAACAACCTACTGTTATCGAATCAAAGATGGGCGGGGCTTTTATACTGAAGCTGCGGAGAATGAAACTTCTAAAAACGGACGACTTACACAAGTTGACCAATCACAAAATTCAGTGGAAATACCTCGTTTCAACCACTAGGAGGCAGCACACAGATGGCTTTAGACTATAATTTCAGAATTTAAACAACTTTATTTTAAATTCTTAAAAAATGTGGCAAGAACAGCACTTTTAAAGCCCCATTTATAAGGTCAAAAAAGTGAATTTAGTGTTTGGTTAGCCTTTAAAAGACCACTGGGAATGTTTTTACAATAAATCAAACGATGATCGAAGTAGGTTTTTTAATTATATGCCAAGCACTTTTTCTGGATTAACAAAAACTGCTAATAAGCTCCATGTTGGCCTCCTCTCCCCGACTCATCTTCAACAGGAGAGATGTCATTCAGCCAACCTCCACGTCACTGTGCTTCATTGCTCTGATGTTTTGTCCTGGATCTGAATGACATTCATTTTTAGTCCACAAAGACGAGTGATGTTCTCTGGACCCACATTTACAATCTTCTGACAAGGTAAATAAATAAATAAAATGCAAGATTTGTCCTTGAAGTTTTGACAAAACCCCCTGATGTTTCTGCCATGAGCCCGCTGGATGAATACATTTAGATATTTTTGGATACCTATAGATTACTTCTTCAGCCCAGCTTTTTTCTGTCTGACCTGCACTTGCAGTGATAAAGTCAACAAAGTAGAATTTTGAGGCTTAATTGCTGAAATGACGATGTGGTCTAGTCCAAATCTAAGATTTAAAAATCAAATTCTTCTGGATTACCTGATCCTAATGAGTAAAAAGGATTGATTTTAAATTAAGTGTTAAAAACTATCGTTAAGGACATTTAGGCTAAAATCTTCCAAAATGATTATCTGTTTCTGCGAGATCATTTGCGTAATCTGTCACATTTTGCTGATTTTTTTTTTTTTTTTTTTTTTTACGTTTGATCCACAAGTATGGGCAGACATCTGAAAGTAGGGGAAGGAGGGAAATCTAAACTGAAAGATGAAAGAACAAAAACAACAAAAAAACAAACAAAAAGTTGTTGGAGAAAGTTCCCGTGAAGGAAAGACTGGAGAGTGGCAGCTTTGATCATCCAGCCATGAAGTCTAAAGTTTCTAGCTGCTAAATTGGAGCACTCGGCCAATTATGTTGCAATACAACAATTTCTCTAAAGACAATGTATATAGTCTCTATTCTCGGGTTTTTTTCTAGAAATGTTTTTCTTTATTTTTTGTTCCATGTTTTCAGGTCATAAATACTGCAAAGGACAGTTAGAATAGTTAGATTGGGAATGGAAAAGTACTTATTTAGTTGTAAATTATCTGTTGCATGCCATTTTCCACAATATAAATAGACTTTAAACATACGTTTACTAAATAAAAGCTGTTTTATACCAGAAGTGTGAAGCTTACTGAAAAATTGGAAATCAATAAAGTGGAAGCAACAATGTATTATTCTCTATTACTGCATTTTCCTCATTTAAGGAAAATGTTTTTTTTTCATTAGTATATTTAATGGAGTTAAATATAAATCAATAAAAAAAAACAAACGATTCAATCAGCCTGCATTGTAGTTCATTTTAAAACTGCCTTCAAATGTCCTTAAAAAACGAACAAGGTTGAGGTTTGAGAAGACCTTAAAAGTCTAGAATCATCTAAATCAAATATTTATTTTAAAATAATTCTGCTTAACCTTTTTCAAGGCTTTTGAAATGTTAGAAAACTTCTTTTTTAAAGCTAATTTTATCCTCATCAGGCAGATGAAAGAATTCAACTATTCAGCATTGGGGTAATAAACTCTAAAGTAAAAGTAGTTTGATTACTTTTGTCACTAACAAATAAAAAATTAATTTGTCACGGCCTGTGCCAAATGTAGAAATGCAGAGGTGATGACATTTCTCCATGCAGGCTTGCTGTGAGTGTGTGCGCGCATGTGTGTGTATGTAGCCTATGCTATTTTGGAGTTTAGCTAATATTTCAGCCACATGCTAGCTGTTTTGGCTAATTTCTTTTTTTTCTTACGTTTTTTAGGCTGGTTTAGAGTTAGGCTAATATTTGCTTGCTAGCTGTTTTGGCTAAAATATATATATATATATTTTTTTAGGCCGTTTTGTCATTAAGCTAATATTTTTGCTGGCTATCAGCTTCTCTGATTTCAGCTATCAACTTTAGCGTTTTCAGCTATCAGCCTCAGCATTTTTAGTTATCCATTTCAGCATCTTCAACTATCAGTACTGGCATCTTCAGCGGCCAAATTCAGCTTACAGCATTCACACTATAATTATCGCAGGTAATGCTATATATCTAGCTCATAATTATGTTAAAAAGTTACAGTTTTAAAGTTTTAAAAATTTAGTTTTATAGTGTTCAAGAAAGGTTTTATTTTGTTCAGCCCGCGACCTTAAGTGTGTTTAGGATTTTGGCTCCTTGTGTGATTGAGTGACACCCCTGATCCAGCTGGATAATTAAAAAAAAAAATGGACACTAATAAAATGTGGATTTAATTTACTGGATCAAAACTGATTACTTGCTTCTCAATTGAATCTTTCAGCAGTGCAGACGTCAGTTATCACTGTAATGTGGTCTGCACGTCACTTTCTTTTGGCTCTGCAAATAATATTTAAACAAAAGTGCAATGTTTCTGAATGATATTTGAAACACACGCAGTGTTGGATCTTTGTTAGCAATGATTGCCAGGGTAACAGCTGCAGAGCAACAAGAGTTCTATTCTCGTCTTGAAGAGGGAAGTGGAAAACATCTGAGGGGAGCATGGACCGGTCAGCGGGGCACATTCCACCTCTATGAGTTAATTGGGTGTGAAAAGACATGAAGGAGATTTGGGTCCTTCACAGCAGCGGGCCAGTAAAGGAAAAGCTGGAAGGTGTGATAGTAAATGTAAGTCTAACATTGACAGGTGGGATTAACAAGCATTGGTATGATTTAATACTGCACTGCATCATGTGGCCAAGCCTTATCTGACTCCACACTACTATACCGCGGCAGCTTAACCGGCAGTATCAGCATCTGTTCGCTCGTGAAATGAAATGAAACCGCTGTTTCACAGCAAGTCATCCAGTAAAAAAAATAAAGAAATAGGATGAGTGAGGGACTTCTGATGCCATACTTTTGTGAGACACGGGGGTGCTGCAGAAGAGACTACAAGGCTAATCTCAAGGACATGTTACACAAAAAAGATCTTTTTTTTTCTGTGCTTGAGAGCATTTATGTTTGTGTCTGATGTGACTACCAACCGAGACACTGTAACATGACATAACCGTAGTACTGCGGAGCTGACCACCAAATAAATACCGCCCAGAATTGCAGTGAATATTTATGTCCTTCCGTGGTCACACCCTGGAAGTCTATCAGTGTCTTTTTTATTACATATTAAAAGCATTAGACACTGTCAGTTTAAAGCATATGAAAATATAAAACAAGCCTGTGTGGAGTCTAAAGATGAATTCACACCAGAGGTGGCAGACACAAAATTGACCCGCGAAATCCAAAAAGACTAAAGAGCTTTCAGTGGATTTAAAGGAGACAATTGTATCAGCGTGGAATACAAAACCATAATCGAGAAGCCAAAATCACCAAGGAATCAAATGCTTCTTCCTTTTCTCCACATTTACGTTGATTTTGAAAACGGAGCTACTCAGCTCAGCTCTATAAGCCACGCCCCCTCAGAGGAGATGTTGGAAACAGAGGCTTCAGATCATGAAATTAAAATTCTTGAAGACATTCAGGTTGTTGGATTTTGGTTATTATTTTTATTTAAAGGCCTCGTGCAGTGGCAAATTTTTTTTTTTAATTTAGAAAGTCAATGGGTCTTAGAAAACGAATCTGATAAAAATATTCACTTAAAATGATCCAGGGCGATTTTATTGATCATTTTATGGTCCTGCACAGCTTTAAATTTGGGTGATAGGAGGTGATGGGCGGGGGCTGCGCGTGACGTCACGTCAGGGATCCTAGAGTGTAAACAACAATGGCGGACGGTCTGGGAAGCGACGTAGACCACGATTTAGATGGTATTTCTTTGGATGAAAGTGATGACCCTTCATCAAACAGGGAAATTTTAACTACACAGGGTTCAGAGGGTGTACAGCCCTACCAATTTGAGCCGGAGGTTTCCTCATCTGAGGATACCGGGGCTTCGGATGACGATAGGGAAAGCTCACACAGCGTTAGCGGGGATCAAGCCGAAACCGAATGGAGGCTGCAGGATTTGTCATGGTATGTATTTTGTGTTGCTCTGGAGAGACCTTTGGCCTAAAATGTTTTATTTTGTTTTAATGAAATCTTAACTGGTGGATCATTACGCGCATCCAGAGACGGGCGCGTCTCGTATCAACCGGGCGCGGCGGCCCGCCGGTGAGACCGAGACATTTTTTTTTTTATATTGGGTACCCAAATATTTTTTTTAACTGGTATACCAGACACTTGACTTTGCGGGGTTTTCTTTTTTTGGAGTACGGGACTTGTTTTATGGACAAATCTGCGTGGGAGTTTTCAGTTGGACATTTAAAGGGGCTGTCCATTACGCGCGGGACAGATCGCAAACTGTATATTAAGATAATGTGTTTGGTTCTTTTTTCCCCACAATAATTTGATTAATATATAATTTAAACTGTGGTCGAGTTGTGTCTTCTTTTTTTTTTTTGTTGTTGTTCTGAAATCAGACGGGTCATTGTTTGAAGCCCTAAGTTTTTTTTATTATAACAAATGGTAATTGAAGTGCTGTTTGTTACAATACAGTGCTCATTGCACTGCTGGGTTGGGGAGTAGGTGTGGCAAGTCCACCCGCAGCCTGGCTGTGGCATGTCCCTTCGGGGTACAAGCACGGGATAGCATCCTGTTTGAGAATAAGACTTTTGGCAAGTCCCATGTCCACCTGCATTTTGTTTACAAAGCTTTTGGCCGTAAAATGGCAACTGCATATTGTTGAGTTGTTTGTTGGTCCATTCCACCCGTTCCTCGTCCGACACACGAACCTCTTCCATGCCTCCCTCTCCTTCATTTTCACGGGAAATTCGTGAAGGGAGACCCCCTTCTTCGGCACATTAGAGCACCCAAATACAACACACCTATTCACCATTATCCCGTATAAATCCCAAAATCCACGGAAGTCCGAATTCTATCATGCGAAGTAAGTCAGTAAGCCCAGAAAGTCAGCACAACAATAGGGGATCTAGCTGTGTGTTCCTGCCATGACGTCACACGACCTATGACCTACTTATCGGAGGCTGCAGAAAATCTGAGCGACCGCGCTATTTTTAAACGCTTGTAGAGAGTGCACGGGGCCGCGGATGACAAAATAATTATACGGGGGTTCATTTGTGACATAAATACTAATGTTTTATTGCAGTTTTAGAAAAATCATGATTTTCACCGCACGAGGCCTTTAAGGAATTTAAGCCAATCTGTTTCCTTTTTAGTGTATTTTTTTATATGCAACATTGTAAAATCTTCGTACATGATTTTTGCTGTATTTCTTTATCAAGCCTCTATTAATTTTTGTAAACTAATATGTCTAACCCATGTGGCACAAAGTAAAGGGTAATTATCCGACAACACTAAGGTATAGTCTTCTCCTCTGTTCCTGTACTGTTGACTACTGAGATGATCTAATAAAAACAGATACAGGTAGGGGTAGTTTGGTAAAATTAAACAACTCCAAATATACATTTTTCTCTGATTTTAAGTAAAACAATTTCCTGTTCGTTCAATGTGAACAATTATTGTTCAGTTTTGGTTTAAAACGTTAGTTAAAACCATATTAAAATCCACCACATTGTGGGAGATGTGAGCGACTCCATTTCCTTTTTTTCCCCAGCAGACTAATGACTCATTAAAATGTTTCCTTAATTATGATGCACGGTAGGTTTGTGAAAAAAATACTCAGCTTCATAATGACCACCCTACTAATGGCAGAGACAGCTATGATTTGTCAGAAATAATCTAGAAAACTTGGATTTTTTTATCTCAAAGGAGTCCAAAAGACAAAAAAACTCTTTGCAGTTAGAATAATTAGTGACATTGTTTAATATACAGCAGCCATAAAGCAGATTAGATTACATCCTCTCTTCCGCTGGTGAAGGGTTTCTAACTAAATTAAGGCTTTTAATACTTTTATTTCTATGTCACATGAAGGCTTTTTTACTTGGTCACTCCTTTATACTTTGTTATTAACACATTGATGAAGGCATTGTTACATTAACCCACATGGAGCTCCTGACCAGTGATAACCAGTTAGGGGATGATTTAAAGAACTAATCAGTATTTTTCCACTGAAAAACAAAGCTACAAATGACACTTTCACACCAGACTCATATTTCTCTGCGACGGTCAACAGGCGCTTCTGCGAGAGCTTTTTTTTCTTGTTTGTTTGTTTGTTTTTGCCATCATGGGTAAATTATTAACCAAAAAATATGACCCGATGTTTCTGGTTAAAAGAACTGTCTTTTTAGACACAAAAACATGATCGCATTTGTCAATCAAGGGCGTTTTATTGTGAAATATTGGCGATATTTTGAAAATAAACCAGATTTTCTCATTTATCTTGATGTAACTTCTTGTCGCAGATCGCTCATTCACAAAAAAGATCAGACGCATTTATATGGGTGGTTAGGGTCACAGCGCTATGTGAATGGACTCCTTCCTTATGATGCCATGGGGGAACAAAAATCCTCGTGAGAAGAGATGATTACTCTTTTCAAAACCAAACATTTCAAACAGACAACAGATCAAGTGTGTATTTTTGTCACACCCTGGCGTGCCAATGTCTTTCCCTCCGCGTGCCACCTGTGGCATGCTTTCCTTAGGATGCTGAACCCTGACTTAAAGGGTCACCAAAAAGGGAAGTTGGAGGCTGACTCCACCCACAGCCAAAATTTTAAAATCCAGTCAGAGGGGTGGGGCTGGGGAACAGGATGGTTATCATAACTGGAGCTGCAGTTTATCACATGGGACTTCTGAAATGATGTGAGACTGGTTTGACCAATCAATGAATTCAACTGTAATACCCCGATTCAACCTATAGGGGGCAGCACACAGGTGGTTTTTATATTTTTAAGAATTAAACAAGTTTATTTTAATTTGTCAATAATTTTGCAATGACCAATAGACAACACTTTTCAAAGTCTCATTTATAGAGTTCAACAGACAAAAAAAGTTGATTTAGGGTTTGGTTACCCTTTAACATTGAAACTTGACACCATTCGTGACCAGTGTAAGAGCATCATAAGTGTAACTCTATGACTGTTTTTGAATGCTTAACATATTTATTTTATTTCAATTCCAACTATTTATATTTAAACAACTGTAACACTTTAATAATGATACAGAATGATTTTAAATGTATTCATGTGAACCCTAATGCTACTCTTAACAAGGCCTTAATGTTCTATAAATCTGCAATTTAGGGACTAAAATCTCTCCATAATGGATTTCATAAATACCACTTTGACGCACATGAGTAATTATTTTTCTTTTTAAATTATGCTGCAATAGGTTAAATTCATATTTACAGTTTAAATTAGCATCTTTATTTATTTTTTTTTTAAGGTTCATCATTATTTTCAGATATCAGTGGCCCACGTTCAATACAAAAGTTGCAAAATTGTTGTAAAAGAAATGTAAATATCTAACAGTTTATCAAAAATATATTAGAAATCATTATTTTTTTAATGCCACAAGATAATAAAGGCAGAAGAAAAGTGAGTTTGGATGTGACCTTATGTTGGCATTTCGGATTAAGCTTGATATCTGTTTCTTTAAAACATGAAAATCTATCACTTTGCTTGTTCGTCCAGGAAAAAAAAAATAAACGGTCAAAATCTTAGTTTTAAAGGGCTCTAACATCTTTAAATATATTTTCCAATTGTTTTTTCAGCTCGTATGTGAAAGTCTCAACCTTTTATTCACGACAGATATGATCCCGATTGCTATTAAATGATCGCAGATACTCTATTGAATTCAATTGTTTAACCTTCCAGCTGATTTTATGTTTGTTTCAACCCTAAACTCATCAGAAGCCTCTTACATTAATCATTACATTGTCAGGCACGAAAAGAAAATTGCCAGCCAGGTCCACTCTGCCAGCACACATTTACATCTCTTTAATGGCCATCCCATGCGATGGGAATGCTCCTCAGGAGGAAGCGGCAGTGGCAGCAGCGATTGACCTCGTGTCCCTGCAGTGACAGCTGTGTGTGAGAGAGGTCGACGGGTCCAGGAGAAGCAGGACTTTGATTAAAGCTTTGGGCCTGTTCAAGGAAACGGGGATGTTTCTAAATGAGAGAACTTTTTACACTGGGTGTTGGAGGTCAGACGTAAAGATGCAGGAGCTTGAAGTTGGTGCAAGGGAAAAGCCTGCAGCTTTTCTTTTGTTTGCAGTACAAATGTCTGTTTCTTTAAAATTGTTTTAAAAAGCTTCAGTTCGTACAAGTGACTGTATATGAGAACTGAACTGAGCGATCCCTCTTCACTGGCATTCCAAACAGGAAGTACCTGCTGGCTGCAAGAAGTCAAAATCCCATAGACTTCTGTTGTGAGTTCAGGAGGCCCGCCAAATGGATTTGGCGTGCCAGAGAGGGCAGATCGCAGAGGTCGGACGTGATCATATGCAGTGGAGGTTCTTCACGCACTTTAAAAGTTACGTTTTGACTCTGGCGGTCGCATCAGAGTCACAACGGTTGTCAAGGAAGCCCAGAGTGACAGACAGCCAGTTTTCAAGTAGTAGTAGTAGTAAGCTCACTCCTGATTCGTCAGAGTGGTTTCCATAGTAATCTTGACTCAACCAATCAAGCCTACTGACATTGTTTTGTTCCATTGTGAAAAAAAGCTGACTGAATTGACTACATTTTGCTAAAACCAGAAGTTAACCAGTCTACACTTTCTTGAATCTGTTTTCATTAACAATTAGTACTTAAATTTAAAAAAAGATGAATATTTGACTTATTTATCTGCTGCTGGAATTGATAACAAAACATACAATTTATATAGTTAAGAGCAGAAAACTGAGCTGCTGCAGTCCTTCTTTAGTTTGATTTTGAGATATTAATCTGAATAAATCTCAGAAATGAAAGGCCTTTTTGCTGCATCATTGGGATTCATCAGCTGTATTTCTGCTCATCTATTGGCCCGCTCATTTTATAATCCGGTCATCTTATTTTAGGTTTGTTTTTTCAAGTTACGACAAATGATTTTAAGTTCCTCTGTACATTTGTGTGATTTCATCTCTCAGTTTGTCTCAGATTTAATTAAGCTGCTGAAAAATGCCATTTATCCTGGGAGCACATTTTTCGGAATAAAAAAAAAAAACATTTGTTTTTCCGTGTTTTTCTTACAGAGAAGATGAGGAAAACATTGCAAATATACAAGGATAGTAAGAACACCGCTGCTGCAATACAGGATAAAAATAAGTGCCTCAATAAATGCTGTTTTTTTTTACCTTTCCACTCCTGCCTGTTCTCAGAGCTGCCAGCCAA
Organism: Oryzias javanicus; assembly: GCA_003999625.1. Lineage (NCBI taxonomy): Eukaryota > Metazoa > Chordata > Actinopteri > Beloniformes > Adrianichthyidae > Oryzias > Oryzias javanicus. The sequence goes on along the minus strand of CM012440.1, from coordinate 9,762,814 downwards.
ACCATGAAGGTTTGACATGGTGAATAGCACCAATTTCCATCCACTATTTTTTTTCCTCCCAAAAAACTATCAATATGGAAATCAAATATCCTTGCTTCCTGTTTGTATTCCACATAAAATATGATTCCTTTGTGGTAACTCACCATTTTATTGATAATTTCAACCACCGCCTTAAACTCCGTCTGACATATTGAATATCTCAAATTAGTTTTGCCCCAGTGGCAATTTTAAGTGTTGACAGGCAGACACAATCCACAAACTGATCCCTGGTATCCAGTGTTACAGCTTACCATCCCCACGGTATTCCGATCAATAAAGCAATGGGAGACAACTTTCCTTTCCCCTCTTTTTTTTTTTTTTTTAAATAAGCAGCCAATCGGAGAAAGGGAAAGAGGAGGGGAGATAAAGACTCCAGGGGGTGTCTCTCCTCTAGTAGAAAATGGCACAGAAAGAGCTCCAGCCATATGGGAATATTGGACAGCTTACCACTGCACTAACCAGAGGGAAGGAAAAACACTGATCCGTTCAGACAGGAAACTAGACTTCCTATCAGAGGGGCCTTTGTGCCCACCAGGCTGACCTTGTTCCACACTGACGGAGAAAATGTTAAACATCAGGACGGCTTCTCTCACAGGTTTCAGACTTGCTAAGAATCAAAAAAACACAATTCATCATATTCATTCCCACTTTTTCTTGGTTTTTTTAAGTTGCAGCAAGTTATTTCCATCTTTGGTTATCAAGTCTAAGGCCAAGTCCGAATTCTTCATCTCCCACTACAACCTCTCCCTACCCCTCCAATTGTAGGGACATTACAAGCTATAGTGGTGTCCGTAACTGTTTTCTTAAGGAGAGGTCATAGGGACTTGTGGCTAGCTATCCCTCCGCCAAGAGGGTGATCCGTGTCGCGTTTTCCAACGGAGGAGAAGCGCATTTCTTCTCAAGGATGTTCCCTAAAGCACAGAAGTTTACACTTAAGTGTAAGTAATGACTTTTTGTTCTAGCATGGCTTTTTAAAGTTCTGAAAATCATGATTGTATGTATTTTCTGAGCGCTAGTAGCAACGCGCTAATGTAGGTTAGTAACGTCTAAATATGAAGACACTGGGTAAGCCCGAATTCCTTCCCGACTCACTATATAGTGCGTTCGCCATTTTGTAGTGCTTATTCCGATATAAAGTGCACTAGAAATTTCCCAGAAGTCTTTGCGAAAATCTAGTGTGCATCGATGCTCACTACATTAGAGTATATAGACCACAATGCATTATGGTCAAACAATTTTTGGGATAAAGTTTTCAAATGTAATTTTTTTTAACACACTATCAAAATTTTCACCATCACCACACAACTAAATTTCTTCACTACTCACTATGGAGTGTGTTCGCCATTTTGCAGTGGTTTCCAAATCTATTCCAAATTTGAGTGCCCTAGAAATTTCCCAGAAGTCTTTGCAAAAAAACCAGTGTACTTGTATTGAATAGATTTTTACTTTGTTAAATCAGTGAAATAATAAAAAAATAGTGATCATGGTGTCTGAATTTCTTTTAAAACCCAGGGCACTAGGTAGTCATGAACTGTAGAATTTTTTAGCAGTAAGAGATTAGGGCGGGAATTTGGACATAGCCACTATTTTTCTATATCTCTCTCTGTTTGGAGGGCTAAATGTAGGGGTAGGGGGAAGCCATAGAGGTAGAGGAAGAATTTGGATTTGGCCTTAAATATACATGCACCCATGGGTGCCACTGTGTCCAAAATAAATATCCAGAGAGCTTCTCAAATCTGCTCGATAAAAAGCATCCAGTGCCAAAGTGCCTGTAAACGCAAATTAATAAATGTGTAAATATATGTCGCTACAGTAGTTTTTGAGACCCTTTTGTGGCTTTACGTACAAAGTAGGCATCCAGTTAATACGCATTGAAAGTTAAACCAGGTTGACCAATCATAGACTCGAGTTTGGTACTTAAGTATGGCGTCACCTTTAATCATGAAAGTGCCAACCATTTAAAAATTAATAATAATAATAATAATAATAATGCATTTTATTTGGAAGCGCCTTTCAATACACTCAAGGACACTGTACAAAGTAAAAATATAAACATATGTGCATATATATATATAAAAACATAATATAAAAACATAGTAACATCAGGTAAAAAAAAAAAAAAAAAAAAAAACAAGTTCACATCATGATAAAATCAGATTAAAAATGAAGGAGCGTTATGAATTTGGGAAAGCAGATTTGAACAGGTAAGTTTTGAGTTTGGATTTAAAAACTGAAAAGGAGTCAACATTGCGGAGGTCAGGAGGCAGAGAGTTCCAGAGTTGAGGAGCCGAGCGACTGAAGGCTCGGCTCCCCATGGTAACCAGGCGGGCAGGAGGGACAGAAAGCTGAAGGGAAGAAGAAGACCGGAGAGAGCGGGACGGGGTTTTAATATGTAGAAGATCAGACAGATATGAAGGAGCCATTTTATGGAGGGCTTTGAAAGTGTAAAGAAGAAGTTTGAATTGAATCCTGAAAGTAACCGGGAGCCAGTGCAACTGTTGGAGAACGGGAGTGATGTGGTGGAATGAAGGAGTTCTGGTGATGATGCGAGCAGCTGAATTCTGGACCAATTGTAATTTATTTAAAGTCTTATTAGGAAGACCAGACAGGAGGGCGTTGCAATAATCAAGGCGAGAAATTGATCATGGAGGAGAAATGAATAACCGGTTTGTGTTCGCAGACAGAATTCTAGGACACCAAGTCTTTCATATATCGGAATAGAGCTGTGAAAGAAAAAGCACGGAGCAAAATTTGTGAGATTTGCACTGTTTTGACATTTCACATCAAACATACAGTAGTATCGGGCGGGAACACTCCAAAGTGCACTAAACTCTTGACGTCACATGTCTGGTGTCAATGTAACATAACAAAATATTTGTAATGTAGTGAAAACATTGGGGTTCTAACATTAATAAGCTTTTTTTTTCTTAAATTCAGCTGCTGATATTTTTAAGCTCCACACACACACAAACGAGATAACCAATAGTCCCTTGAAACAAAGTACAATGACATGCTATTGTGACTAATTTGCTAATGCTAATGTGACTATTTGGCTTAATAGGTCATTTTAAAGGTTCTGTACCAAAATTTTCTCAAGCCTTTTAGAGTAAACTACATCCCCATATATCATCATATATTATCTTTGGAACACTAAAAAAACAAATTATTTATGAAATATTAGTTATTCTCATGAGTTTTTCCTACCCGGAAATAAAACAACTCGATTCCTGAGGCTCCGCCTGCCGCTGTGTGTGGGCGCCACCCAGTTCATGACGTCATCCTAGAGTCTGTGGCTGCATGTCTTTGTTTCCCCACGAAAATTAACTGTACAAATTTTTTCAAAGATGGATGCACACACTTTGTATCTGCCTTTAGTTACCCCGGCCATTGCTACACTGGTTCACAACACAAATACACTCGGTGTTTGCACGACTGTGCCCGATGGAGGAGGGGGGAAGGGTTTCTTAAAGGAGCCCTGCGTCTAAAGTAATGAACACCTGTTTGAGCTGGAATTTATTGAAGGCAGGACATAATTGGAATAATTACGGTATTCTTCATCTAAAATAAAAGTTTTTTGCTAATCACCGCTAGCTCTGTGGAGAAAATGGGTGTTAGTCTGGGGGCGGTGCTGTCAGAGCAGACTCTTCCTGAAAGAGGCTGTCTCACTCCATGACATCACATTGTGAGGACCCGCTCATTTTCGTGGGTATGGGAGAGGCTGGTACTGAGAGTACAAGTTTTTAGATTACTCGGAAATGAGTGAATGGATCAAAATACCACTTCGGGGTTTTTTATAATGAGGATTGAACACAATACACTTTGAAAGTTGTTTTGTCATGGTATGGCCCCTTTAAAACATTTAAAATGGTCTTTGCCCCCAAAAAAGAGTTTTTATCTTGATCAGTTATGATGTAAAAGATAAAGTACTAGAGAGGCATATAACTCCCAAAAGTGAGCCTGAGAATAAAAACCATTGTTTTCTCGTATCAGAGGGGAAGGAATGGCAATCATTTAAATTGAGTTATGTCTTCTCTGTGAACAATAATGAAAGTAACAGAAATTGTTTTGCTTTTACTCAAGTAGGTCCATATTTTATAATCACAGAAGCTTGTTTCCAGTCACTTTCTAATCATTGTATTTTGCCGTATAGCTTTTTCTTCTGCACAATTTGCAATAAAATGGGTTAAACTTGAGTAAAGTATTCTGAACTCAAACACCTCTGGAGCCTGACATTGACGCCACAACCTCTCAAGCACCCCGGATCCCCTGGACCACTCTTCCTTCACCTCAAAGACACCATCCTTGAAACTCCTTTGCAGGATATTGTCTATATTTTTGATACACTTCCCTCGGCGATATAAATTGCTGTCTGTATCAGTCGCTATCACGTGAAACCTGGTGAGAAACAGCGAGAAGAGGGAAGATTGAGGGGAACACATGCTGGGTATAACCTTGTTGCGTGCGTGAGGGAAACAGGCTGCGTGTGCGTTTGACAGATCCGCACGACGAAAATACAGATCAGTTTTTGTTGAGATGTATATGTATCAGGGACGTGTGTTAAGGCAGAGAAGGAAAATTCCTTCAGCACGTGTCGGCAGTGGGTGTTCACAAGACATGAATGTGCTGGTTTGAGGGTATTTTCTTAGTACGTTTTGAAGCTCCAATCCATAGAAAAACATTAAAAAATAGTACGGCGGGAAACTAAAAGGCAAGTTACTAGACTACTATGGGTTCCAGCATTTGTCTGTGGAGATGCTGAAGAAGAAGGAGGCAGTGAAAGTGAGGATGGGGCATGAGGAGGAGGGAGAGCGCTTTCACATGTGGAGGCGGCAGGCGGCTCTTGCTGGCTTGTATTCTTGAAGTTATTTGTGGGCGACTGTAATTGAATGTACGGTGAGATGAACAGGATGCCCAGCAACCTCCCACGCAGGCCAGAAGTCAGATATGATCCTGAAGTGTGTGCCGGATCTGCATATTTTCTTAATCAATTGCGTGACTACTAACGGAGTAACAAATTTCCCTTAATTTCTGCACTGACATCTCACTTTAAGACGACTTGTACACCCTCTCTTGTCGAGTTTCTGCTTTGTGCTGCTGGAGATCCGTTGATGATAAGGCATGCTTCACAGACCGATGCGCTCATGCCATTTACTTAATGGAATAACGTTAGACTAATGTTTAGTGGGTTGATCTTGCTTGTGACAAACTGGATGGTGGATTACAGATTTATGGCTCACGCGCACTGCTGCGGGTAATCTGTTCCAGCTGAAACACTTCCCCAAAGGATACCAATTTTTCTTTGGGGAGATGAAGTCAATGAAGCTCAGTGCACCCATCCTCTTTAGATCCAGTTGCAGATTTAATCTAAAGATAAAAGGTCGCAAACTGATTTAGATGTCAATGATTAAGTAGGGATTTTTATAATCACATAAAATAGAATTGTGTAGTTTTACTGTAAAAGCATTACGGGGAGATGCCGGTTAGTAACTGATGGCTGCTACCTCGCTGATGTCCTGCCAACCTGAGATGATTTCTATGGCAACAACAGAGCGTACTCATGTTAAGTCCTTAAAGCTTACGAGTGGTGTAATGTTTCATAAGCAAACTCATAAATAAACCAACAAATTGGAATTAGAAAGATGCAGTTTCTATAGGAGCGCACGGTGTTTCTGCTGCTGCTTCTGATCGAGCTGCGTCATTACGCTTTAATGGCTGTGTTTCCTCTGTGAAATGGAGTTCCAAACATTTCGCAGAAGCAGGTGATTTAGTTGAATGAGTGGAATAGATCGAGTTACAGATGAAGTAGAAGTGGACTTGCTTCTGGCACGTCAAAATTCAGAACACTTGCCTTTGAAATGACAGAGCAGAGCAGAGGGAATTTTCCGGTCAAAGTACAGAGCAGGGGTGCCTAAACTTTTTTGCCAAAATCTAAACGGGAACCCGGCCAAATACAATATTATTTTGTATGTCATGAAATAAAAGGAGAAAATAAAGAATATTGTTTAATTTATCTTCATTCTGTATTCATTAAGGTAACACACATTAGTAAGAATAAAAAGTAACATTTCTCTTTGAAACCTTTAACAGCAAGGCGTTTTTAATTAAAAAACAAGAACAACCTAAACAAACTTTCTTCCAATGAAAACAGCAAACTGGGATCCTAGTGAGAGACGTGGAATTTGACCTTTGACTTTATCCGTTTGCCGTTGTCGCTGTATCGTGGCTAGCTAAGAAAGACTGCTAAAAGCATAAGAAGTGACCGTCAAAGCGCTTGGATATTTCTGGCAAAAAAAAGGAAACCCCAGGGCTGACTCACTTGGGAGTTGTTTCACCACGCGCAAAGAAAGTGCTAACAGCGCCACCTGGAGGCTGAAGGTATATTACAGCCGTAGAGTTTTGGAACATCATAGCCACATTATGAACACTCCGCGGCTTCCGCAGCCACGTCTTGTCAGGTCAAAAGATAGCCTTTGGCGGGCCAAATTTTTCCCCGCAGACCTCACTTTTGGCACTCACGGCATAGAGCAACCCCCCTTCCCCTCCCCGTCACTGAGAGCTCTCTGTTTACATGCTGTTCCGCTGCAGCTTCTCACGACCTGACATTAATCATGTGGAACCGTCTGTTTTGATGCTATGTATTTACAGAGTGTTGTTTTTGTTTTCCTACAACGGTGCAGTTTCAGGACTTTAGTCTTTCCCAGGACTGAAGGAACCTCGGGGTTGTGGTGGTCGTGTGGGATGCAGCAGTTATCATGCATGTAACTGGAGCTCGGTAAAGTAGATCTGAGGGGGAATTGGGTTATTGAGTTGGAGCTCTTTTTGGTGCTCACGTAACCATCATGGACGTAAAGACTAACCTCTTGCCAGATTCTCATAATTTGGCACTGATTTCAGAGATCACTTTGAGTGAAGGACTGGAACGTTACCCAGCTGGGGCTATGGCCTCGTCCACCTGGAGGACACTTTAGTGTCTCTACTGCTAACTCTCTATGTCGCGACACCAGAGTTGTGTTGCTGTCAGGCATGGCGCCCAAGGTGAAAAACAAATTTGGCGCCCCCTGCAGGTTCTGAAGTTCCAATGTCCCAACTGTGGCTCAAACCAACTACGTTTCAAAGCTAACACACTAACTGACTGCGCCAACGATCGGCTAATATTCAAGAGGAAAGGAGAGGATTGTAAAATGTAAAGATTTTGACAAAAGAAAGAAAAAAAGAACCTTCTAAATCGCCAGTTAAATTCATCTTTTTTGATCAAAACGCAGGGGGAGTGAATTTCCGAGCAGTTTTATATAAGTAAATCAGACAAACCTCTGCTTTAAGCCTGTGTTTCCTCCTCTTCCTTTTTTCATCTTTAAAGTTTTTAAGAAGCACTAATGCAACACCGCACCCCTCTCCTGCCCCCGACCCTGCATAGACAGTGCAGCGACAGGAAGGGAGGGGCGCTGCACTTTTGAGTAATTTTATTTACGTTTTTTAATTAATGTTTTTTTTTATTTTTACATGACATGAGTGGTGTGTCAAACTGTTAAACAATATATATATATATATATATATATATATATATATATAAAATTATTGTGATTCGGTGCCCCTTCAGCAGATGGAGCTGCAGGCGGCCGCCTAGATTGCTAGTTCCCAGGGCAGGTCCTTGTTTCTGCCCTGTGGGATCCGATACCAGTGAGACATAAACTTTCGACACATGATCGAGGAATTGAATTTTGATTGAGAAAAGGACATCCACATTTAAAGAGCTTCCAAACGGAAACTAAAGTGCGACTTATGACCCTTTGAATCTTCTGCAAAAACAGATAATTTTTTAAGTTGAAACTTTTTTTTTTTTTTAAATGCATTCCTAATAAAAACCAACAAAAAAAAATATAAATAAAATTAACATTACTCGTGCAGCAAAAATGGCAAACAATGTTGGAGCAAGCCAGCCGAACAGTTTTTATCCAGGTCCCAGCTCAGATTAAGAAAAATTAGGACTTAAATTGATCTTTTTATCTACAAGTCTCTTAATCAGAGTTGTAGTGAAGCTAGGGAGCTTGTGGCCTGCCGATTGTAGTTTGTTCAGCTTTTTCATTTTTTTCATCCGCTCCTGATTTACAAAGATTTGAATAAATAAATATTCAGAAATGCTATTTAAAACTGAATTTTCTTTATTTATACATATCCTTAACCCTTTAATACCGGAGCTCTGGTATTTATGTTTTTTACTGTAACTTTTTAACCGTTAAGAAGATAATTCCAGAAGATTCCTGAAAAGTTACAGAGGGACTCCTCATTTGTTGAGGGGTTAATCATGAGAAAAATGCAACAATAACATGTTAAAATCAGCAAGAAAACATATTTTTTTAAATCATATTTATTATCCCTTTTCCTCTTTGTCATTAGAAACAAAAACTACATCTTTAAAATCACGTTGTTTAGTTATTTTCCAATAAAAAGTTGCAAGCATAAAAAAACATCCGCAGTGCAGGTCATGTTCTGAATGATAAAGTTCATCCTATATTAAAAAAAAAAGCTGATCTGTGTGCACTGCATAAACAAAAGTATTTTTCTTATCAAAGAAATGATCTTATTTCAGAGATAATAATCAGACAAGTGTTTACACAACTGTTTTATTTAATTCATGAGGTTATTTGAGTCAAAACTTGAGGATTCCCTTTCATGTAAATAGAAACCCACCAGCAAACCTTTCAGACTTTTATGCCAGTAGAATACTAAACTTTTGTCTACAAACACTTATAGAAGCCAAAGTATTAAGGAGTAATAATAATGGACTTGAGAAGAACAGTGTTATAAATGTTATACTTATTTTATTTTATTTTTGGGGGGTTCATTTTTGAAGTAATTTGCAAGAAGTCAACTTACTAGATTCTGCCTCCCTGCAAGTCAAGATAAATTGGTTGAAATTCATTATTCCCAAAGCACACGTTGCAGAAATTTCAAATGCAAAATCCGTCCACAAAACCTCTCCTAAAATGTTTATTTTATGAGTCTTTTTCAATCCTCTCACTGTTTTATTTAACAATTCCGTCATCGTATCTGCCAAGTCATTTTCCGGATCCTCCGACCTCAGCATGCAGGAAGGAGGAGGAGGTTGACTCACTTCTGCCTCATTTTTGAAATCAGTTATGAGAGCATTTCCCTGCACTCTGAATGATATAAACCCGTCTTTGTTAAACGTTAACCCCCTCGGTCGGCAGCGGGCCTGGCTGTGTGTCTGTCCACTTGCAGCATTGTGTCGACGGAAAATGGGCTGGGTGGGGCGAGCTCGCCAAAAAAGCTCACAGTGCCCTCTTCTGATGACTTACAGTACAATCTTAATCACATGACTGTCTCCGTGGACTCTCGCACTCCTACAAGATGACTAATCTAACCTCAGAGGAAGAAACAATCCAAGAGAAAAGGACTTTCCAGTACATTCACTTTAAGTGATTTTTTTTCCAGTTTAATGTATTTTTTCTTTCATCAAGACTTGAACAAAATTAGTGTTTACAAACAAATACTTGAAAATATATTTATATATTCTTCACACTTAATCATTATCTTATAATTTTCTTGTAATTTAGCCCACAAGATATCACAATGTATGGCTAAAAACATTATTTATATTTATTGCAATATTTCTACCGCATGGATCCTTTTTTTTTTTTTGTAAATGAAACTTATTTGCAATAAAAAAAAGCTAAAAAATCCCAGGTGAGATTCATTTCAAGTACCGCTCTCGTGTCTTCAAAAGATATTTAACTCATGACAGAACTTAAAGCTTGACATCTCATCTTTTTCATCAGAACAAACTTCATCTGAAAAAGATAAAAAAGACTAGATATGAATGATTTAGACGATAAAGGTGTTTGGGGAGTCCCTAAGCATCAGTGTCATGCAGCCTGAGCGGCAGCAGGATGTAATGACCTATTGACCGTCAGTCTTTCTTGATTTAATGGGCTACGTCACAGGTGAAAGCAGAGTCAGGGGGGCATAAATTGTGTTTTTGATTGTAATGCGAGGAGAATATCCGAAGTCAATAAAAAGGTCAGGAAGGTTCGGTTCAGATGAGGACTGATGACCGAGAAGTGTTTCCATGTCAGATTCATCTCATCATTCGTCTGCGTCCATGAAAATAAAAAGGAGAGGGGTGTTTAGTCTGAGTACCATTTACAGCTTAATGTTTATTTTGTGAAGCAAGTACCTTAATATTTTCTAAACAGTGGGCTTTAGTGACGTTTTTCTCATGATGGAGGACAAACATAGTGAAAATTAAGCTTAAAAATTGCATTTTGAGTATGTCTTTATGTAAATGGTTGTTAAGCAGTAAATTAACAAAATGAACATAGAAAACCTGCTGGTTCAACAACAAGCTCCCTTTTCCTTACTTTATGGCTGGATAGCTTCAACGTTGCTCCCCGTTCTTGCACTGCTAATGCTAGGTTGGTGTCGTGAGGGACTGTTAGCTAGTTAGAGAGCGTGCAAACAGATGGGTGATGGGAAATGAGGGGCAGACCTCCTCATAGTCCTGCCCACAACTCATCAAATTTCAAGTGAACTCCTGTTTTCTTTATTTTGGTTAAAAACAGGATAATCAAAATTAGACGACCACTGGAAACGATTTTACTATACATTTAAAAGATAATCGAATACTTTAAAGAACTTGAAAAACATGAATGAAAGAAAAAACCACTCACATATACAGTTGTAAAAAAATGTCTTGAAAAGGCTTCACATATCAAGGAATCTTATTTTTAAAAATTTCTAAAGAAAAAAGAAAGTTATTTATCAATCAAATCAAACTAAAACATTATTATTCTACTTATAGAATCTGAACAAAAATTCATATTTTGTGTTTACATGTTTATATTTCATGTATCCAAATAAGTGGGAAAATATATAGGCATCATAAGTTGTCCTCATTTTTTCACATGACTGCATACAGTTTTATAACTGCAAGCTATACTGACACAAAACATTGTTATGGTGCAATGAATACTACCTATGTAGTAAATTTGAACCCTTCCCAAAGTAATGCAAAACTCATTAATTCTGAGACAAAAATAATAATACTAAAAAAAACCTGAAAAGGATAATTTATAACAAAAATGACTACAAAATAATGTAATATTTATGTTTTAATTGTGGCTGGTATTTGTACCAGGGTTTTTTTCACTGCAATATGACGACTTAAAATCAAGTTTTCTGTGCAGAAACTGTCCAAGTTAAAGCACAGAGGATTTGGACAAGCAGCAGTGTATTAAAGTGCAGAGTTTTGGGGGCAGCAGAGCATTTAGACTGAGGCAAGAACTTGTTGACTAAAGCAAAGCATAAAAAAAAGCCTAGTGTTTATATGACAGAAAAATAATACAAATATTTTCGTGCCATATTCGGCCATTTTGTTAAGACAATGCAACTTCACCTTTGATGGGTGGAAAAAATGCCACAAAGTATTTTTAAGAGGTACATTAACGCTAAAATCCATCAGTAACAATTAGAAGCTAAACAGAGTAACAACATAAAGAAGAGCTATTTTCCATCAATTAGAAGAAGTCAGCTTGTCTATTGGTTAAGAAGTAATCACACTACACTTGTGAACAAGTGTGCAGTGAGTGCATGTCTGAGTACCTCTCACCTGTGTGATTCCAGCGTGAAGGGTGCTTCAGTCAAATGTTGTTCATTTCCACCACTCAACTCACTCACAGCCGCATTTGGCTAAACACTTGGCTGCCTGAACAGGTGGCAACATCGAGAGCCAAACCAGCCATTTAGCTCTCCACTGGGCCCTCCACCGGGCCTGCACGTTTTAGAACGCGGAGGATAAACTCCACTAACATGTGAGTGGCACCATTTTAAAGTGCTATTGAGCTCATGAGAATGACTTCTTCCTCACTGGTTTTTTATCTTTACATCACGTTGACTTTTTTTTCCAATAGGAGTAAAAAATAAAAAAAAGGGAAATAGTAAGGAAAACCAAAATACATCCAATTTCAATGATTGAAGAATAATCTAGAGTTTAGTTTAATCTAAATGAGAATTTCTGCAATAGATGTTGTATGGAAATGAATTGTATTCAGTCGAGATTTGAATAAAAAGCGATTTTGTCCTCATTTTCTGTTTTTTGTGTTAATTTTTGTGTGCTTTTTATGTAATTAAAAAAAAGGTTGTGCACTAATCTAGTCATGAAAAATATAAGATGACCTGAAATTAAAAGTTGAAAGGTCAAAATGTGTCCAATCGTTTTGTTTATGTGCTTGTCACAATTTAGTCTTTTTTGTTCTTCCTATTTACTTAATCCATAAACAGTCTGAAAATAAACTTTGGAGACGTATTACAGTAAATGTTGACCAGTGAGAAATGTTTATATTTGTTGTCGAGTCAATTCTGATGACATCTTGGAGCACAAAGCAGCAAACTCTGTTTGTGTCCAGAATGTCGTGGCTACGGTCAACTTTGTGGCACAGTCTGATTTAAGAACATTTTTTATAATTTTTGAGATTTTTTATTTATTTATTTTTTTTGTTTTCTGAGAGGATTTTTTAAAATATATTTTGTTTATTTTTTTTCTAAATCTGCTTTCTGAAAAAAAAATTGAGGCTTTTTTTTTCTTTCAAGTCCTACAATAGTCCCAAAGTCAGAAGATAAGGAAACGTCTACAACTCAAACAAACACACTTGTTCCACAAACACACTAATTCTGAGATTATTTATGGTGATTTACTGAAAAATTGTTTGCTTCGGATGTTCTCGAATGCCTACCTCTGCTGCTGCTCATGCATCAACATCAAGGCAAACCTCAGAGCTAAAAAAAAAAAAAAAAAACATTTCACATTGGTAAGTATAACTAATACTTCCCTAATGTTTTGCTCTGTAGCGTTAGTGGATAAAGTCAGTGGGCAGAACAAAACAGACAAACTATATGATGATGATCGCATAAACAATACGGATTATGACACATTGTGACTTTTCAACTCCTAATTGCAGGTTTTTATGAGCAGATGAGCTGTTTGTAGTTTTTGCATAGTTAAAGAAAAAAAAAAAACATTTTTCCAGTGTGAATCTAAATTATAAAATATTTAGGAAAAAAATAATTGTGCTTTTTTCTGTTTTTCTTCAAAACCTTTGAAACACTAACTATAAATTAAAGAAGTTGAAAAAATATAGAGTTTTTTAAAGTCCAACTCCCCTTGTGAAAACCCAAGCACAAAGGCAGGTGCTACAACAACCTTTCGTGGAGCTCGCATTACTTCAAAAAAGGTCACGGGTTGACATTTAATCTGGAAAACTATATAAACAGAGTTGGAGATGATGAAAACTGGATCTAGTTTTTTATCACGAGGGATATGAAGGAAAGCAAAGCTTCGAACCTGAATAGCGCACCTTTGTTCTTCAGCTGTTTGATTAAACTAATTTCTGCCGAGGAGAAGAAACGTGAATAGTTGCAAAAAACAAAAGCTCTGGTCTAACAAAATTAATTACACAGATAAACCTCTGGAATTTTTCTGAACATTCCCTCACAATCGGACCCTGAGGAGCTCTTAAAAACAAACAAACAAAAAAAAAAAAACTGTGCATTTCATACATAATTGGCTTTAATGTCATCGAGCATTTTGCTTGTTCGACTGAAAGAATAATAGCCGAGGAGGCATGTTTGATCATGCATGATCATCGAAAAGATACAAATCTTCAGCTGTCCTTAGATGTTTTTAGAATGCGGAATGCTGGGAAAAAAATGAAACCTAGTTTAGATCAATAATATGGAATGCCTAACATGTTGCAGTCCACACATATGGCTGTTTAAAATTTTGAAAAAGTATATATATATACATATTAGATTTAGATTAGAAATTGTTTATTTCAAGCAATCAGGAAAAATAAGTGAATTCATGTGCAATCCAATCAATCATGAGAAGTTTACATCCATAAAGACATATCAAAGGAACAGGACAAATCTTGTTACCCACTCGGGAGGATGGAACACTTTAATGTGATCAGGCTTGTACTATTTCAGTGATTTAGGGTGTTTTTTTTTATTACAGAATTAAAAATGATGGGCATAAAATGTATTTTAGACACTTTGATTAAGTTTTAAGCTCAGCAGATGATCGCCTAAGTTTGCCTAATGATTTTATGGTTTTATGTCACTTATTAATACTCGTATTTTTAATTATTTTAGCAGTTGTTTTTTATTGTTCTTTGAACTTTTATTGTACGCCGCCTTGTTTTGACTGACGTCATTTATATGTTCTATATAAATTAAACTTAATGGGAAGTCCAACCCTGCTTAAGATTGAATAACGGCACTTTTATCATATAAAATGATATTTGTCTTTTTTTATATTTCCATTCAACTTTATGTTCAATATTTTGTGATACATGTTGTTTGATCAACATAATTTCAATGACTTGAAATGACTTTTCCTTTGTTATTTTCTTTTTTCTCAACAAATATTTCAGCTAAAGTCAAACTCTTTGTGCTAAAGTGAACTAAACTAAAATAAAAAAAAGACAAAAGACTTTAAGAAAGCAGGCATAAGTCGCTTCAGGTTTAAGATGGTTCCAAATCTAAAATAAATAAATAAATAAATACAAAGTTCTGTTTTCTTGACATTCCCAGCTGTTGTTACATCCAAACACCAACTAGAAAGTTCGGACTGAGGAATTAAAGATGAAGCCAGTCGGGTGTGAGAAGGTCTAATCCTGTGTGTGCTTGTTCATACCTTGTGTGTACGTACCATGGGCAGCTAAGCAGAGCAGCTGTGGTCAGACTTCTGCCTGGAATCACAAAGCCAAAAAACAGATAACGGTGCAACTCAATTCCACAACAGCGTTTGGTCCCAAGCCAAACGACGGCTTCCAGGAGGCTTTTAAGCCTCTTACAGGACTGGCTTCTACTCCTCCCTCGTCCAAGTTTTCATTTTCCCTCCCTCTCTTTCATTCCCCTATTCATTCATCCATTTTGTAGTTGTAATAGTGTTGACAGCGAGGGGAGACATCAACAACATTAGCCAAACGAGGAGACGGCAGAGTTACGAGACGAAATTGCTGAAAATATGCCCCATACTAACTTTCACAAGCGGGAAGAGTGAAGCCTCGAGTCTTCTTTAAATAAGAATAAAAAATGAAAAGGTGGGAAGGAAACAGCAGTGATGAGTGAATGCGTTCAGCTTATTTCTTCTGGGAGGTCCCGCTGCCTACGAGGGACGAGCAAACATTTAACTCTTGGCAGGATCATACCAACAACAAGCTTTTCCCATCCTTAAGTTGTATTTCAGATTAAAGGTGACACCAGCGTCTTTTGTCCCTCTTGTCAGCATCTGGCAGTTATTGCAGGCCTCCATCCAAGCAGGCAGAGCGAGTGATTGCTTTACAGCCGCCCGTCTTCACGCGGCCGGCCCAGATCCGAGCCCTCAGCGGCTACGGGCCTTGTCACATTTAATAACGTCGGCCCTAAAGATTTTTAACTGACTTCCATCGCCGTAAATTCTCCCACCGAACAATTATTGATTAAATGCTTTCTCTTTAATAATGGAGAGGCATAAATCTCCCTCTTCGTGAGAGACGTGGAATGTAATCTGATCAGAGCCTTGCATACCTGCATCCCTCGTGATTTCTTCAGTCGTTTCACTCACAAGAGGTATGTAAAGCAGCGAAAAAAAGACTAGAAAGAAAAAGCAGAAATGAAAAAAGAGGGAAAAATGGTGCAGCTGCTATTTGGAGCCAACCTGGCTTTCGGAGGGCAATTTACAGTACCTGCTGATGGCAATAAAAGCTAAGTGCAATATTGATTCCTGGCTTGTGTTTTTCTTAACAAAACAAACAAAACCAGCGCTGTGGGGAAGCTCATGAGTATGAGGCAAGGTGTTATAAAAATTACTTATTTTACTAGATGCTCCAATAGCATATGTTTTTGAAGGTTTCTTATTAACTATTTTTTAATTAGATTGCCAAAAAGTGTTCCCCAACATCTCTTTTAGTACAAAAAAGTTTTTCAAAAGTAAGAAGTATTACTGATTATTTAGAAGAACAAAAAAAAAATTTAAAATTTAAATTGTCGATGCATTTATTTCTTAGTGTCGATTGAATTTCAATATTATAACGTGGGAGTCCTAAAAACTTTGCTGCAGTTGGTATGGAAGAAAGGAAACAACTCGAGCTTTCTGATGACAGAAACTTGAGAAGTTTAAAAGTAGGTTAGATTTATGAAACTTTTATTCTGAAAAAAGGACCTAAAGTGGTTCGGGGAAAAATTATTTCATAGCAGTTTCAATATTTTCGTTTAGAATTCGTATAAAAGGAAACATTTCCCTTCTTTATTTTGCCCTGAATCTCCCTGATTGACAGCTGGGATCGACACGCCTCACGGCTTCTTTGGCTCAGTGGTTGTTGTGTTTCTGACTCCTGTCATGATGTGATTAATGTTTATCTCTGGTTGATGAGAAAGTGCTACAAGCAGCAGAAAGGCTCTCTGTTGGTTCGAGTTCCATCTGCGCGGGTCTGAAAAACTGATCAGGTGACAGTCCCGAAAACTTGTAAACAGCTTCATTGTTCTTGGCAGAATTTTAGTGGTCTGATTACATTTTAAAAAAACAGATTCAGATCCAAAAGTTTAAATCACATCAACAAATCACCCAATGCAAAAACATTAAATGTCACTACGACAGTTAAAAAACAGAAAAAATACAAAAAAGTATTACATTTAAAATTCCAGAAACTAAAACTAATAATAAAAAAAAATTCAGAAAACAAAAGTAATTTCCAGAAAACAAAATTAATTATAAAAAAAAATAGGTTTAAGAAGAAACTGAATTGATTGGATGATGATGTTTGTGTTTGGAAGACAAAGGAAAGTAGAATGACGTCTTAGTAAAGAGTTGATTAATTAATCTCTGGCCAGAGGCTTCACAGAGACATCAAGACTTAGAATATTTCATTTACTTGGGTTTCAAACGCACCAACTAAAAAAGAAAAAAAAACTATTTTCATTTATAGTTTTAAATATATATTATAAATATTTAATTAAATTATTCACCCAGTGAATAGTGGAAAATCATTCACTGTACATTTTCTTTTCAGATTGTGACTTCTGCATGGATGTTCGATATATATATAGTTTACTAGAAAATAAAACAGTCCTCCTAAGGCTCAAGGTAACACTTGGACACATCTACAAACTGTAACAGTGGGGTAATGAAGTGGAGCTGTACAGATCTGTCAAACTTTGTGCTGAACAACACTGCGCTTCCCTAATCATCATTGCAGGACAGCATTCATCTCAACTTACTGGACTGCTGAGTCCATGGAGCAAGCCAACAGCAAACCCCACAGTGTCCTTGAAGGAGTTGATCAATGAGACCTCACAGGACACTAAGGAAAGCTGCGGATGGAGGGTGAGTTGTACCAAAAAAAAAAAAAAAAAAACAGATGAAGGGATGTGTGTCTGCTGGGAAATGGAGATCAATAACAGATCATTAAGGAAGAGGTTTTCTTCAACCATGATGGCTTCAAACGCTTACACTGAATTCGTGTGCCGTTGTAATAATATTTGAGAATTGGTTAAAGCTGTTCCTCTGTCTTATGTCTGAAATAAATGTCCATAGTGCTTATTTTAATTTAAAAGCAGACGTAACTCTGCTGGTTTGTTAAAAAATTCTACCTTCCCTTTAAACATCACACAAAGTAAATCACGACAAATATATCTTGTGAAATCTGATGTTTAATGTGGCCATGATTAAAACTATCACCCTAAAGCAATGTACTCACCACCCTAGGCAACATGCGTTCAAGCAGCCACTTCCTATGGAAAGAGGATGTAAAATGCCCGCTAGCGCGTTTTGGGCTTCTGCTTTTAAAACTCATGTTCAGGCGTAACTATATGGAGTCTCGAAAGAGCCAAAATGAAATAAATATATACACCATTAAATAAATAAATAAATGTGGCATTAAATAAATAAATGTGGCAATAAATAAATAAATGTTGAAATAATGTGGCATTAAAAGATTAAAGAGCACATTTAAGTATTTCATGATATTTATTTATTTCATTGCCCAGTGTGGGTCAAAAGAGCCAAATTGAAATAAATATATTTAATATGAAATAAATAAATAAATGTGGCATTAATAAATAAATGTGGCAATAAATAAATAAATGAATGTTGAAATAAATAAATAAATGTTGAAATAAATGTGGCATTAAAAGATTAAAAGAGCACATTTAAGTATTTCATGACACATTTATTTATTTTATTGTCCGCTTGTACGTAGGTTAAAAGAGCCAAATTGAAATAAATATTCACATTAAATAAATAAATAAATGTGGCATTAAATAAATAAATGTGGCAATAAATAAATAAATGTTTTGCAATAAATAAATAAATGTTGAATAAATGTGGCATTAAAATATTAAAAAGCAATTTAAGTATTTCATGACTATTTATTTATTTCATTGTCCCTTGTGGGTCAAAAGAGCCAAATTGAAATAAATAAATAAATGTTGAAATAAATATATAAATGTTGAAATAAATAAATAAATGTTGAAATAAATTTGGCATTAAAATATTAAAATAGCAATTAAAAGCCATTTTTAACATTTCATAATATATTTTATTTATTTCATGATTTCATTATACTTTCATGAAACAGGAAGTGGAACGCCATGAAATTGCAATCTGTCAGATTCTCTCGTCAAACTCAGTGGGCGGGGTCTAACTCTCATGTCTCTGCTGTTGATCTGGCCTGGTGCAAAGTTTTTGTCTGAGTCCTCACTCACATACACGCTGCAAACATTGTTTTGGTGAAACAAAGAACTTTTGTTCGGGTCACCAAAACAAAATGTTTTCTCCGTCCGCTTCATGCATTCTTACTCCCGACTCATCGCTTATCAACGCATGGTAAAGTCGTTCTCGTGGAAACTCGAAGCTTTGAGGGATTCTGTCAAAATGTACCGAGTTGGCTGGTCCAATGAGATCAGCACCAGAACGCAACCGCAGACCCGCAGCTGAAGCGGGACCGACCCGGACGGACCGATGCTGGTCAAAACTGAGAGGAGCTGGCGGATCTGATTGAATCAATTTATTCAATCAATTTATTTCAACATTTATTTATTTATTGCCACATTTATTTATTTAATGCCACATTTTATTTATTTATTTCATATTAAATATATTTATTTCAATGTGGCTCTTTTGACCCACACTGGGCAATGACAATAAATAAATATGTCATGAAATACTTAAATGTGCTCTTTTAATATTTTAATGCCACATTTATTTCAACATTTATTTATTTATTGCAACATTTATTTATTTATTGCCACATTTATTTATTTAATGCCACATTTATTTATTTATTTAATGGTGTATATATTTATTTCAATTTGGCTCTTTTAACCTACAAGGGACAATGAAATAAATAAATGTGTCATGAAATACTTAAATGTGCTCTTTTAAATATTTTAATGCCACATTTTTCAATTTATTTATTTATTTCAACATTTATTTATTTATTGCACATTTTATTTATTTAATGCCACATTTTTTATTTATTTCATATTAAATATATTTATTTCAATGTGGCTCTTTTGACCCACACTGGGCAATGAAATAAATAAATATGTCATGAAATACTTAAATGTGCTCTTTTAATCTTTTAATGCCACATTTATTTCAACATTTATTTATTTATTTCAACATTTATTTATTTATTGCCACATTTATTTATTTAATGCCACATTTATTTATTTATTTAATGGTGTATATATTTATTTCATTTTGGCTCTTTCGAGACTCCATATAACTATGCCCGTTTGTGGACTCTGCATTAAAAATAGGAATGTCCATTGAATCTACGTAGCCAATTATATCACGTTGAATTTTAACCAATCAGGGACTCTGATTTGGTGGTGACGCATGGATTTGGTTTACCTGGTGAACCAGTCAGGAACCTTTGTTTTCCAAATAAAGATATACCAAAGCCAATCCATTGCCATGATGGTAATCCATATCATTCCAAGGACAAAAACAAACTAAACCATTTTTAATCCCGATGCTCTGATATTTCACATTTATCCTCTTCCAATCGTAGACTGTAGAATCTTGGCCCCTCCCCCATTGCGTTCCAAATAGGAAGTACCTGCTGGCTCTACAGTCCCATAGACTTCTATAGAGAAATAAAGTACTATTACTCAGTCATTCTAGTTGACAGATTAACCATTCTTACTCTGATACATTTTTCTTAACATCTTCTTTTCGTTTATCCCATTAGAGGTTGTAACAGTGAAACAGCTTCCACTGCTTCGCACCGGTGATTTGGCAGAGATTTTATCCTGGGTGCGCTGGCACAGGGGAGCAGGTAGCAGCGTCAAGGGTCTACCGGGGTAGGCTCAGTGCACACCCTGGGGATGGCAGTCCTACACCCAGCCCACAGAGCCGTCCAGCCGCTTCTTTATTTCTTTTTTTCTGAATTGACCAATCAGAAACCTCAGTAAAAGCATGTGGTGACCGCTGGCCCCACCTTGAACGTTTGACAGATTCTCCTGAGCCACTTTCGAAGGAAGGGGCGTGGACTTCCAACAAGCTCACTCATGACTTGCAACAGCAGGACCTAAAAACGTCACTCAGACCAACTCGGACCAATCACTGCTGTCTGGCTCCAAATGGCGGCCATCATAACGCGTAAAAATGGTAACTGAATAAGGCATTTCCTATGGGTGATGTCGCACCCGGTCTGTCCAGAGATAATAAATACCGTCTATGCTCTCAACTGTATGAGGTTGACTCGTATGAGGTGGGCCAGTAAACAGCAGCACGTCCAGTGTAAACACCATGGGTTGTACGTCAAATGCCCGGTGTTTACGTATCTTCTGAAGTGATGTCCCAAGTGTTTCTTCGTCTTCAAAAATCTACCTTCCTACTGTCATGCCACAAATGTATTTTTGGTCAAAAATCCTGTAAGAACAAGTTCTGAAAGACCAGCATCAATAAAAAAAATATTCCCCTGTGAGTGCAAACATCAGATGCAGGAATTTGAATTTTCAGGAATTCAGTTGCAGGTGTTTTAAAAGCAAGGATATTCCAACATCAATACACGTTACATCCTTTGTTTTCACCATTTATCAGATGAACAAAAGACAATCTAAATGTAATTAAGCATAAAGACGGAATGCACACACATCCTCACAATGTATCTTCAGCATAGTAGTATTAACCTTTAAACACAATTAACTTTTTTTGGTTCAGGAGAGCATACAAATATCTGGTTAAATTTTGACAAAAGTGTCAAGGGTAAAACTTTTGAAAAATAAAAATGTGCAAGTAAATCTTTTAAAAGGACAGCGTTTTCTATGTATTTTTTTTATTTTTTTAAGCTTGTAGCCATGTGTGTTTTAGTCTGATTATTAATTACTACCAAACTGATTACTAAATATTCATTACAGGAAAAGGACCACCCAAGAAGATTTTGCTGGTCCTGAAATGATTAGATGATGAAACCACTGGGGAGGAACCAGCAGCTCCGCCAGCATGAAAAACTGGATCGCACCGGTTTTGAGGAGCTGCAGCGAAAAGGATCAAGATGGAGATTCGAGTGCAAGAGTCCGGCTGGTATGTTCCGAAACAGTTGATCCTCCCAATGCTGGATGAGCCAGAAGCATTCAAGATCTGAAAAGTTGTTTTCTTCACAAAAGTAAAGATAAAGTTGTCGATTAAAGTGGCATTCATTCTAATATTTACAAAAAATGTATAAGTGAATTAATTATTTAAAAAAAAAAGGTCAGGTTTTCTTACAATTGTTCATGCAGAGCCCCTTAAATTGATGAATAAAGGGGGTGGAGAAAGTGACTGTCTCAGCATGCAGTCTTTATTCAAGAAAATGCAACTTTATTGATTAAATGGCAACATTTACTCAATAAAATTGTGTGTTTAGGAAGCATTCACACTATAGTGATTCCCCTTTTTTCGTTACCTAAAAACTCAATCACACTTCCAGCTCTTTCAGGATTCTTGGTATCAAAACATTCAGCTTGTTCAGGGCATTACTGCTTTTTGGTATTCATAAACTTTATAGTTTTTTAAATACTGAGCAAAAGTAGATTATTCGTGGACTATGTTTTAATCTTTTATAGTAATTAAAAAAATTGGAACTTCGCTAATATTTTTGGCTAATTTGTTATCTACTGCAGGTTTTTAGGCCAATTTACAGTTTAGCTTCTATTTTAGCAGAAGGCTAATGTTTTTAACTGATTTAGTTTAAGAAGGAATTTCTTGCTATTTTGGAGTTTAGCTAGTATTTTTAATAAATGTACTAGCTTTTTTTTAGGCTAAATTGGCCTCTACTGAAGTTTTTTATGCTAATTTGGAGCTTACCTGATATTTTAGCAACATGCTAATGTTTTGGAATAATGTATTAACTACTGAGGGTTTTTATAAGCTAATTTAGATTTTATCTTCTATTTCATTAACAGGCTAACATTTTTGACCAATTGAGTCAACTGAGGATTTTTAGGCTATTTTGGAGTTTAATTTGTATTTAAGCAACAAACTATCTTTTTGGCTAATTTAGTTTCTAAAAAGGGTTTTTGGGCTAATTTGGAGTTTAACTCATATTTAAGCAACACACTAAATACTTATGCAAAATTGGCATGTGTTAGGAATTTTTAAGCAATTTCTACAATTTTGTCTTGAAATTTAGGTCAAACTTCAGTGCTCTTTCATAGTTCTTTAACAAAACTTCCATCTTTTAGTAATCTTAGATTTTACAAAAAGCTTTTGCATTTTCAGCACTTCAGCATTAAAATAAATTGTGTCACCATTTTCAGCAAAGAGCTTCCACATCTTTAGCGACTACTTTCAGCAAAAAGCATTCACGCTAATATTATCGCAGGTAATGCAACTTTGATGATCATGTTGTGACACAGTAAAGGTAAAAAAAAAAAAAAAGGTTATCCTTTAATACTTAAACTGCATAATCCCCTTTTCTTTGTTATACGGTCCCCCTCTCTCTGCATTGTTGAGTTTTAATGATTGACATCATAATGGGCTGAGCTAAATTATGATAGAGGTCAAATTAGAATTTAATCATCTCCCTCTTACCCCATGTCCCTCGAGGGCAAAATGAATAAACATGATTCTGCATTAGACTGATGAGCTGGTTACACAAAAGTCGTGATAACTCGCTCGATTTTTGTCTTTTGTCGCAGCTTTAAAGGGGAGAGAAAGAAGCAGAGCCAGTGATAAGAAAAAAAAGAAAAATATAAAAGATGAAGAAGATTGGAGGCAGACCACAGTCATCTGGCAGTATAATGTTCCACAACAATCTTGGCAGGGTTTTGTCAGATTTGATCAAAAGCTGTTTTCTCACATTTTATTGGTCATATCAGTCATTCTGACATGTTGGCCTTGAACCATGAATAAAATACGATGCTCTCTGCTAACCTGTTATTCTAATTGATGACCATCTGAAAGTGCCAAACATAACGGGGATATCATACCAGTATCTGTATTATTTCACAGAGCAAGAGCAGATTTATTGATGATGAATTGTTGGATTTTCACAGCAGAGTATTTCAAATATGCCTGACACTCTCGAAGGCAGCAGTAGTGAAACATACTAGAAAATGTCTACCATGTATCATCCAATAGTAATCCCGGCATTTATTTCAAATATTTGGTTACCAGTTCTGTGTTTATGAGACAGGCGTCTATAGGAGACTGGCATTTGTTTGGTGATGGCTAAAGTCTTCAGCCTATTGAGTGAAATGAACAGAAAAATGACCCTGGGTTGTTCCCAAATGATCAAATATTGTGGAGATCGCACCAACTGTTGGGAGAACTTTAATTTTATTCTAAGAAATGTACCAAATCAATGGAGGAAAAAGTGCAAGCAAATTTAGTATCGAAAATTCCATTTTCATAGTTCATAGAGACAGGAGATAAATGAAGGTAAATGGAAGATAAATGGTCAGTTATGTCGTCAAACTTCCTGATTTGTAAGACAATGAAAAATGATTTGATTTTATATATTTTTTTCTATTATATTGATTTAATAATTGCATTATTTCGGTTTATAATTGATAAAGAATGAAAAAAATGAAAAGCTTGAAAAAGTTGTCAAAAAGCTTTCATTTTATTAGAATTAATTTGTAAACTATACAAGTGTTTTCTCTTTTATTTTTTAATTGGGAGGTGGGTGGACCCATGAGCCAACAAGGCAAAACTCTACTTTGCCAAAACCAGCTGTCTATATTTAAGACTTTAAAGAAAACTCCAATAAACTCCCACTTGAGTTAGAGTTCCATCATGAACGGCACAGATATTTATCAAGTTTTAGTTGGATGCCATCTTTACCAGTGAGAACAGGTTTTTCTCCAAAAAACTTGTCCGGGATGAGTCCAAATAGCATGTTTACATGACACTTTTTTTATTCTAATCAGGCTTCTAGATTAAATTAAAAATTGTTTATTTCAAGCAATCAAAAGAAAAAAGTAAATTCATGTGCAATACAATCAATAATCAGACGTTTACATCCATAGACATGTCAAACACAGGATGACTAGACATTAAAAGTTTGCCTGAAAGGGAATAGGAGGAAGTGAACTTATATAATCCCACACCGGCTCGACCATACCATTTCCTTTACATGTATTATCATTATCCAGTTCGTAACTTAAGATCAGATATTTATGTCTTTCCAACATAGATTCAGGTTATTAGAAATCCACAACTAATAATAAATTCTGATTACAGGTGTCCATGTAAATGCAGCTACTTTGAAGTCAATGTAAAGAAACGATCAGAAGTCCTGTTGCATGATTTGAGCGTCCGAGTTAAAAAATCTGAACTTTGGTCAAGCTTTGGGCACAGATATGTTCAAAGACGTCCAAAACCAATCCAGGGAATCGGATTGATCTCGAACTGAACTTTATGATATCTAAGTTATTTGCATTGAGACAATACTAAAATGAAAAACAAATCTGATTTAATTCTTATTTTTTTCCCTCCTCGGACTAATGCAGGGATGTGAGTTAAATTTGATGCACAGATCGGGTTTGGTGTGAATGCAGCATCAGATTCTCGCTGGTCAGAGGGCCGTAGCAATTGTACAGTGAATGAGAAGGACCAACCACAGCAAGATGTTTCCAGCACAGGTATACAGACAAGTAAAACCTAACAACACTCGTGTCAAAGTCAAGGCCCTGGGGCCGGATCCGAATTCTATCCGGCCGTCCAGATCATTTTATT
This sequence comes from Oryzias javanicus, assembly GCA_003999625.1. NCBI lineage: Eukaryota > Metazoa > Chordata > Actinopteri > Beloniformes > Adrianichthyidae > Oryzias > Oryzias javanicus. Next base: position 9,737,550 of record CM012440.1, on the reverse strand, counting down.
ATATTAATATTATGGCCCAATGTTATTTTGCCCTTAGAATTTTAGCATTAAAATTCTAAGAATCATAGATTTCATAGAATTCTCATAGAATTTTGACAAAAATATATATATTTTTATATAGAGTAAAATATTGAAAGTTAAAGTTTAAGTTGATAATATTCATGCCTTTTCATTATTCATAATTCATAATAATTCATAATTATTCATAATTTTTAGGCTTTTTGGGTTAGGTAACATTTATATGCTAGCTGTTTTGGCTAATTTAGGCTTTTTTTCCAGAATGTTTTACAGTTTAGCTATTTTTCAGCTACATGCAAGCTGTTTGGCAAACCTAAGTCATTTCTGCCTTTTTAGGCTAATTTGGCATTTAGCTAAAATTGTAGTTGGCTATCAGCATTTTCAGCTATTAGCTTCAGTGATATCAGCTATCAATTTCAGCATCTTCAGCTATAGCCTTTTCAGCGGCAAAAATCAGCTTACAGCGTTCACAGTAGCATTATCGTAGGTAATGCTAATTATCTAGTTCATAATTATGTTAAAAAGTTACAGTTTTAAATTTAGTTTCAACATTTTTAATAAATGTTTATCCTGATCTTTTTTTTTTTTTTTTTTTTTTGAGGAAAAAAAGTAAACTTCACTGATTTGGCCCACCAACAGAATCTTTGCCAGCTCTGTGTGCCATTGCACAAGCTGGAGTCATTTGTCAGAAGGCCTGAGAAACCAACGAGCAGCAGCTTTACTTTGATGCAGAACTTAATCTCATCCTGACCAATGCTGACTCTTCTACAAGGTTGGCCACCAACCTCAGGGACATTATCCCCTTTACAATTAGGACACAAAAACAAATACAAGTGAGTAGGAAAAACTTCGCAGCAGCACAAGACAGATGACGATTGAGGATTTTGTAGCATGAATGGCTAGCAATTAATACTCATATGAAGGGTTGAATATGTGATATTCGCCTTCAGATCTGGTCAAAGTTATAAAGTTTATTAATCTGCAATTTTCAGATTCACCTGTAGGGGGCACCACCTCGTCAAAGAGGAAATTATCACTTTAATTATTAGTTGTTATTTCTAATTAATAAAGTAATACTCAAATTTATCAGTCTACTTATCCAAAAGGAAACGTGAGTGTCTTTACCTTTGAAGGGACGTTTTGTGAACCATGGAAATTATGAGACAGAACAACGACTTCTTATACACGTTCATTTATTGCATAAAAGTGGATTAACAAGAAGGATTATTGAGTGTGAAAGCACAGCATTGATTATACTTTGCAGAGATGAAAAGAAGAAAGAAAACACTTTTCTAAAACTATTCAAAATGCATACGTGAAGAGAGCAAAAATGAAATTTAAAACAAATTAAAATTATGTGAATGGGCTGAAGGTGTATGACTGCAATGTCTGATGTGTCTGATCTAATGCAAATTAATGTTTTAATAATAATCGAGATAAATGTTCTTCTGGTGATTGAAACAATAATTACTTAGTTGAATTCTAAATCAAAGAAAATGTTTCTCTGACCAAACAGTAAAACGCTGGAGCAAGTCTTCTCACCATGCGGTCTGGTTCTGGTTCCAAAGAGCACAGGAAGGCCTCTCTTTAGTTTCAGCTTTGAGAGACTGCCCTTCTCCCGAGAAGTCAGCCAGGTGTTGAAGTTAGAATCTGTCCCCAAGGAAGATTCAGGTTGTTGTCCAGGGTTTTTTAGTCTCAAGTGGTCAAGTCACGCTTGGTTCCAAAAATTAGCGACTAAATTAAAAGTTTTCAAAGCTGGCCGGGCTACAAAAACTTAGTAATTATTTTGTCACTTATAAAAATTAGAAAGAAAAATGAAAAGTTAAAATTGCATAAAACGTAAAAGGTTGACGGTTCGGTTTGTTTAATCTTAAAGATGGAAAAATCTCACAGAAGTTTTCATCTCGAAGTTATTAAAATCTTACAAGTTAATTCTTTGTTCTGAGCTGTCTTTGTTCTGAGTTTCCCTCCAAAAATCTTTTCTGCTTGAAGCTATCTCCTTGTTTTCTGAGAGGTCTTCCCTCATTCACTTCAGAACTCCATCTCTTGACTGACTTTCAGTTTGAACGTGCGAGGGACAAAGGCCCTGAAACTGACCAATCAGAAACGAGTTGGGCCGGTCTTACGCCCTCATCTAATTAACATACTCCAATAGGCTTGTTAATTCCTAATCTGGGGGTGGGGTCCTAATTATGGGGGTGTTTGTGGGCGTGTGCGTGTGTATCAGAGAAAAAGCCCTTATAGCCAACATCTCTTACCAACATTAAAGAAATAAGAAACATTTAATTCTTTTTTTAATCAACTCGTCTCATAAGTAGAAACCCTTTTTCTGGAAAGAAAACAAATAATAATAAGCATCCACATTTAAAAGATAATGCAATCACACTGAAATTTCACACAAGATGAAGCGAGAATCAAAGCGAAATGATTTGTTTCTTTTTTTCTTTTGAAACTCTTCCTGTGGAAAGATTGAACAACTTTAGTTAAATTCACTAAGAAAAAAAAAAACAACGGTTAAGGTAACAAGTTATAAAAACATTCCATGACCAGAACAAAGGAGGATTCTTCTCAACCCACATCTGGTGTGAGTGAAGCTGGGGGTTGGCTGCAAGGCTGTAAATTTGATCTGGTGGGTTGGTGATCCTCAGACCTGTGAAATGTCGATTGTCAACAAATGAGAGCATTTTCTTGTGGCTTCAAAAGAACTTTATTCAATGGAATGCACTTTTCTGGACGTCCTGTAAATCAAAATGGCTGGTTAGGCTCCAGAGTGGCTGGTTGTCATGGTAACCTGGGATTACCAACGTCCTCCTTTGCGGGGGGAAGTTAAGTGTTTCGGGGTCTGTTTGCCATCCAGTCTGAGAGGTGTTACGGGAGTGAAGACCAATGCCTGTTGAAAGGGGGGGGGGGGATGATCTTTATGGCCTCAGCAAAATTCCTTTGTTAGTTAAGGTTCTGGGATCCATGGTTTCATGCTACATATTTTTGTTTCGACTTGTTCCTGTGGAATTAGTTGAAACAACAAGATACAGAGAAACATGGGATTCCCGATGAACTTTCTGGAAGCCGCTGGAACGCCAGAGTAATCCGCTGAAAACAGTGGGGTCAGAGTAATTCAGTGAAGGGGGTCAAACATCCGAGTAATCCTCACGAGAGCCACTAGGGTGCTGGGCGACTCTTCTGGGAGCGTTGGACGTTCAGCCGGGTCCTCAGGCAGGTGTGGGTGTAACTGCAACTTTACTGCTGTGGTCAGAGGCGTGACTCAAATCTTAAAATAAGTCTATATATTCACTTAATCTTAGTTACTAGAGTAGTGTAATAGTCTAGTGTCTAGATCTAAGTGTTCTATAATGAAGAAAACAACATAGAGAGGAAGAGAAAAGAAGAAAGAGAAATACGAGTAGCTGTTCAGGTTAGGCAGGAGTGCCTGCAACCTCACAGAGGATCGACGAGGTTGAGAAAGGCTGGAGAGAGAGGTTCTGCTCTAATGTTCTTCTCGAGGGCCCCCCCCTGACCTGTCGCTATCATTGTTATCTCTTTCAGCAAATCTCCGTCGGGTACCTCTCGATGGTTTGTCACCCAAAAATGACCACTCGCGTCTGGTAAACTCTGGCTGCCTTTCAATGAAACGGATTACCTCACGGCTCGAAGTAAGATTGATAAGATCGATCTTATCTTGAATGATGGCATCTGGATAGTTCTTGAGATAGAACTCAATGTCATCCAGGTATGCTCGAGGATCATTAGGGCCACCAGGGGTTGGTTCGAATCTGGTAAGATTTCGAGAAATTTTGTCTAAATCTCGATCAGAAGGACACGATGACGAGATTCATCTGCCCTAAAGTCATGGAATCGATTCGCCTGTGTCGACCTTGGAGTCCGTGCAGAAAAGGAGGCAGGTGCAGGTGCTGAAAGAGGTAATCCGCCAGAACTATCCCTTTTAGCCTGTGCACCCCCTTTTCGTCTTTGAAAGTTGGATGAATCGGCTGACAGGTGTCAGATTCAAAAGATGGCTTGATGTCTGCTGTTGCAGACTTAGGTTCCACCATCAAGTGCTCATATTGTTGATCGGAGGCTCTCGTTTGGTGGTGGTGTAAGCTAGTTGCTCTTGCATTAGCTCAACCTGTCTTTTTGGTCATCTAACTGTCTGGTTAGATTAGCATTTTCTCGTTGCAATGTAATTATATCGTCTTCAGCTGCATGCAGTCCTATTTGAGAAGCTTCGTAAGCTTCTTGAACCTCCATGAGCTGCAGCTGTTTTGCTACCAGTTCATGCCGATAGGCTGGGGCCTGGGATTCGCAGTCTTTTATTTCTCTTTTAATTTGATCATTTTCAGTTTTTAGTTCTTCATTCTGAGTCGTCAGTGAGTGACCTGACGCTCCAACTCATCTGTTTGTCTTGAGCAACCTCGCGCTGATGCTGCAAAAGTTTATTCTCCTCCTGGGTTTGAGAAAGTTTCTGCGAGCGCGTGTCGAGCTTCCCTAGCGCATGGTTTAACAAACTATGAGCGGTTTTGAGTCGAGCTGTGAGCAGTATGGCTAGGCTACCAAGTGTTTTGGTCCACTCCTTATCCTTCGGTGGATCATTGGTAATTTCAGCCACTACCTCAGAGAGCTTAGTCTCCAGTTCAGATGCGGTTAAGTTCTGAACTTGATCTTCAAAACCTGGAATGTGATTTTCAGTGATTTCTGTCAAGGCAGCTTCTAGATCATCAAAAAGGTCCCTATGGCTAGAGTCCTCAGAAGAAACTGCGTCAGTCATTTCTAAATCTGTTGCTCAGCTGATGAGGAATGAAGCTGGAGGGTTTAGACAGCTTTGTTTAGCCTCAATTAGCAAGTACCGAAACTTTAGCTTTTAGCTTCAAAGTCACTATATCATTAGCTTTAGGCCCCTTAGCATTAGCATTTAGCATTAGCGTTAGCTTTAGCCTTTTAGCTTTTAGCATTTAGCATTTAACCTAACTGCCAGTAGGGGAGATGACAAGTGTGATATCTATTTCAAGCCACAAGGGGAGTCAATGAACCACTGACTTAGCAGACCTTCCACCTACTGCTGTCTACCTAGATTGCACAAACTTTCAAGTCTCTGAGTGGATTAAATATAGGTCTCTATATCTATGCTTCCACAGTCAACCTGCTTTGGTTCAATGCAGTCCAAGTACACACACCTCCTCTAGGCCAGTACGTCTATGGATATTAGTCCCAACCTGTAACTTGGTTCAACACACAACTTCTGATTATTATTAGAAGAGGGTAACACCTCTGGCTCAGAGGTCCACCTCCTATGACCCTGACTGCGTCACAGCTTTAGCCACACCCCTTGGGTGACCCGGAAGTTCCTCCTTCCTTTCTCCTCAGTTTTACTCCGCGCTCGTCGCGAACACACCTAAAGCAGGCAGTTTTTTAGCAGAGGCAGCTAAACGTCCTGAAGACAAAGCAGTTACTCACAGCAAACCCTAAAGCTGGAAAAACGGAGTGATTGCAACTTTTGGATTTAAGCTAGTTTGGTGTAACAGCTTGCTATCTCTAAGGTGTCTTTTGCACTGATAAAGTAGGGACAAAGAGTCTGCAGACCGCGCCTGCGTGTGCTTTCAGCACAAGAAAAAAGGGGGGTCAGGTCTGCCAACAGACTGACGATCGCTCCTTCAGAGAGCTTATCACACAGCCCAAAACGCGCAGTTATATCCTAAAATCCTTGTTAATTTTAGTAACCCGCTACGGCTGACAAGAGTGCTTTCCTGCACTTTCATAAGACGTTTACGTCTTATAAACGTCCACTCATAGATAAATCTATGGGTGAGGTCGGCCGGAATCCTCAGCCGCTGGGACGACGGAAGTCGGGCCTGTGTCCTGGAACACGCAGGTACACAGCCAGAACTTTCCGTGGAAAGAATTACACAAGACAGGAACACGCTGAACTTCTGTAATCTTTCCAAAGGCCTTTCAACTTATTAAAACGCATAAGCATAAATGCGCAAATGCATGCAAATTATCACGGTTCTGCTCCGTGCAGAAAAGTTCTGTTTCACAGAATCATCTGTTACGCTGATCGCACAGCGTCACAGGCTTCCAAAGCCACACAAACAAGTTCTCAGTCTTAAATAAGGGAAAAGTCAACAGCTCAGAGTACTCAGGAATTTCATTCAGAACCGCAGTTACGTTTTAGATGCACAAACCTTTCTAATTAACCTGTTTATCTCAATATTTCCAAGTTCACAAAACGTTTTCAGAGGCCTCACACGGGGCACCATAAATTAACCTGTAGCATGAATGGCTAGCAATTAATACTCATATGAAGGGTTGAATATGTGATATTCGCCTTCAGATCTGGTCAAAGTTATAAAGTTTATTTATCTGCAATATTTCAGATTCACCTGTAGGGGCACCACCTCGTCAAAGAGGAAAATTATCACTTTAATTATTAGTTGTTATTTCTAATTAATAAAGTAATACTCAAATTTATCAGTCTACTTATCCAAAAGGAAACGTGAGTGTCTTTACCTTTGAAGGGACGTTTTGTGAACCATGGAAATTATGAGACAGAACAACGACTTCTTATACACGTTCATTTATTGCATAAAGTGGAGTGTTATTAACAAGAAGGATTATTTGAGTGTGAAAGCACAGCATTGATTATACTTTGCAGATAGAGATGAAAAGAAGAAAGAAAACACTTTTCTAAAACTATTCAAAATGCATACGTGAAGAGAGCAAAAATGAAATTTAAAACAAATTAAAATTATGTGAATGGCTGAAGGTGTATGACTGCAATGTCTGATGTGTCTGATCTAATGCAAAATTAATGTTTTAATAAAATCGAGATAAATGTTCTTCTGGTGATTGAAACAATAATTACTTAGTTGAATTCTAAATCAAAGAAAATGTTTCTCTGACCACAAACAGTAAAACGCTGGAAGCAAGTCTTCTCACCATGCGGTCTGGTTCTGGTTCCAAGAGCACAGGAAGCCTCTCTTTAGTTTCAGCTTTGAGAGACTGCCCTTCTCCGAGAAGTCAGCCAGGTGTTGAAGTTAGAATCTGTCCCCAAGGAAGATTCAGGTTGTTGTCCAGGGTTTTTTTAGTCTCAAGTGGTCAAGTCACGCTTGGTTTCCAAAAATTAGCGACTAAATTAAAATTTTCAAAGCTGGCCGGGCTACAAAAACTTAGTAATTATTTTGTCACTTATAAAAATTAGAAAGAAAAATGAAAAGTTAAAATTGCATAAAACGTAAAAAGGTGACGGTTCGGTTTGTTTAATCTTAAAGATGGAAAAATCTCACAGAAGTTTTCATCTCGAAGTTATTAAAATCTTACAAGTTAATTCTTTGTTCTGAGCTGTCCTTTGTTCTGAGTTTCCCTCCAAAAATCTTTTCTGCTTGAAGCTATCTCCTTGTTTTCTGAGAGGTCTTCCCTCATTCACTTCAGAACTCCATCTCTTGACTGACTTTCAGTTTGAACGTGCGAGGGACAAAGGCCCTGAAAACTGACCATCAGAAACGAGTTGGGCCGGTCTTACGCCTCATCTAATAACATACTCCAATAGGCTTGTTAATTCCTAATCTGGGGGTGGGGTCCTAATTATGGGGGTGTTTGTGGGCGTGTGCGTGTGTATCAGAGAAAAGCCCTTATAAGCCAACATCTCTTACCAACATTAAAGAAATAAAGAAACATTTAATTCCTTTTTTTAATCAACTCGTCTCATAAGTAGAAACCCCTTTTTCTGGAAAGAAAACAAATAATAATAAGCATCCACATTTAAAAGATAATGCAATCACACTGAAATTCCACACAAGATGAAGCGAGAATCAAAGCGAAATGATTTGTTTCTTTTTCTTTTGAAACTCTTCCTGTGGAAAGATTGAACAACTTTAGTTAAATTCACTAAGAAAAAAAAAAAACAACGGTTAAGGTAACAAGTTATAAAAACATTCCATGACCAGAACAAAGGAGGATTCTTCTCAACCCACATCTGGTGTGAGTGAAGCTGGGGGTTGGCTGCAAGGCTGTAAATTTGATCTGGTGGGTTGGTGATCCTCAGACCTGTGAAATGTCGATTGTCAACAAATGAGAGCATTTTCTTGTGGCTTCAAAAGAACTTTATTCAATGGAATGCACTTTTCTGGACGTCCTGTAAATCAAAATGGCTGGTTAGGCTCCAGAGTGGCTGGTTGTCATGGTAACCTGGGATTACCAACGTCCTCCTTTGCGGGGGAAGTTAAGTGTTTCGGGGTCTGTTGCCATCCAGTCTGAGAGGTGTTACGGGAGTGAAGACCAATGCCTGTTGAAAGGGGGGGGGGGGAGGTGATCTTTATGGCCTCAGCAAAATTCCTTTGTTAGTTAAGGTTCTGGGATCCATGGTTTCATGCTACAATTTGTTTTGCTGAGCAGTGAACTTTTTGCACCAGAGATATTTTAAAGCAGACTTCTTTAAAAAAGCAAACTAGAGCAAAGAGAAAATGATAAAACAACTCAAAATTAAAAAATCGCACAGACAAAGGAATGCAGAGAAAGACAAAAATTGATTTATGGACAAAATTGAAGAAGAAAAAAGACAAAAAGAGCACATCTAAGAAAAGGGAAAGTTGAAGCAGCAGCCAAGGACAAGAAGCTGGTCAGAAATGAAACGGTACATTCTTGATGGCAAATGCCCCAATAAATGAGAGAATCTGTGTGTGTATAAAAAGTCCAAAAATCTAGACAAAAAATTGAGTTCTCTAAAATTTAGTTTTTTCTTCTGACTGAGAACTGGATGTACTAGCCATTTAAAAACCTAAATGAAAACCTGTCTGCTCTGAATATGCTGCTTAAAAACTAGGTAGTCAATAATTACATACCAACAACCCTGAACTAAAATGTTTTCCTTGGAAGGCAGAAAAAAATATGTAGATCAAAAAGAAAAAAAAGGGAATTCATTAACAAACAAGAAAAAAAAAAAAGTGAAAGGCCCTCACTGAGCAGAAATCTGCCTCCAGGTAGAAAGTAACTAACAATAAGTTCAAATCTCATTGAGGGAAAACATAAAGGCATCTTCAATGCTCAACAAGCTCAAATGGAAACAAAAATTAATGGCCAGGAATTAATAAAGAAGAAAAAAACAATTGACGCTCTCACTGGTTTAAGATCTACCTGAAAAAGAGGAAAGAAAAAAATTAGTCGAAGAAGTTTAGTTAAGTTTAAAACGTTTATGTAAAGGGGACGTTCTCCTGCCTTATACCGTGTGAATATTTGATTCTGATTGGCTGCTGGGTGTGGATTAAAAAGTCATAAACCACGGAGATAATGCGCACCCAAAAAAGAAGTTCCGGTCACGCTGTCCAAATGTTCTGTAACTTTAAAACATACTTTTGCTTCATCTTATGGACAAAAACAAGCGATAAAAGAGGAAATTTCTAATCTTATTCTATATTTAACCTATCATGACAATCAGCATTTATATTGCTTTCCATTAGTAAGATAAAGGAGTACATATTGACAAATTAGTCAGCCCCCCCCCATAAGGTTTATTTTCTATTTGTTTTAAATGAGTTATTCTTCTATTCATAATATCACCCAGCATACTGAATGGTGTATTCTTCTTTCTCACCACCAGAGGGAGTTTCCCTTTTGTTCTGTTTGTTTTCACAGTGCATGCGTGGTATAGACCGTTAGCTAGCTGCTAGCTCACCCCGTTTCACAGCGTCGCCAAGGATGGCAAGGAATGTTTGCAGTTTCGCCGCAAGCCAGGCCTTGCTGTTGTTTGCAGGTATTTTCAATATAGACTCATGACCAGTAGAATACACAGGAAACCACAAAAACCTTGAATGCCTACAAATGTTGGACATGCTAGCTTACATGAGCGCTATATAGGCACTTTGTAATGTCATCACTTTCTGCATATCCTCGGGTGGCTACAGCAGCTCTGCCCAAACTCTTCTGTTCCAATTTTCAATGGACCTACAACCAATGGTGGCCCTCAAGAAGTAAGGGGCCGGTACCCTTTAATGGGTCAATTTTGCTAGACCGAACCGGACCGGACCGCTCAGTGGAAACGAGGCTAAATTTGAAGGTTTTATTTCAAAACAGTTTTGTTTCAATTCAACTCAAACTTTTGGTTCTTGCAAATATATTTATTGCTAAAATGAGACATCGCCCTCAACAACAGGTCAACCTGACCTTTTCAGATGAAGCAGAAAAAGATAGTGTTTTTTTTTTTTTTTTTTTTTTTTAAAGCCAACAGATTCTGTTATCCAGGGCAACGAGACCCAAAATACTCTCTGAACTGATGATGAGGATTACAGATTCTGCATATGATCTGACACAAAGTACTCTCCTATTTTCTCCTCACATTCTGCTATTTCAAAAAAGTTCCAATTATATTATACATTTGAAATGAGATGAACACATGAAAGTTTTCTTTTTCTTGGATGATGACTTTTTTTTTTCTCTCTGTTCATTGATTTCTGAAAAGTCTCAACTTTTTTTTCCTGAAAACATTTTCTTTCCCAGATTGATCTATTTTTGCGTGAAGACAATATCATAATCCAGCTATAGTTTGCAACATGCCCTCTATATATTATCTCTCATATATTTGGGATCATTCATGATAATCTAAGAACAATTCATGTCTTAAACATCACTTACTTAAGGTAGAAGCTGAAGAAAAAGTGACTCGACTCACTAGTAAGGATCCACGCAGAATGGGACAGGAGTCCGCATTACTTTTACATTGACATACACCAACAGGAAGTCTCCTGAAACTCTAGGACTGCTTCACTTCGAAGACTTCATTTTCCTTTAGAAGTACATTTAATCAAGAGGAACAAATATAAAATGAAGTTTGATCAATTAAGTATCATTCAGGTGATGTTTTATAATTGAGTCATGACATCTGGACTTATCTTGTCTAAACATGATTCACGCTGATTTTTGTTGCTTCATTGGTTTCCAGATATCAGTTTATAATTTCATAGCATTTCGTCTGAATCACTTGGACATTATCTATAGAATTTAAAGCATGAAATCAATTTTCTATCATATTTTAAGTAACTTTAGAAATATTTTTAGTTAAATTAAAGACATCAGGTACTGTAAAGTTATTCCTGCTATTTTCTTTTTAATTTGTAATCTACCAAAAGTGTTCAATGACTGTCTGTATTTAGCTTGAATACTACTAATAAAAATTGATACAACAAATATTTAATAATTAATATTTAAATAATGCTAAATAATATTAATAATATAAGAAAAATACAATGTCCTTTAATATGAATGTTCCACAAGGAAGTGAGGGGTGACAACAACTTTTGCTGGTATATATTTAAATATTTTAACAAAATTAACATGACCCGATAAAAAAATATGTTCTAGGTGACAAAAAATAAAATTTAAAAAAGTGTCAAATCCATTTCCAACCTGTTGAATCTTTGTGCAGATGATGTTTGCACGGATTTACGTGTGACCAAGCACAAAAACTGATGAAAATTCATCTTTTGACACGTTCAAAAGATGAAGATCGCATCATCCGCATGTATTATAACCCTAACTCTGTTCTAATTATGTGCAAATAGTCACTTCACTCTTCATTTCATCTAGGGTAAGCACTGACAATAAGCGGACACGTAAAAACATGGCTCAGCTAAAAATTATATATTAATAAAATAAAGTCTATTTGTGAAGAAACATGTAAATTAGGAAATAAAAAAAAAGTGCAAATTTTACCATAAATATACTTTTGGTTACTTTTTGCTTTTACAGGAAAGCATAAGAGAGCAGCAGCTTCGATCTTCAATATACTTTTTTCCAATAAAAATACACAAACATGACATATGTTTGACGGAGAGTCAAGCCAGGGATCTCACACAAAATTCATGCAGGTTAGCAGAAAAAAAAAATGGTGATTCCAGGAGCACATTTTTCTTTTTGCATTCTACCTGGACTAGGTTGAGGACACAATAAGTATTGTCGAGCAGAGGACACACTTGTTATATAGCTGAGGCGATCCTCCTCCAGAGAATGAGTGTTTGTCAGCGATGTCGTCCATTCCACTTAGAGGCGGGAAACAAATGCTGGTAATATATCTAATACCCCTGGAGATCATCTCACTGCAGGCCGGAGGCAGCCAATCATTCACGGGGGCTTACAGGCCGGGCAGGAAAATAAATAAATTAATAATTTGATATCAAAAAAGAAGGGCGGCCTCGCGCTTTAGTGGGCAATAAAACATGTTGGGGTGTGGGGGGGTGGCAGCTACTGCCCAGAGAAAGAAGGATACTCATGGAATAGTGTGTGTGTGGTGGGAAAGGGAGAGCACAAGGAAAAAAGGAAAACAAGACATACATTTTCACTGCAAATGAACTCCCAATCTTCTCTTGCTGAGTCTACATCAGGCCAAACTGATGACCGTTCCTGGGCTCTACCCGACCTTGCTGAAGCAGAAATGGTGAGGAAGAAAAACCCTCCTCTGTGTCTATGGTCACTGGGAGATGGGTTTTATGAATGAATCCTCAATTTAAAGTTAAAAATGCGAAAGTGAACAGTGGGACTAATCTATTTTCTGCATCCCGCTATGTCCCTTTCAGGGACAGGGGGTTGCCGGAGACTGTCCTGGCTACTGTTGAGTGAAGGCGGCGAACTGGTATTGGTCTGAGGGCCGCTTGGTAACGGGCCACTGAAAAAATCCATATGCTAGTCAGGGGTCCCCAACCCTTGGGAATTCATATGGTCCCACAGGATCGGTACCCAATGAATTCCCTTTGGAACATCATACTAAAGCTTAAGGCCTAGTTTTCTTTAAGAAACACAAATCCCAATGGTTGTTTCCTCTTGTTTTCCCCCTTGATCAAAACCACTGCCATGGGGGACCAGTTCCAACCCTAGCTTGTATCCCTAAGCTTAAGCCAAGGGGAAGGCCCTAACCCTGAAATCCTACATCCTGCATCCAATTGGGGATTAACAATTAGGACTTCACACCCTAAAAAAGCCCTAAACTTAACCCCCAAGACCATCTGACAACTCCTTCTTATTTTACTTTTCTGGGATGCATTAGGACTGGAGCCCTGCCCCCTGGGGGCTGGCATGGAATGTGCATTGACCTTGCCCTCTGATTAAGGAAAGGGTCCCAACACTTTCTTTACTGGTTGGTACTGCCTCCTGAGGTTTGGGGACCTGTGATTTAATGGGAACAGCCGGCACGCCAAAAAACGATGAGTTGGGGACACGCAAAACGTGAAAAACATTTACACGGAGGAGTTCCAAACCATACATCCCAAATTGGGAGTGAGACGGTGTAGAGAGGATGGAAACTCCACACAGAAAGGACCCAACCATTGACTGAAAATGGGAATTGGACTGAGCGGGCCCTCTCCTCTCAAGTTAATAGGAAATACCTGGTACCATCCATCCAGCCATCTTCCACGCAACTGAGACCGGATCGCTGGGATTCAGCAGTCTAAGCAAAGATTCCCAGACTTCTCTCTCCCTGATCACTTCCTCCAGCTCCTCTGAGGGACCCCGAGGTGTTCCCAAGCCAGCCGAGTGACGTAGTCTCTCCAGCATGTCCTAGGTTATCCCCGGGGTCTCCACCTAGTGGGATATACCCGGAACACCTCTCCAGGGAGGCATCCAGGAGGCATCCGGACCAGATGCCCGAGCCACCTCAACTGGTTCCTCTCTCTGTCGAGGAGAAGCGGCTCTACTCCGAGCTCTCTGCAGGTGACCGAGCTTCTCCGGATAAAGCTCATTTCAACCACATGTAGTCCGGATCTCCTCCTTTCGGTCACAACTAAGAGCTCAAGACCATAGGTGAGTACTGCCACAAAGATCGACCGGTGAATTGAGAGCTTTGTTTTCTGGATCAGCTCTCTTTTCACTGCAAGGGACCAGTGCAGCGACCGCATAACGCCACTCCAATCCGCCTGTCAATCGCACACACCGATCTTCCCTAACTAGGAAAGGAAGTAAATACTTTTCTTTGGGTGATGTCTCACTCGCTCTGTCCAGCTCCATCTATACAGTCAATGGTCCCAGCTGGGATTCGTACCAGCGGGTATTAGTTAGCAATCCAACTGTGGGATGAGATTGCCGACAAATACACCCCCAAAGAATGGGCCATCACATAAATTAGACACAAATATTGATATCATTGCTATTTAATATTCAAACCATTTTTCTCTAATCAAGCAGGACCAGATGTCACATGATCTGATGTGGACATTAAAGCAGTGAAAGTGCACCAGCGCAATGATGTGACAGACATGTATTAATGTCAAAGAGCTCCTATAAGCTGCACCAGTGTGACATTGAGCTGAACATGCATTGAGCAAAAATGTGGTTTTTATATCAGAAGAAATTTACAAAGTGAATTTCAAAAGAATCTGCTGCAGTATGACCAAAAGGAATAAATTCCTTTGATCTCAGTATGGATCCACTTTTATTTATTTATTTTTTTCTAATAAATGAAAGATTACAAGTGATGGCTAAGAAATAAACATGTTAACCCCAAAAGACTTTTAATCATGTTATAATTATTTTTCAAGTAAAATAGCTAAATATCAGAAGGTATCATTTGAGCACTAGGAAGAGCACCCTGTTGTAGAAAATAACTATTGATATCACATCTACTTTTGTCCTGTTTTTAAATGTATAAAGAAATTTTAATAAAAAAAAAAAAAAAAAACACAATGTCGGATTTGTTCAGTTTTCTAGCTTGATTATCAATAATTCAGATAAAGCACCAGAAAACATTAACAATTAAAAACAGAGGAAACTGTTTTTTTAACTCTTATACTTAATTTGTGTTTTATGGATTGGCCAAAAGGGAACAGAAATGTTATATGTGTTATGTTTTTTTTAGTATATACCTAAAGAGCCTAACACAAACACTTTCTCATTGGAGATAAATCAGCAAAACACTCTTATTTTATAAGCACAGTATATCTCCCAAATGGGTCCCATCTCTAATATCCACCAGGTCTAACAGGTGTTCATTATTTTAGACCGCCGTCTAAAAGTCGTACAGACTCTTGAGTGTCTGTGGCATTTGTGTAGGGATGGCCAAAAAACACTCATTCGATTTAGCGTGCGGTGACATAAGCCAAAGAACACTCTGGTGAGGAATCTGCACATTTTCATGTGCATTTTGTGACCACCAACTTCATGACGTCACCCCAGAGGCGGGGTGTCACCCACCAAAAAAGATCATGAAACTAGCTGATAACCACTAGCCTGAGCTGCTAGCGTTGTGGAGAAAGTGTTTGTGTTAGGTTGGGGGCGGAGCAGACTCCTCCTGAAAAGGGCTGTGACATCAGCGCGTGAGGACAAGCTCATTTTCTTGAGTCTGGGAGGGGCTGCTGTTGAGAGTAATGTATAGAATAATACACTTAAAAGTAAAAAAATAAGTTGATTTTTCATGGTATGGCCCCTTTAAGAATAGTCTTGTAAAATTTTAGGATGCAATAGTGCAATTTCAAAGGATAAACACTGCAAATTCAATATTTTCATTCTTTAGATCCAGAACTCAGTTTTAAAACAGCAATTTATCTATCATTCTTCAAAGCAAATAATAAATTAGCTTTTCGTTCGGTAGTCAGAATTCTGTTGAAGCAGTTTGACCCCAGCGACAATAAATCCATTTATAGAGAAACGTTTGGCTTGAAGACTGAAGCTTAGCAACAGGTCTACAAAAAGAAAAAAAAGGTGCTTTGTTGTTGCTAAGGATTCATAATAAATTCATGTAACTAAAAATAGTTGAGGGAAAAAACTGACGTGACTAATGAAAGTTCATGAAATGACGACGCATGGTGGAGTCATTGGATACAGACCACAACACTCGTGTCGCTGTGGTCGATCAGAGCCTGGACGGGTGTAAGTTAAAATATTTTTTCAGAAAAGATATTTTATCAATGTCGGAATTATTCACTGTTGTGCTGAGTAGAAGGCAGTGGTCTCCAACCTTTTTTAGTGTGATGTCAGACAAAACGTTCATAAATTGGCAAGTACAACGATGGAGTGAGTGGGGTTTTTTTGTTTCCAGTTTCTCTTAAGTTTATCTTCATTACTAATATTAGGGATCCTGATGCAGGTCTTTCCTGAGGATGTCCCAAGTTGTGTCAGGAAAGACATCTGGTGTCAAAACTCTGTCAAACCACCTGTGGCGACCCGTGACGGGATGTACTGAAAGGCGCACAACAGCAACTGCCGGAGAGCTCCCTTAGAGTTTAAAAAGTTGTTCAAACATTTACAATCCAAGAAGAGATCACAAAGTGCAAAACTTTTCTTAAGTGGATACTCAGATGTATTGGTTCTCCTAAAAAAATGTGTTTTTAACCAAAATTAAAAGATGAGAATTCAAAAAATATTATTAGAAATGAACGCTAGTGAGCGAGAGTTGAACTGCGGGGAAGTAGTTTCCACTACAGCTTTACAATGACCAGCTTTATTCCCAGATGGAGTTTTTTTTATGTGGCATTTGCCTGATCTTCCCATAACATCCCTGTGATGGACACACCTTGACCTTTTCAGAGTATCAGACCTCTTCCCCGCTGACAGCTGTGACAGCCAGACCCCCTCGACCCTTGAACGCATGAAGCAAGTAAAGATAGTATCTTTATATCACTTTTTATTCAGTACATTTGCTCCTGCTGCACCCAAAACCTTCTTTCCCTTTTCTATTTACATTAATATGAACTAACCCTCTCAAATCTTTCCACAGTTGTTAATTTGGGACCTGAACGTCAGTTTTGGGCGCTTCTATTGCAAGCTTGAGATATGACCCCCAGCTGGTTTGCTGCTCAATTTCCTCTCCTGATCTTCGTCTTCCTGCTGCGAAGCTCCAGCAGCAGGAATCCAAGAGCAGGTGCCCTTTATGAGTCACAGGTAGGCATATCATTTCAGTCGATTTGAAACGTTACCAGCATACTGTATTTTCTCCTACACTGAACCCACCTGTTGAGATTCTGCCAATCAACTTAAAAGAAGCGTATATGTATGCATGTATGTCAGCTTTAATTTTCCTGAACCTGCAGATAAAAGGTTGAAAAGAATGTAAAGAAAAAAAAAACGTTTTTTTTTTCAAACGACAGATGTCTTTGAATGCCATTAAAAGTTGAATGTGTATTTTGAAAAATGGTTCTCCTGTCAAGATATAGATGAGTGCAAAGTTAAAAATAA
The DNA here is from genome assembly GCA_003999625.1 of Oryzias javanicus. Lineage (NCBI taxonomy): Eukaryota > Metazoa > Chordata > Actinopteri > Beloniformes > Adrianichthyidae > Oryzias > Oryzias javanicus. The sequence goes on along the minus strand of CM012440.1, from coordinate 9,720,390 downwards.
GTTGCTACTCTGGCCAAAATGGGGGTAACAGAGGCACATTCCCGAATAAAGCTGAAAACCCACTTATATTTGGACTCCTTTTAAATGTTTTTAAAGATCCACTCCAATGAAAATGATGTATTTTAGCATGTTTTAGTGGCATTTTTCTGGTGATGGGAGACTTCTACTGAGAAAATTAAGCTCATTGGCTGCATTTCACAACAGATCACGGATGTTTGACAGGTCGCTGCATCGCATCAGCCAATCAGGAACTCAGCTTTGGGCATGTAATATTTTCAGTGACTCGATCAGCGGTAAAATACTAATCCAATACGAGTGTTTTTGTCCTGTGGCAGCGTGGCGGTTTTCTGGTTGCAGGCAGCCTCCCGGACTTTAGCGGAATTCGCTCGCTCAATACGCCAGGAGACAGACAGCCGCTGCGGGGAGCCGGAGCAGCCTGCTCAGGTCTCCTGAACTGTGATATTTTTACTTATTTTTTTCAAGACAATAATAAAAAAAAGTTACCTTAATTTTTCCCCTTTTTGGGTTAATGCAGAACAGCCTTCAAACTCAGTCACAGAGACACAGAAACAGTGGAAGCGGCTGTCATCCAGACACATTCCCGAGTGAGATAAAAGCCCCTGTAACCGCGGTCCCGTCGCCGCAGCGTCCAGCTCAGGATCACTTCTTTCACAGGGGGCAAGCAGCGAATTTGCCGCGTGGCATAATAGGGCTACCGGTTTGTGGCCCGGAGGTCGGGTAGCTCTTATTTAATGGGAACAGCTAGCACGTCAAAGAACAACAACACCCAAAACGCCAGCTTTGGACGCAAGAAGTCTTAACCATGCGTCAATATGTGATGACTTGGAGATTAGAATGTCTTGATTTGGGAAGAAGGCAGCATTATTTTTTATTACTGAAGTACCAAAATTGGCACAAATTAGGAACCGAAACCAAAGAACCTCTTTGGCACCAGAACCGAATAAATCTAGGGCCAAAAAAGCTGAAAAATACAGTTTAGACAAGACTTAAAAGGAATTGTGCTTTATCCCTTCCACTCTAATCTTTTTTTGTTTGTTTTTCCTGCTTGGTCCCCTGATGTTCCCACCGTTCTATCAGATAACTGAAACATGTTGATTTCTATAAGCTTGCAGCGACTGGAAAGAGGAGAAACAGATGCTTTTTTAGTCCTCTTCATGAAAAGTAATAAAGATACCATCTGACACTTCCTGCTGTCAAACTACAGCTCAGAACACCGCTTCTTAACTCTGGCCCCACAGTGGTTTGCTGTTTTTCAATTTTCCAAAGATGTGACTATAGGCCATGACAGGTACTTTTTGTCTGAAACCATTTGGTGTCTGTTCTTGCACAACCTTTTTCCAAATATTCCTCTGCTTAATACAACATGCATGACATGGTTCCACCACAACAGGGTACAGAGCATAATAGAACTGTCTGTAACCATCAGGAAGCAAATAAAGCAGCTGTAATGAAAAGGGAAAAAAAAAAATCCATCTGAATGTATTACGCTCCCAACACCTTGAAGAACCCTCCTGGGTTGCACGTTAATGAGGTGATAAAGCAGAAGGAGAGGAGAGAAGCGAAGAGGGTGTGAAGATATGGCAAAATCACCAGGGTCTCCTCTTGTGATCTGCCTTTACATCCATGAAAGAGCTGGTGTGTGGCTGGGTAATGGCCTCTAAAGAAAACTTTTAACTAAGGACTCCTGACTTTTGATCAAAGCAACCTTCATTTATCCAAGCAGCCAAGCTTGGCTCACTTATTCTTTGTAAAGGTAAAGTTTGTTTTTTTGTGTGTTTTTCTATTCCAATTGATTTAAATTGAAACCAAAGGGCAGATGTTTGTAGTCTGGTAGTCCATGGTACTATTGCAACTACAAGATGATTTTTTTTTTTTTTTTTTTGTTGGTTTGTCATATGAAAAATTTAAGCTTTTTTAATCCACTACAATTCATCAATCCATCATTAAAACTAATTTTACACTCAAATGGTAGCTGGAACTTAACTACAGTAAGGCGGAGGAAGTTTAAAAAATATGGAATTTAATTGATTAAATTGAACTTTTACAAGACTTTGGATTCATTTTAAAATCGTTCCAGTTGTTCTTTTAGTTATGGTTTTGAAATTTAAAGGAAAATTTTAAAAAGCTGTGCTGTTTTCTAGGACGTAGTTTTTGCAGAGCGACAGGAGTTCATCAGTAATTTACCTGCAAGTTGTGGGCGGGACGGTTGTCATGGATTAATCCTGCCCCTACTACCTGTTATCCATCTGTGAGATGTATATATAATTATATTATATATAATAATCTTCTTGTTTAACGTCGTGTACAGCTCGATATCAAGAAACTGGAGCCAAGGCCCAGCTGAAGGCTGTGACGTGCTTGCTGTTCTCCATACGCGAAACCGGTACTGGGTCAGGGTACTAGTGGTCTGGTCTGCGTTCCGAGGGTTGAGAACCCTTGATTAGTGTATGTATTTTTTCCTTGTCTGTCGCCCGCCACCAAGTGAGCTTCAGACTGGTACCAGTTTACAGTCCAGAGGTAGGGGACCCCTGATTTAATGAGAACTACCAGCACGTCAAAAAACGACAAGTTGGGGGACACACAAAACATCAAAAAGTGATAAATAGGGTGTGAAAATGCGTTGGTCCCTCACACTCCCAATCAAAATTGAAGCTATCCACCCCTATAGTTTTGAACCAAATGCCAGCTTGGACGTGGATCCGAGACAAAATTTGGAGAGTTTATTTGGTGGAATTTAAAGATTCAACAAATATTGTGAATCATTTATTTCATTAGATCGATCTGTTTGATGCAAACCATGAGAAGCATTTTTAAAGATCTTATGGTCAGATTTATATTCCTATAAAATGAAGACCCATGAGAAACAAAGTGCAAAGCAAGGAATGAAGCGAGAATTCCACTTTAGAAGAATTCTGGTTTAGTTTCATCTTTCTTTCTGTGGAATTCTAAGTGCTTATACCTCTCGTTTAAAGCCACCTTCCTCCATTGATGCATGTTGAATCCACAGTGCCTGATTATTACCAATGAGGCTCTTAGCAAGAGCCCTGGTGCTATCAGTTTTATCCTTAAACAAAAGTGGCCACCTTGGCGGGGGGGGAAAGTGCCAAGAGCACCCAAAACCAAATTGTGGTCCTTTCAAGCTGAACTGAGGAGAAGCACAAGAACGAGTTTAGCATAAATATTGGCTTTTGTGAGTTATGGAGTGTGAAAAACTAATTTAGGGGTGACCAAGATTAAAACTAAAGAGCTGAAGTACTGCATAATGGCTTTGAAAGCACAAGTTTTGACGTGTAGACAATTTACACAAAAAACATTTTTACAAGTGGTAAATATTTGAATCAAATCTCTCCTGGAACAACCGGGAGTAGAAATGTGGAATTAGAACAACAACTTAAGCTCTATTAGTATCACTTGCTGTGCTGAATCAGTTCTGTTTATATGTATTAGCATTATTAATAAACCTTATTTGGCTTATACATGTTAATACATGTCTTATTAACAACCTATAAACACATTAATAGTTTGTTAATGTGTTAACAAAACTTATTAAGGAAAATTTACCATTTATCTCAACATTTTTAAACAATTGTAATATTTTTTCTTTTGCAAATATTTTTCAACTTGTAAAGAAGTGAGTTATGTTGTAGGAGTGCTCATGAGTTACTGCTGCTGTGGAATGAGGTAAAGTACAAAAAAAAAAAAAACTGTCTTCCCCATAAAATATTATTTTAATCTTAACCAATGATTTGTTTATTCAGTTTGTGAAGTCAACTTCCCCAAAAAAATAATAAAGGCTGAAACTTACCAAGTTAAAATATTAGCAGAATTGACTAACTGAATGTTTTTTTCACCATGATAAAAAAAGAGTTTGTAAATGTAATGTTTGTAAATATTAATAAATAAATGTTGGCTGATACTGTTATTTGTTATTTTCCCGCTAACCATCAGTTAGCTTTAAAACTTTTTTCCCCACTAACAACCACTAGAGGGAGCTGTAGGTGTGTACATCAGTGTTAGCTACTGACAGCAACCCCGAAGAAGAAGTGCTGTCCAAAACAAAGATGGAGGAAAATCGAATAGTTCTGAATTATATATTTTTCTTAACAGCATTGAGACATTATTATCCTTGTTTCTATTGGTTCCTTCCTTGGACAAATGCAGGAAAGCTAGTCATCAAACTGGATCATAGACAGACTTACTACAACATTCAGCAACAGTTTAGACAGAGGGACGGAGATTATGTATTGAGGGGACATGGTAGTTTCAAACAACCAAAAATTTGAACAGTTAGAAAGAGTATCAGTGTGTGGGACAAAACTGTGGAATGGCCTCGAAAAACATAATAAACAATGAACAGGTTTCAAACTATTTACAATCAAAATGAAAGAGAAGCTGTACAACAAATTAATAAAAAATTACTACACTTTAAATAAATTGTTGATTGTGACATGAGTGTAGATAATAATTAACATGATTTTATTTGTGAAAATAAGAAAAACTGAAAGCAATGGTCAAATTGTATTGTTTGTATTTATAAACTGGGAATTACTCACGCTACTGGATGAAGACAAAGGGATAGGCCTAAATAAGCATTTTACTTCCACCTGTCGTCTTTTCAAATGTGTATTTATTGAATTCAGTTTGTGACTTTTTTCTTTACAAAGAGAGATTATATTGTTTTTGTATTGTATTTTTTGCTTTGTAATGCTTTTTTTTTCATGTTTGAAATAAATCTAACTCATTCATTCAAAAAGTACCCATCAAACTATTGTCATTCCAAAGCAGCTCCTGCAGTAGAAGGTAAACTTCATCCTAAAAAAAAAAGACTGATCTCATAAACCAACACATTGAAACACGTTTTACCTCATTTTTCAGGCATCAGAGAAAAAAAACATGGCATAATGTAATTATACTGGTGTGAAACTCAACTCTTTCACAGAACTCCCAAAAATAGTTTCACTTTTGACCACAACAGTGACTGTCTCTTTTAGCACCTTCATGTGTTGGTATTTACCTCATTTTCATTTGAACAAACCTGACAAACACTTTCATTGACTTTCAATATATTCAATTCACAATTAAAACCATATGTTTCCAACTAAATTACACAATCAGAAAATCTAATAAAACAAAAGTCAACTAAAAACAATTTTTTGAAACTACTTTGACTTCATGAATTATTACAAAAATCAGTAAAGCAGTTATGATGGTGGTAGTAATAATTAAGGAAAACTTGAACTATTTTGAATCAAAACCCCTAAAATAAATGCTGATGAGCATCATGGTGGGATTGAAGAACAAACTAAAAAAAAGTGTAATTTGTCTCATTTATGAGGAATCTTCCTTATATCTGAGTTAAATCATTTACTTTTCAAGTACTGTCATACTTTGAGGCTATGAAGGGAAATCTGTCATTGAAAGCTCGTGTTGATGCTTCCCAGAATGACAGCTGCACTTTAATTACTGCCTTTCATTTCTGAAAACCCTTTCATGATGAGATTATTAACAAGACTCGGGCCAAAGCATCTGTGTGCAATGGGCATTTTCTTGGAGGATCGGTTATGATGAAGATGACAGAGAAAAATGGGTCAAAGATTAAATGACTAAAAGATAAAAACAAAACCAAAAAAAAAGTATGTTAGCAGGAAGACGCCGTTTCCTATGCAGCCATCGATCGGGGGCGTGATTAATGAAGCTGTTGCCAGAAGGAAAGATCCATAAGTGTCTTTTTCTTCTCCCTTAATGGGCACTTGTTGATGTAGTCAGTGCTTGGAGGGCTTTCCACGGCCATGTTTTTAATTTTTTGCTTTCCATTTTCTTGTAATGATTTAATGGTTAAAAGGCACAGAAAGGAGAACACATTACCCACAACTTTGGGATGACACAAAGGCATGGTGGGGAATTAAACACTGATGTCAGCATTTGACTCTTCATTTTTTGAGTAAGAGTACATCTCTTTAAGTGCAAGGAAGCTTACCACACGCATACACTCAGGTTTGATTTATTAGGCAAAATGGAAACTATAAATCCCTTTCATAATTGTTGTTTTTGGGGACAACAAAAGATAACAGCTCTTGACAAGATCTGCATGGAGGAATGGACCAAAACCACAGCTACAGTTTTTACAAACCTGGTGAAGAACTAAAGGTCTGTAAGTTGACTTCTGTCATTATACTGAAAAGTATTAAGGAGAACTTTTGTTGTTGACCAAATACATCTGCATTATTATAAAAGTAGATGCTCTGGGGTTTAGTGAATTATTTTTTACATTCTGTCTCTCACAGTTGAAGTTTCCATCATGAACATTACAGAACTTTAGTCTATTTAAGGAGGACAACTTGAGGAATTGGAATTTTTCCAATCACTGCAAGACTAAATTTCTTAATTAGGTTTGATACATCTGTCTATTGATTTTTTTGTTTTTAACACTTAAAATAAAAAAAAAAATGAATTACTCGCCCCTATTCTACTTATTCCCCTACTCTGTGTCGTTCCAGTTTTCCATCTAGACTCACTACACAAATCCCTCCTCCCTTTGAACCTCTCGTAAAACTCAACCAAAATGGAAGATTGACACTCATCCTGGTGGAGTCCAACACAATGCTGCACACTGCATCCCAAATTTGTAGACTATGCAACAGCAGGACAAGACTGTTTGTTCCAGTCCACGGCAGGCCCACCGAGGAGCAGCTCTCACACACCCAGATCTCTTTCACAGCTCCTTGTCCCAGCATACATCCTCCTAAGAAGGCAAGCCAAATCAGACACAAAGCCTGCAAAAAGCTTGCCAGCAGGAGCACACACACATAGTATTATTTTTTTTTAAAAATCAAATGGAATATATTTGAGTGTGAGGACCTAGAGGAATACATAGAAAATGCTCAGTTAAAAAAAAAAAAAAGTTGGAATAAAATCTGTATTTTCTGAGACAGTCTCCTTCAAAAACATTTAACTTCATATTCAGGCAGAGTTTCACCAGGACCAGTGTGGAAAAAACTGGAATCAAAGAATAAAAAGGGAATCAGTGGAGGAGTTTGACTTCTGATCAATTTTCAAGAGGCAACATGATCTAGTAGAATACTTGTTCTGATAGCTTAGATCAGTTCTAAGGATCCTGTTTCTTTTTTTAAGTTGCTATTTCTGTCATTGGTTAAACTGTTTTGTATTGGACTAATAGAGTTGTGCATCTTTCCACTTCACATGACTGGATGCGCATTTCAATCCATGGATCCATTCCTAAAAGATTCAACTAACTTTGTGGCAAGATGATGCAGTCCAATTCCTGTTCCCAAGTGAATAAAATGTAAACATATATTTTTCATTTGGCATTTAAAACTGGAACTTTAGGGTGTTTTAGAATGTCTGTGTATAGTTCAAAAAGTCTGTAAAGGGCAGGGTTAACCAGTTTTAGTCTGTTTAATTGTTCAAATTTTATGATAAAGTTCTGCATTTGTAAAATTACCTGCATGACAACCAATGAGGGAAATTATCTTTGTGATTTTGGGCTATATAAATAAAATTGAATTAAATTAAATTAAATTTGTTGTTTGTAGTGCTGAGACAAAAAAGGGTAATGTAATGTTTAGTGACCACAACACACATCGCTCACTGTGGTTCTTCTTCAGCCAACTGTAATTGACCCTACCCCGAGACAAGCTTGTGATTGGACGTTTTTTTTGTTTTCATCACATGTACACTTCAATGTAAAGACAGTAGAGACTACAACAAGAAGAGAACTGACAGTTTGCCAGATGTTTTGGACACCCAAAAAGTGACGCGGAGAGGACCCGAACCGTTTTCATATGAGGGGTTGGAAGTGAGAACATGTGGTGATATCAGTCGTTCCCGTTCAACCACGGGTCTCCAACGTTTAGGACGCCAAACCGGGTTTGTGGAACCGGGTTAGGGTACCGGTCCAGCATGGATTTTTATAGCTGTACAAACATCCCAAAACTTTTATCCACACCTTCAATGCAACCATTATGTTTGCAGATGATACAAGAGTATTACTGTTGAAATCTTTGCATGGAAACTGTAAAATCTCAATGCGCCACATGCAAATATGCAAATATAATTCGTAACACCCTGGTAACTGACTAGATACATCAAGGTTATAATACTCTTGAACTACAAATAGAAAAAAACTAAACAAGCCCTTTAGAAGAGAGACAATAAATAAATTAAAAGCATTTATTAAGGGTGATATGATTCATAAATATGAAGAAACGAATACAATATTTTAAAAGTTATACGTTTATATTTGAGTTGATGTATATATAAATGTATAGAATGTGGGTATTTTTAAGAAATTTGTTTTGTTTTGTGCTCACAATACTCAGTATAAATAGAGATAATTATATACTTAATATGGGCTGAATAAGAAAGAATTGGCTTGGACTTGATAAGCTTCCAGGTTCATCTAAAGCCCCTTTTTTCAACTCTCAACATCATTTGTTACATCTGGGATTGTTTGGGGATAATTAGCATTGTGTCTTTTTATTTGTTTGGTTTTTTTTGTTGTTCTTGTTTGAAAACAAAAAAAAAAAGCCCAATGAAAATGAAGTCTTGTTTGTTTTAATAAATGCTCTGTAGATTGTATCACAATGAGTGGCTTATGAGACCGCTGTGGCTGTCATCAGGTCAGACAGATAGCAGAAAACATCTGCAGAGCTCATCAAGGACCCGGTTTGTATTACAAGACAAAACAAACAAACATGTTCTGCTTCAGGTCTTTTTTGTCACTTGTCCTATGGATGGTACTAAAACTATATAAAACATATTATTTTATTAACCACCACCAAAGCAATAAGTTGCTTATGGAAGGAAAACGAATTGATGAAGGCACCATCTGGGCACGTTCTCTGAGGCTGCTCAAGACGAACAGGACAGGAAGTTACTCCTGTCTTAGAAAGCTTTCCAGAAACTCTTTAGAGATGATTTTTTCCAGAGTTCATTTTCAATGCTCTAACTTTCCAAACACAAGCCCTAGTTGTCATTGTGAAAAGTTTTTTCTTTCTTTTAACCAAACTCTGCTGCAATCTCATCCCCTGAGGATTACATGTGCGCACGGAAGAGTTTAAGATTCTTGTGCATGAACAGAGAAATGTCTGTAGGAAGCAAACTAAGGCGGCACAATGAAGCTAAAAATAGAGGACAACTTTCAACCTTCACCTCAGAAAGCAAAAAGAAAAAAAAAAAGAGTGAAAGAAATTGCTTTCGATCAGATTGGACTTCAAAATAAGTAGCAGCAAAACTGAGCGTGTGCAGAAAATGAAGCCGCGGTTTTGAGTGAAACGCTAAGAGTGAGCATCCGCTGGGAAGCGGCTGCTGTTTGAGGTTCCACTGCCGGGCTCCTCCACTATAATCAAAAGTGTATTTCATGTAACAAGGAGTCTGCTGTGCGCATGGACACATGAGAACACAGTCAAAATGTGGAAAATGTTTGAACACGCTTTTAATCATGAATAAAACAAACTGTTAGCTCATTATGGTTTTGCCAAATTAATCAGGCAGTGTGTTTCTACTTCCTGCTTAACTTAATGGTTGCTTTTCCACCTATTAAGAAAATAATTATTTCGATTATTTATAATAAATTAAAAGTGACATTACATGACTAATTGATTCATGTCATGACTCAACAGAGTTCCAGATTTCACTATATGGCTGCAAAATTATAATTTTGTGGCATGAAGACAAAAGAATTTTGACCAGATTTTTCATAAATCTGCCCTTTAATAGGCAGGTTTTAATTTTATTCCCTTAAAACCATATATTATTTTTTTAGTTTAATGAATATCCACATGCATAAGAGATCAAAATGTAAATGAATTAATACTTGTTAACTTTACAAAAGTCTAAACAGTTTGACAATTTATTTATTTTTCTGTTGAGAAATATTTCCAGACAACATTAATTTTGCAAAAACATTTACATTATGATTTTAGCACCAATTTCAAATTGAATACATTTAGTTTGAAATTAATTAGCTTTGCTTTTATTCTTACGCATAGAATCACTAATATAAGTTAGAAAAGTTGCGTTTCCTGCGATGATGCTAGTGTGAATACTTTTTGCTGCATGTGGTCGCTGAAGATGATGTTTGATGAAAAATTATGAACTAATTCACGGTAATTGCTGAAGGCATTCACTGAAAATGCTAAGCTATAAACCTAAAGCTTTTGCTTATTTTGTAATGGACTTACTGGGCCAGAAATGGCAAAAAGTGCTGAAAAGATTTGAAAAAAGTCTTGAAAAATTGCATAAAATCTTAAAATGAGTAAAAGTTATAAATATCAAAAGTATACGAGTATGACCGTGTTGAATGTGCTGAATGTTTTGATACCAATGTTAGATAAGTTTCAAAAGTGCATAAGGAATTTAATTTATTTTTTGTGAAATAGCAAAAAATGTAGAAATTTGATATCTGCTAAAAAAATTGCCAAAACATTTAGTGTTTTTCTAAATTGTTACCCTAACTTCAAAGTAGCCTAAAAAAACCTCAGTAGATGCCAAATTAACCAAAAAAGCCAGCCTGTCATCAACAAAGAAAACTAACACAATGCTAGAATAGTGTATAACTTTGCCCAAAAAATGTCAGTAGAAACCCAATTAGCCAATAAAGCTAGCTTATTGCTAAAATATTTGTTAAACTATAAATTAACCTAAAAAATCTCAGTAAACCAAATGAGCCAACATAATGCTAATATAACAGCTCGTGCCAAATTATTTGAAAATTATTGTAAAAGATGAAAACATTTCTCAAAGGTAGCATGTTGCCAAGATAAAGGCTTGTTGCCAATTTATTTAAAATCATATAAATTGAAAAAAAATTAACTGGATTATTCCAAAGACTTGTAATAAAGTGGATCTGTTGTGGATTAACATGTAAAGCAAAAAGTGAAAAAAAAATGTGTCACTGAAAGCATCAACGGTCCCCTGGAATTTTGCAAAACCAGTATCACTTTGTGTGAGTAAAAGAGAGTGCCGTCGCCATAGTAATGGGTTTAAATTTCAGGTCTGCTTCGCTGCATGTCATCTACTTAACCACACATACTGTAGATACTGAGATGGACGGACTTTGTCTCTAAACTATGTCACATCAAAAGAATTCTTTTAGTTTTCTAAATCTCACAAATTGAGTAATCTAGTGATATAAAATGTATTTTTTTTTCTTAAATATGAACTATTTATGTCAATAGCTGCTCTTAATATTTTTTCTTATAGCCAAACTATTCCTGTTTTTAAAATTATGCCCTAAAATACCCTGTAAAAAAAAAAACAAGTAAATTTAGGCTGGGAAGCGATTAAAATGCGTGCAGGCAATGCAGCGATGTGCCCCTTAAATGTGAGCAAATAACATCGGCCAAAATACAAAAATATCTGCTCAAATGAAAGGTTGATATTTTCAATAAAACATCCAACATTTGAGGAAATCGTACATTTGTATTTTGATTTGTGAACGATCTAAGAGAGGAAAACTAATACAGTTAGGTAGGACGTTAATGAAATGAATACTTAAAAAAATTTCCATCACAATTGGTAAGGTAATTCATCTAATTTGTGACATAAAATTGTGTTCTTGACCCGTAAACCCGGAAGTCACTATGGCCCTATCGCCCTTTTGCGTGCTTTCATAAAAAAGGTTTATTCCATATACTCAAACTTCCTAATTTTTCATTCACATTTGATCATCGAGGGTCAGTAAAGTCCGAATTTATAGACATTTTTTTTTCCTTACCTCTCTTTTTGGACGACTAAATGTAGGGGTAAAGAGAAGCTAGGGAACGGGAGGAATTCTGATTCAAAGGCCCAATCCCCTTCATTTAGCCCTCCAAACTGAAGGTTATGAAAAAATTCTGTCTAATATTTCGGATGTTACTTTCGTTTGATGACGTCATCAGTAATCGCCGATCCTCGAGCATTAGCGCGGAGCTTTTAGCGCTTGAAAATACACAAAAAAAAGCAGTTTTATAACTTTTAAAAGTTCATGCATTTAGAAATGTTTCCATTTTTGCAAATTCCCTATTATATCCAGCATAGCAAGAAGCTGGTTGCTGGAACAGACACTGTGCTGTTGGGTCTTTTTCAGAAAAGGTCGGACACAAACCACACACAGTTGTCAAGGCAGCAAAGTGAGGTAACTACAGGAATAATGAGTCTGGGTGGCGCTGGCTCATCGGCAAAGCTGCTTGTCAAAGCGTGCAGCAGCCAGCTCCCTTCCTGCCTTTGCTGTTGAGATGAGGAACCAAACTCGGCTGCGATAGGGGAAGCATTTGAACACCATATGTTTCACTTCAATTTATTGCGCGTCACGAGCCTCTAAAAGGACGTCGTGATAGTTTTAAACTCTGGAACAGATGCGACACCGAGCAAGCCGGTGAAATACAACACTCAGGCGTGAAGTGGGGAAGACGGAGAGTCTGCAGCAAACATAAAACATGCCACCATTAGTTCAAGCTATGTCTTTATTATTTCAAGGTTTCCCCACTTCCTGCTGCACAGCATCCTCCATGGGTTTTTATCCTGATCAAACAAGTGAAGCACACATAAGACTGACTTTACTCAGTAATTGACACAATTTTTTGGTGGGGGAAAAGTTATAATTTCATTCTTTTTTGTTTAGCAAGTTAGTTTAAAAAAAAAAAGATATGTGGCTGTGTAAGTTTTCTTTTATAAATCTTTAGAAAATATGTTATTTTTGTATGTTTAGTACTAAAGAAAAATGATTCTCGCTGTAAAACAACTTAGAGAAACGTTTTATTTAGATAAAATGATTAATGTCAAAGAGAAAACTTACAAAAGTAGAATAAACTGAACAAAAGGAATTTTCTTTGACACATCCTTGATTTAAAGTGACCTCAGCAATCAGGTCATCCTTCATCGTATGCGTCAGAGAGCTCTCCCCTCATTCGTAATTCCCAGATTTAATTGCAAGTTCAACGATCGTAAATCACGTAAAGTGAGAAAGTGTGAACCCTCGTGGAGTTGTTTCCATTTTATGCAGCACATTTTATTCGGCTGTGAACTCCCTAAGGAGCCACAAAGGTTAATTTTCATTTCCCTAAGATTTTAAGAAGTCCGAGCCACTAATTAACACCCTTCAGGAATAATTAATGCTGTTATATCTTAGGTGGTGGCTTCTGAACTGCAGAGGTGATTCCTGGAAAAATGTAATGTCAATCTTTAAATAACTTTAAGACCAAAATAGACGTGATGTAGACTTAGACGACAGAATGAAGGAGATGTCAAAAAGTTCTCTATGGAGAAACAAAATAACCCACATTTTATTATATAAACTTTATGAGATGTGTTATTAATCTATACAGGCTGAGTTGCAAAAAACTGTACGTAGAAATAACGATAAGCATTTCCAAGTGATCTTTTTATTATGATTATTCAATTTTTATTCAAAATATTTGATTTTCTTGTACGGTTTCTGCAAGATTAAAATAACAAAATAGAATAAAATTAAATAGAATAGAATCTTCCTTAGTGTCGAAGCAAATTTAAAAAGTGGCCAGCTGCTTGCATTCACAACAGTACTAACACATCCCGAAAAGAAAAAAAAAATGTATTAATTCCTATTCAAAAGTCTAAAGATAACTGGAGCATATTCAAACATATAAATTCAGTGAAGTAATATTTTGATGCTCAGTCAAAGAGTTGTTTTGTCTCATAGCACAGTTGTGGGCAGGACTGTTGGTGCAGAGTAAGCCCGTCCCCACATGCCTTCATTCATTTATTTACACACTCTCCCTCTAGCTTACAGCCCCTCACACATCACAGCTACAATCTTTCTCCCTTTGCAGTTTTTTCATCTGCTTGTGATTCACAGTGATTTGAATAAAAAAAAAAAAACTCAGAAATGCAAACTGTTTTCTTTACACATGTCCTCCATGCTAAAAGAACATTCGAAAAACACCAAAAACTCAATTGTCATTGGATTGGGTTTTTAAGGGTTTATTCAGACTAGGAAAATGATTTGTTCCGAGTCGAGTCCGCCTAATTTGTTACGCATCGAGTTCTCAACCTTGCGTTCGGTCTGTATTCAGACTGGGGTCTACTGGAGATTTCTGTTCCAGACCAAAACTTGTAAACAAACCCACGTCACTAAAGATCTCTTCAGTTATTGCCCAGCAGTTAGGAGGGCGGTTCAAAACAAAAAGAGAAACAGGTGTTGCTGTTTGCCTTTTTTTTTTTTTAGAAAATTTACATTTAAGTCCACACATTAGGCTGAGAGGAGATGAAGCAGAAATTTTAATTAGGAATCAAACGTTTTGTGAAACATTTTAAAAACAAATCGGGGACAAACTGATATTTCTGTTCTAAAAGTCGCCCTCATGACTAAAATAGAACAAAAAAAATACAACATTGATCTTTCAGAAGGAAATTAAGTTAATTTTTATTAAAAGAATCAAACTTTTAGTAAAATATTGTCTCCAGATTGCTTGCAAATCTTTATTTTAAGTTTTGATAATGTTTGTTTTCCGTATATAAGTGAACTATTCCAGCATGTCTTAGAATGACTGTTTCCTTACGCTTTCCTTTTCATTAAACTAAGAATGGCATGCATGCGATGAGCTTCTGTTTCACTCTAATTTGGTTATCTGTCAACAATCTCATTAGTCCTCTGTGATCACTGCTAACTGGTGCTTGACCTGTGTGTGTTCTCCTGCTCTTTCTGTTCAAATGAAGTTTCCTGGCTTGTGTGAGCTCGCCTACATTTGGAGCTCTCGTCGACGGCCACATGGAGACACGGTGCGCACAAGCTTATATTAGTGTAATGTGTGTCTGGAAGCTGCTCTGTCTTGCTCTGCTAAAAGCTTTTACTCACCGTTTCAACACACAATGCCAGCATATTCCTCTTATGTTTGAACATTTTCGACTTTTTTTGTGAGCAACTCTGAATATAGTGGAAAATTATAGCCATGATTTTTCATGGACATTGTTTTGAATAAAAATTGAATAATCTTGTTTTAATTAGTCCAGTTTTTCCCAAATCATAACATTTATTTCCTCTGTATTTTTTGTTTTGTGACGCCAAAATAAGAAGGTTTTGAAAATAATTTTGCCACATTTCAAAATCTTCTGATATATAAATGAAGTTTTTCAAATGTGCAGCTTAAAATGTTGATTCCTTTAAAGTCCAGGTTTCCAAAACAGGGAAACTCTCTACTCATCAGCTTTGTGAGAACCTAAACAAGGAATCCATCCTTCTTCTTTGAGTCAATATGTACTATGAGCTGCAGTGTTGTTGGGCGCCTATCATGTATTGACTTCTGTCTGAGTTAAGAGTTGGGTTTCCATTAGGGAAATCATTCAGGCTGAGGGTGAAGCTCTCCCTTAGGCAGCTCTACACACACACACTCAAACACACACACACACACACGGCCCTCAAGGCTGCTAATATCAGAGCCTTTAAGATCACTTCCTTTTTTGTTAAGCTCATCAAGAGCTTTTTTAAGCGATCCATTCACAATTTAATACTTTACACGCTTGTGGATAATAAAACTTGCACCTGTCATGGGTCTGAAGTTTAATCTAGGTTCCCAATTGGAGAAACTCCTTTTAGAGAGGCTGATATTTGTTTATTTTCTGCCATAATATAGAAGACTTGCAGATCATAGCAAATCCAGTGTTTGGACTATATAAAATATATGAATATTTTTAGCTAAACTATTGCACGATCAGTATTTTGGGTAAACTTGGTCCAGACAGTTCTGTATAGCTCAAAAATATGATATTTTTAAAATGTTTTTTAAGGCTACTTAAATACCTAACCTGTTAAAAAAAAAAAAAAAAATGTTTGTGTTTTAGCATGTTCTTGTAGCATTTTTTCTCATGACTGACATATATCAATAAAATTAAGATAAAATAGCAATCCTGAATATTCTTCATTCAAATCGAGGTGAATCAGGAGCAGACAAAAAAAATGCAGTTTGAAAAAGCACGTAATTGTGACACAGAACCATAGAAAATTATTATCAATGGACAAAGTGGGTGCGACAACATCCATAGAAAAGGCCTTACCTCTGGCTTTTACGAAATTCGGTCAAATCCATCACAGTTTTACTGCATTACAGGCGCTGGGTCAACTCCTGTCGCCATTCATGAGTCAGTTTGTTGGAGGTCCACAACCCTTCCACTGAAAGCAGACACAGGAGAAGCTGTCAATCAAACTCTCAAGATACTTAAATGTATAAGAGCAAGAATTGTTATTCTGACAAATAAAATTACTGAGCAACGGCTGTTTATTTCTCTTGAAGTCTATGGGATTTTGGGTTCTTGGAGCAAGCAGGTACTTCCTGTTTGGAACACGAGGGGTGATTCTACAATCTACACGTATGACCAACAATAAGCATGTTTGAGGGAACCAAGGCAGACGCAGCGCTGCGTAGATCGCCGGCGGTTAGTTTTTTCCACCGTCGTCACATGTGCAAGGTGTTGAGGTACTGGGCTGGCTGCAAGCTGCCTTGGGTACTACAAAGCAATGCATTGTGGGAAATGGTTTCCTGACAGTTCTTGTCGTTCCACATGATGCTGATCAGAAATCACTGGCACTAAATGAAGGAAATCTGTGTATTTTGTGACTCTTTCTGGAAAGTAGTGAATCTCTGATGTGAAAACAAACAAGATTTCAAATCATCTGGTTATATGTGTTGCCTTTAAAAGTTAATTTAATTCCATTTTTTTTTTTATTTCTCGGGGACAATGCACATTAAATTAATCCAGCGGCTATTTTTCATCTGCTGTCCCCTGACAGATGTTATAAATAATATAAAAGACACAATCGCACAGATCATACTAAGGGGGAGAGGACTTTTAAAATTAATGCAAATTTGAAAGACAACCCCGACTTCCTGTTCTAGTTCAGTCTCACTGTAGTTCAGCATTCGCCTACATTAAAGTTTTGAGTCACAGCTCCTTCCATGACATCTGTTCTCCTCATTGTTGCACCGCAGATTCTAGCTTCCTCCGGTTTGTGCAACAAGACGCTTAACACTGGCAGCATGTATTTAGAAAACGATGTGTGATCTCACTTTCTGACCAAAAAAACATATATATATATATATATATATATATATATATATATTTTTTTTTTTTTTTTTTAAGTGCAACGACAACAACATTTAGCATCAAAGGCTCCTGAAAGTAGCTAGCTACACGCTTCTTTGCCTGCACAGCAATGGCTGCACCTTTTACATGTTGCTATTACTAACATGAATTTTCACCAGTTTTTGTGGTGGTTGCACAAAAATACCTACGAATAACATCGGCCATGTTTTAAACATCAAACATTTGTAAAACCATACATCGATAAACATAGTTAGCATGCGAGCTGCTAGCATGCACTTCATGGTTCCCAGCCTGATGTCTCTCTATTAATTCCGCTCTCCTTGGGGTCCAGATGGCTCCAACCACATATTGTTATGCGATTTCTTCCATGACAAATGTGGACGAAGTGGGACAGGATTTTATGTCTGCCATGGACATTAGTGAAACTCAAAAATCAGTGAAAAAAAAAAGTTCAGCGCACTGTCCTGTGGTGTCCAGATGACCCCACTTTTAATGTAAACAAGCTAAGGAGAGCGGAAGGGTTACAAAACGATTAGTGTCCAGTGAAGATTCCTCTCAATCAGATTGTTTTGTTGTCAATGTTTTTGAAGCTTTTATGGTTCTTTTCATACTTATTTGGACCTCCTCCATTCATCTCTCGGGAAGACTCAATGCATAGTATCGCCGCACGTCTGTCACGCCGTATGTGACATCATTTCAATCTAGTAACATATATCAAAGCTCCTCATCCTGATTTTTTTAAGTGGCTGTTATTGAATCCTTGACAAATAAAATAATATAATAAAAATTTTGTCAAGCTGTGATATTCGTGTGCGCAGAGGGAGTGCAAAAAAAGACAACTCATGTTTCGCCTTGGGCGCCATGCATCCCAGGGCCAAGCTGGAACGGGAGTGGGACTTTAAGAATATGGCGCACCCAGTAAAAATAAAAAAAATGAAATATTAATAATGTATGCCCTTTTAATTAGCAAAATCAAATTAATAACTACATAAAACGGTTTTCTCCTTCAAAGAAAAAAGATTCTGGCACACTATTTGCACTGAATCACAAATTCCTTCAAGCACGGCAGCACACGAGTCAACTTGACACTTGTAATCCCCGCTGCTTCATGCTGATTGTGTTTCTTCAAGTATTAATTGAATATTATCATTTTAATGTCTAAAATAAAGCTGAGAGTTTGGATTTCACTTCAGGAAAGCTTTAAATCAAAATGTGTTAAATTTCTCATTTTACTTGGTTGTATTTGTGAAGTGTTGCTGTTCTTTAGAAGCATTTTTTTATAGAAGCAGTCCAGCTGATATAAGGTCACTCAATAAATAATACACAGTAAAAGTTCAAGACCTCATCACTCACACGAGGGTGTTCCCGAACTCTTGACAGTTTGCGGAGCGTTGTGAGCAGCGACTGCATCACCTTTTGGAGTTTAGCTGCAGGGAAGTGCATCTGTTGCTGCCTCCCTTTCTCAATGCGAGCCTCTGCAGAGGCACAAACACACACCTAGCTCCTGACAGCAAACACATCTCTCTTACATGTTCTTGTTTTGCTTCCATTATTTTGTTTGATCCAGATGCCCACACAGTTTCTATAGCAACACTAAAAAAAGACGTCTCTGACTGGGGCGTTGCCTGATACCAGTCGAGGCAGAAAGGCAGCCGAGGATCTGACACTCCAGCCCCGTCGTGTGAACCATCTCTGGACATTTGAAAATAAAGTAAAAATATGAGCAGAATTTAAACATCAGCACTAATTATATTATTTCACTGACTTATATACTGAGATTTGTAGAGTCACAAGTGAAGCTGTGACTTCCACTTTTCTTTTTATGTAAAGCTGTATGGGGTTAAATCAGGATCAGCCTAAAGTGAACAAAGAGACAGATGGAAAACTTGAAAAATATACGTTGTAACTGAAAAAAAAACTTAAAATTTGAAAACAAGATGTTGGAACTGAAAAAAACATGAAAATCTGAAGAAAAAAAAAAGAGTCTGAAAATGAAAAAAAAAAAAAACCAAAAAACTGAAAACTCTTAATAAATCTTGAAATTTTGAAAAAAAAAAGTTTTTTGAAAATCTGAAAAAAATTGAAGAAAAAAATTGAAAACTTGAAATAAGTCTTGAAATTTTGATTAAAAATGAATCTATGAATCAATCACTTTCTTCCCTCTGTTTTCAGTTTCAATTCTGATTTTCGAGTTTTCACTGCCAAGCTGAGTCCAATTTTAAATGCATGAAAAATGAAGATTCATTATTTTTTTCACATATTCAATAATTATTTCAAGTTTTCAGTTTCCTTTTTTTTAATATTCAATAATTATTTCAATTTTTTTTCTCAATTTTAATTTTTTTTTTCCTCAATTTTTCATTTTTTTTCTTCAGTTACAATGTTTTCAAGTTTTCAATCTGTTTTTTCATTCAATTTAAACTGATTCTGATTTGACCCCATACTTTCGTCCTTATATGTTGGGTGTCTGTGCGTGGGGGGGGGGGGGGGGGGGGGTTTTTGTCTGTATCCACCTGTGGAGCACTCAAAGGAGAGGCTTTAAAAGATTTCATCTGACCCCACTGAGTAATAACTTCTCGCTGCATGTCTGAAAAGAGTGGCTTTATCTTTGCCTGACAGCCTTTCTTTTATTCCCTTTCTCTGTTTTTTTTTTCTTTTCTCTTTTGTGCTCATCGTTCTGCTAGAACCTCAGATTGCATCTTCCCTCCTTCATGTCTTTTCTTTTTTCTATAAAAGCACATACAGAGAGGGGGAAAAGGGCTTTAGTGTAACCGGGAATTAAATCTGTGTTTGTCTAATACACATACTGGAAACAGTGTGATTGTACACAGTCTGTAATGTCCACAATTATTTTAAACATTCTTAAATTAAAGTGTTTCAAAAAAATAATTTAAAAAAAAAAGATTATTCAAAAATGTTTTGATCAAATTGAAACAAAATAATTAGGAGAGACTGTTAAACCTCCTAAAAAAGATGGTTTAATTTGTTTAATTTGAAAGGTCTTATTAGTAAGACACCGAATCAAACTTTACTCATAACGGACATTTCATACAAATGTAACACAAAGCGCTTGAAATAGTAAAACATATTTACACTTAAGAACCAAAAACAAAAACTTTTACACAACCACAAAAATTGTAACACACACACACGATACCTAAAACCCTCATTACATCCCATGCACACAACACAATGAAGCATAAAGGATTTATAAATACGATGCGAAGAATAAAATAAAAGAGTAAATAAATAAATATATTAAAATATGATAAACTATAATAATACCAAAAAACACTAAACTAACCAAAGTAAAAGTCAAACCCAAACTAAAAAAGAAAAAACAACTAAACTAAACTAAAACAACACAAAACAAGTCGACAGGAACAAAACAGGACAAAAAACACAAGTTGACGTAGAAAAGAAACATTTCTGTTGTTGAAAAATTATTTTAAAATTATTTTTTGAATGGCTTTAATATTTACTGGTTCTCAAAAGTTCAAAATAATGATGCCGTCTCCTACATTTTAAAATAAAGAAGAAAATGCTTTCACTTGATCCTCAGAAGAAATTAGTCAACTCCAACAATGTTTTGAGCTACTTTTAAAAGCATTCCTTTGGTCTTTTAAATGTAATGACATTTTTTAGCCATCAGAAATTCACCTCTGAGCTGTGGGTGGGACTGATTGTGAATCCACCCCACCCTTCTGTCACCCGTAACTGAGAGCTCTCCGTTTACATTTTTTCATGCAAGCAACAAAAATGGCGAGCAATATTGCTCAGATGAGGAAAACAAAGATGTATATGGATCTAGTCGTTTACAAGTGGATGCATTGGAATGGAGCTGAGCAGAAAGTTTGGGACCCACCTAGCATATTTTCATCCACAGGCTTTTTCAAACAGCATTATTTTGTCTTTTGTCCGAATTCACAAAGATATTTAGAAATGCAATTTTAAGTTTATTTTTTTCAACACATCGGTAGAAAAATGCAACAAGAACATGCTTAAAAAAATTTTTTTTTTCTTAATTAAAAAACAAAATTGTTGTCTTTTTTTTCTTTTTAGCACACAGTAACATTTGTTAAGATCAAAGCACTGAGTTGCAACATTAAAAAAATGTTTTTTTGTTAAATTTATAAAAGAAATAAAAAAATAAGTCTGCTGCTGGCAAAATCTGAAAGCTAATAATTTTTCTTGCCTGTGAGACAACAGTGATGGTGATCACTAGACCTTGGTGGGACCCTGTCATCAATGTAAAGAGCATTCCTCTGGCAGCAGGTATCTGAGGGTGTTGCATGAATGAACCGCATCAGTGCTTTCACAGTGGGGATAATGGGAAGCATTTTGCCCTGTTGTGAGAAGGTCTTAGCATCACTTACCCCCACTGGTAAACGCACCCATAAGCTGCAGGAGCGTTCTGCAGACACAGAGGGGCTCGGCTTTCAAGATAACATTCATTCATTTGAATTTAAAAGTCAAACAGTTGCTTTTTTGAAGCCTAAAACTCAAAAATGTCAAAAGATTTGCACCTTTTTACTTCAATTCTCACACAATACTTTATATAAGGTTTCTATATTTGCAATACTTTAAAAAGTACATTTTTCCTAAAATGGAGACTATAAAGTCAATTATGTTTTAAATTTGCGCTACTGTTTTTTGGTCGCTCTCTTTCATCTGTCCTTTAACATCCTGCGCATTTTGAACGATCTAAAGTGGTGAGTGCAAATACAGTCATTTCTGGGTCATTTGTGACAGATGTGACAAGGAGATGGGAGCTGAAAGGTTAGGAATTGAGGATTGTTGACCTTGTGCTCTTAATAAAAATGTGGAGAATACTTGTGAAAGCAGGTCCTTTAAAGTCCCACTGAATGCCTCCGTTCACCATGTTGAGTGTGTAAATGCATAATAGAGGTCTTCCTCACAGGTTAATTTGCTTCCTAGTCATAAAATCAAACAAGAATTGTATTTTTTTTTGTACTGATGCTGTTCAGTATGTCTCCCATTACAACCTTGGAAAATATAAATATTGTTTTATAGGGCAGCTTATGGGTCTAATCACTGAGGCTCATTCACTAAAGCATTCTTCTAGTGAGCTAATAAATTTTATTTCTCATAATTAATCATGTGATTTTCCCAGCTTTATGTATTGCATCACATTTATTATGAGCTTAGCTGAACCTAAATACCTCATATCAAGATTGACAACACAACTAAAGCTGAAAACAAAATTTCAAAAATAAAATCCAATAAGTTGGATGACAATAATTGGGGTAATACTTCAACAGCTCCTATTAATATTATATCAACAATTTGCCAATATTACTTTGGTGAATATATGCCTGCTTAAAGATGCACTATGATAAATATTGTGTTCTTAACATGTTCTTCTCGCATTTTTCTGATGATAGAGGACAAATATATAAAGAAAATTAAGCTTGAAGTTGCATTACTGAGTATTTTATGTATTCAAACTGTTGCTCATCAAATTGTAAAAGCTTGTTATTGTGATGTAGAAACTACGATGAGCAGGCCGCAAGCTTCCTGGTACGTTATTGTTTTCTTTGTCTGAGCTGGTTATTTATCTAAAAACTGTACGGCTGTATCGCCTTTTTTTTTTTCACCGCTAATGTTAAGTTGGGGGTGTGAGGGGCTGTAAGCTAGCAGGAAAGCCTGCAAACAGAGAGCTTTTAGTAGGGCTGGGTATGGGGTTATAACTTCCAGAAATTACTTGATTCGATTCCCAAAAATCTGGATTGATTCAATTCCGATTTTTTACGATTCTTTCAATTTTCAATTCAATTTTGAGTTTACATATTTATACACATTTGTTTAGAAATACATAAATAATCTATATGTTCTGAATATATTTCTATGGATCTGATGCAGTTCCCATACTGTAAAATGAATTATTGAAATAATGAGACTGTTAATAACAATCTGTTAAATGGTCTTTAAAAGGAGAAGCTCCAACAATTTTTCTGCTTCTCCTGGAGGGCGCTTCAGTTTAGCAAATAGGTGGCGATCACGCTGCAGCAGTACCCTTTTACCAAGAAAAAGAAAGAATTAGCAAAAGCGGTTCTTTAGATGACAAATGGTTACTTTGAAAATTATTTCCTTAAAAGGGTTTGGAAAATTGAGAGTCTGTGAGTTTATAAAGATCTTTATTTAGTGTGTTTATATCGACCAAGCGTTAGCATTAGCCGTTCTATGAGAAATACCATTAAACGTTAGCATCAAGCTAATAGATTTTAGATTTATGAGCTAAATTAATTTTTTATGTTTTAAACTTAAATCGATTCAAATTGATTAGTTGATTCTATCAACCCAGCCCTTGCTTTTAGTTATGGGTGATGAAAGGGGGGTGGGGTTGCTCTGCGCCAATGCCCACAATTTAAAGGTGAATTTCTAGTGAACACCTGCCACTCTGGAGAATCTATGCCCTAGGAAACAATGCAGGATTTTAGATTTAGACTAAAAACTGTCTAATTTAAACTGAAAGTCCACTGGAAATGCTTTGAAAATACATTGTATGATGATTGGAGCGAGTCTTTAAACACAGACATGATAATTTAGCAACATTCATAATTTGGAATTTTTCAATCATTCTTACTTAAGGAAATTTCCAACAGTTTTCTTGACTTCTTAAAATAAAACAAAGCTAAGGCACACAATTTTAGTTAAGGGAGCAAAATCTTTTGCATTCACCTGCCCTCCAGGAATCTGCAGACAAACTGAATAAATAAATGAATAGATGTTGAGCTGCAACAAATCTGCCTAAATTTCTTTTTCAAATATTTAGGAATTTATTCACATTCTACAACCAAAAATCAGCCCCATTTGCTCACAAGTCTCGAAAACACAGTTTTAAAGTTTGTACCCATATTATCTTAAGACCTAAGAATACACAAGGTCATTTTTTTGGCCCCTTTTAATTGCTACTCCCCAAAATGAACAACCAAAAAAAGTTGGCAAATGAACTTTAAAATTTCAGAAGAAAACTGTTCTTGGGTTTTCCAGGGCTAAATGAAAGAGTGAAAAAAGTCTGAAAAACTAACAAAAGATTTAAAAAAATGATTTATTTTTAAATTTGGGTTAATATTTGTACGCCACTTTAGTTTCTTTTGTGAAGAATATTCAATAAAAAGAGTTTAGTGCTGTGTTTCGGTTCTGTTTTCATTGAAGCTTTGGGGAAAAAAGCAGAAAAGAGAAATCCACAGATTTTGCAGGCATATTAGACAACTGGAATGGTGCCCTGGCCCATTAGCGATCGAGGGGGGGAAACAGAGACTTGATAGACATGCTAATGCATATTAAGCACAAAGCATTGCTGGCAACTACCATCACTAGTCTTTATGTGAAAGACACTTTAATGGATAATTGATTAAAATTAACACCCCACAACAAGCAAACCAAAAGAGGGAAGACAAGTAATTTCTCAGTGATTCTGGCTGTCACTGTTTGGAGAAAATGAGGCAAAGGGGGGGGAGGGGGGGGTACAGAGCTTTGAATCAGGACATTATGGAACATTCAACAGTTTATCTGTTTGTAGTTCCACTATGAAATATTTTCAAATATTCTAAAGAATAGTTTTCACTTTGAATAAAAATAAATTTTCTCTTTTTTCCATTATTCCAATTTATTAAAATTATTCAAATGATTTTGTGTTACGCTCTGCTAGCGAATCCGTCAGTGTGTGCCACGCCTTTACCTAACCATGGCTGAGATAAGCTACGGCATACCTCTTAACCTCTTAAAACCTGGCATCCACATGTGTGAACATTACATTTTGAGTTGTATTTCCACAGCAGTTAATTCTGCTTAACTTCGGCCCTGTGTTCAGATGGTTTCCTCAATTAATAGGTTGGATCCTAAGAAATTAACCCTGTAACAGTATTTTGACAATATCCTGACTTCCATCATTTACGGAATTAACTAGTTCCAGCAGATTCTGAAGTGGAGTAAAGCTAAATGTTTACACAGTCAACACAAATCAGATGATTCTGTTGCAGAGAAAAGCTGCTTTGCACCGTTACAAACCTAAAGTCTTGCATTTCAGTGATATGCATATCCTCTCCCTAAGAAAAAGTTGATTATCTGCCTAAGAACCAACTGATTCATATGTCATCTGTCAAGAATTTATAGTATCTTGAGCAGGTTTGTTAGTTCCAGCAGGAACTAAGCACAGCTAAAAGTCCACAAAGCTAAATCAGGGTCAGACAGGTAGAAGTCGATCACAAGCATGGGATCATCCGAGAAGACACTGGAGATGTCAAAAACCAGGCAAGGGTCAGGGCAGGCAGCAGGCAATGAGCAAATAAGCAGGGTCAGAAACAGAAGATCAGGTCCAGGTATAAACGCTCAGAAATGCAGGCAGGGTGGCACAAACAATACTTCGCACAGAGTTGCTTTGTGCAGTGCTTAAGTAAAATGTGGGAGTCTGTTCTGGGGCAGCTGGGAGATGTAGTATGTTCAGGACTCTGGAGAAAGCTCCCGCCGGTGACCAGAGGGGAAGACAGAACTCTGGCTTCTGACACTGGCGCTGCAATATATGAGATAAGAGATATTTGTCCACTGACTTGCTCTATTTTCTATCGAGTTGTCTTCTCTCTGCCTCTCTTCATGTCTGTGTGTGTTTGTGTTCAGCTAAAGGCTGGTCCCTCTGACTTTTACGGCCATATCACGTCTGGAGCACGGAAAAAATGTAATTCCCGTGGTACTGACGCTCTTAGCAGTGGACTGGTAGTGCAGCGGCCGAGATGTGGCCGCGGAATACACGCAGTACAAAATTTGGCCTCTGTTACACGCGGAAAAAACTTTTGAACTACACAAAAAAAATTAGACCATTAGACTGCATGAGGTACCAGGTACAGCCGTGTAATGGCTGCGCAACAGCAGTGCCATTGCGAGATTGAGCCATGGCGCGAACGCCGGTACATGTGCTTGGACGCCAAAATTTCGCGTTCATGCACAGCCGTTTCCCCAACCAGCCTGCGTTTGTACCACTGCTTACAGCATCTGTTTAGCGGCTGAGCATTGGGACACGTGCTTCCACGCGATTAAGCAGTGCTCTGGCAGTGGAGTAGCAGTGGAATGCACTCCGGCGTCTGTATTACTGCTATTCCACGAACGTGCATTTATTGAAAAATGCCACAAGTACATGCTAAAAACACAATTTTCAATCGAAGTAGGCTTTTAAGCGATTTTGGAAAATGGATTGATTTTCTGTTTACCACCAGTCTATATTTGTGGTCTACCCCTTTATTTAAATATATATTTAAAGTTATGTTATTTTTATGTGTTGGATTAAATTCTGGACAATGAAGTTTAATTTTACAGAGTTCTAAATGAAACCTTACATCTGTCCATTTCTGCCAATCATCATTTGGATTTCTTTTCTCATCGTTCTACAGCTTCTTCTTTAATCCTCACTTTTATCTCATTCATCACTTATTACAAACCTTATTTAAATTGCCTAATTTTGTGAGCCATCACCAGCTGCTGTTCACGTGTGACCTTGGATGACCTCATCCTTGGACTCTTGTACCTGGAAATAACATTACATATGCAGAAATGCACTGGATACAGCCAGCAGGCATTTGACATTCTCTGACATTTCTGTTCCCTTTCTCCATTCCTTCAACAAACACCTACTTGTAAACAGTGTGACGGCTTTACACAGAACCTTGATTTTTTTTTTTTTTTTAACAATGGCTTGCTGGGCAGAGCATAACCTTTTACAAGGCATTACCAGTAGGATATGAGAGCCCAGAATCTTCCATCCTTCCGATGTTGTTTGCTGCATTTACACACCTTGTACAGGGAAATAAAATCTTTCATTGGGTGGACCACACTCTTTCCCCCATAAAAGATCTCAAATAAAACCGCCATTAAATCTGATCAATTTTCTATTGCTCAACAGTTTTCAGGTTATGGTTTTTGGCAGTGTTATCTGTCTCCAACTAATATGTTGAAGAAGCAAGATGCCGATTTGCTCTCAAAATGAGCCACAGTATACGCCTATGTGTAAGAAATGAACAGAATCAGAAAAGCAAAGATGTCTATGCACAAAATTCTTTACTGTAATCCTATAAACTTACCTTGTGATTTAAGCTATCTGAATAACTTTTGACATTTTTGCAGCAACTGTGAAAATTTGTGTGAGTTTTAAACTTTACGCATGAGTCATAGCGGTTTCATTCGACAAATATTTGCGTTTTTCTGTTTTTAAGTAGACCATGAACTTTATACAGCACTTTTTTTTTTTTTTTGGTTTGGTCATCTATTGAAACAACCTTTTTCCTCCATTCATTTCTGTTTTTTGAGCTCCCACATCAAGATAACCACCTTTAGCCATCCAGGACAGGCTTGCAGGGGCAGCAGTCTGAGCAAAAGTGTCCAGACTTCCCTCTTCCTGGTTACTATCTCCAGCTCCTCTGGGGTACCCAAGGGGATTATAAGGCTAGCCAAGCCATGCCCCCCTGCTTGACAATTGGCATTCATGATTTGGATTTGGGAGGTAAACCACCAAATGGTTCCCACCCGCACCTGTGTCTGCAGCTCATCACGTCCCCAGGGGATGGGTCAAATGCGGAGAACAAATTTTACACACCAAGGTGAGTGACAACAAATGAGAATTCAACTTCTACATGAAGGAGCAACAGCTCTACTTCAACTCCTCATCATATCTCTAACCCCTTAATACCGATAGAGGTGTTCTCGCCTCAAACTAGTTCTGCTCAAAACACACCCAAAATACTTTACCTATTCCTCCACTACCAGTCGATTTACTTTCAACATATACCTACGAACCCATTTTCAAACATTAGGTTCTCATAGAAAGGGTCAGAGAAGGAGCACCATCCGGTTCTTGTTTACAAAGATCGTCTTGCTCTGGATTGCCGTTTTCAGATGACCATCTTGCAAAAATGGTCCAATCTAAGGTAAGTTGTGCAAAGATAAAAACATGTGTTTGCCTATTTATAACTCGTCTCACCACCACAAAGCAGGTATAGTACCTATGATGAATATTTTTGAAGACAGCAATTCTGGTTTGTCATGGTTCAGTTTATCTATTGGCCAGATAGAAGACGGCTCACCATTAACACAATGCTGTATTTTTAAATTCGTGGTAGTGGTTTATTAGTTTTGTCAATCAGAGTGAAAACATTGGGAATGGCTGTTGTATGAATAAAAGTCTCTTCATAGTGGAGATGGGAACAAGTTTTTTCTTTAATCCTTGTCAATTTGCAATAAACTTAAAATTATATCTGTTTTATGTGACCGTCTCAACTTAATTTAGCATTTAATGGAATCCAAAAACCAGTTTTAAATGTTTCTCCATAATAAATTTGAATAAATCAAGATGTTGAGTAATTGCTTACTCAACTTAAGGGAGGAAGCTTATTTTGGCCGCTTGTATTCAGGAACTTGTTCTTTCGGTTATGACCCAGTGCTCATGACCATAGGTGAGTACTGGATCGGGTGAGAGCTTTGCGATTGAAGTCAGCTCTCTCTTCACCACAACAAACCGGCACAATGACCACATAACAGCAGACGCTGCTCTAATCTATCGATCTCACACTCCGATCTTCACTCACTTGTGAAAAAAAACCCAAGATGCTTAAAGTTCTCCACCTGGGGCAGAAGGTCTCCATCCACCCATACAGGACAAACTACCTTTCAGGTACCAGTTTTTTCTGCATTTCTGTCCTCCACCACCCAGCAGTGGCAGCTTTTCATTTATATTTGATTTTTTTTCTTTTACCTAAACATCTTGCAGCATTATTGAAGTTGTCCCTGTAGTTTCCTACATTAGAACAACAATAAAACAAACTGACTTTGGGAGCAAGTAGTAACAGCAGAGACGAGAAGAAAACAAGAGCACATTTATTTCACTTTTCTGCATCCTAAGAGCTGAGCTGACCTTTAAAGGGTGGGTTTGATGGCAGTTTGAATCTTAGAAAGAACCAGCTTGAGCTCTGCTTCATTTCTGATTCAGACTCTGTTACGCTGCAATGTTGAAGGATGGCATAATTATGACTCCGGCAGTACGGATTGTGTGTAATGATTAATTAATAGGGTGTGCGCATTGCGATTATAGAAAAGTGCATGGGTGCGTACAGTACTTCCGCACACAGTAGAAATCCCAAATGTTTTTGTCAGTGCACTGGGAAATTAATTTAAGAGGGTTTTGTGTAGACGTTGCACAGCAGAAGTGTGTCAACATCCGAATGTGAGAAATAGGAACTGCAATCACTGCAAGTACATGTACTCAGTAGGGTAGAATCACTTCAATTCAAATTATTGAGTCTAAGCAACACTGAGTGCCAGAAAATACAAAAATCTATGACGCTAGGGTACATTACAGCAAGATTCAACAAACCCTGAAAAAGGTTTCACTCCTTGATTCGAGGGCATGTTGATTGGGTTTTAAGGAAATCACACATCCAACATGTAGACTTAAATCACTGCAAACCAAAAAAGTTCAAACATTTCTAGTCTAGACTGAATATAATCAATTACATCAAAAAGTGGCTTGGAAATACAGTGTTCTCTCATTTTACGTTGAATTAATAAACCGCGAGAGGGCTTTCAAAATCCAAAGAGTTGAATTCTAGACGTTTTATGGTTTTAAGACCCCTCACTATATACTTTATACACTTCTCCCAGAAAAAAGGAACATTTATTTTTCTTTCTTGTTTAAACTCTCTTAAAGTTCAATCTTTTGTTGAAAAGTAAGTGTGGGTTTAGACTTATTCCAATTAAAACTGTGTTTTAAATATAATTTGTAGCATTTTTCACATGAAGGACATAAATAAAAAAATTAAGCCAATAATGCAATTTCCGTATGCATGCAAACAGATTTCTGCAGCTTGGTAGTTGCTCATTTTGCTTGCTGAACTATTAATTTTCCCATCAGCCCCTTGTTTATACTCTCTCCCGAGAGCTAAATGGCATCTCACAAGTCCAAGCTAACATTAGCATAGCACAAAAAACAAAAAAAGGCAAGCAATATTGAAGCTATATATAGGATTTTAATGCTTCATGTTGTATTTTTCTACCGATGGAGGACATACATATAAAAATGCTACAAGAACTTGTTAATAACACCAAAACTATTATTAATTAATTATGTTTACCTTTGCCCACTGGCTACTTTCAAAGGAGAGTGAGTTTCTTTGGTGCATTTGGTGAACCAGCATCAGGACTACTGTAAACTACAATTTTTACAGGTTTTCTTTTACCAGTGTCAGACAATAGAAATGTTTTTTTATTGACTTATGTTAAAAGTTATAACCTTTCAGTGCCAAACTAACTTCCCAGTAACAACATTTGAAAAACAGAGAACTTCTCCTACACTCTCACCAAAAAAGAGGTGTGTAGTTTACACCGACTTTCATGGACATGCAGAGCCAGGAAGAGCTACTACACAGAGCAGCTGGTTGAAGTCTTTCTTCTTTCCAATGCCATGTTTTATGATTCTGTCCTGAGAGCAGCTGCTTCGGCAATAGGAAGTCTTAACAAGCAAGATTCCCTCTGAACACATCCTTCATTACTGCATTACTGAGGAAAGACCATCGCATTTATCCTTACTGGACTGAGCAACACGAGCACCGCTCCCGAATCCACATCGCTCACCAAACCATAGCAAATTGTCCCGATTGGCCAACAAGGCACTTGGGATCATGCCTGATTCGATTTGCTGCCCCGCACACAACAGACTAATGGAGCATTGTCTGCAAACAGAGAGCAAACACAGGATTCTGCCGTTAATGAGGACTGTCTGTGAGGCCGAGACAACAGGGAAGAGAGAGCAGGAGCGAGGTAAAAGTGTGGGGGGGTGGAGGAAAGAAGCTGTTGGTGAAAGAATGAGACCAGTTGGGATCATATGATTAAAACAGGACTAAAAAATAAGACAAAACACAAAGCTGCTGTTATGATAAATTACTCAAAGATAGTTGTCTTCCTCAGCTTTCTAATAGCATTTTTCTTGTCTACTTTGGACATTTTCAGCTTGCTTGTGGTCCAACCAGGATTTTGAGTGTTCAAAACTTTTTATTCCAAATGATAACATTTTTGTAAAATATACGAGAACAATATTTTTACCAGATTTTAAAACTACTTTTTAAAAGTTTGGCACCAATTCTTCAATTCTGTCTAATCTTTGTAGCTGAAATTCATTCATTCATTCATTTATGCAATGTTGCTGAACAAGCATATTAAAGCATATTAAAACTGCAGTAGGGTCCCTTTCTTAATGTGTATTAATGCTTAATTAAGCAATTAATTCTTAAAGTGTTGACCTTTTCATGCAGTATTTTGCATTAGTATCTGTATTATTGCATGTATTCGTTAGCAGTCTTATTATTCAACCTTACTTAGTGCAAAACAAACTTTTGATCAAAAGTACCCTTGTACATTTGCTTAGAATTATGTATGAATCAACAATATGTTAGTTAATAGATGTGTAAAATCTGAATAATATCTGAACTAATCCTATACTCTGGACTGTGTTTTGTCCAGAGTTGGGCAGCAAAAGGTAAATAAGATTTTATTTAATATTTGTAGCCTGACCTAACACTATATCCTTAGTGTAAAACCTCATAAGCATGAACTATCCATCACTTAACCATAGTTAACAATTATGAAAGGATTATTGGAACTGTAAATTTGAATCATTATTGTAATTGAAAAGGCTTCACTAGCTATTGTTCTAAGTTACCTTAGCATTCCTCGAGGGGCGGTTTTCCAGAAATCCTGTCTCGTTTGCTTCTGGTTACCTGGATGAGGCGTGTTCGGCCAATAAGGAGCTTTAGTGGGAGAGCAAGAAGTTACATAGGCCATAAATGCTACGCTTGTCTGTTACCATTGTCCAGGATACGTAAAGAGTAAAGAACAATGCCATGTTGGAAAGGGCAGTAAACAACAGGACATGGTTTTGCAGATAACAGTAAAATAACCACAGAATGCTTAACTTTGGTCCGATTTTAAATAGAAAAAAATTCTGATCACAAAATTAGTGTCTAATATTTCGGACTTGACTATCGTTCAGTGACGTCTTTAATAATCACCGGTCCGCTAGCATTAGCACAGACCTTCCAGCGCTTGAATATACATAACACCAGCGATTTTATAACTTTAAAAAAGTCATACTACAACATAAAGTCATTACTTACATTTAAATGTAAACTTCTGTGGTTCAAAACGGACCCACGTGAAGAAAAGCACTTCTAGAAAACTCAATGTTAAGTCAATGTAAAGACGGCATTTGAAGTGGCACGATTTGGGCGTCGGGCACGGCGAGTTTGATGCGACACGTCAACCAGTCAGAGTCCCAGCTTTGGGCACATGCTTTCAGTGACTCAATCAAAGGGTAGAAAAAGTGATTCAATATGGTGACTCACTACGAGGATATTTGTCCTGAACTTACATTTTCTTAACCCGTGGGGGCCGCGGAACAGATCGTCAGCCTGTCACAGAGCCCATGATAATATTATAATGACGACCGCCGCTGCTCAGGCTCCAGCAGAACTAGCAAGGTCTACAATCCAGGCTGAGGGTCCCTGGGTTGGAACACATGTAGCCCTCCTGAATCCAGCCCTCGAGGCCTGGATTCCTCTTCCTTAGAGGCTTAAAAAAAGGACCAACTTTTGGAAAAAATATAAAAATGTGACTTGAGTCTTGAGACTTGTGCACAAGACTCAATACAAATGTTATAAATTATGTGATTTTAAGAAGACCAATATTTAACATTTTCCTGTCCTGCAGCTTCACTCAGTAGAGATTATTTTAAGCAAGAAAAATCTAGATTTTTTTTCCAGAATTATAACCAGGTAAATGTGCATTTTGATGCATCTCCAAAAAAGTGGAAACAATTTTGCACACTTGTGTAGTAATTTCTTCATCCAAATACAGCAGTATTTTTGCATGGTGTATTTCAAAGAAGCACAACATGACCCCTGGATGCTTTTATTGGCATAAATAACTAATACATGGCTGCATAACCTGCAGAGGCAATGACAGCTTTAAATGTTCTTTCAAGCTGACAAGGAGCTTTTTCCACTCATCTTTCAGGAGTTTGCACCACTCCTGAATTATGTATGCATGATTTTTTTTCTTTTTTGAAAAGGGGTATTATAGCTTGTTCCAAGTGACTTGTGTTTCTCCCATTTTTGAGATTCAGGCTTTGTTGTTCATTTCTGAACAGTCCATATTTTGCTAAGGGCATGATTTCATGTCATATATGTTTTATTTTACCATCCTGCTAAATTGACCTTAAGTAGTGGAGTTGTGAAGGCAGCTTTTATGACTAACGTTCAAAAACACTTAAAAGCAGCTACATTGCTTTACAATATTAACTGCTTAAAGATTGTCTAATTTCACTGTTTGAGATAGACGAAGAAAACCGACCAAATCTAGAAAATATTCAACTAACTGGTTGCTGACTCAGAGAAATTATGACCCAAATTCTGAGGGCAGATAGAGTGGAGACAGGCAGACTCGGGTGAAGCACATTAGGGTGAAGCACATAATCAG
Source organism: Oryzias javanicus (assembly GCA_003999625.1). Taxonomy (NCBI): domain Eukaryota; kingdom Metazoa; phylum Chordata; class Actinopteri; order Beloniformes; family Adrianichthyidae; genus Oryzias; species Oryzias javanicus. The sequence continues at coordinate 9,686,760 of CM012440.1, read as the reverse complement.
AGGAGGAAGTGCACTCATCTGAAATGAGACGAGAAAGAAGTACCTTCAAAAACATCACAAAGTAAATTAAATCAAAAAGGAAATGTGCTCTCAGCAGCCATAATGTGACCCTCCAACTTAAGCTAGTAGAATGACTTCTTATATTTTAGTTTATTTTGTCTAAATTCCTTCACTTTTCTCCAAAAACACTACCTGTGTTTTAAATTAGACTATAAAAGTATTATAAATGAGCTATAAAGTATTCAGTGTTCCTATTCAGGTCGAGAACCATTTTATTTATTTATTTAACATTTACTAAACAATGGGAGGATCAGCCCCTTGAGATGATACATCTCGTTATCGAGAGGTTCCTCTTTGAATAAACAACTGAAATGAAGGCAGAATAAAGTAAATAACAATTAAGGATACAATTAAGGTACCAGTTAAGTATATAACCAACACAGAAAAAAAAAAAAGAAAAAACATTCACTCACACGAACACAAAAAGCTCTCGACTTTACATTTCAAAATTACAATGCAGTTACGAAACACATCCCTTCAAAGTACAGAACTTTAAAAAAAGAATCAAACAACATTACAAATAAAGTAAGTAAAAAAAAAATAAATAAATGAATAAAATAAATAAATACATAAATAAAAGATCAATAATTAAGTCATAAAGTGACAACAAATATTAATGTCCTATATTAAAAATATTAATGTTAATTGCTTTCTGTTGTTGGTTTTAATAGATTTCCAAGTAGAGGTTTTAAAAAAAAAACATTCCATTTGTTATTTAATCACTGAGTTTATTCAGGAATATCAATAGCTGTGCTACCATTTCGAAAAAAAAAAATCATTTTTATCAAAAAACATTTTTGCTCTTGGAGGGGTTGGTGTTTGATATTGAAATGGATACATTTTGCAGAACTGCAATGGAAGCACTTTTAAAAAAAATATTAAATGCACTTATTTGTAGGAACTGGCTGCTTTGGACACTGCACAGTGGGTGCCACAAGAGGTCCTACAGAGTCATACAACTCATCAAAAGTTGAGCATGTCATGCATTTTTCTTAGATCCACAGCTGCTCTGTAAAATCACCAACCATGATTTCCCAAATGCTTCATCTGTAGTAACTGCTATGTAGCTTGCCGCTCCATGGCCTGAATAAGATGCCGACGTCTCCTTTGATAGATGATAAAGAGTGCCAGTGCTGTGACTGAAATTTATATCTTGTTGGGCTATAAAATGGAAAAAAAAGGGTCCAACTGCGTGCTTGTTAAAATATTTATTTTTTAATACTGTTCTTTACAACATCAACTTAACCCTTGTGCTTTCTTATGGGGTACAGATGACCCCACCCTTATATTGAGATATGATCCCTACAATGACAAAAGATGGACAGGATCTGCATTGAGACACCAGTGAAGATAAAAAAATAAAAATCCTTGAAAAATGAAGTTCAATGCTGTTTTGTGGGGTCCAGATGACCCCAGTTTTAATGTAAACTTGCCTAGGATAGCGCAAGGGTTTCAATGATACTGTAACACCACATATCTGCTCTAATTCATCCGTTGCCATGTTTTTGAATGACCTTTTAAAACTTTGATTAAAGTTTTGCTCAAATGTGTAATAAAATGCAGCTTATTGAATTGTCATATTTTGTTAAAACATTAAGGTTTACTGAAGTTTTCACACAAATTCTAACCCACAATTTAATGTCATAAAATGTACCGAGCTGTGTACAGCAAATACATCGTAGTGTTTTAAAATAAATGCTTTAATGTGTTTTTTAGTATAATTTAGCTCGGCTGAAATGAAGTCAACAGATACAATTCCCCTGCGTGATTTCTGTAAACCACCCCAAGAAAAAAATTATATTTTGTAAAGCTGTATGTGAAAAATAAAACGGAAAGCCCTGTTCTGTAACTCATGGAATCCATGATCATTTTATGGGATGGTATAAGCAACATCCAAGCAGCTTTAGACCAGATGCATCCTTTTTTTGGGACAAAGTTTTTGTCCTTTTAAAGTGAGTCTGGCTTTGATGCCTGTTAGTTCCAAAATAGATTTCAGAGTGCTTGTATGGTAGAATTAATAGACATTTTTAAGACAATGTGGAATGTCTTTAGTGTGATTATTCTTCAAGTTTCCCTTTCCTGTTAGGAGACATAAGAACTTATGTTCCCTTAAATCACTTTATTCTTTTAATATATATACATATTTCCTATAAATACTTTGGATGAGAACCATTTAGAAGGACAGATAGTAAACAAACAAATCGATTGTCACCTACTGTCAGTACATGTATTTGTCCAGTTGTTTTTATCTCCTATAAAAAAAAATAAAGCTGATATGTTCCTAAGTTTTTTCCGGAGAAGCCTATACATTTTTTTATTTAATCCAAGCTTGCAAGCATCTTTCCTTCTTACTTTCATGGTGGCTTGTACAGCAGCCCTGAAGTGCAAATCACATCATCCCATAGTATGCCTACCTTCACTGGTTTGTGTAAAACAATAAAGAAAAAAAAACCTTTAGGAAAATTAAAGGATATTGGAAAAAAAACAAAATGAAATGTTTAAAAAAAACACAATAAGACAGCAATAAAGGTGGGTACTAAAGGATATATTTGATTGGATAATAACGTTTGTCCATCATTTCAATTGAAAGTTATTTGACATGAAGTGATACTGGATATCATCAACCAATCAAGAACTTTTCTGAAATGTTTTATTTATTTATTTTTTGACATTTTGGTTTATTTTGTTTTCTAAAATTCTGTTTTTTCAAGAATTTATTTTGCTTTTATATTTGACGCTGCAATCTTTGAAATGATTTGTTGATGTAATTTGGACTTCAGAGTCACTGTAGGCTTGGATCTCTTTTTAGCCATTAAATTAGAAACACATTTAAAACGAATCTGTACAGTCACCCTAAATATTTACCATTTAATTAACTCCATATTTTTGTCAGAGCATCCATTTTTTTTTTCTGGAATTGTGCCTAAACTCCATAAAATGTAGGATAAACTGTCACAATGGCCATTTAAACAACTTTAGAGGGTTAATAAACAAAATACATATTTTTTATAAAAGTAAAAACATTGAAACTAATTTCTGGGAAAAGTTTACAATTAAAGGGAGTAATAAAATGTAAAAAAAAAAAAAAGGAAGAGTCAATGGAAAAAAAAACAAAAGTTTACAATAAAAATGCTTTGAAGATGAACCTTAGAAGAAGGACGTCCTCGTGTACGCTCACACACACATTTCACTGAGTAGCTATTTCTGTGGTGCCTATAGAGACCACAACCTTGTAACCACGGGGTTTCTAGTTCAAACCCTTACCTTACCAGCAGGGATGTAAGTGCTGTGTTCACCTGCACATTTGTAAAACGGTTCATTTTCAAAGCCATGAAAGGCATGCTGGGATTCGGAGAAAAATCCATGCATCACATATCCTGAAGTCTGCTGTTAATTTTGTCATTTGTGGATTTTTTATTTAATTTACTAAAGGAACTAAGTGGCAATTTCAGCATACCTGGAAAGACAAAGTCAACGTCTGGGGGAAACTTTATACTCACACATAATGCATTATGGTTATACATTAGGAAGTTACATCTTTTTTTTTTCCTTTCTTCAAATAGATTAAATTAAATAAACAATATAAATATATTTTCTTATTGGTCAAACCCAAACGGGAGTAAAAAATATTACGTACATTTACATGAACAGTCTTTTTAGCATTTTCTTTAGGTTTTAAACTCGCCAAAAAAAATTTGTTTTGTTGTAGAACATGAAGATTACTGAATATTTCTCTGAAGACAACAGAGCTGTACCCAACACGGATCCCTGTGGAACACCAACAATATTTATATTCAACAAAAAGAAAGCATTTACACACAGAACCTTATATTTATCTAAAATAAATATAAAAAATGAAAAACTCGGTCATTTCTAAATTCAAAGATACACTTCTAACTTTAAATTAATTTGTTCTTGAACTTACTAAGTTGCTTAAAACATCTGAGGAATAGTCGCAATTTAAGTAAAAGTTGTAACACTTTTTTTTTTATTTATGCCGCACATTACTTATTTTTAAGGGGTGGAACAATTAACAGATTCAATGAATCCATTTCTATTCTCATGATCCAACCAGAACAATCTGACTTAGGCAAGATCTTACCCTTGTGCTATTCAAGGTCATCTGGACCCCATAAGATGGTGCAGTGAACTTTTTTTCTCAAGGATTTTTTATCTTCACTGGTGTCCATGGCAGACACGAAATCCTGTTCACCTTTGTCATGGGAGGAATCACACATCAATATAAGGGTGGGGTCATTTGGACCCTATAAGAGAGCACAAGGGTTAAGTGGATTGAATCGACCTGTACCATTATAAAATCTTTCAAAATGGGATAAATTGATAATTGGAATTGGGAAATACCATCTGGATTGAGCATAAAAGTGACCGAGTTCCATCACAGAAAACAACATCCAAAAAATGATCAAACCATCATCGCAGTCAAAAGTCTGGTAACACTTTTGCAATGATGTGACCATACAATGTTGAATAATGGATAATATTGATGTGGAAAAACAACAGCGAGCTGAACTTCGTGAAACTAAAATATGAGTAGATTTGACATTAATTTGAGAGCTATCCAGCTGCAGGCCAGGAGTAATGGCAGGTAGCAGTCCCGGCCCTGGGCTGCATGGCACCCTAGGTGAAACGTGAGACTGCGGATGTGTCAGGCAAGGAGAGGCGCAGAACCAGACAAAATTATTGTTTATGTCAAACTTTTGAGTTATTTTATTTATGACTTTAATAATTGTATCTTTAACATTTAAAAAAAACAACAACAATCATCGCAATTTGGCACCACCTGCCTTAGGCAGCCGCCTAGCTCGCCTATTCCAAGGACCGGCTCCGGCAGACAGACCTGATGGAAATCCAAAATGGAAGTTGTATTTTCTACCAAGGGCTAGAATCAAGGATATCCAAACAGGAAGTTGTACCTTTATGGTTTGTTTATGTTATTATTGTTATTTTTGTTGGAAATATATTTTTTTTATCAATTTATTTATTTATTTCAAGGGGAATTTTATTAATATTTTGACTGATGTTATTTGCACATAAAACATAAAAATTTGGAAATTCAAGTTGGCCACACGTAATTCGTGCAGCAAAGATGCACATTGCTGTATTACCCACACATATTTTAAAAGCTTCCAAGACTGGATTTTGTTGTTGGCCGCACATACTCCAAATTAAATTTAAAGTCCCGTTAGCTGTCATGCACCTAGGTGTGTAAAATGTGATGTCTACATTTGATCCCTCCCCTGGAGAAGCGGTGTGCTGCAGAAACAGTCGTGCACAGGAACCATTTGGTGGTTTAACCCTAACCATAACCATAATTCTAACCTTATCCCCTTCCTCTCGTCTGTGCAGCCAAGGAAATAGTTCTCCATTGGCTAGACGTATTTAGAAAATTACAGGCAAATGACACTGTTTTTTTTATTTCATTTTTTCTAAGGTGTCGCAGGATAAACCAAGTGTTACAGATAAGCAGCATGGCGTTACCATTATTGCGAAACAGAAAACCTCAAAAGAGAGCACCGATTGCACTACTATTTACTTGCGCATAGGTAAAATACTACTTTCGTTTTGGATCCAGCAGGTCTGTCCACCATTTTACCAGCTTCTAGCTGCTCTTGATTAATTCTTGTGTACTTGTTTGTACACATATATAATTTACACTTGATTGTCTTCCAAGAAATACAAGGAATCCGGAATACTTCCCCTGCACTGTTCAGTACTAGGTATTTATCTCTGAGTCACACTGGCTGAATTTTTGGCTAGCGATGTCCTAGATCAATTTTAGGTCAATGAACTGGATTGAATCTGATCGTTCAAAACAAACCAATATTGACCATGAATCGGATAGTGAACCACAAATTATCATATATATCGAATTGATGTTAGAATTCGTGACTAAGCTGTTTAAAACATCCAAAATCTGAAAAAGCCTTTGGAAAGGTTGTGTCTCTTTTCAATTTTTATGGTTCTGACTTATTGTTGATGATGCCATTGCCCTGTATTGCCCAGTACTTTTGTGTGCTTTAGTATTGTTTTATGCCATTATGATGTACACTTAAAACGTACAACGGCAAGTTTGGTAAAATATAGACAGAAAAACACTTAATAAAATCTGAATCTAATTCCTTTTGAAACATTTTTGTTTCACTAATAAATAAAATCTGGTTTAAGTAGTTTTACTTTTTGCTTGGTAAAATTTGCAAACCATTAGGAAATTGCTTTAGGATCAGGATTGCATTATTGTTGTTTATTGAATTCCTCTCAAAAAAGGATCAGTGTCTTTCACACAAAGGATATATCTGCTGGTTTCTTTTCCAAAATACACTGCAGCCTTATGCTGAGGCTGAGGCAAACCCTACACAGCATATGACTGCATGATGCAACAGAAAACTTCCACTTTTCTTTCAGCTTTCCTTCATCTTTGCCGTCTCCCAAACACACATTCCTGACAGCATGTGAGCTGAAGATCCAGCTGTGCGTTTCCAAAGCTGTGCTTTCTGAGTGCATGCAGACAATGTATAGATCTCGTCATCCTCCTTCTCTCTGTCTTAACTAGGTGTGCTCCAAAGCAGAAGGTCTCCGGGGTGTTCTGGTCCGTTCGGGGAGTTATTCCCAGAGCAGTGCAACAGAGCGAACTCTCACTGACTCGACAAACAGGAGCCACAGAGACTAAATGCCTGTTTTCGCCGCGAGAGCAGGGAAGCAAGGCAGAAGGCAAAAAAGCAACTGCTCCACTGCCTCCATTTTATAAAAAAATCTGTTTTTACAACTCTCTGCTTTAAGGGGTCCTCTTTCCGCAGATTCTGCTCAGCTCTGTGCCAAAGTTTCTCCTGCAGTGCATTTGTCATAAATCAACTCTGCTTTTGCAGATTGAAAACAAAAAAACGATTAAATTCCTGCTACAGGGTTATATCCGATGCTGTATATTCAGAGACAATATTTCTATTTTTAAGATCCACCTCATTTTGTTCTGAAGCTGAGGAGAGGAACTGGAGCCTATGGAAGGCGATGACAGCCGCTATACACATTAAATAGATTTCCAGCACAAAAAAAGATAATAAAAACAAGAAAAAGAAGAAAAATTGCAGCACATCACATGTTTCATGGGTGTGTGCCGGTTCCTGCAGGTATGCAATAAAAATGCTGTATTTACATTCAAGTGAGAACCTCCTGAATTGAAGACTGAGTGACACCCAGTGGCTCTTCAGTCTCATTCTTCCTCAAAACTGTGGATTTTTACAGTTATGTCCCATGGTGAGAAATTCCATCATATTTGTTTAAATATACATAACTAAGTGAAATTACTTTAGGAGTCTGATCACTTTAACAGGTTCTGCAAGCTGCTTTCTTCCCCCGAGCTCATGTTTAAGTCATCTTTCCAGATTTCGTTCTCTGCTCATTCCACCGTTTCCCGCTATTTTCATCACTACTCGTCTGATGAAAGAGCGTCCATCTCATCACGCATTAACCATCACAAGTGAGACACCAGTCGAACACAGACGCAGCCAAAGCTTTAGCTTTGATCTATTATTTTTAATGTTGAGTCAAATTCGCATGAAGATAATTTATGAAGCTGAACGTGAGGAGAACGTTAATGTAAATGACTTGAAGGACAAGAGAGAAGACTGGCTGTTTTTGTTAAAAAATGTGTGTGAGCTTGATGATTAGTTCCATATAATTGTTCAACAATAATTGGTGATCCTGCTCACAGATATGGACACAATGTGTTTTATGCAGATTCCTGGACAAATACATTAAGTGAAATATTGCAAATAAGCCAAACCTTTACACCAGAAAAACAAACTGCATCCCCTTTTGCCTAGAATAAAATATGGAAAAATACATTATTGATTTTTGCTTCACAAGTCATGAACATTCAAGTTTCACTTGTGCAATTTTTCAAGAAGTTAAGAAAAAAATCAAGACATCAGACATTTTAAACTGAAAGAAGTTATGGGAGGTGGAGGTAACTTTCAATATTACAAATGTATTACATTCTGAGATGATGGTTATTTTAAAAAAAGACAAAAATCCTGATAGTTTTTGATTTAGAAGAGGTCTACAATGATGTAAACGACTGGAAAAAAAAAAGAAAATCAAAAAATGTACATTTAAAAAAATGTTCATAATTCTTTGCCAACCAGCATATGAAGAAAAACAAATTTTTCCGGTTATAAAACTTTATCACAATTTAAATTGTTTCAACAACTTCAATCATAACAATTAGGGGTGTGACAGATCACAATACTGACAGTCTGGAGCGTTTCACGGATTTAGGGTCACGGTTCGGTTTGTTGTTTTACTGCTGGTTTGAAGTCAGAGTTGAATCTAACAAGTTTTTTTGTTTTCTGAACACTGAAACTTAGCTCTCAAACTGGTTCTTAGCCCTTACACTGAAAATAGTGAAATATTGAATCAAATAACAAGAGTTGCAAATGTGTTACATTTAAAAGTATGAGTTGTTTTTGAGTTGAGTGAACCGTTAACTCAAAATTTCAAGTTGATACGAATAGTTTTAAATGTAACACATTGCAGAAGTTTTGTTAATTGCCAACTGGTCCAATGTTTTTTTTTTCTTTTTTTAGTGTACTCTGCCCGACCAGAGTAAAGAACCGATTCACATTAGCTGCGTTTCCATTAAGTCTGAAATTTCGCAAATTGGAATTTTGATAATAAATTCTCTAATAGAAGAACCACAATTTTTTTTAAAAAATAGCATTTTTCGGAAAAAAAGTTTTTGTGCTTAGAGGAGGTGGTAGTCGGGGCGTTTCAAAATACATGTCATTAGCAAAACTGTAATGGAAACACTTTTTTCAAGATAAATGCGCTTCTTGGTATAAAGTGTCTGTTCTGACCGCTGCAGAGCGTGCGCCATGAGACATCTTACAGCATCATCGCTCTGTGACAAACTTAAATGGATCTTGTCATATTTTCAAACAGAAAAAAAGATCCAGCTTCTCACTTTTTAGAATGTTTTTTTTTTTTTTAACAGGCTTCTCTCGTGCATCTGATGAGACTGAAAATGGACTAGGTGCACTGCACGCTTGCAGGCCGCGCACCACAGTACAGTGACGTCACACAAATGCCCCCTATTTAATGAATCAAATTTTAAAAAGTACTTTATCTCATCTGTGAAGCTGTGTCATTTTGAAACTGTTTTTTCTTTCTAAATTTATAGAAATTCAATAAAGTTTTGCGCAAATATGTAGTGGAAACGCAGCTGGTGATGGTTACATCCCCAAAGAAGAAAAAAAAAAAAAGGGGGGGGGACCTAAAAATGATCACAAATGTCAGAAAGCTCAATACTCCTCTAAAAACTTCACAGGACACAACAAGTTAGCACTGTTGTTTATTGCTCAACTCCAGTTTGCAGCCATTAATCATAAGAGCAGAATGAACTGTTTTTATCCTGAGACTGAGACATGGTGGCAGTTAGGAAACTTTCTAGAGTGGATTATTGCCACTGAGTAATGAAAGTAAATTAAAGTAAATTGTGAAATGCAATTAAGCCTGCCTGGCTTTACCACATAGAAAAATGTGTTCTGAGTTTAAAGATGTGGTGCCTTTAACATAGTGCTTTTCACAGTCTAATCAATTATAATTTGCTTGAGATTCTTGATATTTTCTTTTATTTTTATTTATTTATTTGTTTTAACTATTCTTTTTCTCTAAATGTCTTAGTTTTGGACCTGCTTATCGACAAATATGTCGTTTCTGCACATGTATCATTTAAAAATTAATATGATACTGCATTTTCATCTGGATAAACATTTATAAAACTAGTCAGAGTAATAAACAGAGAAGTGGTTTTCAGAAATTGGAGTTTGTGATTTTTGACTTTTTCTTTGACTCTTCTTGTAATATTTTTCCGTCTGTATTTCAACTTACATCTCGCTTCAGAGTTACTCCCTTCATCGTCAAACTTCCAAACATGGAGGAACCCAGAAGCTTATACCACCTCTCAGGCTCACTGGAAGTAGTCTGACACGCTCCATTACATTGTGCTTGTTCCAATTAAAGCTGACACCATTTGCTGTCAGAAGAACAGTGATTCCCTGCAGATAGGCAGCCCACCTCTGCAGCACCCATTGCCCAGCTGGATTTCAATGTTACTTCCCATGTATTATGTTGTTACATGAGAAACGGGGCTGTCAGATGGTCGACCAAAGGTTTAACATAAGAAAAACTCCCTGTGGGAAAATGTGGGCTTTGGAAATGTTACTCTCAACACAATCAATTAAAACAAACATTTGAGTTTATTGCTTTTCAGCTGCTTTATTAACATTTAGTGTTAGGTTCAAACACAATCAGCGAAAGAGGATAAAATGAACTTGTATTACTAAAGTTACTATTAAAGGGGCCATACTATGATTTTCTCAAGCCTTTCAGGATGAACTATATCCATGTATTTGACAATATATTCCTTTGGAACACTAACAAACAAATGATTAAAATAAGACTCGTTTTTGAGGACTCTTTTCATACCCGGAAGTAAAGCGACTCGATCTCTGAGGCACCGCCTTTCGCTTCTTGTCAGTTGCAATAATAATAATGCAAATAAAAAACCTATGAACTTCTGTAAAGATGGACATGTATAAAATAAACGCCAAAGATTTCTGACGAGCAGAATCTTCTTTTGGAAGTTTGAACAAACTCCAAGTTTCTCGTAGTCTGTAAAAACATGTTCTCTACTCAGAAGACATCGACTTACCGACCGTCATTTTCTAGAGAAATACTCAGAAATGCATGAATGGGTCAAAATACTGCTTTTATGTTGTTATAGTGAAGAATGAAGAGTATAATACACTTTAAAGTTCAAAAAGTTGTTTTTTTTCCATGGTGTGGCTCCTTTAAAGTGAAGGAATAAAAACCAACACCATTACATCTGTATTTAAGTATTGTAATTTACATCAAACAGACATGCCAAATCACACTTCACCCCACCCAACCTTGTTGATTATGTTGGGTTTTTTTTGTTTTTTTTTTTAAACTGTCCAAGCATCCCTCATTTATTCCTCTTCATTCATTCATTAAAAATCAAAAATGCATCTCGTTTTTTTTCTGATTAAAAAAAATAATAAATTAAATGAGTTTTTTTCTGCAACATCTGTGAAAAGTAAATGCATACTTTTTACTTTGCATTTCTGTATTTTTTCATAATACTGACACTGATGTTTAAACTATTTTTTTCCAAAAAAAAAAAAAAAAAGAAAAGGTGCAATTTAAACCCCTGACACAATAACAACATGGCTCCATTTGCTCATTTACTCTTTCCTGGGTGTTGCTTGTGAGTTTTTTCCTCGAGCGTGAGCAATTTAAAACAGAAACTACACCATTTGCTCAGGTTGTGGTAATTTGCACCACCGTGCATACAAGGTTAGAATGAGATTGTTGTGGAAAGAAAACAGCAATTTCTTAAAGAAAATCATTTTTTTTTGCCAAACTGTTTCATCAAAATCAGGCCTAACATTCTAACTGTATTTTGTAATGCATTTTGGGTAAGCCTGTTTTTATTTATTTTATTTTGCAGGAGGAAAAAAAAACGGTGATGACTGTCAACATAATTTGCTGCAGCTGGAACTTTTGGTGAACGTCTCATCAAGCAGAGTAATGTTAATGTAGAAAATCGGGGGACAGTGGTGCCTCCATGAAAACTATCTGTACAAGCGAGAGCAATGAGGCTGAGAAAAAGTTAATCAGAAGGCCCCTCCTTTGATGAAATGACCCCCAGAGTAAAGTTGTGGAGAAGCTTGATGTGCGTTTCCTCTGCAGGAGGCTGCAGCTCGCCGACCACCTAGAACCAATCTGAGGCTTATGACGGCAGCAGGGGAGAAGATACATTAGACCTCCCTTCAGTGGGTAATGAATGGAACTAATAGGAATAGGCAATCTGAGTCCAGGGCACTAATAAATGTATAAGAGTAACAACCTCTGTTGTTTCCTCTAACGGCGCATGATGCCAGTTCTCAACATGTGTCAGCATGTTCCTAACAATTTCTGTATGACGTAAATTAAAGTTCATAGCTTTACAAGCAGTAAGATTATTTTATCCTTCATACTATGGTCTTGGTATATATTCTATTCTGATTGGCTGCAGGGTGTCCACTAAAAAGTGATAATGGTCACGTAAAAAAGAAGTTCTGGTCACAAATATTACCATCAACACCAAGGTTGCCTTTAATTTTAAGTAGTTCGGTGCCTTTTTTATTTCTGTTTCGCTTGCTTGATATAGAGTGAATACGGGTTTATAAATAGTTGTATCTTTAATTAATGAAAGAAACTGTTGATATATATTTAATGATCAGAGTAAATGATGGGTGTTTCTTGCAAAATGAGGTCTAGAAAGCTATCTGAGGGCTTAGTTTCTTTGAAACCAACTTTTATTTCGTGATCTGGACAAAAACAAGCAGTAAGATGTGCACTTTCCATCAGAAATGATACTTTGGTTGCCTAACATGACATTTATGTACCACTCTGCTGTGGCGGAGCCAGGTTGGTGCAGGCTCTGCAGCTGTTACCATGATAATGCTTCCCCTTGCATATCAAATAGTCTGCTTCTTGTGAAAAACGATTTAAATGTTGAAAATAACAAGATTTAAGAGCAAATTATGGCTTTAACATGTTTGTACCTCATAAGTCACCATGGTAAAAGCAGGATAATGCCAGGAAAAAGGCGTGGATTATCAGAAATGAATGGATTTCACCTGAGTTCACATCTTTTACCAAATTGGAAGCTAACATTAAAAAGTAGAAAATGTTGCAGTTCCTCAAAAGACCACTGGAGGCATGTTTCTGAAAAGGTCGGTCGCGGGGTTTTCTTTGGAAGTCCAAGAAAACCAGACAAACCAGTGGGAAAACCAGGAGAGATTTCATTGTTTTTGTTGTTTGTTTTTCTTGTAACCTTTCCGCTCTCCATGGCTTGTTTACATTAAAAGTGGGGTCATCTGGACCCCACAAGACAGTGCGCTGAACTTATTTTAATCTTTGATTTTTGAGTTTCGCTAATGTCCATGACAGACGTAAAATCCTGTCCACGTTTGTCCACATTTGTCATGGAAGAAAATCACACATCAATATATGGTTGGAGTCATCTGGACCCCAAAGAGAGCGGAAGGAAAGAAAATAAAGCAGGGATGAGATCAAAAAGACACAAACAACTCCAAAAGCTTCTTCTAATTCGTTTGAGTATTTGTCTGATCATCTTCTTTGTGTTTCGGCTTCAAATTGGCACTTCTTCTGCCCGTTTCCTCCCTCACTCACCTTGTTAGAGTGAGGTACCTCCATATATGCCTCTTCTAGCTAATCTAATCTAATTTAGCATTTTACTCAAAAAAAAACCCTCAATAATCTCAGAAAATCTTAGTTTCAACAAAACATTTCATCCTGTAATTTCACGTTTATTTCAACTATAATTTAGTATCTCAAACTACACCACAAAAATTAAAGAAACAAAAACAAACAATTTAAAAAAGTTATCATAATTAATGTCCATGAAGGAAGTGGCGTGGTTAAAATGCCATGGTAAGCTCTTCTGTGTGTGTATGCTGAAAACTAGTGATTACCAAGTGTGCGCCTGAGGTCTAAATGGTAGAAAATGAGGAGTAATTTACAATAAATTATTGAACAACAGAAGGGTTTAACTATGACGTGAATAAATGACACAGTTTCCATAAAATCATAATTATGCGATTAAGTGAAAAACCAACTCACGCGAGAAGTCATTAAAAACACGTTGATGGATGAGATCAAGAATTATTTTTATTTGATTCACTAAAATGGAGCATTTCGGTGACGTCACAGCGAGTCCATCGACAGTCTGGTGTGAGAAGCCTTTTCAGCGGTTTTAAAAAATAACCATTCTAGAAAGTAAGCAGCTTCCCTTTTTTCTGTTTAAAAACACAAAAAGATCCATTTAAGTTTGTTACAGCATTCGCACACTTCTGCGTCTAATTCAGGCTGCAAGCCGTAAAAGTATACAGCTACAGATGAAGCGATAAGGAAACGTTGGTAATTTTATTATGGAGGAGTTGTACGATTCCGTATGACAAGGAACTTATAATGAGCTGTGATGCTGTGGGATCTCTTGTGGCGCCCGCTGTACTGCGCTGGGACAGCCGCTTCCTACCGAGGGGTGATAAAAGTGTCTCCATTACAGTTTTGCGAATAATGTCTATTTCGATACGAACTTTTGTTGCACCTTTGGAACTAATGTAACTGCAAACTGACAACAAAAACCACCTCCCAGTTACTTTCAATTAGGATTCTACCTTAATATGTAAGTCTGCCTCTTGATTTCAAACAGATGTATGCTTGGTCCTTAGCATCCCTATATTATTATGACAAGCTGAAGATGCAGCCTCTGCTGCATTCATAGCAGGAAGATGCAGCCTCTGCTGCCTCTGCACTTGTGTTTATGTTCTCCTGTTTGCTGATTCAAACATTTAGTTTTCTTTGCATTGGAGAAGAGAAAAAGAAGAATTCCCCACCAAAGCTATCAGCAGTAAATCAAGTGAGCAGAAGTAAAAGATGCTGCAGACCAGGGATGCAGGATACATCCCCATACCATCGGGAGAAGAACTGAGGGAAAACAAGATCCATCCAGCAGCTTAGAGGAAAAACAGTGAATACTTTGCCATCTTTTTTGCAAACCTTTTTGCTTTGATCTACTGAGATTTGAACAGCCAGCCACCCAAACTACAAGACTAACACTAAATTTTTGCATTGAACCCAACTGTGTGTTACCTATATCTTTTTAGTTAGCTGTCGGAGTCTTCCCAGCATGAGGGGGTTGTGCTCTGCTGTTTTAAAACAGGGGTTTACTGGGGCTGAATCTGCAGGACCCAGAGGCACAAAGAGCCCACAAAGCATGAATAAAACAAAAGAATTGCTTGGAGAATTAAAACTGATGTCTCAACGTTGTGTGGATGACTGGAAGATGACATCGAGAAATCTTCAGGGAGAAGAGTCGACTTCTGTGGGGCTGGCAAGTAAAGGTCACTTCACATGTCAATTTCATGAGATGTTTTCGTCTTTGCCTTCAGTAAATGAGATGTTCAAGGAAGTCTTCTGTATTTGTTTGAATTCATATAAGTTGTGGACACAACTAAAGATGTTTCCATAGTTTTAATGGCTCTGATCCGACTGAGAGCCGTTTGGTTTTGAGAATCCGCTAAAATCGAAACCTGATCTGATATTTTCAAAATATAAAAATGAACAATGCTAAATAAATAGATTTGCGTTTTCTCCTTTTTAATTTACCTTATTTCATAATTTAACACTTAATTTCTGTGAACAATCTAGTAAAAATAATGCAACTATCAACTAGTTGGACAATTACTAGTAAAAATAGTAGATATTTAGTCATGGGACAAAATTTAGTGACTTAAGCTTTAGTATCTTCAAGATCTGTGGAACATTTTTGATCACATGTGATGTATTGATTTAATTAAAAATAACTTTTTTTTCCAAAGTTACTATTGTAGCATGAAAATGAGGATGAATATTCAGGACAATCTCAGATCAATGAATCCATTTATTGCTTTGGTTGGTTTTAAGACGGTATTGATATTTTTGGGGGTCATTTTGTGATCACTTAGCATTTGCAGACGGTCCCTTGTTCACGACATTGAGAGAGCTATTCTTATGAAAAAGAAACAAAAACTCAATCTTTTTTCTTTTGAAATGTCTTTGCAGGTCATTATTTGAGTTAAGACAAACCAGTTTTTAAGTTTATTTAAAAAGTTACGTAACCTGGAAGTCCAAATATGTCTTCTAATATCTTGCTAATTTTCTAAACTGCTTTTTGTGCGCTTTCTGCTGAAACTCTTCCTATATTCTGTTGCGATTTATGACAATCAAGTGTTGTAATCCCTTCAAGAAAATAATTATCTGTAGTCTAAAAAGAAAGTTGAAATATATAGCGATAATCATAATGCAAATAAAAGATATTTGATCCTTGCAGCATCAGATTTCGATGGAGTCAAAAACTGTGATTAGCCTGATGATGTAATCCAATCCTAGACACAAGATAATGTACCAACTCTTGAACAAATTAGCTAATTAAACTTTTTTATGATCACTGATGAAGATACTATCACAAATTTTAATAATCGTCGGAAATACACTTGTTTAGAAAAGGCACAAAATCGCTATTTTACAACCATGTTTACCCCACATAAACTTGTCACATCTTTCAGGACTGACCCGTTTGGTGCAGTGCAATTCATGTGTTGTTCCTCTTTCCCGGGGGATTGCTTGTGCTCCTGTTCTTGGTCGTGGACCTGGCCTCTGGCTCATCGTGGCTGTGGACCTCATCCCCACCCGTCCCCCTGTTTCATCTGGATGAACACTTTTCAAATGTATAGTTGTAGCGTTAGATAAGCAAATTCTTCTTTAACAGTCCTGGAACATCTCGTGCGCGTCCTGGGAGAGGGATCTCTCCTTCATATAGAGATCCCGGAGGTTTTTTTCTTTTTTCCTGGAAGCAGGTTTTTTCTGGAGTTTTTCCTCACCAATGAGGAGGGTCTAACGGCAGGAATACAAATTAAGTTTGGCAATCAGCTATTGTTTATATTTTATGACCGACTTTCTGCTTTTGTAAAATTACTGGTATGAAGCCCAATGAGACAATTCTTTTTGTGATATTGGGCTATATAAAGAAATTTGAATTGATAAAAAGGTGTCATCAATGTCTGCTGGAGCCGATTCCAGCTAACAATGTTCCTAAAGTTACAGGTGCACCCTTGACAGGCTTGTCATGTCTGTAATTATAGCCAAAAATGTGCTAGTTTTGACCAAGGCTCGACGTTGGGAGGAATTTTTAAAAAAAATGGGACTTAGTTGCATGAGAGGAAGATGCAATTTCCTCATGGAAAAACCACAGCTGGGTTTTGCTCCAAATATTTAAGAAAAACGAGCAACAGTAGGTAACCCTAAAAAAAAGTTCTTAAATTTGTAATTTTCCTCCCTAAAAACAGAACAACCACTTTTTTTGTTTGCTGTTTGTCAGCTTACTAAAGATAACCTGACTCCTTTTTTACACCACATCACCTCATGCGGTTTCTGCCCTCTGCATCTAACAGCCCTGCAGTTACCATTTTTAGAGCCAGTAAATCTAAAATCTTCCAGTGGGGCATGAGTCAAAGGCAGGGAAGCCATTCCCACTGGCTTCATTAACGGCTGAGCTGATGTCCAAGTTTGTTCATTGTGTCCATCTCTGCATTGTTGATTCTGCAGCTTTGAAATAGCTCTAAAGCACAGAAATGGTTACCTACAATAACCATACATTGATGATTAGTCTCACAACGTCTTTGGAGGGATTTGTTAACAAGCTGCTTAGGTCATATTTAAATGGGAATTTTCAAGACTCATTTATATGGAGCTATTTTAAAGGCATTCGCTGGTCTTTTTTGTTTTTAACATGTTCTAGTAGCATTTTCTCATGTAAAAGAGTTTTATATATTTCTGAGTATTTCCTTATTCAGTGATTGCATCGGAAACAGGAGCATATGAAAACCCGATGCTTGAAAACGTTCAGATCAATGATGATTGAAAGACTCCCCTCCTCCTTCTAAGTAGCCTGGCCCGCTCAACACAGGTGAGCGAGCAAGGACAGCCATGGGCTGCATAGCACCCTAGGCAAAAAAAAAAAAAAATTTGGTGCCCCAAACCCTGCCCTCGACCTCAACATCCCTCAACAACATCACCACTGACCGGAATAGAAACAACCAAGCAATTGAATGTAAATAAAACAGACAATCCTCTGCTTGAGCCCATTTTTCCTCCTCTTTCTTCCGTTTTCCCCCTAAAGCTGTCCCTGAGCTGTCGTTTTGCTGCTTTTCAATCATTACAGAGCTAAAGAAGCACCTACAGTGGCAACATCGATCCAGTATTGTTCGTCGTTATTTTTTCGCCGCTAATATTAACTTGAGGCTGTAAGTTAGCGCGTGAGCATGCAGAGTTCTCAGTTACAGAGAGTGGGAGGAAGTCGGGTTGCTCTGCACCAACAGTCCCGCCCAAAACCCAGAATTGTATTTCTAACAAGCTCCTCACAATGTGCAGAAAATATGTTTTAAAAATATTTAAAATCGTAATAATCATTAAAACAAACGATTTTACAATTTAAAAAAAATACGGTTGGATCGGGACAGTAAGGATTTCAATTGAATTAAATATGGTAAAGTTGTTGTAAAATCAAAAATAAAATTTACATAGTGTGTACTTAGTAGGGTAAAAGGACATATGGCTGATTTTTTTAAGCCAAGTTATATCCAGAGTACAAAAAAAGATAACACTTTGAGTAAGTAGGTTTTGGTGTAGAACACTGACTTTCTTTTTTTGTGTGGTAGTTGAGAAGGCCGAAAAAGTAAACAAATTATTTTTTATCCATGATGTTTGAACCAGTGGGAAAGAGTTTCAGCTCTGAAACTGTGAGGGCCGACATTATTAAAGGACCGTTACTTTCTGTAGATGCTTTACTATCAAACTTTGTGTTGAAGCACTTCTCTGATATTTGGAAGGAAACTGCATGGATTATTTTAGAAAATCTAATTTCATGGGTTACTTGTTCCCTTTAATGACATCTTTACGATTTGTGGATCTTTTTCCACTCACATTATGATCAAAATTTAAGTGGGATTCTAAAGTTAAGCAACATTTTGGGACATTGCTGAACTGGCAGAAGAGCTGATGGGAATCCTCAGGAAAAGAAACAGCAGGGAAATCAGTTTTAGAGACGGCTTCCAATCTTTATTTTTACACTCGTTAGAGAAAAATACTTTTTAGAATTAACTTGTGGGTTGAATGAAAAATACTGTTAATGCAGGGAAAGGATAATGTAAGCCGCAAAGCTTTTTTTGTTTATTTTCTGAATCTGGAATAAATGTCCTGGAATAAATGTAGGTGCATTGACAACAGACAACATTTTTGTTATTTGTTATTATGTGGATGAACCTGTGGGTCAAAAAATTGCTGACAAATTCTTTAAAAGCATCACTTTTATGACAATTTATTTATTCAATTTAAGATGTTTGTTGTCCCTTTATCTGTATTTGTAGAAGCAGATTGTTTGGTGACAGCTTTTACTACCCTTTATAAAGTGGTTAAAGGAAATGATGCGTTTTGAAAGGTATTTGTCACTGTTTTTCGTCAGGTGACATTTCTTTTTCTGACAAAAAGAAACAACTCAGAGAATCTGGAAATGTAGTTTGTCAGGAAGCACAGACAGCATCCTTAAGGCCCAAAGCTAAGTTGTGAATAATGCAAGACCATGGCTTCTATCAAAACCAACTTTAATTGCTTTTTTTTTCTCTGCTGGATAAGGATGAGAGTCTGCAGAATAACAGCTATTCACACAATCCTTTTGAAACAACTGGGGGGATCAATCTCTGTCCAATTACAGAACAGTGGGCACCAGTGTGAGGGCTGGTTCACGTTTAAGCAAAGTATTTGTAAAGAATTGTAATATTTTTGAAAAATACAATTTTAATTTCAAGTTTTGTCAACAACTGTAAAGAAATAGTGGTTCAAAAGAGGTTCAAAAGCATCAGTTCTGCACTTTCAAACAACCATCAGGGACAGACTTACACCAATTTTCCAGCTCAGTTGTCCTCAATTTAGGGAAACAGAACGACCACAACTACAGCTCACTAATTACCGTTTAGTGCCAACAAACTGCAGCACATTGTCAGGCTCTGTGGCTTCAGCTGGTAGTCTTTTGTGTCGGTTATTCTACTTTTTTGCGTTCCTGATTTTTTTTTTTTTCCAAATTTAGTTTGATCTGTTCATAAACCAGTAAAGAAAATCCCTGATAATAGTTAAAGTAATCTTTATAAAAATATAAAAAAATAATAAGAAAAAAGAGATAATACATAAAATAATTTTTAAAAAGGCCAAAACTGTTTAAAATTCACATTATTTTGTTTTACTTGAAACTTTAATAAAAAACAGGATTGTAAACTTATTTTTTTATTTTGTTTTACAAGTTGATGTACTTTTATTTTGAAAAGGTATGCATTTTCTCCCTGATGTGATCCATGTGACTGGCAACAACTAAATGGGTTATGACAGAAATTAGAGCTTTCATGCTAGTTAGCATAGCATCTATTTTATGTAAGCTTCGCAAACGAAGGAGAAGACAAGAAATCAAGTGATCAGTTTCTAATGCGTTTTTGTTTCACTTTTCCACATTGGTGAGGTTAGTTTTGTTTTTTGTTTTTTTAACTTTTCCACCTGGAGAAAAACATTTTTTCACTGAAGAGGACTTACAAATTACAAATTATATTTATAATGAATTTATGTTGTTTTATGTTATTGTTTTCACTTTTTTGCAGTAAAATTTGGCGCATTAAAGAGAAAACTTCTCCCATGACATTCCATCCGCCATGACATGCTGCATGACTTGAAAGAGTTCTGTTAATACAGAACTGCCTTTTTTACTTGTTCCTACTTCCTACGGACCCCTAGAACTTGATTTTGCTCATTTGAGTGTATTTTATGTTGGTAAGATCGGGCATTAAGATTGGGCCAAATGAGACAGACTTTTTTTCCAAGATCCAGGGAGGAAACAAGATGGCAGCCAACCCTGAACGTTGAAGTTATCCTAGCCTAGCAAAGGACCAAGCGCCCTCTGCTGGACAGTGGGCAACCTTTTTTTTTCTACTTTGAACTGGTAGGAACTTTCCCCACTTCCCTGCGAATCTTCTGAACTTACCAACACTTCAGAGCCAAAGTCGAGAAAAGAGATGGTTTAATTTTTGGTTTATTCAGTCTTAATCACTTTGAGTTGGGTTATTTTTTGTTTTCTTTTCAGTTACGGTAATACTGTGAACCAATTTGAGTTATTGTTGTTGGTCAAAGCAATGGTTGGAAAAAAAATTTCAAATGTACAAAACTCAGTTTGATTCAGAATGTGATGACAGAACTAAACTTAATAAAAAATATGAATAAAAAATAGTACTTAATCTTAATTTAAAATGGTAAATGACATATTTGTGTAGTGTTTTTCTACCTTCATCGAAGGCCCAAACCGCTTTACAGTCACAGACCAGACTTATTCACCTATTCACACACACATTTACACACTGATGGTAGCTCCGCTGCAAAAACACTGCCGCCAACCTTCCACCATGAGGAAATTTGGGGTTCAGTGTCTTGCCCAAGGATACTTCGACACATGGTTGGACAGAGCAGGAATTGAACCAGCAATCTTCCGATCAGGAGTCGACCACCCTGCCGCTGCACCACGGCCACCCCAGAAGCTTGAACAAAATTAATTTTTAGAAAAAAAAAAAATCTAGGTTGAACCTTTAATCTAAATAACGGGATTAAATTAAACTGGGATGTTTTTGTGTTTATTTTATGTACTTGTATGTTAAGTGTCATGTTTGTGTCTAAATAAAAAGCAGTTTATCCTCAACTATACTGTAGTCAGTGGTCCTTTCAGTTTTTTTCCAAAGTACAAGCTGTAGTTGAACTTACTGGTTGGGGTTTTACTGAATATCCTTAGAGGTGATGCATGTTTCTGTGTCTTAGCTCCACCCCACCGAAGGTTAAACCTGCTTTTACTTTGCCAAACCCCAGCTGCAGCTTGTTGTTTCAGTTAAATCCTTATGACATCTTTTCATAGGTTTTAGCTCACATTTGCCTTCTGCTCATCTCCGTGTTTGAGTAGCTGTTTTATCTGTTATAATATCCAGTTTTCAATTTTTAATTCAAGTTTTTGGTTAATTTTTCACTTGCCTGCTTCCATTATCCTGTATGATGGTCCTCCTTTCACCACTAACCATGACAAATGTAGTTCTTAACTATGTGAGAAAAGAATCCAAAATGTGGTAGTCATTTTTTACTCTTCATAAACGGCCTATTACGCTTGTGTTAGTAAGCCATGCATCACTGTCAAGTGCAAGGAGTTCCTTTCCACATTTGTTCCGGATTCTAAAATTAACTTCCTTCTCTTTGTAAATGTTAGGGTTTGAACATTTTCAGAGCAAATTTAATAATTAAGTGTCCACAAAAGCTTTTGTCAGCTTCATTATGGAGACTCTGGTAAACAAGCACAGAAAAGCATAGTTGTAAAGACTGGAAGAGAACGAAGAATTTTCAGTGAACATTTTTAACCCTCATGCTCTCTTATGGGCTCCAGATGACCCCACTTTTAATGTAAGCATGCCTAGAACAGCACAAGGGTTAAACTACACTTTGATTCCAATAAATGCAGTGATACGTTTTACAGCTAATACTTCCTGTGTTTTGTGTACTCGTGGACAGATGTAAAACTACAAAGGGTGTGATTGGAAAGAGTCTGTATGAATGTGTTTCATGATACGTATCACAATATATCCCAAGACTACCAGAACATTTTTTCACTATTTTTTAAGAGTATGATATAGGAAAAAACTCAACCTGAATACTAATACATCTTTCATTGTAATAGATTTCACAGCTCATCGTCATGACGTTGGTCTTTTTTCATGGTGTTGTACACATCACTCTGATCCATCAGATCTACAATCTATTGCTGTGAAATTCAGCAGAACTCTGGCTCGCTTCACCGGCATCATTTTGACTGATCCACATTTATGAGTGATAGCAATGTGATGCAGAGTTTCGGTTCAAACCCATCTTAAATAAGAACAAAGTAGTACATGTCTCATAGCAACAAAAGCCGCAAAGCTGATTGAACATTTAAAACAAAATGGAACTCACGAGATCTTGGTGTTGTTAGAGGCTCGGTGTGCTATACTGCCAACTAGTGGTCGGGGGTTTAAGTGGAGAGTCAGACGCTCAGAAATAATTAATGAAATATTGTCTTGTCAGCATTTTGAATCAATACAAGTATCGTCAAACAAAATATCGCGATACATCGTCAAATCGATTTACCTCTACGCCCCTAAAAATTACTAAACAAATTGTATTACAATTGTTTGTTTTCCTAAAAAAGGCAAGATCATTTTGTTTACTAGATCACTTGTTAAATCCTCTAACTTAAGTCTTAGTCACGTGTATCTGTATTGGGGTTGACCCTCACACGTGCTGCATGTTCTTGGGATGTCTGGGCCCACGGAGGGTCCCAGAGACCACTGGCTGCATCTGAAGGGAACTGCAGGTGTGTCTTGTGGTTCCCTTGAGGATCACATGGCCATCTCAAGGGTCGTCATTAAAAACTGAACGTATAATTGTGGCGCATAACACTTTGATTACAATAAATACAGCGATAAATTTCACATTTAATAGTTCCTGTGTTTTGGGTACACAAGCACAGATGTACAACTACTAGGGGGGCGTATTGGCAAGAGTCTGGCAACACTATAAGTATCTCAATATATGTTTCAGGATATGACACACATGATGATACATCCCAAAACTGTATACAAGAACATTTTTTTACATATTTTTCATCATCAAATGCTTCATTTCCATAATGAAGTATTTGATAGAGTAATGCAAGTGATGTATGATGTACGGGTGATGCTATCAATCGTTGCCCTTACATCCCAGTCTAGTCGTTGAGGAGGTTCGTGCATTGGCTCCTCACGAAACGGGCACAAGGTCTGCAGGTGACCCACAGGATGTCTCTGGGACGTCCACACAAACTAATTTCCTCAGTTCTAACAGGCTTCACCCAAAGAGTGCACACTTTTAATTTGAACAGCCCTAAAGGGCTCCTTGCACTGTGTGCAGGATGCGGAGGGCTAAAAAAAAAAAAAAAAAAAAAAAAAAAATAGAAAAATCCATAAGACAAGCCCGCATCTCACCTACTTCACCCTTACGTGTAGAAAAAATGTGCATTGACATTTCTGGGTTCACAGAGTAGTCTACAACTTTGGTATTTTGTTCAGGCCACCTACATGCCCCGTACAGATTTAACTATTTTTTTCCCACAGACTACCGTAAGGGTAATTGCGACAAAGGCTTTAAGAGGTCAGGTAATAATTGAATGTCAGGCGTTCACAGGGGTTCGATGCTTCATTGTTATAAACACAATTGTTTTACCGAGTCTTTCCAACTAAGTAAGCGTTCATTACAAATCTTCATCTATCTCCATATATCTCTATTCAGCTCTTTTTCCATCTCTTTCCTCATTTTCTATAACTCACCAGTAAAGGTTGTCCAGTTCTCCACAGTAGGACATTTGCTGTCTGTTACTGTCCTGAAACTGTGGAGTCAGAAAGAGTCAGCACTATTTCTCTGCCAATCATGAAGGTGGTTGATTCACCCATTCATTTTACTATTAGCATACTTGCTCAAAAAGGAAACAAAAGCTCAAGAACAATTGTCGGGCAAGTGAAAGATTTGAAGAAGTGACCTTCTGCTCACCTTTATACTCTCAAGTAGTATATTCTGTTTTTTATTCTGCTTTTATTCTGTGTTTTACTCTTTGTTTTACTTGTGTTTTACTGTGAGGCACTTTGTGATTTTTATCTTGAAAGGTGCTTTATAAATAAAGGTTATTATTATTATTAAATGCTTTCAGATTTTCTCTGTTTTTGGTGTATTTATTCAAAATTTTGACTTTACTCATGTTTTTTTACAGACTTACTGATCATCTTTTGATCTATTTTCAAAGCCTTCCAGTGCTCTTTTAATGATAATTGTGACGTTTTTAGCCAAAATCAAAAAACCTTTGTTGTTTTCTGCGGAATAATTTCTGCAGAGCATCAGCAGTTCATTGGAAATTTGTTTCTGACTTTTGGGCAGGACTGTTGGTGCAGAACAACCCCGGCCCCTTTACCTGTCACCCACAACTCGACATTACCGCTGCAACAAAATGGCGAGCAATATCCAGGCTACCCAGCTTACCCAGTTTAGAGCCAGATGCAATTTTAATAAGAAATGCTCAGAAATGCAATGTTTAGCTTAATATGCTTTATTTATGTCCTCCATGATCAAAATAACAGCCACAAGAACACGTAAAAATAACAAATACAGAGTTTTTGTTGGATGTGTCTTTAGGCTACAGGTACAACTAAGATAAATCAAAACAATCCGACTCAAGGTTTGTCAACCCAGAACATCGTCTGGAAAACATCAATCCCAGAAGGTGTGATTTAATCTTGAAATTATATTTTACTTACTAAACCCCATTAACATTACTGGGTGCATGTACACGCCCTCAAGTAACCGTGATGTAATTCGATTTTTTGAAGCAACTTGATTTCTTGAGTGTTTAAACCAAAACCAGTTTCTGGGTAAATGGTTTTTCTCCTGTGTCTATGTCCTCCAGAGACGGTGATACACTGATAAAACTTTGCACTTTATCAGGACAAGAGTCTAGAACCAAAGGTGTGATGACGTCCCTGTTAGGAAGCGGAGGAGTCTAACCTGGTTACCACATATTAACCAGTGAACTGATTTCTTCTGTAAGCAGGTTTTCCTCCATAAACCAGATTACACGGCCCTATGTTATTGCATCCATTAATCACATAACCTTTGATGAATCAAATGATCACTCAAAATCACCATCAGAAATCCAAACAGTTGTTCATTCCAGTTTAAAGCACATTTTTGCTCTGTAAACCTTTACATAAACTTTTTACAGAAAAAAATAGACTTAAAAAATCTTATCTCTCTGTTTTTGTCACCACTGTAAGAGAGTTGGAAGTAAATACTGACGAGCCGTTACCATGTCTTTGTTCACCTCATTTTGCAATCCCTCAACTCACATTCTGCTGACCGACTGTTTCTCTGAGCATTTTGTGGGTACAAGCAAGCAGAGGGGGGAAAAAAAAAATAAATAAAAATAAATCCAGATCAGCTTTCAGAAACATTTGTGTTTCTTCTTCTCCAACTCCCAGGTCGTCTCTCGACTTTTTCTTGAAGATGCGGAGCAACTGAGCTGTTGCAGGGGTAATTTGTATCTGGGACAACTGCAGCCTCTAAAGCAGACAGATTATTAATGGGGGGGCTGGCCACAATCAATGCAAAAAAAAATAAAAAAATCAAGCGAGGTACAGGTGGGAAAATAAATGAAATGTTCATGTTTTATACACTAAAGAATACGATTTAGCTTTCAGTGGAGGATCTGAGCTGAGAAGCACGGCAGTAAACAAAATAGTGTTTTTGTAAAGATGTTTTATAAAAAGTATTTCTTTGCAGGAGACTCGCCAGTTACAGATTATATTCAGCCACATTTGGTTTGCTTAAAGCGAAAAAAAATTAATAAAAGTCTTACTAACACCCTATGAACACAATATTTGTTAATGTGTTAATAAGGCATGTTAAGAAATCTTATTATAAATTGTTACGGTCCACAGTTATTGACTTCTCACGGTCAAAACATGTCAAATGTGACAAAACGCCACGAAAAAAAAAAAAAAAATCTACATCCACAACAAAACAGAGTCTGCATCATCATGAGGATAAACCGTCCTCAGTCTGCAGTCAGCCACGGTTTGAGAATTAAGACAAGGGTTTCTCTGCAGCTATTTCTTCTTGAATCCATCCATGCTTTGTGAAAATATTTTCCTGCATATGAAACCGCTGAGCAAACCATCACTTAACATCTGAAACCAAGAACAGTGATCCTGAAGTTGAGCATAATGCAAATAATTATGAAGAAAATAACGATGCAAAAAGAAAAGGGAGATCCCCACCGAGAGGAGAATTACTACTCATTATCACAAGTATGTGCTGATGGAGCTCTTGCATTCCGTCAAAGCCCTCACCTCACAACAGGAAAAAAAAAGGCTTGGAATTTGAGTCGGATCCCGCAGCGTTCTCTTTATTTAGCCAGCAGCAATTATGTCTGAGTTACAAGATTCAATATTTTATCGAGTCTAGCAATCGTCTCATTAAATGTGACACAGAAACAACAAGGAAAGCTGAGCTTAAAAATATAAATAAAAATTTCAATCAGACCATAAAACCAAAAAAAGAGGCAATTTCCTACTGCATTAATATTGTTTTTTTTAATTGTTCATAAAAATGTCACATCAGCAGAAAAAATGAGCCAAAAAAGAAGCGAAAGTGGTAAAAAAAATAATAATAATTGTTGACTTGTGTTTTAACAGCACCTTAATGGCAGAAAATTGACAGAACTCATTTCCCACTAATAAAAGTGCAGCGACATTTTTCAGAGTGCAGTTTCTCAGAAGCGTATTTTGATCAGATGCCTGGAAGGGAGTGAAAAATGAATAAAGGGCACGATGAAAGATGAAGAAGCTTGTCTCTGCAATTCAGTCCACGCAAAAGAATGTGACTCAGTCAGGTGGTAAATTAAAAATGAAAAATAACAACAAAAAAAATCCCAACATAGGACAATTATGGCATCACATCAAAAACTTTGTCAGCCAAACAAATTTTTTAGACGTATAAATTGATATTTGGAGTGTGACACCAATGTTTTTATTTATTTTTATTTTTTTACACACAAACTATACTAGTAATGGCCAATTTAGAACCAGCTTAAAGTAAATAAAAAACATTGTAAATTAATAACTAAACTAAAAAAAAAAACATTGAAAATGTGAAAACAAAGTAGTACATTTGAAGAAAAAACAAATTGAAAATTGGACTTGTAAATTTGAAAAAAATATTTTAAACTTAAGAAATATTGAAATAAAAATATTTTAAATTTAAATTTTTAATACAAATATTTTTTTAACTGGAAACTACTACCAAACAATATATATATATATATATATATATATATTATATATATATATATATATATATTATATATATATATATATATTATATATATATATATATATTACAATTTAATTTCCAAATTTTCTTTTTTTTTCCAAAGCTACAGTTTTGTTTTGAAATTTTCATTTTTTTAAAAAATAAATTTATTATTTACATTGACCCTGTATACTAGAGCACATGCTTCCTGATCCAGCCAGGTAATTATATCCAGGCCTCCAGATTAATTCAAGTTTGTTGTTATTAATGGTTCCATGTCATTTTGAACTTAATTCTAACTTGTAGAATTTTGAAAAAATATTTTTTTATAGGGAGTAAAATATCAAAAGTTATTTAAGTGGATTTATTTTGGAATAATATCTCTGTTTTTACTCATAGTTATGTTAAGGTTAAAAATCTAGTTTTAGAGTGTTCAATAAATGTTTATCCTGTCATTTTCACGAGTCCCTACTCATGACTGATAACCTGGTTCAGGTGTGTCCAGCCAATAAGAACATGCCAGAGCAGGTATATGGGAAACATGCAGGAAGGCGGCTCTCGAGGACCATTGTTCCCTACCCCTGCTGTAAGGTGTGTTTTGGATTGTGGCCTCCTGTGAGATCGAGTTTGACGCACCTATGCTTGAGCATTGTTTACAGAATAAATTAAGCTCTCTTTAAATAATATTACTTAAGAAGAGTAGAGAAGAAGTGAGTACCAGTATGAGAACATCCCATTTCTCCTCTTAAACTTAAGTAAAAGACTAAACAAAAATGTGTGAAAATTCAAATTCATCTATCCACTTTCCAAACAGTCTTTTTTGGTGTCATAGGAATGCTGGAGCCATTCCTGACACTGTTGGTTGAAAGTGTTGTACACCCTGGATGGTTTACCAGTCCATCAGGTCCACTCAAAAATATGAAACCAAACATTTACATCTCGGGACAAATTACAATGACACGTTTTTAAAAAAACCACTCAGGAGTAAAACATTTTTACAAAAGGCTATTTAAGTAAATTTTACTTTTGTGAATTTTTTTTAGGTTTTCTGTCATTAGAATTTTAACAAAGAGGATATTATGTCTCTAAATGTGTTGCACTATCAAACTCAGCTTTTAAATGGTTGTTTCTCCTCCCTTCTATGCTATTTAGCCTTAACCTGACCACTTACTGAGGCTGGTGGAGGATACAAAAGTGGTCTGTCTGTGTCTACTTAAAACTATTCTTGGGGCTGTGCAGAAGCCCCAGGGGTGGAAGGTGTTGTGGTGATGCAGTGCTAAAACTGATTATTCCCTGTCACACTTCAGTGCCCCCCCACTCTAAGTGAGAGTGATCACACATCAATACCGTATCTCCCCGCCTGTCGATATGTTCCTCTTCTGCAACATCTAGTAAAACAAGTAAAAACTGTTTGTTTCAGCTTGAAGGAAGACACCGACTCATCAATGAGCTTGTTAATGTGTTTGTAAAAGCAAAATGTGATATTATTGTACAAACATCAGTTTGAGATTTGAGTTCAGTCAATAAAGGATGTTTTTCTCTCAATTTTGGTGAGCAACTGTTACAAATAGTCAAACACCTTTACGTAACGGCAGATTTCCACCACCAAGAAATCAAGTTTTCATTATCCAAACAGAGCTCCTCACGGCTTTAGGAAACCTTTGTTTACAGCACAGCGAGTCTGACCCAACATACTCCATTAGATCACCCTGCGGTGCTCATGGAAACCAGTGGAGCATAAATGATGCTCTTAGTACAAAGATGTTCTCAGAGGCTAAGAGAGCGGGTAACTGCCGCTGCGCCGCTTCTACGAGGCAAAGATGAAAATAAACCTGCGGTGACAACGATATACGAAAAGGTTAAATGAGGATGACTCTACAACACGCTCCCACAAACGTGGGGAATGCTTTTAACGGAATTTGTTCATATATCTGCTTCGGTAACTTAATAAATCAGATAATTATTTTAGTTTAGCTTATTTATTACATTTTCATAGCACGCAACAAAAACATATAATACTCTTGGTGAAAATTAAAGGGGACAGGAAGAAGACTTATTGTCTCTGCCCCATTTAACTAAATCAATCAAGCTATTTTAACCAAACATATCTCTTATAGAGATTTCAAGTGGCTGGCAAAAGTAACAAAAGACAAATAAAAACAAGAAAGACACAAACGGCAAAAGCAACAAGAAACAACAAGAGAATAAACCAAATAAATAAAGTACTTCAGAATTTTTATGTAATTATTAGGCTTGAAGAGGTGTATGGTCTATAGTACATGTTTCTCCAGTGACTAAATCCTAACTGAACTCTAGCATCTTATAAACTACAAACCACTTGTGCTGTAATGATTCATTTTAACAATGCTTCAATTCATGTCACATTTATTGTTTGCCTGTCCGATACTTGATACTTTTCCCTGCAAAATTCAAAGTGTTTCCACACATTAGACTGTAATGATGGTGTGGTCATTTTTTGCTGCCATCATGTGTGTTTTGTCCGCTGTGACGGTTTAGGTACCTTATTGGCACGGCCTGCAAGATCAGCTCGGGGGCATGCGACTTGATGTGTAAGATTGCGATTGGTCGGGACCGTTGGACCACCATCACGTGACACTGGAAATGACACATATGCGCCAAAACAATGCACAGAGTCTCCTCGAGTAAATAACCGAGGTGGTCCGAACAAGTACGCAAAAAATCACAAAAGGGTGCACAATATTTGCAATCAACCGCAAAAACCTCGACAACAAAATAATCTGATCGAGGGGAATCATCACAGGATAGCAATCGTATTTTAATAGAGAGAAATCAGGCTGGAAAGCGTGAATTTTGTGCTGACGTGGGTGCTAGCGAGTAGCATGCTAGTTTGCTGTTGGTCACACATAAAAAAAAAAAAAAAAAAAAGAAGTGGTTATTCGCATGGAATTTTTTCAAAATACATCCTGGCAGTGTTGAACTTTTTTTTGGTCGAATATTTTTTTAGCCCGAGCAGATCGACACTTTTCTTGTGTAAGGAATGTAAGGAATGAAAAAAATACACAAGAGAAAATGATTTAGTCTTCAAGTATTGAGGCACAAAGTTCAACAGTATGGAATGCTTTGGTGGTTTGAATCATTTTTATGGTGCTATAAAATTGATATATAGCTCAGCTAAACAACAAAAAAATTAGGGGAAGTTTTTCTGATTCTGCATTTATGTAAATAAAATTTAGTAAGAAATAATAGTAAATTGACAATATTCTCTATTTTTTTATTATCAAAACTAAAAGAAGTAATAATATGTTCCAAATTTATTTTACAGATTATTTTTAATTTACTATTTAAAAATCGTTCCAATTGGTTCCAAAGATTTAAAGAAAATGTGCAGTTATAGAAAAGGTGGATTATTGATTCAGGGGCGTTGTTACAAAAGCTACAGTTAGGATCAACATCTGAAAATGATGATATGTACGTATTTGTTGGGTAAATATTATGTAAGATTTTTTTATGTATTTCTTTGATTTTATTATTAATGCAAAATTTTTCCGGTAATGTCCATGCTTTATTCCAATTAATATTTCCAAATATATTATTCCAGTAAAGTACACCTCTCGGTGAGGTGCTTCTTTTATAACAGAATGTATTACGAATATGTTTATTATTGCATTTTTTATTTAGGATTTCAATTCCATTTATCGATAAAGGAGAGTATTTTATTTATAACTTGATAATGCAGATGAGAGGTCATTAAATGAAGTAAACCTAATAGCTAAGTCCTTTGTCTCAGTGGCGTTAGTAGTGTGATGTCATCACTAGTTGCAAGCCCCCAAGCCGATCTTGCAAGCCGAGCACATGGTACCTACAACGGCACTTGATTGTTTTAATGTCATGGTAAAATAAACCGCCGTCTCAATCCAAATGGTATTTTCAAAATTGGTTATTGATTTGTCCCATTTTGAAACAATATTATAATGGTACTAGGGTTGCCACGATTAGTCAATTAATCACAACTAGGACAATTATTAAAATAGTCGGTGACAAATGTATTAATCGATTAGCCGTTGTTTTTTATTTTTTATCTCAAAACTACGGTGCACACTTTCTAATGTCACGTCTGCCATCGTCTTTGACTGTAGTGCTAACAGTCAGTAGTGATGTCACAGGAAGTTTTGGGGAGACGTACCAACAGTTTTAAAGTGGGAAACATTTAAAAAAAAATGAAATAACTAAAAGACAAAAGTATCCAATGCAATATCCGTAAGGCAGAACTTGTATTCCATGGCAGAACTGTGACGATGCATGAGAACCTGAAGAGGAAACATGTGACTGAGTATGACAATGCTGAAGTGGGATCGTTGCCTAAGTAAGCTAAGCTAAGCTAACATTAGCGCAAACAGGGAGCAAACTTATTAGCTAAATATTTTCTGTGCCTCCCTGCAACCTCTACCCTATTGGAGCAGCATTTCTCTGCTGAAGGGAACATCTGATCTCAACAGAGATCAAGTCTTTCAGCAAGACATGTAGAAATTCTGAGGTTCCTGCAAGAGCATCACCAAATGTCACCAATGAAGTGCATTAGATGAATAAAAACCTTTATATCCACTCTATGACCAGAGTTCTTTTGTTGGTTCTTTCTCTGTTTTGCCTTCGAATTGTTTAAAAGTTACAGTTAATAATAATAATAATAATAATAATAGAGTGTGCACATAGGCTGCACCATTGTTTCGAGTTCTGAGGATCACCTGGGTGTGAAGCAGTAAAAACAGTTGAAGGATACCTTTTTTTTTCCCTGCCCATAACTTTAACTCGATAAAACTTTGCTGGGTATGATCTCATTAGTGTCTTACCAACTTGTGGGACAAATTGTCCAGATAAGTCAATTCCTTGCACCGGGAGAGGTACTGTGAAGCATCACAAGACACTTTAAAAGGCTCCCATCTTATCCGGGTGAGTGCCTCGACAAATAAGGGGGAGAATAACGATGGTGAAAAGAGATGAAGGTGAAGACAGAGGTGGCTGAGGAGGGGGAATCAGCCGGGCGGAATGGAAACCTTGTCGAAGGTTAATGAGCAGAAAGATAATATTTTAGCTTCAAGTGAGACCCTGTCACCATCTGGAACCCTGGAAAGAGGGTTTATGGAGGGAAAAAGTAGCAAGACAGAATTTTTGAGTGAGTTTGTAAACACACTTATGTGTATCAGAGCTATGGATGCCGGTTTTTGTGTCAATCGATGAGAAAAAATATTTAAAATACATCAAATCATGATGACTTGCTTTGTTTTTTGTAACGTCTGGATTCATTTCTGGCTCTGAATAACATGAACAGTTCATTTTCCCCATAGAAGACGTTTGCCAGGAACGACTACTATCAGTTTGATATCATTTAGAGTATTCCTGAATTTCCATTCAGCGGCAGCAAATATCACCAGCAGGCTTGTGCACTCTTCGATAACCAGACAGCAACAATACAACATGTTTGCCACATTTTGTTTTCGCTGCACCTGCTGTCGCCAGCACAGTTGGACATCATGTTCCAAAAACACTCATTGTGCTGTTGTCCTTTGTCCCTTGCTGCTGATTTTCCATTTCAAAGCTTTCATTAGCCGGGTTCAGTCAGGAACCCAGACCCGCAGCTGCGACACAAATCTTTGGTTCTTCCATTAGCTCCAAAGAGCTGACTGTGAGCAAATAAAACAATGAGAGTGCAGAAAAAAGTTCATTTTGATATTGGATCTCTGCTCACAAATTGATAAAGCAGATATGTTATGACCGGGGTTTCAGCTGCCCAACAAGTAAAAAAAAATGTTTAAAAAAATTGTTGGAGACCATATGTAGGTTTGAAACAAGTGCTGTAAAAAAAAAAAAAAAAAAAAAATATCAATCAATCAAGACTAAAAACAACTTTGTGGAGTGCTCTTCTGCTGTTTTTCTTGCTTTTCTCGAGAAAACCAACTTCGTTTTCTCAAAACAATCCCAAAAAAAAAAAAAAGTAGGGCAGGGTGCTTTCGGCTTCTGTACTTCACTATAAAATGCACTTAAAATCCTTAATTTTTTTCTAAAAATTACAGTGCGCCTTATAATCTGGTGCACTATATTGATTCATTCTGGTTGCGTTTATTGATATTGACGCAATTTTCAGAGTGCACTCTACCAAATGTCGGTGTGTTCTTTTACTAGTTGCAACAAGGTTGAGTGCTGTTGTGAAAACACTAACATGAAGCAGTTTTAGTCTGTTTTAATGAGTTACAACAAATTTGTGAGTTAAATGTATTGTAATTATGCAAATGTTGCTAACGGGTGGCCATGTCAGACTGTGTTTATTAGTGTTACTAACAAGGTTGGGAGTTAGCATCGTCATAGTCATTTATAATCATTTGTTTTAGAAGTATGTCTGTTTTTTGAATGTGTTGCAACAAATTTGAGGGTTACATTTATAGTAAATATGGTAATGTGGCTAAAGCGGCTAGCATGTAGCATGTTACAAACAAGTTCTAGAGTTTCTGTGACCACACTTAATAAAGTCTGACTGACCGATAAGACTCAATTCATGACTTTTTTCTTGCTTAGGTGCACCAAATTATAAGGTGCACTTAAGACAAATTCAAAAATAAACTATTCACTTACCGTGCACTTATGGTAGGTACTGGCAGCACAGAGAGAAACCGATTTGGCGATCAATCGATAAATTATAATATTCTGTTTGCCAATACTAATGTCGATTTGAAATGCTGACAAGATAATATTTAATCAACTATTTAGGAGTAAATTCAGCATCTTACTTTTGTTTTCCACCTAAACCTCCGACCACTAGTTGGCAGCACAGCACACTGAGCCTGTTTGAGCAGCTCTATACCGCCACCAAAACAACCAGGTCTAATGAATACCAGCATGTGTTAAATGTTCAGTCAACCTTGTGGTTTTTGTTGTCATGAGACATGCACTACTTTGTTTTTACTCGGGATGGTTACCAAACCAAAATTCAGTGCCGCACTGGTGCTGGTATCATTTTTCAACGCGGTGCTTCGTAGTGGCCTCATAAGAATCAGAAAAACAGTGTAGCTGCCTAGCGGCTCATGCACAGAGCCTTTGTCAAAGTGCTGTCAACAAAGCAACCAAAGTTCTGCTGAACTTCACAGCTATAGATCTAAGTGATGTGTACAACGCTCTGGAAAAAGGCCATCGTCATGGCGATGAACGGCGAAATACATGTTTACTGCCACGTGTGAGAAAACGGTGCTGCAGCGCTGGAGTGCAGACTGTCTTATAAATAAAGCATCTTAGTCACATTCAAGTGCTCTCCTTCATCCTGTCATCAAATGTTTCTGGAAAGAAATCCCTTTATTCCCTTCTATTTTTGAAGCATTCAAGCACCATTCAGGCTCCTATACCAGATGCTAGATTTAGCAATGTTGGAAATAAACAGCACTTTATTTTCTCAATCATACTTTTAGAACCTTGTTAGTATTCATTCAATTTTCTTTCTTATGCTGAAAAATATTTGATGTGGAAATCAGATAACGTTGGCTTTTTGCAAAACAAATATTACTTTACCAAGAGAAAAACATGAATTTGTGGGTAAAATGAAATTTTACTGTATAAGAGAAACAGTTGCAGTGCTTAGCATTCTGATCATTAAACAAAATGAATTTTACTGTTTTATTATAATGAAATACATTAATATTCGGGTAGAGTGAGACACGTGTTGTATCACCAGAGTCTGGTCAAAAATACACCCCTAATGTATACGGTAGCCTATGTCTAATCAGGTTGTTGTTTGAATCCTGCAATATTTTTTCTTCAAATAATATTGGTTTCATGAAACTATTTGTTATTTGCATCAACACATTTGCAATGTCCGAATTCCCTCCCTACTTCCAAACTACAAAAAAAACTACAGTTTATAGTGTAGGACCATCTTTAAACTTTTATTGTTTTAACTTTAATTCTTTTATCTTTAAAAAGCAACCTTTAAAATAACATTTTATGAAGATTATTCATGAATTCACTATGTTCTGATAAAAAACTTGGACGGTTAAAAAAAAAAAGGTTAAATTTTTTTTTTTGCATAAAAAAATGTATCAAATGCAATGCATTGTGGTCTATATTTGCCAGTCTAGTGAGCATCAATGAACTCTGTTTTTTCACAGAGACTTCTGGGAATTTTCTATGGCACTGGATTTTGGAATTTTAGATTCGAACAGCTCTCCAAAATTGCAAACATAGTTTAGTGCACTATGTGGCTAATAAAGGAAAGCGAACAAAAACAATGAGTACTTTGATTTACAGGCATTGAAATGTGACAGATTTTTACAAAAGGCCTTACAGATGCATTTGTTGTTGGCATGCTGAGATAAAGCAGCTACAAATGACACAGATGTGCACATAAGCTAATTAAATTTTGAATTGTGCAGTTTCAACAATCATTTAACTGATCTATTGTGCAAAATATATTTATGCAGAAAAAATAAAACTGCCATTTAATAGCATCTTCTTTCCTATGATAATAAAACAAGCTGCCAAATACTCCCAAGTTCTCTGAAGTTCTGATTTTTTATAAAACAGCCTCATATTTTCTTAAATATTTAGACTAAACTAAAAAGTTCTGCTTCTTGATAAACCAAGAAAAAAAAAACTAAGCTTCAAGTACAGCTTTTTACAGCAGTGTTCTTTAATTCACTTTGTCCAGATGTTGGAGGAAAAACTGACTTAACCACTGCAGCTGGTCATGAGCAGTAATGCTGTGGACTAGATAGATACTGCCTGATATTTATTTAATAGTGCAATCTGTCAGAGCTCCATGAATAGTTGATCAGAAGCCACATTAAACCTGCTGAGCTGTCCTATAGTGTTACTGCAGTGGTTCAGAATTGTACTTTGGAAGTGACAACACTGAGGCTGCAGCACAAGTGACCATGTGTTTCATATGGATGCTATGACATTAAAGACCTACTTTGTTTGTATTTTTAACAAGTTATTGGAGCAATTTATCTCATGATGGAGGACATTAGAAACATAAGATAGAAATTGTGTTTAAGTTTCTTGTTTCTTTTTTTACAGTGAATTAGGACGTGACATAAAAATACCATTTAATAAAGCTAGTTGTGAGATGCTTCCTCTTACAGACGACTAGATTGATGTGCATCTTTGTTTTTTCTGGTCTGAGCTGTCATTTGGCTCTAAACTCTACTGTTTGATGGCTCCAATGTTACTCGCCATTTTTTGCTGCACTAGTAACAATAGCTTACATTAGTAGTGAGGGCTGTGCACTAGCGGGAGAGAGCATAAACAAAGGGATGATGGGATATCATCGGAGGCTTGCTTCTTTCCAAAAGTCTTGCCCACAACTCATTGGTGAATTTTGGATGAAAATTATGCAATCTTTTATGGAAAATGCACTTTTATAATTTCTTTTTTATGCATTGTAATTCATACATTTTATAAACAAATGAAAAAGTGAAGTTTAAAGCTAATAGTTGAGAACAAACAGTTCAAACTATAGAGTGTCCCCAAATAATGTCATAATCATTCTCTCTGGAGCTATTTTTAGACACGTATATAAATCATTTTATATTCAAAACACAAATAAACAATAAGGATTTCTTCAATCACTGCAGAAAGATTTTTAAAAAGTTGTTTTTAAAGTGCCTATATCCTGCTAATCTAAAGCTTTTCTAAGTAAACTATACCCATGATAATATATTACTTTTGTCACATTAAAGAACACATTATTTATGAGATATGAGTTATTTTTGTGAATTATTTCTCTGACCCTTAAATTCAATCTCTCGATTTCTGAGGCTCCGCCTTTCACTCCTTGCGGGAGCCACCCATTTAATGACGTCAGCTTAGAGCCAGCACAGCAGCGGATCCGTTTCGCCCATGAAAACAAACATCCATACTTTAGCACAGATAGTTCCTACTGTAGATAAAAAATTATCACGTTAGCACCACGGAGAAAGTAGGTGTGTGTGTTAACCTAAAGCTAAGCTAAGCTCCCGAAGAGATAAAGTTTTTAGAGGAATACTCAGATGCACTGATCAAAATATGTTTTTTTTTTGTGTTCGTTTTCAAGTTGATTTTGCATGATGTCGGCCCTTTAATCAAGCTACATATGCTTATATTTTATGTAGAACAAAAATAAAATATACCGTATACAAAAAAGTCTGTTAACTTTCTTGCAAACTCGCTGAATCCCTTCTTGGGTAACTGGGTTGCTGAACCCAACCCAGGAACAGTTGCAGGACCACACACTCGCATACACATATTGGGCCAATTTAGAGACATCAATTAACCCTATGAAGCATGTTTTTGGACTGAAACTCACACATGCATGAGGAGAACATGCAAACTCCACATAGAAAGGA
The DNA here is from genome assembly GCA_003999625.1 of Oryzias javanicus. Taxonomy (NCBI): domain Eukaryota; kingdom Metazoa; phylum Chordata; class Actinopteri; order Beloniformes; family Adrianichthyidae; genus Oryzias; species Oryzias javanicus. Next base: position 9,648,715 of record CM012440.1, on the reverse strand, counting down.
GCCAGCCCCAACCGATGTGTCATCATGCAGCCCCTCCAAAAACAAACAAAAAATTCTAACAATGCATAAGTAACCCCTATGGTCAAATGTTCTAGAAAATAAAAAGAGGAGAAAACACAAGTGATCGCAGGAGGAGCCTCTACTTCAATCATAACTGGTAGCCTCTGGCAACAAACACTGAAAGTAAAGTCTATGAAAGTAGAAACTGTGCTTGTAGAGGGAAAACATTAGCAATTTACAATTATTTTTGGTAACTGATTCTACCCATTTACAGAACAACAAACTTGCAACTTCATAAAACATTAATCCTCTGTAGAAACACACAAACACACACACGCACACACAGCGGCGTAGTGCTGTGTAAAGGTGGAACGGGGAGCAGAAAGAATTGATCGAGTGTTCAGCAGGGGATTGGATATATGGAAAGTTGGAAACACCAGAAAATGAGAAGGTGGAAAATTGGACAATCAAACACACACACAAACAGAATGCAGACAATTTCAGAGGGTAGTTCAGACATCTAATCAATTTGATTCCACTGGTTCTCAGACGAGGCCGGGTGTGCGCACACATTCACACGCACAGGAATGACAGCGGGATACATTATGGATACTGTAATCGAAGGAAACATCTCAGACGGCTCCGGCATGTTAATATTGAATAATCACTGCGTCTTTTCTCTCTCTGACTTGCCGATTTATTGACGGGATGAAAATCGAGAATGCTAAAAGAACAAATTAGAGGGTGGAAAAAGGAACACTTCCCTGAGGGCGAGGCGACTTCAATTACAACAGAGAGCTGTGTTTGGTAAAAATGATATAAATAATCATAATCGTAATTCAAAAAAAAAAGAAAAAAAAAACAATAAAAGTTGTCTGGCAAATTTGCCACTCGCCTTTTTTTTCCCAGAATCAATTTGTCATATTCAGGGACGTACATATATGAGAAGCAATCTATTTCACACTTTGAAAGAATTACTCTTTTCCAATTTTCCTTGTTGACATTTGAGCCATAGGGGTGGGAGCACTGAGCGTGTTTGTGTGGAACTGTGTGTGCGTTAGTGAGAACAAGAGAACAGAGAGAGAGAGACAGCCACAGAGCTCTTTCTTCTGCGTCTTTCTTGTTCGCTCAGAATGATTTTGGATACACCATCATCCCCTTTATCAGGCATCTGTTGCTTTGTTTAGTTTCATCACAAAAACTGAAAGTGGATTCTTTACATTAGTAGAAATGAAGGTTTTTGAAGTAAATTCCCTCACTTATCTACAGAAGTAATAGTCTAATGGTGTCAGACAACATAGTTTTTGGTTTTTTTTTTTAGATAATGAAATATTAATGAATAAACAGCCAATTTCAGGATTATTTTTTTTTATCACATTTCAACAGAACATACAAAATAAATACTTTATTCAACCGTAAAGTTTCATTTCTGACTATCTCCATCCATCTTCTAAACCTACTTAATATCATAGGGAGTTGTTGCTGGAGCCTATCCCAATTAATGCATGTTTTTGGACCGTCGGAGGAAGCTCGAGTCCCAGGATTAAACCCACATATGCATGTGGAAACATGCAAACTCCGCACAGAAAGGTCCCAGCTGGGATTTAAACCACGGCCTTCTCGCTGTGAGGTGAAAGGGCCAACCGTTACACCACCACGCAGCCCAATTTTGACTAGTGTGAGGAAGCCCCCGCTAACCTCTGTGTGTTTGTGGAAGAAAAAGAAAGTGAACAACAAAAAAAAGAAAAAAGGAATCTAGTCCTTTTAATAAAAAGTTGGACCAGAGTCCTCTGGAACCACGCCATGACAGACAATGCCCTTTAAAATGGATTCCACAGACATACCCCCGAGGTGGGTCATCTGTGGCTTCGGGCCAATGTCTGGCAGGACAGAGGAAAACCCCCCATGATCCCTAATACCTTATTGGTCAGTGTCCAGGCCCCTGCTTCTGCAAGCAGGATCATTTATAGCTTTGTTTATTTTATTTTTTTAGCTTTGTTTATTCAGTGGAAAAGTACTGATTGGGTCCTTGAGGCTCCCCTAACTGGTTTCAACTGGTCTGCAGCTCCGTGTGGGCTAATGTAACACTGCATTCATCAATGTGTTAATAACAAATACAAAAATGTAACATTGAATAAAAGTATATAAAGTCTCCATTTATGAAGGTAAGTATATTTATACAGCACATTTTGTCTGCAAAAACAATTCAAAGTACTTTATATAACATCAAAAAATATATTTAAAGGGGCCCTACTGTAATTTTCTCAAGCCTTTCAGAGTGAACTATATTCATATATATGATCATATGTTACATTTGGACCACTATAAAACACATTATTTATGAAATATTAGTCATATTTTTCGAGTTTGTTACACGGAAGTAAAACGGCTCGATTCCTGAAGCTCCGCCTGCCGCTCGTGCTGCCGTCGACTTCATGACATCATCCCAGACAAAATTCTTGTGTCTGTATTTCTCCCACGGAAATAATCCAAACCCCTTCAAAGGTGGATACATTTACGATATATCTGCCTTTAAAAGGTCTGGCCATCGCTAAACTCCTTCACAACACAAACACACGCGGCTTCTGCAGGGCTGTCCCGGACCGGGTCTTAAGGTGGCGCCGTGGAAAAAGTAACGAACACCTATTAGAGCTGGGAGTTATTGAAGACACACAACTGGAGATATTTGGTATTCTGCATCTAAAATGAAAGGTTTTCTTTGCTGATCATCACTGGTAAGAAGATAAATTGAGTGTTGTGTAAGCCGGGGGGCGGAGCTTGCAGTACAGACTCTTCCTGGAGGGAGCTGTTGGCAACGAACTTACGTCAGCAGTTTTCACCCGCTCGTTTTCATGGGTATGGGTTGCTTACTAAGCATGATTTAATTTATTTAAGTTACGTTTATGACTGAGATGAACCTAGTAGATCAACTGTTATGGTTTTCATATCCCTGCTGACATCATTAGGCCTTGTTTGTATGCTTCCTCCAGAATGCACAGATTACAAATACTAAGCAGAACTTTGGTAAAAGGTAAAACTCTGATTGCAGAGTTTATTTCATTACTTTGAAGTTAATTTTATCGTATGCTGCATAACAATGGTTAGTAGCTATTCAGACATAAGGTATAACAAATTGTTTAAACCCTTTAATAAGAATACACTGGCATTTTCCTGTTTGAGGAGAAAGGAAGCTCATTCAAAAGTACATTTCATTTTGAGAAAATGCCAGTTTCTCTTAACATTCAAGTATTTATTCATGCAAAAAAATATATAGTTCATATTAATTATTTAAAAAAATAACAATGTAGTGATGCAAAGTAGTGCCAAGTTTCCCCAAAAAGATAAAAAAAAGGCTTTGCAGCTCCTATTAGGTTTAAATCAGTCAGTACCAAACAGGCCTGAAAGGCTCTTTTACTGCTTAGGTCCTTTAATTGAACTTGAATAATGTGAATACTGAGATTAAAGTGTTAATATTTTGTACCATTTGATTATTGTTTGGGTTTTTGGTGATCTGATTAGATTGTATAATTTGATTGAGTAACAAAATTATGAATGAGAACAAGTTTTTTTTGTCAGTTTTTACATAAAAAACCCTCAACAAAAGTAAAAACCGAAAAGTTTATGGTTGAGTTTGTCAAATTACTAGTTCCTCAATGTGTATTTTATGTAATAAAAGTAAAATCTAACGCTTAAATATTCATTTACAATACTATTTGTCTTATACGTTTGAAAATATATTTCTATTTTACAAAAAGAAAACCATAAATGATTTTTAAATACATTTTTCACCTTCACACGCACGAATGTGCAGCAGGTCAGCTGTCTTCAAAATCATCAGTTCAAGGAGTTTGTTGATGAGGAATCATTATTTGTGCAAGACAACTTAAGAACTACCTGTTCTGCTGCATTGAGCTAGGCTCGTTGCATGCTGGGTATTTGTGGCGTGGAGAAGTGATGTCCCTATTTTTAATTTCGAGCCGCTCAGGTAGAAAACAGCAATTGCAGAGCACAACAGCGGAGACATTTTTGAAAGCTGAAAATGCTTAAATGTGGGCATTGAGTCAGAATGAGTGCTATAGAGCAGCAAATTGTAATTATCCCTCATATTCCTTTAGTCAAGAATTATTTATTGCTCTCTTTCTCTGCGTGCCATCAAAGTGCTTGTTCTAATTCCAAGAATGCTTTTATTATTCTGGCGTCACTCTGACGAAAACAACAAAAATCTATTTACTCCATTTATTCTCCAGAAGTCAACTCCTGTTCTACACTTTTGCTCTTTTTCCTGGCTCACACACTCTCCCTCTTGCAATCTGCTTGGCTGCACTCCAAACTAGGGTCAATTAATCATCAAAAACTATTTGCATATTTACAGTGGGGCTAAGCTAAGCTGATTACCGCTAGTTCAACAGCCGCTGGTTCAACAGGCCTTATCCTGCAACATTACGTGGCGGGGATTAAGTGAAAACGGCTTTAGAGGATTTTGATTGGATCTCTTCCTTGAAAGCCTAAATATTAAAGAACCTCGACAACAGTGACCTTCACCGAACACCTCCACGAATGAATAGAAACATTTGGTTATTTCCAGACTCTGAAGAAAAAAAAAACTTTTTGATTTAACAGAATAAAAAATTGTGCATTCCCTTGTTTACAGATTTTTCACTTGTATTGACAAATCTCAATAACCTCCGGCGGAGAATGTTTCTAGCATTGTTGCAGCCTCACTGATGCATTCATCAAGGCCAAACAGCCAAAGCTGAACTATATTTGAACCACAACTGGCAAAAGTTTAAATACAAACTGATGACGGTGAATAAAAGAAAAAAAAAAAAAAAAAAAACTCCTCTGATGATTCAATTTCTTACATAAGTGGAAACTATGACGACAACGAGAGCAAATCCTTTGAGTAACTGGATCACAGTTTATGTAATCTGATTACAATATGCAATTAGATGGCAATTTATCCAATTACAATTGTGTATACTTAAGTTTTTTTGCATAAATAGATACTTCTGATGTTTGTGCAACATTTTTGTCTTATTTCAGTTAAAAGTAGTTCTACTTCTTTGTCTGTCATCAAACCTTTTATGCATGAACATGAGCACAGGCTACTCAAACCATTTCTGTTCTCAGCGTTTCAGAGTCACTTATGTCAAAGTCACGTACAAGTCTAAATTCTTAACTTTAATGCCTCAAGTGAGACCAAACTCTGTTGAGATCATCAAGCAAAAGTCAAGTCATTGGTCAGATGGAGAACGTCTCAAGTCAAGTCCTACAAAAATGGGAAAATCCAGCCGGATGCATGACAGCTGCTTCTGTGGTGATCAGTTGATATGTTTTATAGTGCAGTTCTTTCTAAAATTACCCACAGATATTTCTAAATAAAATATATATATATTTTTTTCTGTCTGGTCTTTATGTCTAGTGTAAAATCTCAGGCTGCGTACATCGTTCTCGGCAACATGCCGTCCAGCAGTCACCTTTGAATTAAAAGTCTAAACGCTCATATATGCACGTTTTGTGCCTTCACGTTCAAAATTCTTCATGCGTCACTATGCAAGTTTCTACAACCATTTCTTGGATTGGTCATTTAACAAATGCTGAAAGATAAATCAGGTCAAACTTTGATGATTCGGCAGTAATGTATGGATGGCGTCCCGACTAATTCACAGAAGTGCAAACTTCTTTGATCATGAAGGAGGAACTCCAGCTGCTTTTAGTCCATCTCATCATTTCATGCATGTTGTATTAAAAGGCTTCCATCCATCTTTTGTCCGACTAACAAAACACCAGCCTGAGATATCAAAAGTGAAGATCTATAGGAGTTTAACCAGTTGATCCAAAATGTGGATATTTTATGTCCTGGTTGGTGGTCCTCAGAGAAAAGTGGAACGTGTTTTCTTTAGGGAAGATGATGCAACTTGATTTTTAACCATATTACATCATATGATATAAATAAAAAAAAAAAATAATAGCTATGACGTCATATATTTTTATGTTCTTTAAGCTCCTAAATTTAATTTCGTTTAGTGCTCAAACAAACAAAGAAAAAACAGCTTCAGCCATCAAAGATGTCATGTTAGTGTTCTATTCTACTATCCATTAAATAAATTTATTTATATATATATATATATATATATATATATATATATATAAAAACATGTGTTTTTGTTTTATTTTTTTTATAGATTAGGAAACATGATAATTTTATCTCTAAATTCTCAGATAAAGAGAACATCTTGGAAATTTCAACCTAGATTTGCTTAAAGGAAAAGGAAGTAGACATCGCAATCACTCATGTCAGAACAGCTTGTTGTACTTGATTCAAAGTAGGATGCAAAAAAAATGTTACCTCCCAATGAAACATTAAAAAAATGACTTTCAGATTTTATTATTTAAAAATAAAAACAAATATCTTTTTTTTTTTTTTTTTGTCTTGCTTTATGTGTTAGTGTGATGAATAGCAGGAAGGATGCCACCATAAAGTGTGAACATGTGGAACATTAGTGCCCCCTAGTGGTGAAGTGCAGACAGAAACGGTCCAATCTTGATTGAGGAGTGCATCATTATGCGTCTGCATCTAAAGGGATTCATAAACATAACTGCTGACCCTTAACTGTGAGAAGCAAAGTGGCAGATGCATAAACAGAGCGGGGCTCTAAATGTTAACACTAAACCAAACACACACAGATCACTGGCTCCTTCATCTCTGCTACGCACAGCTCAAGCGAGCAGCCCTCTTCACAGACATTTACCACACAAGAGCAGACATTTCGGGGAGTTTTTTAAAGGAAGGTGAACGGGATGTCAGAAAATTCCAAGCAAGGAGGCGAGGTGCCAAAAGAGGAGCTGAACTCATCTTTATGCAAATTGGAGAGTCTGCAGCAATTACACAGCAGAGTGTCCACTTGACTGATGTGAGTTTTTGGAACCTTGTGGTATTGCTCGGGACTAAGACGTGCATGCAGGCTCCTCTGCAGCCTGGTGTGATGTGGAGGAACATCAATGATATCAAAGAGAGTCACATGCTTTCGGCTCGCTGGGCTCAGCGGTGGTTGAAAACCAAAAACAAAACCAAATCTGCTTGTTTGAGCCAAGCAGGCAGAGAGCTGAAGTCCTCGTCCTCCTCAAATTAAATCCTGTGATACGCTTCCTCTGCCAAAGTAAATGACTGGAAAAATATTTATGAAATTTACAAACACTCCAAATCATACAGAAAAAAGAAATAGAAATAATTCAAGTATTTTATTCTGGTACCATAAATAAACTGTCCTGAATTCTACATGCGTGCCGTCCTTCTAACCTCTTGATTTTTATTCATTACTAAAATCCCAATTCACTTTCGATTAAAATAAAAAAAAAAAATTTTCTATTTATCAGAATTTTTGGAACACATTTCTTATTTTTTGTCATTCTTAAATTAAAAAAGTTGAAATGCTTGATCTAAATAACAAAAAAAGACATTAAAACCCCTAAAGGGACTGTGTGTTGGTATGTGTTCTGGTTCCTGTCAGAGCCTGAAAGAAAAAAAAAAAAGGTAAAAGAACTTTTTGGTCAAAGTGTTTTCTTTGCTTTAACCATGGAGAACCTGCAGGATCAAATTCGACCTCGGTTTTTCTTTCTTTTCTTAAAGTAATTATTTTTTTTTTAATTATTGTTCTTGGTTATTTTTCTAGGGCTGGAAATCAATAAAAAAAAATTTAAGTAATTAATTGCAAACCTGGAATTTAATTGCAATTAATCGCGTCCTTTTTATCACAATATAAAATCACACACAAAACTTTACATTTAGAACGTTGATTTTTATTTAGTGCTGTCAATCGATTAAAAAAATGATCTGAATGATCACTTTTGTGTCATGATTAATGATCGCAATGTCTTAGTTACTTTGATGACAATATGTGGCTTTTGAACAAAAACGGAACAGAGAGAATATTTTCCCTCACTTTTTATTGTCTGAAATTATTAAATGTATCAGGTGTTCACCAGAATTGAAAATTGTGTGTACAAAAAACATCAACAGTAAGATAAGTAGAACTCTTAAGACTTTTGTGTCTGCAGTATTACTTCAAGAAAACAAAGATGCTGACATACAGCCATAAGAAACGAACCTGCAGACCTTAAAAACAAAATCTTAATAATTTTAAAAGTTTTTCTAAAAATCTTCTGAGGTGGTAAGAGGTGAACTTTCTCATTTACAGTATATCGCTTTCCTTTGCCGCTGCAGTCGAGGCTCAGCGACGTGTTGTTGTGCCAGCCCATGTATCAAATATCCGCTTTTTGTGAAAAAGCTATCTAAACCAAAAAAATAATGAGAATAAAAGTACTAAAAACAGATTTATTTATGTGACCATGGTGTAAGTGGGATCATCCCTGATGAAGTGTTTTAAGGCTTGCCGTGGAAGCCTGAAACACTGAAGCAAAGCGAAGGACTGTTTTTTTCCAAGCAGTAATTTATTTGCGTCAATGAACATTAAGCTATTTGATTAATCGTGTGCGTTAAAGTTTTAACGTTTGCAGCTTTAGTTTTTTTTTCCTTTTTTGGACCGCTGTAATTGGGGCTAATGCTTTAAAAAGCTTTCAAATTATTTTTAAATTGATTCATGTTACTGTTTACTGAAACCATGAAATAATGGTTTTTGAGATTAATCAATAATCAACAAGCTCTTCACTTGGCAACTTGAAAAAAAATAAAATAAAACTTACTCTTGATCTGATCAAGAGTAAGTTTGATCAGATCAAGATCAAACTTGTGTTTGATGAATTAAATGTGACATTAGTGAGTCTTTGTTTTTTTTTTGTCTGTTTTTTTATTTTTTAATCAATGCATGTAATTATTTCTGTAATTAGTTAGAAAAATCTGATTTTTTGTTTTATACTGTCCACAATCAATGTCTGAAATAAACAAGATTGACCAATCAATTGTTCATTTAAAAGCTAAGAAGAAAATTGTTTCCTGGTTCTGCAGGGTTTAATATTGATTCAAGTGACTCAGTTAAACTGGCATCAAAATTATTCAACCAAATATCCTTTGATTATGACTCAAAACACAACAGACTTAATTGGATTTAATGCATTTGCTTAATCAAAGCAATCAATTAAAAAAACTGATTTGCAGATAATATTAGAATTCAATCTTTGCGTCATTTCTGCAAAAATCTTCCCCGCCTTTTCAATTACACTTCCTCCTCAACAGCATCTTCCTCTCGACAGGTTTTTAAGTGGGACACAACCTCACACGACTGATTCTCTAATTCCACAAAAATGGTTTGCAAGAAATATTTTAAACAACAAGCAGAGCTGCTGAAGAAAAGCAGCACGTCACGCGATCTGAAGCAGCAAGTCAGGCAAAAACATTTTCCAACCTTTGTTGCAGCAGCATAAAGACCTCACAGATGAGATTTCTTTCATAATCTAACTATCAAAGCAAGTCTGGCAGAGAGCAAAATTCAGCAGATCCTCCAGCTTATTGCTACTTTTGTTCTTTCCCCTCTAAACTAGAATATTTGGGAAGAAACAGCAGCAACATCAAGCTGCTTTGTTCTTCCCTAAGACTGGATTTGAGAGGGCGAGGGTTGCATATTTCATGAAAACTCCTTTTAGTGAGATGATAAAGGACTTTTTCATTAGAGCAGAGAGGACAAATTTGCAGAGAGCCACTTGTGAACATACTGAAAAAACCCCCGTCTGTGACCGTTTCATATTTGAAAAAATAATTTAAGGGTAGCTTAAAGGGATTCAGGTGAGGATAAACATGATCTTTTTCTGACTTGGTCCTTTTCCTTCTAACACCACGTCAGAAACCTTAAGAATTCACCAAATAAAAGTTAAGTTTGCTTCTCAAAGAGGCCAAATCAATGTTATTCTCCTAAATCTTAATCTCTAATCTGCACAAGCATCAAGTATTGCGCTGCTTCTGAAAATGTTATTGATTGCCTGACGTCTCACTTCTCCTGGAACATCATCTTTAGGAGATTTTCCCCCAAACAAAGTATCTTCTGATTGGTTAACTTCTTACCGTCTCGTGTGGTGGCTAGCCTTTCATTGGGCTAATTCCAGCTCCAACCAAATGAATTAAATTCAATTGCCATTTCTTCATGATATGTTAAGCCAGTAAGCAGTGATTAGTTGGTCTAGATCAACGTCTCTATGGTAACAACTCCTGCAAACAAGGAGTGAGCTTATTGAAACTCCACGCCACCACTTCTATGTGTACCAGGGAGAATCTGTCTGCTGTTTTTAAAGTTTGACGTGGGGACAGCATACTTTTATTGAGGCACCAATTCATAACTTTGATAACTTGGGATTTAATTAAAAATATATACGTAGCATGGAAGAACATTAGGATTTGCAAAAACATGTTTAAAAGGTTGCAGAGCAGGAATAGCTATGCTGACAATTGTAATAACTGAGTAATAGCTGTTTATTTTCAATAGAAGGGGGGGGCACTGAGACAGGTTGTCATATACAGTCAATGACAGAAGCACATGAAAAGGTCTTGTCAACATGTGGGAAAGTTTTAGGAAAGACAACGGTTTCAAGTTTGAATTTCTTCAAGGTCAATTTCTCACCAACCAAAACCCAGTGGAAGCCACAAAGTCTTCACTCAACCTTTAGAAAAATAAGATACTGATTTATATTCATGTTTTTGCTACTGTTATGATACATTTAAATAAACTATTGTGTTTTTTGGCATAAATTAAAACATAAACATGAAGAGAAAAAAATATTTTTTTAAACATTATGAAAAAGTTTTACATTTTTGACAGACTTTTGCATAACTTCCTTTCAAAATAAAATACATCCTACACCATAGAAAGGATCATGTCAGTGCAGGAAGTGGAGTAGGATGTGTAAAATCATCAATGATTTGAAAAAAAAAAAAAAAAAAAAAAAATGTTTATCGTTTCTGGTGCATTTAAGCCACAGATTCATAAATAGAACAAAAACTAAATCAAAGCTAATTAAGTGACCTCTCCCATATATTCAAACCATGAAATACAGTGTAAATCCTTGAAAATCTTCTTTAATTCAGTGGATTATAATTTTATGTAGGTTTAATTCTGATTGTGCTTACTGACAATAAATATACTTTCTGTGATAAACGCAGCTCAAAATTAAGTCCAAATGTGTCAGCAAGACATTGATAAACTACAAAGGATTGATGGATTGGTTAGAATCTTCATGATTCATACAGTCTTTTAACTGTTGGTAAATGAGTTGAATACAGCTTCAATTTACTTTTTTTTTTTTTTTTCCTTTTGTTACTTTACTTTTTTTTGGAAAAAAACTTTATTTTAACCAAAGAGCCATAATGGAGGGGTAAAAGAACCACATGTGGCTCAAAGGGCTGCAGACACCTGATCTAAAAGGTATGCAGTAAACTAAAACGCACTTATCTCCTATATTTCATAGTTATGACACACAGGCTCACTGATTTTTTTTTTATTTTATTTTTGTCAGCCGACTCTGGCAGTTAAAACATTTTCTAATTTGAAAAAAAACTTCCTCATCTTCTAAAGAAGCTCTTTTAGACTAAGGTCACATTAAACTGTATTTTTATTTTGAAATATTGTATTTATAAAAAAGTGCTTCTCATGCTTGCACAGCTCAAAGCAATTTACAGTTTAAAATAAACAAAAAAAACAGACAAAAATAAAGAGGAAAAAATCCAGTCAGACTTGGAACACAACAATCCCTTTGGAAGTTTCAGAACATTTATTTATTTATTTGTTATTTTTAAGCAATTTAAATTCTATGTATAATAAGATCAAACCTTTTTTTTTTACACCGAATGTAAGAAGAGAAAAACTGACATTAAAACATCAGCCTTCAAGTAAAGCCACTAAAGGTACATTTTGGCACAAAATTGGATTCCATTTGTTTTTTCTTTTAAACTAAAGATGCCATCCTGCTTTTAATCATCACCATTTTTCTGCACGTTTTTAAACAGGAACATAAACCTTGAAAATATTCTGTATTTAAAGACGGATTTTCCCTGTTTTCAGGTTAAAACAAAAAAACAGATGATTAGAAAAAGGTTGACGTAAAACTAATCTGTTTAGATTTAAGATGAGTCTCTTAAAGCGCTCTCATCAGAATACACTATGGTTTTTACAGTCAGGCGGCATAACTTTGTTCTGCAAGGAGCCCCTCTACAGCAGATGGCAAGCTCTTTTCAGCATTTCAGCTGGGAGGAACGACCAGCCAATTACATCTTCTTCCTCTCTTAAGTCCATTAATCACCCCATTACAAAGGCCTCTGTTCCCCTTAAAGTAGAGTTTTGTCCTGCCATCACACTTTATCACATTAGTGCTTAATTAAGAATTATGTCCAAGCATCTTGGTTTTAATTATGTGAATGCCTGCCTCCATTTATAAAGTAACTATTTGGTGACACACAGCTGCAGTCACCACTGCGGGGAGAGACACACAGGGAAAACAGGCGGTGGCCTTTTGCTGAAGTAATGAATTTAGTTTTAATAACCAAAGAATACACGGCAGAGCTTCCAGCAGCTTTCTGGGCGGAATAAAAGGGCAGATATCTGAAGTGTGTGTGCTGCTATACAACGGAAAGAGATGAAGAAAGATCAGCGAGGAAGAGCTGAATTTCCTGACATTAACAGGTGTGATTTTATCAGCGTGACAAAAGGATTGTCACCGAGAGGACGTTTCCCCACTGAATCAATCGACTCAAGAGGAAGTTTGTTTTGAAGTGGGAAGATAAGAGCTGTTATGATGAGATGATGTCACCTGTGTGTTTTGTTTAACAGGTGAACCCTCTCACTTTCTGCAAATGAAATGTTTGTCGTGTAACAAAAAATCCGATGTTTGTACTAAAAGATTAGTTTCAACATTTATACTCAGAGTTTTCTCATATTTCATCAATTAAGATTTTGATCAGTCACCTGCTTCAGAGAATGGACTAAAGTATGTCAGAGGGAAGTGATTGATAAAGAAAAGTAGCCGTTGAAAAATCAAAGTTTTTCTGAGGAAGTCTTTACTGGAAAGCAACAGTCTTTGCCACTAGTTGCTCCAATCACCCATTTCTATAGTATTATTTTTCCATCCTATGTGCTTCACCGTCCAGCAGCTTGACATGAATTGATCATTGTTTCTGTCAGAGTTCCCTACAACTCTCCCAAAATTTCCCAGCCAATGTGGCATCACATATTTTCTAAAGATTCACCCCTTAACTTCCAGGTTGAATCCTGTGTAACCCTTCCGTTCTCCTTAGCTTGTTTACATTAAAAGTGGGGTCATCTGGACACCACAGGACAGTGCGCTGAACTTTTTTTTTTCACTGATTTCGGAGTTTCACTAATGTCCATGGCAGACATAAAATCCTGTCCCCCTTCGTCCACATTTGTCATGGAAAAAAAATCGCATAACAATATGTGGTTGGAGCCATCTGGACCCCAAGGAGAGCGGAAGGGTTAAATTACCACAGCCACCTCGGCATATATGGATGTATGACTTGGGCCCCTCCACATCACTTTTTGACATTTTGGGTGTCCCAAAATCATTTTTTGACATGCTGGTTGTTCCCATGAAATAACAAGTCCCCAAACCTCAGGACACAGTACCAGATGTGGAAGTGGTACCGGGTTCGAAGAAGAAAAAAAAAAAAAAAAAAAAAAGAGTTGGTACTCTACCCTCAATCAGAGGGCAAGGCCAGTAGAAAATTCATACTACACCCCAGGAGCAGGACTCGAGGTCCACCCCATCCCAGGTAAAAAATTGAAGGTAGGAATTGTCAGATTTCCATGGAAGTTAGGTTTAGGGCTTCAAAGGGTGAGGTTTTAATTAGTAATCATTGGTGCAAGGAGGGACTGGTTGAGGTTAGGGTCCCATCTGTGGCCCGCTATCAAGCACCCCTTGGACCAATATCGGTTTGTGCCCCGGAGGTTGGGGACCCCCGATTTAATAGGACGTCAAAAAACAACGAGTTGAGGACACCCAAAATGCCATCTAATCTCCAAAATAACCCCAAAAATTTCAGTAGATGTCAAATTGACCAAAAGAAAAAAGTTAACATGTGGCTAAAAATTCTAGCTCAAGTTCAAAATAGCCCAAAAAAGCTAAAAATGTAGCTAAAATGTTAGCCAAACTTCAAAATTGCCCCAAAACTTTAGTAGATGTCAAATTAGCTCAAATAAAAATGTAACTAAAATGCTAAGTAAATTTAAAACTCAAGTCATATTAGCCAAAACAGTTAGCATTTGGCTAATATATTAGGTAAAAATTTGCCAAAAAAAAAAAAAAAAAAGTATGCTAAATAAGTTAAAAGAATGAGCGTGTAGCTAAAATCTTGGCTAAATGATAAATTGGCATTAGAATCCACGGTAGATACAAAATTATCCAATGAGCTAACATAATGTAGACGTTACAACTAAATGTAAAAAAAAAAAGAGGAAAAAAGTGGTAGTTGGTTGACTAGTTCAAAAAGTTGAAGAGTTATTAAGCTGAAAATTTCCAGCTGAACATTATAATAGTTGAATGAGCTGAACTAAATGTCATAAATGTCTAATGTGTTCTACTGAAATTAGAAACTGATCATCTAAATTATCTTTCAATTAAAAAAAAAAATGCTCTTTGTCACCTGACTTCCTAAATGGAAACATGGGAGGGTTGGAGAACTCTCCACACTCGTGAATGTTGTAGTCAAACTTGCAGCAGAGATGAGAAAATGTTCTTGTTTCACTCACCAAGGTCGTGGGGTTTGATGAGGTTGGGATTGGACGAGAGAGCGGTGGAAGATAGGTGAGCCGTGGAGGTGAGTACAAACTGGTTTCTCCCCAAGAGCACTTGAGCCCCATGTTTCAGATGATGTTTTCATTTTCAGTTTCCTTGCCACAGGCTTGTCGTCTGCAAGCGAGCAGCAGATGATTTAGAGCTCCGAAAACCAAGATGAGCAGGACAGCTCCAACAACAATAGCTGCACTCACATGGAGTATCGATTTCAGTATGGATTAGATGTTTCTCTCTGAAAAATGATCTGTCAAATGGCAGACGTCAAATGACATTTGCTACTAGCCTTTTGACAGATGTCACCTCATTGGTAGTCTGTAGGTTGTCCCCCATTGATTTGTGAACTGAAGCTTTGAAGCCATAAAATCTGATTTAGTCTTTTATCCTTTCAGAATTAAAATTATTCAGAGCTTGAAACCTGATTGGACAGAATTTAGGTTTTAATATTCCCAGTGTCTGTTCAATTTGTGCAATTATTTTCAATGAAAAAGCTGAAGATCAAAAGAAGAGAATTTAGCTGATGGCACCGCTGGTCCCATATTTCATGAGAAAACTGGAATCAGCTTTTACAGGCTGTCAGCTGCATTGCACCTTAAGAAGTTTCCTCATTGGCTTCACGTCTCCAAGTTAGTTTTTTGCCATTCATCTTTTCTACACAGTCAGACTTACACCTGAAGGAAAATACACAGTGATTGCTCTTTGACAATTTTTGAGCAGGAGCTCTTTCAATTTACCAAACGATATTCAAGCACTATCTTAAAAAAAAAAAAAAAAAAAAAAGAAAAAAATTTGATTTTTTTTATTTAACAAGTGTATTTCTCTCACTCATAAACCCACCAATAATTCAGTGAGACAGAAAACCGTTTTAGTTTTAAGAATTGCACCAAAAAAGCACAAGTAGCCTAAGGGATTTAATCTCCAGCTGAGTTCAAGGCTGCAAAGATTACCTGAGCTGAATTCTTTACTCCACTTACCTTGTGGTGTTCACCTCAGGAGATTTTTTTTTTTTTTTGTTGTTTGGACTTAGTTTAATAATTTTACAGCATTCATCTTAACTTGCTGAATCCCTTTTGAGGCCACTGGGGTTGCTGGAGCCTATCACAGCTACTGCTGGGCGAGCAGGTTGCCAGTCTGTCCCAAGGCCACACGCTTGAATGCACACTAGCATGGAAGGAGGAAGCCAAAGTACCCGCAGAAACTCATGCATGCACAATATGAACATGGAAATTCCATGAAAAGTACAATCCTGCCGGAATTTGACCAAGGCCTTCTCACCAACCACCTGTTACATAGCTAACAATGTTTTTTTCTTACACAAATGTGTAAAATGGCACAGCATCTGTGGTTTAGGAAATGTCTTTTTTTTTTTTTTTAAAGGGCTTATGTCATGCAAAAAAGTACTTTTTTGAGCGTATAATTGTATTATAATGTTAATTCCTCATGAAAAAAAACAACCCCAAAGTGATATTTTGCTCCTTTTCATCTCAACATTTTTCTAAAAACCTGTGCCCTGAGCACCAGCCCCTCCCAATTCACGAAAACAGGGGAGTCCTTACGTTGTGATGTCATAAAGTGAGGAGCAGCCTCTTCTAGGAATAGTCTTTTATGCTAAAGTCGTGGGCCGTTTTTTCTTGAAGGAGAAACAAATGGGCTTGATTTACAAGTGTGTGTGTGTTCACCTTGGTGAGTTTATTTGGGCTTCAAAATTAATAAAAGGTAAATGTTCACTTTTTAAATTTTATTCTCCATATTTATCATTAATAGGATCAATATCTCACTAAAAACAAAAGTAATGGTAACAGGGTTAGTACATGTTGTGGGACACAAGTTCCATTAATTAAACTATTTGAAATGTCTTTAGAACAAATGTTCCCACAGTTAGGGGCTTCAAAAACATTGTCAAAAAATAATTTTAAGTTATTTTAACTTATTTAAAATGTAATTTGGACATTAGAAGGTTGACAAGGGAAAAACGGCTTTTCAGGGGGTACTTAAGGCCGATTTATAGTAAATTTAGATACATTTCAAATAGTTTTTCCTTTTATTTTCTGTAGATTTGATCTCAAGACATGTACATTCAGTCAGAAACTTTATGCTAGGATAGACCATTCATTGTTCTAATTTTTTTTAATGTTTTAGTATTATTTGTACTATGAAGATTACAGAAATGGATTATTTAAAATTTGTTTGTGTGGCTTTCTGGAAAACCATAAATGTTTACGTTGAGGCTGTGGTGTTAAACTTTTTCTGTTATCCCACAAACTGCCCCACACAAGAAAAGAAAACAGTTCTGTGCCTCTCACAAGAAAAGGTTTGGGGACCCCTGTCTTAAGGAAATGACTATCACATAAATAAAAGTTTTTGCTCATAAAATTAAGGGTCCACAACCTTGGGTACACGGTTCAGAAAGTGGTATGGTACACTAACCCGGGAACGGAGATGGACAGGATGTGAACCAGGCCCAGACGTAAACTGGTACCATGTAAGGGTCAGGGTACCGGTGTGCTCTGCGTCCTGATACTGGACCGGTTCTGGGTCACAGCCCGGAGGTTGGGGACCAGTGATTTCATGGGAACAGCCAGCACGACAATAAACGATGACTTAGGGACGTCCAAAGCATCAAAAAGTGACGCCAAGGGTTCCTTAATCATTTGTTAATATGTGACTAGTTGTGAGTGGGAGTGTGTATTAATGAAGTTAAAAGTATATTGACAAGAAAAAATTAAATCTGGTTTTAATTCGCATCATATGAAAAGTGCGTTCCTATTACTTTCATTTTTGGAAATGTGATTTTACATTAAAAACAAATTAGCAATCAATCCCAGAGAAAATAATCCTGCCTTTAAGAAATCACAAGTTCTGAAATGTTTTGGAAATATGGTCTGCTTTTACTAACAAAACTTTCATAAAAGAAGCCCGACTTTTCTTTCGTCGGATCTGCGGAACATCCCAGAAACAGTTTGATGCAAAGCTCTTTCTCTCGTTCGGCGAGCTCCTGCTCAGCCCTCCGAATCCGTCCCAATTTTTTCCACGGTGGCATGCAGATACCTATACCTTACGGAAGCTGATCCCTCCAAGCACAATCAGATGCAGGTTTTTTGCCCTAATGCAGCTCTCCGCTTCCTGGTATGCACAGAATAATCACATCTTGCTCAGCAACAGGAAATAGCAGTCATTAGACAGGTGGAGGAGGTATAGGAACACATAATGAGGAGCTGCAGAGTTCAATCTGTCTGCTGTTTTGGCAGCTTGCTATATATCTCTTAGAATCTTTTTTAATGGTGTTGTGTCACGCGCCCATGAGTGATGCTTACCAGCAGCTGACAGCAGTCAGAGCATTTTTAGATTGGAGGATCGGGGAGGAATCGTGATGGGTTGGATAGGCAAACGGTCCTCCGGGTAGGGTCCACAGGAAAAGGAAAGTTTTGACCACTGGCAGCCGGTGGGGAACTTTATATGGATCTGTCAGTGGAGCACAAACTTGGACTGTTTGGAAACTGTAAGAGAGATAGTGATTAGAGTGAAATTAAATATTAAACACGTCTTAAGGACCCACTCCAATAAAAACTTGTCTTTAACTTGTTCTAGTGACATTTTCTTATGATTCAAATTTTAGCTTAAAATTGCATTTCTGAATATTTCTTTACTGAATCGTTGTGAATCTGGATCAAATGGAAAAATTAGGTTAGAAAAAGGTTTTAACTGTGAGATCTTCAAACAGAGAGGTGTTGGGTAAGGGGGCGGGCTACTACAACAGTCCTGCCCACAACTCGCAGGGGAATTTCTGATAAACTCCGCCCACTCTGCAAAAATTTAATTGTTGAAAAGAAAGTTTTTTGACTTTGCCTAAAAATGCCACATTCATGATAAAAAAAAAAAAAAAAAAAAAGTCTGGGTACGCTTTTAGAACAGATTAAAAGATGATTGGAGTGAGTCTTTAAGGGATTCCACTAAAGCTCTAAACATGTCTTCAAACATTGTTCAATCAATTTTCCCTATAAGAATCAAGTGTGACAGAAAGAATTAAAACGATCAATAATGTGTTTTGTGGTCCAATTGGTCCCACATAATTTTCGTTTTAAAGAAAGTGAACTTAAAAGCAGAAATCATCTTGAACCACAATAAAAAAAAAGTTAGGAGGGATTATTTAAATTCACTTCCCCCCATTCCCTTTCAAGCAATCTGTTGAACATCTTGTGAACAAATATATTTATTCATAATTAAGAGTAATAATTGCATTAGTTAATTGGTGAATGTATTAGTTTTTTTTACATATAGTTTTATACCCAATTATCCTGTTTGGTAAGTTTTTGCATGGATATAAACCTGTAGATTGTCTCTCTTATGCCTTATTCTTGCTTTGATGGCTTGAAATAAATTTCCCATTTCAGTTCAAAACATGAACAAAATGAGATATTTTCAAAACTAAAAGTCATACATACTGTAAGCCCAGTGACCAGTTGAAGGAAGAAAGACGAGGAGGACAAGCACTTGATTCTTTACTGCAGCTCCACACGTTTCCATAGAATCAAGAGACCACAAACTAGATAAGAGTCACAAACACGACTCCAGATCAAAATGTGGCTCCACGGTTCAAAGTTCATGACATGTCAGGACTTAAAAGCAAAGTTTCAGACATTTAGAGTTTAAGTTTGGGTCTGCAGCCTGACTTTCCTGACACAAAAGCTGAGCTGGTGAAAGAAAATAAATATGGAATCAGGAGATAAACCTCAGGTGAACATAATCAAGAATTTGTTCCAAGCTGACTGGAACCACATGGGAAACACAACAGAAGCATTTCAAAATAAAACACCAAACCCAGTGGCTCAACTTGGTTCAAATTAAGTAATCTAGTTGATTATAACACTCTCAAATTTATACAAGAACCACACAAGACATGTTATCCCCCACACGTTTACAGGTTAAATTCAATAAAACACAAAGTCATGTTGACTTAAAAAGACATGAATATTTCTGAAAACCAAGATTTAGAACAAAAGCATTGAAGAGATCTGTTTCATTACATGGACCTGACACCAAAGAAAAAGAAAAATAGTCATTTTTTAACGACTTTAAATATCATAAGTTTGTTTTTTTTTCTCAAAAATTTACAACTTTTTCCCTCATAAATTTACCGCCTTTAATTTTGTAAATTTACTAAATTTTTCTTGTAAATTAACAAGTTGTTTTATCATAAATTCAAAACTTTTTTCTCATAAATATACAACTTTTTTCTAATAAATTTTTTTAATAAATGTATAATGTTTTTGCCCATAAATTTACAACTTGTTTTTTTTTTACATTTACAACTTTTTCTCATAAATGTATGACTTTTTTCTCTTGAATCTACAAACTGTAATTTAATAAATGTATAACTTTTAAGCTTAAATAATGTAAAAATTTTGATCTTGTGCATTTATCTTTTTTTTTTAAATAAATTTACAACTTTAAATCTTGTAAATCTATGTGGTTTAAACTTGGTAATTTACTAGATTTAAACTAATAAATTTACATCTTTAAAACACCTAAATTTACAAGAAATAAAGTCATAAATTTAGCCTTTGACCTTTAAAGTCTCAAACATACAACTTTATTCTCATAAGTTAACAATTTCCCATCAATTTATGAGATTTAAAGTCGTGATTTAAAAAAAAAAACACGTTTAATGTAATCTGGCCCTAATACTCCATCATGCCTGTGGAATAATCTCAACAAATAAGATAAAAATACAAAATCAATTGCTGCCTTTAAAAGTATTCATTAAAATGAGATGCAAAGCAAAGATATACAGCATGTAGAATTGTGTATCAAGCTAGATTAATTTAGCAAAATAAACGTTAGGTAGATTATTTGACTGAACTTGATAGGATTAAATTGAATATTTGTGTATGCTTATATGTTTATCCAAAATGTAGGCTGGGCTTAATACTTGTGTAAAGATCATTTTCATTTTATTCATCATTAGCAGCAGATCGCATACGTTTCGTCCTTTCTGCTCCTTTTCATTTTTTAACTGTTATAACTTTATTTTGTATTTTGATCTTATTTAATGAAATAGATACATTTAAAAAACATATTCTGACTGTTGTGTGTCCTTTCACATCTTTTGTAACTGATCTCAACCCCTTTTTATACTTAGCCTTTTATTCCACACGGATTCAATTAGAAGTTGCAGAATATTGTGGCTATTTCTGCAGAAGACGTAAATATGCTGCAGCATATGAAGACCGGCGAGTGCCGGAACAGTTCCCTGCAGAGCTCCACATGACGCTGACCCACACACTAAATGTGTTCTGTCCACAATCCGGGTGGTTCTGGAGCCGTTTAAAAATCTCTACTGGGGTTTTGTCACACCGCCAAGTATTTTACAAAAAAAATTGTTCATATTTTTTATACTGCATGAACTTTAAATAGTTAATAGGATGGGTTAAAGCGCACGCTTCCTTCCATAATTAAGAATATTCTTTTAAAAAAAAGGTTTCTGTGATCATTTTTAATTCTTAACATAGAAAATAATTTAGAGAATGTCTTTGCTTCCTCAAACAAACCCTGCTTCTCGATCATCCTGCTAATTGGAAAATCCAGAATAAATTCTCTGTGAAAATTTGTTGACAAAAGCTAAAACCTAATTTAACTGCTGCAGCTATTCATGTTAGAGCAGGCTTTTGTTCTTAAGCTTGTGAGATTTCATGGTTTCTTAAATGCATTTTGTTCAAAGTATAACACAGCTCCTTAGCAGCAGAAGCTAAAACCATGATGAGAATATTAGCTGCGTTAAATTGAGACTTTCAGGCAAGCTACAATCTAATTTAAGTGATGACAAAACAAAATAATCTTGCAGGTAAATGAAATTCTTTTTGACTTTTTCACACATTCAGACTTTAATTTGATGCATTTGAGAGTTTGGAGGCAGCTGATGTTGTGACTCACACGCAAAGTGAAAAGATTGAGAATCCTCATCTTTTTCGCACAAATAACCCCAGAAAGACATTTTATATTTGCTGTGGTGAACGTCTCTCCTCTAATCTAAAAAAGAAAGGCCCCCCATAGCCCTGATAAGCCGAAAGTAGCATCTAGGAGGAGTTCTAACAGTTCAATAATAGGCCTGCTAAAAGCCATTTTAATATGTTTTCTTGAGTAAATGATCAAAACTCCTCTGTCAGTTGCCTCCATAATGATTTTTATCAGGGAGTGAATGAGAAAATGTTCACAAAAAGGGGAAAAAAAAACTCCGCTGGTGACTACACTTGGATGGGCTAAAGGCTAATTGTGTCTGAAATGAGGTTTTAAGCATTTGAATTAGCACAGGGGGCAGCGAGCAGAGGCTGAGAAATGGAAAGAAAATGGGGAGAAAATAGGAGCAGGTCACACACTGATAAGGATGTCAGACGTCCGAGAGTCTGACTTTGTGTTTGTGCAGCTCTTAAGGCCTCACAGGATGCTGTCAGGTGATTAATTGGGCTGACTAAAAGGATCTGGTCTCGTCTGAATTTTGCATGTTCATTTTTGAAGCACTCTGCAGAGCCTTCTATGCATGACTGAGTCCATACGTCAGTAAGTCAAAGCAGCAGAAGGAACATTAAATGTGCATAAAAAAGAAAAACATAAGTAGAAATGTGGAATAAATATTCTCAATGCTCCAAGGATAAAGAAATGGGTGAGCTTGCTTGTTTATTGCTTCGGCAAGAAAGTAAATATGATGTAGCATCAGCGGCTTTGTCAACTGTGTGGTCAACATGCAGACATGCACAAGGTGATGGATGGATGCGGTGAGGTCTAAAAGGAATAAAGAGGGGAGAGAGGAAGAGGCTGTTGTCACTTAAAGACTAATGGACCAATAAAGAGCTCCAAGGGGGTAGCCATTTATTTGGTGTGGGGAGTGTATAAGGATTCGCTTTATTAATATTGCCTGACACTTACAAACAATGTTATCGTGGCTTCTTTCTCTCTTCTGAACTCCTTAAAATATTCTTTTTTTTTGCTTAATTGGAGCCATACTAAATGTATAACAAGTTCAGCACCAGCAGTTTAGAGGAAAACAATTAAAGAAAAATGCACATTTAGTTAATAAAAAAACAGCTTGACATTTTATTTTAATTTAACAAAAACTAGAAAATCACAAATTTAGTGTCTTTGTCACTTCACTGTACTGTGACAAAAAAGGGTAGCCATAGACTGTATGTGAGAACTGGACCAAGTGAGTGGGATGTCACCCATTGGAAAATGGCTCCAAACAAGTAAAGTCAATTCAATCGCCAATTTTTCGCGATACAGACGTGTTAGTCAGAAGACATCAGTAAGTAGTGATTGTTTCAGTTTCACATTTGGTCAGTGTAGCTACGGACAGAAGTGGGATTTAGACCTCAATGTTCACACTGGACAAACAGGGAGGGGCTTCTTCTTGCGATGCGTGTTCACTGGCTGACAGTTTTGGATGTAAATTTTAAAAATGGTCGTATTTGCATAGCAACCCGAGAGCTCAAGAGTTTTGAACGCGGAAGTCCAAAACACCCATTTCCACGTGTTTACATTGACTGCAGCTTGAATGCCAAAGTTGATGCGACTGTACCGACATGTCTGCATTTAGCCCATGGTGTTCACATTGGACAAGCAGGTAGGGGCTTCTTCTTTTTCTAGTGTTTACTAACGCATGTCCTCCACCTACCGTTGGAAGAGGCTTGGTGTGAAATGTCAGAGCGGTGCAAATCTCACAAATCTTGCTTCAGGTTTTTTTTCCAAAGCTCTATTCTGATATATATATAGAAAAAAAACTTGTCATGTAATTCTAGCTGGAATTATTGTTATTGGCGTTATAATTGACACTTATATATATTCAAAGGGATGCCACTAATACATCACTACTGAATTTGAAGGACGGACTTGTCAAAGTTCAAACTGGTTTAATTTGCAATGCATGCCTAATTTTGTGTTTTGGACATGGAGTCCAACAACTGTCATAGAAACTTGAGTGCTAGAGTTTTGAACGCCGAAGCCCAAAATGCGCATTTACATGTTTTTACATTGAGTTTTTATTGAAAGTGGCTGCTTAAATGTGTGTTGCAGAGAATGGTGTCAACGTAGATTAAAACAGCCACATTTCCAGTGTTCACACTGGACAAGCAGGTAGGGGCTACTTCTTCATTTTCTACTGTTTACTAGCACATCCACCACCTACAGTTGGAAGAGACTTTGTGCAAATTGTCAAAGTGGCGCAAATCTTGCAAATCTTACACCAGACTTTTTTTTCACAGCTCTTTTACAATATATGAAAGGTTTGGTGTAAATGAATTCTAGCCGGGGATACACTGAAATTATCGTATTTTCTGGAGTATAAGTCGCATGAGCAAAAATTGTATAATTAAGAAGAAGAAAACCACATATAAAGGAGAAAAGTCTAACGTTTCAAAACAAATCCGTCAAGTCCAGCGGGACTAAAAAAAATTAACAAATAAATAAAAACAAGAAGACAAGAATTTTTGATCTATACAAGAAAAATATCAAAGTTTAAGAGGAATATAATCTAATTTCTTGCATGTTTGTTTTGGACGACACTGTCAGTAGGAAATACTTGTACTCAGATGCAGCGCCCTCTAGCGGTTGTTAGAGGAAACAACCACTAAAGGACAACCGGTGTTCACTGGGAAAACAACAAACACCACCTCCAAACACACAAACTATGAAAAAAACAGCGACTTCAGTATTAATTTCTCCACCCATTTTCAAATGCTTCACACTTCTATAATTCAAAGGGACACCATAAATACATCACTACCAAATTTGAGAAAATGGTCAAAGTTAAACCTGGTTTAACTTACAATGAGTGTTCAATAGCTGCGTTTTGGACGTAGAAACTAGCCTAGCAACGTTTGAACGCAAGAGTTTTGAATCCAGATTCAAAGGTGTTTACATTATTGAAAATGGATGCTTGAACGTGTGTTGCTGGGATTGGTGTGAACGTGTTTTAATAAAGCGACCTGCCTCTTCGGCTGGTGTGATCCATGTTTTTCCAGCTTTGACAGATTATCTCTAAACTTCATCTAAAAACCATCAAACCAGGCTGAAGCTACAGCTGACGTGCGCCGCCACGTTAAGATGTCGAATTTCCTTTTTACACTTTTGGTCCAGACCGCCATGACTGACAGCCATTAAGATGTCTGCAAACTTTAAATGGAGTCCCCCTCCCACTCTGTCGCTAAAATGATGCAACAAAATGTAAACCACATAGTTTATAGACAGACTGGGGGGAAATGCTGTCAGCTGTTACCATTTTTTATGTCAGATAATATATAAAAAGGTCAAACGAAGTTTGTTGTTTGGAAGGTCTCGATGGTCATGTCACAACTAAGTCTTTGATTTCTGGACAAGTTCATAAAGAGGAGGTACCTCCAATAACTCTGCTTTGAATGAAAGACAATGCTGACAGATTGAGCTCGACTAAGTCATTATGGTAATACTCCCTCGGTGGTGTGATTTACTAGGCAGAAATGTAATAAAAGCTTAAGGCTATAATGGAGCCTGTCATATCAACCAGCTTGTCAACATAATTGCCACTTTCATCTGCAATTAGATCCCACTGCATTTAGTGATTTCCATTTCCATACGAGCCACTCAGCTGTCTTGATAGTCAACCATCAGGTTCAAAGTTTTAATGTCATTTTGAAGGACATCTGATGGACACACATCTGCTCGCAAAGCCTAAAAATATGCGCGGTTTCTGCAGCGGGGTCGTTTTTCAAGAGATGGCTTTGCTTTACAGGCTCAAGTTTCTTGCCACTCCGTTTCATCTCACTACAGATAGATCGCTAACTTTTGTCCTTTCTCGTCCTCCTTGCTCGTGTTTCTTCTCAGTTCAGTTAGGCTGAATAAAGAAATCCAACTCTTCAGTTGTTGAAGTAATTGCCAAGCTGGCACGTCCCCAGTTCCTCTGCAGAGACACAGGCACTTCAGAATATTAATGGCCACCCCGATGCTTGGAGGGCAATACAAAACTTGGCTCACGCATGGCTGAAAGAGTATGAGAAACTGATAACAAATCTGAAAAGACGAAATGTCTCTCTGTTTCTTTTAATTGCCTTTTCTCTTAAATTGAATCATCACTTCAAATTCACAAGCTCTTGACACGGAGGCGTTGAACTTAAAACAACAGCTCAGAAAATAAAGTCCTAGCCACCAACACTGACAATTTAAGTCAGAAAATACATGAATGTTTTACATGAAAAAAAGCATAGTTTTTTGTATACATTCAGGTTTTCTTTAGTTCTGCTCAAATAACTCACTATATTTATCCCACCTCAGTGACAGATCCATCCACAGAGAAACTGTCACATCCATCAAATAAATGAACGGAATGATCAGAGAAACATTCCAGCTGCCATGTTTTTATTTGTTATGACTTTATTCTCTTACAAGCACATGAAAGCCTCAAGGAACACGAGAGCTGTCTCTATCTGTGACGCAGTTTATTTTTGGAAAACTTTCTTTGCAAATTGATTTGGAAATAAACCTTGAAAAAAAGTGACTTCCAATTTATTCTGTGTAAAATAAATTATTGGATTATGTGTCGAGAGCTGAAATATTGGGATAGCATGTTTGTTTTTTTGCTGACATATCTGCTAATGTTGGCATCCTTTTAGAGCACAGATCATCAAAATGCTAGTTTTCTTTTCTTTCTTTCTTGTTTTTGCACCCACATATTAGCAGAAATATTGATTAAGGTTTTAGTTTCCAAATAATTGAAACAATTGAAGTATAAAAAGGGATTCTTAAAGGACATAGATCATGCAAAATCAACGTTTTGAGCTTCTAAGTGTCTAATGCTTATTCCTCACTATGAAGAACCCCAAAGCGGCTTGTGGGTTTGATTCCCGCCATGCCCGCCCATGTGTCGAAGTGTCCTTGGGCAAGACGCTGAACCCCACATTGCCTCTGATGGAAGGTTGGCACCAGTGTTTGGCAGCGGAGCCACCACCTGTGTGTGAATCGGTCTGTGACTGTGAAAACGCTGTGAAAGCGCTATACAAGTATACACTATGTACCTTTAAGGATTGAACTCTTTAACTGTTAAAACTATTTTTAGTTAGCATTTTTTTTTTTTACATGTTCTTGCAGGATTTTTCCATTCCTATGCATCCACTGGTAGACAACTAGATCCATGAATGTCTTCTTTCAGTAGATCGCTCCAATATTGCTCAACATTTTGTCACACTGGTCGTGTAAGATAACACAGCGTGTAAACGGAGAGCTCTCAAGCAATGGGGAGGCGAATTTCAAATGAACTACTGCAGGTTTGCAGTATTGTTGTTTTAGGAAATGAGTTTTTTTTTTTTTTTTAATTGGCTACAATTTACAATTTAAAAGAGCACTGAGAACATTTAAAACAGAGCACAAGTTGGTTTGTCTTTAACCCTGTATTTGTATCAAATGTGATAGACGTAATTCAGAGACCTCCACCCCATTAACATAGTTGAAAAAATTCCTTAAAAACCCACTTGGTCCATGTTTTCGGCCATGCAGTGCATTATCCGTCCACTAGGGGCAGTAGAAGGGCTTTTCCTGCTCATTTCAAAATGGTTGCCCCAGGTGACATCTCAAAAACACTTTTGGCGGGGAAAATGTTTTGCTAATTTTCAACATTTTAGGTTGAGAGTAGCTCATATATTATTATTCTTTTTTTCAAATGACCATTTGCTCTATTAAAAAATGTTGATAATTATTTATAATACAGTTCCACCATGTTAAAATTGTGTGGATCATATTTGAAACAATGGCTAAATAAGATGCTTTTTTTTTTCTAAACAAGTCACACATTTTATTGCGATTGATATTTAAATATCTTTAAAAAAATAAATGTTCTGTCAATTATTGTGGGTTTTAAAGGGTTAAATATAAAATGCGGGGATGTTGGTTCTCAATTTTTCCTCCTCAAAGTACTGACCCGGAAGACACGGAAGAGCTGGTGACTAACAATTCACTTTAATCCCAACAAACTTTTTCCTTTGAATAGAATGAGAACATGTGAGTAGAAGTATGACATTTACATATATGATTCACAACACGAGGCCTATGGTATGTACAAAAGAGAGTTGGAAAACTGAATCAGTAGTTTAGTGTATTTTGAGCACCTATAAAGCAGATTGGCCGTGTGCAGGGAAAAAGAAAAGCTAAAATGTCAACATTGTTACAAAAAAAAAAAAAAACAGTCCTGCAAAACCTGGTTAAAAGTAGAGGGGGGTCAATATTTAAGCTAGGCCAAGTTTGTGAATTCATTCAAGAAAAAGGAACATAGAAAGGGTACGATAATAGAAAAGGTTTTTAAAGGAAATTACAATATTGATTTGCACTCACTATTCAAATCATAATGTACCTTTTATGGTTCCTACTTATTTATCAAAACATTAAGCTCATACAGTAAGAGGACAACAGAAGCTGCTACGATGAGTGTAACAGATTTTCAAGTGCCAATCATATCTGATGAGATTTCCAGTCGTCCAGACTGTGAAGCCCCATCGTGTTTTCCACACGCTTAGGTGGTTTTGGTGTCAAATCGGGAGCCGTCTATATGATGTTAATACCTGTTACTCACATCTTCACAAAGATTCAATGCATTCTGCAGACAATCAAAGGGTTTCCTCTATTACACTTATTTATGTCAGTATACAAGTACAATGCTGAAATACTGCCAGTCCTCTACAAGTCTTTTTTTTTTCATATTTTTTCATAATTTCCCCATTTTTCCTTTTGCAGTCCAACAAAACAAGACACTGAAAACATCTTGATGATGAAAACTGTGACACTTCAATCCCAAAAAAGAAGTTAAAATCTAAAATTGGCTGAAAATATGGATCTTGTTGCTGGTTACTTCTCTGAGAAAAAGAAAAGCGGATTCACTCAAAGACGATGATCCTATTTAGCTTCCTATAGAAAGAGGATGGAAATGTTGAATTAGTGAATAAATGCAACGAGGTATGAGGTTGATGTTGCCCGGAGACACGTTGATATTAAGGGAAAAGAAAGAAAAAGCACAGCAGCTGATGGAAAACAAAAAGCAATACAACCTAGAAAATAATAACAATAATGTTAACATTTAAAAAAAAAAAAAAAAAAATCTTTAGCTGCTTATTTCAGTGCAAGCTAAAGAATCAATACATTAACGCAAACATAGAAAAGTAACATGCATTAAAAGAGTGCTTGCGATTGCTCTGTTCATTTAATACAGCACTCAGAGTCCTCTTGCATTAGCTTACTGCCTGTTGGCTCGGCCATCGCCGCCGAGTAATAACACAGCGGAGTTGGTTTTTAATACAGGGAGCTGCTGCCATCGTCCTGAGGAAAATGTGAATGGAGGAGTGTCTCCATGTAGGAAACGTAGCCGCTGCTGGGCGTGTAGCCGTCGGACATGTGGTGGGGAGGGCGCGGGGGGGACAGGGCGGAGAGAAGGGGGTCAGAGTTCAAGGTAGCCTGAAAGGGGGCGGACTGAGGTGTCAGGGTGGGGTCGGAGCCCAGGAGCGGCTCGGAGAGAGCGGCGGCGAGGGGGCTGCTGGTATCCATCGGGGTTTCGGCGTCCATCTGATTGCCATTGGTGGGGGCGGGGCTTTCCTGTGGGGCTGCTGTGGGCTGGGAGAACGGCTGTGATGCTGGCAGCGCGCTAACACTGGGAGGCTCTTGTCCTGCGGCGAGAGAGACTGATGGAGCGGGCATCGCCATCATGCTTTTAGCAAGAGCTGAACTGGAGGGCAGGCAGAGGCGTTTAGCTGCTTGTGCTTCGTCTGCAGAGGAAACCTCCTCCTTCATCGCATGTATACTCTGAAAACACAGACATGGAATTAAAAACAACTATAGTGGCCATTGACTGTCTATTAGAACTGGACACATCATTCCCTCCCCTCTCACATTCAAAATAGGAAATTCCCAAAAAGCCAAAATTGCATAGACTTCTATTGAGAAACATCAATCAATACCAATAAATCAATCAATATATTTGTCAGAATAACCATTCCTGTTCTGGTGTCTCTTTTTAACATTTTCTTGCTAATCCTAATTTTTTTCTTGTGATATTTTTTTCTGTATTGTGCGTTATTCCAGTTATAAACTGGCCAATCAGATGCCTCGTTAAGAGCATGTGGTGCCTGTTAGCCCCATCTCTAACATTTAAAATGTTTAACAGATTTTCCCGAGCCTGCTTTCAGTGGAAGGAGTGTGGCTTTCACTCCTGCTTAACAAGAGTTAAGAAACGATGACTTAATAACACTTAATAACGTCGTCTGGTTCCAAAATGGCGACTGAATTGACTTTATTCTGTTTGAACCGGAGGTAGAGCATTTTCTTTGGGTGACGTCACAGGCGTTTTGTCCATCTCTATTTATGTCAATAATAGTGAAAGCTCAACTAAAATGATCTTTACGCTATTTCCACCGCCCTTCACTACACCCATTCAGGCGGCCACTTTCAATGAAAATCTATGTAAGCGTACATTTACGCACGTTTACATAGATTTTCGCACGTTTACATAGATTTTCAATGAAAATCTATGTAAACGTGCGTAAATGTACATTTCAGGCTTCTGCATTCTAAACTCTTGTGTTCACGTGTAGCGACGCAAGTTTTTACGACTGTTTTCGGGCTCTACATAAAAAACCGTGGCCTTTGAATATAAGTTGCCAGCTAAACCAGGTCAAACTTTGACCAATCAGTTTGGTCAAAACACGGCGAAACTCAGAAAACTCAGAGCTCAGCTGGTGAGCCCAGACACAGCTAGGACCTGAAGACTTCTGTGTTTGTTTTTCATAAAATAAAATGAACCACTCTCAAGACATGGTGGTAAATCATGATCCGCCATTGCAAGGATGCTAATTGGATTATGTGAAATCTTGGTAAAAGATGTTCTTTTAGAACAAAAGAACAAAACAGATCATCATAATGCTAGCTTTCTTTTTTTTGCCCCCACATATAAGTAGAAATATTGATCAGGATTTTAGTTTTCAAATAATTTAAACAATTCAAGTAGAATTTACACATAGGGACCATCATTTTTTAAAGGGACTATACCATGCAAAATTGACCTTTTGAGCTTTGTGAGCTTACTCAAGTTACTTACTTTAGTAGTACTTCTACATTTGAATTTAATTTAATATATGTACTTTTAATTTTAGGCCATACCATTGATTGTAAAGAAAAATAATTCAAACATTTTTTTTTCTTTCCCCCAGGTGATCAGAAATATTTAGATAGAGCTTTATTTTTACATTTTATATTTATTCTTTTTCATAATGCTTGACACTTTGTTTCAAGGCGACAAGCATTTGTTGTTAAATCACATTTTTTAGAATTTAATGTTAAAAACCACAGGTGACAAGAAAACCAGGCAAACGTAGAGCCCACATAACAATCATTCCACATAATTGAGCGGCTAAATGACGCACCGCGAGGTCTTTTAGAGGAGCTTTGTACAGCTGTCCTTGAAAGCTTCACTGGCTGTTTTACCACAAAATATAAATGGATTGTTAGCTTTTCAAGCTTTATTCGTCTTTGCATCATGTCACGTCTAAATCTTTAAAACTATTAGACAAAAACTGCTAACGTTTTTCTTTAAGTACAAAAAACAAAGATGCATTTTGGTTACTGCTTTGCAGTATTATTTTTTAGGAGGAGTTGGTTTCATTTTGGCTCATTCAATTTTCAGATGAACAAGGAGAACTTCCCACAACCCAAGATTCAGCATGGCAATGATCCGTCTATTATAAAGTCTTTTTCTTGTTAAGAATATTGTTGAAAAAACATCAGTGTTTTCAAGAACTAAAAATTCAGTCTCTCTTTTCAGGAGGGAAGTATAAAGTTTACTTTTCTAAGAAAATAAAGCAAAAAAAAAAAGTTTGCTGTAATGAAAGATGAACCTGGAGAAGGACAACTTACCAGACGAGCTTTGACTCTTTTGGGTAATTCGTGGTCCAGCTGAAACACCTCAGAGTGTTTGAGCATCAGCTGGGTTTGGTTGACAAACTCAACCTGGACAACAAAAAGAGGGTTTTGTTACCGCAGAAAACAATGGAAAACACAATTAAAATTCAAATAAACGTATTGTTGTGTGAAAAAAAATACAACAAATACCTGATAAAAACGCAAAAACATGCTTAAATGTGAATTTTTTTCGGTGCTTATTGATAGAGAAGAACAATTTTACTTTGTATCGAAGGTTTAAAATTAAATTCAACATCATTTTTCATTTAAAAAAAGTACATATTTTCTTGTTTTATTAAAAAAACGAATTCAACAATTAAAAAAAATACATGTATTTATAGGATGTGCTAAAAGGTGTAAAACAACCCCATATGTATTTATGAGTAAAAACAAAGAAGCGCTGCTCTCACCTGGTACAGTTTGTGAGTGTGCTGCTTGATGAAGGACGCACTGAGGACCTGACCCTCAGGTGTAGCAACAGTAATAAGCTCCCCGGCTTCAGGAGGGCCATTGTGCAGGCAGTCGTGACTCTGGGAGGCAGAAATAAAGAAGATTATTGAAATATGAAGGAAAAAAAGGTTTTTTGTTTTTTTTTTAATCTCCAGATATTTTTCTGTCTGGTTTAAGATTAGAGTCTGGTGATACGATACATATCCCGATACATGTGTCACGATATGAAACGTATCACGATATCCCAAGACTGTACCAGAATAATTTTCACTTTTTTTTTTCTAGGGAATGACTTGGGTAAAAATACTCTATCTGGATATTAATATGTCTTTCATTGTAATAAAAAGTGTAAAATTAATTGAATGTGACTAAGATACTTTATTTACATGACAGTCAGCACTGCAGTATGGAGAGAAAATAGACTCACCCTGATTTGTTTAATTCTTGATTTGTAACTCATACAATATATTTTGTGCTAAATACAAAAATGATAAAATATGACAAAATGCAACTTACACATGCATAAATTAAAATTACAACAGCTTGAATCTAAATTATGCACAAATATTTAAAAAGTATACTCAAATTGCTTGTTATACAGAGAAAAAAACATTTACAGTACGTTGAAGGTTTAGGTGGAAAAAAAAGTAAGATGCTGAAGGATGCTTATGAAAATAAAATAAAATAAAAAATTTGTCATCTCAACATTTTAAATCAACACAAGTATCGCCAAATGATGTATCGCGATATAACACTAAATCAACCCCCCCCACCCTTAATTGCGGACATTTTCAGGGATTCTACTTGAACATTTTTAGTTGTATAGAGACATTTTAATATTTGAATTAAGAAATTTAAGTAATTGTATGTTTATATTTAGATGCAGAGATTTTACCTTATTCTCAGTAGTTTTTTCAAATAGGAAAACCCTATTTGTAAGCTTTAAGTAGTAATCTTGTTCAGCTGTTAGGATCACTCACCGCTACGTTTTCAGGAAACACGTTGTCACAGTAGGAGCCGTCATCAAAGTTGACCTCGTAGAAGGTCTGTGTTGCCATGCCGATGATGGTGCAGTGGTAATACCAGCCGTCTCTGTTCCGACCAATCACAGTTTGGCCCAGAACGGGGCCCTGAGGGGCTTTGGCTGATTGCCGGGGCTAAGGTGAACAAAAAGAAAAGCATGGATTGTTTTTTTTTTTTTTTTTTAAGAAAACACAGCGCCTCATGTAAAAACAATAAAGCAGAAATTCATTTTAAAATGCAGTTCACTCGTTAAATTCCTGTCTGGGATTTTTTCTTAGAACAGATATTCTCTCCCTGCTGTTCAGTCTTTTAGAAGTGGAATTAAATATTTAGTAAAGCAGACAGGCAGCGTGTCAGGCTACCTGCTTCTGTGGGTTTTCAGATGAGACACCTGGTAGAGTGCTATCAATATTCTGAAAGGCTGACATATTTCTCCCAAAGGTTTGTAAATCATTTCCTGTCACATGATCAGGAGAAAGCCTGACGGTCTCTGCTGTGAGAGAACCCGACGTGTGACAACAAAGACGCACCAATCGACCAAAAACCTGGATTTTGTCCTCCAGATATTAAAGATAAATGATTGAAATATTAATGTTTGATACAAAACTGTTAAACAACATCGATTTACCTTAGGAGGAGCCTTAGGAGGAGCCTTTTTGTGCTTCTGGCAGATGACTGAGACCACATAGGGCCAGTCGGCGGGCTTCATCAACACTCCGGCGATCTGAGCGCAGGTGACGTGGAAGGAGGTGGCGCAGTTCTCATACGTGCACTGGATGCAGGCGCCGCGGTTCTGATTCGAACTCTTGCTGTGGCAGAAAACACATCTCTGCAAAAGAAAACAAGAATGTGTTCGGGCGTTTACTTCACTTTATACAGTTTCTGAGCCTTCAACTTCACGAGAAAATAAGTTTACAACACGAAATTTCACTGAGGAAATGCTGTCACTTAATATTTTGAACAAAACAAGCTCAGTTACAAATCCATTTATGTTAGAAACTAAACTCCATGAAAGAATAAAGTGAACCTCCGCTTAACCATGAAAATTATTTAACAATATTAGCATTCGTTGTTGTTTTTGTTTTTTGCGTAACTAATTCCAAAATTTATGCAAATGTTTCTAATTTGGATAAATGAATGACTAAAATGTGAAATCCTTTCACCCCTGTGAGCTTATTATTCACAGGCGGGAGGGAAAACCCTCGAGGGCTGAACATGGTTCAAGATCATCTGTTTTCAGAATGTTTGATCAACAATCACACAAATCACTAGACAACACAGTATCACCTCAAATCCTTTAGCAGAAGACAGAAAATATACAGCAGCAGGAGAAAACACGAGAACCCTCTGGAATAACTTCACTTGAATTACATAGACTTGACACATGATAGGGTTCAATAAAAACATAAATTGGTGTGATTTAATTAATGCTTTTCTCCATCGTTGTGATTTAGATTGAGATAAAAAAACATATCACGTGTCCATTTCGTACAGAAATTGAAGTATTCCCAAAGGGTTCACATACTTTATATGTATATACAGATAGTCTATAAGTCTACAATTTTGGTGAGGTCGCCGTGTCACATCAACCATCAGGAACTCAGCTTTGGCCATGTGATGTTTTGAGTGATCCGATCAGCGGGTAGATTACGAATCCAAACATGGAAGTGTTTTTTTTCTGAACTTCCATCCATTTCCTTAACCTGCTGGGGCCGCGGGGTTCCCGGAGCCCCAGCAGGTAACTGTTGGGTGAAGGCGGGATACACCCTGGAGAGGTCGCAAACCTGTCGCACCAGCGGTGACTTTTGGGGTGCCCTACAGCCAGTGGAGCTCACATGCAAGATACACTGGCAAACAGAGAGCCGCTGCAGAGTGCAAAGGTGACGGCTCGAGCCTCCTGAACTTTGTGATATTTTTATTATTTTCATCTAGACAGTAAAAAAAAAAAAAAAAAAAAAAAAAAAAGAGTCCCCTAATTTTATTTTTGTTTGTATTTTCCCCTCTCAGATTAATGGGACAGTAAGCCTTCAAACTCAGTCAGAGAGACACTGTGGAAGCAGCTATCATAGAGAGACAGTTCTCAGAATGGGAGTGAACCAGCTTCCAAAGAATCTCTGAATGATCACATGATCCCAAACATGATTAAAGACGTTTTTGTAGAACTCTTCACAATAAATAAAACAATAAATAAAATTGATGTCTCAAAATAATTTGTGTCTTTCTTGCATTGTAATTTAGATTTACAAACACTGCTTCATGTAGCAATAAGGCTGAAAACATCTGGTTGTAGCTCCTCCCACACATGGCCAGGGTGTCAAACTTAGAAACACAGCAGAGCAGAGAATTCGCCGGGGTAGGTACCACATGTGCTTGGCTTGCAAGGTCGGCTCGGGGGCTTGTGACTAGTGATGACATCACACTACGTTAGCGCCACTGAGACAAAGGACTTAGATATTTCGCAGTTTTTCTGTACTGCAAGTGATGTTTACAATAAAGTTTATTTTTTAAAAAAAAGGAAGAAATAAAAAAGTGTTGATATCTGCTCAGGCCATTATTTATTATTTTTGCATTGACAGCTCCTTCACTTATGGCTGCTCTCCTCAGTGTTTATGTAACAGAGCAGAAAGTGAGTGCTGCATATTCTAGCTGGACTTCCTCTAGTCCGTTACGTGCGAATAACTTTTCTTTTTTTATGTGTGACCAACAGCAAACTAGCATGCTACTCGCTAGAACCCACTTTGGCACAAAGTTCATTCTGTCCAGCCTGATTTCACTCTATTAAAATACGATTGCTATCCTATGATGATTCCTCTCAATCAGATTATTTTGTAGTCAAGGTTTTTGCAGTTGATTGCACATATTGTGCCCCTTTTTGTGATTCTTTGCGTACTTGTTCAGACCTCCTCGTTTTTTTACTCGGGAAGACTTCAAGCATTGTAATGGCGCATGTGTGTAATTTCCTATGTCTAACGGTCCGGACCAATCACAGTCTTACACGTCATCAAGTCCCCGAGCTGATCTTGGAGGCCGGGCACATATGGTACCAACACCGGCCAGTGGCCACACGCAAATCGCATTCAGCGTGAATGCAGCTTTACAGGACCTCCTTCAAAATCTTTCCCAGAGCACTCATGGAAGGCGGTAATAATAAAGAGTGCCGTGAATGAGTGGAAGGGAAAACGCTGTAATGTATATTAGGGGGGCAGTTATAAAGAAATTGCCTCCAGTTCACTGAATCTATACAGTTAATTTGGAGCGGTGAAGTGTGATCGCCCTGTTAACATATCAGTTCACTCCACTTCTTACTAAAAGTTTCAAGATTAAGACAAGAAAAAGAGACAGGTTGAGATTGCAGACACAAGAAAAAGAGAATAAATATTAAAAAAATCAATGGGTTGAAATGATGACTTTATTGTTTTGTAGTAAAAAGTGACTGAACTGACCAGGTTTTTGCGGGTTTCAGGAACAGCTCTGACATCCACAGGTTCTCTGTCAATGGCATTGATGAAGCGAGCTTCTGCCACGGCGATGGCGCAGATAACATGAACCCATCTGATGATAACGTCCACAATGACAAATAAAGTAAAGCAAAAGAGAATTAAAAGATACAGCAAAAAACTGGGTTTTAATAACATTTTTATGTCCCAAATGATTATTCAAAAGTAAGTTTTTCTGTAGATTTTGATGACAAACCTGCCGTCAATGGTAGTCTTCAAAGCTCCGCCTCGCAGGTTACAGAGACAACATTCCTGAAAAACAGAGAAGTAACAAAAGAACGGTATGTCAAATTTGCAAAACAATTATTTCTTGTAAGTCAGTCTCCTTAAATCATAACTTAGATTGTAATCTGTGTGTCCAATTAGTTCTACTTTATCAAATAGAAAAAAGTTAAGTTAAGTTAGCAATCCTGTTTTAGTTCATTTCTTCTTGACAGAAAAGTGCACAGTAAGAAAAATCTTTAGAACCAGTTTAAGAAATCTTTTTTTTTTTTTACCACCGAGGCTCAAAATTGATTTTTTTTTTTTAGGTTGAACACAAAATTAGAGGAGCATTTCACAATAAAATCTGACTGTGCACGAAGTGGATCAATATAAAACACAAGTTGCCAAAATAAATATGAGTTTGACCAAAAAGTTAAAAAAATAAATAAATGAAACAAAAATCCATCCAAACACTTCAGTAATATTTGTTGGCTTTCTTTAGAGTAGAATAAAAATGTTTTTAGGGCAAAAATGAAGAATAAAAGAGTTTTGGAACAGAAAGGCTGCACTTCAATTGTTTCTTTTGGATTATTTATGATTTATTTTATCAGGAAAAACAAACTGGAATGCATCTACATATTAGAAAGTATGGAATAAATACATTTTGCTGTATTCGTGTACTGTAGAATTATTAGGGCTGTGGATCGTTGCTTAGGTGGTGATCCGATACGATTCACGAATCAAACCACAATTCCTACTTTTTAATATAATGTTTATTGCTATGTGTATTTACTAGATGGAGGAATTTTTCAATTATTTGTATTAAATCACCAACATTTATACCTTTATTAAGAACAGTAGATCAGAATCATCAAAACTGATTTAAAAAAAAAAAGAAAAAAATACAAAGATTCAGATAGAAAGAAATTTTGTCATTTTAAACTTTTTTGTCAAACTTCTGGTTAAGTTCAGCAGTAACATAAACAACATAGAAAGGATAAAAATCACTGCTGTCACCTATTATTTAACAACAAAACTTGAAAATGTTTTCCACAGTTTTCTATCCTCAAAGTTCTTCAATATTTTACGTTCCAAGCATGACATATTGGTGGAGAGGCCATATAAGAAAAAGCTTTTTTTTTTTTTTTTTACAAAGCAGAGTCAGCTGAGTCACGTCGATTCCATCCGCCTTTCAGCAGCGTGAGGCTGCGTTTCTTCAGAATAAGATGGAGTTTCGTTTATTACATCAACTGATGAAGAGTTACCATAAACAGAAGAATGTAAACACTGGAGCTAAAGCTCCGATGTCAAAGCCAATTCATTTTTCAAAAGTTACGTCAGTGAACAGAACTTCAGTCCCAGTTTTTGAATGGGAAAAAGCTCTCGCTAGTTTTACTTTGAAAACCGGAAGTTTCACCGTCACGAAGACGTGTTTACTTCCGGTGCCTACCGCGGCTCTTTCGGCTTTGTTTTAGTTCGTAAACTTAAAATCCTACATTAATCTGCATTCCAGAGCAAAAATACATCGTTACCAGACAATATTTTTATCATATTTTACTACAATTTACTGTATTTATAAAGATCGCAAATCAGCGATCTTGGACGTTGCGAATATTTGTACTCGGATTTTCGAGAGTAGATCACAAATACCCGAGCACCTGGATACTCGTCACAGCCCTAAGAATGATGTCGTTCCTTTAATCTGTTTTACCCATCAAACTTAAATGTCTTGACAGTTTTAATCAGAATAAATCAGACCTGGATAAGGAATTGTTCCAGCTCAACCTGGAACCTGACCTGGAGTTCCAAATCTGTTAAATCTCTTCAGTGGTTTGAGTTCAAACACTACACTGCCTGAGAACTTCTTCCCTGGTCAGTTTGTTCTGCTAGGGTTGTCACTCACCACTGTCCAGGCTCCTGCTGTACATCTGGAGCACCTCCATGAACTCCTGACAGAGTCTGGCTTCACACCATAACAACCTGGAAGACAGAAAGACACTTTAAGGTCCATCCCCTCCAACGTATGACTGGATTTTCCCCGTAAATATCCAACAATGTCCTTGGAGTCGCAGCTTTATTTTCCACATCTTCTTTTAATAAGAACATTGAGAGCAGAACTTGTGAACTTTGTGGAACATTCCTGAACAGTTCAGCACAAACATCTAAGTGGATGCGTCACTGGCAGATTTGACAGGATCTCTTTTTGCTTCACATCACCTCAGTGCTGTTTCAGCAGCTGAGTCAAGCTCCTATCTGGCCTTAAAGGTGCATTCCAGCTTTGGGGATAATAAGAACCCAGGAGGGCTGATTCGTGTTCTGTGGACTACATACTCTATATTACCACAAGTATTAGCTGTCCTATCCAAATGATCAGGTGTCCTAATTACTTGGCCTATAAAAGGGGTATAAAATCAGTGCATAACCTAATGCATGCAGTCTGTTTTTACAAACATTTGTGAAAGAGGAGCTCAGTGAATTCCAGCGTGGAACGGTCTTAGGATGCCACCGGTGCGACAAATCCAGTCGTAAAAATTCCTCGCTCCTAAATATTCTACAAAATGGGAACAACTTCAAATCAGCCACCAAGTGGTTGGTCACATAAACTGACAGAGAGGGGTCAGAGGATGCTTAAGCAAATAGTGCTAAGAGGTCGCCAACTTTCTTTGGACAATTCCATGCTCCTAACCTTGTGGGAACAGTTTGGAGCGGCCCCTTCCTCTTCCAACATGACTGTGCACCAGTACACAAAGCAAAGTCCATAAATAAATGGATGACAGAGTCTGGTGTGGATGAACTTGACTGGCCAGACCTGAGCCCCATAGAACACCTTTGGGATGATTTAGAGCCGAGATGGAGAGCCAGGCAACATCAGTGTGTGACCTGACAATGTGCTGTTGGAAGAACAGTCCAAAATTCCTAGAAACACACTCCTCCACCTTGTGGACAGCCTTCCAAGAAGAGTTGAAGCGGCAATAGCTGCAAAAGGTGGACCGACACCATATTGAAGTCTATGTGTTAGAAATGGGATAGCACTTCAGCTCATGTGTGAGTCAAAGCAGGTGAGGGAATACTTTAGATAATATAATGTGTGTCCACAAATCTGCATTTTACAGGGGATGTTTGGTTTTATTTACAGCATTAAACAAATTAAAATTAACATTAATAAGCTTTTGAACAGAGCATATGGATATCTTCTGTTTATACGTGCAAATAAATTATTAATTTATTCAACATTAGGGGTGTGCCAAAATATCGGTATTCTGATATATCGCGATATTTAGTCCTCTGATTAATTCTCGACCAAGTATCAAAAGCTTTTATTTTCGTTTGATAAGGCTGTAAAAGATTATTTTTGTCATCCTTTGGTGAGACTCTCCTTTGGAGGTAGATGGGGGGGTTTAAATAGACTGGCTGGGACCAATGTGTCTGGCAGCTACTTGAACTGTTTATTTTGTTATGTTGTTTACAACAATTTTGCACTAAGTAATGGCACTGCTGTTTGTGTTTACTATTGTTAACACTGAATTTTACAGATAATTCAAATTCAGTTGGCTTCAACGCTTATTAAAAAGGCATAGAATGTCAAATATTTGTTGTACAAAATGAAGACAAATTGTTTATTATGATTGTGTTCAAGGTAAAATTAAATGGGGAAATTTATTCTTAAAAAAATATTTTTTTTAATTTCTTACCAATTATTGTAGTGTTGTGATATCATCGATATCGTTAGCCATGTATCGTATCGTGAGGTACCCAGTGATTCCCAGCCCTACTCAACAAGCTATTCATTTAACTAAATGCATTTACAGACATTTAATTGAAACTTTAACTATTGTTTTTAACTAAATAAAAAAAGAAATTACAAAATTTTATAAAAACAACTCACTAAAAGTGAGTCTTGATCAATACTGTACTTGAGTCACAAGCTTTCCTGCAGCTGTGAATACTTACTGGCATGAACCTGCATTTCACAGGAGGGACAGCGGATCAGGAGACTGGTGCCATCCTCCCTGATGTGATGGTTGGTGGGCGGCGGCTCCGTGTTTCCCGCTCCGACACTGAAGCACATCTCTGGCACCAGAGGACGAGTCCAGCTGCCGTGACGTGGGAAGGGGGCGTTTGCGGTCTCGTTTGCAACGGAGGGGTCTGTCTGCGGCTTGAGTGGTCACGGGGAATGACAAGAAAAAGGCCTCAACATGGTGGAACTAAAAGAACATAAAGTGCTGCGAGATGTGCTGCTCCTACCCTTGTGTAAGGACAGAAGAGGGAGCAGACAGCACAGTGAGGTTGGAGCGCAGCCACGGCAGCATTGAAGGCCTTCTCTGCCAAGAAGTTGGGCGAGTGATTCTGCCACAGGTGCTCCTGCTTCTTCATGTCACTATCAAGTGGAATTGTAGAAGAAATCTCTGTGGACACAACAAAACGCCAGTTACAGCTTATATCTATAATTTGGAGTCATTCAGTTCAGGAATCCCTGAAGCCTTTGTATCTCCAGAGGCAACCTTCCTCAAAATAGTGACAAAACGCAACCGCTCCAGGAAACGAACACCATCACTTCTGACATAATTGGATGGAGAATCAATAGTTTGTTTCAGGTAAATCGAAATGGCAGTGAAGCCTTCAAGTCACTGAAACACGGCTTGACCAAAGTCGGGGATATATTTTCACAAGCTTCCCCTTAAAAAGTGGAGTTTTTTTTTTCTTCCCCCCATCCATCCATCCTTCTGAAGGACAGCCCGAGTCTGGTCCCTGGCTGCCAACCTAAAGTGACATTGAAAGCAGGTAATTGGAAGTCATGATCTCCAGATCAATAAGTGTCAGTCAGAAAACAAAAAAATGCAGCGGGGAGAGACACCATCTTTATTTCATTGTCTCCATGGGGGATGGTCGACTGTTTTTGTTCATCCTTTAAAGGATCATCAAAGAACATGTCTTTCTTTTTAAGAAAAATATAAAGTTAACAGCAAATTCCACAGTTTTTATTGTACTTCTTATTTTTTAGAATACCTTTTTCACTGGCCGGTTCCTGCTTCACAACAGATGGAGGTGTTCGAGTGGGAGGCTTGCTCAACGGGTGGCGCCGACTCTTCTTCACCTCTGTTGGCACTTTCATTTTCGGGAAGCCCGTCTGTAAAAAATGAGGTCATTTCCTGTTATTATTTAACTTGAAGCAGAACAAACCACCTTTTATTTAGAAAGGTTCTACATAACTTTTACAAAAAAAGCTACAAAAGATAACTCAATTGTTATTTTTTAATGTGTTTGAAGGGGTTTAATAATAAAAAAATAAATAAAACTACTTTTACATTTCTTTTTAGCAAGAAGATTAAAGGATAACTCGTCTCTGGAGTCTCACCTGGGTCACTTCCATTTTAGTGTCTGTTTGGAAATCATTGGTTGAATTCTTAATGCTGGATTTGGCAAATTGCTCAAAGACTTCCTCAAATCCAGACAAAGCATTAGACGTCCTCTTTTTCTGCTTCTTTTTCTCAGCATCGTCTGTTTCGGTCTTTATTTGGACTTCTTGCCCTTGGGCTTTAAAACAAGAATTTGAGAGTCATAAGGGAGAATTAATCAACTATGCAGTCAAAACATAATAACTCCAGTCTCTTACTGAACACACTGTTGTCACCGTCAACAGCTGGAGTTTCTGCAGCTTTAGCAGCAGCCTCCTTCTCCTCCCGCTCCATGGCCTCCAGAGTCAACAAGGCCTCTCGAGCTAAGCGCTCCTCCCTCTCCTTTTTGCGCTGAGCTTCGCGCTCCTCCACCTGTTGCTGATACTCTGCAGCGTTCAGAGCGATTCCCTCCTCCGCCAGGACCTTCACCTCCTCCAGCTTCAGACGGCGGAACATTTTCATCTTTTGCATGGCCCTGGGGAGGAACCAAAAAAACATTACACACAAGAGTCTTTTAGAGCACTAATCTAACACTTTAACTTTAACAGAATCAGAGAAAAGCAACCAAAACCCAAGTCTGTGGAGTTTGACCTCTCACCTGCGCAGGAGGTTCATCCGGAAAGTCACTCGATGCTGCCTCCAGAGCTCCAGCTCAGGGCTGTCCAGCTCTGTGGGCTTCAAGTGGTCAACCACTGTAGTGTCTTTGCCCTGCTTCCACAGCTCATAGCGATCCGGCTGCAGGCGGCGGACAAACACATCCATGGAGATCTTCACCATGTCCTTACGGCAGGAGCACTGTGGGGGAATAAAAAGAGGGAAGAGTCAGTAAGATGGGAGAAAAAGGGGCTGGTGAAAAGTTAATCTGCGTCTAAATTAGGGCTGGGTATCGATAATTGTTTTCAGAAATGATTCGATTCACCAAAGCCTGGATCGATTCGATTCCATTTTTTTTAATTCCCCGATTCTTTCAATCCTCTCAATTCTATTTGATTGAATTCAATTTTGAGTTTACACAGTATACACATTTATACACATTTGTTTATAAATACATTAACACTCTACTATTTGTTTTAAATATATTTAAATTAATCTGATACAGTTCACATACTGTAAAATTTACTAGTAAAATAACAAGATTATTAATAGCATACAGTGTTGCATGGTTTCTCAAAAAACACAAAGGTTCAGATAATTAACATTGTAAACATTGTTATACTTCACCTGGAGGGCGTTTCAGTTTGGCCACTAGGTGGCAATTGAGCTACAGCAGTACACTTTTATCAAGAAGAAGAAACACTTAGCATAAACAAATGGTTACTTTGAAAAATATTTCCTTAAAAGAGT
The DNA here is from genome assembly GCA_003999625.1 of Oryzias javanicus. Classification (NCBI taxonomy): domain Eukaryota; kingdom Metazoa; phylum Chordata; class Actinopteri; order Beloniformes; family Adrianichthyidae; genus Oryzias; species Oryzias javanicus. The sequence goes on along the minus strand of CM012440.1, from coordinate 9,605,100 downwards.
TTGGAAAATTCCTACCTGTGAGTTTATAAAGATGTTCATTTAGTAAGCAATGTATGTTTACATCGACCAAGAGTTAGCATTAGCCGTCCTATGGTGAATTCCATTAAAAATTAGCATTTAGCTAGCAGACTTTAGCTTTATATGTTAAATAAATCTCTAATTTTATTGATCGATTCTTGATCTATTAAGCTTAAATCTATTCAAATTGATTAATAGATTTTAATCAACCCAGCGCTCTAAATGAACAATGCAAAAAAAAGGAAAAATAACACGACTAATATTCTGAAAAATACAGTATTTATCGCCCATCAATAGAACTTCCTTTATTTGTATTATAAAAAGTTAATGTTTTTGGAAAAAACACAAAACACATCAGTCAAAATATAAACCACTTTTGACTTTAACTACCCTATTTTTAGGAGTACAAGTTGCTCTGGACTGTAAGTCACTGATGCAAAAAATTAAAATAAATAAAAAAACATATGAGTCACATGTTTTGGAGAAATTCATTTAACAAAATACAGGACCAAAAATGAAATGAAAATCCTATCAATGGAATGGAGAACAAAAACAGACTGAAAATAGCCATCCGTCACTACCCTAACCATATTTAGCTTCATAAAATATAGGAGGAATTGGATAAATATCAAATATATCAGCACAACATATGAACAATTATTCAGATAAATTATTGATATCACTTTAAACCACTAAATACGTTGAATTCTTCACCTATTTCACTTTTAAACAACTCCACTGAGGCCACGCCTCTTGTTCTGTAGCAAATGATGATCCGCACTCCTACAGTGCCCTCTAGTGGCTGTTCGTGAAAGATAAACACACCTCAAAAAAACATGTGACTTTTAGTCTGAAAATTTGGTATTTAAAGCCTCTTTTTACTACAACATAATTATATAATTTGTACACAAAGACTTCCTTAAACCAAAACTCGGTTTTGTAGGAATTGACGCAATCTATAGTGTTTTAATGTCACAAACAAAGGGAGAGACCACAGCTACTGCAGTTACTGTGGAGTTTATCTGTGCAGCTGCCTCCAAGTTAGACAAATATAAAATGGCAGAAGGACAGGAACAGCGTCATCTGGTGACTCCTCACGCTGCAAAACGTGTTTTCTACAAGCCTTAATGACTTTAAGGCCCGATGACCAAACTGCTGCTTAAATACATTAGAAGCTGTATGAGGGACCAGCAGAACAAGATTCAAGCGAGCGGAAAAGGAAAAGCCCTGGCAAAAAGCGGTACAGTAATGAGAGAAATGCACATTACAGGAACGGAGGGAGCAAAGAAAAGATGGAAATGTTTTCTTTTATGCCTGGCTTGCTGTATTACATTCTGGCCCAATCCCGCTCTGAGCTGTACTCAGAACCTTATGTTCAATTACGGGAAACACAACAGCTCAAACCTTCAGAGCAAAACAATATCCAGCCTACAACTCATCCTGGCACTTGACAGGCGGAGACATTAAAATACGGTCTGGGCTGGATGGTGCTGGAGCGCACACTGGAGGAGGGGAGGGGGAGTCAAACACTGTCCCCAGCATGAAACTTTTATGCATTTTCCTCAGTTTCATAGTTTAAATGTTTATTTTCCACAGTGGTGAAACAAAGACCGGACACTATCCGTCAGCTCAGTTTTAAAGATGTTCTGATTAATAATACAGAATCCAGGTTTGAATCTGATCCATCTAATCTTGATTAATAGTAATCGGAATATTTGAGATTGTGTTGGCTTGTTTATTTAAAGACAATCAAAAACTGATGTTTTACCAGAGGTAAGGATAAAAATATGCAATTTAACTAAGAAATTAGATGCGCTAAATGTGTGAAAAATCAGATTAAACTACACATAAACAGGACAGTTAGCTGACTCCACTCAGCTCAGATTTAAAAAAATCTGGGAAAACAAAAAACTGCGGTTGAGCGGGGGGAGGTGAGGTTTAGATCTGGGATTGACAGTGACGGTGAGGTTAGTTTAAGGTAACGTAACGTCTTCAATAAGTGGTACCAAGCAAAGTGATGCCGGTTTCACCGAAGAACTTTCTGTGAAGGTTCAGGACTTTTTCTCCTCCTGGTAAAGTTATGCTAGCAGTATATGCTAATACAGGCTAACATCACAAACAAACAATCCCGAGTGAAACGTTCGTTGCAAATCCATCACCAGGACAGAGTTCAATTGATTAAATGAAAATTTCAGTCAACAACTGTTCCCTAACTTCCAAATCCACCAAAAAGTTGTGCAAACCAGTAAATTTTTGACAACCAAAGGCAAAACACCTACGAGCCATGCTAAACCTCACATGATAACTGTTACAGACAGTTACAGGATCCAAGATAGGCGGGGCTTTTATATTGAAGCTGCAGAGCATGAAACGCATGAAATGACGTGGGACTTAAACCTGTTGACCAATGACAAAACTCAACTGTAGTTGTACAGTTAGATAAGCTGATTTTTATTTAACAATCCTGGTACATTGCTGGTCCATCCTAGGAGAGGATCCCTCCTTCATGTGGACATCCCAGAGGTTTCTTATCTATATATTTTTTATTTAATCATAGCCATATTAAAAAAAAAAAGCTGACAAGAATAAAATTAAGATCGTTTTATTTTTGCAGACAGTAATTTGAATGTTCTTTCCTCTCCTTATGGCTATGGATTTCATGCACACTGTAAGAGCACACGGCTGTCACTGAATGACGGTTCAACAAAGTGAATTTGTTTTTGATTGCGTCAGTGGGTGCACACTGTTCAGCTGTAACATCTATGGAACATGTAACATCTATTCACTTTGTTTAGTTTTTTGTTTGATAGCCACTGGATTTTGGTTGTTCTGTGTTTTATTTGTGCACTTCCTGTATTTTCTTTTTTTAAGGAGCACTTCATGTTCCAGGAAATCCAGTGGACCCACCTATTTTGGTTTACTTCGACAGGCCTGTTTAAAATTAAAAATATATATTTTTTTTATTTTGTGTTTTTGTAAAGAAATTGATGTTAAATTAAATTATGTGAATGTTTGTTTCTTATGATATGTGTTTAAGTTTTGATTATCAATTGGGTTGGTTTGGCGAAGGGGTGGGGCTAACCACTAATAAAAGAGGACCTCTTTTCAAAATGGATGCCTCCTTTTTGTCGTATGGCTTTGATGGTGCAGCTCTTAAGGTTGCCTTTCTTGACAGACTTTTTCCTAACTTATACATATTTCATACATTTTTGCTAAAGAACAACATAAAAAGAAGAGAAGCTTGACTCTTTGTGTGGACAGTGGTTTGTTCATCTGACACCACCAAGAGTGCTAATATGATTAGCCCTAATCCCATGATAAAACCATTACAAAACGGCATACAAAATATTTCCTCATCTAATACATTTTTGTATAAGCCCCATTTTCTACAAGTTTGACCAATTTGATAAAGATTCTTTAGTAAAAAAAATAATGTCCAACACAAAACAAGTCAAACTGAGAAACAGAAGGTGGATCAATGCTAGATATTGAGTGGAAAAATGGGTGCAATTTCTTCTGGAGAAGCTCAGCGGCTCTCAGACAAAAATCGCCATGAAATCCTGGAGGAGCAGCAGCAAACAGAAACAGGCTTTCACTGATAATCCTGCAGACTCTGCAGACAAACCGTTCACACTCTGGGGACATTGTTTTTAGAGACACACATAACAAGAATAGCTTTCGTTCACTACTAAGATATATTTCCTTTAAACTGTCCACGATATGTTAACCAGTAAAGTTTAAATGTCTCCAAAACAACTTATATGTCAGATTTATAAAACACGTCTATATATGCAGTATGTAAAAAGTGCTGACCGAAGACCTGCACTGACTGCAGGACCATCTTTGCTTAGTAAGTCAGACAGGTGGGTCAGCAGTTGAGGGGACTATTTTTAATAAGGCGAAGCTGCAAAACATGGTCAAGCTCCACATTTTTTCTCCTCAACGTGACGCGCTGGCAGACCCAAAACGGTGACAAATTCTATACAGAGCCCCATCGTTCACTGTCTAGTTTGGTGCTGACAGAATGAAGCGTGGTCGGCAGCGGCGGCAGAGAGAGAAGAAAGAGCCAAATGAGTTCAGAGATGACTGCTTCAGCCAAATGCTGACAGAGAAAGATTAGGAAGCAAAAAGAAAGACTTTTACGGACAAACTAGACAGCAGAGTTGGGTTACCCCGACACACACATTCATTAATCACATTTTTTTTTTAAACTAAAACGTAAGAGTTAGTGGCTGTGTCCAAATTCACTAATTACTCACCAACTCCAAAAATAATTTATAGTGCATGCCATTCATTTTAAAGCAATTTGATTATGTGCTAATTTTTTAAATGCACAAGAAGTCACTTATGTGTAAAAACTAAAATCTTTACAAAGATTTTATGAATCCACTGAACTTTTAGGATGAAAACTTAGATGATTTATTTAAAAATAATCAACATATTTTTTTCAAATGACAAAATGTTAAAGTAGAATGTATTGTGGTCTATAAATTGGTCAAATCTAGTGAGCGTCGATGCACTCTAGACATATGGGATGTTCCGAATTCCTTCACTACCACACAGGACACTTGGTATTTTGCCTCAGTATTCGGATCCACAGTTCCAAAATTTCCCAGAAGCAAATATTGATCGATGCTTACTAGATTAGCAAATATATCCTTCAAACAACGTGTTTGAACAATTTGTCATTTGACCAAAATTTATGCAAATTAATTTATTATAAATGATTCAAGTTTTTTATCATCAGAACAGTGGATTCATAAATAGTCTTAGTAAAAAGTTTACATTTCTTAGGCTTTTACTTTGGCAAATGGGTGATGTCATATTTGCCATTTAAATAAAAAAGAAAAAGTAGTGAGAATGTGTCTCAATTGTGCTAAAATTCAGGGCATTAGATTGTGGCACACTTTATCCTTTTAGGAAGGGGGGAGTAAATTTGGACAGAGCTGTTGATTCAGACACCCTGACCACATGGCAAATGCCTTATATAATGCATTAACCGGGGAGTAGCGAGTGAATTTGGTCAAAGCTAGTAAATACCCAAAGTCCATGAAAGCAGAAGAAAAAAGTATGAATGAGGCTCAGAATATCATATATCTTCCAATTGCAGGAGTTCGGTCTAAAAAATTTGTGACGTTTCCATTGAATGTTGGACCATCGAGGTGCATTCTGGGTGTGGACCGATGACGTAGCTGTGCGTCATAACGGTCCGACTACAGCGATTCACTGCATTTGCGGATTAGGCGTGTCTTTGGTCCCTAAACCCCACAAATAACGGGGGAATGCTGAATGCAAAGAGTTTAAAATTATTTGCAAGAAGATTGTGGGAGGCGAAGAAAAATACAGCCAAAAAGAGGACAAAACTTTCGGCTTGGAAACGAGACATTAGAGATCAGCATCTAAAGTAATTAAAACCTGTTAGACCTGGTGTTTATTGAAGACCGGTGTCAATTACCGACCAGCCACTATTGGAAGATATATGTAATATACCAGAGTTCAATACTGTTATGAATGGATCCTGATGGGCTAATGGATCGCGGACGAGCCCCCAATTTATGTTATGTCCTGTTTTGGTCTGGGTGATCTGGGGCATGACACAAAAATCAACTAAGAAAAATGTGTAACAAGATTAGCATAACTTTCTGGTGCAGAGGAAGAGCGGTCGACCTCTGATCAAAAGATCGGTGGTTTGGTTCTAGCTAGGGCTGGGCGATATGGGATTTTTTATATCACGATATAGCTTTTTAGATATTGCACGATAACGATATTGATCACGATATAAACCAAATAACTATATTTGAACACTTTGTGGCTCAAAAATGAAATGTAAACTCATCAGCAGGTTGTTTAAATTTAAAAATGTATTTCCTATCACACTAAGCATAACAGATCCAATGGAAATTATGCAACTAGTTTTTTAATAACCAAGACTATATGTATAAATGAACTAAGCTGAAAATTAAAGCAAAAGCTTTCAAGTTTCAAAAGTTTATGAAATAGATACTAAACTGTTTCTTCAGTTCCATTAAAAAAACAAAGCATTAAGTCTACAAATAAATTCTAATGTTTTCAGGGTTCACATAACAAAAATGTATTAATGTACAACAAATTATTTTTGTTGTATTTAGTAGGGGTGTAATCGTGTCACAGCTTAAAGATCACAGTTTGGATCAGTAACAAGTAAAAAAACAAGAAAAAAGAAGATGAAGCCTAAAATTCTTTTTGAAAAGTTAAAAATATATGTTTGAAAAAAGAAAGTACTTAAAAGCATTAACTCACACATTTTGACTTTGAACATAAACAAAACATGTATTTTCTGATTACATGTACATGATGTTAGAGAGAAAGGAATGCTTCATATGCAATTCCACCAAATTAAACTGCAATTTTGAAATTAAACTTTCCTTATTTTGGTATTAATTATTGTACTGAAACTAACTGTGGCAACATTTAAAAATGTCAAATAAGTATTATTGACCATAGTACATGTCCAGGTGACGCACTGCCATACCCGCGTTTTTTGACCCTAACAGCTTGCCATAGCTCTCCCATGTCGGCTCTTGTCAGCTGGGTGCAGGAGCGTGATGTGAGTGCGACAGCGGCCGCTGCTCACTGGAAGATCTCCTGAACTCCGACACGGAGATGTATACCGATGTTTTTATTCAGCTCCTCAACATAAATCAATCTCTCAGTATCCGCGTTCTTCACGAAGAGTTCCAGAAAAGTTTTGACTGAAGTTTCTCCCACACTCAGCGGGTATTCAGAGCAACAGACTCTCTGATGACCGACAAGTATCAAATCTGACACTTGTTAAAACTAATACAGTGTACAGTAAATTAATTTGACCCCAAATGCATTCGGCGTGGACAGACAATGATTGTAATACAGCGCGCGGGGCGCGAGGTGCGCAGCTGCAGCGGGGGTTGCGGCTCATGCGCGTTTGTTTACCTTTCATGCAGACGAAGGACGCGGAGTGGAGTCCAAAAAATGACCGAAATGAGAGCTAATAAACACAATAATTAGATACAAACACTTACTCGCCCTGTGGCGATTAACGCTCTAACTTTTACTCGTTAAAATGGGAGAAAATGTTAGCTAGCAAGTGTTTTTTGCGGACCCTTCAAAATAAAAGTCTATCGCGATAGACTCATTCTTCTATCGAAAAAATGTTCTATCGCGATATCAATAATTATCGTTTTATCGCCCAGCCCTAGTTCTAGCCCTACCTGTTCTCATATTGAAGTGTCCTCCTTGGTGCGAGACGTGGAACCCTACATTGCCTTTGGTGATTATAGGTTGCTGCTCTCAGTGTGTGAATGTGTGTGTGCATAGATGAACTGGTCTGTAACTCTAAGAACTCTAATACAAGTACACGGCATTTCCTATCCAGCTAAAAAGCACAAATATGTCCTTCAAATAATGTGGAGATTCCTACCGAAAGAGAAGAGAAACGATAAGGATCCAGAGTGTCCTGTTCACGGGTCCGGCTTCTCTATGTTTGTTGATTTACAGACCTGCGTTGGTGATGCAGAATGGACTTCTCTATCAAAAGGAGGCAAAGTGTGCTGGAGATGCTCCCCAGAGATTTTGGGCCTACTCTACCGGTTCTTAAATTACAAGAGGCCGCGTGTAATGTGGGAAAGACTAAAATGAGAAAGCGGGGGAGACGGAAGATGTACTTCTGCAAACGGGCACCTCATAAATCTGACAAGCAGTCGAGTAGAGACGAAGCAGAGAGGGGGGACACATGTAAAGAGAGGAATGACGATGGAACAAGAAAATTAAGTGGGATGTAAAGAGGGTGGGGGGGGCTTCCAGAGGACACTGTAGTTGGGCTCTCGTCCATAACCAATCCATGCCTTGTCAATTTCATGCTCAACAGCCCACAGGCGAAGGGGTTGTTTGCTTCAGTGCAAAGGTGCGAGGGTACAGTTAGTGTCGGTAACAGATGGTGTGCAGCAGAGTGGTGGATGCTTTTTCATTTGATTTCATCTACTTCTTCCTTTTTATGAAAAAAAAAAAAACACCCAGCCAGATCAGTTTAAAGTATATGTTTTCCTCTTCTTCAGGGAGCTGGCTTGGATAAAGTTAAAAAAGAGAAAAAGCCCAGAAGCTGTATTAAAGAGAAAACCTGTTGCAGCGTCACACAGGAAAATGCTGACTGCCTGTCAGCTTGCAATCTACTCTTTTATCGATTATCAAATCAAGTTATGGGACAATTTGAAAACAAGTAGGGAGTTCTCAAAGATTCGACAACTATGTTAATATTTATGAAACAGCAGTAAAGTCTTTGAACAAAAAATGTTTGATTAAAGTCATGAAGACTGTCTCTTCAGAAAACTGTAACAGATCTTGCCAGCTAACAAAAATCCACTCTCGCTACTGCGAGACTAATGTAACTCCTTACCAGAGTTGCATTTTTGCCGTAGTCCACCCAGCGCAGAGTGGCAAAGTTGGTGGATTCTGCACAGTTGAAGCCATGGTTGAAGCCAGCGTGGTAGCCATAAGGAAAAGTGACCATAAACTCTCCTTCATTCTGGGTTATCTGTTTACAAAGACAGAAAAATATGAAGTCTCAACATACTTTCAATGTATCTTGTTGCCATTAAAGCTTTGGTGAGAATTTTCTCCATAACTACAGCAGTTTCCAACATCTTAACACGAGTCTCCTTAAACACCTAAGCACTAAATATAAGGGATTTCAACTTCTATGTGACGCCTGGATCCTTCAATCAAAGTCAAACGGAGATGGGGTGGGGGGGGTGGGGGGTGTCTCTTCTTCAAAGAGTAATGAGTCAGACATCAAACATCCCTCTTTGCCGTGTTCAAAAACAGAAGACAGATATATTTTTACACATGAGTCAGGAAAAACTGTGGGCGTGTTACACGTAACATGTTGCTATTTTAATGATGTCCTGAAGCTGGTGCTGAGTTGGGTGGAGGGCCTAGCCGTGGGGAACTTTAGATTTCTAGCCCTCACCTCCTACTTTTCATTACATTTTTCCACTGCACAAAAAAGTGAAGCTCACCGAGCCGCTTTTCTCCTTCAGAATCTGCTTGAATTAAGTTGATTGTGTTAACGGTTGAAAAGTTGAAGTATGTTGAAGATTTTGTGTCTAAGCGTCCCAGACGACGGCTCAGTTGTCAAAAAGTTTAAATCTGACGTTCTACCATAAAATACTAATTTTAGTTTAACTAGAACCATTATAATTTTTGTTTATATGATTCCTTAAATTTAGGGCAGGGGTGGGCAATTGTTTTGACTCGTGGGCCACATAGGGTTCTAAAATTTGGCATAAGGGCCGGACAAGGAGCAGATGGAAGGAGAGATTGGGTAATCAACCACAGAAACTAAAAAAATAATATGGAATTTAGAGAAAAACATGCTTTAATTTGGATTCAAATTCACATATATTAATTTAAAAACAGAAAATTTGGGAGTTTTAATTTCTAAATTTTGATTTTTGTTCTCTTTTGGGTGATCCAATGGGTTGATGTTCTTCAGAGGAAAATGTGAACTCAAAGAAATGCTGCATTTATGTGGTGTAGGAATAATCCGAAAGATCACTATCTGACTCAGAAAGGAACACACACGAACGTCAGAGAAACAACACCATTCATGAGAAGAAACCAGAAATACAATAAAATAAAACAATAATTAGGATTTTTGATTCAATGTATTTTAATTTGGAGGGCCACATTAAGTAGCTTAAGGGGCCGCATGTGGCCCCCGGGCCGTAGTTTGCCCACCCCTGATTTAGGGGTTAAGAAGTGCTGCGGATGTTTCTAATTACTCCAACCTTTTAATGTTGGTCAATGTAACGGAAGTCACTCACCCGGTCAAAAGGAATGCTGTATTTCTTCAGGATAGATGGAGAGATCAGTGTCATCTTGTGGCGCAGAAAGGCGTCGCAGCCTTGTGAGCTTCCGGGGAAAAAGCCTGTGTGGAATGACATAGACACACTATTGTAAACGTTTCAGTGAAAGATAAATGATGAACCCATAAGTATTTAGCAGACCAAATATTTCCTGAAATAGCCAAGAAATATAATGTAAAATTTGGGTCCAAAGGAGGGGCCCGTGGTCACATACAAGATGGCACCAGAAACAATCTCAAGATCAGCGATCTGCAACCTTCAACACTTATAAAGCTATTCAGGTCAATTTTTCACAGACTGAAGCCCAGCTGGAGTCACAAAGGCTCACTTCATCCTTCAGAAAAATACAACACTGATTTGTATTTAAGTCAGTGTTACCATAATGATAACTAAAAAGTAACTTTTTTTCGTAAAAACAAAGAATACATATAAAAGGAGAAAATACATGTTATTCAAAATATGACACAGTTTAAAATTTTTGACAAAGTTTCACACGATTTTCTTTTCAAAATAAAAGACCTAGCGTCACAAAATTAGCTCAGTGCTCCTAATATAGTAGTAGGTAGTGTAATGTCAGCAATGAATAAAAAAAAAAAAAGTGTATTTTATTGTTTGTAGTAGATATCTGCCAAAAAAAATCCAAATAAAAAAAGAGCTAATTAAGTGACTCCAACTGTATTTCTTGAACAATAAGGCACGCTTAAATATTTGATTTTGTTCAAAAGTAAAAATTCTGTCTTATAATCTGGTGTGCCTTAATGCTGGTTGGGCTTTCTGAATTCCAATCATTTTCCATGGTACACAGTCAACAAAAATCTGATAAAATATTTTAGTTCAGCTTGTGGTATCCACCCTCCTTCAACTGCTTGTTAACTAGTTGAATAAGGTTTTAGAAACTAAAATTTTTACTTTACACATTACAGTTAGTTTTTAAATATCAAAAACTTTTTTTTTTCTAACATGAGGGTCACAAAGCAGATGTAAAAGAGCCACATGTGGCTCTGGAGCCACAGTGAAGACCCCTGCTCTAGACGGAAGCGGAAATTCAGCAACTTTAGTCGGTTGCGTAAGCGGGCATTTCCTAAACTTTAGGAAACCCTTTTAAAAATGATAGTTTAAAATCTTTTCAGAACTATAAGCTTTTAAATGTGAATAAACTGTAACTTTCTAAGCAGTGTAGTGAGCAAGATGAGCTTCAAATGGGACAGAGAACATTAGTCGTTTTATCTCTTTTGCCAATATTAACAAGAGTTTAAATTTTTATACCAGTCTCTGTTTAACCTCTGGAGAAAAAGCCGACGAAATGCCGTTTTTTTATCTATGAATTAGGTAATCAGAGCCGGCAAAATTTAGTTTTTCTCTCCATGAATCAACTGATTACCAACGAAATGCCACTTTTTCCTCTGTGAATCAGCTGATCACGTAAGCAGTTACGATTTGTCAAAGGAAAAAAGGTTGAAAGCTTAAAATGGGTCGAGGACTTCTGGCCAATGAGTTTGAGACTTCTGGCTATTAATTTTCAAGCGCCATATTTTCTCTCTCAGGCCAGATTCTCTTGAACAAAAAAGGGGAAGAAAAAAAAAACGCAAAGAAATCATTGGAGGAAACACCTTTTTACATGTTGCTTAAACTGGATGGGATTTTGTTAACAGCTTTCGTATGCTACAAATGCATTTTGACACCATCAATTAAGCCGCTTTTTCCATCTGAAATATATGCGTTTATCAGATTAGGGTTAATTCCATAACCTGGAAAAAGAAACCCAGCTTCCCCCTTGATAAAAAAAATAAATTCATTTAGAGCCTTAAGTGTGGCATAATCGCATTACTGCAGTGCATGTATATGCATTGATAGTGCGCCTGCAGGTTGGATTTCAGAGTATTTCTGATGGACCGCAACACTGCAAAGGCTTGAAACTGTGTGCTGTCACAAATGAAAAACATTCAATTCGAAAACGGAGAGAAAATCTGTGCCTGAAGATCTACTTTGTTTGTTTAAAAACAAGCTTTTATATGGATCGGCAGGAGGAAAAGAGCAACACCAAAAACACAGAGGATCCCAGAAAATTCTGTACAGATCTTAAGGTACATTTTGCACACTACCGAAATTGGTTGTGATACATGTGTGGTATACGTAATTCCTTAGTGTCTGCGTGTGTACAAGTCCATGCAGGGTCTTTGTACAAACTCAGTCTTTAAATGTTTAAAACCGTTTTAATTTTAATTGAAAATTAAGTCTTTAATTTTGAGAAGACCACAACCTTTCTCAAATACATTCACGTATGACCAACATGTTCTTGTGACATATTTCTCATGATGCGAGACATTTTTTTTTATTTTGTTCACTTATTTCACTTTGCATATCGGTTTTTGTAGCTTAAAGAATCCATCTTATTGTTTAGAATACCTCTGATTCTGTGACTTATTTGCTGAAAATGGGCTCTGAATCATTTATTGGCCGTGCAATTATATTAGCAGATGTAAAACACAGAGCTAAGAGTGGAAAGAGACTCAATGAAAAGATACTGAACACATCTGCAATGATGTGTCCTTCATTTACAATTTGCCCATCTATCTTTATTTCCATACACTTTTTGCTTTTGATGTCCTGTTCTACTATACTGTAAAAAGTGAAACACTGAATCAATTAACAATGTTTAAAATCATTACTTTTCATTAAATTAAAATTTTGAGTTGGTGGTTTACTCAACTTAAAAATTGAGCTATTAAAAAAATGTGTTAATTGCTCCAATGTTTCACTTTTTTACAGTGTACTTTATTCATTTGGTTCCAGACTATTTTAGACTTCCTGCCTGTTTTTGCAAATATGTAAAAAAATATTAACAAAATTAAGCTCAAACTTGACTTTCTAAGTATTTCCTTATTCAAATTGTTTTAAATCAAGGGATGACAAAAAAAAGATTCAGTTTGAAAAAGAGTGTATTTGTTATGCATTTACTAGTTGGCGACGAGATCACGTATACCTTTGTTGTCCTCATCTGAGCTGGAATTTGTCTCAAAACTGTACGGCTGGATATAGCTCCAATAGTTGAGGTATGGAGGACTGTAAGCTAGTGGGACAGTGTGTGAACAGAGAGCTCTCACTAACGGAGAGGAGACCCACTCATAAATCGGAGATGGATTTCTACTTATCTACAGCCGCTCTGCAGAAACTATATCCTAGAAAACAACAAGTTTATTGAATTTGGGTAAAATTGACATAATCTTAATTAAAAGACCACTTTTAAAGTAGATCAAAAGCTGACCAGAATGGGTCTTTAATGGACCAAAACTTGCATTTAAAATCGCTTCAGTAACAAATTTGTGAGGGACAGTAGAAAAAATAAGAAACTCTAGTTTGCTAAGAAAAGAATGATTGAATTACAATGCCAATGGCATTCTGGATCTTTGAGGACTTCTTAAACAAAGGCTCACTTGTGCTCTTGGAGAGCATCAGATGGCCACTGAATAATCCAGAGAAAGTATTTCTCCCACTCTTCGCTGACTGTACCCGGCAGAGCTACAAAGTTCATCTGAACCTCTTCCCAGTTAAACTTTAATGTGACTGACAGTATAATCGGCACCAATTTCATCCTTCATTTTCACGACATTGTTTCAGCCTCTGTTTCACCCTACAAAGCAAAGGAGGAGACAGAGCGACCCGTACACTCTCATTGTCTGCCTGCTTGTTGGAGCTGATAAAGGCGAATAATGTGCCGACGGAGTCTGGGTATTAATCCCCATTAAAATGCAGCTGGCTCTCCCAGCTCTCCGTGGGGTAATATTAACTTAAAGGCTTCATTCTGTCTTTTTAAGGGTGGAGAATTAGGTTGCTGCCTCCAAATGCAGCAGCTGAAATAATGCACTGATGACAAATGACACGGCTGCTGTGTTAAACCGGAGGATTGTCATTGTTTCAGTCCAATTTGTTACTCCTGCTACACACATAACGATTACTTTAGGAGGTCATAAAGAGTTGGCAGAGAGTGCAGGCGCTAGCCTTGATAGGTCAGTGGGCACCTGTTAAACTATGCTGGCACTTTCTGCTTCGACTGCCAGCTGCGACTAAAAGAAGACATAAAGCTCACAATTTTATTTAAGGAGTATTTAAATTCTGCAAACTACACATAACTACACATTGTCTTAGTTTATTTGGTTGAGATAAATAAATCCAGGATAGCTAGTATGTAAATATAACTGAAATATTTAAAAAAAAAAATTATATTGGCCTTTGAACAAATCACCTTTTTACTTAGCAGATGTAAAAAATGTTCTGCTTATCTTTAATTAAAGCTTTATTGTTGATCAGAAATGCAGATGTGCATGAATGTTAGACACTTCCTGGTTGGATAATTAGTCTCTGTGTCCAAATTAGAGAAGACAGAAGAAGAATACTTAAAGTATGTTTGTTTTTAAAGCTAAATGAGTTGCTTAGTTATTCAATTTTTTTTATTTATTTTAAACCATAGGTTGTTTGATCAGTTCAGTAAGATAAATATCAGTTTTGGTCTTATTTGAGGTTCAAGTTTCTTGTAAAATATTTAAAGAGACACAAAAAAAGAGATTTTTACACATGCAAAAAAAGTCTTTAAACATTGGACTAAACAATTGTAAAAAAAAAAAAAAAAAAAACAGAAAGGACTAAAACTGAGAAATGTTATTCCAAGAACAATCTCAATTTAGGGCGCTTAAAAGTGTTACACCAACATTCAAAGGTTTTTCCAGATTCTTCAGTTACTTTGGGTAAACAGTATAAACCCACAGAAACCATTCAAATTACAAGATTTCATTTATTGGAAGCAAAAAGTTTAAACTATGGAGTAACAAAAATTAGTCATGTAAACTGACGTGAACAGCTCCAAAGTGATGCCCGTGGGGGCAATACTATTATGTGCAGTTGTCCAAAGATTCAATAAAGTACAAGAAGTATTTTAGCTAGCTATCTAAACTTTGTAAAGATTTGTGTGTGTATTTAATTTCAAGCTGTTGTAATTTTAAGTTGTGCGTAAATAAAATGTGTTTTGTAATTTTTGTACAAGTGCAAACACATTTGCAAGTGCACACAGTTATACACAAACTGTATTTTATAAATTAAGAATGATGCACACACAAATCCAAAGTTACACACAAATATGTAGACACAAGGTACAAATCAAGTATTACGCACAAACACAAATCAGATGGAACTATTTTCTCTCCATATCTGCCAGCCTATTACAGACTGGTACCTTACAGAGAAACTGCTAGTTCCTAGCTTATTTATACTAATTTCCAAGCTC
Organism: Oryzias javanicus; assembly: GCA_003999625.1. Classification (NCBI taxonomy): domain Eukaryota; kingdom Metazoa; phylum Chordata; class Actinopteri; order Beloniformes; family Adrianichthyidae; genus Oryzias; species Oryzias javanicus. The sequence continues at coordinate 9,589,926 of CM012440.1, read as the reverse complement.
CACATTGAATTTTTCTTTGAATTAAACAGCTCTCAGTCATTGCCCTCATCTTCTACCATACTCGGAGCAACATATCACTAAAGTTAATTCCCCATCGATCAACACAGCGAAGGGGAGGAGAGCAGGAGGGCATCAAAGGGGTGGGGGATGAAAGGAGACACATGATGGATAGGCTTCACGTCTTTACATCTTATTTTTCAGCCTCAGACAATGAAAACAGCCCTCACAGAACCGCACCAACAAATGAAAGAAGGCGCTGGCTCATATGCATCGAGCGTCGTCATCCATCTATCCTGAAATATTCAAGCTAGCGTGCATTAATTCAGCACCTATAGGCAGTGCAGAGCATTCAGCACGGGCATTCATCATTGCGGAGTCTAGCTGCATTGAGCTTCACTACGCTGACTCTTCCCTCCTTCCCTCCCTTCCTCCCTCCTCCCCTCCTTCTGTAGAACAGACTGTTGATGCTGCTGGCCCCACTTCAATCTGCCTGTCCTTCAAATTCATCATCCTCACCCTTCCTGATCTGCTCAGCACACACGACTGCACACATGGACTTCTTTAAGCTACCCCGCCTACACAAACACGTCGCCGGCGTGTCTGCGGTTGGAAAACGTTTGTAGAATGTAGGACACCACGAAACTTCACCAGAGTTATGAGAGGCTGTTTCGTTTATTCTTGAACTATTTGATGGTGGAGCATGTTGTTCGATGTTACTAATCTACTATGAAATGACGAGAAAGTGTTTGCTTCACTAAAAAGTTCATCTTTATCTGAAGATAAGCTGCAAGAACAAAAAAGTTTTCTCAAAACTCACCTTGTGCCAATCTCTCCAGCCTTTTGCCATGCTCTGGTGGGATGGTGTACCTGAGGGAAAAAGATTGTCCATTGGTTACAAGACTGGATTTTAAAAGTCAAAGACTGTGTACAATTTCTATAACCGTACAATTTATAAATATCAAAAGTACAAAAATGAATGTCCTGAAGGTTTTGAAAGTTTTTATACCAATATTGCATAGGTTTCAAAACTGCACAAAAAATTTGAAGAATGACTAGAAAAAAATTGTGTAAAATTTCAAAAAACTTTTGTGAATACAATAGGTACAAGCGAAAATGTCCTAAATTTGCTGAACGTTTTGAAAACAAGATGGCCTAAGTTTCATTAGTGCGCAAAGTTTTTGAAGGATTTGAAAAGTTCCAATTGATTTTCAATGGAACTAAGAAATTGCGTAAAATCTTTTAGGAAGTGGAATATATCAATACCAAAAGTACAAGCAGTAATGTCCTGAACAAACTGAATGTTTTGATACAAAGATTGCTCAAAAAAATTCCTGAAAGTGTCAACGAGTTTTTATGTGGTGAATAACATTCGGAAAGGAGCAGGAGAATCTTGAGTCAGCATTCACACAATAAAAGTAACCTAAATAAAAAATAGCACATTTTGACGTGCGCTTATTTAAAACAAAAAAAACCAAAAAAAAATCGTCTTATATCAGCAGAATTGCACTTAAAAACACCATTAACTTAGGAGTTAATGCCGGGCTCTTAAAGGAAATTGTGTTTTTGGAGTTTTTAACATGTTCTTGAGGCATGTATCTCATGACAGAATGCATGAATAAAGAAAATTAAGGTTTGCAAGTTAAAGTTTGCATTTCTGAGTATTTCTTTATTTGAATTGCTGCAATTCAGGAGAGGAAAAGAGTGCATTTGTGAGGTAAAAAATGGAAATGGCAAGTCAAACTCTCTGCTCTGCTCCATTCCGATTCATCCACTTGAAGAAAATAGATCCATGTACTGTATTTTCTGGAGTACAAGTTCTTTTTAATAGTGTAATCTGGGGATGTGACTTATATTAAGGAGCTGGTTGCCCTTTAGCGGTTGTTTCCCCTAACAACCACTAGAGGGCACTCCATTTTCTTCAGACGGTGCTAGAAGAAGTGTCATCCAAAACAAACATGGAGGATAATCTGATTGTTTCCCTCTTATATCTTGATATTATTCTTATTTACAAATTATAAAGTGCGACTTCTACTCGAGTGTGACTTATATATGTTTATTTTCTTCTTGATTAGACATTTTTTACTTCTGTGACTTGTACTCAGATGCGACTTATACTCCAGAAAATGTGGTACATCTTTGTTTTTCTTATCCAAGCTGGCATCTGGTCCAAAACGGTAATATTAAATTGGGACTGTAAGATAGTGGGAGATTGGGTAAACAGAGAGCTCTCGGTAACAGGGAGTGGGGCGGGATTTTCACAACTCAAAGGTGAATTTCTAATAAACTACTTCCGTTCTACAGAAAGTATGCCCTGGAAAACGATACACGTTTTTGGCTAAAAACTGCGTATTAATAGTGATGAAAATAAATCGAACGATGATAGGAGTGGGTCTATAACACTAAGAGTGGATCCACAGAAAGAAAATTCAAAGAAAAAAGGAAGAAAATAATGTCATGAGAACATGACTTCATCCATCTCTGAGAGGTGTTCTTAATGAGTCTATTAGTGAAATACTTCAAATAAGTAACGATTTGTTTTCGAGGAGAAGGGAAAGGAGAGGAAGAGAGCGATGTACCAGACAAGAAGAATGAAGGGCAGGAGCAGGAGAAATGACTCTTTTGGGAGTGCTAGGCCGTTTCTCAGCTCTCAGCACTTACTGGTTTAGAAAAGGAAATTATCTGTGATGTAGCCATCAAACTCCCTCACTTAAAAAAAAAAAAATGCTTTCACTCATGTTTGCTGTCTGAAAGCAAATATTCTTGTCAATAGATGAGGAGTGGTATCACTATTCTCATGAAATATTTGCATAAAAACAATTATTTTTTCTGTAAAAGGTCAATTTATATTATTTATTTATCCTTCTTCGTGTGCAGAAGTTACCCTGTCCTCTATGACAGTCTTGTTCCACTGGTTTAAAGAAGGTAGATGGAATAAAGAGGAAGCATTTTTCAAAATGTAAGATACTACGCTTGCAGGGCATTTAATTTATAAAACCAAGTAGCAGGGTGTCAGCAAGCTGCACTCAAATCGTTTCAAATGTGAAGATATTAACATATTTCTTATTACAGAAATGATTTCTTCTGGGTTGTGTAGCCCACCAGAGACTTTAGGCAATGATCTATGGTCAGAACAAACCCTGCATCTCTCACTTCCTGCTGATCCACATGAGCTCGTGAAACAAACTGAGGAGAAAATGAGGGAATGAGATATGACAGGGAACGGGAGAAGGAAAAAAAAATTAAAGTAGAAGTCCGTTTTTATCAAACTTGGGAAAAGAATCCATGGAGCCACACTGCCTCCTGTAGGCTAAAGCTTAGACCTTCAGAGTAACACTCTGCTCACAGGTTTAATTACATTTACAGACTTTCCAGCCATCAGCTAAACGTCTCTGCATCTTCATGAGGAAAACTGGATTTGACAGATTTATTTGAGATGAACTAACTCAAAGAAAGAAGTTGTATTTTACCCTCCATTTGTTTTCTGTTCACACCAGGTAATGAGCACGACAGAAATCAGACAAAAACTATAGGATCAGAGTAATCACTTGCTCTGTGGCTGCAGGACAAAAGGCTATGAAAAGTAATAACTCGCGACTGCCGGCAGATCCCATTATCCTTCAGACATAACTGGAAACTTTGCATTTATTTCAAATATAACTCTGCCTCGGGCGATGGTTTTTCATTATCAGCCACTCATTGCATTTACCCAACAGGGATTCTCAAGTAGGGCCAATACGCCTGCATAAAACACTTAGACCTGCCTAATTTCCTTTTTTTTTTTAATCCTTCAAAGCATATAAAGCGGCCCATTTCGCTTGCATGCTCAGATTTAGCGTTGGGCTGATTCCGATGACTGAGCAAAAATGTCTCCCTTAATTTCATGTGTTATGTGTTGCGGACACTTAGCAGCCTACCATTCTGAGGAGAAGCTTGTTTTAGTTTAAAGGGCAACACAACAGCACAGTTGTAGGCTGGGGAGGTGTGGTTTTGATCTGTGATTGACAGGGACAGTGAGGTTAGCTTGTGGTAACATAACCTCTTTATTATGGAGAGTGGTGCTGAGCAAAGTGATGCTAGTAAACTTCCTGTGGAGGTTGAGGATTTTTGTCCTCCTCCTTTTCTCGAGATTATGCTCATGGTCCAGACGAAGCGTCTGAGTTGCAAAATGATGCTTGCATCATAAGCTAATAAATTCTAACGCCTTAAACAAACAAATTCAAGTGAAATGGACAGAGTTTGGTGGATTCAATGCCAATTGCACCAACTGTTGCCCAACTTCCAAGTTCACTGGAATGTTGGAAATACACAAACTAGCTAACAAGATAACGACTGACCGTTACAGAATCAAAGATGGGCGGGGCTTTTACACTGGAGCTGCAGAGTATGGTGACGTGAAAATTCTGAAAAAACGTGGGACTTAAACCAGTTGAACAATCACAAATATCAACTGTAATATCTCCTATCAACCAGTAGGGGGCATCACACAGACAGTTACACCTCATGGGATCCAGCCCTCAGGCTATTATTTCCAGTCCTCAAGATCATTTGGTTTTATTGTTATTAATGGCCCAATATTATCTTGCACTTATTTCTATCTTGTATAATTTTGACAAAACATTTTTATTGAGAGTAAAATATAAAAAAATGTATTAAAGGTTTAAGTTGATTTAGTCCTGACTAATATTCCTGTCAGTTTTTATTCACGTTAATTTTTTAAAGTTAAGTTTTTAAATCTTTAAAAGTTTTGGTTTTTTGCATTTTAGCTTTTAGCTCAGGTGTATTTTGGATTTTGGAGTTTGACACCCCTGGGTTAGACTATAATTCCAGGAATCAAATAAGTTCATCATAAAGTGTTAAAATATGATAAGAATCAACAGACAGCACTTTTAAATCCCCATTTATAGAAGTCAACAGTTCAAAAAAGTTGACTTAGTGTTTGGTTACCCTTTAATATAAATGTGGCACATTTTTACATAAAGCTGACAACTGTAGCAGAAACATTTGATAGACTAGTGTTTTGTTAAGTCTCTATGTTCATCTTGAACTACACTCAAAACACCAAACTTGTACTGTCTTTGTCAGCTTTGATTTATTTAGCAGAAAATAAATGTGTAACGAGTGTCCTAACCATTGTTGAAGGACTAAAGGCGGACAAATTTCAGCGAATCGCACTTCAGGGAGCGTCTATTAGGTGCTCTCTTCCATCGAAGCAACAAACTAAACAAAACCTGCCATTCAGCATGAGCACTCCTGTTTTTCTCTTCCGAAAACCACTGTTTCCATGGCAGCCACACGCAAGTCGCTCCAGCAGCATACTGAGCGCCACACAAACAAAACATGCCGACAAATTCAACTTTTACTCCTCTCTGGGGATTTAGTCAAGATGGGACAAGATTTCTGAAAGGTCCAATTAAGACTCAGCCCCAACAAAGCTCAAACATCATCTTAAAAGAAGCGACGACATTAAAAAAAAAAAACATTTCTATCAAACTTCTACAAACATTTGAGGTGTGAATATCCTATTAAACATCTATGAGAGCTCTGAAGGCGCTTTCACTCATTACCAATATTTTGTCAAAGCCCACAACACCCCACACGGTAACCAATCTGTAGTACAGAAATACAATTAATATGCAGATCTTCTGCTGTCCTTCCCACCCTCTGGGAACTGTCAAAGGAGAACAGTTCAAAACCGCTGGACTACAAAGCCTGTTGTGAACTGATGGATCTATAATACCCTCCTCTGCCAGGAAAGCACAGCTGGGCGACTGTTCAAAACATCCTTTTCAATTCTCTTACACCCCCTTATCCCTACCTTGCACTCACACGCTCAGAGTTCATCCTTCATGTGACAGCAGATCTACTGTTGTGTGTTGGGGGGAAAGCGGTGATTGAGAGGCTTTCAAAAAAAAAAGAATGACAGAGGGGTAAAGAAGGGTAAAGACTGGCAACCAAAGCAACAATTCTCTGCACATCCACTAAAGTGAGTGTGTGTGGGGGGGGGGGTGTTACGACCGGCTATGATGGGAAGTGACTTTGATGGAGGCAGAGTTGCTTTGGGAATAGACCTAATTTCACAAACCGTTGCACTGCGAGTGAAACAAGAGAGTGTGTGTTTTAAAGGAGTATGGCCCGTTTAAGAGTCTGTAATTACCTCATCGCACGGAAATAAAAAGAAAAAAAAATCAGTCAGTAAAGTAGAAGAAAAAAAAAAAAAAAAAAAGACATCGGGGAGGTGAAAACTCCCAAAAGGGGGAGAACATATAACACGTTTATTTGCAGTTCTTTATTTTTTTAGGCGAAAGTACCAAAAAAAAAATCACTCTTAATCTATTATAAAGAACTTGTAGTCATTGCGCTTATAAGAGGGACAGTGCTACTTTAAAAAAAAAAAAAAATTGTTACTTTTGACATGTTTGCATGTATTTCTTCTGTAAAAGCACCAGTTGTGACTACAATTCTGAAGAAATGTGAAAGGACATTTTTAAATGCAACAGTCTGCAGATTTATTTTCATATTTGTGTGTGCTCCATGCAATCTTCCCTCTCCTTCTCTTTTTCCATGCTGTTTTTCAATCCTTTGCACTGCAGGAGGCCAGTAGAGCTGATCCAGTTTTACGATTTCCCCCTTTAATTCCAGGTGTGCGTGTTTGGATGTTTTGAAGCCTCTCTTCTGTGCTTTTTTTTCTTCCTTTTCACGTGACTTCTTTTTTTCCACCACAGTATTGCTCCTGCTAACGTCCTAGTGTGGATCAGACTGCCGTCAAGACACAAAACTTCTTCATTTTTGTTTTTACTACTCAAGTTAGGCAAACCTTTGCGTTAAAGTGTACCAAAATGTAATATAAAAACCAAAAAAATGCGCTCTTATCTTGGCTGTATGAAGCTTGGCTCTAAAAATGCTCTTTAAAGAGCAGCTCAGGTTACCATGCTATCGCAATGATCTTCATCTTGATTTAAGAAAAATATCTGTAGTCTCACATCAGGGGCGGAGCTACAGGGTAACAGGGTGGGGGGTGGGGGTGGTAGCAACCTAATAGTTGCTGAAAATGTTCAAGTTTGAATGGCATCTCTAGCTGAAAGTATGTGATAGTTCACAAGTTTCAAAGTGCATAAAGTTTTTAAAGGATTTGAGCAAATTATCATTCATTTTCTATGGGGTATATTTTGTTCAATATTTCAAAAACTTTAAAGTTTATTAATACCAAAAGTACAAGCAGTAATGTTCTGAACGAGCTGTATGTTTGGCTACCAAGATTGTAGAAATTGCTGAAAGTGTGATTGAGTTTTCATGTGCAAAAAAATGTACAGAAAGGAGCAGGAGAGTCACTATTGTGTGAACAAATAAAACAACACACTCACCAGGACTTTGGTTGTCCAAAGTGCAGATAGTTGATACTGTAGAGGTCCATGTCCTCAGTGTGCCATGCAAAGGTGGTTTTCCACATGCCAAAGTACAAATACGGAGTATTGACCCCTTCGATGACAATGCCACACTCCTGCTCTACCATGTCCAGCAGAGTGTTGAGGTGGCCGATGTTCCACTCTTGGATGTCCTTAAAAAAATGTTTTTAATAAGCATAAAAATCCACTCAACATAGCGCCACAAGATGGTGCAGAAGTTCCATTCACCAAACATCTTCTGAGCATTTCTCCTTTTTTGGATCACATTAGTAGAAGATGAAAAAAATTTTATGCAAGCATGAAAGTTTAAAAATAATAAAAAAAAAACTTTCTGAGATTTTGATATTAATATATTTACTATCAATTCATATTCCAACAAAACCAAAATAAAATAAAGATGTTCATGTTGGAAAAAATACAAACTACTGTTTACATTATCATTGAAACTTCAAACAACTTTATTTTACCTTAAACTTAGTTTACAACATATTTAATCAGATCCTTAAAATAACTAAGGCAGTCTTAGAGTTAGCATGGCAAAATATAAATCAATATAAATGCTTACTCCTGCTGAAGAACTAGGAAGGGGTAAGAACAATTCTCACCTCATCATATATGGATCCACCAACATCAGCGCCATAGATGGGCGACACAAAAGTCAGGTTCTTCCAGTACTTTCTCTCCAGATCATCAAAGTCTTTGTGACGTGGCGTGCAGTACCTAAACAAGCAAGACGATTTGTTTGAGACAGCCAACCAGAAACCACCACTTCAAGCAGAAATTTAATAGCTTTTAATTGAATATTTTTGGCACAAAATGAAACTCAAAAAGTATATTCACAACAGTTTTCTCATTTACATTGAAACTTCATAAAGATAATTTAGGTTATTTTTTTTCTCAAAATAATTCTGATTGTAATAAAGAAAAAGGAAGGTAAAGGTTCAGCGACATCTTTTTAGTTGACTTTTATTGCAAAATCTATGTAGCCACTAGATGGCAGAAATACATTTTCAAAGAGAAAGACCCACAAGTTAAACTAAAGCTGACATTTCTTTACTGCTTTGCAATTAAACTAAAACAATTAAATAGATCTATCCTTTTTAATCCCCAATTAATTTTTTATTAGTTTTTAGGATTTTTTTTTAATCAAATCAAACTTTATTTATAAAAGAGCGCTTCTCATGTTTGTGCAGCTCGAAGCGCTGTACAATTAAAAACATAAACAAGCAAATAAATCAATCAGTAAAAAAAGAGAGAAACCCAGTCCACCCTCTTCCCATCCCTCCCACCATAAACACACACAGACATGACCCCACAAACAATGAATACTTAAATGAATACTTAAAGAAGTTTATAAAAAAAAAAGCAGGGCTTGGCTCTGCTGTGAAGAAACAGTATTTTGGGGATCTATTTATACCGGGAGCCAGCTAAGCTACAGGAACATCGCCACAGTGCCCACCCAGACAGGGACAGCAGTGGGGTCCACTCCACAAGTGGCAAAGTCAGACTCCGATCACCCCTGAAGGGGAAATTGTGGTGTTCTCGCTTCTCTTTAACTTTTTTTTTTTTGTTCCTGTTTTGATAACTTTATGACTTCATGTGTGCAATATGCAAAGTAACTTAACATCCTCAAAGACAAAAGATTTTGGTTTACTCATGCAGGTCTTTAACGTGAAGGTAAAAATTAAAAATGTATTTGAGATCTTTTATGGGCTTTAGTGATCTCTAGCTGTGTTTACAGGGGCACAAGCAATTGGAATAAGCACCTGATCAAAATAAAAATGTGTTGTGCAAACACGACAATCTGACTCATTTGGATCAAAATCTCCTTCCGATCAAGATAGGTGGGTTGTGTGCGAATAGTCACTTAAGAACTTAGGAACTCATTACTTCTTCTATGGCTGTTTTCTGTATTTTAGTTAGTTCTGCACATGTCAAAACGATATGTTCCGATGAAAAGTGTGGCGTATGTAAACGTTTGTTCCTATCAGATAAAGTTTTTCAAGGTCCATGTGCACAGTTCAATTCTAATCCAAACTTTGATACAATTAAATACATTTTTGCACATGTACAAACAGCTTGTTGTGTATAATGGATATATTAAAAATACACCAAAGTGTTCATTTATGACGGGAGACTCGGAGTTGGAAGTATCGATCTTACTTCTTGCTGTTGGCCAGCTTGCGGAATTCTCCAACTGTCATGGATTTCTTCTGTATGTTGTACTGAGTGAACAGGCCTGACTGACCAGTCACAACCTGCATGATGGGGGCTGGTATCACCATCTCTTCAATGGTGTCATAGGACTTCCTTGGCTTCCAGCCTTCTGGAGGAATCACCTGGACACACCCAAAGAGATGTAATAAAAAATATGAAGAGAAATTAAATTTACTCTGATTTGTGCAAAAGTAATTCTTGATTCGCAACCAATATAATACATTTTATGCATAAGTAAAAAAAATTAAAAATGTAAAAAAAAAAATAGACAAAATACAATTTACACATACACAAATTAAAATAACAGCTACACATGCAAATCTTTAAAAATTGAGCACGAATCACTTGTTACGCACGCACAAAACCTCAGTTACGGACAAATCTGTGGTGAGACTTATTTAATGTATTAGAGATTCGTCCGTGAGTGATGCATTTAAATACTACAAGAATGCTCATTGGCTGCACGGTGGCACAGTGGTTAGAGCTCTTGCCTTAGAGCAAGAAGGCCCAAGTTCAAATCCTGGCTGGGGGATCAGAAACACCAACTGGGGACCTTTCTGTGTGGAGTTTGCATGTTCTCCCCGTGCATGCGTGGGTTCTCACCGCGGGCTCCAGCTTCCTCCCACCATCCAAAAACATGCTTCATAGGTTAATTGGTTACTGTAAATTGCCCCTAGGAGTGAATGTGTGTGTGAATGCAGCCCTGCGACAGACTGTCGACATGTCCAGGGTAAACCCTGCCTTCGTCCATCAGCAGCCGGGTTAGGCTCCTGCGGCCCCGAAAGGGACAAAGCAACTAAGGAAAATGAATGCACAAATGCTCATTCAACAGTTTAATCAGCCATTTCAAACTTCAATTGTGAATTTTATCTGGGGAAACTTGACATTTTCCAACTTTCCCAAACAAATATGGCTGATGATTAATATAAAAAAAGTCTTAAAAAGCCTTTTTAAATCACTTATTCCTTCTGAAAATGATAACATTAACCAGAAAAGAGCGCTGCACCGCCAGCTATCTCTATGACATCAGAACCTAGGACAGAGCCCTGTGTCGGAGGCACTTTCAGGGGAGCTGCTGCAGATAGGAAATGCTCTTTTCTGGAAAATACTTTTATTTAGGAAGGGATAAGTGTTTTAAAAACACTTATTTAGACTTTCTTATTTTAGGCTAAATATCGGGAATATCTGTTTAAGCAAGTCAATGTCAACGGCTGATAAGAAAACACTGATGACTGAGCATTCTAGTAGTACTTAAACGCATCACGGACGAATTTCAGAGACGTGAAATAATCTCACGTAACAGAGGTTTTGTGTGTGCATAAAAAATGTTATGTGCGCAGCATTTAAAGATTTCCATGTGTAATTAGTTTCAAGCTGTGTCATTTTACTGTTCATGAGTAAATTGTATTTTAATCATTTTATATTTCATAATTTTTTTTAACTTATGGACAATCTATTTTATGAGATCCAAATCAAAAGTTACGCATGCACAAATCCAAAGTTAACCACAAATCAAGAATTAGGCACTCATAAATTGAGGTGATTCTTATTGCTCTATATATAAAAATGTCAAGAGGTCTTTTTAGTGCATACCCCATTGTGACTGACAAAATAAGTTTAACAGTACATGCATATCATTATGTGTTGTGGTTTGCTCCTCACCTTTGCCAGACCAGCACGGTGAGCTCCTTGACTCTCCATGTAGACGATATATTTGGCAAAGTCTTTAAACTCCTCCATCGTGGGCCGGAAAGTCATGATTTTACAGCTGGGGTTCTTGGCAGTGAATGCTGGCTGGGGAGGCAGTGGGGGTCCCAACAAAGGGGCTATGGGGGGTTCTGAAATAGAAGCAGGTTCTGGAGGTATCTCTGGGTCTGCAGTCAGAGCCGGGGGAAGCTCTGAAGCAGTATTCTCTTGTGAGGTCTTCGTGGTATCGGGGGTTTGAGCACCTGATGGTTGCTGAACAGGAACATGTTCTTGAGCTAAACCTGCGCCAAATGCAGGAGGAGGGGGTTGGGCTGGGACAGGGTCAGGGGGCGACATCGTATCCAAGGGCATGTCAGTCGCCATTGAGCGGATTGCAGGTGAGCCTACAGCAAAAAAGATACACAGTCAAAAAATATTCCCCTTTGCAATGTTCACACTGATTACAAAAGATAATACATTTGAAAAAAATGACAACTAAGAGCGCAGAGGAATTTATACAAAGACATATGGTTCAGTTTCAATTAATCTCTTACTCACAAGCGAGATACAAGTATGAATTTGCTGCAAATATATAAATAAAATGTAAAGTGCACAGTAGGGGTGTAACAGATCACAAAACTCACGGTTCGGATCGTGTCACGGTTTTAGGGTCACGGTTCGGATCATTTTTCGGATCAGTGAAAAGTTAAAAAAAAGCAACAAAAAAACAATAGAAAAGCTAAATTAATTTTTGAAAATACTTCAAATCATATATTCAATAACCATTTAAAATACGTCACAAACAATATTTATATATGCAACATTAAAACATTTGGTCATTGGAGCCTATTTATTAAAACAAAAAATATTTAAACGTCGAACACAAACAAAATGCTAAAACATGTAGTTTCTGATTAAATTTGCATGTCTTAAGACCAAATCTACAAAAACTGAAGGAACAGAATGCTTAAAAATAGTGTTGAAAATACCAAATCTATCTGGATTATCCCTTAAACTGAAATCATAAATTAAAACAGTTACAATTATTTTTTGGTATTAATTGTTTTATTGAAACTAACTGTGGGAACATTTAAATGTTTTAAATAATAATTATCTGTGAAACGTGGCACGTCCGCGCCAGCTTTTCCTGGTGATTTTTGGCATCTTTGGCTTGCCATACGATTGTTCCGTGACGCCCCCGGCAAGTCTCTTACAAAGAAGCAGCTTTCTCCTGTGCGGGACAGTTGCAGCTTTTAACTGGGAGATTCTTTGAACCCAGTAATGGAAACGTGTACCGATGCTTTTATTCAGCTCTTAAAATTAAACAAACCTGATATCTATCGATCCGCGTCCTTCATTATGAAGTCGAATAAAGTTTTTGACAGAAGCTCCTCCCACACGCAGCTTCAGGTGAACAGGCTTTAAGATAACCGTGAAGAACTACTTTAGTGCTTGTCAAAACAGAGGATTTACATGAATTTGACGAGAATTCCATTCGATGTGAACGGACAATTGTTTTAAATTATGCTAGCGCATGTGGGGGGTGGGCGTTGGAGCGGTCCGCGGTACACACGTGTCCTGAACCAAGGCTTCTGATCCGTACGGACCACGGGTTTTCCGTGATCCGTTACACCCCTAGTGCTAAGAATATTAATATTGACAATCTTCAAAATAAAGGCTGAGCGAGACTTCTGTCTGGATGATAAAATAATTGTGACAGTCATCAAACAAAGCACCGGCATGCTAGTTGTGGGGAGCTTAGCATTAAAATTAAGATTGGGAGTTACATAAATTTATTAATAAATTCCCTCAATGGGAACCAGATAAGCTTGCAAATCAAAACCAATTCCCGAGCAAAAGCCAAGTGCCAAGTCTTGGAGGGACAAGAACAGTCATGACTTATAATTAAAGTTTAATTGACTTGTTCAACTGTCGTGTCCGATACGGACAGCAAAAAATATCAACATGTATTGTCATAGTCTTAAATGTTTAAATTCACTAAGTTATTCCATTGTAGTTCCTGTGCATACCAATAAGTTGAAACTTTTAGCATCATTGTTCTTGACATAAAGAATCAAACACAAGATGATGGGATGATTGGAGAGCAGATTTTTGAAAAGACTGAAACTGATTACTTTCTGAAATCATGTTTATCGGGGTAAAAACTCAAACCAATATTTTTTTTTTTTTACACAGAGATGAAGAACAATAAGGTTCAGACAGGAAAGGAACAACTTTTTTGGTCTGTGTTTACTTGTTCCAAATAGAGCCATCAAACATTATCTTGTCTCGGTTTGGACCATTGACTGTACACATAGGAACTGGACAGAGCCACCCCTCCCTTCTCGTGTTCCAAATAGGAAGTACCCACGGGTTGCAAAAAGGCCAAATAGACTTCTATTGAGAAATAGACAGTTATTTCTCAGTCATTTTATTTGTCAGGATACTCATTCTTGCTCTGATGCATTCTTCTTAATATCTCCTTTCTAACCCTATCTTTAAGGATTTTTATTTTATTTTATTTTTTCATTGCAAGTACATTAAATTATAAACTGACCAATCAGATGTCTCAGTAAAAGCATGTGGTGCCTGCTGACCTGCCTCAAGTGTTTGACAGCTTCTCCCGTGCTTGCTTTCAATGTGGGGGTGTGGACTTCAACAAGCCGGAACAAGCTCACTTATGATTGGCGACTGTTGTTCCTCTAAAAATGCGACTCAGACCAATCGCTGTCGACGGGTTGCAATCGTTTGCAACATGGTGGTAGACGTATCAGGAAGTAACAGCGAAGGCACTGGGCTAATTTTGCAAGAGCTAGAGGTACGGCATTTCCTATGGGGGACCTCAACACTTGTTATGTCCAGTTCCTATTTATACAGTCAATGGTTTGGGTAGAATTACAGGAATTCAGGGTCATCATGGAAAAGCACAAAAGAACAACGTGTTAGACCCCAACTGATGATTTTTAAACCGGATTTGTTGTATCAGCATCATCGTTTAACGTGGATAAAATATATGCCAAAAGTCAAATTGCTTTGAATTATTTTGGGTGCATGTTTGGAGCACCAAAAATCCATGAATAATGCTATTTAGGTCATTTTCTTGGCTTGGTTTGTAGGTAAGTCAATTTCTTAAAACTAAAACCAAACTCAAGTCTGTAAGAATGTATTTGCCATGTATTCTTATTGCCGAATCAAAGAGAAAGATGCAGAAAAATATAGTCCCAATAATCGAATCTACTTTTGGTATAGCTACCAGGAACAAAACTAACTTATTGGGTTCTGCAGTAAATTAGCTCAAGAAATAGGTTCACAAAACCAAAGAACACCAGAACTGGAGCAAGGTGTTAACACAAACACAACAGCATTTAGTAAGGATAGATTGCTTTCTTGTTCATGAGTTCTCGAGAACCCGAAGAAGTTGTAGTGCCATTAAGAAATTGGGCAAGCCCTAAGAAACAGTCTGGGTAATTCATGCTCTTTCCCAACAACTCATTTGACAAATTCCACTATTAAAGCAGCGAATTGAAACCATCTTAGCAGCCAGAGTTTCAGCAGCACAGTTATCATATTGATTTTCTTGCATCCTGTTCTAATGACATCAATTACTACTCTTTGTCATAAAGCTTTTTCACATGTGTGTTCCCTCATTTATCCATAAATGACCCGATGTTTTAAAGCAGTAAAACCCCTCGCTACACACTTTATACTTTTAACAATATTCTCTCTTGTGTAAAGTTCAAACCTTTCAAGTAAGTTTAATGCAATAAAATAAAACCAAACATCTACTCACAATCAAAGACTGAAGTAGGTTTGAATAGCTGCATGCATTCTGTACAGGAGACACAGCAAGGAAGAGACTGACTGACAAGGTAAACAGCGACAATGCAAAAGGTGGGACCACTGTATTCAGAACGATGAGACCAGGCCTATAACTGTACTTGCTGTTCATGTATCCACTTTAGAGACTTTGTCTAGTAAATGTTTGTTTCCTAGAATACTTAGCTAATGTACAAGTAAAGTGTTCTTCCAGCACATCTTGGTGTTCCAGAAAAACCAGGGATGTAGATACCAAAGCTACTATCTTGCCAAACTCGTCAGTGAAAATGATGTGGGATGGAACTGTGTTGATGTGAAAATAAAGAGCAAAAATAAAAAGCTAAATGTTCAGGTGAAGATAAAAGGTCCACAAGACCTGATGCTATGACTTTCTACTTCCCTGCAACCCCATAGTATTTTTTTTCTAGCTGCATGTCTTTAGGATTTACATTTACTTAAGTTTCTGCAGTCAAATTTAAATTGTATACTTTCACATAGATCCAAGCCAAAGCACAGGATTGTGTTCTCCAATGCAACTGGGATCTAGAAGAGGTTTAACGGCTCAATCGAGAACTGAAGAGGTCACTCTTCTGGATAAACGTGTTTAAGAGCAGCTGAACACAATCCTGTGTTCATACAGATAGCTGGATTTGTTAAGTTTTCAGTTGGCAGATCTGTCAGCTATGACAAATGATTTCTCTATTTCTTTGAGTCTCAGTTCTTGCTCTTAAGATTCTAACACTAGAAGCTTCATTTAGAAGCAGCTAAATCCTGTAGACCACATGTGTCAAGGCCCGAGGGCCGAATCCGGCCCTCTGGGTAATTATATCCCACCCTCCAGATCATTTTATTGTATTGTAATTAATGGCCTGATGTTATCTCGCACTTATTTCTAACTTGCATACTTTTGACAAAATATATTTTTATGGAGAGTAAAATATAAAAAGTTATTTAAAGTTAAAATTGATTTATTCTGGAATAATATTCCAACCTATTTTTATTCATAGTAATGTTAAAAAGTTACATTTTTAAGTTTTAAAAACTTAGTTGTAGTGTGTTCAATAAATGTTTATCCAGTTCGGCCCGTGACCTAAGGTGTGTTTTGTATTTTGGCCCCCTGTGTGATTGAGTTTGACACTCCTGTTGTAGAGGATGTCTGCAAAAGCTAGTTTGCTTGTATCACACATCTGCAGGCCATCCAAACTCTGACCAGGCTAAATACACCCTTAACCTTAGTACCTGTGTAGCGGCTTAAGATTTATAGAGAACAACCAGCCAGTCTCTATAGTATCAATAATAGTATTTTAGTTCAAAAAATGAATGCTACTTAACCAGGTTAAAAAATGACTGATTTTTTTTTTCTGTATTACCTTTGGATTTAAATTTATTCCTAGTTTCTATGCTTGAGTTTTAACCATTGAAAGAAATTCTTACAAGAATTGAAATTTTAACTTTAAGAGTACTGCAAAATTCTGGTTATTTAAACTTCTGCACTTTTTTTTAGGACTTACCCCGGGCTCACACCACTAGCATTAAAGCCCCGATGTGTTGCGGGAGCGGTCTAGCTACAACCGACGGCTCATACTAGCTGCTGGTCGGCTGCAGCCACAGGTTCTGCTGCCGACCTCGTAAAACTCCAAACTCACACAGGTTCACGCTAAACTCCCCTTTGATCGTTGCGGTTCAGCTGTGTCGTCCGACGAAATTTGAACCAAACGAAATGGATTTCCTTTTTCCAGTGGGATTTCCTTTTGCACTTTTAAAGTTACGTAAAGACTGCTGCGCTCGCATCGGTACTGAAACGCTAGTGGCGTGAGCCCGGGGTTATTTGTGAATTGACGAGGAAAGCCTACATAGCAAGTTGAAGCAAGTTGATAGAAATTACAATTCAAATTTTTTTTTAACCCTTAAGAGTCAAGGGTACAACTGCCCATATTTTAGTCAAGTTTGAATTTGTCTTTAAATTTTCCCCTTATATTTATAATTGTTGTTTTAATTATTTTCAAAACATAACTTTGACTAAAACATTCTTAAGCTTATTCTAAAAATCATGCTTAAACAACTTTTAAACTTAAAATGTGATGCGTTACTTAAAAAAAAGCTGTGAAAAAATAATGCAAACAACTAACGTAAATGAAACATTTTACATTTAAATGCAGCCAATATCCTATGAGGTTTTGGATTGCTATTCCTACATGTTTCAAATTAAGAGTTGTGACTCATTCTATGCCCCTCTCAAAAATACTTTTTTTTTTTTTCCCAACAAGAAAGTTTACATTTTGCCCAGCAACATAGCCATACACAACTTTTGTACATAAAAATGCAGTCAATATTTTTATCTGCTTTTTTTAAACAACTATTTCTATTCACAATAGGATACCACACAAATGATTTGTGCCATTCCAAAAAGCAATTTCTGTCCTGCTGTACACACAGCTAGATTACAGGCCTGACACTTCCAGCTGCGTTCTTCCTGATTTGAGTCAGACTTTGTTGGAGTTCTTGTCAGCATCTGTGACAATGCCCACCGGAATGTGTCCACCCCTCCTGCTCTAGGGAACACCTCTCTTGTCCACACCACAAAGCTGACACTCTATCTCCACCAATAAGTCTGTGTGTAGCTGTAGCTCATCTCACACCAATTCTCTATAAACACGCAAAATCTCATATCGTCCCTTGATAAACTAATCTGTGATTTTTTTTTCTTTTATGAATTAAGGGGAAATTTCACACACTTTGCTTGCAAGAACTCCCAGCTTTCAGCGACTTCCAAAGTGTCAGATCTACAGGTAAACACATGGAAAAAGAAAATCTAAAACATAAGTAAAAGCACATGTGGTATTTAGTTTGAACCCACCATTTTAAAGACCAGCTGAAATAGACAGTGAGCTCATCTTTAAATGGCCAGAAATGCCCATTAAATTTTATATACATTAACTACTTGCAATAAATTCACAATGCCCCCTCCCTATGTGTTTCAAATAACACTTTTTCCTATCATCAACTGGAAAACAATAATAAATTATCAGGAAAAAAAAGCAAACAAACCAAAAATCTATCATGAAATCCTTTAATCTCACCAAGCTTCCCAACAGAAACTTTGTGACTTTGATTATTTTATTATCCAAAAACTGCAAACTATTGTTTGATTTTGCATGTGTTTACATTACAATGACAAGCTTAAGGAGAGTAAGGGGTTAAGTAAATGGTCCACTTTCAGTCACACAATGAAGCGACTATCCACAAAAATATTGTAAACAATGTAAATTAAATTAAAATAAACAATTCTTGCAGACTTTTTTCTCAGTTTCCCACAGCCCAAGGTTCTACATGTTGTACTTTTAACAATGTTTCAGTGTTCACACTTTTTTTTGTTAGTTTGTTTTTTTCAAAAACGACAAACAAAAAAATATTTCAATGGAAATATGCACTTTTCTTTTCATAACTACAAAACCAAAGGTTAAAACTCGTCTTAACCTATGAATTTAAAGCAAGGAAAACTAAAATGAAATTCTAAAAACTTAAAAGCATGTGGTAGAATCCACCTTCAGAGCAGGGATCACCCTTTATCTTCTATGGACTGCCAGGATTCAAAGTATTCAAATTAGGAGACAAATGCCTTGCCCAGTAACAAGAGGCCAAACGATAAATACTCGCTGCTAATACACTAATTTTGAGAAAAGTTACTCCAAGTCTCAAGCTTTTTTATTTTATTTATTTATTTTTAGTAGAACTAGTTTTATCATCGGATGGGAGACCACATGACCCTCCAGCTGTCCAAAAACACAACAACAACGGAGCCTGCGCGTGCACCCTCAACTCCGGGCCTTTAACTCATTTCAGTTTTACATGAAACACATTTCAGGATTAAAATAATAATAATAATACATCGAAATTATTATGGTCAACTACACTTTAAGCAATTCGTTGGGTACTTTTGGTTTCGTATACTGAAAACACCCTCCAACGAATGTCTGTGTGAATTACTACCTTCATCTGCTAGAGGGGACATTAGCTTTGCACAGCTGACAGTAGCTGCTACCATTTTACTCATAAAATGTACCGAAACGGCCGCAGTAGGACAGCCAAAAAACGCTTGAATGACTTCCATAACCAATACAATATGTGTGTTATATACGTTTGCAAATCAATCGATTCAATTCCTAGCAAAAAACTGCAAAATATGTTAACCGTATTTTATTTGCTAGCCTTATGCTAACTGAAACCTTATTTGCATTTAAATAACACACACACATACAACACCACCGCGGCAGTAAAAAAGACAAAAATAAAAACGTTGCAGTCACTATTACCCGGGCGCAAAATCATAATATAGTACATTACCTCCTGCAGTTTGGTGGCGTTCTCGTTTACTTTCCTTAAATGGCTTGGTTTCGTTCTGTTTAGCTTCTATGAGACGATTTTCTTCTAGCATTAGCTACCTTCGGCTACGAGGATTTACGCCTTGCGATTGGTTGACTTCTAGTCTTCCTCATGACGGAAATCTAGTAATCTGATTGGCTCAGAGTTGATGGACGTTAAAATTATCCAATTAAAATAAAATAAACTAAAAAAAATATTAAGATGGTTATCGAGAGCCAATGAGTGGCCAAACTCTAAGCTAACACCACGCCACGCACGTACACAAGTGTCGGGTTCGGGAATTCTATTACTTTGTTCCCAAGTTAAATCAAATGACAAGTATCCACCGTTACTCATCACCACTTTGCAAGTCTCAACTTATTTAACAAATTGCAACTTTTAAAGGAAGAAATCTAAAGTAGGTCAATAGTTTTGTTCCGCATCGAGTTGATGAAAAAAATATGTAGGCCAAATAGAGGGGAAAAAAGAAAAATAAGGAGACAACTACTTCACTTTTTATTTATTTTTTTATTGAATAACATTGAAAAAATGATTTAAAAAAAAAAAAAAAAAAATGTTCAAACAAGCAAGGAGTTTTCAATCTATGGATCTAAAAAAGCTAAAAAAAAAAAAAAAAAAAAAAAAAAAAAACAAAACAAAACAAAAAAATTAGTAAATATACATTTTCCAGTCTATGCTAACGGTTGTTGGCATCACTATACAAAAATTGCTTACGAGGGATCAAACACTGCTGCTGGTGGAGTTCAATCAAAAACAAACGAACAAAAAAAAAGTACTGGCATGAGCAATATATAAACTCAGCAGAAATACAACATTTTAGGAACATTTGCGGTTAAACTTCAAGCGTTTGCTTCTTGTTTTTAGGCATAATCAAGCAAACCAAGACAACAGTCTGAACGGCAAAAGCAAATAAAAGCAATCATCTTTAGAAAAGCACAAGAAAAAAAGTAGCTTTAAAAAATGTTACTGAATTGATAACGTTTTTTTTTGTTAAAATACCGAAAAATAATTATAATAATTAGGGTGAGGTCTGTTTACATTGTAAAGCATTTTCTTTGGACTAATTTAACACTAGGGTCTTCCACAAAAAGATCACTTTTTGATTCCATTAAGTTGCTTTTGTCATGAAATTCATCATCTATTCAAATCTAAGGGAATATTTAGAACCCCCAAACATATAAATTGAGAAGTCTAATGATGACACAAAAATGGATGACACTTTTCCCTAATACGACACCTCCATTCAAAATATTCAAAGGATAAAAAGCAAGAGTCGGTCTGTTCTGTTTGTAATTGCACGTTTGGTGTAACTTGTGTTTAATGGAAAATTGATCACAAAAGTGCAATTTTGGACTAATTTTTTGGACCCATGACACTTCTCAAATGCATTTTGGTAAACGGAAAATGAACAAAACGTGAAACCAGTAACTTTATACAAAACGGCATCTCTATAAAGCTGGGTGTTCAGATAAATGTGCTAAAAAGAGATAATTTTAGTAAACTGAACCAAAAAACAAAACAAAAATGGCCTAAAAGAGATGGTGGTACAGTCCCAACTGGAATTTTAATTTATCAATGAAAGATAAACATGGCAAAACTGGTATCATTTAAGATCACAAATATTGTAGTTTTATAATCATAGAAAATATATTAAGAAAAACTGATTCTTTATTGCCTCTATTGAAGATGGTCCATACGCTTGACATCGCGTTTCCTTAAGGGCCGAGTATGAAGAATCAATGATCATCGCCCGTTGTTGTATCCGGGGAAAAATTGACTTAGAACGTCTTGGAGAGATGTGTTGACAGTCATGGAGTAGTTTTTGCCCAGATCGTGTCTGCAGGCCGGGCAGGTGTAAACTTCTGCCTTGAAGGATCTTTGAAGGCACTCCTATAGAGGAAAAAAAAAGTGATGTAATGGTATTGCTAAAAATAAGTAGTTTGATAACTCCTTCAGGTATTGATGGGATGTTGGCAACGATTACAATTCCAACAAAGTAAATTCTAGAAAGATCCATTTTCAAACCACATCTTTACATTGGTGTGAAGTTTTACTGGACAATAACGTTTATTATCAAAAATGTGTTATCAATCAGTAAAACGTATAAAAAAAAAAAAAATTCTTTTAATCACATTTCATCTTTTTTTTAATGACCATGGTATGAGCAGAAGAAAATGCTCTACCAGGTGTTCATAACACGGAAGAAACCACCCGACACAAAGATGAAATTAACATGATTAAAAAAATAACAGTAAAATATGTGTAACTAATTAATCGCGATTCATTAGATAATTTGACAGCTGCACTAAATATTACCGCAAACCCCCTGCATTCAATTAATTTACATTATTAAGTTCATTGTCAGTTCATTCATTTAAAGTTGTATTTATATTTCCTTTTTAAAATCTACTTTAGAAAAGTGAATACAATCCTACAATTAACTACTAAAAATGTTTAAAAAAAAAAAACTTAATAGAAATATTATTCTGAAAAAAAAGTTTAAAAAAATACCATTCATTTTATGGATCATTTCTGCATCTTGTAAATAAAATTCTGCCAATAGTATTTTGTTTCAAAGTGAGATCAGATGGTTTTTACAAACACAGCATCAACTATTGAACTTATAACTGATTGTAAACTGACTGGCTGTAAAAAAAAAAAAAAAAAAAAAAGAAAACACTCATAAATAAATAAATATAAAAATAAGTCCCTTACCTTGCAAACATTGTGTTGGCACTCTGTGGTGACTGGCTGGAAGACCACTTCCTGGCAGCAAATGCAGAGAAAAACTTCTTCAACTTTGTTCAAGAATTTCTGAAGGAGAGAAAACAAGCAAAGATGTTAAAATCTCACAAATCTGAACCGTATGTTTTTCATAAAAACACACACCTGGAAAAAGAAAATGCAACTTAACACTTGAAAAAAAGTTAATTAAATAGTATGCAGTGATTGTTAAATATTCAAGTTTAGAAATCTCCTTTAATAGAGACAAATTTGCATTGCTGATGGTCAGGAGGTTTGTTTGTAATCAACCAATTAAAATAAGTTAAAAATGACTAAAATCACCTATTATTCAATGGCATATATTGTAACTAGACTATAAAGTAATGCTGTAGCTTCTGATCTTAAAACAGGGAAGTTGAGGAACAAGATTTTATTACCAAAACGGTTAAGTCTGACCAAATGCAGAGATCTTCAAAAAGATGTAATTAAGTGGTAGTCTGCTTTTTTATTTATAGAAAAAAAATATATATATATATAAATCTTGAATAAAAGGGGTTTGATGCAAGCTTGAACTGATTTTTGAAATATTCAGTTAAATAGATTAGTCATTTTCATGTAATCTTGTAATGTTAAAGTAGCCGTCATCAATGAAG
Organism: Oryzias javanicus; assembly: GCA_003999625.1. NCBI lineage: Eukaryota > Metazoa > Chordata > Actinopteri > Beloniformes > Adrianichthyidae > Oryzias > Oryzias javanicus. The sequence goes on along the minus strand of CM012440.1, from coordinate 9,567,044 downwards.
TTTTAAAAGCTTTTCTGCTGGTATAAATAAAGAGATGTCCTCACTGGTCCCAGAGACAGCGACTCCATGGCTTCATCCCACAACTTCTTGTTCTGCTTGTCGCTCTTGATGAGACTCTTTTGCTGTTGGGACAGCTTGTAAACTTCCACCTTGATCTTTTTAGGCGACTTGGCTGGCGAGGACTTGGCTGATTCTGAAAACAAACAAAAGAAAGACGTTCATTTTTTTTTTTTTTTTAGTCATGGGGAACACAGTCAGACCTCAAACTGTAATCTGCCACCTGCACCTGGAGATTCTCATCACTTCCTAAACGTGATCACAATACATGCTACTGAAACCCCAGCAAGCATGGGTGCTTGGTTTTAGGGCGACATGCAGACAAATTCAGAGGACATGCGTGAGTTTGTGAACATACCGCTGGCCTGGGATTTTCTCTTTCTCTTCGTCTTGGTGGGTGTTGGTTCCTCATCTACTTCATTCTTGTTCTCCTTTTCCTTCTGGTAACCAGCAGGATACTGTAGAAAAGAAAAAAACCAAAAAATAAAACTTAAAAATTGAGCCAATCAATTTAAAATTTTACTGTAAGCTTTCAAAGGGCATTTTATGGTCCGACCTGCATGACCAGGCCAAGCTTCTTGATGCGCTCTTTGCCATCTCTGGTCCAAGGGGCAGGCTCATCATCATCACGCTTCAGCAGGTAACGCCACACCAAAAAGCCAGACTTGCCTTTGTCTGGCCAGTACTTGACCACCTAAGCAGAAGTGAAAGAAAACTAGTGAAAAAGGAAAATAAAAATCTGCATAGAGCTAATCTTTGTGACTTTCAAAGCTCCTTTTTTATTGCAATAAAAGCACAGAAAAACAATAAATATAGCGACTCCGTTTGTCCCGCCGTACCTTATAGATGCCATCATAACGGTTCCCCTCCTCAGGGCAGTATTTACTGTGCTTGCGGCCTTTGCAGCTCCGCACAACTCGGACCGGTTTGCCCTCTTTCCAGTTCTTGGACTCTGCCCCGCGCTTGTCATTTACAGGGACGTTACAGTTGAGAGCGAGAGCCCTGATGGAGCCCACAAGCAGGAAAATGTTTTAAATTTATTAGGCAAATCATTCTTTTTTTACTCAAGAATGAATAATATTTTCCTCCTTACCGGTTCATATGGGTGAGCGTCTGATCACACGATTGCTCAGCTGTCCTCTTGTTTCCAGAAAGGTCGCGCCCTCCAGAGCCAGTGTACGTGAATTCATTTCCATCATCCTACAGTGAAAAATAATCCATTTACATGCATGAATTACAATACAGCGGCAGGTGATGTTATTTTAAGTCAACTACGGAGAGCAGCATACCACATCATCTTCATAACCTCCTGCCAGAACCAAAGAATAGGAGCCATCATTGCTCCTTCCATGAATTCCAGCAACATGAGGTCTATGAACACCGGCCTCGCTGACCTGTGGGAGCGCATGTTTAGAATTATTGGTTTTGTGCATGACTGGGATTTTGGGTTTTTTAACTCGACTAAATTAATCTTGGAGTGAATTTAAAATCTTTGATGCAAAAGAATAAGACCGACCTGCACTCTGAACTTCCAGAGGGAACCAACAGGAACTCCGGGGATCGGGCCGTAGTGATTGGACGGGACAATGGTGCACTGCTTCGTCCGACCCACACACGCCATTCCCTAAAAAGAGAAAAAACAATGTTAAAGACCCACTCCAATGGAAATCATGTGTTTGGTGTTTTTAAACATATTCTTGAAGCATATTTTCTGTGATGGAGGACACGTATAAAAAAAATTTTGAATTAAAATGGCATTTCTGAGTATTTATTTAATCCTGGGACAGTTTGAAGAGCAGATAAAAATCCACGGTTTGAAAAAGCTCAAGTTTGTGATGCATTAAAGTCTGCTCTAGTCCAATTCTAAATCCACTTCATTTATTTTGAATTGGGTTTTCAGACTAAACAACACAAAAACAAGACAAACACGAATAGTCTCAGACTTTAACCAAGTTGACCAAATACTGTGTTAAAAAAAAAAAAAAAAAAAAAAAAAAAACAAGCTACGTGAATAAATAAAATAAACTGACATGACAACCTGGATCAGAAAAGCCCTCTTAGCAGAATGGTCACAACTCAGGTTCTACACATCTAAAATAAGGACTCCAAGTAGAAATAAAATAGTCAATCTTTTCATGTATTAAGCATGTTAGGTATTCCAGTGGAATGATTTATTTTATGCAACCTTTATTTTACCAGGAAATCCTAGTAAGGTGAGATATCTTTTTCAAGGGAGAACCAGACCAAAAGAATTACAGACAAACAGATCCATTAATGTATTCCGTTTTTCTTCTGGCTCAAAACTGTACGGCTGCAAAGCTCTGATTATGCTCATCGTTTTCTGTTTTTGCTAAGCTAATGTTAGCATGCGGTTGTGATGGGCTGTATACTAGCAGGAGAGAGTGTTAAAGAGATGATAGGATGTCTTTGTAGAGTTACTAGTTGGAGTGGGGGTTTATCAACTTCAGAGTAAGCAACAGGTAAGTTTTATACAAGAAAAAAAAAAACTGAGTCTGGAATGTGCGCTTTTAAATCAATCAAAGTGGATAAGCACGTTTTAACTAAATGAAACAAAAGGACCTGGCTGCAGAACTGGAAGTCCTCGACCAGAACCCAAAGTTCCTGCATATTGCTCGAAAAAACACCCAATTATAACAGAAGACCTTAAAAGTTACAGTTTTTCCATTTTAGGCTTCAAGCAAAGTTTCAATAAAAATTATCAACACTTGGTTTCTGGTTAGGATTAAGGTTACAGTAAACTGCTGATTATGTCAGCCGCCATCTTGCCACTCCCAGTGGTCTTTTTATTAGTAATGTGCTATTTTTAGTTAAAAAAAAAAAAAAAAAATTAAAAACCTGTGTTGTTTTCTTGAAAAGTTTCTGCAGAGCAGCAGTAGCTCATTAGAAACTTTCTTGTGAGATGTGGGCGGCTCTGTTGGCACAAAGAAACCCCGCCCCCTTTCCCTTCACAAGAACTCTGAGCTTGTGACCCACCCAGCATATTTTTGTGTCACAAATACATTTTTTTTCTAATTGCATTTTTCTGCTCCTGATTGATAATAATTTGAATAAAAAAAATTAAAAAAAAAACAGAAATCTAAATTTGAGCTTATTTTTCATAATATTTGTCCTCCATCAGAAAAATGCCACAAGAACAAGTTGAAAACACAATTTTGATCAGGGTGGATCTTTAAGGTGGGTAAGACTTCTCATATGGATAAAAACTTTTTTTTTTTTTTAAACAGAAACAGAAAAACTTGATTGTCACCTTGCCCCAGTCTCTCTGGCTAGAGGAACTAGCTGAGGCCATCTTGGCTTTTTTCTTGCTCTCCTTGAGCTTCTCTCCAGCCAGAACAACTTCACTGGTATCATTACGGCAACCTGGGCAATACCTGAAATATTGTAGACAGTCAAGGAAATGTTAGTGGTTTGCAAATATGATCATGTTAGTCAGTGGTTTTTTAATATAATCTTCTCATCTAACTTTAAACGACAGCCAATGTGGTCTGGTTGAATACTAGGAATGTACTGACCAGTCCTCGTCTTCAGGGATGGAAGTCAATGGAGGATCCAGACAGTAGATGTGATAGGCCATGTCGCACTCGTCACACAGCAGCTGTTTGTCCGGGTCCTGCTTGATGCCACAGATGTGGCAGTTACACCAGCGACAGTTTTTGCTGAGATCATCCTTGCAGTGTTTGCACTCAGGTCCATTAGATCCTATTAAACACAACTACTTCAGTATTATCACAGCACTGAGATTAAAAAAAGAAGAACTTCATAGTCAAAAGTAGCTCCCAAACAAAGTTTTCATTGAATCCTACGTTTCAATGGGCTCTCAGATCCAGCCGGGGTGTCACTCAGACAACCAGGTTCCTCAATTTTGTAGATCTCTGTCAGGAACTTGATTTGGCAATCATTGAGAGAGTCCCCAGCATCACTACAAAGAATAGAGAAAAACTGTTTGATCTGCAGCACTAAAATATTTCTCCAACAGTATTGTGATGTAAATTCAGATACAAATTGATAACAAGTCAGGATTTATGGTTATAACAAACCTCTACCACAAATGTCAAATCAAGCAAACCTAGAACTGGAGGAGCAGAAGCTTTGAAGAGCAAACTTATTTTTATAAATCAGCATCCTCACCCAAGGATGATCTTGGCATAAATTTCCCGCAGGGTTCGCGTTTCCCGCTTCCTCTGGATCTCCGCGTCATACCAGTATCCACGTTCCTTGGGATCATCTGGGTTGTAGTTGACCATGACAACCATTCCTGGCTCGATCTGGTGCCACTGGTACACCGTCCGGGCCCGTGGGCGGACGTCTTTTGCCAGCAGCTGAATCACGCCGTTCTCTGGGTAGCTGAGACAGCAAAAAAAGACAGTTTTGTTTCTCAGTACTAGAGCAAAATGCTTCGATTATGAACTGAAGTGGCACGCAAGCAGTCAAATATGGAATTAAAAATAAAAAAGGATGCATTAAGAAGTCAAAAAGAAAATGCTTTAGTCATAGTGCAGTATACTAAAGCTGATGAAAATTGAAAACTGTATAAACTTCATGACTTCATTTTTTTTCAAATTAAATCTAAAATATTTTTAAAATGTAGCATTATGACTCAATCCAATTTAAATCTGACCACTGATAAAATAAGAAATAGATTTTCTCTACTTAATAAAGCTGGAATGTCTGGACAGGCCTACAACTCAGACGAATGTTTTCACTAATAAAAAAGTCACTTGGGGGATTGGACAAAAAAAAAAATCTGCCTATCACAAATTATCATTTTGAATTATGGTTACTATAAGATAACATACATGAGGAAAAACTTGTGTAGACTCTTCTATAAGGAGGATCGGTTTTAGTTTCGTAAATTTTTTGTAATTTAAGCAAAAATTGACACACACGATTGGTTATCTTCCAGAAAATGTTGATAAATATATTGTTCTGTAGAGATTCTTCTGCACATTGTTTTACAAAATGCGATTTTCCATCATTTTTAATCAAAGATTCCCAATTTATTCTTTTATGCATGTGGAGCCAAAGGAGGGGGAATGCTGAGTCAGGAAGAGCAACAACTTTCTTTTACAATAACTTTGGAGGGGAGTTATGTTCAGTGCTGTTTTCAGTTGAATTAGTTTCTAGTATCAAAGCAGATTCTAAAACAAACGTATAAAATTACAATAAAGCTAATTTAGTGTTACAAGGCGCTGGAATGTTTTCCATACAAAACATTATTAAATTTTCATTTTCTTACTCTTCATATTTGACGTGGTAAAGGATCTCTTCCTCCACTGCGGGGTCTGGAGCTCCGCCTTCACAGGTCTTCTCTCCCTTTGTGACATTTACAATCTGGGCCTCAAACCACGCACCCATGTTCAAGTCTTTTGCATCCACTAGTTCGTTAATCTAAAGAAGCAAAAAACAAAAAAAAAAGTAGTTAAACTATCATGTTTCGTAACAGTGAAAGTTCCAGATTTTACCGGATAGCCAAAAATGAATTCTTACTAAACCATTAACAACCAATTTCCACAACGATAGATCACAGACATTACAGTATGTATTTGTTACAATTGAATGGAAAAACAACTTCAGATCTCTAAAACTTACTTTGTAGAAGCCAAATCCAGGATCGACGAGCTCCAGGCTGTTCGTCTGAGCAGAAGTTCCAGCAGGTTGGGCTTCCACCTCTCCATGGGTTGAGTTCTTGTCAGACTCGCTCTGGGTTGAGCCACAGCCAGAATCAGAGTCTGACAGCTCAGCTTCTTTGTCCTTCGCTTTCACAACATCAGCAGAGGGCATCTTCTGTCTGACCAGCAGCTGCACGATGTCATTTAAGCCCACGTTGTAGTCAAATATGGTGTGACCGTCTTCCATCTGAGTTTGGAGACATAAAAAAAAGACAAAAATAATCAAATCTGTACTTTTGATTTTTTTTTTGTTTTTTTTACTCGGATGTTTCAATAAAACGTGTAAGTTTGTAAAATCTCGACAGCAGCTGCATCACCTGCTTTCCACGATAGAAAAGCCGCTGTCTCTCCGGCTCCACCTTGAAAAGCTCCATGATCTTCAGACGCAGTTCGTCCACCTTGGTGAGTTTAGACAAGGAGTCCACCCGGTGGGTTTCCTTCCCATCCATTGTGCGCACTTGAATCCACATTGCAGCAGCCCTTTGTTAACAGCAACACAACATGTGTTACAGTAATGGCAAACCTTAAAGAATGTCATCAAGTTCTGCACAATGTAATGAGGTACACTTTTGACTTCTTAATGAAAGCCACAGCTAGTTTTTTTTTTTTTTTTGCTAGTATTCTAAACATTGCAATAAATAACGAACTGAAACAATACAGGATGAAATATATTTTTCTGCAATTTAATTAGACTTATTTTCTATGTTCACAACTTTTTTATTCATTCAACAATTGCATTTTTTGGGTTATTGTTGTGATGAACATAGCCACAGCCTGAAAATAGACATCCTCAAAAAATATATGATGCACAACAACTTAGAAATCAGCTTTTTATCATTTTTGATTGCCCAAAAGTAGGCTAAAGAAGTGACTGTTAGAAAAATGAACAAAACAACAAGGCTTTTTTTAAGTGTTTCCGCTCAAGCACAATGTTTCCTGCACATTAATTTAGGAATTCAAAAAGTAAAAACAACATTTTGAGTCTTGAACGGTCATGGTAGGAATTCGGAAATAAATAGGGGTGTGACAGTTAATTGACGTTATGGATTTATATTCCGATGATCCAACCAGATCTGGATCTGTCTGAGGGAAATTGTTAATTGAATCGACCTATACTAGGGCAGCCACATAGATTATTTTAATAGTCGACTAATCACAGATTATTTTTTTGATTAGTCGACTAATAGGGTCATGCACAAACTAGATGTGAAGCACACATCTTAACCATCATTAGCTTTAAACTAACTAAAAATAAAGGCAATTAATATGATAGTTTATTAAACTTTTACTGAATCATGCAGCTTCTTTCCTTCATTAGTTTCTAGTACTAAATCAAAGATTAAATCAAATGAGGTTAGCGTCTGAAACAAGGAACTATTTTTCACAAAAGATTAAGTTTTGGTCACACTGACTCAAATATAAAAAAAAGTGTATTTTTCTGTGCTGAACACTCACAACTTTGTGCAACTTTACAACACTGTGACTCCATAAAATATAAAGTAATGACTAATCAACTATTAAATTAGTCATCGACTGTTATAATAGTTGATTAGTCAACTAATTGTAGTGGCCTTAATCTGTACCATTAAAAAATGGATTCAAAATTTAAAAAACACTAAATCAATTTTGGGAAATACCGTTTGTATGGAGAAACAGTAGTCTTATTTTACTATTATGTAAAAATAACTAAGTGCCATCACAGCAGACAAGACACACATGACAGCAGCAGAAATCATCGCAGTCCAATGTGTGGAAATACTTTAAAATTTGTGACCATAAAGAATGCCATAATATTCATATATATTTTCTGTTAGTATTATTTTGGTGAGACAAAATGACAGTGGGCTGAAATTAAACATGAAGGGATTTGCCATTACTTCTTGTTTACTTATACACAGGTTGAATTTCGGCAAAATATGTCCTGGACCAAGTTAAGCTCTGTGAATGGAATTGTTGAAAATGAACAAATTTCTACTATTAGCAATCACAAATTATGATATGAATGGGATTACTGTTAAACAGAAATGTAACATGAAACATTATTTGAAAACAAATTAATAAACTCGAATAAAGTGTATGATCTTCCCCTAAATCTACACTTCAAAGTCCCACTTTGCTAAAAAGGCAGAACATTGCTGGTTTTCTTCTGGGTGCTGTGTTGTTCTGACTCATCTTTTGTCGGCGCGCTGTACTTTCTTCAGTGTATGAGAAAGGGAGGGAACAGGCTGATTTGAATACAGTGCGGGAAAATGAGCGTCAGGCCCCTCCCAGTTCTTTTCAAATCACATCCGGACGCGAGGGAGCGCTAGCAAACAATGTGGCTTCATAACAATAAAAAAGCAGCTCATTGAGATCCGATGTGTTCGTCTGGATCAAATACTCGAACCCTAAAAGGGAGTAATACATTCGTGTTGGGATCATTTAAAGCTAACCGGAAAAGCTGCTCCGCCGCTCATTGGCTTTCACTTTTGCCATTTCGGCGTAGGCGTTCCTATTCTGGCTCGAAAATCCCCACTATAGTGAACAACAAACTAATTTTAATGCATTAAAACCAAAGTACTATATAACATTCGAGACGCACTATTAGCGTGACCTTATTTCTGATTTGATCATTTATTAGTTCAAAAGAAAACTCATCGTTCACAAATCAAGATATCGGAAAATAACAAACTTCATGTGAAGACACTTGTCTTTTAAACAAAGGGAACGATAGTTTAAACTTGGATCTGGTGTGCATGGAACAGTTGCACCGTTAGTCAACTCAACAGTCTGCAGTCAAGTACAACGTCAACCCGATAGGGTACAGCAGCAAACCACGTTATTTATTGTTACGGGGCTTATTAGACGATCGCATTTCCGCAAAAGAGGGCAAATTAAATGTACATAAATCAAAGACATTGAAACACTGAAAGTTTATTCTAAATCAAGATATTTAATGCGCTTTTTTTTAAAAGCCAAAACAACAAGGAAAGACTTTTTTAAGTGAGCTAACTCACAGTAGTAAGCTAGCAGCCAGGTGAATACTGCAAAGACTCTATATGGAAAAAGTAAATAGAACGTAATAAATAGAACGTTTACCTGTTTTGACCTTCAAATGAAAAAGAAACTGAATTTTGAGGACTAACGTACACGTTCGTCCAAAATAAATTCACCGAAAGGTTGGCACGACCAACTCTATGCCTTGTTGGAAACTGATCAATGACTTATTCTTCAAGACTTTGATATCCCGCCTGCTCAAAAAGTTCGTCGTAGCTATTGGTTGGTTTCTTCCAATTGCCTTACGTTAATTGGATAATAAAGTTGTCAATCAAGTAAGTGACTGGAGCTTAGAGGCAGCGCGCGAAACTACGTTCTCGCAAGTGTAAGTTGTGTTCTGGAAGTTCTCGCGAGATTATTGAGCGCCCTAAAGAACCGGCGAGCAAGGGAGAGACACACAGATGGCGATTTTAGTAAACAACCTCGTGGGTGGAGCAATTCTGAAAAACTGGGAAGTTTCTGCTTTACGAGTTGGTTTAAGAAGAATTTAGATTCACATTGAAGCTTCTACTGGAGCCAAAATATTATGTAAACTGTGACAATTAAGATAAGGTTTAAAAAGAAAGAGTTTGTTATTCAAAACAATGAATTAATATGTATGTAAAGTGATCCCACTTAGTTAAAAGAAAAAGGAAAACTACACTGTCGATGTGTTTTTATTTTTTATTGTAATCAATGCAAACACAACTTTCAAAGAGTTTTTCTTTATTAGGCATTTGTCATAAGTGAAGATCACTGATAACACTTGTAATCAATATATTCTATTTTAAAACAACCAAATCTGTATACTAAAAATATCTTTAAATTAGTTTAGAGATAAAAAATATATATATACTATTCCTAAAATACATGTCCCTGCTATTAAATGATAATCAACCACGGGAGATGTGTCGATCTAATTATGAGTTTTAAACTGAACACATAAAAAAAATTAATCAACTGTTACAGTGAAAATAATATTGTGGACCAAAACTAATAATAATAGTTAGATACATAGTTTTTTTTTTTTTTTTTTTTTTTCTTTTTTTTTTTGTTAATTGTTGTTAATTGAATGACCTAAAAGTTGTATTTAAACAAAAAATATAAAATCGTTAAAGACCCACTCTAATTAAAATTGTGTTTTGTTGGTGTTTTTAATATGCTCTGATAACAATCTTTCCTAACTGAGACCATTTATAAAGAAAATTACGTTTTAAAATGGGTTTTTATTTAAATCATGGGGAATAAGCAGCAGATCAAAAAAACTACATTAGAAAATGAGTTTTTTTTTTTTTTTAAGAAATGTAAACAGTCTGCTGGCCCTGCTCCGCTCCATTCTGACAGCATACATATTTGCTTTTCAAAACAGTATAGCTGGATATCTCCTATATTACTCACCAATTTTTGTTGAACTGGTAATGGGATGAGGGTGTAAACAAAGGGATGATGGGAAATGAGAGAAGGCTTACTCTCCACAAACAGTCCTATCCTCTTACAATAGATCAGAAGATTATTGGAATGGGTCTTTAAATTGGAAATAAAACAAATTCCTGCATCAAAAATTAGTAAACTATCAGACATTTTGTGATGAAGAAACCTTTTCTCACATTTTAATGGATACTTCAAAAAATTCTATAAGAAGGGAACACATTTTTGAAGAAAAAAAACTCAGTCAGCTGTATGTTTCATCTATGGGGTTGGACCCCGGACAGTGCTGCTTAGCAGGTGCTGAGCAGCACTCAGTGCTCAAGGAGGATGAGAGGAAGTGAACACGGCAAGCTAAATCATCCAAGAAATCCTTATGCAACTTTGTTATTGCTTGGGAAACCACCACAGGCAGTGACTGCATGTCGACAAGTAGTAAGTCCAGCTTTTCTTCCAGAGCCACCACCCTCCTGTCTAGCTCGCCGCTTCGATGCTGCAACTCTGACACTAAATCATACATCATGTTTTGAGTCTGGGAAGAGAAATAGAGAAAGCGTACAAATGATGCATTCAATAACAGGAGTCAGACTAGAATGGGTCGCTGGTTTCAAGCTGGTGAATTGGTTTACATTTAGAGGAAGTATATAGAAATATACTTCCTCTTTTTCTTTCTCTTTTTCTTACATAGAAAGTCAAATCAATTCTTTCTTTTCTTTTTATGTATTTTTTTATTTTAAATTTTAATTTCTGTCCAACACAAGGGCCTTCAGCTCATGTCTGGTTGCTCAGCTGTTGAACAGGACAAGTTAAAATGAAATAAAATAAAATAAAAGGCAAATCAATTCTACTAGAACTACAAATGACAACAACAATTTATGCTGTAATATTTTAAAATACATATTAAGAATAATAAAAAAAAAAAATCTAGTTAAAATTGATCATTTTTAACAAATTAAGAAAATACGAATGTTTAATTTAGGAAAATTTTTTTTTTTTTACAATACCTTGGCGAGGTCAGCAACTGTATTGGCCTGGTCAATTAGTTTCCTTTGCTCCATTTTAACTCTTCGGAGCCTGAAGGTGAAAACCTTGGTCACTTTCATAGGCGTTCATTAAAAAAAACAGACAAACTTGCACTATTTATGCCTCTTGTTGGTACCTACTGGTGGATGGCCTGCAGGAATTTCCGCTGGTGGTGGCGCACGGTGGCGTGGTCAATCTTTTTAACCAGCTTGGTGTTTTTGTAAATGAGCCACGTCTCCCGCAATACATTTGCTGCTGTATTTTTTATCTAATAAAAGTACAAAAAGTTTATAAATAGTGGGAAAACATATTTAGAATTACTTAAAACTATTGTGTTTCCACAATTGAAGCAATAACAAAATACTGCTGATTATGTACTAAATTGGCTCTTCTGTGTGGGAAACCAACCTTTTTTAAGAGCTGAGTGTCCATCATGAAATTATGGACGTGTTTTTCGGCCCTGGTGAGCTCAGACTTCCTGGCAACTACAGCCACCACTAAGGCTGTGCAGCCCGCCCCCTGGGGAGAAGAAGGACAGTCACTGTGGAAGAGTTTCTGCTGTTTAAAATAAGTTTCCTGTGTGTTCTAAGACAACATCTGCAGAGGAAGACCAAACAGCATTCTTGCTCGCATTACTGAAAAAAACAAACAGGTTTATACACAAAGAAGTTTCAGTATCTAAATAATACTATGGTAATGACGGTTGTACATTGTAGCATGAAGTAAACTGGACTCCATCGTACCAATTTGAGTTAAAAAAAAAAAAAAGCTTTGAAAAATGTAAATAAATCTTTATTTATAAAGCACTTATCACAGAGAACAACTCACCTGTGTGTTTGTGTGAGTGTGTAGACATTTATGTTTATTTGATACACTTACATATGAAAGCACAGCAGTAGATACTCACGAAATCTTATCAGTTCTGTTACTGGCAAAATATATACTCAAAATTTCAAACTTCTTAGAAAATTAGTTGATAAAGATGTTTTTTGTTCACTGACCACAACCCAGTAGGAACCACAAAGAAAAAAAAAAACAGATTTGTATTAATATTATTATTCCTATTATGATAAAAAATATACAAACTATTGTTTTTTGGCATAAATGAAACATAGAGAGAAAACTGTTGTTTTCAAAATGTGAAATAATTTCACAGTAGTTTACAAGTTCCTTTCAAAATAAAAGACACCCTGTGTCACATAGGGTCATCCCAGTGCAGCAGATCCAATAGTAGATCGTGTAACGTCATCAGCAATTAAAATAATAAAATATATATTTAATTGTTTGTGGGGCAGCCTGGCCTAAATGTGTAAATCGTACAGACCAAACATGACTTTGTATTCATAATGCACACTTAGAATCCTTAAATAAATAATAATAATAAAGAAAATCTGCCTTTTAATCTGGGGGGTCATATCTATTTAATGAGGTTGGATTTATTGACCCTCCAATTGATTTCCTGTGGTTGTTGCAGGGCCAGTAAATAAATAAATATATATATATATATATATATATATATATATATATATATATATATATAATATATATATATATATATATATAATTTTTTTTTTTTTTTAAATTTATTTATAATAAAAGTTACTCTTTCAATAAATCAGAATTAATCCAAACATTTTATGTGTAAACACTGAAATCTCACCATAATTCCTGTCAACAAGCAAACACCTTTTCCACAGTAGGTGTGAGGAACCATGTCTCCATATCCAATCGACAGGAAGGTGATGGAGACCAGCCACATTGCTCCCAAGAAGGTGCTGGTTACTTCCTGTGTGTCGTGATACCTGTTGAGATAAGACACCTGGCTGCAGGCAGCCATTGTTTCATAAGATGTAGAGACTGAAAAGAAAAAATCCTCTGATAAAAGATTCTACTAATGTCACTTTATTTATAAACAATTAAAAAGAAGCACACAGATTAATTTATTTATTGATCAATCAAAACCTGTGAGAGATTTCTTTCATACCTCTCACATATGCGCACAATCCAAGCAGCAATAATCCAGCAGGACACACTGAAGACCAGCAGCACTGTGCCGGGGCAAATGGTCATGAGGGTCTTCATGACAAAACGAGTGTCAAAGTTGATCTTGTTTAGCGCCCCGATGCTGCGTGAAGAAGCGTCTGTGAAAAGCTTGCTGTGGAGCAGCATCACCCGGCCAATCAGGTACAGGCGCAGGAACATCGGCACAGAGAGGATGATGTCAAAGTCATCGTCAGACGGGGTTGAGGTGTAGTTGAAGGCCAGTCGAGCTGTCCATGAAAACACATACTGGCCTGGAATGGGGTGAATGGCACAGATGACGAGCTCCAACCCAATGAAGAGGATCCGCTCCAAAGTCATGGCTATCCGCCAATCATCCGCACCATTGTCCACCATGAAAAGCTGAGACGCACATGGAAATGACTGCATGTTTACAAATAAACAAAATCATCCATCATAAAATCAAAATATCCTATCTTTTTTTTTTTGGAAAAGACTTAAAATTCTCAATATTTCTATCCATCCGCTCATCCACGACCAGCTCAGAGGGGCAGCAGTCACAACAAAAATGCGCAGACTTCCGTCTCCCCGGTCACTTCATCCAGCTCATCTGGGGGGACCTCGAGGCGTTCCCAGGCCAGCCGAGAGACCTTGTCTCTCTAGCGTGTCCTGGGTCTCCCGCAGGGCCTCTGCTCAGTGGGACATGCCCAGAACATCTCCCCAAGGAGGCATCCAGGAGACATCAGGACCAGACACCCGTGCCACCTCAACTGGCTCCTCGATGTGGAGGCGTAGCAGCTCTAAACCAAGCTTTTTCTGGGTGACCAAGCTTCTTGCCCTATCTCTAAGGAAGCGCCCAACAACCCTATGGAAGAAGCTCATCTCATCCGCTTGTACTTGGTAACTCGTTCTTTTGGTCATGACCCAGAGCTTGTGACCATCGGTGAGTACTGGCACAAAGATCGACTGGCAAATCGAGAGCCTTGCTCTTTGGCTCGGCTCTCTCCTCATCACATCACAACATATGGTGGCCAATCTGCCTGCCAATCTCACACACCGATCTTCCTTCACCTGTGAGCAACACCCCATGATACTAAAACTCCTCCACCTGGGGGAGGGTGTAGAGCTGGTCCACCGTTCCATGAACAGAACATAAACTGCAAAGTTATTCTTGGATCTGAGATTCCCAATATTATCTTCTTCAAATAATTTGTTGTTTGGGTCGTTTGCTGTAGGTTTTAAATTTTTTAAAAGTTTTTTTTATTTTAGCAAAAATCTAAATTTGACAATAAACACCATAAATAAGGTTGCTTTACCTGAATTTCCCTTGCGTGATACATCAAAATAAGTCCAAGCAGAAAGGCTGTAGAAATGCTGATGAGGCTTTTCAGTATATAAGAATATGTGGAATCCTGTAGATAATGAAAACAGAGATATGAATATTGTGAGTGTATTGTGTTGTAAGCACACAAATAAATCAACCAAAGCAAAATACCTTGCTGTAAAAGGCTCTCGACAGCTCAGTTTCAATAACCATGATAACTATTCCAAACATCCCACAGACCAAGGCGTAATCGCTCAACTGTTTTCGCTTCCCAAAGAGAGCCCTCCTCAGACCCAGCCGGTAGCTAATGTCCTTTGTCTTCTTCTGTGGGACGCTGCCTTCCGGTCTGACCTGGTTTCTGCTACTGGTCTTCCTGGAGTCGTCCCTGATAACTTTGGAGAAGGCGTCCTCGAGGATGGCGCTGTGGAGAAGCTGTTGGCCGGCCTGAAGGTCCAAGAGACTCGATCTCAAAGTGCTGTGGCTGGTGAAGGGTCGCACCACGTCTCCGTTTATCGAGCTGACAGTTTCTGAGGTGTCAGGAAGTGGAGGGGAGTGTGTAGGTAGGGTCAGTTTAGATTCACTGAAGTGCTGAGGGGTTGTCTGAAAGAAAACTTACAACTGTAATCATGCCAAACTATGAGAAAGAGGAGAATCTGAAAGCTTAGAGCAGTGTTTTTCGACTATGGCACACTAATGCACCAAGAGAGATGCCATAATTATTCAATTTGATCTAATTTTCAGGATGTCATCTTTGTGTTTATCCAAACAGCCCTAGGTTTCACACTTAATAGCGGGAAAAAAAATAGTTGTTTTGTTGGGTTTCTTTGATTTTTATTTAAGATACTTTCATAATAATCACAGAATAAGACTGCAGAGTTTCTATTTTTCACTTCCAGTAGGCGGTGGCCCCACCTTGCAATCTTTATCAAGGCAAAGTGTATTTTGGCTCAAAAAAGGTAGAAAAACTCTGGCTAGATAAATGCAGCGAACACATACTTTGTATTTGTCTTATTGGAAATGTATTGGAACGCTCATTGAAGTATTTGACGTCCTATCAACGAGTTTCAAATCCTTCTATACAATTGTTTCAATTTCCTGCTGAGTTGAAGGCATTGTCCAGGTTATCCAATGAGGTAAAATCACTCCAGATTCTAGAAAAAAAGCCTAATTAAAGACCCAATCAGATGTTCATTTGAACTTTTTTTAAGAGTTCCCAGTGGTTTTTTTAATTGTGATTATGCTTTTTTTAGCCAAAATCGTGAAAACTGTCTAGTTTTCAAAGACATAGTTTCTGTAGTAGTTCATTAGAAATTCACCTCTGAGTTGTGGAAGGGACATAGAGCAGTTCCACCCCTACTTCCCATCAATTTAATTCCATTAATTTATACTGTATTTATCTCGAGGGAAATTCATTAATTTTTCATTACAACTGAGAAAAAGACAGACAGAGAAGTGCACATAGACAGTTTTAGATAGACCGTGGAGGCAGCCAACAACAAGCGTCCTGTCAATGCTCTCGCCTGTTATCTTAAATCCCCTCAAAACCCTAAGTTACCATTACTGGTGCGACAATGGTGAACAATATTATATCAAGCCAGATCCCAGCTTGAACAAGGAAAATGAAAACATACATGGATCTAGTTGTCTAGAAGACATCAGAATTGAGCAGAGCAGTGAACTTCTGGTCTGCCTAGTGTATTTTCACAAATATGCCATTTTTCAAACATTTTATTGTCTGCTTCTGATCACAACGATTAAAAATAAAATAAAAAACCCTAAGAAATGCATAATTAAGCTTAATTTTTTACATTTTTGTCCTCCATCATTAGAAAAATGCCATCAGAAAAAAATCTAAAGTTTTGTTTCGATTAAGCAGTCCGGTCCGATCTGGTCCAGCAAAGAGTACTATGGTACGGACTGGTTGATTCTGACAAGCGTTTCCGTTCAGTTAAGCCTTTCTCCCACTGAGCGGTTTGTTTTCACAGCGCATGCGTAGTATAGACTGCTAGCATGTTAATGTAGTACGATGACTAGAAAAGCAACAATAATGGAGGTCATCCTGTAGCTTAACGTTTTTTTACAGGAATTCAATGTTGTTTGAGAGAAGATTGGGGGCGGCTAAGGAGAATACCACTATAAAGAGGAAAATGAAAGCGCTAGCTTAACACCATACTGGTGTTTTCTATCATTACTTTCTGCCAATCAACGGGTGGCTACAGCGGCTCTGCCCCAACCGGTCCGTTCAATTTTTCTACGGTCCTACAACGTATGGGGGTCCACAAGAGGTACGGGTCAGAACTATTTAATGGGTCCATTATACAATGGAAATGCTCAAAATACCATAAAGATCGTACCGCTCAGTGGAAATGAAGCTCAAATTTCATCAAAGTGGGTCTTTAAGGAGAAAAATGTACCTGAATTTGTCTTGTTTTCTCCTCCACCAACTCGTGCGTCTCAAAGGAGCTGCACTGGCTGACTGAGAAAGACTTGATGCTTTTCTGACTGACCGGCGTCGTTGACCTCTTCCCCCACTGACAGCTGCTTTGGCGGCTATATGGAAGATGGCGGCTCTTCAGCACAAAGGTTGGATCTCCTGGTGATTTGATTTGGTCACCGGGTACTGAAGAGTGGGCTTTTGTCTTTAGATGCTCCTGGATTGCCTGCGGTTCTTTTCCAAACAGCTCCCTCCAGTTAATGTGAGCGCTGACCGCAGGCTGCTTCTGCAGCTTTGCATTGGTGTTGGAACAGTCAGTGGAGCTCATAGGAATGTTAAACAAATTTGAACGAGGCGCTCGGCTGCTGTCTTTGAGCTTTAAACGGTTGCAGGGCTGCTTTTTCGGGCTGAATTGATCAGGTCGGATGTTATCTTGTGGACAGTTCGCTGCAGGTTTGCAAAGCTCTGGTGTTAAAACCCTTTGAGTAGCTAAAAGGTGTGTGTCTACAAACTGGGACTGATGGGATGAAGGATTTCTCTTCTTTGTAATGCCGTCACAGACTGTGGCTTGCTTGGACTGATGCTGAAAACCGGAGACCGAATGTTGGGGAACATCAGCACAAGCACAGCTACATCTGTCATAGTTTTTCCCCACAACAGACCCCGTTATTTCCACCGACGGCAGATCATTTCCTACATCGCCAACCTGGCTGCAAAGGAGCAGCCAATCCTGATCGCTCAGCTGAGATAAGGTGAGGCTCTGGGCTTTCAGAGGGGATCTCTGGACTGAACCTTTTGGGCGACTGATGCCATTCAGTCGTTCATGGAGAGAAAACGAAGCACAGCACTGACTCTTCTCCTGCGGGGATGAAGACGGGTCCCCTGAGGATTCGGGACAGGAGTCACGCTTCTCCTCAGGACCTCCAGACGCACATTGTTCATGGTCTCCATCATGAAAGACCTCGCCCGTTGACTCAGTTCGTCGTGCCGCATTACTGGGTTTGACTAGAATCAGCCTCATGGCATCACTGCAAAGTTCAGATGAAAAAAATAACTTCAGTATAAAAAAACTGAATGAATGAGGGACTGTGCAGCAAAAATCAACTAAAATGAACTTAAAAAAACATAAAATTTACAATTGATTGATTGATTTTACCATTCTTTTATTGTTTCTTAAATGTTTTTTTTTTTAAGGTATCAGGCCTTCACATCTATCTGATATGATTTTATGAGCCCTCGCAGACCCTGACGTCCTCTGGTACTGGCCTTTTGGTTATTCCAAAAGTCAGAACTAAAACATACAGCGAGACCTCATTCAGTTTTTATGAACTTCGCCTGTGGAACAGCCTTCTAGAGAGCCTCGGGCCACAGTTTTTAGACTCAAAACCTGTTTAATCTGTTATTACCAGTTATTTGATATCTTCATTGTTTTATACTCTCTTTTTGCTCAATTTATTTTTTATTTACTTTTACCGATTTATGTCTATTTATTTACTTATCTGGTTATTTATGTTTCAATCTATTTGACTCCTTTTTACATTTTTAACTCAAGTGTGTTCCTCAGACCCTTCTCAGTAAACGGGGTCGCTGCAGTGGGATCTCCCGGGTCCGGCTCTTTGCTTAGATTTGAAGGGGTCCTGTTTTGGCGTATTCTTTAAACTTTATTGAGAGGGTCACTGTTGTGGACAGGTCCCTAAAATATGGTTTCTTCACTTCAGTAAAGCCAGATTTCTACTTTCTATCATTTTAGTTTTTTCTTCTTCTTCTACCATGGTGTGTGCATGTGTCGACGTGTGTTTGTGGGAGTGTGATGTTTGAGGGAAATGTTAGGGTTCTCTGTGAGAGAGCAATGTCTTGTTCTTTGTTTAAAATTTTGATTACCTTATGTTTTTATTTAAAGCATTCTGAGTGAAATTGTTTTTTGGAAAAAGTCCTATGGAAATTAAGTTTGATTTGATAAAAAAATAAGGGACAAAAAACTAACTGTAGTCTTTGTTTCAAATAAAAATTAAGAGAATATTAGAAAAAAGCAAAGCAAACAGTTTAAAATTATTACTGCAATACAGTTCTTGTTTTTCCAATTTGAAGGTTCTTTAAATGTGCGTTAATATAAATTTGTTTTAAAAAAGCTAATAAAAATGTCAATTTTTTTTAATCAAAAAATATATATATATATATATATATATATTTTTTTTTAGTGCAAACAAAGAATATTTCCTCCAAAACAAGAAAACGCAAATATTGACTCTGAAAAACACACGCAGGAGACAAAATTATTGATGCAAAATCTTAATTAAAATGAAAATGTATTTCATGATCTTTTATGCATTATTCTCTTACAAATTTCTGGCCTAAATAATCATGTTTATGTTTACTAGAGCAACCCTTTTCAAAGGTAAAGCAAAGATTTGTTTAATTTCAGACTGAGCTTTCAATGGAAATCAATCTGTCAAAAGCAGATGTGCCCCCTCCTGTTCCTTCACTTAGCATAGTGATTAAAAAAATGAAAAGAAAAACTGACGTAGATAAAATATCACTATAATTCCCATTTGGACCAATGTGACGAGAATTTAATGCCACATTAATATAAATAAACAACAAAAATTTCTAAAAATACCTTTATTTTTGGTCCAGAATTTTAGTATCAAGGGGAAATTTCAATTAAGAATCGAGAATAAAAAAAACAACATTTTCAATATTACTTTTAGTTAAAAATTTGAAACTTTACAATGCTGCTCCGCTTTCCTGAAATAATATTCAAAACTCTCTGCGTCTATGTGACCTAATTCCCTTGAATTGCTTTAAAGCAATGCTTTCTGAGCTTTTAAAAGACATATGCTCATGCCACCCTTGACCTGACTGTATTACTCTCGATTAACCTTTTATTAATTGTCATACTGTTCATTTTTAATTGTAAATTGTTTCTATTTTTTTGTTTTAAATGTAATTTTTTCTTGTTGTTGTTTATATTTCCTGGTAAAATAAAGGTAAAAAATAGATAACTAAAAAAAAGGGTCAATTTTGACCAAAACACGATAAAAAGAGTTAAATTGATATGTATTTGCTAAGAAAATCATATGTAAGTGATGTAACAAATTAAAAGGTTTACCAAATAATTTGCTGAATAAAACACTCAAATATTTAGGATTAACTTGGGGCTTAAATGAGGGACAAATAAATGTTTTCCTTCCTTCCACTTGACTAAAGCTGTGTTTACTCTCCTAAGAAAATTAACAAATCCCCACCAGGTGATCCTTACCTTCATCCTCCATGTCCTGTTTGGTCCAGACTCAAAGAAGTGGTCTACAGTCAGACAGAAGGAGCTCCCTGTTTCCAGAGCTCAAGTCTTAAGAAGAGGAGAGTCTGAGTGGGTGTCGGACAGCGGCTTGCCTCCTCCCAGCCTTTATCAAACACTTGATAAAGGAGCTTAGGTGACGCTTTCCTTTGAAAGTAATGATTAGAATTCAACATGAAGGAAGGACCAGGCAGCAGCAGCTGGCTGGCGAAGTGTTACCATGCAAATGGAAGGGAAAGAGGAGGGGGATGCAGATATAAAAAAAAAAAAAAAAACCCTAAACAACCTGCAACATCAGACCTGCGTTTGAGCCGACCACCACAAAGAGCTCAAAGGCACAGCTATAAGCTGGGAACGCATGTGTCGGTTATAAAGGCAACGAAGTGGCTAGCTTTCATTTCAAAATGGAAAATAAAAGGTCAGTTGAACTTGTCATGAAAGCTTTGTGGTTCAAAGGCCTTTGCGCGGTCTCTTATCTCGGCCGCCACAAGAGCCTGTGGGACAAAAGTGTCCATTTTGGAAAAAAGAAAAAACCTTGATCTGATGACTCAAACCTGTGAGCGGCGAGGATCGTCAGCTGCATCCAACGAGATCTAACAAACGCAACTGCAAAGGGCCATCGAGCTCAATCAAATGCATAAAAAAGCTTAAATAATCGAACCAGTGGAAGGAATTTATACACATTTGACATCCAACATGAATACCCCACCTTTCCACAACTCATTTAAACCAAAATATAGCTACATATATTTTTTTCAAAATGTCAATTTTGACCTAAAGTGCTAGCTTGTATCGACCCCATCTGACATGTTTTCATGCACTCTCAACCCTGTTTTCTCTGTGTTGACTGCTGCATCAGATAACCCAGAGAGGCCCGCTGCCTCAGCAGCGCAGAACATGCTGGACGGGGAAAGCTTTTCATCAGGAGCTGAACTGCTCGGTGTTATCTGACAGCATGGATGCTAAAAACCCAGCAGCTGAACTTGATCGGATTTAATAAACCCATTTCCACTAGACATTTCCACCAAACACACCATAAAGAACTTATCATCTGGGCATCAAAGGTTCTATTTCAACCATCTAGCAACTGGAAGAGTTGGAATTTTTAAAGCAGAGGATGTGGTGTGGTCCTAACATATTTTTTGGGGCCAAAAATCCTCACATAATAGAAAAAGTTTTTTTTTTTTTTTTTTTTTGTCATGGGTTCTTCTTTATAAATTTAAATAAACCCTCCCAAAAAGAAAGAAAAGATCTTAGCACATAATCAAGATGTAAAAACTAAATCTTACAGAGTTCCATTCACTGTCTCTGTCTACTGAGGACTCTCATTTCGTTTTTTTTTGTTATCCCAAATCTTATTTTTTTTTTAATTAATCTTCAAAACAACAGTGGGTTGGCTGAAGCCCCCTGTGATGTATTTACTCATCACAAGGAAGAAACAACATCAGAAACATCTCAACTTCCCAAGAGCTGGAAAGAGGGCAGCTGGCGTGTCTAACACAGAGGTGGGAAAACTGCAGCTGTAATCGGAATTATTGGTAATGTTTCAAATGTTTGGAAGCTCCTGTGTTTAATTTACCTTTTATTAATGTTTTATTAATTGATGGGTGGCTTGCAGGATATCTACAGCAGCTGTCCACTTCCAGTCATTTCTTCATCCATGAAAGAGAAGATCTCCTCCAAGTCTGTGTGAAGCTTCCACCTGAAGAGGCCCAGTTTTCAATGTTTTTATGTTAACGTAACAAACTATTCCCATTACTTTTTGTTGCTGAACTGGGACGTCGCTAACACTGTTTTCATTCCCCTTTGGTGTTCTTTTGCGCATGACAGTTACATGACATAAGGCGACAAATAGACTTCTGATTATATGAATGAAAAAGGGAAAAATAATACAATGATCCTCCAAACGTGCGTCTCTGAGCTCCTCCTTTTACATGTGAAACGCATCATTACCGACTCCCAAACCTGGAAAGTGGCTACACTAATAACTTGATTGTGAGTCACCAAAAAGTTCAGAATTTCTTTGTTTTTTAAATCAATCCATAAATATTCACAAGATGCTCTATGTCTCAGATAAACAGACAACTTCAGCATTTTTTCTCGTAAATTTACGACTTTTTTCTCATATATTTACGTACTTTAAAGTCGTAAATGTTTTAATTTTAAAGTTATAAGTTCATGACGGAAAAACATGTAAATTTATGAGAAAAAAAGTCATAAATGTACGCTCTGACTTTTAAAGCCATAAATTTAAAACTTTATTCTTGTAATTTAGCAGTTACGACTTTCTTCTCGTAAATTTGCGACTTAAAAAATGTTTTGCTTGTAAAATAGCTCTAATACTCCGTCATAATTTTCAAACGGTTGGTATTAACGTGAATTAACCCTTGTGCTACCTTATTGGGTCCAGATGACCCCACTTTTAATGTAAACACGCCTGGGGTAGCACAGGGGTTACGAGGGACACCATCGATATGTTGCAACCAAATCCGAGTCCCTGATTGGTCAAAGTTCAACTGGTTTAACTTGCAATGTCCGTTTAATGACTGCACGTTCTGTACATGAAAATAGTCATAAAACTGGGGTAAACGTGAGATTTGAAGCCAGAATTGTCATTGAAAGTGACAGTTTGAACGTGTTTCCGAGGGAGTTGTGAACGTAGTTTTTGATGCATGCTTCTCTTTACATCATGACCTACACAGTTAAAGTCAACACAAGATGCCGATCAATGCTGAAGTTTAATAAGTTACTTTCAAAACAACTGACTTCTCACCTCCTAACAAGTGCTGAAAAGATTAATTAGGTTCTAATGTGCTTGACTGGAGGCCACGTTAGTTTTATTAGGAGAAAAGCCTCTCCTTTATTGTGGAATAAAGGATTTGAGTCTTCTGGCACAGAAATTGTTTATGGATTCTTAACAGTGAAGATCTCATCGGTAACAATCACTTTTCCATGATATTATTACTTTATCCAATAGGAAGTCCCCAGTGTCCATAGGCAAGCAGTTTTCAAGCAGAGTTATGTGGGGGAGAGTGACTTCACTTTGAGTTGTAAGAGGTAAAACGCTGGTTCAGGGGGTTCTCTGGTGATTTGGCCCACTCTTTCTTCAGCTGTTGCTTCAGCTGTGACAACCTCATGTTGGGATTTTCCTTTTTTAGACGTGGCATGTTTTCTTCCTCATAGGCCGTGAATGCTGATTTCATCCTGCGCTCTGGATGGCGGTCCAGATCCTCAGGCCCAGTGCTACATTAAAAAAAAAAAAAAAAAAAAAACCCAGCTAAGCAGTTATAGTTTAATACCGATTATAAAGGAGGATTGTGATTGGTACCTGAGCACAGCAATGGCATCCTCTATTGATCTGGCTTCAACAGTTCCTTCTTCAGGGACAATTCTGTTGATGTTCTCTTCCAATGGAGTTTCCAAGTGGCTTTTTTCTGTGGAAAGAATTTTTTATAATATTATATTAGATCTTTTTTTCCTTTCGGTGGTTGCATTATACATTAGGTTATCTAAAAATGTATGTTCAGGGGGTTATAATAGAAAACAATGCCTAAGCTGAGAGAAAGTCCCAGCTTGATCATACAAGACATCTACTGACAGACTTTCAATCTCAAGTAAACCAAAAATCTGAACCTTACCTCTGGGCTTAATCGGCTCCTGCTCCTGCCGCTCATTCTGAAGCGTCTCCTCAATTTGGGCACGAGTCACTTTTCCCCCGCATCCATTCTCTTTCTGAGCTTTACCTTTGATTCTAGAGCTCTCCTCCTCTAGAAGTCGCTGGTTTTCCTTTTTCCTCTCGAGAAGTTCCAGCCTCTTTTTCTCTTTGTCATCCTGCAGCCACAGTGAAGGGTTCATAAATCACGTCATCTTTATGTGCTGCAGCTATGCCAAAATAAAATGTATTATATAAGAGAAACATGAAATACTATTCTTAAAAATGTAATTTATAAGGTTAAAAAAGTGAATTGTTAAAAAAAAAAAAGGACATTTTGTTGAATTGCAATGAATTAATGACTATATTATGGTGAATTTAACATTTGCAATACTTTATTGAAAAAAGAAGAGATATTTAAAAACCAAACAGTTACACTGTGGTGGGAAAATGTTAACAAGTAACATGTATTAAAATAAATGCAAAGTTTTGTTGACATTTCCTATTTAAAAAAAGCAATATAATAACATATAAGCACACCTGCTTTCATGCTTTCAGTTGAATTATCCCATACATCTAAATTACGGCAACTGTTAGCTATTCTTAACCTTCAAAGCATGTATTATAATAAAACAAAAAGAAATCCCTTTGGCTTGGGTTCCACATCTGAACATGGTTCCTGGTCATAAAGGCGGCTTACCTTCCTCTGCTCTTTTCTGAGAACGTGTTTATCAGTTTCCTGCCAAAGGGCATCGTCTTCTTCCTTCTTCTTGCGGGCATCTGCGACCGCCTTGGCCTCAGCCTTGCGAGCTCTGGCGGTAACCGCCTTGGAATTTTCCCCTTGGAACTTCTTTGGCATCCTATCTGCTGCTTATTAGCTGAAGGAGACAATGATAAACATAAGGAAAAATGGAGAACAATAAATGTTTAACCTCTTTCTAAGTATTGTGACCTTATTTTCACAAACTCGCAATCTTATGTGATATATTTTTATTTTCCTACTCTTTGACAGAAGGGCGTTTACTACGATTTGAATAAGGTGATGAGCAGAACTTTGAAAGCCACAGCAAAACTGGCTATACAGAAAGTAATCTGTCATATTATAGAGTAAATATAGAGGGAAAACTTTTGTTTAAAATCTGTACCAATTAAAACAACCAGCAATTGTAATGATTAATCTACAACCTCAGAGAAGATAAAATTGACAGTAACTCATTCTCCAAAGGATTTTTAAGGGGTGCTAATCAGAAAAGCTAACTAGCACTGTTTAGCTCCTGATGTACAGCTAAACACTGACTTGTTTTTAATGGTAAATCAATCTGTTTAAAGGTTAACGTGATAGAAATATAAACTAACAGCCGTCACATCACAATCCATAAATACAGACACTGTTACATACCAGAAAGAGAGGAAAACCAACTCGTGAGCTAGCGAATGTGTTGTTTCGAAGAGGCATCCGCCACCTCCTCTTCCCTGCGACCGTCGCGCATGATGATGACGTCAGGTAGCTCGTTTGGTTTATGCAGCAACCAAAACGTGTATTCAAGAAGATTTGAATCCAACAATGACACAACGTGTACCTTTTGTAAATTTTCACTTGAAAAAGATATTTGTTTATTTAGGTTTTGGCCCTTTTTCAATCTTTTTGGCAAAAATTTTTATTTCTTACACTTTGCTTTTATTATTTGGGTTCTACTAGCATGCCGTTTTAAAAATTTTCCTCCTTGTTAAATTTTAAATTTCAAAAATATAATACTTCCAACATGCCCAAATTTTATCTTTCTTCTCTTTTTTTTTCGAGGGGTGGGAGCAGACTATATGTTGAATCATTAGTTTAAAAAAAACAAACAAGCAAAAAGCTTAAAAAAAACAAACAAGCAAAAAGCTTTGAAATATCTTGAAACCTATTCCCAACATAGAACTGTTATGAATTAGTAAATCGCTAATGTTTTTATCTTTATTTATTTATCCATACCAATGGTATTTTATCTTTATTCCTTGTTTGTATTATTATGCAGTGTATATTGATCTATTTGTACTGTACCTTGCATTTAATATTAATTTTTTCAGAATTTTTTTTTCTTCCAGTCTTGCTTTTTTCTGTATGTATTGTTTGCAAACATATAATTTCCATTTTTACTTATTTACTTTTTTGCTAAATAAAATGAAAAGGTTGATTTGTTATGGATGCCATTGTTTATATTTCATAATTGTGTTTATAGTTAATAAAGTTTTTAAAATGATGGGTATTGACTAACTACATTTTTTGGAATATTAGTAATTAGGTCTTTCCGTGTCCAAGATTAATTTTATTTTCTCTGCCTTGTTCTGTGCACAATTATAAACAAACAGCAACTTTTTTTTCCTACACGATAAAATGAAGATAAAATTTAATAGCAAATACAAAAAAATCTATATTTTGGTATGAGCTTTTTTAAAAAAAAATATCAACCATTCTTTATATTAGTTTTTTTATTATTATTAAAAGACTTTAAATTAAGATAATAATTACTAATAGACAACAAAATTATGATACAGGGAGAATTTAATTTTAATAATTCATACAAACAGTCAAAAAAATACAAATTTCTCCCCATAAATATGGTGTAAATATTTGTACATTTAAGGTAAACTGACATGATCTTACTGAAAATACATATTAGAAACAGCCAAGTTGTTGAATTTGGTCAGCTATTTTCCTAAAAATTATCACTTTCTTCCAGCAGAGCAGGTCTCCCTGCTCCAATTGAAGCACGGTTGTTTCTAGACAAAGGACCTTCCAAACTATCATCCTCCAAATCCTTGCTCTCGTCCTCCTCCTCTTCCTCATCTTCCTCGTCATCGTCGTCCACATCAATTTCGCTGTCATCAGTCTGGATTAACAGAGAGAAAGTCACGAGCAATAGTCTGTTTTGGTTACTCAAATCTAACAGAACAAACATTACTTGACGTGTTTGGGAATCTGAACACACAGTGTAGAATCACATGGGAATCTATGGATTGGTTTTTACAGCTAAACACGTAACCAGGCAACATTTTTCCACTACTTTAGACAGAACAAGCTAATCAATAAAGTGGTTTTTCAGGACAAAAACAGAAAGTCTTTTAAAGGAAAAATCCACCTTTTTGCTAAAAGCTGAGAAGTGTCTTAAAACTCTGTTTTTTTTTTTTGTTT
This sequence comes from Oryzias javanicus, assembly GCA_003999625.1. Classification (NCBI taxonomy): domain Eukaryota; kingdom Metazoa; phylum Chordata; class Actinopteri; order Beloniformes; family Adrianichthyidae; genus Oryzias; species Oryzias javanicus. Next base: position 9,539,953 of record CM012440.1, on the reverse strand, counting down.
TTAAAAAAGCAAACCCTTTTTTTCTCTTTCCAGCCCATTGTGCCTAATTTTTTGTTTGTGAAACGTGTATGCTAAATTAATATGATAGATTTTGTTAATTTATGTTAGCAGAATGAATATTTCCCAACATTTACTTTGAGAATTGATTTTTCCTTCAAATACACAAGGAGCTGGATAAAACAGGAAGTGGACGTTTGTCTCACACAAACCTTTCTTTTTGGGTGTTTTTTGAAGTGAGGGACGGATGTTTTGGAGTCTGATAAAAATACCTTATGAGATATGAGTGAATGATTATGAAAAGACTGAGTAGTGAGGTCAGTAGAAAACACAGGAAAGGTAAAGTTGAAGAACCATAGAAAGATCACAAGGCAAACAAGTAAGAGGTCATTTGAATGTTTGAAGTCTGAAAATGAAGGAAGCAATGGGAGTAAAAACAATACAAACCTCATCACTGTCACCACCCTGCATGTTACCGATGAAAAGTCCTCCTCTACCTTGTTAGAGAAAAAAAAAAAAAACGTTATTGAGAGCCAGTTAAATTAATCTTATACAAAAATAAAAATAAATAAAACATCTTACTATGTTTTGATTTTGTAATTAAAAAAAATAACATTAAGAGACAGTTAAAAACTATCAAAAGCAATTTCTTGTTTATCCTATATTTGATATACAGTATCTTTGTATGGATATAACTGTTGGTTGTCTTGTTTATGCATTATTGTTGCTTTGATTGCTTAAAATAAACAATTTTCAATCCAACCCAATCCAATCTTGATATGATCGTGACTATAGTTTTTTTTCTAAACACAAATTTGACAGTCAATTTCTTGATATAAAAACCCAAAAAATCTAAACATTTTATGAAGACTATTTATGAATCCTCTGTGTTCTAATGATGAAAATTAAACCTTTTTTTAAATAAAAATATTAACTAAAATACATTTTTTTGGCATGAAAAATAAAAACCCTCAAATGCAATTCACTGTGGTCTATATTTGTCAATCTAGGCTTTGTCAGAATTCCTTCCCTTCGCACTATAAAGTGCGTTTGCCATTTTATAGTGCTGGTCGAATCTACAATTCCAAAATTGAGTGCCCTAGAAAATTCTACTAGTGTGCATCAATGCTCACTATATTAGCGAATATAGACCTCAATGCATTGCGGTTGAACAATTTTGAACAAAAAACGTGTTTAAATGTAATTTTTTAATAAACCATCCACATTTTCACCATCAGAACACAACAGAGAAATAAATAACGTTGTAAAATGTTCTTTTTGATACGATTTTGACTTTGTGAAATCGGTGATGTCATTTTCGGCATTTGAAAAAATGAAAGAAATGTTGTGAGCATGGTGTCCGAATGGCCCTTAAAATCCAGGGCACTATATAATCCCACACTATAACGTTTTTTAGTAGTTAGGGAGGGATTTTGGACATAACCCTAGTGAACATCAATGCACACTATTTTCTGCTTGAGACTTATGGGAAATGTATAAGTCACTGGAATTTGGAATTGTAGACTCAGACAGCACTATGAAATGGCAAATGAAGTATATTGTGCACTATGTAGTGATTAGTGAAGGAATTCAGTCACAATTAATTAGGTAAAGATTATTGAAACAGCCAATTGCTGAACACAGATCCTGTATAGAACAGAGGAACACTTTGAACATTTTTTTCCCTAATATCTTAAATAAAGGAGAGTATATTTAATTTCTGCTCACAGCTCTCAGGTCTTTCATTCATTTTATTTATCTTAGTTTTTAATCAAGTTTTTTTTGTTTGTTTACAAGTTCAATTACAGGTAATTTAAATGTCGATTTTTATGCTCTCTGACTCTCTGTACAGGATTTCTGCTGGTGTTTTCTCTCAAAATTTAAAACAATTCAACATAAGGAAAAAAATGACTAAACTGACCACCAGTGTGGACATGAATAGCTTTGATATTGACCAAAAACGGTACAGTTTTGTGGTTGGTGTCTAATTTTTGCACTGAAGGAGCTGGAATGTGCTACAGCCTCTGAGACAGTTGACAGTTCAGCCAAGTTTTAGAATTCAAAAGTTTTCCTTAACAAAAAAACAAAAAAACAGATCATTATTTTTTTATTTTTTAAGGCTGACTTTACTACGTGCAAGTTAAGAACACGTGATGTCACATTTTTTTCCAAGTTGTTCGCTTACCCGTCATTAGGCCGTTTCTCATGGGTCGTGGCTTTGAAGGCCGAGATTCTTCGAGGTCGCTGTCTGAACCTTCATCCTCGATGACCTCCAAGTCGGAGTCTTCATTTTTCACTTCAGAAAAATAATTAAAAGAACGCCTTTGAGCTAAAGATTTTTGAGAAAATAGGAATTTGCTTTGAGTGTGTTTTTTGATCTCACAGGAGCCCTTCATCAGGTTGTGCTGCATGATCCTCAGAGTGTTTTCAGCTTCCTATAAAAGAGCCCAGACAGACCATGAGAAGTGAAATGTACCAGCACTTTTGATCATCATTTTATTCAAAGAAAACTCCCCTCCTGCACTCAAACAAGAGTTTTTCTTAAGTCTGTTACCCAGTTAAGAGTGTTGTCTTATTACTTTTACGGTCTTTTTCATTACAACTGATGGAAGCAAACATATAAATAGTGTTATATTGCTTGATATTGATCAGAAACTCAACTACAGAAGCTAATGGAACCACTTGCTGCATTCGTCTACATCCATACCTCAAACCTTTCCTGTTCTAGTCTATGGTGTTCTTCCAGCTGAGACTCCAAAAAGCTGAGGTTTCGAAATTTTTCTACGTAAATGTCATATTGCTTTTGCAGTTCCTCTTCTATCTTCTCATACTCATCCATGAATGCCGGCCTAAAAAAGAAAAAAAAAACACATTTCTATCTTTAAACCTTTGCATGTTTGTTTCTTTTTTTTTTCACCAGTATCTATGATCTCCATCACACACCTGACACTCTGCAGGGTCTGGAGCCTCTTTTGATGCCTCTCCAGATCCTGTTTCTTCTTTTCTATCTTGGCATCTAAACTTGCCTCATCAGAGACAACGTTGTTCAACATTTCTTTTGTTTTGTCCACATTTTCCTTGAGAAAAAAAAGAAAAGATAAAGAAAAACAAACGTTAACACAGCTGATGAAAAGATTTTGCTAAACAGTGTAATCTGAGGAGGAAATTAGTTTTTAGCAAACTGCTGACCAAAACTTCCTTGATGGCAGCTTTAAGGGCCTTTTCAGTTTCATTGATGTCCAGAGGTCGCGCAATGGCAACAGTCCTCCTTTCCTGTGTGAAAGAAGCACAAATAATCTCAATCATCGCTGGTGTTGATGTATTTGTCAGGAAAAAAATAAAAAATTAAAACTGTTTGTTGGTAACCTTAATGTTAATAATGCTAACCTTATGAAAGAAAGACATACCATCATCAATTATAAAATATTGTGTTACATGGCTTCTTTAATCATTATAGGAACGAATAATAGAAAAGTTTGAACGATGTTGGTGTTGGAAAACATATAGCGTGCTTTTCTCACCCTTAAGTCTACCTCTTTCCCCAGTAAATCATACAGGGCAGCTCCCTTCGTGGTGACCTCAGATGCCAGCTGACGAGCTGCTTTAAGATCGGAAATCTAAAGCAAAAACAGCACAAGATTCAATAAGAAACACCATTTTCTGTCTCAGCTTAGGTCAAAACTTAAACAGTGCCAGCAACAAAAAAAAAAAAAAAAAAATTCAATCAAAGATCAATCAAAAAAACAGAGATGCATCAACTAAAAACAAAATTGAAACCAATAAATAAATCAGTCACTTTATTTACATGGCACTCTTCATCAACATGCTGTTGATTCAAACACAAGGTGCCTGACATAAAAGACGTATATAAACATTAATAAAAACAATAGAAAGTCATAAAACACATTAGAATAAAAACAACAAAAAATAAAAGAGATTAAAAAGGAAATGGCTAAAATTTGAGGAGGCACTGGGTTGACTAAAAGATACAAGAGTAAAAATGTTTAAACAATACACCATAAAATACTTAGAATCTCAATTAATAAATACGTTGATTAAATGAGTTATTTTAAAGCTAAGTTAAAGAGATGCGTCTTTAATATGCATTTAGAAAATCCCCATAGAAGCAGAAACTCTTGGATCCTCCATAAGGCAAATCATTCCACAGTACTATTATCGCCATTTAAGATCAATGTGTTAGAAATGTTTACATTTCTGAAACATTTATTAAGTTTGTGTCACAACAATCAAACTTAAAAATGACCAGACAGCGGTAAACTTCAACAGAACACTTTGCTTTACTAAATGATCAAACTCTAACCTGCATTGTGGGTTTGATATTCTGAGCACATGAAAAATGAAATTTCTAAAGAGAAAGTAAATGTATATTCAAATAAGTGCTGTCATCCAATTAATTTTTTTGTGTGTGATTAATTAATTGTGACTTGTAATTAACTCGTGTATTTTAATCACAACTATTTTTAACCTAAAAATTTCTGTAAAAACCCTCATTTTAAGGTATTTTTATTTAAATTTCTGACATTGTGGTGCAGTAAAATATCCAAATAAAAGTAAAATAGTGGATTAATTAAGTTTTTTTTTATTTACTACAACACCACCAAGTGGTAGAATTTATATTTCTAACAATTCAAACAAACAAAAGGTTTAGAGTTATCAATTTACCATATCAAAAAACAGTAGGAGCATTTTCTAAGCAATCCAAAAAATATTGATCTCAAACTTCTTATTAATATCATACTACACATTTTGAGGTACTTTATACCACAGTTTATTAAAACAGCAAAAAAAAACATGAGGGATTCTATAGTTTCTTTTAACCTTTTTTATAAATTTGATCATTTTAAAGACTGGGATGAAATAGAAGAAAATAAAAGAAGGAAGGAGGAATTGAGATTTTAAGAATTTAGACTTTGTTTCTTTAAAACAAACGTTTGCTTCTTCATCTGGATAAAAACAGTGGGAAAGAGGTGAACTTTCCCTCTGAAATGATACTTTAACTTCTCGTGATGATCACTTTCTTTAGAGAGGATCCTTGGGAAGGAAAAGCGAGAGCAGCAGAGCGCAGTCACATGCGCTGAAGCTGTTGCCATGACAACATGACACACCAGCATTTTAAATAGTGTGAAAAATTATCAAAAGTTTAAAATTAATTTAAGTGTGGATTTAGTGTTTATTTTATTGGTAAATGACTATGCTATGATCAGGATAATGCTCTTCCAGGTATGCATTAGCAGACATGAACGGCAAGCATAGGAAGCAACCACCCAATGCGGAAATGAGATTAACGCGATAAAAAGAAAATAAATAATGTCTGTAATTAATTGATTGTGATAATGTGACACTCTGGTTTACCCGTGAGCCGGTGTCTGATCTGAACTTGTTGTCCTCATCCCCTTTGTCGTCCAGGGCCATCTCCTTCGTTTTCATGGCGCTGTACAGAACTGAGGAGATCTTCAGCATCTCCTTTACTGCGTAGCCATCTGCCTGATACAGACGCTTGGTGCTCAGCTTGATACGAGCCTTTGTGACCTACAACAGAATGAGACAACGGGTAAAACCTCCAGCAGCCAAAAAGAGCAGATAATTCAGATCTCAAGTGTCGACCAGAAGAAACGATGTTACCATAAACTGAGCGACAGCCTTGATGAAGAATATCCTGTCTGCCTCTGTGTCCACATCTGACGGGATTTCATTGTGATGTTCATATCTGATGAGATACAGGAAGAGAACGGGACAACAAAAAGAGTCCAAATTTAATGTCATGATAGTTAAAAAGCAGGTTAAGTATTTGAAAGTGAGCCATCCGTGTGTTTCAGCCTGGATTAGATCCATTTTTAAAGTGCATACCTATTTACCAGCCAGATCAGGATTTCGGCGACCAGAGCAAAGTTTGGTGTCCGAAAGTTCTCCATCGATACCCGGCGGGGGTATCCCAAAGCCGTCATCGTTTCTATAAAATCTGTAAAACATAAAACAAAAAAACAACTATAGCAACAGTTCAGTCATATTAAACATATATTCAATGTTTGTTTTGGAGTTTGAGGACTCGAAGACTTACTTCGTATGTCTCTGAAGGACATGTTTGTGTATGTTTTCTTTTTTTGTTGTTGTTGTTTTTTTGGTTTTTAAAAAGCTCCTCTCCTCCTTTGCCTTCACCTAAAAATAGATTTTTAAAAACGACCAACAATGACAGTTTTACGACAAGATTATAATTTCATTGATTGAAATGACAAAAGTATTAAAATACGGTCATACGTGATATCAAAATGTGTATTTTTGTTTAGATTAGAACGTACTCATCTTTGCAAACCAAACATCGATCTTGCTAGCACCGCTAGCATAGCTGTGATTCCGCAGTCTTAGCTAAAAGCTAACCATCAACAATCAGATGCTACTTGTGTATTAACCTACAAACCTACCTTTCAATTTTCCATTAAGATTAATATCAACAGAGTTTTTGCTTACCGTTATTCCCAATTTCAGTGTGTCTTTACGACTACTTACAATCGTCTCTATGGAAACAAAATTTGGACTACGGAGAGTCAAATGGGACAAAAATATTGTTAAGCGCTTTTGAGGACATTATTGACTGGAAATGAGGGTGTTATTTAGTTAATGTGTGTACTGCACGAATTAAAGTTGAGAATTATTTTGACTTATAAAAATGAAACTTTTTTTAATAGTTTGATCTAAAATAAACTGTTACAAACATCATTATTTAAAAAAAAGCTTAGAGAGATGCTCATTAAACTCTGCTCCCCGAATTGATAAAAGACAAAAAAATCAACAAACAAATAAAAAAAACAAAAAGCACTTTAACCAATGGCTTTAAAGTGACTTGAGTTCCAGAGGGAGATTTTAACTTTCCAAAGCAGGAGATATTTTCCAGTTACTTATTCTGCTTTGTCACTGTACTTGGACAATCAGACTCTTAAATCTATTGAAGTTGTATAATTTAATCTGGAAAAAACGTTTTCATTATTAATATATAAATAAAATCTATGTTAATGAAATGCCATTTAAAAAGGAGGACTAAATTTCTTTGATTTTACTAACAATACTTTTCAAAATAACAGCATCAAATCATGAAATCCACTCTCCGTTTCATTTTTCTAAAACATTTTATTCCTTTGGAATAACAAATATATAATAACAAATCTTTATTTACCTTTTTAGATATTTATTTTCTTTTTACAACAATTGTTTCAGCAATAATCTGTTGGGGGAGCTCCTTGACAAGTTTAGCTTAGCTGTTCCCTGGAAAGAGTATGCCACTGTTTTGATGTTGTAACTACTGAAATCTGTGAACTCTTTAAAAAGCAGTTTTTTACTGAATTAATTAAAATGTTTCAGACTTCTGCTGAAACCAAGGACAATTTTTATTGAATAGAATTAATAAGTAATTTGAATATGGCTTTTAACAAAAAAAAGAGATTTTTGACCAATTAAATCCCCACATTTTGTTAGTCGTAATTCTGCAAATAGATTGTTGTGTGTTCTCTGCTGCTTTGCTATATATATATATATATATATATATATATATAGCAAAGCAGCAGAGAACACACCAACAACAACACATGTGTATAATTCTGAATGCTGAAAATGTTTTCTACAGACTTGAGCAATAACTAAAATATGAAAGTATAGAAGAACAGTACAACATATGGAAAGGATAGATAATCAGGTAAATCCCTACATAGAATTCTAATGTTTTTACAGTTTTAGATACTGAATTTTAACTTTTCACCCAATTTAAGAATAAAAAAACAATATGAGAAAGTAGTTTGGTTTTAGGTGAAATTCTTTAAAATTTTGCATTTTCGGGTTTATTTAAAAAAAAAAAAAAGCTTACCAAGACATGGACATAAGACAATTTGCACATCCTAGAAAATTATACAATTTTTACAAAATTTTTGGCTTAAAATAACAATCATTATTAAAAGATGACTACGAATGATTAAAAAAAAAAATCAAAAGATGATTGAATTGGGTCCTGCACCTCTCCTTGAACACGGCCCGAATTAATCTAGATATTTTGCAAAACTCTACCATTATAAAAAGACACAATTAAATAAACTTAAGATCACATTATGTGCAACTTAATAAAAAAAAGAAAGAAGAAATAGTGCCACTCTATTATTTTGTCATTGTTCTCTTTAGTGCTTTAATTTGCCCTTCTTGCAAGTTTTAAATCCTCAATCATTTTTTTTCTGTTCAATGATACTTTAGTTTTAAAAATCTCTATTTGTAATGATCTGTGTTTTTTTTTTTTTTTTTAGATTTTGTAGTTTTAGTTTTAAAATTCTAAAATAACTCAACTAAAAAATTATAAGTTTAAACATTTCTTTCTGATACGTTTATATTTTTAAAAAGTGGTTTTATTAAAAATTAAATGTTCTTGTTGCCTTCACAGTTGGCATTTGCTTTATCGTTTTGTAATCTGATTTAAAGTCTAGATGCAAATCAATTAAAATAAGGTTGTGAATTGGACTATTTATATTTGTGAATACGGTCAAAAATTATATTTTTATAAAACTTATATTTTTGGATTTTAAAAAATCATTTATATTTATCTGCAGTTCATAAAACAGACGATATGGTTAATGACCACAAGAGGGCGACACTTCCCCCTTTCCGACGGTGCCGTGTGTCTTCTGGGCTGATTTCCTGACGCAGAGCATGATGGAGCAAACTGGCGAGCCCCCACACAACAACAGCCCGGCTGATAACGACTCTTCCGCCCACGGGCCCTACAGCAAACGCCTAAAAGAGCTGGAAAATGCCGCTCTGCAGACCACTTTAATAACGCAGATGGAGACCGAATCTGGAGCGGACGCCGGGAGCTGGACGGAGCAGCACGCCGGGGAAGGTGAACAGTCGAACGGCCTGCCCTTGAACCACCAGCGGGCCGCTCTGGAGCCGAGCGTGGACACCGAGATGGAGGAAGCGGAGCCTGAGACCGACGCGTCCAAGGAGCGGCTGGAGCAAGAGAGGACGCTGACGGACCACTTAAACAAACGACTGCTCGCCTCGTTTTTGGAAAAGTTGAACGAGAGGGATCTGGCGCTCCCCAGCGTCCAGCGGCTGGACTGCGCAGTGGCCGACGAGGACTCAAACAGGGCCGCGGAGGAGTGGTGAAGCCAGGATCGGGCTGAGGAACAGTAGCTGCGGGCAGCAACATGGATGGACGTGGCCGAGCCGTTCGGGAAGCACAAGCAGCCGAAGGACAAACTTGTTTCACTGTTTTGGATCTTAAGAGTTTCTGACAAGATTCAGTTTAGTCAAAAAAATCTGCGACTAGTTCAGAAAATTCAATAAACGATCTTTGTGTGATCTGAAAGGCTTTTGCAGTCATTCAACTCAGGGGCGGCCATGTTGGATGCAGTTCCGGGTCCACCAGCAGGTGTCAGTGTGGGAGAGATGAAAAACCTCCTTTAGGATGAGGAAAATATACACACGAAATATATATGAAAAATGGTTGTAAACTCAAGATAAAGCTCTAAAAACTTGAAAATGTTAACAATTGATGGGACAAAATTAGTTTAATTTGTGTACATTATGTCATACTCTTCATTGGTAAATAAAAAAGCAGAGAGCTGTTGTGGAATATAATTTATTCATCACTGTTGCAAAGGTGGGTCCCATGCCATCACTGAACTTTAACAATTGTTTTTTTTTTTTTTTTAAAGTCCCCTACAGTCACTTAACCGAAAAAAAAGGCATGGATTCAGTTAAGTCTCTAACCTGAGGCTCTGAGCCAACCTCTGATTAAAACAAAATAAAAGTTTCAATAAAAACAAAGTGACTATAGAGAAAAAAAAAAAAAACTATTTAACTTGTTCACAAACAGTTGAAATACTTAAAGATCACAAATCAAACTAAAACATTTCAACAGATTTTTGTGCAGAAAATCAATTGGAGGTCAGATTTAAGGTGAGTCGGATTATAAAGTAGATTTTCTATTTTGGAGGTTTAAAAAATACAGTAAATGTCACTTAATTAGCTTTGATTCCATTGTAATTTTTTGTTACATTAACAAATTCATGGATGAGATCCATCATCAATGTTTTAAAATGAACTTTGAACACACCCTATTTGTTGCATTGAGAATATCCTGTGTGGCACAGGGTGTCTTTTATTTTGAAAGGAAATAAAACTTAAAAAACTGTAATATTTTTTTTAAAAAAATGCTATTTTCTTTTTTGTGTTTGTGTCTCATTTATGCCAGAAACAATATATTTATATTTATGATTATAGTAAGATAGTAAGTAAAATAAATATTTTGGGTTGTCAGTGAGAAATTGACCCGAATTTCTCTTTAAGTGATGAAGGTTGCACCGAGTTAAGCCATTACCAAAGACTACTGCACATTGCGTGTCTAAACTTGTTGTGGTTGTACAAATAAGTTTCCTCCAGCCCCACAACATTTCCTGCTGTAAAAAAAAAGTTGCTTCACTTTCAACATAAAAGCATGAGAGACTGAAAAAAACCATATCGCTCTTTGGGCACGACCTTTTTCATAATCCAAGAGAGGTATAAAGCAAAGACAAATCCAATCTACCTTAACTTTTATACATTTCAAATATTAGAAGGATTTGTTAAGTGCATTGGAAGCCACAGAAGAGTTCAGTTTTTATCTAAAGGTTTCATCTGTGAGAAAAGCGGTAACTGAAACCGCTGAAACAAAAGCTCAGCTGCAGCACGAGGCATTAAAAGGAGCCAAATTTATCAATACATTTCAGTTTGTGGCACACTGCACTCCAGCCACCATCTGCTAGCTTGTCTTCTGCCTTCACAGGACGTTTTCTTTGTGAAAGTTCATAAGAGGGACCACCTGCAGTTTCTCTGACCCCCTCTGACTCTGCAAGAAAGAGCATATATAGTTTTAACATTGGTATAAACTCCTCCAAAACATGACTTTGTTCATATCCAATCTCTGAAAACATGATCAATCTTTCATAATAATCGAAAAAATATTCTTTCTTTACCTTGTTATTGTCCTTCAGGGTGGAAGGCACCTGCTCGGTTTCCCAGCATGCAGTTTGGTGAATGCAAGGGAAAGGTTTGGACATTGTTTCAGTCTTTTGGAAGAGTAGAAAGCACATATTTATCAATTGCTTGTTGTCTCTTGCAATCTGGAGAGCCAACAGCACGTGTTTGACTGCCAAATTGCGTACAACACTAGTACTCATGTGTTTCAAAGAAAAAGGACAAAGATTGTAAAACTGACTAATAAAAAGTATATCTGTAAAACTAACAAAATTTGTTTTTGAAGAGTTCACCACTTTTTTGAAGTCTTCAACACTGATGACGGACCCTTCTCACGCCACTTGTTCAGTTGTCCACACATGAAACCTTCTAATTGAACTCCGCCCCACAACATCCATTAGCATCAATGTAACACCGGGCTCACACTGCATCCGGTCTGGACGACGGAGCGGTCTAGCTACGGCAGATGACTTATATAGGCTATGCTGCCGAGCTCACGAGACTCCAGTCTCTCATAGGTTGACGCAATAACATTTATACAGGACAGAGGAGTAAAACTCAATCGCACCGGGTCGCGGGCTGAACAGGATTAACATTTATTAAATACATAAACAAAACAAAATTGTTTAAACTTTTAAAAAATAACTTTTTTTAATATAAATGTTGATAAAAACAGACAGGAATTTATTCCAGACTAAATCTACCTAAACATTAAATAACTCAATAATTTGCTCTTCATAAAATACACTGCTAAAAGTGAAATGTTGGATCAATTAACAAAATTTTTGTGATTTGTTACCTTTAAAATCATTAATTTTCATCAAATTTAAAATTTGAGTTGATGGTTTACTCAGCTCAAAAATTTTATTTGATAAAAGTCAATATTTTAAATTGTAACAAATGACAAAGCTTTTGTTAATTGATCCAACATTTCACTTTTTACAGTATACTTATTATGTCAAAATTGGGATGTTACAAAATAACTTTGAGAAATTAATATAAATAATATAAAAAGATCTGGGGGGCCGAATATAATTACCGAGGGCTGGATCCGGCCTCCGGGCCTTGACTTTGACACGTGATATAGGAAGTACTGTAAAAAAAAAAAACCTAATTCTGCTGTAATTTTGAATTATATTAACAACATTTCTTTTTTTGCGTGACTCGTCTTCATACGATGGGTAAGCACGGAACTTGTTTTATATAGACTTAAATGTGCATATTTTCACGTATTGTGTAACAAGTAGGAGAGACCAGGGATGGTTGTCACAATTACATAATGTTTATAACACGATGAAAACAGCACTGGATGCACTTTACACTGCGGACGTTAATAGCTCCAACTTCACAAAAAAGTGCTCCATGCTCATCTCTGTCGTCCGGCAAAAATTTGAAGCCAACGAAACGGATACGCAGCGCCGGAGAGGCTGGACTGGATGCAGTGTGAGCTCAGGGTAATGATGTAAGATTTAGATCACATTAGATGCTGTCTTATACTTAAAATGTCTAGTTTCAGTTTCTGGGTCAGATTTTATAGTAAACAAATATTTCTCACAGTTTAATTTAGGAAGTACCAAGATGTTGTTTTTACCTGTTGCATAGCTTACTATTATTCCAGCAATTATAACTGAACTGGTGGCCATGGCTCCAAAGTAAAGGTAAGATATCGAGTAGAAGTTCAGGATTCCCCTGAATTTTTGAAAGAAAAAAAAAAAAAATCGCAACAACGTTTTTGTTACTACTTTTTAAATTAAACACTTTGGTTGGATTTGGAATGGCTTTAAGAGTAATAAGAACAAAACAGCTTATATTAGAGAACTGGCATCACTGACCCTTCGTCTTTGGGATGAAGTGCAGTGGAGATGGAGAGCTGTTCTTGGTTGGAAATGCTGCTCACGGTGATGTTGTTGGACTCACAGCTCCCAGAGAAGCTGGGAAGGACGCCCATTATTTCCTCTGTAGGGGGGTGAAGAGTTGAACCCACAGCCAGCCACAATGAAACACAGAATCCCACCGTGATCCCAGAGAACGCCCCCTGCAGGAATCATCAAGACTTGTTAAGGTGCTTTAGAGAAGGTTTTGTATCAGCGATATATCCCAAGACTGTACCTGAAAAATTTGCCACTATTTTTTTTTTTAGGAAAGTCAACTAAATATTCAAAACAAAAATAGTTCTGTCAAGTGGCACCGAATGCCATTTAAAGTTAAATTAATGAGACCATATTTGACTTGCCTGGATACATCAAGGCTGCTTTTGTGTGGAAAAGTAAGGGAGAATATTTAATTATAAATGCACTGCTTCTTCAGTAAAACACAGTGGTGGAAGTATGGTGGTAAGGGATGAGAACTAAAGGCTTTTTAAATTTATAATTACCCTTAAGATTGAGTCAAATTTAAGGCAAAATATTACACTACACATATTACACTACAATTTAAAAACTAAATGCATTTGGTCATTCTTGATTAGCATGTTTTTATTTATTTTAACATATTTTTGCATCCTAAAAGTTTGTCTGTCATTGACAGTTTTTTTTTTAATTAAAATTGAAATCTGAATCTACAATTTTAATGTTTGCCTACGTTAAGTTTAATTAGCTTATCTTTTACCTGAATAATAAAAATTATGTAACTGTAATTATCAAAATTTTCCTACCAGCTTGTTAGTAGCCGGGACAAACATTCCTAGGATGAAGACACCCAGGACTGGACCACTGACCACACCCATGACTGTAAAAGAGCCCTGGAAGGAGAGAAAACGAACCACATTCTATGCAGTCATATATGCAAAAATGAAAATATACAGTGATGTCATTTAGTCTGATTGATTATCGTAAGAATACAAACCAAGAAAGAAACATTGTTCTTTCTCACTTCAACTGTTCTAACTATAGCTTAAAAAAACGATTTTTATTTGTATAAAGTTTGTCTAGTAAAATGTAATGAGTAAATATATATAATTTTAAATTAAACTTATATTTTTTCCTTCAATTTTAGGTGCTCCCTTTATCAGACAACTATCCGACAAGTATGCCTACGACAACTACACCTTTGCTTGGCAGTGGCTGGGATAGGCTCCAGCAGCCCCGTAACCTCAAAAGGGATTGAATGGGTTTAGAAAACAGATGGATGGAGATAATTTCATGAGGCATCATCTGTGGGTCATACCTGCAGAACACCCCAGTCCAAGAAGGAGCAGAGAGAAGCCACAGTGATGCAGCCAGCTCCATACAGTAATGCTGAGAGAAAAAAATAGAATCAATTACTTTTCCTTACAGGCTCATATAGGAGAAAACTGAAATCACATTTTTTCATCTGAAAAAAGTAACAAACGCAGTGAGATTATTTAGGCTTAAACATGTTTTTAAAATGTACCTTTGTATTTTATTATTGTCTTTATAGAAAAACAATAAAGAGAGAAACTTTAGCATTACATGAGAATCAACCTACAAAGTCCTTTAGAAATGAGAACGAGTTTCGTCTGTGATGTTTGGAGCAGATGTGGTTGCAGCAGGTCTTCCATGGTCACTGCAGCCATGGCGTTTATGCTGGTGGAAGCTGTGCTGTGGGAAAGCAGACTCTGTCACCCCAAAGAGTTCAGAGAATCACTGAATACAGAGTGACGACAACCTCAGAAAAACTTGACCTACCTCAGAGTCCCACTGTATGCACAGGCAAGGAAGAGACCTGGAAATCCTGGATTGTTTTTGAATATCTCCAGTACAAAGTACGGCATGTACTTCATCAAAGAAAAAAAAATGTTTGTCAAGCTTTATATTAACAAAACAGCATGTTTATTTAAAATAACAGCAAAAAATGAAAAGGAGACAGTGGTTATTTTTGTAATATCTATTTTAAAAAAAAGCGATTCTGGGGATTTTCATTAAATAAGAGTATTCTAATTAATATCTGCTGCATCAGAGTTACAGTGACAGTCATTCTTTATTCTAATTCAAAAGAAATGTCTGATTACCAGATCAGGAGCTGAAATCTTCCCAGATTTCAGTGGGTCACAGTTGTAATAGTAAGCAAACATGACGATGCCGCAGGTCGCTGCGCTGCTAACGATGAAGCACAGACCAACCTGGTTCACAAACAGAGCCCTGCAATGGAAAGCACATGTCGCTGCAGTCAGATTTATTAACAGATTTAATGCTTTAAATTATTTCTGTAGACAGACCTGTTAATAATTGCAACATATTGTTGGAAGATTGTGAATCTCAGGTTTGCTTAGAAATGGCTGTGAGGAAGTTTTGCAAAATAAGTCACACAAACAAGAGAAAAAAGCTGGAGTGTTTTAGAGTTTACACTGGAAAAAAATTGTAATTTTTACAGAAAAAATACATTAAAATCATGACAGTTAACAACTGCAATGACTTCTGTAAAAAAGGAGAATTTTACTAGAAAGTTTGCGGCCGTAAGTTACAGTCAAAAGTTTTACAGTTATTATGGTAAAATCCTGGCAATCTCAGCTGATAGTTTTTTACAGTAAAACTGAATGTGCGTCTTAGCTAGTTTCTTAGACTGGCATTGTAATTTTTATGGAATAAATTTGATGTTTCTATATTAAAATTATGATACAATTTTCAACAAAAACTGCAGTATCCGACAAAAGCAGTAATTTAAACCATAATTTGATACAAAGTACCACTGTATATTTTACAATAAAATTATGGGAAACTGAGCTGCCAATATTCTACCGTAAAATTTAAAGTATGTCTTTGCTAAAGTAGTTACGATAAATACATTGCTATTTACAATAAAAATTGGGAATATTCACTGACCCATAATATTGTTTAAAGTTACGTCTTATTTTTTACAGTGAATATCTGGCAACCACAGCTGCCAGTTGTTTACAGTAAAATTGAATTTTTTTTTTACAATTTTTTACAGAAGTGGAGTAAAAAACTTGTCTGTACCAACAAGCTTAATCAATAGAAGTTTGGGAAACTCCTTTCAAAAGGACCTCAGTCTAAGTTTGCTTAACTGTTACTGCTATTAATCCCACAGCTACAAAAGGGATTCAAGAATATATATGGATGGATGGAAGCACTTCAACTCAGCCGGAAATCAAACAAGATGCAGAAAATTCAAAATTAAAAATGAAACCGCAGGAAAGAAAAAATTTACCCACACGACCAAAAAGTTTAAAACCAGTCAAGGGAGGTAGGACCGGTGTAATTTGGTTCTTTGAGTAATGGTGATAAAGATGAGATGAATTGAGTAATGTATTAGCTCTCAAAGAGAAGATGTTGTACATATAATACATTTTTTTTATGTTTTGCCAAAGTGAGAAAAAAGAAACATAAAATTTTTTTCATTAAAGCATTAAAAAAAAAGTGATGTAAGGCTTGAGTGAACAGAATAATATTCCACCAGTTACTATAAGAAGGTTACATAATTGAAACAAAAATCAAACAACAAAAGATTAACACATTTTTTTCCTTCGTGGAAAGCAAAAGCAGAAAGGGTTTAAAGTTGAATTAACAGTCTCATGGGTTTTCCACTAAAATCTGAAAAAAATAAATCATTGTTTGAAAAGATTGGGGTCACACGATTCTCACAGCAGAAATGGCAGCAATGCTGAAAAGAAGTGGCACAACGTGAGGAGAGTTCACGTGGAACAGAACAGCTCGATCCAGCAGATGGGACTGTGAGTTTGCTCTGGCCCCGGCCCAGCAGGATCAAGTCTCTCAATTTTTGTCTTTTTTTCCATTGTGGAAAACTTTCAGGCTTTGAGCAAAACATCATCAAAGATTTTTAGTTTTGAACTTACATAGAACTTGACAAAATCTATCCAACTGCAATATAATAAGGCCAGAATACAAAGTATTTAGATGTTGGGGATTTAATTAAAAATTAAAGCCACTTATGCCGTTGTATAGGTCTACCCACCCTTAACTATCCTTTCTTGAGCTGTCGCACTGGCCAGGCAGCTGCTAAACGCCCTTTAATCTCTCCCTCTGCCCGTGGTTAGAGCTGAAGATCATAAATCCACGAAAAAAAAAAAAAATGCCACTTATTTCAAAATGGCGGCCTTTCTGTTGGTTTTAGCTCTATAGCAACCATTTAATTTTTTGCTTGCCTGGTCAAAACAAACAAGTCTATGTAATTTTTAGAAGATAGGCAAAAGTAAATTTTTCAATTTCCTTGACAACGGAGGCTTTTTGCTAACCACGTCCACCTTTCAACTGAATTCATGTAATATATCATAGTTTTGCTCTACTTGAGCAGCCGATTTTATGGATTAAGTTTTCACAATATTTCAGTAAAAAAATGTGCAAGCAACAACAGGGGAACGTCAAATTCACGCGCTCACCACGCTAACACTGTTAATAATAATAATGCTAATAATGCCTATGCTAATTATTCTAATATTTTTTCCCCTGGGGTTCCCAATGAGAAGATAAATCAAAATCCCTAGGCGGAGTTTAAATTTGTAGGCAGGCTAAGCCTTCATTTTGTTGAAAATTCAAGATGGCGGCCTCTTCCCCAATTCATAGGCCACTGAAACTTAGGTTGTAGACTTCAGCTGGTTTCATGCATGCATTGTGAAAATTCCTGAAACAACATTTTTTTTTTTTCCTATACTGTATATAATCTCACACTTTTCTACAGAATTGCCACCAGGCCTTAGATTCTGTCGCCATCCCACCATAATTTTTAAACAGGCCATACCATGAAAATTCAACTTTTTGAGGTTTTAAGTGCATTATACTGTTCATTCCTCTCTATAAAGAACCTCAAAGCTGTGTTTTGATATTTTGGCTCCTTTAAAATAAAATTCGGCACAATTAAAAAATCAGATATTTTCTTTTTTGGCCACATTGCCTAGCCTTTGGTACAAGGTGAATGAATATGTTGGGGAATCTTTGAGCATGTGGCGGGCATTTTTCTGTTGTGGGGCAGAACAAGCAGGTTTACTCACAGTTGGGCGTCTCGTTCCGTCCGACAGGAGATGTACCGCTGGACTTGAGCTTGGTTAACCCCATACATGGACAACCAAACCATCGCACCGCCAACAGTGAGACTCCAGAAGGTGTAGCGCTTTCGTGGGTCAACATCAAAACTGGTAAAGACAACGAGAGCTACTAGTGCAAAATCATCTAAAACAGCAGAATGTTGGCTCTATGTTGAATTTAAAGCACAAATATTAAAAAAAAAAATTTGTGACAACATTTTAAAATGAATGCAATTCTGATGTATAAAAGTATTTACTCATTAAAATTTATACGTGATCCATTATTGGCAATCTCCAGAACTTGCGCAGGTCCACCAACCAGAATTGTGCCACGAATGTAAATTGCTACAAAACCCGACAACATCACCATGACTTGGAAGACGTCAGTCCAGATCACAGCCCTCATGCCACCCTTCACAGGGAGATAAAGAAAAGGAAGTCAGAAATGTTAGCAATAGTTCACTTTATATAAAGTGCATAGATATCCTTCCTTTATCTCTACGGTCCATTTAATCTTTGTCAGTGTTTAAAAAAGTTCTTTTGATTCACGTCAAACCCACTTGTGTTTGTTTTTAAATTCAGAATATTTTTTCAATTGCTTATTGTCTTTACTCTAGCATTCATTAATTGTGTGTGGTTTGTGTTTTTTCAGTTCAGTTTTTTTTTTTTTTACTTCAAAAACTTTCAAAAATGTCATGTTAGATAGGGATGGATATTGAGAGCCTGTGGTTCTATATGTGTGTGAGTGTTAGGTGTATTTAATCTCTGTTTGCACTATTTTGCCTGGTTCCGACTCTGTCATTTGTGGTTATTATTTCTTGAAATGGAGGACCCCCTTGAAAACGGGATGTTCCATCTCTGGGGGTTTATCCTCCCACTGTAGTTTAATTTTTCTTTAAATATGTCCTCCATCATGAGAAAAATGCTACAAAAAATCACCCAAAAAAGATTTTTGTTGGAGTGAGTCTTTAACATTTCCTGTATCTGTTTAAGATAAAACAACAAGAATAGACGAATTAGTTACTTTTTGGGGGTAAATGACAAAACAGGAGTAAAATTAACAAAAAAAAATGAAACAGACGTATTTATTTATTAATTTTTTTGACAATATTAATACTCTTTTTACTTGTAGGCTTTTGAGGTTATAAGACATATTATCTAAAGTGGTTTAAATTCCTTTTTTTTGTTACTAAACAACAATATATCAACTAAAACAGTAAAACTTTATGCGCTTCCACATGTATTTCTTTTTCTATGTGTTTTGTAAACAAAATACAAAAAAAACTTGTTCCTACTTTTCTTGTTAAAAGCATAAAAAGAGTTCAATGGAAAATGTCTACCTGCTATGAGGACTTTTTTTTTTTTTTTACTGAACTGTCAAATAGGTCGAGTTGTCTTCATGACCTTTTCAAAGTTCTTACCAAAGTGGTGTACAACGTGCAGATTATACCAGTGGAAAACAGAGACACCCACATGTTAAGCCCCGTGGCTGCAATAGAAAGAGTCCAGAGTGAAGTGCTAATCATTTCAATTAAAAACTGAACAATGGTTTAGTCCAAAACTCACAGACTGTACTTTCATGTTAAGCACCTCTGTTAATGAGCTTTTCTTGGGCTCAACAATACATTTCCAAAAACAACTTTTCTATCCTAATATCCTGTTTGATGCATAAAGAGGTTAACAGTGTGACCTGCAGCAGGAGTTTAACATTTTTTAGCACTTCTGATGACAACATTAAGTATCAAACATCAACTTATAGAGCAGTGTTATTCAAGCAGTGTTCACTAAGGGTGTAGGGAAAAATTGATTTGGCGATATATCTCGATATTTCATCTGGCAATACTAGTATCAGTCTAAAATGCAGACAAGACAATATTTAATCAATTATGAGTAAATGTAGTTCATTGTCTTGCTTTTTTGTTCCATGTAAACTAGTTGGCAGAAAAGCACACTGAACCTCTTTCAGCAGCTCAAAGAGGCTCCAAAACAACAAGAAACGTGAAAAAGTACAGGAAAAACTACATTTAGCAATGCTAGAAATGAACATCACCTTCATTACCAAGTCATGCTTTTAGGCACACTCACTGGTTTATGTATACATGGTTTACAAGACAAATGTTAACACAGATTTGTAAACATTAGTTGGTTTACACATTTGTTTGCTCTGATACAGTTTTGGAATATATCATGATATGAATCGCATCATGAGACGCGTATCGCGATGCAAATCGTATTCACTTTCACGTATTTAGTCTAAAAAAAATTTACCATTGCAGGGTTATCAACTCTGCGTTCATTTGAACAGACCAGGTATAACAATTAGTCATTAGGAATAGGAACAATCATAAAAAAAAAAAGTTTAATTTGTGTTTATTTGATTATATTCAATACTTGGAGGTTTCAACCAATTACACTCAGTTTACAAAACGTTTGACCCCTTAAACCAGGGAAAGGCAACTCCAGATCTTGAGGGTCGCTGTGTCTGTATGATTTCCAAATATCCAAACTCTAGTCATGACTGATTATCTGGTTCAGGTTTGTCCAGTCAATGAGAAACAAGCCAGAGTGGGGTATGTTGAAAAACGTAGGAATAAGGTCCTCAAGACCTGGAGTTATCTGTCTAAGCGTCTTCGCCAATAATTGATAGAGGTTTAACTATATATGCCAATCGAACCAATCAGAGGTGGTTAACGTCCTTCCTTTTGCCAACATGGCAACATCTCTCCAAAATAACAGCTAAAGATCGTGTTTAGTGGTGTAGCGTCTCGCAGGATCCGTGGAAAAAGTGCATAGAATAATGAAGCATAAAGAAGTGAGTCTGCCTGGCATCAGCACCACCTAAATCACTACATCTCCCATGATTCACTGGGTTCACATTAACTGCCATGAAGCACAAAACGCTGAGCAATCTGGTTCCTACAGTTTAAGTTAAAAATGATTACTGAATTATTGCAACTTTTAAGACAAAGAGCCACAACTTCAAGCTTTTTGTTCCATAGGTGTTACAAAAAAAACCCCAAAAACATGTGAGATCCTGGAGTGAATGGATCAGCATTATACAGACTTCCGAGTTTCTCCTTTTCCACATTTTTGGTTGCTGGTGTTCCTTGGAATTCTTGTCAAGGAAAACGTCTACCTCTGCTCAAAAACGGTTGAAAACACTTTTCTAGGCAATAGAAATGAGAGGAAGTGTCCAACATGATGCAGTAAAAAAAACAAAGAAATTACAGTATTAAATTAAATTCCTATTTTCCTTAATTTGTTGTTCATTGTCTGTTTTTAGCATTACATAATTTTGTTTGTTCAAAAGATTTACCAACAGTCCAGTTTGCACAAAAGACAACATTTAATACACAGATGAGTTGCAAAACTATTTAATTAATAAAATAAAATAAAACATGGAAATCAAGTATGACACTTCAATTATTATATTTTACAAATCTTTCTGAAAGCATTTAATATTTCTAGTTTCCTACCTTGGTTCAAGATCAAGGCAGGTGCATAGATGACAATCCCAGTGTAAAGCAGCTGAGAAAATACAAGCACAAATAAATTCATGTCCAGAAACAGAGAAACAAAACAAAATCAGAAAATAGAAAAACGATCTCTTTGCTCCAAAATCCCCTTCAACATTACTTTGTTGACTTTAAAATTTGGCTCTGAAAGGAAAAACAAAATGCCAGCCTCACCGTTGCTACGAGAAACTGGAAACTTCCCAGCAGCTGCATCCCTCTGCCAAATCTCATCTCCAGGTACTGTGACAAGCAGATGGCTGGTGTCATAACATCACAGAGTTTCTGTGCACATATCTCTCATCCCTCTTCACTTCCTCAATATGCCTTATTTTATGACCCACAGGTGGATTTTTTAATTAACCGAAATTGTCACATGCAATATAAAGACCAACTCCCTCCAAAGTTGTCAGACTAGTTTAAAAAAACATTTGTAATATTCATTTAAACCACTTAGAAATTAAATTATTTTTGATAGAGAACTGCTACTTTTTACAATGATGATAATTTTAAACTTATAATGATACTTGATTTAAAAAATGACAATTCTGGCTGTAAATGTCTGGGTTTTGGTGCATTATCTGAGCTGTTGTGGGAGCAGCTTTCCAACTTTTTAGCGTTACATAATTCCAGCCAATCCAACTTGTGGGAGGGGCTTCAAGAACAAGAGGAGCAATATTTCTACAGATTACCTCAACAAACGAACAACTAGAATGTAAAGTTCTGCAATACTGGAATTGTTGCAAATGGAGAAAAAAAAATCAAATAAATAGAATTATTTTTAACATTGTCAATGACTATATTTGTGACTTTTCACAGAAAACACAGAATTGTCTGGGTGACCTTTAACTTTTGAATGGTAGTGTAAATTTTTAAAATACGTGTATTACGGACAAAACAATCACTAAACTATGTTGGTCAAGTGATTCAACATTTATATTTTTTATATTTGGATTCTTTACTTTTATTTAGCTAATAACTTTTCTGAAAAGTGAAGTCAAATTCAACATTTTACATTACTGAAAAAAGTGACAAATTTTTAGTTTTCCTCAAATTAGAATTTTGGGTTGATGGTTTGCTCGACTCAAAAATGTAATTTTTTTTGATGTAACGAATTATAATGTTTTGTAAAATGATCCAATGTCTCACTTTTTACTGTGCAAATTAATATCACAATGGTTTGACATTAGTGAAGAAATGGCCTATTAAATCTATTTACCATTTAGAATTTATGTTAGTTTTCAGTCCATTTGTTCTTTTTTTAAGTTTTTTAAATTAATGTTAGCGTTTGTGAATAGTGAGATTTTATTTTTTATCTCTTATAGTTTGTTAAATTTATTGGAAAATTTAGCATTAAAAAAATTAATGAGTGTAATTGAGAAATTTTGCCACTCCTGCAGTTTTTTTCAGCTTTTTCCCCATTTAGCTCTATAGATTAGCATAAGAGATTCACATACTCAATAATAAGAATAATAGCTCTTTACATCAACTAGTTTTTTTTATGTTTTTTGCAACTCAGAAGAGAGAATGGATTCTAAATGTTGATTATTATTCAGGGATTTTAGACAGGTGATACACAATGGAACCTCAATGTGACCTGATTAGTGCTGGTGATGCCCAGGCGAAAGAAGACCGGCATGAACAGGTACGCCGTCAGCAGGGAGTTGATGGTTTGTCCCAGGCACATGTAAAGGAATTTTAAACCGTAGCGAAAACCTTCAGACGGAACGCCCAGAACCTGGACCGCTGACATGAAGCTGGCACAAAGCGACAGTCCGACAGGCAAAGCTGGCATGCTCCGACCTCCGGTGAAGAAATCCCTGGGGCTGGCATCCACTGATTTCTTTTTTAAGGCCTGGAAAAGTCCTATAGCCATAGATATCAGCAGCATCGCTGCGAAAACAATGTAGTCCCAAAGGACGAAACCCTGATTAGTTGGGTTATTGGTAGATTGATCCTCCATTGTTTTACTTTCTCGTTTTCCGTCCTTGCAGGTGATCTGTCGGAGAAAGCAACAGTTAGTTAGCAATAAATCCAGAGAGTATGACGGTGGAATTTGTAAAATACTTAAAGAACAGCTCCAATGACAATATATATTGTGTTTTTGGTGTTTATAACATGTTCTTGAGGCATTTTTCTCATGACGTAAGACATAAATTAAGAAAATTAAGCTTAGAATTGCATTTCTGAGTACTCAAATTGCTGTGAATCAGGAACAGAAAAATAAATCAGTTTGAAAAAGAGCATATTTGTTACTTGAAAAGTACGCTGGACAAGCCACAAGCTCCCTACTCTGCTCCAATCTGATGCAGACAAATAGATCCATGAACGTTTTTGTTTTTCTCGCCCGAGCTGGCTCAAAACTGGACAGCCAGATATCTCCAATATTGCTCGCTGTTTTGTTGCATTGTTTATGTTGGGGGACTGTGAGCTAACTGAGCCTTTAAACAGAAAAGTGTATCGGTCCAAAACAAATGTTTATTTACATCATTTAGTCAAAATAATTGTGGCCAAAAAGTACAAAAAAAAAAAATCAAATTAATTCAAATTCACAAATTTAATGCTTAAAAAACACTTTTGACTTTTGTGCTTCTAATGTGAGAACTTACAACATATACAATGTTTTATTGTTAATCTCCTCAATTAAAAAGAAGAAAAAGGAAAAAAAAACAGTTTGTTCTAAGTTTAGATTAGTTTAAAGTCCTTATCAAAGCTTAAGGCTCACACACTACAGGTTTCTATCATCATTTCACAATAAAGTTATGGATTAGTAGAAAATTCCAGAGAAAAAGTTATAATTTTATGCTTTTCAGGAAAATTATTTAAAAAAAAAACATACTCCTTTTCATAAAAACACAGCCTGATTAATGTTTATTTATGATATCTTAGTAAGTCGTTTGTAAAAAACAAAATTTAATGATAAAATATAAAAAATACACTGTAAAAAGTGAAACATTGGATCAACTGACAAAAAATATGTAATTTGTTACATTTACAAATATTAGATTTTCAACAATTACATTTTTAAGTTAACTAAACCATCAACTAAAAATTTTATTTTGATGAAAACTAATAATTTTAAACGCAACAAATTACAAAATTTTTTTTCAACTAATTCAATGTTTCCCATTTTCAGTGTGCATCAGTTGTGTTTAAAAAATATATAAAAACATATTTTTGTTAAAGCTTTTTCTGAACATTTAAAATAATTTTTTTATTGATTCAGTCTTTGTCTTATCTAAATACATTTTAAAATTAAACGCTTTTATAAATCCCTTAATTTAATTTTTGCTTAAATTCAGCTTTAAAAAGACAAATGAGGATCTTCAAACATTTAGTCAAACTTACCGCAGCCTCACAGGTTACCTCAGGTCCTTCCAGTTGCAGAAAGAATGTGCTGACAAACCTCCTCACTCCCCAGCAGATGCTTCACATCCATACACCCTCTCTGTTGCATGCGTGTCTTTGTGACGCCACAGTACATTACAATAAATTCCTTGCAGCCAGGCTGTTAGCCGTGGAAGTTGAAATGACCGGTCGGTTCTGTAAATGTACAGTGCGACTTGGCAGAAAGCATAAAGCAGATAAGCAGTTGAAGTGGGGCAGCAGTAACCTGCTGCACAATAGAACAGCCGCTTTAACCACCGTAAGATACTGTAAAGTATTGAGATAAGGTATTCTAGTAACAGTGGATTTGTAGTTTATTGACACATATTTCATTTTACAAGAAAGATAGGGAGCTATAAGGTTGTGCCTCAGCTATTTTTGGTCTTTATGGTGAACCTAAAAGAAAGAAAATACTTCTATAGCATATGCTGTTGAAAAAATTAAAAGTGGCTTATGTGTTGAATCCTAAAATAATTAAAAGATAATAATCAGGACACACTGGGCAAAGTGGAAATAAATTATATTATAAAGGAAGCAAGAACAAGTTAAAACATTTGCATAAGAATCTTAAAAGGATGGGTCAACAGTTTGGGTGAGTTCAAAAACTTTAATCGAACATGAATCCAAACTTTTGACTGAAAAAGGAAAAGTTTCCAAAAGGTATCCAGAACAAAAAAATGTATATTTTTAATATTATTATTTTCTGTTCACCAGTTTTTTTTTTTCGTTTCCTGAAATAATTTTTGCATATATTCAAGTGGCACTTCAGATTGTCAGTCTGTCTGTCACAAAATAAGGTATCTTATAAATAATCTTATTTGTCAAATAAATTATAAAAAATAGATCAAATTTTGGAAAAAGCATACTTTTGTTCCTGCCTCTTCTGACTTAATGTTTAAGTCCCTTAGTAGTTATAACAGAAAGTTTATTAAATCAACTCTAGGTTTTAAAAAATGTATCTAAAAATCAAGACTACATTGAATGTATTTATTTAACACATTTACAGTACAACAAGTTGCCCAACGCTCTGCAGACCTATGCATAAAACAAGTAAAGCAACTATAAAAAGATATGAAAAAAATTAAAATACACAAGATAGGGTCACCTGGTATTGATCGTTTACTTAACACGGGGACATCATTTATTAACAAAACATTTAATAATGCAAATTTATAAGCTTATAGCTTTTAATGTAGCCACGTGGGGGTCTCATTGTGCCGATCCCAAGCCCGAATAAATACAGAGGGTTGTGTCAGGAAGGGCATCCGACATAAAATCTTTACCAAATCAAATATGCGAATCAGACCTATGAAATCCGTACCGGCTCGGTCGAGGCCCGGGTTAACGACGACCGCCATCGGTGCTGTTCACCGACAGGGTATCGGTGGAAATTGGACTACTGTTGGATGAAGAAGGAGAGGAGGAAGGCGAGTTCGGAGGAAGAGAGAGAAGAGGAAAGTCACTGTTGTTGGACTGAGAGTTGGGACTTTGAATTTTGGAACTATGACAGGAAAAGGTAGAGAGTTAGTTGACATGATGCAGAGGAGAAAGGTAGAAATACTGTGTGTCCAGGAGACCAGGTGGAAAGGTAGCAAGGCTAGAAGCTTAGGAGCGGGGTTCAAGTTGTTCTATCATGGTGGAGATGGGAAGAGAAATTGAGGAGGAGTTTGTCAAGAGTGTAAAAAGAGTGATGAGTCTCAAGATAGAAATGGAGGATGTGATGTTTAATGTTGTTAGTGGGTATGCCCCACAGGTAGGATGTGAGGATGTGGACACCGTTAATCACAACATTTTAATTGAACGTCTTCACAATGACTACTGTCTCTCTGGGTCAGTTTTAAATTGGTTTATTTCATTCCTTAGCAGAAGAACTTTCAATGTGGCTGTTGGTTCCCTAAGCTCTGCAGTAGGAAAAATAACTTGTGGTGTTCCCCAGGGTTCTGTACTTGGCCCTATTTTATTCATTTTATATTTGCTTCCTCTAGGGAAACGTATTAATCAATTTGGCCACATTTCCTATCATTTATATGCAGATGATATCCAGCTTTACTGTTCTTTCCCAGGAAATGATTATTACAAACTACAAAACCTGTTGGATTGTTTAACAAGAATTAAAACATGGTTATGTAATAATAATTTAGTCTTGAACACCCAGAAAACTAAGACATTGATTTTTTTGCCCCAGAACACAAAATTCCTTCCATTAGACAACACCTTGGGACTCTAAGCTCTTCTGTCTAGTCAAGTCTCAGAAATCTTGGGGTGTTGTTTGATAAGTCCATGTCCTTGGAAGGCCACTCGAAATTGTTTTTATCATCTAAGAAATGTGGCAAAATTAAAAAGTATCTTGCCTCGATCTGACCTAGAAACTATTATTCACACTTTTATTTCTTCTCGTTTAGATGACTGTAACTCTCTTTTTACTTGTTTTAACAAACGCTCGCTAAACCGGCTTCAGCTTGTCCAAAACTGCAGCAAGGCTCTTAACAGGAACCATTAAACGGACACACATCTCTCCACTACTTTCTGCTTTACATTGGTTACCTATTAAATTTCGAATTGATTTTAAAATTTTACTTTTGGTTTTTAGAGCCTTGCGCGGTCAAGCTCCAGCGTACATCTCTGACCTTTTAACTCCATATTCTTCGGCTAGATCCCTGAGGTCTTCCAACCAAAATCTATTAAGCATTCCAAAAAACCTGTTTTTATTCACGAGAGCTTTTAGTTGATTTTTTAGTCCTTGTTTTACTATGTCTCATTGTGTTTTATTGTGCTTTAATTGTTTTACTATTGGTTTTTGTTTCTTCTCTGTGTCTTGATTTGATTTTATGCTTGTGTTGTAAAGCACTTTGTGATCCTTTTGGCGAAAAGCGCTACAGAAATAAATATATTCTATACAAAGTAAGAGGCTATAAGAGGAAGTGGGACACTGAGAGGACTGAGGAGAGTAGACACGAGTACAGGGAGATACAGGGGCTAGAGAGGTGGAGGCTTGCCTTGGGAAGGAGAGGAATGAAGGTTAGCTGCAGTAAGACAGCGAACATGTGTGTGAATGTGAGGAATGTGGAAAAGAAGCGAAGAGGCGAGTGCAAGCAGGTTGGAATGGGTGGAGAAAAGTGTCAGGTGTGATGTGTGATAGACGAGTTTCAGCACAAATTAAAGGAAAGGTGTACAAGACTGTGGTGAGAGCAGCCATGTTGTACGGACTAGAAACAGTGGGACTGAAGAAAAGACAGGAAGCAGAGCTGGAAGTAGCAGAGATGAAGATGCTGAGGTTCTCTTTGGGAGTGACCAGGATGGATAGGATCAGGAATGAATCCATCAGAGGGACAGCACATGTTAGAGGTTTTGGAGATAAAGTCAGAGAGGCCAGACTGAGATGGTTCAGACATGTCCAGAGGAGAGACGGTGAAGATATTGGTAGAAGGATGCTGAGTCTAGAGCTGCCAGGAAAGAGGTCTAGAGGAAGACCAAAGAGGAGGTTTCTGGATGCAGTGAATGAAGCCGTGAAGGTTGCTGGTGTTAGAGTAGAGGATGCTGAAGACAGGCTTAGATGGAGGAAACTGATTCGCTGTGGCGACCCCTGAAGGGAAAAGCCAAAAGGAAAAGAAGAGTATAAGATTATAGCTTTTAAGGCTAATTTTCACCTTTGGTCCCTATAGTCTCTATTTGTTTTGGTAGAAGTTCCTCCCACACCCATCAGGGGCCCGCTTCAAGTGGCAGGTTAAACAAATTCAGAGTTCAAACCTGAACTCAGAGTCCACAGACTCAAAATTCAAGACCTTAGAGTTTTCAGTTTCAGACCAGCTGAAAAGAGTTGATTCAATCAACCTGAAGGTGTTGGAATCAGAATCAGGTGTGAGCGTCGCAACCATAAAAAAGCCCTAATCAATGGAAAGAAGACAGCATGATTCACCATGGCAGCATAGATAGGAAGAAAAACAAGTTGTAATTTCTTCGGTTCCCCTCCATTACCTTTGTAAAACAACTAGTAAAAGCTCTTTTGTTTTTGTGGAAATCAAAAGAAATAAAGACATTTAAAAAAATGAGAAAATAAAATGATGTGTGTCAAAAGACAAGCGTCCAGCACATGTTAACATGGGTCTGCTGCCTTAAAGGGCAGTGTGAGTGATGGAGGTGAGAGTGAACAGGAGGTGTATTGAAAAATATATAAAATAAAAATTAAAAAGTACAGTATTAAAAAGGTCATAAGAAAAAAAGACCACCCAGCTAACAACGGTCATCGACAAACACAAACAAAAAAACATTGTGGGTCCTGGAAGTCCTGATGAAAGCTGATTTTAATGAGGCACAAAAACACAGCAGTGATGGTTGTAGAACAGGTTGTACAAAGACAAAAACACAAGAACATCTGCAGTTCAGAAAAGGTGGTTGAGAAAAACTACAACAGGAAACTGCTACTAAAAAGAGAAACCACAGAATTCAACTGGCTTTTTTTCCCCAAATGTCTCAAGATGATTTTCTATTTCCCAAGAATTAAAAAAAAAAACAAACCTTTTTCAATAATTTAGTTTGAATCACACATGAAAAACATGATAATTTGTTCAAAAGAAAATCCAGGAAGCCATCATTTCCTGGTTTGGGAAAATAAGAAAAAAAATGTTTAACTAAATGAATGGTGTAAATAAAGTGCATAACAGAAAATAATACATTTGAGTCAGAACATGTTTGAAAGCAGGGACTATGCTTTTTTTTAGAGGTTAATATAAGCTCGAGAGTCACTGTGTCATGCGGAGTACCTCAGGGTTCCATTTTTGGACTTCCTGTACTGCTGAGAAGCTGATAAAAAAAAAATTATCCATATTTCAATCCAATTTTAAACATTCATATTCTCCTCTTCCTCAGCAACATTTTACTTCAACTTTGACACCTGTCATGGTTCCTATTATAGTGTTTTTATAGTTTTATTGCTGCTGATGTTTTTTTATTTGTCATCCTCTTTCATATTTTTTACTGCTTTATTGCTACTAAAGCTTTTGTGTTGCTGTAAACCTTTTAGAGATTTGTTTTTATATAAATGAGAAGTGGAACACATATGTAACTTCTTTCATAAAAAAAAAAAAATACATGGTGACCCAAAGCCTAGATAAAGAATAGAAATTTGATTGCTTAAGTAACATTAAAAAAGGCAGCAATTTCAACAACAATATGGATGTAATCAACGATTATTGGTAACTTTTAGAAAGTATTATAATAAGCAGGCTGTATATTTAACATATTGTGCATGTATTTCAGTCTGATGTCAGAGTTGATAAAAAGCTGTTGACTGGTAGTGCTGGTGTGTCAAAATCAGGAAATCATATCAACTTCCTGTCAACTCACTCACCCCCACAACAGAAAGAGCGAAAACACACAAGTTGAAGAGAAAAACCTGCTCCAGAGTGACGGACGAACTGAGTAAAACTTTATTTTCCTGTATTTAAAGGGTCTAGCTAAAGAAAATACCCTGGAAAATCACATGAAACTCAACTCAGACTCTCAATTTGTAAGTATAAAAGCTGTTTGTACTTATCGCAAACTAGGAAACATCAGAGTTCACATTTGACTTTAATTCTGTTAAGCGACTCTTCCCTTATATGAAGATTTTCGACTATTAAAAGAATATTAGCCAGCCTACACCTCATTTATTTACAATTTTCTTACTGGTGTGTTTTATCAGGAACAAACCATCTGTGTGTTGAACAACACAGGATGTAGCTGCATAATCTTTATACATACATGTTCTTGATTCTAACAAAGTAGTAATATGGAAATCCCCACAAATCTACTGTTGAAATAAAACCTACAATTATTTGTGATAGTATTTTAAAACATTCAGAATTAAAGTCAATTCCAGTGTCTTTGTCAGCATCCCGTTGGTGTATGGATGTGTGATTGAGACTTTGGGGAACCTTGAAAAAGTCAAAAAGTACCGTATGAGTATGCGCCACTTCTCAAACTTATGCTTTTACTCCCACTTGCCCCCGATGTAGGGTATTTCTTGGTGACTTAGTTTAGTTTAGTTATTTCATTTTCAAAAAATGTCATAATACTCTTGTCCTTGCTGAACATGAAAGGGGACAGAAAGAAGAAAACCTGCCCATTTAACTAAATCAATCAAGCTATTTTAACCTGATCGATCTTTTCATATTGTAACATAAATATGTCAACTGGATGGCAAAAAGCAGAGAAATAAAAACAAAACATCAAGGATCAAAAAGAAAATAAACCAAATAACTCTGATTTTTAATTTTTTTTAAATGTAACCCATTCTCAACGACCTTATAATTCATATTGTGCACATTTGTTTTTTTCACCTATTTTTCAATATAATAACTGAACTGGATTCTTTTATTGATTTTTCAAGATTATTCCCTTCACAAAAACACCTTTTTTTCCTTCATTGTTGTTCAGAATTTTTTTGATTTTAAAAATGTCTTTAAGGTTGTAATTGCTCTTTCTTTAATCAAAGTTTTTTGGTATGTAATGCAGTAGATTTTTGTGATGTGCTGTATACATGAGTTTTAGGATCAAATGATCTCTTTAGTCTTTAAGTTTGAATATTTTCAGCTTTGTAAATAGTGCTGTAGATGGGTCCCAATAATTACTCCCGCTGATGATTCTTATTGCTCCTTTTGGTAATATAAATATGGAGTTTATTGACTTTTTGTTCGCTTTTTCCCAATGTTCTATGCAATATGTCAAATATGGAACAATCAATGAATTATATGAGGTATAATGACTTTTTTATTTAAGAACCATTTGACTTTTTATTTTTATTTATTTATTTTTTCTTTAACTTTGCCAACTTTTCTTTAACCATTTGACTTTTTATAACAGGGCTACTGTTGTTGCTTCCAAAACTTGTCAATACATTTAAAGCCACAGTTTGAGAACAGAGTTTAAAACAGTCTAGATTTGTTTTGGGGATTTTTTTTAACACACTTTTTTTTATTGTTTCAACCTTTCCAAGTTGATAAACTAGCAGAAGAGCACAAAAAATGAAAGGTTGAGGACAGCATTTAATCCCCCTGACATTCTCCGAATGTGCACCTGTGGTTTTCTGAGTCAGAAAAGCGCAAGTATGCGCGCGGCCAGATCAGCTTGTAAAAAGAGATTAAATGTCAGACATTTAGCAGACTGCGTGCCGTTGCAGAGTGTGGCTGTATCATACAAGCTTTTGAATGGAGCCTTGTTTCTAGCTAATCGTTTGAAATCCCTTAGACTCTAAATGGTCTATGCTGGACTTACGTATCACTTGGACAAAAGATCATAAGGCTGGAAGGTGGCTCCACCCCCTAAGCTGCCTTTAAATGAGTAACATTACATAATGATTGGACATTCCTAAAAAAACACCATACATTCTTTTTGCTAATTGGAATTGTACTTATCTCCATCCTTTTTGTGTGTCTATAATCTTTTGTCAATCCAGACATACATGAGTAAAAACACAAATCTGACATTAGTAATAAACTCTTGTTAGTAGCTGCTTAAAGCCCACGCAATGCTGACTCAACCGGTTCTATTAATGTACATGTAGCTTTAGTCACACACCTGTCTTTGTTGTTTTATGAATGCACAACTAAACCAAAGTCTACTTTTGTGGTCTGTCGTTTAGAGCTGTTGGGAGAAATGCCTATGAATCAGAGAGAGGAGGAGTCCACCCCCTTGGTCATCAGAGACCGGGGAGGCAGTCAGACCTCCAGCTCCAGTGTGACCCCTGGTTTACAAGTGCGCCTCTACTACTTTCCTGGCACAAAGACTGGGACGACGATACACATTTCATCCGGGCAGATATCTGCGGAAAATATCTGCGTAAAAGCAGGGGAGATATGTGGTGAGAAATAAAACAAATACAATAAAATAAAGCTTCTGATAACAATCATCCTCAAATTACCTAACACTGTTTTCCCCCTCAGGAATCTTACCTGTGTACATCAACCTCTTTGGATTGGCGTCTGCGGACATGACGTTTTGGTATCCACCATCGCACATGTTTGACTCCGATGAGAATTTAGAAGTCCACTTTAGAGTCAGGTAAAATCCTCTAAAATCAAAACTGGTGCATGATAAGATGTCAGGTACAAAACAAACAAAAGTTGCAGCTTTTAACACTTTAATGCCTATTGTTGCAAATATTTGACAAACCACTTTGGTTGCATCTTTGTAAAAGCAAAACATACTATTTATAATAGTATTAATTATAGCAGGAAATAAATTCTGGTGTTAAGGGATTGAGATTAAAATTGTAGACATTTCCCCGAACTGTCAATAAAAAATCCTATCATTCACAAAACTCTTTTTTCACTTGTTCACAATGATCTGATTCAGCTGGATTCAGGTTGATGTTTGCTCTGGAAATGAGAGGAATAAAGTTGATCACACACATCAAAACAGATTAACTCTGTGTAAATGAAAGGGACTCAAGTGGAGTGGAAAGATTAAAGGGAGCAGAGGTGGAGAAGGTGGAGGACTTTTAAGTACTGAGAGGTACCACTGGAAGACGGAAGAGGAGGTTTAAGTTTGCAGTGAAGGAGGACTTGAGGGTAGTTGTTGTGAGTGAGGAAGGTTGGATGAAGAGGATTTGTAGTGGTGACGCCTGAAGAGAGCAGCTGAAAGAAAAAAGTCGTCTCAGCACTGATGACTCAAACCTAGAAAAACTTCTAGTTGGTTGGGTCCAATATGTTTGCAAAATATGTTTCACTAACTATTTGTTGACACCAAATTTGGTAATTTTTGGGTAAAGTAACCTTTTTGAGTTATTGTGATCTTTTGCTGATCAAATGATCAATGTCTTTGTTGCTAATAAATAATTATGCCAAAAGGGGGTGTGTTTTTATATATATATAATACCAACATCATTTTTTTTTTTAGTTAGTGGTCAGTAGGTTCATTTTATATGTGAAACTCAGAATATATTTGTAAATGAATAAAAAATAAAAATTTGGGGGATCACTTTTATCTATTTATATATATATTTTTTTTTTCAGATTGAAATATTTGAAAGGAACATTTTTACATTTGAATAGAACTCTACAATAATCAGGTTAAAATTGATTCACTATTTAAATGTAAATATTTTTAATAAATTATACATTAAGGTAATTGTATTCTCAGTTGTCATGTTTGCCTTTATTTACATAAATATTAAATCCAACAACCAACTTGGTTCAACAGATAAACTTGCAGCTCTGATTCCAGGTTTACAGCTCTTTCTTATTTCTTGTCCAGGTTCTTCTTTAGAAACTGGGTCGGTCAAGGATCAAGAGCATCATGCCGCTACAGTCTGACAAGAGACAGAATCAGTCCCGTACTCGACTACAACGTCATAGATTATCTTTTTGCTCAGGTAAAGTACAAAGTAATAATTGATTGAACCTTTTAGAGACAAATTTGAATTCTAGTCAGTGTCAAAGAAAAAATAAATCATTGTAAGATATCTCAGACTCAGCTCAGTTCATTTGAAACTGGATTAAAATCTAATCACATATACTTATAAATCTAACTGATTTGATCAGCATGTGTAGCATAGTGTCTACTGAAGATAATCAATGAGTCTGACATGAATGTGTGATTTATATTACCGTTTATCGAAATGATGTAAGAGTGTTTTCTGAAGACAATCAACAATAATAATCTGCATTTAATCTGATTAGAACCTGATTATCAATGTACAATAACATATAGCATCTGTTTCTTCTTCTTTTTATTGAATAATTCCATTATTATTAATTATTGGAATAAACTAATCATTCAATAGAAGCAGTTTAACATTCTTGCAGTGGTGTACTGTCAGGGCCTGCAAAGCCTTCAGTGAAAATGATCTAAAAGAAGTATCTAAATCACAAAGAAATATTGATTTTGTCTCCTCTATTCAGCATTATATGGCTTATCATTTCTCAGAGGTTTTGAGTCTTCAGTAACTCACCTCTAATGCCATGCAAAAAGTGCTCAAACTGTTTGGTCAGAAGCAAACGCTTGTGTGTAGAAGGTTGAAAGACTCTTATCATTGTATATTTTTCTCACTTAGATGCGCAGTGATTTTATCTCCAGCAAAGGAGGAGTGGAGCCACCTTTGAGTGTCCAAGAAGAATGTCTGGGCCTCGCTGTGTTGGACCTGTGGCGAATGGCAAAAGAACGCCACCAGAGCATAAGAGAGCTTTGCAAAACTGTCAGGTGGTTCAAAAAAAATAAAAAAAACATTTAGAAGAAGTTGTCTTTAGAATAACATTTAATCAAATTCTACTTTTCTACAGCTATAAATCATGTCTTCCCAAGTCACATCGTCATGACATCCAGAAACGAAACCGCCTGGACCGCTACAGAATCAGAAACACCCTCAAGCGCTTCTTAAAGAAACTTGGAAACTGCTCGGTGGATGAGTGCAGCTTAAAAATCAAATACCTGATAGAACTGGCCGGCATTGAGCCCTCCATGGGAAGTGAGACCTTCCACGTGAGCCATTCCTCTTCTCAATCAAAGCCGGCGTTCACGCTCGTGCGAGTCACAGGAGAGACAGGAATCCAAACCAGTGGAGGTGCTGATCCTGACGGCAACCAGGTAAGTCCAAATTTCTTTGTGGGTGAGAGGAGAAAGGAACATCATTTCCTAACTTTAGGGGTTTTGCAAAGCTTTAGACCCAAACAACCATAAACGTTTGTAAAGTATATAATGCTTAAAAGTTTAAAAAAAAAATTGGGTTGTTTTCTTAAGGGAGAAAAAGAAAAATACTTTAAATTGCACGTCACATAAACTGTATAGATCCACAGTTTCTTGTTTAAGACAACTCAAACTCAAATGCAAAAAAAAAAAAAAAAAAAAGCAATAATTGTTTAAAAGTTAGCCTTGAATCTTTTTAATTTATCTGATTTCAGAAGTGGGAGACCTTCTGTGATTTTGGGGAAATTATCGACATCAGTATAAAGAGGGTTTGCCAAGACCAGGTTCCACAAGACAGCAGGATGGTCACAATAACTCACAAGGACGACAGATGTTTGGTAAAAGTTTGAACGGGTGAAGAATTACCAACATTCCTGCTTGAAAACCCAATTTTCCCTTTAAATGATTTTTACAACAGGAAGTGAACTTTAAGAGTCTCAAGGAGGCGTTTTCCTTCGTGTCTCTGGTGGACGGCTACTTCAGACTGACCACAGACTCCAACAACTTTTTCTGCCAAGACATTGCTCCTCCGAGTATTCTATACAGAATCAAAAATGACTGTCATGGCCCGATCACGTGAGTCATTTAGACGCATACATGCTATTAAGTGTATATTCGCAATAGCTTTTGACCATAAAAATTCTTCCATATCAGATCAGAGTTTGCTGTGAACAAGCTGAAAAAGTCAGGATGCAAAGGTGGCACCTTCCTTCTTCGGCAGAGTCCCAAAAACTACAGAAACTATTTCCTCACCGTCTGTGTTCAGGTAGGAACGCATAATCACAATCTTAAGGGGGAATTCACACAGATAAGATACATTTGCACCAGATTTGGCTTTTTTGTGGGATAGTCTACTTCATCTGGCAAGTGTGAAACCTCAGCTAAGTGCTTATGTAACGGATGTGGACCTTCACCTCCGTTCAAACAGAAATTCACACACGTGGGGTAGAGGTTCACAGGTTTACTCTGTAAAAAGGTGTAAAACAAAAAAAATTCAAGTAATTTCCACTGGCAGTAGCACATCTGGCTCCCCTCTGCAGTTCTCCGTGTTCTGAGAGGGCGGGGGTGTAGCCACCTAGCTCAACACGAGCAGGGACCGTGCGCACTTCCGGTTTTTCAAAATAAAATACACAAAAACGATAAAATTCACACAATAAAGAAAAATAAATAGAAATGGAATAAAATAGATGCCGGAGCATTTTTAACTTTGTTACACATATAAGAGTTCTTTAAAGAGGGTCTGTTCGACAGTGAGGGTGTGATGTAGTGAGGTAATGACAATCAGAGGATTAGCCAGACCAGCCCGTTTACTTTTGGTGTTTTTTTGTTTTTTTTGTCTCTCTTGTTAAAACTTCCCCAAGTGAGCAGATTTTGGGACTGCAAGATTTTCAGGCATTGGTTGAGCTCTGAGTGTGCATGAAGGCAAGCAAAACCACACAAAGGAAATAAATTGGGAGCACTCCTCTTCTATTTGACAAGTTTAATTAGGCAAATAAGTATTTGAACACACAATGGTTTTGCAAGTCCTCCCACTTAAGACTGACCTCACACCGCTAGCGTTACGGCTCTGATGCGAGCGCCACCGTCTTTACTAATATGAGCCGTCGGCTGTAGCTAGATCGCTCCCGCAACGCACCTGAGCTGTAGCGCTAGCGGGGTGATCCCAGGGTTAGTAATCATGGAGGGGTCTGACATTTTCATCTCAGGTCCACTACGAAAGACATAAAACAAAATTTTAAATAATTTATTTGTATGCTACTGCTAGAAATAAGTGTTTGAACAGTCGCGAAAATCAATGTTAATATTTGGTACAGGTCCTGTAGTTTTTCACACACTGTAGGAGGGATTTAAGCCCACTCCTTCACACAGATCAGTCAGGTTTCTGGACTGAAACACAAAGTTTGAGCTCCTTCCAAAATCTTTCTGTTGGGTTGAAGACTGGAAACTGGCTAGGCCACTCCAGATCCTTGATCTTCAATGTCTTCAATGCTCTAACTGGGGGAAGAAGGTTGTTCCCAAAAATCTCACAATACATAGCCTGGTCATTCTCTCCTTGATACAGTGCAGTCGTCCTGTCCCATGTGCAGAAAAACACCCCATACCATGGTGCAACCACCCCCATGCTTTACAGTAGAGATGGTGTTCTTGGGATGGTACATGGGGTTTTAATTTAGGATAATAAGTGGAGGTGGACAAACTGGTCTTAAAGGTAAGGGGTCTAGCCGATAGACAAACACTTATTTTGTAGCAGTGGCGTACAAATGCGCTAATTTAAAAAATAATACCTTGTGGTTAGTGTGGACATGCACACTGCGGACTCCTTCATGATTTTTTGTGGGAGAACTTGTAAAATCACAGATACTTGTTTGCCTCGCTGTATCTTAATATTAAAGCAACCATACCTTAAAAAACCTTTTTTATTGGAGTTTTTCCAACCGAATCAACCATTTCCACCAAGTTAAGAGACTGAAGTTTCAATACGTGTGCAAACATCCCTCCTGAATATGAATTTCTATAACATTATTTCCTTTTTTCTGTTATTGTTGTTCCAGACCGAGCTCGGACTTGATTACAAAGACTGTCTCATCATTAAAAATGAGCACTACACCCTCCCCGGTGTCCAGAAATCTTTTTCCAGCTTAAAGGAGCTCACCAGCTATTATCAAGTGAACATGCTGCTCCTGGCTGAGATACCCGTCAAGTTAGCTCGCTGCTGCCCACCCCGATCCAAAGGTATTGCTCCACCCCCACGTCATCATGCTTATTCCTGTCATTTTTTCAGAAATCCTGCTATTTTACAGGTCAAATGCTTCTTACTTTTCAACATCCAGAGTCAACCTACCACTTTAATGAAGTCCTGTTCACATCAAATACAGCCTAACTCCATGTGAATTCTTTAAAAGAAAAAATGAGCTTATGTCTATCTCCTCTGATGTGAATATTTTTATTTATTTTCATTTCTTAAAAAGAAGAAAAAAACATTTCTTGGTTGTTTTTGCTTTTAAAGAGCTCACCAACCTGATCATCGTTCGCAACAGCAGCGCAGTCGAGGCTCAGGGGTCTCCAACACCAGACAGAAACAAGTTCAGCCACATCCAGTTCCAGATGATCAAATATGAAGACCTGAAGTGGGTGAGTGTGTCAACACAGTCATTGCATTTGATGGGATATCAGTGGAGGATGGTTGTGTGTAAACATATTTGTTTTCTTGTAGTAATACTGCAGACATTAAAGTCTTCAGAGTTCTGCTTATCTTACTATTAATGTGTTTTGTACACACAATTTACACTTCTGGATTAACTCTTAAAAATTTCAGACTCTGAAAATAAAGAGAAAAGTTTATTTTTGTTCTGTTTTTGTTCAAAAGCCGCATCTTGTTATATAATATGTACCTAGTAAAACATTGTGATTGATCGCCACTCGTCACAACACAAAACTCTGATTTATTAATTTTAATATTTAAAATTAATTTTTTAAAAATTGATTGACAGTCACTTACTAAAAATAAATGTTCTAAATGTACAGTTTTATGTGTGATTATTCGTGGATAATAAGAGGTCGGCAAATACTGTAACTTAAACAATAAATAATTGCGATTAATTTTTTCCCCTATTTGCGATCAATTAGTTAATTCTTTTTAATCGATTCCCGACCCTAATGAAAACATTTCATGCTTCTTTACTATAAATAGCCTTCAGTCCTGCCTGCTGCAAAATCCCTTGAAAAACTGTTCCTTTCTTCACAGAAAAAACACTTTTGAAAGTCTTTTTAATTTCTTAAATAATTACAGAGCAAACACACTTATAATTTTAACGGATAAATACATTCTTGCTGGATTCTTACCTCATTCCTGCAGCCTGCTTGGATTCTCGGAGGCCAAGATTTACTAAAATGAGGAAGTGGAAGAAATAAATAAAACAGGATCATTTTGGGGTAAAGAAGCAGCTGTACAAGATCAGAAGTAGTTTAGTCCTAGATTTGAACCTTCAGATCTTAATATTTCAGTAAAAACAGGCTCAACACACTTCTTTACTGTTTTCAGTGATACTGTAAACATAGTCACATTTTTAAATTTAAATGTTCTCTTGTAGGGGGAAAGCCTTGGAAGAGGATCCATCACACGGATTTTTAAAGGTTATAAAATCGACACACTTGATGGGGAGGAACACCAGACCGAAGTTCTCCTGAAGGAACTTGATGCTGCACACAAAAACTACTGGGAGGTTGTTTTTTTTTTTTTTTTTTACAAACGAAAAGCATTTAAAAAGAATGTGAATAATTTGTGGAATTGCTGCAGAGTATGAAAGCGTTTGTGACTCAATATTAAAAAAATAAAAGTCGATACTGGAAATGCTTTTTCATTTTGTCTCTTAAATTAAATTAAAAAACAATTCTCAGAACGGCTTTTTCATTTTCAAAAAATATCAAATGCCATTTTCTTTATTTTTTTTAATTAAGTTACAGAATGAGCTGTGTTGAAGAAGAAAAAGACATTCTGATAATTGCTTTTTAATTTCATTTAAAAGACAAGTAATACAGGTACATTGTAAAAATGAAAAAGCATTTCCAGTATTGACTTTTATTTCTAATATTGAGTTACAAACACTTCCATAGCTCAGGAGCACAATTACTGCATGATGTTTTATTAACTTTTTCTTTGTTTCAGTCGTTCTTCGAGGCTGCGAGTTTGATGACTCAGATTTCACACAAACACCTCCTCTTTGTGTACGGCGTCAGTGTTCACGGAGTGAAAAGTAAGTAAATTTTATAAACCAAATCCATACAGTTTTATTTAATTGACAAACACAAGATCATTTTCTACTCCCTTGTTTGTGTAAACCACTAAACTGAAGCCGTCATGATAGAGCAGAGGAAGCGTTTCACAGAAATGATATTGGGTTAATTTGGGGACACACTGGCCCTCTGCTCACATGAGTGACCGTTTAAGACCCTCTGCTTGAAGTGCAGCTGTGGTAACAGGTCTTGCTGCGTCTTTCAGACATCATAGTGCAGGAGTTTGTCAAGCACGGGGCCCTTGACCTTTACTTGAAAAGGGGGAGATCTGTGTCAGTGAGCTGGAAACTCAACGTGGCCAAACAGCTCGCGTGTGCTCTCAGCTTTCTGGTAAGAAAAACATTGAAACTTGATGGGGACATTATATCTCACAAAATAAACTGTAAAAATGGAGGCAAGAGTGTTGGAGAAAATAACAAAAGTCCAAGGTGACATTGGATGGTTTTGCAGGAGGAACACAACATTGTTCACGGAAACATTTGTGCCAAAAATCTGCTGCTGGCGAGAGAAGGTGACCAGGGCAGCTCTCCATTCATCAAGCTGAGTGATCCGGGGATTAATGTGACCGTGCTGGGAAAGGATGGTAAAGCTGACAGCTATGTTTCCATTTAATGTTTTTATTTCTCAGGGACAGTACACATTAAAAGCATCTCTGCATCACTTTATCACCTGTTTTTCCTGGACAGATGTTAAAAGTTTTACCTAAAAAGCTAAAATTAAAATTATCAATAAAAATACTATAATGGGACAATCAATTGATTAAATAAAGATGTACCCTAACATGTATTTATTGATTTTCTGAATTAACTGACAAGAAACATGGGTTTTCCTTTCAAACTAAGTGCATGCACTCTCAGACAGACAAACAAAAACAATAATATTCCTCAATATTTGATAAATTACAACTTTTCTTCAGTTATCCTGGACCGGATTCCTTGGGTGGCACCGGAGGTGCTTGAGGCCCCAGGAAACCTGATCCTGGAATCTGATAAGTGGAGCTTTGGTGCCACGGTGTGGGAAATATTCAACAACGGAAACTCCCTGCTACAAGGCTGGAACCTAGAACAGGTAAAACCAGTATGGGAAGAAGTCAGCTGAATGTGTGCCATCCTAAGTTGACTTATTTCTTCATTTCCTGGTAAAATAAATGCCCGTCTAAAGACAAAAGCATCCTTGTTTGATTTTTCTGATGGATCATACAATCATTTAGAAACTCTTTAGCAGAACATGAACAAAGTTTAACATTCCAGTCCAACATTTACACACATTTGAACTCAAATGTTCACTTTTGTTGCTGCCACCCAGTGGCCGCAGAGAAAAGTGCAGATTTATCTAAAACATTTTTTTTATTTTGACAGATCTGTTGAAGTCTCTGTTTAATCATAATATATGTCAATAAATACTACTCAGAGGCTTTTAACTTAAGAAATATTGATTTTTTTTTTTTACACTTTATGCAAAAATTAGCTTTATGCTATTTTCCAATTTTTATATAAAAGTTTTTAAGATAAAACCCCATTTTAACACTAAAATAGTTTTTTAAAGAAACTATAACTGGTGGAGAAACTTGTTTTTGTGTGTGGATTGATTTGCTTTAATGGAATTAACTCCCCCCATTTTTACACTCACTGGACACAAGCTTTTCAGCCCCACTGATTGTGCCTCTCTCCGACTGAATGTAACGTATAATTTTATGTACTTTTAAATGTTTTGTATTTTATGTGTCTCTTTTACATATTAACTGTCTTTTTTACCCTGGCTCTGTAAAGCGCTTTGTGACTAATGTCTGGGAAAAGTGCTATACAAATAAATATTACTTACTGTTAAAAGGAAAAAAAAAAAATCACAAAAAAATGAAAATTGAAAACATCGCAGGGAAAGGAAAGAGCTTATTTAAAGCTTTCACTGACTACATTTACACAAAGATTATAAATTATAAATTGACAAATTTCATGTAGAATGTTATTTTTTTTAAGAGATGGAGCTTTCCCCTTCTTTAATTATTCCATAGTTTTGCTG
Organism: Oryzias javanicus; assembly: GCA_003999625.1. NCBI lineage: Eukaryota > Metazoa > Chordata > Actinopteri > Beloniformes > Adrianichthyidae > Oryzias > Oryzias javanicus. The sequence continues at coordinate 9,497,617 of CM012440.1, read as the reverse complement.
CCCTGAATTTTATTGAGACTACCTTGATGAGTAAGAAATGTAGCAAGATGAAAAGTTTACTAGTTTGGTGAGAATTTACCTTTGAATTAACTGTAAAATATGTTGAGAAGTGCTCAGGAATTTTCCTTTTACTATGAAGTATTTGATATTCCTTAAAACCAGTTTATATACGAATGTCCTCTGTAATTTAAATTTGTCTCCCCAGGAATTCATAATTCCCCTCACAAATAATCGAGTAATTAATGGAAAAGCCATGATGTTTTGTTTTAAGCACATCAAGACTTAGTAGAGTATTTCACAGAAGTCAAATGACCCAATCCAAAAACAAATATCTCCTTACATAACTGAATGAGCTGGTTCTCAGGAGGATACTGGTCAAAACACACATTTTAGGGATCGTCATAAATAGGAAGAATTTGAAGTCTCTGAAATAAAGCATTTTTGCAAAACAAGCAAGTACTCAACTATATTACTATAAGACAAATATGGATGAATTAAGCTGTAATAAATAGTTTAAACATATTTTGTGGAAATGTTGTTGATCTTCATTTTTATTATGCTGCCACACACCAGACAAGATTTCGCACGACAAATTTGCGTCTGCTGCCTTCCATTTGACGCGCGCCAAATTTACTGCTCAACGCAATATAGTCAACCAACGTCAGGCCAGTATAGCGAGCTCTACAGCACAGGGTCTGGCAGAGCTGGCGGGGTTGCCGCCCCTGCTGCCGGTCCTGGGGCAGGGAAGCTCGCTATCTTGCTACACAGTCCAGCGGGCGGCTGGCTAGCATAGCGAGTGCGATCGCTCCAGCTACATGGGCTTTGGGACAGGCTGACGACGGCTCCAAGGTGTACCCCGCCTTCGCTCAACAGTTGCTGCGGTTACATGCGCAAAATGTACCTTATTGGATCAAAGATCAGATTAGAATAAGACTGTGTACATGGGTTAAGTCACGAGTCAGAGATTTGAACGTCCAAGTCGAGTCTAAAAAGTCGTCAAATTCATGACTCGAGTCAGACTTCAGTCCAAGTCATGTGACTCGAGTCCCCACCTGGGGATTGGTGCAGTCCATCAACCTTGTGCAAATGGCGCCGCGAGGCCTCAGATCGCATCTGTATATTGACTAAATTGAAACTTGACTCCCCTTTTACGCAGCTGGAGTCTGGCGTGAATGCAGCATTACATCAAGAGATGTGTGTGTTTCTTTTGTGTTGTTGCATCTTATCTGATATTTCTACACACAGAAGCAGAAGTTTTATGAGAACCGGCAGCATCTGCCCCCCTCCCAGTGGACGGAGCTGGCAGATCTCATCGATCAGTGTATGGACTACGAGGCAGCGTTCAGACCGTCTTGTCGCAGTATCATCCGTCAGCTCAACAGTCTCATCACATCAGGTATCTGAGCATTCAGTGTCGACATCATCGTAGATAAAAAAGGGTAAAACTGTCATTTTGTGTCTGTGTTTCACGACAGACTATGAGATCCTTCATTCCACGGAGCCGGTAACACAGAGCCCTATGTTCAGGAATCTCAGCCCTGCTGAGCTAGAACACCCTTTGTTTGAGGAGAGACACTTATGCTTCATCTCCCATCTGGGAAAGGTAATGAAACATGGTACAGAAGCTCAAGGAAATGACTTTGTTCTTGAACTAATTGTATGATTTTTCCAGGGAAACTTTGGCAGTGTGGAACTTTGCCGTTACGACCCTCTGGGTAACAACGCCGGCGAGCTGGTTGCTGTGAAAAAGCTGCAACCCAACAAGCAGTCGAGCCTGGAGGACTTCCAAAGGGAGATTAAGATGCTTAGTGTTTTACACTTTGACTACATCGTCAAATACAAAGGAATCTGCTACAGCATGGGTAAGACAACCTTTTCTCTGCTGACTTAACATTTGCTTTAACTTATAACTTTGTTTCTATTGGCCTTGTTTCTCTGCAGGGCGCCGCAGTATGAGCCTGGTGATGGAGTACGTGCCGTACGGCAGTCTGATTGGCTACTTAGAGAAGAACCAACACAGCATCAACACCCGGCGGATGCTGCTTTTCGCTTCTCAAATCTGTCAGGTGAGGACCAAATCTTTTTGCCATTTTTAAACGAAGAGTTTAGTCTCAATAAAATGTGGTTACATTTAAAACTAAAATATCAGACTTTTTTTTCCCAACTTTTTTTTTTTTTAGTATTTATGTGCTATTTTTTTTTCTTTTAAACTTTTCTTAGGGGATGGAGTATCTGCAGAGTCAGCGTTATGTCCATCGAGACCTTGCAGCCAGAAACATCCTCGTTGCAAGCGATTCTCTGGTGAAAATAGCAGATTTTGGACTGACGAAGGTCATTCCCTCAGACAAGGAGTACTACCGTGTGTCACAGCCTGGAGAAAGCCCCATCTTCTGGTATTTATATTCTAACTTTAATATAAAAAAAATAGTTTAGATGGAGGAAAATAAGTCATTTTTGACATATTTGTTACAGCTTCAGCAGTGGTTATGTACTCTATAATTAAAAAGCACAGACAGGATTCTCACTGAGTGAAAGGTACTGAGGTACTGTTATTTACAGGAAGGTAACTGTGTACTAGGGAGAGGCACTTGAATTTAAAATGAAGCTTAAGAAAAGAAAAAAAAATCTTCAAGAATCTCAAGCTCTTCCAGTATGCCTTTAGGTTTACATTAGTATACATTTGATGAAAAGCTGATAAAAATCAAATTTTTTGTGTTTTTAACATGTTCTTTGACACATTCTTCTCAAGATGGATAAAAAAAATTAACCTTGATTTTTTTAGTATTTTTTAATTCAAATTTTTGTGAATCAGGAGCAGACAAAAAATTATGACGTAAAAAAGTCCAACTGTCCAGCTGGTTCGTGCCAATATTAACACATTAAAACACATTAAAGATCCAGCAACATACACATCCCACATGCACAAAAAAATGTATAAAATCAAATAAAAACATGGGCATGTAAGAGCTACGTTATAGCTATACTAAAATGATGAGTTTTAAGCTTTTTCTTAAAAACCTCCACAGTGGATGAAGTCCTCACATCCTTTGGCAGGCTGGTTCACAGTGCTTAAATCTGGCCTCGCCGAAGGTTTTAGTTCTAACTTTTGGGACCACCAGCAGACCTGCACCTGAAGGTTCTGGGAGGGTCATAAACTAAAAGTAAATCTATTAAAAATGAAGGTGCAATATCATGTAAGGCCTTGTAAACCAATACAAGAACCTTAAAATCGATCCTGAAGCTGACGCCAGTGCAAAGATTTCAGAATGGGAGTAATGAGCTCCTTCTTTCTGGTCCTGGTTAAAAGGCGTGCAGCCGAGTTTTGGACTATCTGCAGGCGATTGATGGTGTTTTCTTAGCACCAGAAAAAAGAGCATTACAATAATGCATTCTAGATGTTATAAAAGCATGTCTCAATATTTCAGCACTGAATCTGGAGAGAAAGGGACTCACTCGGGCAATATTTCTAAGATGAGAAAATGCAGTCTTTGTAACATGGTTTGTGTTTGCTTCAAAGGTAAGATCTGCATCCAAAATCACATCAAGGTTTCTGACTTTACTGCACACATTCAGGTTCAGAGTTGATAAGTAAGATTGGACCCTTTCTCTCTCGGCTTCAGGACCAACAATTAAATCTCTGTGTTGTCTTGATTGAGCTTTAAAAAGTTCTCTCTAATCCACGTTTCAACAATCTAAAATACAACTTAAAAGGTCATCAATGGGTCTGGTGTCATCAGGAGACACAGCCACATATAGCTGGGTGTCATCAGCATAACAGTAAAAGTTTATTCCATGTCTCCTGATGACATCTCCAAAGGGAAGCATATACAGGTTTAAAAAGTGTGGGACCAAGAACGGAGCCTTGTGTCACACCGCATATCAGTCTGTGCTTCTCAGATGAAAAATCCTTTATGCTGACAATAAAATCTCTTCCTGTGAGGGAGGACTCAAACCAGCTGAGTACCATTCCAGTGATTCCTATCATATTATGCATATAGATTAAAGCAGTCCAGTCCTTAGACTCATTTAATAAAATCACTATCATCATTTTCTAAAAACAAGGTGCAAAATTTCTTGGTTGTGTTTGGCTAAATTGCGTTTTGAGCCGTTGTAAACTATGTAAACAGTGTTGTGCGTCCCTTCTGTGTGTACTGCAATGCACCAAGTGACTGTGGGTGTTTTCATAGAGTTCAATATCTAGAGGGATGACCAGATGACATGCTTTCTACAAAAAGCTAACTGGGACTAAACAGTGAGAAAAATGGATAGTAATTTTGCTAAAAACATATTTAAGTGTTTTTATTTGCTTTGTTTTGTTTGTTTATGTGAAAGAATAATATCTGCAATGAATTGTCAAATTAAAAGATCATTTGCCTTTCATGTAATTAAATTAGTTCAAACAATGTCAGGCCAAATGGCTGGCCCTCAAACATTTTTACCTCATCAAATCTGGCCTCCTTTGCAAAAGGTTTGGACACCCCTGGATTAAAAGGTGATCAGTGTGGGACTTTAAAAACCCACTTCAATTATTAATGGATATTTTCCTTGGAGTTGTTGATTGGAAAGTTGGCATGAAGTAAGCCCACCCTGCTTCCCAACATCGTTTTGTTTACATTCTGCCAGCTCTGCACGGCCTCACACGGCCAACCTAACATCACCAGTGCAACACAAATGGCGAGCAGTATTGGAGCTATAAGCTGTACAGTTTTGAGTCAGATGACAGCCCAGACAAGGAGACTGAAGACGTACATGCATCTACAGTATTTGTCTGCAACTGGATGCATCCAAAAAGACCGAATTAGGGACCTTGTGGCTTTATCTACAATTTTTTTTTAACTCCTTTTTTTTTGTCTACTCCTGATTCACAAAGATTTGAATAAAGAAATGCTACATTTTTAGCTTAGTTCTTGTTATATTTGTCCTCCATCATCAGTAAAATGCCACAAGAAAATGTTAAAAACACCATAAACATGAGTTTCACTGGAGTGGAATTTTAAGGTGCTGTCATTGAACTGCCACTACTGTACCATAATAGTGAAATCCCGGTCATTTAACGCAGGTACGCCCCGGAATCCATCAATGAGTCCAGGTTCTCCCACAAATCCGATGTCTGGAGTTTTGGAGTTGTTCTTCACGAGATCTTCTCCTACTGTAACACAAACTGCAACCCAAAACGAGTAAGAAAGTCAAATACTATAAAGAATACCGTCTTAATTTATTTCCAGATTGCCAATTGATTGTTTTGTTTAGCTCTATATGAAGGAAATTGGACACAGCATGCAAGGAGCATCCATTTCTATGCATTTGGCAAATCTTTTGAGGAATAACTGGAGACTCCCGCCTCCTCTGAACTGCCCACCTAAGGTATTCATCACCCTCCGTCTTAAAAGGAGAGATTTCTTTTTTTTTTATTTTATTTTAATCCTGCATTCTGACTGCAGGTCTACAGCTTGATGCAGCAGTGCTGGTTGTACAGCTTCGATGAGCGACCGTGTTTCTCCAGCCTGGGAAGCCAGATAGAAAGCATCATGCAGGATGAAAGAGAAAACCTGAAAGGCTGAGAAGAGGATGAATGCCTCCTCATTGAAGAGAAGCTGAAACGGAACCATTTTATGTCATGCTTGGGGTGCATCAGTCACCGAAAAACAAGAAAAGTGTTTCAAAATTTGGTCAGAAAGATTTTTATAAAACAATAGAGAGCAGGTTGGATTTATTTCAGTTTTGTACATACATTTATTTTGACTAGTGCTTGTTTACCACATATATTATTATCACTATTCTTAGTGGTATAAAGAAGTGTTTTTTTTTTTTTATTTTCTCAATAATAAAAGTAAAAAAATAAATAAATAAGAACGTTTGCATTGCTTTTAAGCAAAATAATTGGACCCATAAATAAACAGAAACCCCTTTATTTAACTGACAAAAACTTAAAAAGTATGAAAATATCTTTAACCTTTCTTTATTTACTATTTGTACATAATAATCCGAATGGTGTTTCAATGTCTAAGGCTCTTTTCAATCATTTTGTATTGTCTACTGCTTTTTGTATTTAATAAACAAAATTATTTTAAGTTTTTTTGCTAAGTATAACAAATGATGTTGCTGCTTTTTTTAAATTTCTTCTTTTTATTTACTTTTGTTACAGGGATGAAGGGCTTCCTAAACCTTTATTTGTATTTGTTTTCTAACAGTTTCTTTTTTTTTTTAATTAGGCAAGACCATAAATTTTATAAAATGTATTTATATTTGCTAGTTTGTGTTCAGTTTCTACAAATTATTTGTAAAATACTTTATAATAAATTATATTTCCTTGTAGTTACTTTCCCATCACACAATCCCCTCATTATTGGAATAAAAAGGAGAAGAAAAGATCAAATTATCATTATTAATTAAAAAATGCAAGATTGGTGAAGGGTCAATTGGAAAGACAGGGAAACTTAAAACACCAATTCTGATAAGACGTACAAGTGAAAAATTATAATTTTTGTAATTTTTTTTGTATTTAAAAAAATTAAAGCTAAACTTTTCCGGGTTTGGTTCTTATAGGAGATAACTTTATCCCAGTAAATTACAACAACCATTTAAATTAATATTACAAAATATACAAGTAAACGTGTCAAAAACAAACAAAAAATCGGATTTAATGAAAGTCAAGAACTCATTGACCTCAGAGACAAAGCAGGCGGCATTTTACCTCCGAGAACAACCGCCCTGGTCTGCCTACACCCACACCTCCAGCTGTATCAACAAACGTGGCTCATCAGTCAGGAATGAGCTGTCACTTTATGTACTACCAACAACTAGTTGCCGCCATGCGGCGCAGTGCATGAAGAAGAGAAACGACCAAAGAAAAAAAAAAAGAAAAACAGAATAGCATGACCACAGAGAGGTGAAAGTCTCCCCATCTGGTTCGGCCATCTTAAAAAAAAAAAAAAAAAACAAAGAGGAAACACAAAAACAACAAGTTCAAGTTAGATTTGACACGTCTGCTGGTGCATCAAATGTAGAATTTGCTCCTATTTCCAGCAACTAAGTTAAACCACGACAAACAGTAGCTGCAGCAAAAGCAGAAAAACTCACCAGACGAGTAAAGCAAAGGGATTACCATAAGAAATTAGCACAGCCTAGGCTAGCAGGCCCCAATCCTGCCTGATCACAAAAAAGATCAGACATTTTCCTAATCAACTGCTTTGGCCTCATCATGAAACAAACAGGATCCTTTAAAAAAAAAAAAAAAAAGTCTGAATCATCAATCTGTGGACCCAACTCTCAGTATTTTTGCATTATTTCTGTCCATTTTATATGTACATTATATTTTGTGTTGAATTTGAGACTCTTCAAATCTTTCATATTTTAATTGCAGGAAGCAAAATTCCACATTTTGCTGTCCTTTATTTTCATTAATGACATAAAAAGGGAAATCAAGAGTAAATATAAAACATTTAAATGCAAAAGTATATTTTAAAATCTGATAATTCTCTGATAGTGGACTTAAACATTTGCCAGCCAAAACTTTTTAGGATGAACAGTAGCATGAAAACACTAAATGCATGAAAATATAAACCTGGAAATAATTTGGTTAACAAAAACAAAACCATATGAAAAATCCGATTTTACATAACACTTTTGACTAACAATGTTAACTACTCAAACAAAAAGAGAGAAGCTTCCTTGTAAAGACTTACATGCACCATGCCATTTCCTGCTTTGACGTGAACATGCTCACAAAACTGAAAGGATTCTCTGGAAATGAAAAAATATTCAAAACTCCTGCTTAGTTGTTTTTTCAGCTGAGTATTCAGTTAAAACATACAAGGACGAGTCCAAAAACTTCAAATGAAAGACATATTCACTTGCCAAAATAAGAAGGATGTGGGGATTAGGAGTCTAATTGAGAAAGATTTCAAAATAAAAGAGCTCCAGATTCAGTTCCAGATTTAAAACCACGAGTAAGTAGAAGTTGCAGTTCCTAGAATGACTACTGGGGTTCATATATGGCACAGGTAAGAAATTTAGTATCATTTTTCTTTCCCTTCTTAATTTTTTTTCCATTTGACTCTATATTATATTATATTGTTTTATTCATAACATACTAGTGGAGATTTTTTAAAATGCATTTCATTTTTTTTCTCAAATCAGAAAAGAAACATGATTTTGGTTTATTTACAAGTGAATTTTTAATAAATGTTTATAAATTAAATAAAATTGCTTTGTCTTGTTGTTGGAGTGATACATGGAAACACTCTTATTAGTAAGATCCTAAAAAAGAAAAAAACAATGTTGACGTGTCTGTGTTACAAGAAACACCAACAAATTCCTCTGAGCTGATCCTGAAGAAAAGGCTGCTAAATGCTTCATTTATTGGCAGGAATCTGAATCTGGAAAAACTGACATTTCAGGTTAACCGTGTGACATGGTTTCTGAACAATAAATCCAACTATTTCATGCATTAAAAAAATCTTCACAAAAATGAAGTTGTACATCCAGCATCTGCAGCACACACACAAGCAAATTTGATTACAACACAAGTGATAAAATGAGGTAAGTGAAATAAATGTATACAAATGCTCCACACACCCACCACTGACTTTAATTTTAAAAAATCTGCAGACAGTGGAGCTGCCGGTAAACCTTGAAGGCACAGATCTATCTCTTGGACCATATAAAATGAGAAAACAATACATCGTTATGTCAAATGAAACCAAAAAAACCAGCTGGACCACATGTTAGCTTTGGCTCTCTCTCTCTGCTTCACTACAGAACAGGCAAATGTAAAGGTTGCAGGAAAATCCAAGGGTGTTCGATTACAAATGAAGCTGCATTCACCAGCCTGTCCCTGTCAGGAAACCTGTCGACTCTGCTGGACCTGGACGAGCTGGGACTTTTATTTTTGTTTTGCAGCTATCGCAGCACAAGAAACTGGTTTATATAAACAGTATTTTTACAGAATTACAAGAAATGAACACTGAAAAGAATTACATTTTAATCAAAGATTTTTGGAAAAAACTTGTGTATTAATCTGTAATTTTTTAATATATTACACTTGATATGCTTTAAATTAGCTTCATATTTGCTTCAAAGAACCCTGGATCCCAATATTTGAATAAATGCAAGCACCGGACACACCTTTATTGTGGCCCAGAACCCTCAAAAACATCTCTTCTGTTGTAAAACAAAAACAGCATCAGTGATGTTTAACTTCAATAATTTACTTGAATTAGTTGCTAACTCAGTGAAAACGGGATTTTAATTTATTTTTGTGACCATTTATAGGTCAGTTTTTTTTTTTTTTGTTTCTATTGGACTTTTGGAAAACAATGATGGCGAGCTACCCACTTCAGAACCACAGAACCTGAACAGCACTAAACTTTCAACTGTCAACTTCACGTCGACCGACAAACTTTGTGGACAACAACATATTTATCCCCCACGTTCCTTGATATGGAACAGACTTGTTTAAGTCCTGTCAATTTATGCATCTTTTTCTTGTCAATGCAATCGTTGATTTTTTTACTAGATCTTCTCGTCTTGGATTTGGTGCTGGCATTCTGGGCTCCTCAAGGTGGATTTTCTAACCAGCAGTCAGATTAACCCAGGCGTCTACAACCTTTAACAGTAAAAGAAGAAGTTGTTTTCTACTGATCAAAATCTATTAAGAGCCTCAAAGTCTTATTTTGATACTACTGTGCATTCATCACAATGTATTTTTCAATGATAAATATGAATTATGTTTTTTTTTTTTTGTGGCATGAAAAAAAAACAGAATATAAAAAGAAACGGTCATTTTCTAAACATGTGAAATTATTTTTATGTTTGACAGAAGCTCTTGCGATTTCCTTTCAAAATAAAAGACACAATGTGCCAGACCGGATCATCCCAAAGCAATTTTGGAAAACATAATATGTGCTTTAAACTAAGAAAGGATCTGACTTTTTAACCAAGGTTTTGCTTAGTATTTGAAATTGATGTATTCTGGAGGAAATGTAGAGCAAAAAGATCTCTTCAAGTCAGCAGGAAATAAAAAACCTGTACATAGTTTATCTTTGAGGTGCACCTCAACCATACATTTATTAACTTGACTCATCTAAATTAAAAAATGCTAATTTAGTCACCCTTACTTGAAAGGGTCTAAGGGCAGGGATATCCAGTTTATTTAGTTTAGTTTATTTAGTCTGTTTAGTCCTTAGATATTTTTCTTCATGTTTCTATTTTCTGCATCTGTAAAATTACCTGCATGAAGCCCAATGAGGCACATTTCTTTGTGATTGTGGGCTATATAAATAAAATTGAATTGAATTGAATTGAATTGAATTGAATTGAATTGAATTGAATTGAAAAAAATACTATTATTTTATTTTTCTTTAGCCAGAGAGCTCCTCTGGAGAGGTAAAACAGCTACAAGTGGCTCTGGAGCAGCTAGTTACAGACCCTGGCTCTAACCTATCCAGTGTGCGTTGCTTTTACATTTGCTTAAAATTTTCATATGTGTACACAATTTTTAATGTATTTCCTTTAATAATTCTATATATGAACCCCTCTTGTGGAGATACAGTGAAGTTTTGCATTTGTTCTCACAGCTGGTTTTATACACATATCTGATCCTTTCAGGGTGTATTTATAATCTCTCGAAATCCAACTCCAGTCCTCTTTTGATCCATTTTAAAAGTGTTCAAAGTGTTTTTTTTATTAGGATTATAACATATTTAACTAAAATCAAAACCTATGTCATTTTCTAGGATATAATTTATGAAGAGCAGCAGGAGTTCATTCGAAATTTCCCATCATCCATCTATTTACACACTTTCCAACAAGCTTATCCCCTAACTACCCCGACATGACATTACCAGACCAATAAAGATGTCGAGCAACTATTCAGCTGTACTGTTTTGAGCAAAATGTCAGCTCGGAAAAAGGAAAACAAAGGACGCCGGGCGTAGAACGGCCATTTCCCCCGCCAGTCTGCATGTGTACCACTGCTTACAGAGTCTGTTTAGCAGCTGAGCGATTAAGCTGTCTCTGGCAGTGGAGTGGCAGTGGAATAGACTCTGGTGTCTGTATCACTGCTATTCCACGAATATGCATTTATCGATCAATTTTGACCAAAAGTTAGTCCGTCTAAGCACGTGTGGCAGATTTTTCAAGTTTTTTACCCGTGATATGGCCGTCAAATCCGTCAGACCTGTGGTTTAGATGATGAATACATTATTTTTGTCTTTCGATCAAGGTCCTTCATGTGTTTCCCCACACCTGAACACAACTGACATGGGAGGATGAAGGAACAATACAACGTGCACGCTGCACAGTAATGACTGATTTGGGAAATGTGTGTGTAAAGATGTCGTTTTATTACAAGCTAGCAGTATTTATTTGCTTTTTGTTGCTTCTTCTACTTCCTGCAGGGTCCTTAGTCTGCTGTGAAAGCATTAAAATTCAGAATTACCCTTTGGATTTGTCACTGAGACATCTGAGAAGGGGATCATCATCAGTTGAGTCTGGTCATGTTCTGGCCTTCAAGGCAACGATTCGTATGAATGTGCTGTAACTCATATACCTGGAGTTTGCTTCTCTTTGTTGGCAGCTCATTTTTCCTGCTTTCATGAAACTGAAAAGCAAATACCGGCTGAAGGGAAGGAGCTTGGGGGGCCATAAAGAGGGCCATAAAGGATTGTCATTGAGATTTTTGTTAAATGCTTTTTTTTATACTTCCATTCAAGTTTTATTGATAAAGCGCAATGAAAAATACAGGTTAGTAGACATACAGATATCACTGTAATGCTTTATCATCACAATTTTTTTCTTTTTTTCAATAAGCGAAAACAATCAAACAAAAAATTGCTGGTGATTCAGGATTAAGCCATATCCATGTTATTGCTTTTTTACTTGCTGCCGATAAAATGTAAAAAGGTTTCTTATCTTTCAATTCCAGTTTGTCCGTCGGTATGTTGCACAGAAACATGGTGTCAAAGTCCGAAGGCAAAGCAAAGATGCTCTGTAAATGTCCATGAATATATGACCAGAAATGTGATAAAACCCTTTTACAGAAAACACCCTAAAGACAGTTTCAGCCTTGATAGTTGACGCCCTGCTAAATATTACAAAGACCTGGCTGTATGAATTTAAGAAGAACACATTTGACAGTTTTTAACTTTCATTACACACCAAGAGATGTTTTTGAAACATGTTTTTGAAACCCAAAACTTGTTAAAATCTTTCAATAGATTATCTGTATTTAAGCTTTTCAGGACACTGGTTTGTTTATCAGATGTATTCTGTTTTTTATAATCTTGTGTGGCATAATTCAAAAGTTGGATATGCTATGTCTTGTGGTTGCATAAATGGTATAGTATGGAAATACTTGTTAACAATTTTTTTCCAATGTGTGAACTACTGAGACCCATCCTTTACTTAGTAGATAAAGATCCTTTCATTCTTCCAGCTGAGCTTATATGAAAATGAAAAGGATGGGGCTTCAGTAAAAAGAACAGTAAATCTGAAAACATTAGTCTCATTGAGAGTCACAATGTGGTGTGACTGGAGTGGCCTGGTTAACATAAAATTCAGACGTCCTTTCAATTTCAGGAACATAATTTTTATTCAGAGCAAACCCACAGCAGCTGCACAGCTCTATTTACACTGAGCGTCTTCCCCTTCATAGATCCCAGCTGATTGGCTGGCCACACCCAAGAAGGAAGCCACTTTAACCAAATAAAAAAAAAAAAAACATACAGAAAAATATACTTTTAAAGTGCTGTTAACAAAAACAGACTTAAAAAAAACAACTCAAATCATTAAAAATAAAAAAGCAGGCAAACAAATTTATGCATAGTAAGCATTCCCAAAATTCTGGTAGAAGGATGCTGAGTCTAGAGATTCCAGGCAAGAGGTCTCGAGCAGGGGTGTTCAAATCCAGGCTTTGACAGCCGGTGTCCAACATGTTTTTAACCAACCTGCCATTGAAGCTCCTTTTTTTGGCTTAACAAACCTGATCCAGGTAATTGACAACAGATAAGGCAGTGTTTCTGGAAAACCACCAGGAAGTTGGGCCCAGAGGCCTGGATTTAGATACCCCTGGTCTAGAGGAAGACCAAGAGGAGGTTTATAAATGCAGTTAATGAAGGTAGCTGGTGTTGAAGGAGAGGATGGAGAAGACGGGGTTAGATGGAGGACGCTGGTTTGCTGTGACGACGCCTGAAGGGAAAACTTTTTAAAGTCTCCCTCCACTTGTTGGTGGTATCATCCCCAATTTATCCAAAGGAACTGGTCAGTGACCTGAAGAGAGCTGGAGCCACATTAACAATGTTACTGTTGTGACACATTATGCTGTCATGGAATCAGATCCTGCAGAGCATCAAATGTCCCCCTGCTTAAGCTAGCACATGTTCGGGCCTATCTAATGTCCTCCAAAACCATCTCAGGGGTCTAAAACTGGTGGCTCACGGGCCAAGACAATATTTTGTAGCCCTCGCTTTAATATGAGAGTTTAATGCTGATACAACTCATGAGTTTTGTATGAATGGCACTTTAACTGTGTGAAACAAACCAACCAACACAAACTGCTGCTCTGAAACCAGGAAGTTAGGTAACTACTTTTTATAATTATCTTTAAATTCACCTCAGTTTAAAAACGTTTTTGGTGATAAATGTACTTTAAGATATTCATTCTAGGAATATTTTCATTTCTATTAACTTGAAACTGGTACAGAAATAAGCATGACACTAGTGGCACAAGCACAGTTTTAGTTGTGTGGAAACTGAGTACTAACTTCCTGTTACTGAGAGTTATGATCACATTACCGCTCTCCGAGCCCATCGAGCAGACTTCAAACTCACACAAGCACCAGTAACAAACAAAAACGTACAAAATATGTGTGTATTTCTTTTTTTTTAATTGTTAATTACCACTTAACAATATAGTGAGTGCATATCACCAACAGGAGGACCAAGTAATGAGAACAAATGTATGAGGGCGGGGCTACATCCGAACTTTCAATCCTCTTCCTGCTTCTCAGAACAGAAAATAACTTAATGACTGCTCAATACAAACACAGTAGGTGAGAAAAGGCATAACCCCAACACGACTTAAAAGTCTCCAAACTATTAAGATGAATTCGTACAGATGACAGCTTGCACCCTTCAAATTAAAAGCACAAATAAAAGAGCAGCAGCTCCTCCAAATCCAGGATCGCTGAACCACGTAAGACAAACACGAAAATACAATGGTACAAAAAGCAAGTTGTTTGAACAAGAGATTATGTCATATTTCTGGCACGAGACGTCAGAAAAGCTGGTGACATAAAACAAAAGGTGCCAATCCCCATTAGGTAAATATGCAGTACAATGTGTGTGTCAGCTAAATGCATATTTTGCATTGTTTCCTTGACTTAAACACATTTATATAATATATTATTTGTACACATCTTTATAAAAATTCAAACTTCACTTTGAATTTTTTGTTTCCTCTTAATAATCTATATATTTTTTTTACATGAAAATGTACTTCGCATAACAGCAAGAAGGAGATTGCGCCGTTCACCTTGTGTGTTGTTTCGCTTGCTGACACTTCCTTCAAAAAGAATATTCATGGAAACCGGTTTGACACAAAAACAGGTCTATTGCATCAAATGAGTTGATATTTCTGCACAGCATTCTTCTCGGGTAAGCTCGCCATTTTCATCCAGGTTATTTGATAGCCTTTTTTTTAAAGTTACTGTGAAGCCTATTTTTTTTTTTCTTGCAGCCATAAATAAGAGAAGGGGATTTATTTCTCCCTGACTATGTGGACTTTTACCTGGCTGACATTCATAAACAATCTACAAACTTGACCTGTTTCACCTGGCGGTTTTTCCAAAAGCTCATTTTCCACTATGTTGACTTTGAAGCGAATTACTGTTAAAATATCATAAAAAATAAATAAATCACTTATGATGTTTTTAATAAAAAAAAAAAAAAAAATTCTAAATTCTTGACAGTGGCTATTTTTTTAAATGGGGATAAAACAGTTTAGAGTATAAACATATCTAAGGCGCTAACAATAATTTTACTTAGTTTCTGACTTTGCATATCAACAAAAATAAAGATGTATGTCGAATAAAGTCTTTATTATGACAATTTTCAAAAATACATTGAGATCCCACTGTAACAGACAGTTTGCAAATAATACACAAATAATACACACAATAATGTAAATACAACCACAACATTTTATATCCCTACTAAATAAAATAAAAGTTTAAAATAAAAAAAAAAGAAGTGGGATGTCTGATTATAACAAGTACTTCAATAGCATTACAATTAAATACATAGCTTTTCATTTCTAGATTCAAAAAATATTATTTTATGTGAATCTGACACTTTTTTGTTGGAAGGCAATTCCATGATAAATGACTATAGTTTATTCTGTAATAAATTAAGGGGCCAGGTGATGATGTTGGGTTTACCACTCTGGTATTCCACTCTAGGCTGAATCTGAATTCTATCTCGACGACTTCTCCCTGCCCCTACATTTAATGGAGAGTTGTGGAAAAATAGGCTATGTCCGAATTATTTTCCTGCTTACTAAAAAGTGCTCTTTAAAGTGCATTTGAAATTTTGTAGTGCTGTCTGAATCTACAATTCCAAATTGAGTGCACTAGAAATTTCCCAGAAGTCTTTGCGAAAAACTAACGTGCATTGATGCTCACTAGATTAATGAATATGGACCACAATGCACTGCGGTCAAACAATTTTTGTGAAAAAAAAAGTGTTCAAATGTAATTTTTTTAATAAAACATCCACATTTTAATCATCAGAACACAGTGTTGTGACAAATGAATGATGTGAAAAGTTTGTTGTGATTCGATTTTTACTTTGTGAAATTGGTGACATAATTTCCGGCTTTCAGAAAAACTAAAGAAAAGTAGTGAGCATGAGTCCAAATTGCTTCTGAAATCCAGGGCACTGTGTAGTCCCGCACTGTATATTTTTTTAGTAATTAGGGATAAGGGAGGGCATTCGGATATAGCCATAGTGTCTTCAAATGCAGATGTTACTCCCACTTGATGATGTCATCAATAGTCGCCGGTCAGCTACATTAGCGTGGAGCTGCTAGTGCTCAGAAACACAAAACAACATTGGTTTTATAACTTTAAAAAAGTCATGCTAAGAGAAAAAGTAATTACTTACATTTAAATGTAAACGTCTGAGCTTCAGACCACACCCACCTGAAGAAAAGCACCTCCCCTAAAACACCCTCACGGCAGAAGGCTATGCTTCCTTCAGCCGTGACGGTTAGCCCTTAAAGAAACTATTTCGGACAACCTTTTTCCTTCTAATGCTCTTACAATTGTATGGGCAGGGAGAAGCCATAAGTGGAGGGGAGAAATTCAGATTCTGCCTTAGATTTCAATTCAGCTTTACTGAGACAAATTTTTTGTGATTTTCCTTCAAAAATAATTCACAGTTTGCACAGTGGAAATAAAACGTACAGTGTTACGATGAATGCTACAGCTCTGGTCATCGATCTGACTCACAAAGATAAGCAAGGCATCGCTCTACAAACCACAGTTGCACCATTGTCCAGTGAAAGTGCACTCCCCAATCGGACCAACAACCTCCTGGGAATGGTCATGGCAGCGGCTCAACAGTCCATTCAATGGGGTCTCACAGCCATTTTTCCAATAATTCCAGTGGATGTTTAGAGCTCCTCCACTTTGGAGTTGATAGAATATTTAATAGTTCATTGTCTACCCTTCATACTACTTTGTACAAAGAAAGTTTTGTTCCAATCTAACATCAACTGAACGGGATAGGTTCCCAAGTCCCCTTCATATAAAGATTATTTCTTAGTTTGTTAGAATTTGCTCAGCTTGTTGGGGGCAGAGCAGATTAAGTTTGGATCGTTTACTTCTTTCCACATTAGATACATTTGATGAGGAAGAAATCTGTGTAGCAGAAGTAGCTCTCTCATGTAGCAAGGTCCATTGTTTTCTGGTGTATTCATGGGCAAATTTATTCCCAGAGTTTTCACTCCGAGATGAGACCATGGTTTAAGACCTAGTTTGAACAAACACATTCCCATGTAAGCATCGTCAATTGGATGAAGGGGTATTTGCTGAGATGCTTTGTAAATGGCAGATGCCGTGAAGGCGGATAGTAGGAAGCCCCCGCCTCCACAGTAAGGGTCATACATGTCCTTCTTTTGTATCAGGAGTGGAACAAAATACTTGCTCCCAGTCCATCTAACGGCCTTTTCAGTGGTGAGCAAATGACCAGTAAAAAGATGCTTTTCTCCATAGCTGTCATTGATGCTCTGTAGATACTCAACCATGTTGTCTGTGTTTGCAAAAAACATCGTCATCACCGTTAAAAAGAAAGCGAGCTTTTGGGCATTGATTTTTCAACCATTCCAGCAAGAGGGTCTGCTTTAGCGTCAGGTTGTAAAACGAGTCAGTAAAGTCCCACTGGAGAATGTCGTGGTAGTCTTCATTTTCCATTTTTAGCAGCTTGTTCAGTTGTTGTTTCTCAAAGCCAGTGCCTGACGTTCCAGAGATGAAGACCCTTCGAATCCACGCTCCCTTGTACATCCTCTCTTGCGCCCAAGTTTTGCGCAGCACTTCTCGCCGTTGGTAGTTCTCAGGCGAGCTTTTAATGACCAGCAAAAGAAATGGTTCTTTCTCCCCGGTGATTTTCCCGCATTTGTCAGGATTGTCCAGCAGCATGGGGAAATGGCGACAGTGACGATAGTAGAGAAAAGTTTTATAGATTTCAGGAAGAGCGTCAAAACCCGGGAGAGTGGCAACAGATGCGTTTTGTTCACATTTTTTTATGGGAGGGCTTTGGGTGTCGCTTTGTTGTTGTGTCCTCGCCAGAGAATCATCGGCGACTTCAGGTTTTGCAAGAGAATTTGTTGTGGTCTCTCCAATTGTTATAACATAAACTATGGACAGGACAGATAGCAGCAGTACAACAGCCTTTGGCAGGGTGCTTCCTTTCTTTGTAATCCTGCAATTAAAATGCACAAACGAAAACAAGATAGTTAAGAAGATAATTAAATACTGATGTGTTCAAATTAATGTATCATTAAACAACAAAGTTATGCATTGTTTTGCTCCAGTAAGTCTCAAGTCTTTGTCCTTAGCCCTACGTCAAGCTCAAAGTCAAAGTAGGCAAGACCAATAAGACTCAAGTCAAGTCAATTAAATGTTTCAGGTAATTTCTAGTCCTTTCAACAACACAGTAATTATTATTATTGCATGCTGCTTTTAGCCAAAATAATAATAATTAAAAAACTACCATAGGTCATAGTTTCTGTAGTTCATTAGAAGTTCACCTCTGCGTTATGGGAGGGACTGTTGCCTCAAAGCAACTCCTCCCCGCTTTCCCGCCCCTTTGCTAATCTGTTTACGCACTCTCCCACTAGCTTACAGCCCCTCACACTTACCAACTTAATATTAACAGTGTAACGAATATGGTAAGCAATGTTGGAGCTAGTGAGCCAGATAGCAGCTGAGTTGGGGAAAACAAAGATGTACGGATTTATATCTACAAGTGGATGCATTAGAATGTAGCAGACCTGAGAGCTTGCCGATTGTAGCTTCTACGTCACAGCTACAAGCTTTTTCCAACTACACTTTTTTTACATGCTCCTGATTCACAGCAATATGAAAAAAGAAATACACAAACTTTTATTGGAGTGTGTCTTTGAAGTCCAAGTCAAACTCCAAGTCTTTGTGTATTTTGTCAAGTCTTAATTTTCCAAATTGATAACTGGAGCCCAAGTCGTATGACAAAAGTTCACACCTCTTTGAATTTGTCCTATTTGTGTTATTTTCAAACACGTTTCCAAATTTCTAATACAATTTTAATTTTCCAAGTTACTTGATGTCACATGGAATTTTTTGTCCTTTGTTGTTTTGGTTTACTTTTTGTTTAGTTATGTTTTCAAGCTCGTGTGGACAATAACAAAGGATTCAGTCACTCCTAAAAGTCTAAAAAAGTAGTAGAGTAGCATACCATCTCTCTGAGAAGCCTCATCGTGATGTTCAATGCCACGACCCTGTCCACCCCGTTTACCAGCATTCCTGCCACCCTTATTACCTTATCCACTCGCTTACACTTGGCCTAGCAGCTTTTATTACACATTTTAAAGAGCAAATTCTTTAGACTTTTATTTTACCAGCCAAGTGCCCCTGATGTCGAAAACTATACCATGTCTCAGATAAAGATTTTTAATCAAAATGTTTCCTTTTTTTTTCTTTTGTAATTAGATTTACACATGGATGTACACGGAAGACCTTGTTTAGTGAGTTTAGTGAATTCTGCCAAGACCAGACATGTTTTTACCTTAAAACTCAACTGGAATTAAACGACCAAAATGAAACGAGCATGGGAAAAACCGGCCTTGGTTGCCATGTTTTTACTGACAACATAAGGAAATCATCAGAAAACTGGTTTGTTTCTAAAAGGTACACATAAAATACTGAAAAAATTAATTCAGAATTGCAAGCTGGTAATTGTTATACATAAATTTATAACATTTATGTTCAACTACAAATGAAAATGCTACATACATGAAGTCTATTAGAATGTTTATTCATAATATTTTTTATTGCTTACTTTTTTAGCTGAATATAGGCTATATTTGTGAAAAAATAATAAAACTTATAGTTCAGAGGCATCATTTTCCTTTTTATTAACTTTACTCCCATTAAAACAACCCTTGGGTTTTTCTTTTTTTAAAAAAATACAGTAAACAACATAAACAACAAGAAAAATGCGCTAATTTATGCTTGTCTGAAACAAAAATGTTACCATAAAAATAATTATTTTAAAGAATTCTTACCCAATCATGTTTGCTTCCTCTCACCGATCATAAACGGACTTGTTGGGCTCAGATGAAATAGAAGTGAAGGAGGAAACGCGCCTGCGGTTTTCTTTGTGGCGCAGCTCAGCCAATCAGAGTGAGAGCTTCAACAATGGGAGCTCACGTCACGGTAACGTCAGCTTCCTGACTCTGACTGCGTAAATGAAGGATGGAGGATACATATTAATCTGTGAAACTCTATTGAGATTTTACAGCTGATTCTTTATATTTCGGAGTTTGTTCGGCTTGTGGATTCATTATTTTATGATTATTTTTCTTTTTGTAGCCTACTACTACTATTACTATTATTATATTATTATTATTATTATTATATTATTACTATTATTATTATTATAGTATTATTACTATTATTATTACTATTATTATTACTATTATTATTATTATATAGGAAATTTTCAATCAATCATCTTGTGCAACTCGAAGCACTTTACAATTAAAAACTGATACAAGCATTGATCAATCAATCAACCAACAAAATCAATCAATTTTATTTTTATTATTAGGAATTCATGTTTGCTAGTTGATTTGTGGATCTATGTTTAAACATTGACAATTAAAAAAAAAAAAAAGCAAGTAGGATCCAGACCTTTAGTTTTTATAAAACAAACTATTTTGGTTTAGAACATTTTTTTTATTCAAACTCCAAACCTAAGTTTTTATCACTTTTGCATGAAATGATGCAACATGGTCATATCATCAAGCAAAATAAAACAAAAGGTGATTTTAACAAATATGATTTTCAAAAAGTTTGTTTTCTTTATAAAATAAACTCTGCAATTCATTTTGACATTTCATGCGATGTTTATCCTCCCACCAAGGTCTGTATATATTGTTTTTGTGTTTTTATTTCCCCTTGCCATTCACGATTGTTGTACGTATTACTTAAAAAGTTTTTTTTCATGTTGAGGATCCGACGGGGAACCTGAATGTGAATCTTTATAGCATGATGTCAGCTTCTGCATATGATGACAATTTAATTAAAATGTGAGTTTAATAGAAATTATTACAGCGCTGCCTTGAATTATACAAAATGCAATGGGCCATTCCCTTTCCATATCAAAATCAAGGTAAAATAATAATAATAATCTTTTTCTTAGACACTTATAATGATAACAGAAACATAAAGTAAAAAATAAAGACATAATTAGAACAAATTGAAAGAAGATTAATATTATAATAAATAAATAATATGATATTGACTCACTTTGCATGATTTTAACTTAGATTTTCTGTTTTGTGACTAATTTGGACGAAAGTTTAAAAAAAGTCATTAACTTTCCTTGGACGATTACAAAACAACTGTTGCTATTTGATAATCAAAGCACTCGTCTTTAATAAGTTCCTCAGTCATTTTAATTCCAATAAAATAACATCTTTGTTGCCGCTCATTTGAATAAGCAAAGTTAACTTCCCATTTATCATGTTTTTCCTGTATACTCCGCCACATCGTTACATGCAGTTTTTTCATTGCTAAAATCAAGCTACAGACTGAAATAACTTTTTTATTCATGGGTGTGTTGGTCACATTGTCTAGGCATCTCTTCTTCATAGTTTACAGTAATTAAGTTGTCATATGCAATCTTGTGCTTTAAAATGTCAGTTTACCTAAGTTAGAAGGAATGATTAAGAATAGGTCACACTATACTTAAAAAACACAAACTAAACTTCTTTTCTCAGGGTAATTTGGAATTATGTGGAGTATATATTTTTTTAACTTAAAGGTTTTAAAGTTTATTGCCTTCAGCTTATATATATATATATATATATAATACACACACACACATACATACATGAAAAGCTTCAATTGAAATATCTTTGGACAGAGAAATATATAAACTCAGTTAACTTTATAAGACAACTAGAAACTATTTAGCTCATTTTCTCCTAATCTTCCAGTGCATTTATGAACCTTCCGATGACAGTGGTGGCTTTAAAGATAGATTTGCATCAGGGCAGCGAAGGGGAAAAGCTCAACTTGCATTCAGCTTCCTTTTATTCCCAACCCTTTAAAGGAGAACTTGGGATCAAAGGGAAAATCCCAAATTATATTTACTCTTCTAGTTGTTGCCTTTCTCACCTCATCTAGGTTACAAGTTCATCTTTGAGCTTTCTTCCTTCTTGAAACCAAAAATTAATATTGGCATATAGGAGAGCTTTCACAAACAATCCCTGGATCAACAATAGGGACACTCCCCTTGACTAAGCAAGCACTGCAGAACCGTGAAACCTAAGATAATACTTTTAAAACTCCTTTAGGGCTTGAACTGTTCACACCAACAGATTTAAATGGTTGACAAAATACAAATTTCACATATTTTTGCTGTAAATAACGAATGTGCAATTTATTTGTTAGAGCATTCCTTTAAAAATGTTTTTAACAAAACCCACAATTGCGTTTAACATTACCCACATAAATTAAATACGGTTTGTTGACCTATTTTGTAAAAGTCCTAATCAGATTTTAAAATGTGTTCTTATACTTTCGACCTAACTTGGCAAACCTGTCCATGCCATCACTTCAAGCGACAGAAGTATTTTTGTAAGACCACACCTGTAAGAATTCAAAGGATGACATCGTGAATACCAAGCCTTATTTGAAGTTAGAACATACCTGCATCATGGAAACATAACTCGGACATTAAAAGAAGCAACACTGACAGTTTATTTATTTACACGGGTACATTTGATGTTCCTAAAGACGGCGTTGTTTCACTCCAACAGAAATGTCAACGTTCTCATGGCTAATCTTCTACGAAAAAAAAAAAATTTTTTTCAAGTCACAAAAAATGTAAGGTGTCAATATAGGCCACAAATTTAGAAAGAAAGTACACTTGAAAAATTAAGAACTTTGTGCTATTAAATTATTCAAATTTAAAATACTTACCTTGAAAAAAATATAAAAAGGTCAAAACTTATTCTTATTCTCTAAATGGATATTTTAGCTGTTTTAATTTTTAAATAAAAAAAATCTTATCATATGTGAGTGTACACACAATATATCTGTTCTTTTAGTTCACCCTTTTAAGAAACAAACATGTTTATTGGACACCTATTGACACAAACACTTGTGATGTGTGATCTGAGTTGGGAGAAATGCGGATAATAATGATGAGGAGAAAAATCAAGTTGCCTCTGTTTCTGGAGGGCGGTAAGACTTTATAGAGGATTTCTGACGGGACCCGGTTGTTGTCTTTGCAACACAACATGCACTTCCACCAAGATTCCTTTTCTGGTTTTTAAAGGCTCCAAGAAACTTATTTCTGTTTTGAACTGGAGCCAGAATGGGATGATCCGGACGAATGGCCGCTGCGCCTGAAATCACACAAGCATCATGGGAAGAGCAACGAGGTGAGCGGGCTTAACTGCGAACAGACGTGTATCCATGAAGTAAGGTCACCAGGGCAATAATACAAAGTCAAAAATTCAGAGTACATTTAATTTCCTTTTACATAACTCCCAAAAAGAAAGCCAACAAATGGCTGATAACTATCAGTGCCATTGTGGTATTCCACAGGAACCCAAACCTTTCGGACGAATGGGATCGAGAGCGCCTCCTTTTTCTCCCGCCAGACGAGGACCTGGAGCGACTGCGCTTCTGTCGCCCCTCGGGTGAGGAGGAAGCTGATCGGGACCTCTTCCGTGGAGAGGAGCCCTTTCCAGACCTGGAGCTGGATCTTTTGGAGGAATAAACCAAGCACTTGTGTCAGTGAAGTTAGCAGGACGTCACCCTAAAGCGGGTATTTGTCACGCTTCTCTAATTATCAACACAGCTGCAGCTTAAAGAAGCCAAGCGCATTTTATGAAGCTCACTGGTGGTTTGAATCTAAAATTGACTTTGATCTAGCCAATATCCCCTAAGAGAGGCATGATAAATACCCCAGACAATTATCTGGACATTTGAGCTGCAACACAAGGAATCCTGAACTATTCAGCAGTGGTGTACCGTCAGGGCCTGCAAAGCCTTCAGTGAAGACCTAAAAATTTTCTGAAAATAACGTCTCTAAAATCACAGAGAAATGTTCTTTATAGACACATTTGTCCAAAATATATTTTAGATCATCCAAACTGTTTTGTCAGCTTCTCTCTGCACTGCTGTCAGACTGGTTTTTTCACATGAAAGTCTCTAACCAATCAGATTTTAGCCTTCACTTGTTGCTAGGTGCATGAAAGTCTGCCTTACACTGATAGTCAGTGCTTCTGTCTTAACTTCTGGTTTTGTGGGAGCTTTTCATTAAAAAAAATTGCTAATTAAATCATAGCCATATGTGTATTAAATGCATTGATGCAACCAATCAGAATTTGAGTTAGAGCCTCTGTAACTTCATGAGGACGGAAGATGACAGAATCGCCTCTGATTGGACCGTCAAAGGTCGCGCTACCAAAAGCTAACTTCATCAGTACTTCAGGCTGTAGGCAGTAGCTAGACTTTATTTTTGTTTGAATTACTCACTGTTTTGCAGACAACAATGAGAGAAGGTTGATTTAGCTGCAGATTTATTGTGTAAGCTAATATTAAGATGGACTCTTCCGGAAAAACTGGATATTGTCAAAAAAAAAAAAAAAAAAGGCAGGCCTATGCCCGTTTCAGCAGGGAAAGGGATTTGTCTGCCACTTTCAACCTTCCAGCAGTTCTGTCTGGTCAAGTAACAGAGTTTTGTGACAATGTTGAGCAACAAAAAGGCCAGAATTAGAACTTCCATGCCACCACTGAATGCACCACAGCTACTTCAAACTAATTGAGCTGCATAACTGGCAGCTTCACAGCAGGATTGTGGACCATTCCATTTATCATGGAATTACTCCATAAACTAATATTTATATACAACAGGATGGAGTTAGAAACATAAAATAGTTTATATTATATTGGCAGAAGAAGACTGAAGGCTCAGCTCTGAAATGCACAGACCGCCACTGCTATTTAGAATGTGTATTGGTAAATCTTTACTAAAATAAATCTGAAACAAGTGGAGAAACAACTAAATAGTGAACTCTGTCAGTAATACAACTGCTGTGGAGCATGACGCCCCTCACATACACCCTCCGATGGGAGAGTGCATGTCACCTCATTCACCTGGAGCGAGACCTCGAGTGAGATCCAGATCTGGAACTTGAAGAGCTTCTAGAGCGAGACCTGAAATACAAAAACAGAAACAAACCCTTTCCAATATTTTTCCAGAAAATGGATAACTCTGAATGACAAGCGCATTAACGTATAAAACCATATTGTTATATAAAATGCAAAAATGGTAAAGAAAAATATTCTGTATGACTGAAATAAGCCCCTTAGAAACAATCTCCACCCCAACCACAGAAAAAAAAAACTAAATAAAGCACTGATGTGATGCTTTATGTTCAGTGCATAGAAACGGCAAAAAATTGTAATAATGATTAGGAATACAATTTTTAAAATGCATTTTTTAATTAAAACATAAATAATAATATATTAATATATTACAAATAATAAAAATTAGGAGGGTTAAAAAAATGGGAATACAAGAAATGGTCAAAAGTCATACAAATAAATAAATATTCATCATTGAATCAGAAGAAAGATTGAGCTGATACTGACATTTTGCCTGGAGTTACCCGTGACCTGTACCCTTTTACCTGGACCTCGACCGAGAGCTGGAACTGGAGGAGCGTGAAGATGAGCGGGACGACCCAGAGCGGCTGCCTTTTTTCTTAGCTGGTTGCTCGTCTTCATCGCTGGCAACCAGGTCATACTTTGACAAGTCACCATCATCTTCTTCTTCTTCCTCATCCTGAAGAAAAGTTATTGCTACATTTACCTATTTCTATATACATTTTGAATGTATCACTTCCATAAAATTCTCAAGTTAAAACTGATTATCTTACATCTAATTTGTATTTGGACAGATCACCATCTTCATCATCTTCTTCTTCGTCATCTGGTTCCTCTTCCTGGGGTTTAGGCGGTTCCTTTTTTTCACTTTCTTTTGAAGAAGACTGCGAGCTGCTCTTTCCACGATACTTTTTCTTTTTCCTACCAAACTGGAAAAAACACATAAATCAACAAGTCATTTGAATATTTGTATGACATTTTTTATGCTTTTATTTATGCTAAAAGTTACCTCGTCATATTCGCCATCAGATTCCTCTCTTTCAATATATTCCACATTCTCCCTTTCATTGAAACCTCCACCGTAACCTTTAAAAATGTGTCAAAATTGTCAACAAAAATCAGTGACAGGTCTTTAAAATTTAAAAGTGTGGTTTAAAAATGTGTCCTACCTGTTCGTTCTTCGAGCTTAGCATATTTTGGAGTGTTACACATGTTGCACTCAGATCGTCTGGCCCAATTCACATTACCACATCTGTTAAGCAAAGACAGGAGACATGAAAATTCTCAACTCTAAAAACCTAATTGTTTAATAATCAAAGAAAATATTTGACATATGCTCCAGAATCTAAAATTAATAAATGAATACATACGTTTTGCACTGCCAGTCATTTGCACTGAAGAGACCTCTGCTCTTCTCTGCAAGAGTTTTCCCAATTTCTGTTCCTCCTGCTTTCATCATTTTAGCCTCTGTTGTTTTTTCTGTGGAAACATGATCCACTTATAACATTTAAACACATATATATATTTTTTTTAAATAAAAAAAATGTGCATTAAAAATGACCTCTGCCACATCTGTTGCAGCTTGTTCTTCTTGCAAAGTTCACGTTTCCACACCTGGAACAGCACAAGAAGAGCATTTATTGCGTGGGGAGTTCAAGCCAGGAGTCCAAATTTAGCACACAGCTTGATTGTTCGTCTGTCCATGTGCTTCTGAAGTGGCCCATGTTCTTTAATGTATGCTACTAAAGCTGTAAATGCCTTTATGACATCCACATGATCACAGTTTAATCCTAAAAAGACTGCATAAAGACGCAAATTTTCCTGATGCTTAAACAAAAACACAAACTGAGTCAAGAAGAATAAACACTGGCTACAATTTAAGCTAATGTTAGCTTCATTGCTAACCTTTAAATAATGTAACTAAGCCAATAACAGAAACTACTGACAAAACACTAAAACTAAACACATTTATAAGTAATAAATATATCAAATAAAATAACCAAACTAACGGAGTTACCACCAATGTCTAAAATATTTACAAATCGCATTTTTAATAAGCTAGTTTGCGCTAGCATTAGCTACGTATGAAAAGGCCTAAGCTAAGTGATATTAGCCAGTTAGCACGACTAGCACATTAAGGAAAAACCTGACGCTAGATATAAGTTATACGGTGGAAAATGTATTTGCATTGGCTCTTACTTTTTATCAGGACAAATCCAGTCCCCATCGCTCACTCGAAAGCTCTTCCCGGACATGTTTGTGCCTTTTTGCTCCAGGATAGCGTGCTCGCTCACTGTGTTCATGTAGCAGCTGCTGGGTGTCGAGCCGACGCCTCCCTCTTCTGCTGCCTTCACGAGCAGTTCATAGGGTGGTAAATCTCACGATTCAGCATAACTGAACGCTTGCAATTAGTCGTTGTGTACAATTTGTTACGTTACAAATTTATATGTAACATTAATGTTAAAAAAAAAAAAGAAATACAAACATTTTAATGCGTTCAATTATAACACAAGAAAAATACTTTACTGGTTACTTTTGCTTTAAATAGCTTAGATTTTCACACATATTTATTTTTGTGGTAAATCTGCGCCAGAATTGCTGGAAAAGTCTGATTTGTATTTAAGGAGACATTTAGTTGTGTTTGTACAATGTAAAGGACCCCCCTCCAAAAAAAAAAAAAAAAAAAAAAAAACCTGTATTACTTTGGGAAAATAACAATATGATTTTCCCCAATCTTATAGAACAAATGTTAAGATTACTGAGACAAAAGAGCTGCTAAATCCTTGTTTAATGTTTAGAGAGAGAAAAAAAAAAAAAAAATTCAAACCGTGGATGCAGCTTTGCACTGGGATGAACTGGTGGCTAGTTCAAGGTGTCTCCCACCTTCACCTTAAAGTACCTGACATAGGCTCCAACAACCATATGACCCCCAACAGGCTATAAGCTGGTTAAAGAGAATTGACGAATAGATAAATGCAACGTTTTGAGGTCTGTTTTCAAGACATACATTCTCCACTAGATGGCAGTTAAGACACACTTCTGATTCTGTAGTATCCAACACTGATTTACAAGATTTTTTTTGTTCTGCTTGTGTGAAAGTGACTTGCTTGCTTGTTGATGTATTTAATTAAATAGTGTGAAAAACAAAACAAAAACAACAACAAATACATGATTATTCATTTACCTGTACTTCCTAACTTCAAAAATGTGCTTATTTTTCTCACAATTCAACCACAAAATTAACATTTTCAGTTTATTTCAAACATGGGAGGCTTAATCTGCAAAAACAGCCTGGACGTCCAACCGAGTGAACCTCTAATGTTGTCCAGTGATGTCTGGAACGCAAACGCTGGCAGCATTTCGTTTGGCTTTAGTCGGGGGTAAGGACATCTTGTGACTGCTTGACTGGACAGGAATCTGTGGAGTCAGGTGTCTGGGTCAACACCCTGTACTTTTCTGGCCTTCTTCTTCATTTGTGTGCTGTAACGTTGTGGTGTCTCAGCATAGTTTGGCATTGTTGATCAAAAAGATCAATCAAATTGAGACTACCTGTCAGTAAGAAATGTCTTATTGCTGAAGTGGTTGTTTGTCACTTAATACCCGATTGGGAAAAAGGGTTTTTAATCAATCAAAAACATGTTTTGTACCAAAGTGTTCCTCATTGCTTGTCTTTAGTGGGCTGTGTAGCTTTTTTTTAAGATGAGTTAATGGCACCAATAGAGAAAAAGACCACAATTGGTTTTCAGTTGATTCACCTCAGAGATAAAGCTGCCATATATACAAAATCCCTTAAATTTGGATGCTTGTCTGCTATTTTGGATAAAGATCCAAGAGTTACACTTATAAACAAAAAGAAAAAAAGAAGACTATATAAATTGTTTGTCGCTAGAGATTACTTAGGAAGACTTGGATGATTTGATATTGTTCCAACTTGAAAAACACATCCTCCACACTTTCACACCTACATATTTCAAAAAATAAATATTTTAATGCGTACAGTTCAAACTCACAGTTATCATTTACCATGAAAACCTAAATGCAGAAAATGATACAAATGATAAGGAGTCAGTTTATGCACAGGCATAATTTGATGCTCAAACTTAGGTGCAAAAAAATGTATCAAATGCTGATATACATTTAATGATCTGTCTTTGAGTGTACAGGAAAATGCTGCTATTTGCCAAGTGATTGAGTTTCTGCTCTGGGACTGGAAGATTGTGGGTTTAAATGCACAGCTGGGCCATAACAAAGATTCTAGAAATGGTTCCATATCCCTCTCTATATGACCCTCAGCACTGGGGATTGTATTGTGGGGTTAAATTGGTTCCAGAGAGCAGCTGTAACTGCAGCTCATCTCTGCCTCTGCGGATGGGCCAAGAGTGCAGAACAAATTCCGAACATTCGGGGTTTGTGACAACTTATGGGACATTTTATTTTAACAAAATATCTTCTCAGATAACAATGAAGTAACCGGGCTCTTCTTATGTTAGATTTAAATGCAGCCTGACACTGGACTGGCCTCGCTCACTTAAATAGGTTAACAAATAATTCAATCAATATGTTGTAATCATAAATATTAATAACCAAACTAAACCCTTTAACAGTGGAGCTCCAGTGTTGATGTTGCTTGGTTTACTGCAACATTTCACCCACTGACGAGATCAATTTAATTCTGAGGATTCCTTCATGGAGTTACGTTGATCACTGAACAGTTGAAAAGTTACAGTATGTTAAATATTGTGTGTTGTTTAAGCATCGGCGGCGAAAAATTGTCAAATTTTCCCACTTGTAAAGTTTATTTACAGATATTATCAAGATAGTGATGAACAATGTCTGACAGATGAAACTTTCCTTCTTCTCCAGCAAAAGTTTGTTCAAACTTCTCCAGAATTAACTTTTAACAATTTAACAATTAGCAAGAATTCTGGGTGTTGAAATCGCTTCAGAACTATTGGCAGAAACTTTCCTTGATCTTAAACTTCCTTAATTCACAAATTAGATCATTGTAGACTAGGGATGTCCAAAGTCTGGCTGGAGGGCCAAAATACGGACCATGTTCACATGTTCACTGGACCTAAAAAGTTATAAAATTATAAAATCAATGATGTGTGGCCCCCAGCACTTTGGAAAAACTGTATGCAGGCTTTATTGATTTTGGTTTGCTTGTTCTTTAGTTAATTTGTATTTAATGATATAAGAATAGTTCGGATTGAAGTCGCATCCACCATTAAGCAACCATTTTAAGAAAACCATTGTTGTAAAGAGAGAGCTGAGCCAGAAAGCAAATTTCTTAATTTACCGGTCAATCTTTGTTCCAGTACTCATGACCGAGAGAACGAGATCCCGAGTGCAAGCGTCTTAAATGAGTTTCCTCCGGAGGGTGTCTGGGTACTCTCTTAAAGAAACGGTAAGAATTTCTGTCACTTGGAGAGAGCACAGAATACAGTCAATGCTCCTCCCAATTGAGGGGAACCAGTTGAGGTGGTTTGGGCATCTGGTCCGGATGCCTCCTGGACGCCTCCCTGGAGAGGTGTTCCGGGCATGTGCCACTGGTCAGCGGCCCCAGGGAAGACAGGGACACGGTGGATTGACTAGATCTCTCAGTTGGCCTGAGAAAGTCTTGAGGGTCCCCCCAGAGGAGCTGGAGGAAGTGGCTGGGGAGAGGGGA
The DNA here is from genome assembly GCA_003999625.1 of Oryzias javanicus. NCBI lineage: Eukaryota > Metazoa > Chordata > Actinopteri > Beloniformes > Adrianichthyidae > Oryzias > Oryzias javanicus. The sequence goes on along the minus strand of CM012440.1, from coordinate 9,467,005 downwards.
GTCGGGGAATCTTTGCTTAGACTGCTGCCACCGCGAGCAGAAGAAGCGGAAGCAGATGGATGGATGGAGTAAAGTTCATAGAATGTCAGGCCAAAGGCCCCTAAACTATTTAGGCCCAATCCAAATTCTTCCCTTCTCCCTTCCCCATAGCCCTTCCCCTTCATGTATCCCTCCATCTGTCCCTCCAAATGGAGGTTGATGAAAAAATAGTGCCAATCATTTCGGTTCAGAATTGGTTCATTGATGTTACCAATAATCACCGGTCCGCTAACCTTAGTGTGAAACTTCCAGCTCCTGAATATACATAACAACAGCTGTTTTATTATTTTAAAAAGTCATGCTACAACAAAAAGTCATTAACTTACATTTAAATGTAAACTTCTGTGGTTCAAACCACACCCACTTTAAGAAAAGTGCTTTTCAGCACGAGGCGGATTACTCGAGTGATGGTGGACTTTGGACCCATCCGTTTTGAGGGTGAAACTTAAAGAAATAATAATCCAGACACGACTTTGACTTCAACTGCCACTTCAAATTAAGAAGAAGGGCTAAGGGGAAGGGAGAAGGGAAGAATTCGAATTGGACAAGGGTCAATCTGAAAAAGTTTGGACACCCCTGCTGTAGACACCAAAAAAATGATGCCCATAAGCTTTGGTATTTATGCAAGAAAAGGATTATCATCCATTTAACAAAGAAGGGAAGTTAACAGATAGTAGAAAAATTGCACTCAGATTGTCTGTTTTTAAAGTGTTTCAAGCAGTCTGGTAATCATGATTATATGGATTAAGCCAAAATCAATATTTTTTTTAGGACAAGAATTTCTTTAGAGCAGCAGTAGTTAGGACCAACCCAACTGACTTTCCATGTCACAATAAGAGTCATTTTGAAACTGCACATTTTTCATCTGCTTGATTCAAAACAATTTGAATAAAGAAATACTCAGAAAGTCTATTGAAGCTTTTTTTTTTAAAGAAAATTATAAAAGTGCCAACAAGAGAATGTTAAAATTTCCAAAAACACAGTTTTCATTGGAGTGGATCTTTGATGTTTTCATGAAAATGGCTACTTGATTTTGTTCATTTAAATCACGTGTCAAAGTAAAAGCCCGGGGTCTGGATCCTGCCCGTCGAGGGAATATATCTGGCCCACCAGATCATTTTATATTTTTGTTTTCTTTTGCTGGTAACATATTACACCACATTCTCATTCTCAAGTCGTCACATATTTACGTATGGCCAAAGATCCCTTAGAGTCAAAAATTGACGTTTTGGGTATTCCTAACTTGTCGCTGTCTGTTCCAATAAAATCTGGGGTCCCCAACCTCCGGGCTGCAAACCGGTACCGGGACGTGGATCGCACTGGTATCCTAACCCGGTACCGGACAGTCAGTACTGAGTGTAGATCAGTGCTGGTTCCGAGCACAGTACCAGACGTGGATCAGACTAGGGTTAGGGTACCGGTACTGGCTATGTCCCGAGGTTCGGTCCACGTCAAATAGTTATGTTTTTAAAGTTTTAAAAATTTAGTTAAAGTCTGTTCAATAAATGTTTATCTGTGACCTAAGGTGTGTTTTGGATTGGAGCTTCAAAAGTGTAGAGTGCTAGATTGAGTCTTACTGGTGGATTAAATGCATCAGTACCAATGAGGGAAAGTGCTAACATTTGTTCTTACTTCCTGTGTGATAACATTTCACTGGCTGTCACAGTTTATATCTCAAGCTGCTCTAAAACCATTCTTGTCCACCCACCTGGTCAAGATCAAAAACCCCTGTCGGCTGTTACCACAGCTGGTGCATGACCCCGAAAGAAAGCTGCCGCATGACTATATCTACAGGACTTCTACCTTTTTAGCCCATGCTCAGTTTTCTTCTTTTGTCCATTTTCAGAACAGGATGAAGTGATATTACCAAGGAAGATCGCTCTGCAATCTTGTACAAAACAGGCTTATTTAATTAAATTCTCTAGAGATGAACTGAACAAGATCTTCAATCACATGTTGGTTCAGTCAATGTGTATTTGTTAGGCAGGCAAGCTTGAATTATGAGCCCCACACAAGGTTTATGAGAACTAACAGGCAGCAAAGATAAGCCTCCAAAGGCGAGTGAGGCGTGTTTTTTGATTTAGCCTCTTGCTGCTACAGGAAATGATTCTTGGACTCTCATCAGTATAACTGACAATAGAATGGAATAGTGTTCTTACTACCTCCCACCAAAAGAAAATAAAATAACTGCCTGGACTGTGCTTTTAGGCAGCCTTAAACATGGATCATATAAATGTGGAGGAGATGAAGCAATTGAATCAATAAGTGGCAAACGGGGGACACTATGAATGCTGTGATATGTTTATTGTAGGCAGTTTTATGTGAAAATTCCAAATTAAACAACACTCAGTTGTGTAGAAGTGGTGCCATACTTTTGTAAACTTTCCCTTTCTGGCCAAGCACAGCCCACCATGAGATTGTATCCTTGGTCAACAGGATTACCGAGAGAGGCTTTTTTTTTTTTTTTTTTTTCGGGTGTCAATGAGTCTTTGGCTTGACTTTCAGTGTATTCTAGCCCAGTGGCCAGTTACAGCTGAGAGGTTCAGGCTCAGATGAGTCTCTGATGGGGAAAGGCTTGGAAAAACTTGCCACTGTTGCTTCCAAGCAATGGCAGATGGCATGAAGCTTTTCCACAGACATGGAAAGGGGAAGGGGGGAAAAGTTGGAAGCCCGTGTATACTCTATAAAACTAATCCCACTATGTTGAGTCAGGTTTATAGTAGGGGGTTGTACCAAATTACAACCAAACATCAATTGTTCAACTTTTTCTGTCAGTTAACGCAGATAGGTTAGCCACATATTTTCATACATTAAAAAAAATTGAGAATTTAGCATATTGAACTAATAAGGGTGAATGCAGACTGGACATATTTGGTTTGCATAAAGTGAAACAGTTTGTTTCTCACCATGAACATATTTTCCATAAGAATACATCCAAGGGGACACTGGTCCAGGACCAGGAACCACTCTTAGACCATCTTTAGATGTGGCCTCAGTTTGTGTCCAGTTGGACTGAGTCCAGTTTACTCTCAGTTTTAATAGACTCTGTGTTTGGAGTTGTGATGAAGAGGCAGAGGCATGTGGATCCATGTGCAAACGAAGGTTTCAATGAAGACACAGGACAAGGCAAGGCGGGGTCAAAACTCAAAGAGACAGGCATAGGAGTAAACACTCGGACTGTAAGCAGCGAGGCATACTATGGCAGTGACGAGGTGATGGGAAACAGCTGATGAAGGTGACTCCAGGTGAAGGTGGGTGGTGAGGTCAAAACTCAGGTGAGCGCTCCCTCTGGTGGTTGAAGAGAGAAGCAGCAGGTTGAACCATGACAGGAGGGGAACAACTGGACCAAAACAGCCATCGTAGCTGGGCTCTATGGGAAGTAAAGAGAGTAGTGGAACAACACAGCAACTCTCTGAACTGTGGTCGAATGAATGCAGGCTCATAAAAACAACCATTAACGTGAGACAAATTGCTTACAATAGATGTGTTATTTATACTTATAAGTAGAGATGTAGGAAAATATTGATTCAATGAAATATTGGAAAACTTCATTTGGCAACTCTTGTATAATTTAAAATGCTGCCAAGACAATATTTAATTATTTATTTATAATTAAAAACAAGGAGTGCCGGGTTAGGCTCGGATGTGACCTCATGAACCTCGTGGTTGTTATTACATAGTAAACTGAGACCTATACAACTTACCGGTAGTTTTAACTACGGATGAGAACCAAACTGAAAATCTGTGCCAATTTGGAACTGGTACCGTATAAATATAGATTTCCGTGGGTCACGTAAGAGCGAGTGAGACCATTTTCTGATCCTTAAATAAAATGTATTTTACCACTGTATTAATGTGAAAGGTTTGTTAATATTTAGATAAAGTTTTTTCCAAGTTATAATCTTTAATAAATAGTGAACGATTCTCTCTCTGGTAATGTCTTAGAATATATTAGGATATGTAGCATATTGTGATGTGTATTGTATCGGGACCAATGTATTACAATCCCAGACTCTTGCCAACGCATAACCCCACTTATTATACTATCTTCTTAGTCGCCTCTTCAGTGACCACCTTGGGGCATGCCAGCGCCATACCAAGAAGTCACTAGTGTTGTACCTATGTAAGGATTAAGAAGTGTAGGACTTCTATTATTACATCTCTCGTTGCTTTGCTTCAACCTCATATTTCCTGGCCAATGATTGAAGTGATGTGTAGTTACATGGTTTTGTTTACAAGCTTTGGTTTGAAACAGAAACGGCAGTCAGAATAAAGACCAAATGCAAAGTTAAAGACTCGATCCAGACCAATTAAGTGGACTCGTTTCTGACCAACTGACTTTTCTAGTCTGGACACGTCCTAAACCGGGGGTCGGCAAACAGCGGCTCTGGCCTAGTGGCTCCCTGGCGCTTTTTCAAAAATGTTTGAAAATGGAAAAAGATGGGGAGGGAAATATATTTTTTGTTTTAATCGTTGTTTTAAAACCCCAAACAAACATTGAAGATTGACGGGATTCAGGTCTGCCGAGCGTTTCTGCATGGTGCGTTCACTAAGCTCCGGACATTGTAGCAAAAAAAATCAGTTTATTTTAGTTTATCTCTGATCTGTCAATCAGCCTGTTTGGAGGTTTGGGGGAAATAAAGGGAGGAGGGCTGGTGCATGAGACTGAATGAAGGAGTTTGAGGAGCGTAGACTCACTAATAAAACAATAAAAGGAAGTAGACTAAATACAACTTCTGTGGAGTGTTTTTCTGCTGTTTTTCTTGTTAACCACAAAATAAAGAGACTTAAAACAGATGAAGTCTCAGCATCTCCGTGCGGTTGATAATTGAGGAGAAATTAATCATTAGGGTTTGTGCCCAGCTGGATTCACATGAGACCTCCTTGAAAAAGAGAACTCATCTCTATAAAACTTCCTGGTAAAATAAATATTGAATAAAATAAAAATACATTTTTTATTTATTTTATTTTACCATTTTATGTAACCAGGTGGAAAAACCTGTTGAGATCAAGATCTTTTTAAGAGGGTGACCTGAACAAGTGGTCAGCAGCACACGCTCCAAAAATAAAGTTAGTGTATAAGCAAAAAATAAAAGAAGCTGTGAAACTGGAATATGTACAATGTATTTTATAAACCTGTGAAGAAAAATGCCTCGAGCAAAATTTGTGAGATTTATTGACATTTTGCACCAAGCCACTTCCAACTGCATTCCTTTAGAAAACTTTGATGATATAAAGTCCACCACATCATGAGATTTTCTAATATATTCTTCTTCAACCATGCTTAAAATAAAAGGTTCTTGTAACAGGGTTGGGTCTGTGTTGTGGGACAAACATTTCATGGATAACAATTATTTGAAATATTTTGTTTATGAAAATAAATGTTCTAAAATATACAAAACATTTTTTTAAAGGTCTCACAACAAGCACAGAAAATACGTGTTTTAGTATTTTGTGAGTGGATTTTAAAAAAAAATATGAGGAATGGGATGTGAAAATGTCTTCCAATCATGGAATGACCTAAATCCAAACCATGAAAACATTGACCCTATTGTCTAGGAACAAAAAAATTAAAGCTGGACAAAATCCTCTTTCATCATTTAAATGAAATTTAATTCCAATCACAGAGCAATTTCAATCACTTGTGAAATTTTTCAACTTAAGAAGGAAAGATAAAATGAGCCCAAATCAGACTTACACGTTCAGCGTTCTACAGAGTACCAGTTTTGCATCACGCAGTGATGAGAATGCTGGGAAAGATTGGAAAATGACTTCTCGTTGATGACGATCCCGTCAGACGGAAAGACAAACAAACCTCTTTTAGTCTGTTTTGACAGGTCAAAATTTTTACTTGAAAAGATTCAATTTGATTGAAGATTGCAATCAAAAAATGTGCAATCAGTTGCTGAGTGAACAACCTTTCAAGTAACAATTAGTTTCACAGAGGATGAATATGCAAATAGTGTTTTCTTCATCCAGTCACGCCAAAGCTTGGAACCCAATCCTTCGTTTTGCCGCAAGGTTCCATCTTCTTCGGCCTCATGGAGTCTTCAAGTGGTCTTGATAAGGAGAATATGTTTAGAGACACCCCAAAAAAGTTGGGCATTTCTGCCTGTGGGGTGAGGTTGTGGAATATCGTGGAGGGTTTACAATGAGTAAAAGTGTTACAAATTTTAAACAAAATATAAACTGAAACATTTGGAAACAACTGAACAATAATTATATGATTAAAAATGTAAAAGGGTATGCATAAAATAAATTAAGACTGGGGGGTGGGAATTTATAAGATTTTTCTTCTGCTTACTTATTGTTCAAGCACTTTCTCACTTTTTATCCTGTTTATTCAACTATTTATTCTGTTTGAAAAGGAAATCAATCAATCAAAAAGCTTTTGCAAAAATTTTCAGAAATTATTTGGATAACTGCAGGACTTCAGACTTGAAGGCAAAACATCAATACTGTCATCACCCTAAAACACTTAAAAAATAACTTTAACATGTCAAACCCATGACCTTGGCAGAGAAAGATAAAAATCTTTTAAAAATTACAGGTTGGTGAATTCCTTCACCACTCACTACTTGGTCCACTTTATTGTGTAGAATTTAGTGGATTAATAAATAGTCTATATAAAATGTTCATATTTTTAACATTTTTAATTCAGGAAATTCGGGACGTCGTATTTGCCTTTGAAAAAACTTGAATGAGGATGGTGTGCGACTTGGTTTTATAATCCAGGTCACCAGATAGTCCAGCGCTATAGTGTTTTTGTAGTTAGGGAGTAGAAAGAGAGATCGGACAAAGCAACAGACTCTTAAGGTGTATTTAGACTGGAAAAGTCATTTGTTCCGGATAGAGTTTGATTAATTTGGTCTGGATCGAGTCCTGAACCTTATGTTTGGAGTATAAAACCCTGCATGAGTAAAGATCTATTCACTCATTGGACAATAATTACGAGGGTGGGGCAAAGCAACTAGAGGCAGAAGTTATGGAAGTCCTGCACTTTTCAATCCTTGTCGGTATCGTGCACTCATTCAAACGTTTTAATTCCCCGACCAATTTTGAACGTCTCTATCAACGTCAGGTTTTTCTGCTGCTTTGGTCTGGCCAAGGCATGCTGCAAGACAATAGCTGGCAAAACGATGGCTATGAAGGTGCGCTGACAACTGTTCACGACATATAGAATGTTTTGAAAACAGTGTTAGAAGCAATGTGTATCACTGTAAAAGTCATTTTTATGACCCTGCAGTCATCCAACCACATTTAAATTAGTTGCTGGGTCACATACTAGTGGTGTTATGGCATTGTTTTTAAGAGAATTCTGCTATGGAACGTCAAGGTAGCTTTTAGGATGATGTCACAGAGGTGCCGGGTGCATGCTGTGTAACAAGATAGGAAAGCAAGTAATACGAGTTTTCAGCAATGTTAGAAAAATTGTTTCAAAAAGTCCACAGTTGGACCCTTTTGTTCCAGGCTGTTGGGGGAAACGAACTCTGGTTCACTTTAAGCAAATTAAATGTATCCAGTCTGAATACACCCTAAAATAAAAAGAGGACGATTGTCTTAACCAGATACAATTGTAGATGATCAAATGAATGATCAAATTAAACTTTATCATGAAAATAAAAAGAAAAGCTAAAATCAAACTAAAGGGAATTATCTGATCTTCAAACCATTCGAGCAAGAATTTAGGCTTTACAAAAGAAAAGTAATATTGGATTTTTAACTAACACTAAACTTTGTTTGTGAATGGAAACAAACCCTGACAACAGTTATTTTTGTCAGGACTGTAACCACACAGATTTAGTGCGACTGTGCCAGAACTGCAGGACTGCATGTCAGAGAGTCCACAGTTGAAACGTGATTGAATTGACAGCAGTGCAGTCTGAAAGTGGAGCAAAATGGCTTAGAATAAGTACAAGTGGCAGGACATGAGTTGATGGCCTTGATTATAGAGCACTTTTATTGTCATCTACTGCAGTTGACACACTTACAGCCTTTAAGTAGTTCAAGCAAACATGCATACCTAAAAAGAAAAAGAAAATCTGTGAAAATGTAATTTGAATCTACATAAACTTGGAGAATATTTATTTTTTCAATGTACATTTTTGGATAATTTAATCGTAATTCGGTTAAATTTGTTGTAAATTCAAGATTTTTGGATTCCTCAGACAATATCTTTGTATCTGGCTGTGAAGGTTATGACAAGCTAGACAACTAGACAAGGGATTTGAGCCCAAACTCTGCTCTTCAAATGGAATCAGTGAATCCCACAGATAAAGTGCTTTCAGGGCGCGAGGCGATCTCTCTTGATGATTCTTGTGTGACTGAACAAAATGCAATTTCTAAACCCCTGCCTCTATTTAAGCAAGGCCAGAGGGACGGTCTCCCCTGTCATTTCTCAAATTGTTTTGTCAGGTCTGTCACACGGACTCTTGTTACGCTTTTGCACATCACTTTTGGGACCCCTTAGAAAACAAAAAAAAAAAAAAAGAAAGAAAACCCAAATGATTCTCAGTCCTGCCGCTATAATCTTTGATAATAGAAAATACTGAGCGCTGCTGTTATTCAGTCTGAAGGAGTCTATTGTCTTTTCAAAAAATGGAACAGTGGGGTTGTCTAAGAGTGGATCAGACCTATTATGAAGCATCACATTCACACTTCCATAGTGCTTGATACATTTGAAAGTGCCACATTTTTGTCTTTATCGGGAGACAACAGACTAAAAATGAAAAAAGGAAGTGTGTATGGAATAGAATACAAAGAAGAGACTGCTCAAAATAAATAACACTCGTATTGTAATTAAGTGACCTGACTTCTATTAGAAGAAGTATTATATGATGAAAATAGCTTTTGTGTTTGACGCAGTGAACCATACATTTGATCCCACAGTTCTGCTCTCATTATCTAACCCCCCTACAGATCCTTTGCCCTTTATTCTCTGAAAGTCTCGCGTCACCATGGAGCTGCTGGGCTGATGGTTACAGTGAAGTAATCTGATTGCAGCGTGACAATAGATAATGCAAAAATAAAATAAGAAGTAGCCTCGGCCTTTGCATCGTCTCGCCGTAGTCTAGGAAATGACACACTCCTGGCAGTGCAGTGATTAATGTTATAGGTGGAATTTGTGTCGCTGTGTTGACACCAGATAATGAATTCTTTGTAAACAGCAAGTCGCAGCTGTTAATGCATCATCATAATCCGGGATTAGGAGGTGCCAGGAATGGCCAATAAATGCAATTAAACAGACAAAACTACACCGACTTTCTCTTTGCTTCGTTTATTTTGATGGAAACTGTGAAACAAATTAGGGTTTTTTTGGAAAATCAGGGAGCAATAAGAAAAAAAATGACCTGAGTTGATAAGAGATGACAATATTTGAGGGGTTTTAGTGGAACTTGAGGCCAACGGAGACTGTAGAGCACGTGTCAAAGTCAATGCTAGTGGGCCCTGATCAGGCTCAACGGGTAATTATATCCGGCCCGCCAGACCATTTACTTCATGGCTTGATGGCCCCATGTTATGTTCTAAATTGTAACATTTTGACAAAATATATTTTTATAGAGAGTAAAATACTGGAAGTTATTTAAGTTTAAAGTTGATTTATTCAGGAATAATATGTCTTTCCTTTTATTATTCATATTTATGTTAAAAAGTTACAGTTTTCAAGTTTTAAAAATTGGCATTATTCAAGCTTTTTGGACTATTTTGGCATTTAATTTAAGTTTTTAAGCTGTTTTGGAGTTTAGCTGATATTTCAGCTACACACCAGCTGTTTTGGCTAAATCTGGCTTTTTTTAAAATTATGTTAGGCAGTTTTTGGAGTAAGGCTAATATTTTCACGGGTTTTGGGTAATTTCAACTTAAAAAAAAAAATTTTAGGCTATTTAGAAGTTTAGCTATTTTTTTCAACAACATGCTAGCTGTTTTGGGTAACCTAATATTAATTTAATTTTTTAGATTTTTGTTTTAGATCTTTTAGCCACAAGCTTCAGTGATTTGAGCTATCAGTTTCAGCATCTTCATGTAGCAATTGTGTCGCTAATGTTCATAGAAATGGAACTGAAACTTTGAGATGTTAGTAGGCTAGTGGTCAGAAATCTAGAGTTCGGCTCAAGGAGGAAGCGACTCAAGACTGAAATTGGTTTAACCTCATGTTATGAATAAATATACAGTGAGTGGCAATATTAAAGTGAATGGCCATTTAAATATACATATAAACAAAAAGCATTTCACATTCAGAGTCCGCAAAAGTTCATTTTAATGGGTTCTCAGTTAGAGAAAGTGTAAAGAATGGAAAAGAATCCAGCCCAAAGTTCTATCGAGCAGTGAGTCCATTGGATGTTGTGTGTGTTACCACCTCAGTGAGCGTAACTGAGGTGGGTTTTCATGGGCGACAAGGAAACCCCTTCTGGCCTGGTGGAAGCATGTGGTTCTCAGATATCCTGCTTCTCTTGATCCAGTTTCCTGGGGTCCAGCCTGCCATCATGGATCTGAAATACTTTTGCCAAAACCTCATGCCTCACAAACAAAACAGTTTCTGTAGCTGGACCGCATGGAGGGTCCCCACCGTTTCTGTTCTTCCCAGCTCCCCTATTTTAGCCAAGGTGAAGTAGTGCCCTTTGCACACAATCACAATGTAACAAGGAACAGCAAATGTTTGTTCAAATGTAGTGGAGTAAAGAGTACATATATTCAGACAAAAAAGTAGTTGAGCAGAGAGTAAAAGTCAGTTATATTTTTGATAGGTAAAAAGTACCAAAAATTACTTAAGTAAAAATAATGAAGTCCATTCACTCAAGCACTGTACACCCATTTACATTTTATGCATGCAATTCAAGCTTTCTACTTACAATTTTGTTTTTGCCGTGGTTCTCCCCCTCACTGGGGTGGCTTGGGTTCAGCATTACTGTGAGGTGGTCCCTGTTGCTGTCCTGGTCTGGGTGGTCACTGTGGTGATGTTTCTGTGGCTCTTGGTATAAATAGTTTTCCAACACACTGTTTCCTCACAGCAGTTCAAAGCCATACTTTTATAGTGTTTTAATTTATTGTGTTTGGGGTCATGTGGTGAATAGGTCAATCATTGACAGTATATAGGGAACAGGACTGAGTAACCCCTTCCCCCTCACATAACAAGTTCCTGTTGGCTCCAAGAAGCTAAAATCCCATCGACTTCCATTGAGTAATACACAGCTATCAGTCATTCTATTTGTCAAAATGATAATCATTGGCCTAGTATCCTTTTTTAAATTTCACTTTCTTGCTAATTCAAAATTTTTCACTATATTTTTCTTCATTTCAAATTAGTCAAGTTATAAACTGACCAATCCGAGGCTTCAGTAAAAGTGTGTGGTGTAGCTTTCCGTGGAAGGGGTGTGGACTATGAACAAGCTTAGCTGTGATTGGTGACAGCATTTGCCAAAGAAATGTTGACTCAGTCCGAATCAGACCTGCTCTGTCCAGTTTTCGATGTACAGTAAATGCTGTTGGGGGGGTACAAAGGAGTACGTTGGTTAAATAAAATTGAGAGGCAACTTGTTTTTTGAACAGTGAAGCTAAAAGCACAGCTAAAAATGCACCTTCAGAAGAAAAAAAGTTTAATTTGATTTTAGTCTGGTCAGCAAAGCAGACATTTACTCTTTGATAGTCACTGAGATATATATATATATATTTTTTTAACCTCCCATTTTCTGCTCAGCACCTAGGACTTGGCTGCACTGTTTTTCTAAGGATTTAAGAAGACACCCCCTCATCAACACCTTTCCAAGCACCCAGCAAACCCATCCCATTACCGAAGTGATGGTCAATTGAGATGATCAATTTGCATAATGGAGCATTAAATTGGGCCCATCACACCCTCTTCTCAGCAGCTTGCTCCCATGGATGGCTCACTGAGAATCGCAATTGCTTTTGAAAGAGGGGCATGTATCCTCCTTGCTGGAGTATCCTTTCATCATCCAGGCTGAAGCGTTTGGTTGGTGAACAGAACGCTCGCCATTGAATAATGCATGCTCTTATTCGTGTGTTATAGACTGAACCAATCACGCTAAAGCAGAGTTCAAGAATGACAAAAAATGTTTGGGCTCAAATGTCAAAAACTAGAAACAAAGCGAAACTCTCCATTTTCACTTTCAATTTATTCTCTTTAATTGCAAAAAAAAAAAAAAAACTCAATGGTTTATAATAAAACCTGTCAATTAAAAAGGTCAATGTTTTAATTAGGTAATAATTTTGCACATTTGTCAACATTAACCTTACAGTGTGCTTAATTATGTCCTCCCAGTGACCAGCGCTTATTTTGTGGACACAGAGCAGATCGTTCTGATTAACACCCACCCGAGGAAACCCAAGACTGCTATCTTAGGCAGATTAGTCGAGCCTTTCAGAGGCATGTCAGCGCCTAAGGACCTGTGACAAATTGCATCCAAAGAGCTGACTGGAAGTGGGGCCAAAAGACTGTGATTGATGTGTGTCCTATGTGAGTGGCAGGAAGAATGAGATAGAGACATCACAGCCTTTCTGTCCTCTGTGTTCTCTTTTGCTTGAGGGGATTCCTCTTGGGGAAATGCTGTGTGGAGTACATCAGGCAATAGACTTCTGGACTTAAAACACCTTTTTCCTCAAAACAATAAATCAATTAAAAAGAAGTATATGTATACACTGAACATGAGATGTATGTTCAAGAACAAGCTAAACGGGCTGTCTTGAATGTGCTCTTAGCATTTGGTGTTCACACTGGACTGTCGCTTCTGTGAGGGTCCACTTGCTAACTTGTATGTTTGTTGATTAGGAAGAAAATGACCAAGAAACTCAATTGGATTTTGGTCTTTTAAATGAAAAGTTGGATCAAACGCACACAGAAGACTCTGGGTTCCCACCATAACTTTACCTGTAAAATGGATTCCACAAATATAGTCCCCGAGGGGACCTTTGTGTGGCTTCAAACTAATATTTGTCATGAGAGAAGAAATCCATACCTTATATGGTCATCTTTACTAATTCTAAGTGTTAAGTGGTCAATGTCTGTGCCGGTTATAGCTTCATTTTATAGTGAAAAAGTACTGAATAGGTACTTGAAACTTCCCCTAACTGGTTTCATTTGGTCTGAACCAACAATGGGGTTAATGTAACAATACATTCTTCAATGTTTTAATAAAGTATAAAAGTGTAACATAATATAAAAGTATTAAAAAGCCATTAATGTTGTATAAAAAAACCTTCACTACCCAATGCTAACACATTTAAAGAAGCTCGGAATCAAATCTTAAAGCGGTTGAAATCTCGCAAATCTTGCTCCAGGCTTTTTCTATCACAGCTCTATTTGAATGTATGACTAACTTTGTGTCTTATAATTCCATCTGGACACAAACTGCAATTATTAATCCCTCCTCCATGATCGCTAACCATTCCTCACTGGCAAATCTGAGTCCTCAACTGGTCAAAGTTTAAATGGTATAACTTTTGCAATAGCATTTTCTTAAAGCCCAAAAACTCAAAGTTGATGCATGAACGTGAGAGTTTTTAAACATAAAATGCACATATGCGTGTATTTACCAAGATTTTTCTGTGAAAGTGATTGCTCAAATGCGTGTTTCCAAGCCTGGTGAGAATGCAGCATAAGTCCCGCTCCGATGAAAATCGCGATTTTGGTGTTAACATTTTCTTTATCAAGAACATGAAGCTTAAAATTGCATTTCTGGATATTTCTTTACTCGAATCATTGTAAATCAAGAGCAGTCAAAAATATGCCTTTGAGGTTTGTAGTTGTAGTGTCTAAGGAAGAATCAGTAGGCCTCAATCTAGATGTACGTCTTTATTTTATTTGCTGACATCTGGCTCACACTGAATGGCTTGATGACTTCATTATTGGTGGCCATTTGTTGTTGCTAATGATATGGGTGCGAGGGATCTTCAAGCTAGCGGGAGAGAATGTAAACAGGTGGATGACAGGAAATGGGGGAGGGTTTTCTGCATACCAGCAACCTACAACTCAGAGAAGAATTTCTAATGAACTCCTGCCATGCGGCAGAATCTATGTTCTAGAAAATGACAGTTTTTTTTTTTTTTTTTGGCTAAAAATGACCAAATCATAATTACAAAATCACTAGGAAGGCTTTTAAAATAGATCAAAAGATGATCAAAATAGAACTTTAAAAGCATAAAAATATCTTTGGCAGCATTCATATAGTACTTTTGGCTCTTTTTATTGACAATAGTTCTCTATTGGAGGGATGTACAAATAATTTCAGTCATGAATGCTGAAAAGTAAACCTTAGCGCTTCTGCTTTTTCCCCCTTTTTTCACTTTTGCTACAGGCAGCCTGTTGGGTGGCTGGCAGCTCATCAGCTCCAGCCTGACAGGTGATTGACATCAAAGTACAAAGGCAGTTGTGAGTCAGTAATCTGATGTGTTTTTACAATGCATCACCACTGTAAAAAGAAAAGGGGAAAAAAAAGAAAAAGTATAACCTATTTTTTTCTTGTGAGCCAAACATCAAAAAGACCAATCGAAAATAATATCAAAGTACTGCTGACAAGAGATTGTATTGTCCCCAAAGGGATATTGAAACCTCAGAAAGACAAAAAAAAAGTTTTTTTGGTGACAGGAGAATTTCATATTAATTTATTTACATTATTTCTCCTGATTAAGATGTACAATAATCTTGTGTTGAGACTGCATGATGCTGAGTAAGACGGGCCTTTGTTTTTTTTTTTGGCATGTCTGTTGTTAGGATTGTAGGTGTGTATGTAAATGTGCTTCTCTTCCAAATCTCCCTATACGCGTCTCTGTGGGTGAGCTGGAGAGCTTTATCCAATCTGTTTTTTCAGTTCTGAGTCTGAAGCCTCGCGCGGCCTGGTTGGTGGTGGGATTAATTGGTAAGCCTCTGCATGCCTGAGTGTGATCTAATTTAGCCCCCATCACTTGATGCACAATGTGGCTAAACAGGTAGTGATGAAACACATCTGGGGGTTTTGTTCCTGTTCGGCGTCTGGTCTTGTCAGAGAAAATGCAGTCTGGTGCTTTTAATTCAAGACCGTCAAAAAAGGCCAGAGTAAAAACGTCCGGCTGTTTGACTGGAATCCAGAACTCCCTTCATTGCTTTCTAAATGTCAGCCACCAAAGACAACATGACTGAGTATTTGCTCCTCTCTGCTCCAGATCCATACCATTAGCATAAACGGAGAATCAATTATTTCAGCCCTGATGGAAATGATCATGCAGAGGCAATAAAGGCAGAAGGAAGGAGTCATAATCACAGAATGACCTAAGTCGCCTTTGCAGCATCACTAGTGTCTCAGTGTTGATGCTGCCATTTCATGGGTGAGTCAGTAATTTTCTGATAAGAAAAGGCACTGTGCATAAAAAAGAAACCCCATTTGTCCATTTTGTTTTTCTTAAATGTGGCTTTCTGGCTTTGCAGCACGGTCAAATCTAACTCCAGGAGCTCAGTGGCTGCTCCAGTGGCCTTTCTGAACCCACAAAGACACATCCGTCGCACAAATCCAGTGCAAAAAAAAAAGCGAGACTCCTGCCCCATTTGATGATAATATCCAGTACAGCTCTCTGTGGGCTGAGGTATACAATTCAAATGGCGTTATCTCCCGAGGCAGAGGTGCTGCGATGTGCCAGGCACTCAGCGACACAACCCACAACCAGCATGTGCACAGAAGTGGGGCTTATAGGACTTACATGTCAGGTCTGTCGAAATGAGAGAAGAGGGAACAGGGAGGCAGACAGAGCGAGCAAAAGAAACACGTGAAGCAAAATGTGGGAGTGCGACGCAACTTTTATCTCTGGTGTCGCTGCTGAATTAAAAATCTCACCTCATAAAAGTCTGCTCAACTGGGTGCCGGGGGAAATGCCAAAGAGGCGGTATTAAGAGCCGCAAATGACTATCTGCTAAATGAGGATTGTGCCTACGTCTTTTACACCAATCATGACCAGAAGCAACCTCTAAGCCATTAATCGTTTTACTGAATTCAGCCCTGAGCCCCATCCAGCATTCATAACACCGTTGATACGAACAGACAAGCGAGCATTTCATGCAGCATCGTACTTGTTCTTTCTTTTCAAGAGACTGCTTGAAACATGGTGAGAGAAAACACTGGGA
This sequence comes from Oryzias javanicus, assembly GCA_003999625.1. Lineage (NCBI taxonomy): Eukaryota > Metazoa > Chordata > Actinopteri > Beloniformes > Adrianichthyidae > Oryzias > Oryzias javanicus. Next base: position 9,450,858 of record CM012440.1, on the reverse strand, counting down.
AACCAGCTGAAATGCTTCTGAGTGACATTAGCAAATGTGCTGCAAGATGTTCTGAATTATTTACATCACTGGAAACACAGCATCCTCTTTAGAAGATGACTTTAAAGGCTCCCTTCCTCATGATAATTTTGACTACAGTAGCACAAACAAGCAGCACGCTTGTACGGTTCAGTCTGAGCAGGAATCGGTGGGAGATCAGACGCCACTTCGTCATTTTCAGCTCTGCCGTCCCACAGCCTGGCTTTGAAGTGCCTGGCTGCAAAGAATAATGAGGAAGCAAGGTCATTTGGGATGACTGGGGTACCAGCCCACGCACAAATACACATCGACTCACATGCACACTCACAATTCTGAAACATCTCTAAGGTCATTACTGAAAAGTCTAAAATGAATTTTGACAGAAAAGTGAGATAAGGAGATACTCAGCAGTGAACTGACAGATGTAATGCTACAGTCACAATAAAACTGCGATGGAGAGGCATTGGCTGAATCTTCAAGATTAGCTGCTGCTGCGGGATTTTTAAAAAAATTTGTTGACATGGTCATGAATGAGTCAAGTGGGGATGATACCATCACGAAATCGGGCGACAGCTGGACAGCAGCTCTGATAGGACGATGTGTAAATCTTTCTGGACAGCTGCCGACCAAATCGAATGTCACAGGCCGCCCGGTAGCCCAAGGATATAAAAAAAGTGGGTCATTCTACACCATTGGTCAATTGCAACAAAGATTTCGAGCAAACATTATAGTCTTGTTATAATCAAAGTTTTAGACGATATGCCTCCCAAGAAAACTCAATGTTCAGACTTCTCTCAGCATGATCCGCAATTTGTCAATACACAAGTCTCTTAGTCGCTGTAGTGTTATCAACATGATGGGCTTTGTGTAGCATCAATGCCATCTTACCAATTTGGACCCACGTTGGCCTGGATCACCAGTTTGACGTCAGGTCCCAATTGGCCCATCCCAACAACCTTTGCCGAGTGCCTGTGCTGCTACTAACAATCGGACGGTGGCAGTGGGACGGCAGGCAGGTGGTTGGAGTTTGTCAGTCTGGAATCGGCCGATCAGACAATTTTAGAGACGTTGGAGCTTGGACTGTATTTTCACAGGACACATCAACCCCTCTTTCTCTCGTGTTCTGAGAAGACCAAAATCCCATAGACTTCTATTGAGAAATAGACAGTTATTTCTCAGTCATTTTATTTATCAGAATAACCATTCCTGCTCCGATACATTTGTAAAATTTTCTTTCTAATCCCACTTTTTTTTCAAAGATATATATTGTTTTCCGAACGTTTTTTTTTTTTTTTTTTCCGTAGCTCCAGAGTAGCTGGAGGAAGTGGCCGGGGAAAGGGGAGGTCTGGGTATCTTTGCTTATACTGCTGCCCCCGCGACCCGGTCCCAGATGAAGCGGAAGAAGATGGATGGATGAATATTTTTTTTTTCATTGCAAGTTATTCAAACTGACCATGCTTGAAACAATGAATGAATAAACTGAAACTGAAACTAAACTGAAACTGAAAGTTATAAACTGACCAATCAGAGGCCTCAGTAAAAGCCTACTGGCTCCACCTCAAAAAGAGGACTCAGACTGACTCAAACTACTTGGACTTCAAAATGGCAGCAGTGTATTAGGATGTTAACAGCCCTTGTCGAGTCATGTGCTGCTTCCGTACAATTTCTAGTAATCGGACTGTGGCAGTTGGATGCTAGCAAAGAGGCAGGAGGATAGCAGTCTGAAATTGGCCAATTATCAGACGATTTTATGGACCTTAGAGACATTCCCAGTCAGTTATTGTGCTGCTGCCTTCCTGCCACCCGCATGTCACGGACTGCTACAGCGTGACCAAAAATGACAGATGTAAAAAAAATCGTCTATTGTCGCGGTCTAAATTTTTTTTTTCTTAAGATCGCCACTGACAATTTTTTTGGTAGTCGAGTAGTCACAATTTTTTTTCCACAAGTCAATTTTTTTTTTTTTTACAGAAGGTGACATTCCTGGTTTTCAGTCCATGGAGGTTCGTATCATGTGTGGCACTGCTAATGCTCGGCATAAGATACACTCACAGAAATTTAAACTTTACATGCATTACTTCCAGTAGCACCGCCCATTCGGCTTATTTTTTAGTTTATAAACTTAAAATCCAACATTGTTCTGCATTTCAGAGCAAAATATACACTGTTCCTGAGTTGTAATTTTGCTACACTCTTATAAAGATTGCAACCCAGTGATCTTGGACATTGTGAATATTCGTACTCTGAGTTTTGGGAGCTGATCACGAGAATCGAAGTACTCAGCATTAATAATAGGATTCTCTATTACTAAAATTTGAGTAAAAACTACCTTCAGTTTCTGGTGCTAGTGCACGGCTGATGTGAAGATTGCATCTGTCTTCTTCTTCTATGATTGAAGAAGGGTTGACGCTTGACTCATCAAGGATGATAGCTGGTTACCATCCTCCTTTCTCCCTCCTCCTGCACAGAGTGAAGCGGCAACCCCAGAAAGGAGCTGGACTTCCTCAAGAGCTTCTCCTGTTTCCTGCTGTGGAGATGCTGCTGCACCAGCAGACCACTCCACAAAAGATGGCTGATGCCACCACAGAGTCATAGAAGTCACTTGCCAAATTTGCTAAAGATTTGAGGGATCTCTGGTCATACGCAAGATGGCGCCAGAAGCAATAAGGTAATTTAGGAAATTTAGCCGGTTTTAGCAGAAATTTTTCAACACATTAGGACACTCTTTTAGAAATAATGCTTTACATCATTTCAAGTCAATATTAACAAGTACTTAAATTTTTATGACTACACCTGTTTACCTCCAGAGAAAAAGCCGGCGAAATGTTGCTTTTTCACTGCGAATCAGAGCTGGAAATGGTGAAAAAAACTGCCAAAAAGGTTAAAAAAGAGGGAAGAAACGGGAAAAAGGTCAGAAGCTTAAAACGGGGGGTTCTGGCCAATGATTTTGTGCGCAAATTATGTTGTTTTTTTTTGCGGCTGGCTCCGGCAGGGCGAGGGACTTCCTGCTAACAATTTTTGAGCGCCACATTTTTTTTTCTGTGGCCAGATTCTCTCGGAGAAACTTGCACTTAGCTTGCTGAACAGTGGCATTCTAGGATATGTGAACTTAGTCTAACAGTCCAAAAAGTTTTTTTTTTTTTTATAATAAACCATTTTTATTTATATTTAATTTAGCTAAATACTTAATTGAAGCTCTGTGATTTACTTTATAATTCTAAAGGATAAGAACTAAATCAGAAAAATAACAAACTCATTGGGATTAATAAGACATTAATTATGCCATAATAAAAGTTGGAAGAGTCTGTGCCCCGCTCCCTGAAGAATAGAAGAATAAATAAGAACTGATGGTGAAGCCTTCAATTAGCAGAAATGTCTTCCAGCAGAACCTTGAATTTTTCACGAGTCAGGCCTCGTTTCTGGCACCTTCCGAGGCCGCTGGACACACTTGTGTCCGTCATGTGTCGAGGCATCCTGGCAAAGCTACAGGAATCTGGGACAGTTGGATTCGATAAATGAATGGGGCATCCTGCAAATCTGTGCCACCACAAGAGGACACTGTTGATGTGCAGCTTCGGAGATGCTTTCATTGATATTGATGCCCCTGCCTTCTTCTTTTTAGAATTTCAAACCACTTTAGTTTTGCCACTGCAATTCAGATCAGAGGTGTGTTTTAACATCAGGGTTATAAATTGAGTTATTAAACAGTTGAAAAGACTTTTTTATACTCTTGAGTGCATGTGCACATACAGCGAAGAGCTGTCGCAGTGAACGACTTACTGTTTGCTCTATAGTTGCCCCGACTAAAATGAGAATTTTGGGTTGCACGATAGCAAACGATCATCAGTCTGCGTTAGAATGATAAGGATGCAAAGAAAATGACACAGAAGCAGAGGGAATAGATAGTCATCACCCAGAACTTCCCCACTCTGCAACCTGAACCCACTGATACTTTCTGCTGATTCCCAAATGACTTCCTGCCACGCTGATACAGATCAAGGCTCGGCTTTTTTGCATGTAGAGAATCACAGACCCAGGTGCTTAATCACTGAATGAACATTGCTGTGCGGCAAACAAACATTTTCCTCATTTCCATTAACAAGCAGTCCAGGTTATATGCATGCTCCTTCTCGATTATCAATAACAACAAATGGCCTCTGGAGCAAAAACTACCTCCTTTTTTTCCTTTGATGTGGATGTAAATTGGTTCTCTTGTGCAGGACGTTTGTATTTCTCAGAGTTGAAGAATGAATTTGTTTGTCACGCTTTCATAAAAATCCTAGGAGCTCAGGTTTAAAGGGTGGCTGTGCAAATATGAGGATTTATCATTGTTGGCACTCAAATACAATGTTTTCCTCCTCAGCAGTTCCATTTAGAGGCTCTGAAATTTATTCGTTTGGACATTTTTTTTCTTTACTTCTTCTAAATCAAGCAAAAAAAGTTTATCAAGTTATGAGCAAACAATTGTAAAATGTAAACTCAATGGATTTTTAGAGATTCGTGTCCAAAGAGGTAATATTTTTACATTTTTGATGCTTATACTTATTGTTTCCTTTTAATGAGCCATCCATTTGGCAGGAATGTGCAGGAACTAAATCCTGCACTACCCAGACTAATGAAGCAACTTGGATGAGCAGAGAAACGTTTCAAGGTAGAAGATTTTTAGCCTAGTTGCTACGACTCAACTTCAACACGATGTGTGTGAATAATTTAGTAAATACACTGCCTATTTTTTTTTCTATAAACCCCTTGAAAATAAAGAAAAGTGTTTCCAAAGAAATCATGAACATGTGAAAAGCAGTTTTTGTACCATAACTTTCTGGATACTAATACTTAGAGGGAAAAAAGAATAGAAAAGTCAAAAGGAATAAAAAAATAAAAAAGTTAAAAGAGGATACTGAAAAGATGTGAAGAGGGAAGCAACTGGGCTGCCAGTGGTACTGGTGGGCTTTGATCCTCAAACTTTGAGAGTGGTTTAACAGATAGAAACAAATATCACAAAAGCTGGAAGACTTCATATAATCTCTTAGGCTCATGATTTAGTCTTGTGTTAGGTTCGGCATCAAAACAAAATTTATTCCATCAAGGCGTTTTGACTTTTTCCAGAATCTTGATTTCAGCTAAATATATATATTTTTTTATTCTAAAAGGCTCTGATTGAATTTATGTCCTTTCTGGTGTTGGCGTCAGTTTTTTCACTTGGTTATAAATAACTTTATAAAGCAATAATTAGAGCCAAAAGGAAAACCATTTGTGGATTTCAGACAACACAATGACAGGCATCTCCTCTCTCAGTCATGTGAGCTTCAGGGGATGCTCATTTGTCCAGTATAGTTGCAAAACAAACAAACTCAAGTATGTCCAGACACACAAAGACTTTTCTCTGATTAGGCTTTCTGATACTTTTGGAAGATTACAAGTGTTTTCTACGGTGGCCAGTAGGGCTCACATAAATACAAAAGACATGATACAATGGAAGTGGTTCACAACAGAAACAGATTTCTATTGCTGACAAACAGACCAGTGTACATATTTTTGCATTTTCTCAAAGAAAATATGTTCTGCATGAGTCAAAATTGACCCATAGTTGCCGGAATCAATAATTTTAAAATAAAATAAATAAATAAAGCAAATTAGTTTCAGAGATGTGCTCTGAACCCCTCAGTGAAATTCAAGCAACACAATAACTTTTGCTTTATTTATAGGATTCTCTTGAGGTGATTTTTTTTCTGTCTTTATTGAAATCTATAGGCATTTTTTTTTATTTTTTAGATGCCCAGAGACCCACAGAAAAGTAATAAAATCAACATGGAAGCCTAGGAAGATAACCCAAGAGGTGACAAAAAAAGATGATAGGTTCTTGTTTTTACTGTGCTTCAAATCTGATTTCAGACGTGGGTTAAACTGACCCATCAATACCATGGATAGTAAGGGAAAGCTAACAAGATGAAGGTTAAAAGAAAGAGAGCACTATTATTTGTTATGTAAAAGAAACCCAATTCGAAGGAATACATTATTTAGAATTTATGATTTTTATAGATATCAAGGCCAATAAACACCTTCATAAAATTAACCTTGTAAACAGCAAACCCTATTCATGCAATTAGATAATAATACAAGAAAGACACTGGCAAAAATATGAAAAAAAGCAAAAGACTTTTCCCATTGTTGCAGCACACAGATATATATTTTTTTAAATTAGATTTCTGAGTTTCTTTTCTTCAAATCAGCTTCACTCACCTGCAGCTTTACCCTCTTTTTGAGGATAATGATTCATATTGATCGGGGGAATTAAAAGTGTTCAATTGTCTCAGTGCAGAAATCAATACATCATTTTGTCATAAAATTTATATATTTTTAATGTATTCAAACCAACAAAAGTAGAATAATGTTTTTTTTTTGCTCAGTTGTTGATATAAAAATAATTTACATTTTAGTTTTATGAGATTTTTCTATTTTCCAAATCTATTTTACCAATTTTAGCTGTTCTGTGGTAAATATATGTTTTTATGTGGGAGTTCCAGTATTTTACATGAAGAAGAACCTGCTTTAAATCACAGCTGGCCCACATAACTCCTCTTCCTCTACGCGTTCAAAAAGGCGTGTGATAGGTTGATGGAAAATAATGAATTGCCTTGACTGAGCATGTGTGGTCGACTGTCAACATCTGACCCGGTAATGGACTGCAGATCTCCCTGCATGGGGTATAACCTGGTTTCACCAGAAGACAGCTGTGACCCCCAGGACCTTGACCAGGAGGAAAAAATGTATTTCCTCGCCTCATATTGACTGAAGGTTTACATATATCAAAGAAACCAAAGTCCAACAAAATGTTTACCCTTTGTTAAAAAAATTTAGAAGTGAAATTTAGTTAATCAAACCTCTTCTAACAGTGTCAGTGCCTTTAAGCTGACAACAATAAAACCAGTTAACAAAGAGGTGCAGCAGAAAAGGAGATTCTAGCTCTACAGAGAAAGTGGTAAAATATTACAAAATGGCACTGCTAGCAATTCGTGAAGGAATTTCTTGCTTCATGAGTTACACATTTGCAGGAGACCGTGGCACGATGCACAATACCCACAATCCTGAGCAGAATTTCAGGCTCTGAGAATCTCTCTTGGAGCTTTCTGGTTATTAGGTTATGTTGTAGCTTGGGGCCCGAGGCAACTGCCTCCCATTTTCTGATGATAAAGCCTGCCTCTGCCTGCAGCAGCACAAAGCTGATCAACGCTCAGCGACATCTTGATTCAGGGCGTTTATCACAACAATGGCTCTGATTGGCTAATTGTTGATTGTCTGCAAGGTGATCATTAGACTCTTGCTTTTTAATTAAGAAGCATTGTTTTACGTAAAGATGACAGGCTAGTGAGTAAACTAGAGTGGAAGAAGGGAGACATGCAATGCTGCACGCTCACAAATTCATGCAGCATGAAAAATCTCCACTGAACTGGATGGTTTTATGGAAAGCAGCTGAATTACATGGACAAAACCCTCAGCTATGATGGATCACACCAACACAGAAGTGTCTCTCACTGAGATCTAAACCAAAAATCTTAGAACAGAAAGGAAAAATTCTTAAATGGTAGATTTCTGGTGAAAACTGTGCTTTTTTTCCATATGTTGTTGCTGGCTGGATTAAGGGCATCATTGCTGTCTTTTACAATTTCCTCTGTAACTTTTCTGCAATCGAACAAATTTCCTACACTTAAATACATTTCTGCCTCTTTGTGACAATGTTGCTGTCTTCTGCAATTCATGGTAAACGTCAGCTTCTTCTGCTTAAAGTTAAGCAATTAAGCAATTAAAGCAGGGATGGGCAAACTATGGACCGTGAGCCTTATTCGGCCCAATAAACTATTAATCTGGCTCGCCAAACTGGAATGAACAATTTTGGTTACCTGTTATGTTTTGTTCCATGTAGTTCAGGTGTTTGCCCATAAATGGGGCACTAAAAAATATTTCACCTTTATTCAAGCACAGAAAGTTAGTCTGCCTTCAGTGTTTGAAGATTTGTTGTTTTCTCTATATTGATGTGTAGTTTCCAAGTCAGGCAGTCATGAACGCAACATGAGTTTGAGTTTTTCCCTGAAGGATATCGACCCAAAATGGTGCTAAAATGAGAACAAAAACCACCGTTTTGAAATCAAAACACCAAAATGTTCTATTTTAAACTTTGTTTCATTTAAGATTAAAGCACGTTTTCTTCCAGATCTTGTGTTTTTCCTTTTTTCAAGGTGAATTACCAAAACACACCGCAAATCTGGTCCTGGTCTGATCCTTCGGTCAAATTTTAGTATTTAATTTTGTATTTCCACAAGGAATTACACTTTTCTCGTTCACAGCATGTCTTAGAAAACAACCCAGGTTTTTAGAATTTGCTTAAAAATGTTTTAATCAAAATAAAAAAATAATTGATTTTAAAATAAATGGAAAAGATGATTGGAGTAAAAATTTAAACCTTTTAATTTCCAAATTATGTAGAGAAAGCCCAATTTTCATGGATGTTCTGTTCACATTTGCAGGCTTCACATTCATCCACCTGGAAGCACTACGCATCCTTTCTGTAGTACTCATTCATAATTGTATAGGACATCTGTCTTCTCTTGTTAATTACAATAACAATACATTTTCAGTTGTCAACCTTTAATTTTCTCCGTTTATTTCTTCAATTGTACACATTTGTATTTTCTGTCTAAAACTTTTAATTTGATGAACTTCTTTACTTTTTAATGTGAATACTATTTTTAAAAAAAGCTTTTTTTTATCAAACGAAAGCATTTGTTTGATAAAATCCGTTTCTGTCATGTTTTATACATGTAACACAAGTTGACAGATCCTTCAATCTTTTGTCTCATTAACTCACTCTCTTTTATTAATAGAATCTTTGAATTTTCTGTCAGTTTTAATACATGTGGTGTTTCCAATGAAGCCCTGTAAGAAAGTGATTCGCAGTTATTTTCCAACCTCAGAATACGGTTTTATGTGTGTGCCTTCCACTTTTCACTGGTGTTCAAAGCATCCTTTCTTGTTACACCAGAGCAGGTTTTCATGATTGCATGCTGACCTGCATGTGTCAGTTTAGAGGAGACGTGACTGTGAGCGCGCACTTGTATCCATCATGCTGTTGGAACGCGGAAATGTTTCATATTAAGATGGATGCTGACTATTTTTAAGCTTTCGGAATTCACACAAGACATTTTTTTAGGTTGTTGTTGATAAGGATGGTTGTGTTATGCTATAAAGGAAAGAATAGTTGAAGAGTTAGGTGAAATATAAAGTCATATTCATATAATAATACATCATACACTAAATATGTCCTTAAAAGGTTAATTTTGAGAAATTATTTAAATATGCATTCATTATTTAAATGTTTTTGTGAATTCACATTAAGACTTCAAATATAAAGTTATCAGCTAAATATGTAGATATAATTTAAAACGAACAAGGACGTTCGTAATAAAGAACAAGGCGTTGGTTAAAAACATACCTGTCTGTGACCAAAATCACAATCTCTCCAAAAATGAACATTTAGGGATCAGCAAGGAGTTGAATTGAACTCCTCAGGACTTGACGTGTTAGAAAAGAGTGAGCAGGAATAAGATTTCTGACATGAAAGTCCTGCTGAACTTTCTACAGGAGCATTTGATTCGAGCAGATCCCAAGATTTTTGGCTTTAGCTTGATTTTCACCTTCAGGCTAAATGGCTTCTCTGACAAAAGAAGGGAATTGTTCAACATGTGAATGATGGGGTTCAGGTTCTTTGCCGGTTTTTGTTCTGATGAGGCAGTTGTGCTGCTGGAGGCTTAAGGAATCTTATTTTGGAGATGTGGGGTTGTGCAAAAAAAACCCCAAAAAAACAATAATAATAATAATAATAATAATAATATGAAAAAGTGTCACAATTGAGAAGCAATTTCACAAAAACCACCTTTGCTGAAAATGAAATTATTTAATTGAAAGTAGTCACAATAAAATCAAGAAAGTTCAAATTGCAGTTTTGGTGGAGGCTATTATTCAATAAAAGAAATGGCATTTAGTCTTTTGAAGCTTTTGTTTGAGCTCCTTTCTTCTGCAGCTCATTAAGGGTAACCAAACTGTGAGAAAATCTCATTTAGCCGAACATTCATTTATATTCTCATCTTGGCTGTTCGAGGTCATCAGATATCTGTAAGAAACACATGTCTCTTCACGATGATAATGATCTGCTGACAGAACAAAAGCACTATTGAGCTTATCCTTTTGGCTGGGTTTAAACTTAGGCAAAGATCATCCATCCAATCAATCTATTCTGCAACTTAATGGAAGGCTAAATAAATAGCAGGATTCATCAGACCAATTTTTTATTAACCAATTTTCTATAAAAATAACATCCTCTCCACTGGCGACAAAATGGCCGATGACTGAAGTATCAAGGAAGGAATTTTAGCATATTTTTAAACAAATTGTTGTCAAATTTGTGAAATTCAAAAACTTTTTGTAGCTATTTACAAATTTATAGTCAATGTATGTTTGTAGCTCACTTGCAGGTTTTGGTGTTCTACCTCTTATTTCTGAGTTTGACATTTTTTGAAGCATTTTCTACAACTAAAGCTAAGGCTTCAAGAATTTAGCCCATGGTGTTTACTAGAGATGTAAATCTTACAACAACTCACAATTTTTGGGATGCCGATTCGATTCTAAATTGATTCTCGATTCAAACATTTAAGACACAAAGGAAATCTTTTGATAAAGGAAAGGCATTGATTATGATACTGTCCAAACTTATATTATTCAGACCCTCCAGGATTTAGCGGCAGATTTTTATTATTGTTACGGCCTGAAGTGCCTGATGTTGTTGCAGCTGTTGTAAATAGTTGCAATGTTTTTGAATTTATTATTTTTTTGGAAAGCACCTAACAAATTTGAATTATGAAATAATCACATTCTCATATTCCAACTCTTTTTATTGTGATACATGCACAAATAAAATACAACATCATCATCAATGTTGATGAGCTGTCATTTAGAATAGAACTGTGAAACACAAAATGAACTTTGGTCTTTCCTGCTCACAGTAACCCAAATATGTGTTAATTTAAACATATTTTAGAGCAAAATATTTTCCAGTGAAAAATCCTGAACTTAAAAAAAACAGCATAAATAGGTTAATCCTCAGATCTCCATGTTCTCAGAATCTTCCTCTTTATTTCAAAAAACATCACTGCTGGGTTCTGGTAGCGGAAGACAAAGACTTTAAGGAGTTGATCTGGTTTTAATGATCTGTTCTGGTTCTCTCAGGTGTCTATACGTTTGTTATGGAGGAGGTTCTATATGGAATTCTTTTCCTGCAGACTCTAAATTCGTGCCAATTAAAGTGAAATGGAGATTTCCTGAGTCTCTCTCTGTCTTTCTCTGTGGAGAGAAAATAGACTCACTCTGATTTGTGCGTGCGTGATTCTTGATTTGTGCATAAATTTGGATTTGTGCGTGCATAATTCTTGATTTGTAACTCATATAATAAATTTTTTGCAAAAGTAAAAAAAATACAAAAAATTGAAAAATACAAAATGCAATTTACACATGTACACATTAAAATTACAACAGCCTAAAACTAATTACACAAAAAAATCTTTTTAAAATATGCACGGATCCCCTCTTACACACACACACAGCGGAAGTTACGCACAGATGTACCGTGAGGCTCTTTTCACATCTCACAAATTTGTCCGTGAGGGATGCGTTCAAGTACTACCAGAATGCTCGTTCACCATAGTTTTCTTGTTTTTAAACTTCGAATGTGAATAACATCCAGTAAAACCAGACATTTTCCCACTTTCTTAAAAATATATTCCTGATAATTAATATAAAAACTCTAAATAAGCGTTTTTAAAACACTTATACTTTTAAAAAAATATTTCCAGAAAAGGGCGCTTCGAGCTGCAGTAGCACAAATCCAAATTTATACACAAATCAAGAATCATGCATGCACCAATCAAAAATACGCACGCACAGATCCTAATTTACGCAAAAATCAGAGTGAGTCTATTTTCTCTCCATATTTTTCGTCATACTCTGTTCCTGTTGTGCAGCAGCTGTGCTCCGCGCTATATGACAGACCGATCTGTACCTGCACCCCACCCCGCCGTGTGCGCGCCCAGGGACAGCGCACCTTCGTCCCCCCCCCGGGGTGACCGTTCACGCACGTAATGAAGAGGACAAGTCTGAGAGTTATAGAACGATAATAAAAGAGAGCACGGCTCCCGGGAAGGAGTCGGAAGGGAATCGGTCACGTGATCATCCATGACTGTTGTCATGGTAGATTTGTCAAAGTTACAGTAAAGTTGCGGTGAAAATAAAAACCTGCAAGGTGCGCAACAAATCGCAGGGTTTGATTGGATTTGCATTAATAGTTGCAATCGCAACATCACGAAATCCTGATGGGACGGATGATTTCAACAGAACGAAGGCAGTGAAAGACTTTTCAAACTTTAAGCTCCGGGTGATGGTGCGAGATATGAGCGCGAGGATTTGAAGTATTCAAGAAATGTTTGATTTTGCAGATTTTGCACACAGCACATGTCATGTCAAGCTCCTTACTGAGGGATTTGTACCCAAAATTTGCCTTCACTGACGACGGGACAGGAGGAATCTCTTTTTCTTCTCCCCATGTTGTAGCGTAGCACACATGCTCAGAATGCACTGTAAAAAGTGAAATGTTGGATCATTTAACAATATTTTGTGATTTGTTCCCTTAAAATCATTACTTTTCATCAAATTTAAAATTTGAGTTGATGGTTTACTCAACTCAAATATTTTATTTGATGAACGTCAATATTTTAAATTGTAACAAATGACAAAGCTTTTGTCAATTGATCCAACATTTCACTTTTTACAGCGTGCTCCGCTAGCCTCCAGAGAAAACAAACTATATAAATGAGGCTCTAAAAGGGCCAATTGTTGGTCCTTACCAAATTTAGGACAATTTAAAATAAACTTGCTTAATTGATGGAACTATAGTCTAAAAATGTCTGTGTGCTGCCTCCTATAGGCAGAAATAAAGTATTACAGATGGCTTTCGCTCAGTTTCACATCATCATCCTCTACAGCGCAAGTATAAAAGCCCCGCCCATTTTTGATTCTGCAACGGTCGTTGTTATCGTGTTAGGTTTAGCATGGCTTATAGGTGTTTCAACTTTTCAGTGGTCTTGGAAGCTAGGCAATAGCTATTTAACAGCCTTCATTAGCTTGTGATGCTAGCATCATTTTACCACTAAGACACTGGTCTCCTTTAGTCTGGACCATGAGTACCTGCCTCGGGAGAGGGAGAAAAATCCTCAACCTTCACAGAAAGTAAAGTAAAGTAAAACACTGTCAAGAGTTTCAGAGTTAAAAATTCACATAAATGTAATGACTGCTTTATTTGGGGTTTCTACTTTTATTCCTGACATCTCAAAATCCTGAAAAGATATGATGGCTCTGACTCCTCGACTGGAGAGAAGATTGATCCTGTTAAAATGGAAATCCCAAGTCTCACTTATTCACTTACAACGGATCAGAGAGGTTCTTTACTTTCTGAAATTGGAAAAAAAATGACATACTTATAAGATGTGTGTGCTGAGGTTTAGTGTCATGTTGAATAGGAAATTATAAAGCGAAAGTAAAAAGATTTAGGAAAAAAAAAAAGATTTAAAGATTTTTTTGCTGATTTTATTCTAAATAGAAATAACGGAATACACAGATTTTTAAGCTTTATGTTGGACATTTTTTGAAGATGAAGATAAAAACCAAAAACATATTAAATTAGAAATTAATTTTTCTACAGCACTCATATGTATTTCCAATCCAACACCTGACTCCAATGACTGAAAGAGAATTTTAAATTCTGTTCATGCAAGCTCTTTGAAAACCACAACATACATATTTTATGAGATTGTTTTTCATTTTGCTTTGTGTTCATATACGTGTGACACTCAGTTTGGTAGTATTACTCTATAGCCTTTTGTTTTATCTTTCTGTGATGAGTGGTATGGATCTGTATTTGGGTCTTTTTAAAGTTGTGACCTCATTACATTGTGAAGGCATTTGGGGGACCAACACAACCAGTCTGAGATGATTCCAGCTTTATGACATGGCATGTTATCCTGCTGGAAGTAGCCATCAGACAGATGTGTACAGTATGGTCATAAGGGATGGTCATGGTCATCAGGAATACTCAGGTAGGCTGTGGTATTGTAATCATGCTCAATTGGTACGAAGGTGTCCAAAGTGTGCCAGAAAAAATGTCTCCCATATTATCATTGCGCCACCCGCCTGAACCATTGATACAAGGCAGGATGGATCCATGCTTTCATGTTGTTGATGCCAAATTCTGACCTTACCATCCGAATGGGTCACCAGAAACTCATCAGACCAGACAACGTTTTTACAATCTTCTATTGTCCAGTGAGTCTGTGTGAATTGTAGCCTCAGTTTCACGTTCTTAGCTGACAGCAGTGGCACCCGGTGTCTTCTTCTGCTGCTGTGGTCCATATCTCAAAGTTGGACATGTTGTGTGTTCAGAGAAACTCTTCTGCAGACCTCTGTTGTAACCAGTGAATATTTGAGTTATTATTGTATTGCCTCTCTATCCCTTGGATCCAGTCTTGCCATTCTCCTCTGAACTCTGGGATTTCCTGCTTACTAGATAGTTTCTCTTTTTGGGACCATTCTCTATAAAACTTGTAGATTGCTGTGAAGGAAACTAGTAGTAGATCAACAGCTTTTTAAAATACTCAGACCAGCCTGTCAAGAACCAACAGCAATGCCACATTCACTACCATCGCCTTTCTTCCCCATTCTGATGCTCAATTTGAACTGCAACAGATCCTCTTGACTGTGTTTACATAGATTCAGTTTAAATGCCTGAACGCGTTGAGTTTCTGTCATGTGATTGGCTGGTTAGGACTTTGCGTTAACCAGCAGTTGGACAGGTTTACCTAATAAAGCGGCAGGTGAGTGTATGTCGTTTTTGAGGGTCAAAACCTAAACTATGATTTTGATGAAAAAGAGGTTATCAAAGGTAAAAGTTTTATTTATTATTGACAGTTTGCGTTAAAATTAGTAACCAAGGCATCCAATGGTGATTTCAACCCCATTGAGATAGAAAGACAAGAATTTGTGTGTGGGGGAACTTCAATGCCTGTCAACCAGGAAGTCACTTTCAGACATTCACAGCTGTTGGGACAATCCTCCACGGCAGACCTGGTACACTCTCATTTTCATGCACACATCTCCAATTAAGTCTGATTTCATTATGGCTCAGGTCCAGTCACAGGAAAAGCTTGAAAAAAAATAGTTTCCCTTCATTTTCGGTGTCATGGCAAAATCTTTGATGAGTTGGTGATATCCGGCCTTGCAAATAAGCTTGAAAGGCATGTGTCTGTTTGTGTGGGGTTTTGCTGACAGCAAGAAAAGCCTGTAACCCCTCTGGATTGATGCCTCAGATATGGAGTAGCCTTGTCATAGTCTGACAGCTCAGCGTGACAGAACAGCCAAACCAGATTCACCCTTTGTTATGAGCTAATCAGTCTCTGACTGGTCAATAATTTAGCTTCCATCCCCGCAGCTTCTCTAAGGCCGGTCTTTTATCAACCCTATTCTTTCTGTGGGTGTTTGACGCCATCTTAATGGAATTTTTATACTTATGTCTTTTGAAAGAAACTTTTTAATGTTAATAAGTTGCTTGAATCAGACTGACAACAGATATTTGGGGAAAAAGGGCATTTTCCATCAGAAATTACAGATTTCAATTTATTTTTTAACAAAAGAAATATTACGCATGGTCCATTCAACGTCTTAATGCTTCAGAGAATGAAATGATTCAAACTTTCTCCAATATCAGGCACCGCACTCCATTCCCCAAATTTGAAGGTAGTGGCCTCGTTGACTTTTTTTAAGCCCTTGATGATCCACTCCGATGAAAATCATTTTTTGGGTGTTTTTAACATGTTCTTGTAGAATTTTTCTCATCGTAGAGGACTTATATTAAAAAAAATTATGCTTAAAAACTCTGTTTTTGAGTTTGTCTTAATTTAAATAAGGAGCAGATGAAAACCGGATGCTAGAAAATGCTCATACTAATGACACGGCTACTGAAATGGGCGAGCCAAAGTCTCCCCTCCCCCTGTGTGCGCTCTGGAACGCTCACGTTTTTGGTGTGCAAGACATGATGATTATGAACACTCGTGCTGCAGCGCATTGAGATTCTGACTTAATCTCGCTCAAAACTGTACAGCTGAATTGGTCCCATGATGCTCGGTGTTAGTACTACTGATAGCTTGAGACTATAAACTGACGTGCCAGCAGGAAAACAGTGTTCTCTGTGACAGGGAAAGCCGGGTTGCTCTGCGCCAACAGTCCCACCCACAACACAGAATTGTATTTCTAATGAGCTAAAGTGTATAAAATATGTTTAAAATAATGAAAAAGGCTTTTTGATTTTGGCTAAAAACATCACAATTACAAGATCATTGGGAACAATTTTCATACAGAGAAAATAGATATTTGGAGTAGAACTTTGAGTTCTAAGTTTATTATTTTGTTTTATTTGTGCATTAAGTATGCAGTGTAGCTTATGTTTCATTTATTGTATTAAGATTTGGACCTTGAGTTTGTTGTAAATATTCAATTTATTTAAATTTGATTCTATTTGATTCTATTATATATATATATATACATATATATATAAAAAGGCAAATGCTCACAGATTTTAAAAGGCTTTTATTTTTTAGTATTTCACAAAATATTTTTTTGGCAGTGCTGCTGAATTATCTGTTTCCAACATTTGAAATCACGCAAATTATTACAAAAAACGTACTTACTTATAAAGGTAATGAAACTTAAGTCGTGCTGTTTTCCTCATATTTAAATGCTGCTTTCTCTGGTCTATTTTTTAGGTTTTAATGTTGAGAAGAAGGTCACTCTGAGTCCACTGAGCCCAAGCTTTCTCTGTGGAGACAGTGGAGGATTATCCAGTTACATTGGTTATCCCTCCGTATCTCTGAAATGGATTTCCCCAAGACGTCAGCAGACACATGGCATCAGACAGCACAGCCTGCTGTCATCTGTGTTGCCATTTTTATCCATATGTGAGGATGAGATCTCAAATGGATGCCAGAGTGGACCCTGATGAGTTTGCTCTTTTTCATGACCAGAGGCAATGACCAGTGGCACTGTTCCATTTTCCATGGTATATCATTATGTGTGACACCCGAGAGAAATGTCTACAGAAAATGTGCTCAGTCTTAATTATAAATCCCCCAAAAAATGAAAAAAATCCTCCAACTTCTTCCAGTCTTTCTGAGACACTGAACCCAGCCAGACATTACCAGCCAGCTCCCCCTGCTGCCTCAGGCAAGGTTAAAAAGTGGAAGTTCAGATTATCAGGAGTCATATATGAGTGAAAAAAACATCAATTCAGATAACTCAGTTTATATATAAACCAAATCAAGCTGAAATCTTATCAGAAAGTGTAATATGGATAGTTGAATTCCAACGCAATAATGCTAACTTATCTCCAGCAATTAAATTGTAGTCTATAAGCTTTTTTAAATATATTTATTGGTGTCTGTTCTATGCAGTTGGCAGTTTATGGAGCAAAGTCGAGCTTCCAAAGAAAAGAAAAACTCAACAGATTGCATCAAATCTTCACTTCTGTTCACTTCCCCTTCAAGCATGTAAGGGCTGTGGGCAACAGTGGAGAGGAAAATTGCCTTTTAACTGGATGAGTTCTCCAGCAGAACCAGACTAATGAAGGATGACCATCTGGCTGGTATTGGGGGGAGGGCTGAGGACACAAACGAACACAAAGTTTAACACGATAACAAATGGCATATACAGGCACCAGTCGTGTGTTAAAATGGTCATCACCTGCCTTAAGTGCTAGCCAATATTTGACTATCAAAAACAAGCCTTTGACTTAACCAGACCTTTTAAGGTGTGCAGTAATATTTGGCTCATAGATGAAAGCAGAAGTATGTACGGCGCCTTTAGAAATACACGATGGCATGAGCGACCTGCGCAGCTGTGCAGTTCCATCTAGCGGACGCTGAAATTTGAAATCCATCCTCCAGAACCAGCTTTAACCACTGTAGCAATGTGACCACACAAGTCAGCCTTTACAAATCTCTTGCATTAATGCATCTCGGATGACTTGATCCTGACGTCGGCTCATCCCTATTCCTCTCTTTTGACCAAAACACCAACAAAAAGCTGCAGTTTTGGAACTGACCACTTGAAGTTGACCTCTTGACATATCAAGTTGGAAGGAACATAAGAAAAATTTTTTTTTTTTTTTTTTTTTTTTAAAAACAAAAAAAGTTTGAGCCAAAACACAAAACAATGAAGGATTCCCAGCTTCTCGGCGTCAAGCTGTACGCTGCTCCTACAGGAAAACGAACTCTGGGAACCATAAGCAAGCCTGCTGCCTGTGATTAGTGTGACACACTTAAAGCAGCTTGATAAACAATTAATGACTATAATGAAAATTATTTTCCATTCTGCTCTGAATGCAACAGGAAGAGAAACCAAAAATTTGAAAAACAAGACGTCTCCAGCCAATTCTTCCCATAACCCTGCACCAC
Source organism: Oryzias javanicus (assembly GCA_003999625.1). Lineage (NCBI taxonomy): Eukaryota > Metazoa > Chordata > Actinopteri > Beloniformes > Adrianichthyidae > Oryzias > Oryzias javanicus. Next base: position 9,432,241 of record CM012440.1, on the reverse strand, counting down.
TTCAGATAAGCTGAAGGCTTTACAAATATTTTCGTGACAGCTCAGCTAAATGGAACTGATTCATGTTGCCAAAAGAAATCAGTGTTTGGAAAAGCTTTTTCTACAACCCTTTGGGATGATATTGCATGAGGTAAAACAAACAAAACAAAAATACTGTTAACTTAAAAAAGTTATAGATATATGCTGGAGAAAAGTACAGAAGGCGAAAACGGCCTGCCCTATTTTTTTTTTTCTTCCATTTTAATTTTTTGGATCATGCTCTTATGATAACGAGATAATATCTCGTTATCACGAGAAAACAAACTTTGTGTTCTCATGAGAACCACTTTCCTGCACGAAGATGCCGGGATATCTGTTTTCAGAATTCATCTGTTTTCAGTCTATATATTTTGTGCTTGACACGAAAAACAGAAGCAGAATACTCCACAAAATTAGTTTTTTTGTCTTTTTTTCTGCGCATTATTTGTTCAATGAACTCCGGACACTAGCAGACCCAAACAGCCACTCGGCCCAACTCATTCCGCTACTACACTTTTGTCATTTTTATACAATCCTCAGCAAAACAACAGTTTTTCAGAAAAAATGTCGACAGTATTTAATCAATCGATTATATATGTATTAGTGCTGATGTTCCTGATGTTTTCTCTGATGAACTGCTTCGTTATGCTGCTGATGTCCAGGGGTTCAGTGAACGCACCATGCAGAAACTGAACTGTTTGTTCCTGGTTTTTAGGTAAATTAAGGGACGGGCTGGTGCATGAGACTGAATTAAGACGTTTTAAGAGCATAGATCCACAAATAAATAACTAAAAAGCCTAAAAACAACTTTTGCAGTTGTTTTCAAACAGTTCAAGTCTCTGTGTCTCCATGCAGGAAAGGGAGAGGGGGACGCTTCATTTTTCGTTCTCGTTATGACAAGATAGTGGATCTCGTTATAACAAGAAATAAAAAAAAAAAAAAAAAACGTAGGGCAGGCTGTTTTCGGCCTCCGTAGAAAAGCACATGATTGCAGCACAGTTCAAAATTTAGTCAGTGTTTGAACTACTTAAACTAACATGTCAACTATTGATCTTCAAAGGGGGCTACATGTTGATGTAGTGGTCAGCGCTATCGCCTGCAAGAAGACCCAGGTTCGAATCCCGGCTGGAACCTTTCTCTGTTCAGTCTGTATGTTCTCCCTGTACATGTGTGAGATTTCTCCAGGCACTCTGGCTTCCTCCCACTGTCCAAAAACATACAACAAAGGTTAATTGGTCACTCTAAAGTGGCTCTAGGTGTTAATGTGCGGGAGTGTACCCAGCAAAAGACTGGCAACCTGTTTGGGGAGATGGATCTATCTTCAAAGGTGACAAAACGTGTCCCCTATAAAGTTGCCTTTGCCACAGACCAAAGACATCTTCGGACATACAACACTGTCTTTGGTTCATCAGAAGGCATTCATTCAAAAAGTATTTGATTCAATATTCATTGCCATGCTGAAAACCCCATGAAGCTCTTTCGATCTTGGTCCCATGGTAACGCATGCTTTGATTTAAAGATAACAGGGAATCTTGAATACCACTGCTTTAAAAAAGACAAAACTGGTCTGTTACCTCTGATCGCTTCTATCATAAACTAGGCTAACCGTCTGATCTACAGACGTGTTAGACCTTATTTACAACTGCCCTAAGCAGTGAATTTAATTTCTGCAGCCAAAAAATAAATAAATAAAAAGAAAAAGGAAGATCATAGACCCAAACTAGTCAACCCTGGTCCTCAATAGCCACAACCCTTCAGTTTTCTAGCCCTCCCTGAACTGCTTGATGCTGACTATCTACACCAGGTGGTTTCGGCCAAATGGGATTTGGAATCGCTTGAGTCCGCTAATCAGTAGAGAACTGGTCAAGAAGAACTGGATGAGACGCAGGGTTGTGGCTCATGAGGACCAGTTTTGGCCAGCCCTGTCATAGACTATTGCCGGGCCGATCGATCCAAAATATAGATAGTATTGATCTCAAGTTAGTATCAGTATCGGATCGATTCTGAAATGCAGATGTCTACATTTCTACTCCTGTTTGAAACTTTTCTGTATCAGCAAAAAAATACCCAGCTGAGTTGCTGCCTCACCACTCTTGCCAGTCCTGTGAGATCTAGGCTGTACACCCTATTTCTACTCTATTTAAATGCTGAGTTGTTTTTCACTACTTACTAATACTTTCCCCCTGTTTTTATTGTTCTATTTAAAGGTTAAGAAGTAACAAATTATAAACCATTAAATAATTTTTTTAACCATTAAACATTTTTATGTATTTTTGGATTGCAGTTCCTTTTTTCTTTTTGTTGACTGTTTTGCATTCACTTCTTCACTTTTTATTTAATTTCAACAAGTTTTTATTTTAATAAACTATTTTCCATTGAATTGAAAATATTGTCCTAATTCTGTTTTTGCGTTTATCAAGTTAGTAAAAAAAGAATACTTAGAGAAAAAACATTCACAGCAATATAAATCAATTGAGATTTTAAGGTTAATGTCACATTTACCGCATTTATGTTTAATATCGACAGTGATATCGATATTGGCAATAATGAACGGTATTGGATTGATACCCAAAGGCTCAGTCTCATCATAGACCACTTGTTGAGCTTGTGAACTAAAAATCTTTTTCTACCAGTACATTGTGAGGAAAAGGTCGTAGGGAACACTTATACAACATGTAAGAGTAAATATTGGTGAAATGCAGAAACATTGTAAGGATTTTTCTGATTTTTACGTCCCAAATCCTGCAGATTGCACAAAGTGTGGACATCCTTTGCGACCAACGGACACTTGTGTATCACCTTCACACCTTGTACGTCTAACTTATGTGTCTGGCCAGTGCATGCACCTTACCAATGACTAGAGTGTGGTGTAAAGGCCCCATACGACAGTATCGTTCATACATAAGTGCGTGCAACTTACAATTGACCTATAAACGAATCGCACTGACCAGTACAATGATACTCTCCTTTTTCATGACATCCCCTGAGGAGGCAGTAAAAGCCCCTCAAAGGAAGTCTAAGACACGTTTGTGCTCCCCATAACCCAACCCTTGTGCTCTCTTATGGGGTCCAGATGACCCCACCATTATGTTGATGTGTGATCACTCACGTGACAAAAGGTGGACACAGGTGGAAAGGATTTTGTCTGCCACGGACACCAGTGAGGACAAAAAATCCTTGAAAAACAAAAGTTTAGAGCGCTGTCTTGTGGGGTCAAGATGTGCCGAGGACAGCACAAGGGTTACAATGTAGCCCCCTCCTGTCTACGGCTCTCCATGGACTGGACAACCCAAAGACCAGCAGCACCTGTACAGGTTAACCCCCTGTACTAGCTTTAGTTAAGTCACCAGTAGGACCAGATGCATCAGTCGTGGAAGAGAACCTGATGAACTTTCTTGGAGTTTCTCTGCCTCACACCGTTCAGCAATGAGGAATTTGTCTGGTTTGGGTCCATGTAGATTAAGAGCTCCAGTAGTCATAAATCCAACCGACTCTCGGCAGTGCTTAATGGCTGACCTTTACTAATACAGTTTGAATCATTGGCGTTTGCTGCCTCTTTCAAACCTGGTTGCGACGGGCCTTTTACAGTCATGCTGAGTGCTTGCAGCCTCTCTGCCCAACAGAGAAGAGCTGGAGCTTGGCCTAAGTAGTGTGTGATGTAAGCTAGCCACAGGCCATCAACGTGCCGCTCCAGCTTCCACTTCCCTTTCTTTCCCTTTTCCACTCTCTCGCTCCAAGTCTCAGAGGCATACTGCACCTGTCCCTGCACCAAAAATATCCAGGGATGCTAGCAACCCTGCAATATGTCACCTCCAGGGCCTTACTGACATTTTTAATCATAAAGTGATAGGATCACAGGTATGGACGATATTTACCCCTTTATCAAACTGGCTACCCATACTCAAGGCTTACCTTGAAGAGTGATTTGTGAGGATCAATGTGGTTGTGAGTGGAGCACATTGCTTTTGGAGAGAGGTAGTAAAAGCAGAGGCTTTGTTTCCATCAGAGGTTTTTGTCTCTGCTCAGGCTGTGGGGGAACAGGCAGCTGGTGTTTGCTCAGACAGATGTACATCAGAGGATACAGATGATCGATACCAATTTCTCCACTGTTGGGAATAAGGGCCGGTGTTTAAAGCCTGCTCTGTCCTTTCTCACCTTCCCGTGGTTATTTGGGCTCCAGAACAACAGCAATGTCTCGAACTGAAAGAATATAAAGTGCTGTAATAGCATAAAAAATCCTTACAAAACACAGCTTTTGTCCCACTTACAGTTTTTTTCCTAAAGTGAGTGCTAAAGAAAAGTTTTCATTGAAAAACATATTTGCATCAAGGGATCATATAGAAAAAAAAAAGTCCTCTGAGCAGAAAAGTACTAAATAAATCCGAAATTGTATTCACTTTTTTTTCTTTTTACCTCACCAGCAGTAATGGATAATTAATGCCAAAGTGAACAGAAGGAATTGGAATCCACATACGGGCAGATGTTCCCCTCAGGCGACTAATTTGTGGAGGGACTTTCTCTTCTGCGCTCTTTTTTTTGCGTCGGACTGTGGGAGGGGAAATTAGAGAATCCTCTTTAGGTGTGTGAGAGGAACGGTGCACATATTCATTAGTGTGGCTGTGGGTTGTCGAGGCAGACAGGTGAACAGGGCAAGTAATCAAATGAGAAGTTCAAAATCCACCAACCCCACCAGAGAGATAAGCTGGGCTCCTCCGTCAAACTTAGCTGCTATATAATTAGGGGTTATGGAGTGTCTCTCATCTCATGATTCTCCACCGCTCTTTGTCAGAGCCAGCCCATAAAATCTGCTGTGGCTGTGTCCCATTTTCAAATAAAAATGCCTTGGTAGGGAGTTGGCTGTCATTTCTTCTGTGTGATTCCCTCACTCGCCAGACCTTTGGGGATTACACTTCTACTGTAACCTGCTAGAGTAAAGGTTATGGCAGTAATTAAAACTAAATATTTAAGAGTTGGCTGGCCATCCAAAGCTGAATTTTTAGATCAATATGGGCCAAGCCCAAAGACCTTTTGCCTTCCAATGCAGGGCTGAATGTGCCCTGTTGAGGAAGTCAAACACATTTCAGCTGCTGGGTAAATCACTTCTCTGGTGTAAAGCTTTTCGCCTGACTGGGTCTCTTTTTTTTCTCCCCTTCAGTGTTTACTGAAGACATGAAAAGGAAACAGTCGCTATGTTTTCAACAAATGGGGGGAAAAAATATAATCCTTATGTTAGTCCCACTAAAAGCAGCTATAAAAGTGTTCCTTCGTACTAAACGGACCTTCTTCTTTTTCAGTGCTCTTAATGTTAACAATGCAAATGTAAAAAAAAAAAAAAAAAAAAAAAGCGTCTAAAGAGCATTTTGCTTCTAGATCCTTTTCAACAAAAGATGAAAGGGCTTTTTTTTTCCACAGAGAGCAAAAGGGTAAGTGAGTATATTCGAACACCACTTTGCAGAAGCTTTGGTGCAGAATAAAGTGGTTTCTTTTGGCACTGATGACTAATCTACATCAAAAATATCCTGATACTTAAGGTCAGTCAGTTTGGACCCACAGTAAACTGTGATGAAGGTGTTTTTGTGTTAGTTGCTTGGTTTGTGTTAAAAAGAAAGAGCAACACTCTCAAAGACCAACTCCTACGTTCTTTTCTTAAGAATTACCACTCCATTCTGATGCCTCCACTTGTAGACAAATAGATCCATGAATGTCTCTGTTTTCTGGAGCCATCATCTGACTCATTCCACTATTACTCGCCATTTTTGTTGCACTGGTAATGTTAGGTTGGGGTTGTACGGAGCTGTAAGCAAGCAGAAGAGCATAAAAACAGATGGATGATGGGAAATGGGGGAGGGCTTACTCCATGGTAACAGTTACACCAATAACTCAAAGGTGAATTTCCAATGAATTACTGCTGATCTGCAGAAACTATGACCAAGAAAATAACTTTTTTTTGGATTTTGACTAAAAATTGCATAATTAGAAATAAAAGACCCCTGTGAACACTTTTACAATAGATCAAAAGATGACTTGATTGTTACATGATGTACATGAACCAGCTGATTCTGACACAGGATGTTTACAGATATAGAAGTTACATTAAGACTTGTTAAGACCCTTATTACACCATTTAAACACAATTTAGTTAAATAACAATTATGATGATTTAAAGATTTACTAATTAGCTAAATTCAAATGAATTATTAAACTATTTAACAATTTAATTGCTTGTTGTACACCAACGAGCATCAGTTAATTTGAATTAGCTTCACTAGTTGAGGTTAAACAGGTTTTTCCTCTGATTTTATGGCAGCGAGTGGCTGTGAGTGGTTCATTCGACTGTTCAACTTTACACGTGCACAGTGAGAATCAACAGTATGGGTATCGCTAAGATTTTATTGAAATGTATCCACTGGTATATAATTCGGCCAATCAATCCGAAAGCTGGGTGGAGGAAAACATTTAAATCCAAAAGTGCACCTCTGTCGTACGTGAGGAGCGCGGCAGTATTTTTGCCCTGACAAAATTAAAACAATAAAACAGTAAAAAGTTAAACGACAGACTTAAAAAAAGATTGCTTAAAATTTATGAAAAATTAAGACCAATTCAAGACATTTTAAGGACACCCGCTCACCCTGTGACACAGTGAACACTTTCCTCCCTGCAGGCCCAGCCCAGGGCTGCATGGCGCCCTATACAAAAAGTGAATATGGGTCTGAAATTTAGGTGTCCAGGTAAAACCAGGTAACTCATTGTTTAAAAGCGATTGATCTAACTGACTGGACCACCAATCAGCCAGTATTCCAGAGTAAAGTAGAGGGATTTTAAATATAAAAGTTTTGAAAGAAAAACAGTGGATCACCAGTTAAATTACACCTTTTTCCTCCTCTCCATTTGTTCTTCCTTAAAGTGTAAAAGAAGCACTAATAGTGGCAACACCGTGCCCCTCTCCCAGCCTACCTTAGACAGCAGCATTGACAGGAGGGGATGGGCACTGCTCTGCAGAGTTATCAATTTTTTTAGTTATTTTATTTACGTTTTTCAATTATAACTGTTTTTTTTTTGTTTACATTAAATTACTGGTGCTTCAAACTGCTTAAATTAAAAAAATAATATATTGTAATTTGGCGCCCCCTCCAGCAGATGATGGCTTAGGCAACCGCCTAGGTCGTCTATTTCCAGGACGGGCTTGTCTCCCCAACAGAGTCAATTTACGTACTTTGATTGTGTAACCACTTCAGTGCAAAACTGCTTTTCAAAATCCACTGGAAATAAAGTGATTGCATAAACGGTTGAAGAGTCACTGTAATCGAAAGAATGTAAACACTGAAGCTAAAGCTCCGGTGTTAAAGGGTTAACAAGGTGTTAATATTCTGCTGTCTCTGTGAGGAGGGTTCTTAGCCGAGCTCTGATAGCTTTGTTTAAACAAGACTTAATTTGTTTGAAGAATAACTGAGATCAAATTAAAAGTCTGAACCAAAAAAAGTTTTAGTCAAAGTGGGTTTCCAGAATAACTGCCTTTTTAAATTCACTAACAAGCTTTTCGGCCTCCAGGTTATCTTCTCTGAAACAGTGAATATTACTTTAGAACATTTCTGCTTTTTACCCACAATGCCTGTGTGTGTGCAAGCACAAGAGAATGTGACAGAATTTTCTACAATAATACGGTATGTGAGCAGCTCAAAAGCGTCAACATTAGCAGACACCATTATTTCTGAGCTGAGCTTTTTATAGTTGTCGAAGATTTTCATCAGACCTGCAATCAAAGATGCTTTTTTTTTCCTTTTTCCCCCCTCCATGAGCTGCATGGGTGCAGTATTCTACTGTTTCTAAAACACATAATGCCTGTTCAAAGCAATACCTTGGACTGCTTTAAGGAGAAAGGGCACAATTCTGCGCACAGCAAAGAAGTATTGTGAGAATTGATAGAAAACAGGCCTGATGATGCAGAAGCCTATAGGATGTGTAGGATCCTTAGAAACACCCACTAAAGCAGACAATTTTTGCTGCAACCTGGTTGAAAGATACTTTAATTGGGTCGTTTTTAGACTTAAGATTGAATTTCTAAAACAAAAAGCGAGGAATTAAAAATAACTTAATGACTTAAATTATATTTTTATCAGCACAAACTATCTAACAGCTGCTGTTCTCTGTAAACTTTCTCCTGTAGGCGGTTTCTGGGTCATCTTAAAACATCTTTTGAGCATCAGAGAAGCTTCCCCCTAGGCCAAAACCTTTAGACTTTACTGACTTAAATTATTCCCCCCACCCACCGTCTTAAATTTACACTTGATAATCACGAGCGGAAAATAGAGTAGGTCATACAATGCAATTAAACAACTTTCCTGTGCATATTTTAAGATATTTTGTCTTTTAGGTTTCTTCAAGGTACCAAAGGATGTCAGTTAAGCAGGCAGCAGCACGGCCAGGCGTTCTTAGGAGAATAAATTAGCTGGTCTGAATACTTTTGAAACACAATTTAAATCTGCTGTAAAGACAGCTTGGCGTACGCACGGATTTAGGCAGAAAATGGAAACAATTGCCGGTCCTTTGTTGTGTGGGGGCTTTTTCATTCGTGCCATCAAAGCCACTGAAGGAAACCCATTTAAGCAAGCAGACTGGGAGCTGAAACAATAGAATATTCATACAGGGAAGAAATGCTTTGAGCCTTGCTATATATTTTTTAAATGTTAGTTGCTTTTCTTTTGAGCTTAAACGCACTGTGTTTTGCTTCCAAGGAACGTTATTGTCTAAAGAATGTTTCAGTCAAGCTTCAACCTGCCTGCACCTTCTTACTGCCGCATCTATGGGCCTTTATTTTGTAGCAGAACGCTCGGAGGAAGAAACCGGCTCGATAAAGGAATGAAGCTTAAAAATAAAGCTCTAAATAGGTTTTCAGTCAATACCAACTGCTTTCCATCTTCATGGACTTTTGCTTTACCCTGAACACTCTTTGTGATTGCCAAAACAGTTTTTGAGGCCAACCAAAAGGCCATCGTTTTGGTTTTCTCAAAAAAAAAAAAAAAAAACCAGGGTACAAATGTGCATGGTTTAGAACTTTATTGGAGGAAAAAAAATTGCAGTACTTCCTGAAACAGAAAAAAAAAAAACGCTCCACTGTCCGTCAAATACAGGATGGAGAGGGGGGATTGGGAGAATACGAGTTTATTCAAACGTACATTTACAAGAAAAAAAGTCAGTGATTTAGCCTATGATTTATGACTTTAAAATGTGTCAATTTACAAGATTTATGTTGAGTTTTGTTTTAAAGCAAAAAAAAAGTTTGTAAACTGAATCTAATACTCCATTGTATGGAAAAAAAAAAGTTTAAATGAGTTACCTCATTGTAACTTTGACCACTATTTGCATACGAGTAAAAAATGTGAGGATCAAAGTGAAGAAAATAACAAAAAATATGTTTTAAGCTCAGTTTAAATGGGTTTTAAACACCTTTAAAGACCAAATGTGGTGTCATGTGTAGCGTATATCCCTGTGAAGTCTTCCTGTTTGTTTGAAATGCATCCATTACACAGCTCTCCTTCTGGTGAAAACCTTTTGTTGTACTGAGATCCTCTTCTTACCAATCTGATAAATGCAGGATGCAAAGAGTGTTCTATCACTACATGGCTGTAACTTCTCTTGTGGTTTGAAAGCGACAGAGATTCAAGCAGGCAAAGATTTGTTCTTAGAGATATAAAAACAGGAACTCCTGTCGGGTGCAGAAAGATGTATCACTGAGAAACGTTTAAAATCTTAAAAGGAAAAAAAAAGATCCAGAGTTTCCATCTTCAAACATACCAAGAAGCAGACTTGGTTCATATTAATTTTTAATGCTACGTATGAGTTGAAATCTGTTGGAGAGACTTTTGTCACACTGTTAGGAGTTTAAATCGAGAAATTTATGATATCATCCACAAAATGAGCAATATGTGCTTAGACGAAATGATGTCAATTGCTTCAAAGATAGTCATTTCAAAGAACTATAGCAAAAAAAACCTGCTTTCAAATCAATCTCGGATAACAAAAATGTAATTTTTGCTTCTGTTTAGACCAAAGCCAATCTACGTGGAGTCACACTTTGTCCTCAATGAGCTAAGAAACGATCAGAAGAGCAAATTAATATTGACATGTATTGAAGACCAGAGGTGTGTTAACAACAAACAAATAAACCGGCTAATTCTGATTATAAATTAAAATGTCAGCATGAGAATGTGTGCTGCTTGTTTAATTGCTAAAGAAAGAAACATGCAAAAGCTGAATTGTTAACTAAGCATTTTGTAATTGGATATTTAAGCAAGGAACATAAAAAAAGATGGAAAAATGATTGCTGAAATGAAATTGTTTTTTCAAATAATTTCAAAAGGACATAATAGGAAGCAATTTTCAAATTAAAAAAAGGAGTAATTACTTTAAATATTCATTTTCCATTTCTTCAATTTGTATCTTAGTATTTTTTTTAATGATCTGCCCTCTGCATTTGCCCTTTCCATTTTAATGTTCATGTGACATTTTGGGCCCTGAGCTGTGAAAATGAGACTTAACACTTCCCTTCTCCTTGAATGCTGCCAGATTTCTGATAGTTAGATGGCCACACAGTCTGCTAAAGTAAGGTCAGTGTAAAGTAATACGAGTGTGGTTCTTTTGTGCTGATGTGCTCTTTGCTTGACGAGGCCATGTGACAGAAGCACGGCACTCTGATTGGACCAAACAGCTGGAAATCCCACTGTCCTCTTGGATAACGTGGTAGGGGAAAAAAAATGCCTCCATGTCTGTTTTCTACCCTTCAAAAAACCACTGGAATGAAAATGGTTTTTGTAGCATTCTCTGGTCATTTAGGACAAAAATCTGATTAAAATTGCTATTCTGATTATTTATTTATTCAAGGCATTGTGAATCAGGAGCAGATGAAAAAAATGCAGGCAGAAAAAGATAATGTTTTTGACAATATGGTGGGCGGGCCACAAGCTCCCTGCTCCACTCCATTCTGATGCATCCGTTTATAGAACCTAAATCCATCAGTGCTTCCTCATCCGAGCTGGTTAAAGTCATTTTTGAGATAAACATTTTCTAGATTCTAAAAAAAAGTAAATTTTTATGAATAAAACGTCATAATTAGCAAATAAAAATTTCGAATATTTGTTTTCAAAATCTTTTTTTTTTATTTTGAAAAAATGTGTTTAAGTTTGCAGCACAAAAGCTTTCAGATGCTTTGTGTCTCATCCCTTTCTTTGATTTGGTGTTCTTAAGTTTCAGTGTAATAAATGTGCCACACCAAACAGCCAATCACAAACAAGAGGGTTCATGCTGATTGGTCTAGATTCTGTCCAATCAAAGATTCAGTATTTATTTATGTCAGTGTAGCGAACGGCATGTTTAAAATATCTGCAGCAGAAAAAATGTCTCCACTCTGTCAGTAGATAAACTTTACAGTTTATTTTACTGTTTCTGGAGTTCCTTAGCCATAAATTCCAAAATCTAACTAAATAAAATGTATTCGATGCTAGAAGGAAGTATAAATTATTTTTAAAATGATTACAAATGAATTCGTCTTCAGCCAAGGATGCAAAATCAAAGATAAAAGAGTATGTTTAGCATTTGAGCTCCAGTAGCAGACACCATGTTAGATAAATATGCCCATTTCATTGGATGAAATCTAGACCAATCAGAAAGCTGTTTAGTGGCACAAATGTCAAACTAAACTGAAACTTTTTAACACAAAATCAAAGATAGGGTGAAAGTTAGATAAAAGACAACGCATCAGAAAACATTTGCGCTGCAAACAAAAAATATTTGTTGAAAGCAAATATTTAATATTTTCTTTTTTTTTTTTTATATTTTTATCTTTATTTTGCAGGTATGCAATATTTAATATTTTCATGTGCAAATTATTAAGTTTTTTAACATTAAGATTTTACATTTTGTTTGCAATTTAGGAAATTTTAAACTCAAAACAGTGACTTTAATTTGCAATATAGTGGCACAATATTACTTCGTAAGCTGGCATCTGGCTCAGACTATTATCACAAAATACCACAGTGCGGTGACCTAAATACAAGTTCTTCAGCAAATTCCGCAGGTTGCCACGCAGCGGCATTTGTATTTGGGGGATGGCAGTTATATTTTTACACACTGCGCGGTGGCCATAGAGGATTTAAGCCAAAGTTTAAAATTCTACGCTGACCGAAGGATTTTTCTCTAAAAGTTGACATCAGTCAGCGCCGGTCCGGGTATATTTCAGGGTTACGCAATGGCAGTGATGACCCCATTATGAAAGTGGGTAACTATAGGGCAGAAGCTCTGACTGAAACACGTGTAAACGTCTCCGGACGGCGGCTGTCTATATCAAACGCCATCTGCTGCCTGCCTCCCGCTAGCCTGGAGGTACAGTAAATAAAAAGCCGGCTATTCTGCACGACTGAGAGCCACCAGAAAAAGATAAGCTTCTGGAGGAACTCTGTTATTGTTGCTTTTCTAGTCGTCAAATTAACTGGACTGTATTGTAACGAGGACTCAGGTTGTGAGGGGCTGGAAGCTAGGAAGAGAGTGCGTAAACAGAGATCTCTCCCCACGTCTGCTTCGAATTTCTAATGAGCTACTGCCGCTCTGCAGAAACTACGTCCTAGAAACGACGCAGGTTTTGATTTGGGCTAAAAAAGGCATAATCATAATTAAAAGACCACCGGGAATGCTTTTAAAATAGACAAAATTTGATCAGAGTGAAGCTTTAAAGGTAGGTAAGAACAACTACCAATTTGATTTTTTGTACTTTTAAATAACCATCAAACACCTCTTTTCTGTACAGTTTTCAGTGTGTTGCACAGCATGTCTTCAACAGTGAAGGAGCTCTGTGGGTGTCTTTGACTGGCACTGAGTTGGTTTGTGTTGGTCAACAGTGCAGTCATTTTCTTTCTGTGGCCTGGTTGTAGCAACATGCTTGATTTACCTGGACACTTGTTATTTTCCTCTGGACAAACCTGCTGGTGAAAAATCAATAGGGTTCTGCTTGGTAACGCGGCAGTGGGACGCGCGCACAATAACACTGTCATCGCACGGCAGGAAAGTTAGAAAAATAGCACACTTTGGCCGACCCACCAACCCCGTGTGACATCCACGAGATAGCACCGCAACAACAAACAAACAGCTCAGATCTGGATTGTGTGATTGCGAAATCTTTCATGCAGAATGAGTTACCAAGATGTTAATGTCAACTGAGCAATGATGAATCAAAACCAAATCCCGCTCATACAATTTATTTCTCATTTTGAGGCATCTGAGCTAAAATAGATATATTTTTTTGGCTTCCTTTGTGGGAGCTTTTCCCCTGTATATCTCATTCCTGTTTTCCTGTGGGAGCGCCTCATTTGCTTCGTCAGCTGGAGCCTGGTCACTGTATGGCTGAAGGAAACAAGGGCAAATCAGCACCTCAGCTGATGGCTCTCACCAGGAGGAGCCTGATGAGAGTCATCACGGCTTAATGAAACCCATTTCTTGGGAGATCCATTTATTTACTGGGCCACCAGAGGAACCTTGTTAATACCTCCTCCACATCACACGGAGCCGGCATAAAAACATTCAGAATCTTTCCTTTTCTTCTCCATTTTTGCTCCGCGCTTTGAGCCTTTCTTGTAACAAATTTGACGATTTGTAAATTACACTTTTAACTCTGTGTCGGAGCTTTGAGGTCGTAGTGTTTTTGAACCACCTGCAGTGCTGTGTAACTCATCCAGAGAAATCACACCATCTTCACGCAAAAGTTTGGCAGATGGAAGTCCCACTGCTCCTCTTTATCCAATTATGTTCATGAGCTTTGGGACTGGAGGTGGAGCAAGGAAGTGAACTGATCAAAAGACCGTTTTCATGTGTGCTGGGGCCATTAGAAACACGATGAGGGAAGGGTCAAACCGTGGGTTACTTTGTTCTTCAGCTTCTGATTTTCCGTCTTTCTCGTTTCATATCAAACACGAGTACAGATCCACATGTCCTGTACTGTTTAATAGATGAATCAGACTAGAAACACTAATAAGTCAAATGTTAGGACTTAACTTGTACGAAAAATTACTCTTTTGAGCCTGTTTGATGGTTTGTTTTGCATATTCTCTCCTTTTCTACATCATAAATCTTTTTAAAAGATTAAAAAAAACCCTGCCTCATCTGCAGCTGATTACCTGGATCAGGTGTTTGGCCAATAAGGAGCTTCAGTGACAGGTTGGTTTGAAAACCTGTAGGACACTGGCCCTCAAGGACTGACTTTAAATTGTCCCTAGCTGTGTATGTAAGTCAGTGTGCGCTTGTGGCCCTGTAACAGACTACTGACCTGTTTAAGCTGTACACTCTGCCTTCCCTCAACAATAGCTGGGATAGGCTCCAGTAGCCCGATGACCCAAAAAAGGATACTGAAAATGGATGGATTGAAATGAGACTAAAGTCCCACATTTTTAAAAGACTGAATTTCTGTTATTTAATTTAGTTAGAATAAATTTAAACATTAAAAAGTTTAGATAAAAATAAAATGCAAGAAAAACTCAATTGTGAATGAAACCCCAGAAATAATTACATTGTGCTTTTTGGATTCAAGCTGACGATGACCTGTTACTCACATGCAAATACAAAAAACTTATGAAAAAAGAATAGTGAAGGGACCTCAATAGCAATAAAAAGACCCCATTTGGGAAAATCATTAAATCTCTTCAACTGATTAAACGATTCAAAATTAAAATGTATTAAAATGTATTATGAACTTCAATATCCATTGGCAACACTAAAGATTCTAGATAAAATATGTTGTTGAAAAAAAAAGGACTTTCAGGGTGCTACAAAAGAGTGAAATAAATGAATATTGTTTCTTAAAATTTGTTTAACTGAGAGTAAAATGATTAAAGGAAATATTTGGTAAATAATTATCGAATTAAAATCATTTTATAACTGGGATTCCCTTGAAGGGAAACCAAACAGGGAAGTTGGAGGCCGAGTCCAATGAAGAAATTCAAATGTAATATCTTGTTTCAACCTATAGGGCGCAGCGCAAAGACGGTTTTAGACTATATTTCAAGAATAAAACCAGTTTTTTTTTAATTTGTCAAAAATTTGGCAATGACAGCACTTTTAAAGCCACAGATTAACAGCCAAAAAAAGTTGATTTACGGTTTAGTTACCCTTTAAAAAAGACCTTAAATAAATATATATTCTTTCCTGACTTAAGTCAGATTTTGCAATTCTCAGAAGATGATTGTCAATAGCAACATTCTGACCTGATCAGTTTCATTCGGCTCAAAATTTCCTTCCAGTCAAGATAGGTGGGTTACGCTGAATGTGTCATTGCCGCTCTGGTCTGTGTAGACTTTGTGAGCTCTGGAGGAGACTTCTGAGCGCCAACAGGACCGGGCGGCTGCTCCGCGTGAGCGAGCTGGTGGACTCTGGAGACCCGCGTCTCTGAGCAGAAGAGCGGCTTTGGGAGAGTGTATGAGCTCTGGGGGTGGCTTTTGAGTGTGGAAATGTCACTCCGCGCTTCAAGCAGTCCTGCGAAACCATGTAAGCAGTCATGTAAATTCATGTTACCCAAAAAAAAAATAAAAGCTGATGTTATTCACAGGCATTTTAAACACATTCAAGGCTAAATGTCGTACGTATTAATCTTAGCCTAACCTTCCTCTGAGGCCAAGAGAAAAGCTCTGCACTGACTGCATGTATTAAGAAAATTATGTGCAAAAAGTCACTCTTTAAAAAAACAATAAAATAAAAAAAAAGAATATAAACCCACCCAGAAGATCATGTCGCTACATGCTAACCGCTATGTTCTTCTTCTACTCCAGTATTTTAGATAGTTCTGCCAGAATGATTTCTTTCCCTGGAATGTGGATAAAGTTTTTCATGGCCCATGTACACAGTTCTATTCTAATCCAATCTTTAACCAGATTAACAACATTTTGGACATGTACACGCAATCACTTTTATCAATTCTTGTTATAAATGTTTACGAATTGGTATTAGGTAAATTTCGTCTCCACAGTCCAAAACCGCTCCTGACCACTTGTGCTCTACTCAGTAGGGGCTCTGTGCTCTTTCTGTCTTTCTGCAGGCGACTCTGCAGAAGGGGGCGAGTGAGTCCTGTTGCTAGGATACAGATCGTGGCTCTTAAAAGGGAGCTTGAAGAAAACAGTGAAGCGGGTGATTTTGCTCGCAAACAAACCTGGCTCCTCAGCCATTACAAATATGTCACTGTCCAGTGACACCATCCCAGTCTGCACCTCATCTCATGTCACGAGTGAAGGCGACATTTGTAAAACCATCTGCAGTCAGAGGAGCAAATGATCCAGAGAATTAAGGAATTATAACTCAAAAGTCATCAGTGATGTTAACATATTAAAGTCTGTCATTAATTTCCCCATTTTGTATCCTTTAATTAGATGAATGAAAGCATTAAAACCGTTTAGGTGAAACAAGCATCAGCCTTTTGTGCTGCAGCCAGGTGGTAAAAGTTCACAACACTTTGTTAAAGTGACTTTTTTCTCCCATCAATCAACAACAGCACTGACCCTGAAACCCTGCGTTGTAATTGCCTCCAGGATTAAAATGGATTGGCGCCTCGGCGTGCGTTTTCCATTAGTCCTCACAAGGAAGAAGTTTGCAGATGTGGACCGAAATGCGAGGAAAATCTTGGATTAGTTTATTTTCTATTCTTATGTATATTCAAAATACTAGCTGGGGAGCATAGAAAATAGGAAAAGAAAAGCGGTCTAAGCTGTTTATCTTTAATTTTGTTTATTTTTTGTTTGCGTGACGGGAAGAAAAAAAATGCATAAGGAATTGTTCATGTGTTGGGTCTCTATTAAGAGATATGATCCTTTTAGGTTTTTGTGTTGTCTGGAGTGAGTAATAGATGTAATTATATCAGACATTAGATTACATAACATTTGATTACAGCTGGGTGCCTATAGTGGATAGAGAGAAGGTCAAATGACTCACTAGATTGCCTGTAATGTGATTACACTTTAGTCAATGGAGGATAGGCATCCATAAAAGAAAAATTATATCATCACATTTCTGTCACAGAAGCTGTGAGATGTTTTGCTTATGCTTTAAAAGCCAGTGCAGCGATAAAAATAGGAGGTATCAAAACAGCGGAGGTTTTGCATATTTATGACACAAAGAATATTGTTCATACATTAATTGGGACTGAGCTTACTCGCCCATAAATAGAAACATGCAAATTACACGCTGCAACTAAGTATGCCCCACCCTTCCATTAATGACTGTTTACTCGCCTCTCGCTGCAGCTCCGTCACCGAGAAGAGCGAGTCCCCGCACAGCTCTGGGGAGGCAGTGCAACCTACTCCCATTAGGAGACAATGATGAGCTGTGCTGTCTTCTCCCTCAGTGCTGCAGCAACACGTACATGCGTTCACGCTCATTACTGCCAGAATTTAGAATACATCACGTTCCCCCCAATCCATAGTTTGTAGCTTAAATGGAGTTGCCAAAAGCATAAGCGTGTCTCGGGCATGAATCACTAACTTGATGCTCTCTTATCTGGAACTCCCTTTGACTCGCTCATCAGCCGAAGAGGATCAATAAGGGACCAGATCATGCTGTATTCCTTACGAGACCACGGCAAAGTGCATTCAGATCCTGCTTGTTAGTGAAATGTTTCACTCTGCTGTTCAAGCCTGGTCTTTTTTTTTTTTTTTTTTTTTTACTCTCTTGTTCTGTCTAGCCTTAATTTCAGCATGCCAAATCAATGTTTCTTTTTATAGAGAGAGGAAAAAGAACATAAATTACAGATAACTGCGAGGCGTCTCCACAAAGACATGTCTTGATGTAAGGGCTCTCTCTCGGTACAAGTTTGACTCATATTCCTCGTGGCAAGGTGCTTTCAAACACATTGCCCTTCAACTGTTTCCCTTTAATCTCCTCGCCAAGAAATGGAGAGTTTTAACGTGGGCGATGTGTCCAGCAAGTCTTCACAACCAAAGATATTTCTGTAAAAACTGCTTTACCACCTTTTAAGTAAACTCTATTGGATTAAAAAACTCTGGTTTTGTGACTTGAGGTTGCATCAGACTCTGCTCACATGCTGCTCCTCATATCTTCCAACAGACTGACAGAAAACATGAAAACACATTTTCTGCCTGAAATCATGGAGCTCTGTGTAATTGCATTTTTCAGCTATAGCATGTTTTTTTTTGTTATTTGGTGCACAATGAGGGGTGTGGTAAAGTAAAAAAAAAAAAAAACAATCTAGAAAGGAGCAGTTCAGCCCCATTGTCAGTTTGCTGTAGCACGCTGCTCCTGTGAGAATGGACTAAAACAATTTACTCTGTGTTTTATTGAGCAGCAGTGGTGACGCTTCCATTTTTCTGCCAATTTGATGCAGAAATTTGTGTTTCTCAGCTCACAGCAGGCTGCTGATCCAAAGTGATTTTTTTCTTTAATCTTAGAACCAACATTGCTCATATTCTAAGATGAGATCTTTTCTTTGTCATCACAAACCCTGCTGATTATAGCCTAATGCAGCAGAGGCTCTTTAGGGTTCAGTGTGCAGATTATTGCAAAAATGCCTCCATAAGTATTCAGTAGATTATTGATATTTTCTTTTGAGCTTTTCTTGGAT
Source organism: Oryzias javanicus (assembly GCA_003999625.1). NCBI lineage: Eukaryota > Metazoa > Chordata > Actinopteri > Beloniformes > Adrianichthyidae > Oryzias > Oryzias javanicus. Next base: position 9,413,622 of record CM012440.1, on the reverse strand, counting down.
TCCAGAGAAAAATCCAGCATACAATGAACTATGTTCAACAACTTGTACATGTAGAAAATGACAGAAAAAATAAATATGAAATGGTTTATTGATCACATTGAGATAAAGAGGAAAAAAAGGCAAAATCTGTACTCTTCTCCTCAAAGAAAAACAGAAAAAATGAATAAAAATGCGCACACACTCCTAAGACTAGGCATACAGTTAGCTCTCCAAACAGAGAATTATATTAAAAAAAAAATAAAAAATAGGCTTCAAGTTCAGAAGTTACTAATCCCTGATTAGGTCCTCAATAGTCGCTGGTCAGCTACGTTAGCAAGTGGCTGCAAGTGCTCCGAAAATATTCATTAATTTATTCATCTTCTTGGCCACTTTATCCCTTTCGGGGTCATGGGGGTGCCGGAGCCTAACCCGTCCACTGATGGGCGAAAGCAGGGTTCACCCTGGATAGGTTGCAGAAATGCCTAACATCAGTTTAATAACTTTAAAATAAGACAAATAGATCCATGAATGTCTTCGTCTTCCTCGTCCAAACTGGCAACTGTGTGGCTGGATAGCTGCAACATCGTTTCACCATTCTTTTTTTTAAATCAACGTTGTTTGGTTGTGATGAGCTGTAAGCTAGTGGGAGAAAATGTGCGCAGGCTAACTCCATGTAAGCAGTTCCACCCTCAACTCAAAAAAAGACTTTCTGATGATCTACTGTGTACTATGTATGTGGAAAACTATGTACTAGAAAATGACAGGTTTTTGATTTTGCCAAAAACCGGTAAATCAAAATTAAAAGACCACAGGGACACTTAAAAATGCATCAAAAGATGATTAGAGTGGGATTCAACGGGAAGAGCGGGTGTGCTTTACTGTTCTCTTAAGACTCCTGCAGCCGCCTTAAACCATTTAACAGCTTTAGCTTTAGTGTTGATACTCTTTCAACTAATTCATCATTTGTTCATATTATTTCTGTTATTCTGCTGGATCTTGAAGCTTTTTATTGTTGTGCAACATATCTAAGTGGCAAAGTGGTTAAGAAATCAATTTAAGTCAGCTGATTCTATTACGGAGAAAAGTGACTTTGCGTAATTATGCAATAACTTGAGCTAGCAATCTGTTACATCTTGGTGCAAATCGGCCGATTTATGTTTATCGCTTATATCAGGCCAATCCTGCATATTGTCCAACATGCCATTCTCTGGTATATTCTAATTGGCTGGACACACCTGAACACGGCGACCCTGGAGTTGCCTATCCCTGGCGCAAATGGTTGAAGATTTCGAGTGTGTCAAAGAGCGTAAATGATTAAAGTGTCGTTTGCGTCATTTGTTGTGTTAAAGGGTTTTAGAACATCATGAAGAAGTTTAATACTGTAAGCTGCACGCATTTATGATGTAGGAATGATGCTGTCGTATGGGGCATTCAGTCAGTCAATTTTAAGTACTGGTTCCTTACAGACTATGCATGGGGTGTGCTGGTCATCTACAAATGTCCATAGGACGCTCAGTGCACACTTGTCACTTGAACAGCACTAACAGACCCCTTAGGAGGATTGAGAGTTTGAGAAAATGACAAATCTATGCAACACACCAGCTTCTGCTTCATCCTTACTAGTGTTCACTACGCTCACTGGTCGCCCGCAGCACGCCTGTAGAAAAAAGTGTACATGAACACTTTTGCTCTATGACTCACCAGGTGGTCTATCGTCTTAAAATTGTGCGTGGCCCGCCTGCATGCCCTGTACATGTTTGTCCATTTTTCGCCCACAGTGTCTGAGGTTTTAGTAAAACAGGTGTTTATTTGCAGAAATCTCAGCAACTTTCCTTTGTTTGTGTAAAAGCAGACACACTCGGCTTCTCCTACAGAGCTATCGGTTTATGGACTGCCTTTTTGAGGGCTCAAGTTCAACTTTGGACATAACTATGATCATGAGAGCACTGCAGCTCTCAGAATAGAAGATGACAAGGTTCAGATATCCATTGAAGTAAATCCCTCAGCTGCAGAAAGCAAACTTTCACTCCTGATTCGTCTCTGACTCTACATGATCTATATGTACAGAAAACAGCGTTGTCCTTTCATGTTACCGTTCAGCATTCTTGCAGCAGTTTGTGAAAATATCATGAAACATAAATGATCTGTTAAATTATTCCTTCATAAATACAAATTTACACCTAAATGTAAGTTTATTATGTTTTTTTTATGTTTCAGCTAAATAAAATGGGAAGGTGAATAATCAGACTTCCCAGTTTGCAGGTGTTTAGTAATGTTTCCTTTTGTGTACATAATTGTGGGGTACTTCAGAGACCCTGTGGAGATCATAGCAGGCGTTTGATTTGTTCATGTTTTCACAACATTTCAAGTCTTCTCTATATGAAAGAGTTTGACATGACGAACTGAGGACAAATCTTGATCTTAGAAAATCTTTTTTTTTTTTTCTGACAAATTGTTTTAAAATCCAAAATGTGATTTTATCAAAGAAATTGTTGGATGGCTGTCTCATCAAGTTGTTATTGAGGCATGTGCTGAGTAGCGGATGGGGTTATATTGTGATACACGTATTAAGACTTACTTCATTGAGGGGAGGAGCTGAAAATGATGACATCTGAAGCCTTGTTTCTAGGTGGTAAGGCGTGACTGATTCAGGAAGTTGTTCCGATATTGCCACAAGTTTTGACAGCAATTGAAATCCCTCAGGCTGCATTCAAAATGTGGGTGTTTTTAAACTTGGAGACAGTGAGATTGTTGAGCTAGTTTGGATACAGGAAGAGAAGTTTGGAGAGTTTGGAAATTTAATAGAAAGTGTTGTTTTTAAACAAAAACGAATGATGCATCCCAAAAATCACTGCCCATACTGCAACATGACAATAGCAGAATCTTTTTCTACACCCTAACCACCCCTATTTCACTATTAATTATGGGTGTAGTAAACAAAATATGCATACATACTTCTTCTGACCATACTTGTGTCGATTTAAAAATGCTGACAAGGCTACATTTATTTTTAGACGTCCTTTAGCTTCTCACTTCTGTTTTCCATCGAGTAATCCCTACTTGGAATCCCTTGACCCCTAGTATTGAACAAGCTACATTTAGTATTGTTAAAAATAAACCACACTATTTCCTCAATCATACTGTTAGAACCTTATTAGTTAATGCACATTCATTCGATTTGACATATGTATGTCATGAAAATCAGACAATGTTGACTCTTCCCTGTAAGACAGTATATTTATTAATTTGCCAAAAGAAAAGCACCATACATTTGTTAGTGCTTAGCATTAAAATCATTAAAGAAAATTAATTATACAGTTTTATTACCATTAAATGTGTATTAATATCCAGGTAGGGTTTTTTTTTCCAAGTCATACTCTTAAAAAAAAAGTGAAACATTGTTCTGGTACACTCTTGGAATATAGTGCGATACATATCCTATCGTGAGCCATGTATCGTGATATGTATCACATCGCCAGGCTCTTGCCAATACACACCTCTACTGATAATGATCATTTCCAAATCATCATTTTTTACACTGTATATATCTATAAACACAATAGTCCTTACTTATCAAAATGTGCATAGATACTTCAAACCCCCTCTATTCTTAGACTGTCATGAACACTTTTACACTTTTCTCTTTTGCTTAAACTCTCAAACTTCAAAAATGAATGGTCTGTTTGCAGTTGAGGATTTACAATTGTAAATTTTGCAAACTGAACGGATTTTGTACAGCAGACACGGTAGGGAGGAATATTGATTGGTGCAATGTGCTCTTAAAAAAAAAAAAAAAAAAGCAAAATTGCACTGAAAAAAAATCTGCAAACAGAGAGGATGAACTGAACCGCAACAGGGGCCACTGTATTTACACACACATCACTGCACTGTATATATTGTACTTAATGTTGTCCATTTTTATTCACAACAGAGACAATGGTGCAAGATCGGGTGAGCCATCAAAAAGGACATGATAATTTAGCATGCAGTGAAATGCATACATTTTAAAACTGGAAGAAGTTAATCTGTGATTTTATTTGTACTTTGTTGTTGTTTGTCTTTTCTAAGGAGAAAAATCTCAAATTGATTAAGACCTAGTTAGCATGATGATTGAGGATCCCCAGCCATTTAGTATTGTGGAAGACTTCAATGATTTGTAAAATCATTAAATCCCAGCTATGTTCTCCCAACTGAGAAGGTAAGAAAGGTTTAGAAAGTTGTTATTTTACTGAATAAAATCATTAACAATATGGACTGGCAGGACTGAGGCTTAAATCTGAGCTCATTGGTCAGCTGCACCACACACTGGCTCATAGCCACCTTGTACTTTTAAATGCTTTTTCTTTGGGCCCTGAAAGCCGCGGTGGAGGCATGGTACCATTAGATGAAGGAAAAAAGCTAAGGCCAGCATTGAGAAGGCAGCAGCTGTGAGTCAGCAGCAGATATGTGGACCTCCCTCAACACAGAGGCCTATCTTGCCGTCACCTGACATTTTGTAGATGACACCAGCAAAGTGAACACAGTTGTTTTGGGAGAACAACATATTCCCATGGCACACACTGCAGAAAACTTTGCAAAAGTGAAAGGGTCATTCATGAAGGACTGGGCCATTACCTAAAAAGTTGAATGTCTTGTAACGGATAGGGCTGCCAATATGGAGGCTTGTGCAAGGGAGCTGCGTCTAAAACATGAAATATGTGTGGGTCACACCTTGGTGAAGAAGGTCATGCAGCAGTTTGAAATAGCATGTGTAATATACGGTAAACGGGTTTTTGCATTCATTTAATGCACATTTTTCATTAGTAATCACTGCGTACATATGCATGCTTTTTTAAGTTTCTACTTGGCTTTGAACACGTGATCAGACATCAATGCCTCCGTTAAACTGGGTAAGCCAATAACGTGGAAACCGTTGTTAAACACGTAGCTTAAAAAAAACATGGTAAGTACAATTTATTTTAATAGATTTGCATCTGAATGAATTGTTTGCATGAAAAAGTGTTGGTTAATCAAAGGGTTTCATATTCATTTTATTTTGCAACAAATACTTATTATTTTTAAGGAAACTGAAACGTCAGGTTTTGGTGTGAGCTAACGTTAACTCTGCTAACGTCTTTTAGCTTCTTTTCAATGTAAACTACCCCACTTAGACTTTTGCAGAATAGTAGATAGTGTCATCTGCAAAGCATTATTAAAATGCACGTATGTGTGGTTTAAATACAATTTTGGTGACTATTCTGTATGAATAATCACTAAATTCATACAAAATTTTCTGAAAAGAACCTGAAGGCAGAATCTGGGATGAACCACTTCTTCCCAAGGTGAGGCCGTTTCCATACAGGTACAATTGCTATATAATAGTAACACTTATATGAACTATTGAACTCATAACATTTTATTTCTTTGGTAACAGCCTATGGCCTCGGCTGGGTGACATAATCAGACAGACAAAAACACTAAACATCACAGCAGATGCAACTATTGAGGTCCAGCGATACATGATGGAGCCAAATTTTGGAAGACTGGAGGAGCCCCTTGAATACTGGGAGAGGCAAAAATTTGTATATTGTCATTTATATAAAATAGCTGTGGCATTATTGAACACACTTGCTTCATATGTGCCATCTGAGTGGGTCTTCTCTAGTGTAGGAGAAATCTTGTCAACAAAAAAAAAGAAATCGCCGAAGATCTGCCACAGTGGAGCAGCTGCTGTTTCTAAATAAAAACCAGTGATGTCTCAAACAGTAATCACCGGTCATACTTTTTGTTCATGTCCCAAACACACTTGCCTCACTGTGAATGATTATATACATTTTCCACATTGACAAATATAGATAGAGTGGGCCCTCATTTATTGGAGGAGTAGAATTCTACAAATAAACAGTGACAGACAATATCTGCAAAGCAGTCCGCTTTATTTTTTGTTTTTTAGAATAGGCCTAATCATTATTGTTAGGCAGTAAAAACCTCCCAATATGCTCTTTCAGGCAAACATGAACATTTTTACACTTTCCTCTCATTTAAACTTGTTTAACTTTTGAGAATTATTATATATATTTATCGCAACATATTTCAGGAACCTATGGTATTTATTTTTTTCGGGCAGTGGTTTTGGGGTGTGCGTGGTGCAAAAATCCCATATTGCCTAAGGTGCCTATCAGAAACAACGAAATAAAGCATTTAAGTCATATTTTTTTAGTCACTCTATGACACTGCTTTTGGGAGAAAAAAATTGGCTCTTTTATTTTAATTTCATATTTGAAGCACCTGCTCCATACTTGAGAGACCAGAACCATTTCAATAAATCATCAATATTTGTTTATATCACACTTCTCAAATGGAGTTAAAAAAAAAAAAAAAAAAACACTTCTGTACACAAAGATAAATATTATAAACAGGCATATTAGTTTACAGATAGGGTCATGCCTGCACTGCACTGGAGTGAATCAATTGGATAAAAGGCTGCAGTACTTCATGAAGCTTCATCTGCGCATGAAGTCTGTGAAACTGAATCTGTAAGTAAAATGTACTGCTGTCAATCAATTTAAAAAAATCATCAGATCAATCACAGTTTTGGGCTGTAATTGATCATAATTAATCACAACATTCGACTCTAAACTTTACATGACAATATGTGGCTTTTAAACGAAAAAAGGCCAGAAAAAAGTTAATCCCTTTTTATTTTTTGAAATTTTTAAATTTATAAAGTGTCAACTCAGATATCCCTGAAATTGTGGACAATATCCATCAACAGTTAAATGAGCAGAACTCTATAGACTTTAATGTCTGCAGAAATATTTTAAAAAATAAACTTCAAGGCACTGACATAAGAAGCAAACATTATGTTCCTTTACTTTAACTAACTTAAAGATGAACTTCTACCATGGTTGATTGATTGGTTTATTTCAAGCATAGCATAGATTGAAATTACATGACAAAACACACAATTAATTCAAACTCATTACAGAAACAATAAGATGCATTGATTAGAAAATAGAAAACAAACAAAAATAAAATACACTTATGTCACATTTGGTTCATTCATTCTTTGTGATTATTAACTAAAGTCAGTAGAGTTTGATTGATTGCTTGAAAGGGAGTGGGAAGAAGCGAACTTATATAATCCCACCCCTACTTGATTACTTCATTTAACTGTTTTGCATAATTATGTCTTCCGGTTGTTTTTTTTTTTTTTTTTTTCTCAATACATTCCCAATAGTAAAATAAAGTGCTTGTTGATTATTGATTAATCTCGTAAAACATTATTTCAGTAGACAGTAACATCAATCATACATCATGTAACAGATATGTAATACTCATTGATTATCATCAAAATACAATGTCAATGTCATGTCTATGCAGAAAAATAATAACATATTGAAATCAAGTTTTCAAGTAACATTAGAGCTTATTGATTATTCTCTGAAAGAATTCTTGCATATTTTCAATAAACATTAATGATTTACACAATATGTAATAATCATTGATTATCATCAGAAACACATAATTACATGAATCATTGCTACATATTTAGGATCAAGAAAGGAAAATTAGTGCCATTGTGATTGTAAACTTATCAGTAATCATTACTGCATATTACATAACATAAAACTCTTTGATTGCATTAAAAAAAAAAAAAAAAAAAAGAAAAAATTTTTTTCATTATTTTATCACATTCAAGTTCAGACATTTGGAATTATTCAAACACAGGTTGATCTTTAACTCGTCTTATCTTCATATTGTAAAATTAGAGTTTCTTTATACATTTTCTTGAATTGAAAATACTTGAACATAGTTTGAGTTCATTACTTAACTTGTTCCAGAGTTTAGTTCCACACACAGAAACACAGAAACTTTTCTTTGTGGTTCTTATCAATCTGACCTTGAAGTTCCTGCATCCTCTCAGTTTATATCCTCCTTCATGTTCTACAAACTGTTTTTGGATATTGGATGGTAATGTTTTACCACTAGCTCTGTATAGATATTGCGCAGTGTAAAAATCAACAAGGTCATACAGTTTTAAAATTCTGGATTGATAAAATAAAATGTTAGTGTGATCAAGATAACCGGCTTTATGTATAATTCTGATGGCTCGTTTCTGAAGCAAAAAGAGAGGATGCAGTGAACTCTTGTAATTATTACCCCAAATTTCTATACAGTAGGTGAAATATGGTAATACTAAAGAGCAGTACAATAAATATCTACAGTTGTATTCTAATATATATTTTGATTTATTTATAATTGAAATACTTTTTGAAACTTTAGTTTGTATGTGTCTGATGTGTGGCTTCCAACTCAGTTTGTTATCAATAACAATCCCTAAGAATTTAATTTCTGTAACACTTTCGATTAAGTCATTGTTAACTTTAATTGAGAGCTCTGTATTGGCTTTGTAATTACCAAAAAACATCACTTTGGATTTGTCTAAATTCAAAGACAGTTTGTTGTAATCCATCCATGATTTTATTTTGATTAACTCTGTGTTCAACACATTGATAAGTTCCCTTTGATTGTCTGTAGAATAGAATATATTTGTGTCATCAGCAAATAAAATGAGTTTTAAAAGTTTTGAAACACTGAATATATCATTGATGTAAATATTGAACAGCAGCGGGCCCAGAATTGATCCTTGAGGGACACCACAACTTATCTCTTTGGCCTCTGATGTAAATTCATTCATCTTGACAAATTGTTTTCTTCCTGTTAAATAGCTTTTGACCCAACTTAGCGCTACTCCTCTGATCCCGTACTCTTCCAGTTTGTCCAGTAGGATGTCATGATTGAGAGTGTCAAAGGCTTTTTTTAGGTCAATGAAGATTCCAGCTGCATATTTCTTTTTATCCAGAGCATTTGTGATTTCCTCTACAGCCTCAATGATCGCCATTGAGGTTGATCTGTTTTCTCTGAAACCATATTGGCTTTCATTTATTATGTTATATTTATCAATGAATTTAGATAATTTATCATTGAATATCTTTTCTAGAATTTTTGAGAATTGTGGAAGGAGAGAAATAGGTCTATAGTTTGTAAACAGGTGTTTGTCTCCACTCTTATAGACAGGAATCACTTTTGCCATTTTCATTTGGTTTGGAAATCTCCCAGTTTGTAATGATAAGTTACATATGTATGTTAGAGGCTTAGAAATACTGTTAATCACCTTTTTCACCACCGTCATATCTATATCATGACAATCTGCTGAGTTTTTACTCTTGAATTTATTAACGATTGATATAAGCTCATTTTCATTCACATCAGAAAGAAAGATGGAGTGAGGGATCCTTGTGGTGGATGGAATATTTTCTATGTTGGTTTTACACTCTGGAATTTCTGCTGCCAACTCTGGACCCACGTTTACAAAATAGTTGTTAAGACCGTTTGCTGCTTCATTCATAGAATAGGTTTGACCCTTCTCATCTGTAAAGTAATCTGGGTACGTTCGTTTTTTTGTCCCTTTTTTAATGATTGTGTTTAATATTTCCCAAACTCGCTTTACATTGTTTATATTTTCATTCAGTAGATTATTATAGTACACTTTTTTACAGTGCCGTGTTATTTCAGTTAGTTTATTTTTGTAGGATTTGTATCTCTGTTCATTTTCTCTAGATCTTTGTTTTAAGAACTTTTTATAGAGGTTATTTTTCTTTTTACAAGCATTTTGAAGACCAGTAGTTAACCAAGGACCATTGTTTTTTCATTTTTTTAACTTTTAAGACGGATTCTTTAATCATTTTCTTTGTTTTAACATTGATATCAGATAGTGTAAAAACTGGTAAATGATCAGTTTTATGTCACAAATCATAAAGTCCACTCATGTGAGTGTTTCTATGTTATTTTGTGATATATTATCAATGAGAGTAGTACTTTGAGTAGTAATTCTGCTTGGTCTAGTAATGGTTGGATATAAACTCATGCTGTACATTCTGCTGATAAAGTCATCTGTTGCTTTATGTTTGCCTGGATTTATCAGATCTATATTGAAATCTCCACAGATAAACAATATTTTGTTATTTTGAGAGTGAAACATTTTTTCCATCCAGTCACTGAACACTTCTAAGCTTGACCCGGTGACCTGTATATACAGCTTACAATGACATTTTCCCTGATTCATTACATACTTCAATTGTAAGACATTCCAGTAATCCATCCACTGCAACTGACATTTGATCAATTACTGTAAACTTCATATTTTTTTGCACATAAATTGCGACTCCTCCACCTTTTTTGTTTACTCTGTTCACAAAACTAAGTTCATAGTTTTCCAATTCAAAGTCAGCGTCCTTGTCGCGGCTAAACCAAGTTTCAGATATGGTTATGATGTTAAAGGAACGTTCCAGATTCTGTAAATAGTCCTTGATGTCTCCAAAGTTGGTGTACATACTTCTGCTGTTAAAGTGGATGATTGAGAGTCTTCCTTCTGGGTTAACAGAGTTTTTAAAGTCATCTATGGTGTAATATTTGCAGTCCAGATTAACAGTGGAAAAGAATTGATCAGGGTCTATGTCATCTTGTTGGTTGTTATCATTATCACTGAATATATGAAGGTCAGGTTGTTGACAGTTCAGATCTCTCTGAAAGTCGTGCTCACAGTTGACTGTTGTAGAGATTGTGTTGTTTAGAGCAGCCATTGTTAGTGAAGTTTGTCTCCTCACCTCGTAGACCAGCATTCTTACTTATCTCTTGTTTAGACTGCAGTGGGTACAAACTTCTCCAGCTCCTCCAGGCTTCTGATGATGATGACCTTGGCTTGCTCAGGAGTGCCGCAAAGCTTGGCGAAGATTTTCCCATCACGTGGTCTTAAAGAAGTTCTGGTCACATAACCCAAATGTTCAACATCGCTGCGTGGGCTTCATCAAAACAAACATCATCTAGAAAACAACAAGTGGTAAGAGGTGAACTTTCTCTGAACTGATGCTTTTTTTACTCCAATGTGCTTTCCTTTAGATAAGAGTATGTGTCACTTATAGGCTGTTCAATGACATGTCATGTTACTGTGAAAATGTCCCGCTCAACAAATAAAATAGTCAGCTTTGAGTGAAAGAGCGATCTAACCAAAAAAAAAAAATAAAAATTAAAAAAGGATAAAGTATTAAATATCTGCTGGAAATGTATTTATTTTGTAAATGACCATGGTATAAGTGGAAAAAAAACCTGAAAGAGTGTGCTTTGTCAAGAATTAAAGGGTAACCAGGGAAGTTGGTGGTTGACTTCACCCACTGCCAAAGTGTGAAAATCTAGTCAGAGGGGTGGGGCAGGTGAACTGGACTGTTTTCATTGGTGGAGCTGGAGATCATGACATGGGACTTAAATGGTTTGACCAATAACAAACTTTAAACTGTAGTACCTCATTTCAACCTGTAGGGGACACAGTTTTTGACCAAGTTTTGAATTGAACTTTATTAATATCCCAAGGGATAAATTTATCTGTTATGGCACCCATATATCTAAAACATTTTACAAACACACATATTCCTATGAACATAAATATACATATGAGTAATACACACCTATCTACAATAACTATATACTATACATACTATATAAAACTATACAACACAATACTATACAGCACAATACAAAATTATACAATACAATACAATACAATAAACTACAATGATACACTATAAAATACTGTACAATAATTTTATATACACATATTAACCTATTAAAAATAAATAAAAAATGTTTTCAAGAATTAAACAAGTTTATTTTAATTTGTCAAAAAAATTCATAATGACCAACAGCCAAAAATGTATAGAGGCCAACAGCCAAATAAAGTTGATTTAGGGTTTGATTACCCTTTAATGCACCCCATGAAAGACCTTCAAAGTGGAAGACGGAGGTGTGATCAATTTGTTTTTGTAAATTTTAACACAGTACATTTTTTGATTAATCGCGCAAGTCAATGTTAACAGTCCTCATTTTAAGAAAAAATGTCTTACTTTCTGTCTTGTAAGAAAAAATAATTTCATCAATTCATAAAAATCTTTAAAAACAAAGTTTAAAGTAAAATAGTGCATTCTTCTAAACCTATTTTTTTCTTACCCTAGTGGTAAATTTGTTTTATTTATTCATTTCCAAAATCTAAGAGGTTTTGACTCATTTCTTGGTGGTCTGTTTTTGCAAATGAGCTGATCACTAAAAACCTTAAACAGATAAATGCAAAGGATGACAAAGTTGAGTAAAAAAAAAAAAAAGAAATGGCAGCATAAACAACAAAGCAGAGGATGAGCAAAGCAGACTGTTAAATAGACAGAGAGTCATTAACCTAAAGCAAGACAGCTGTGGATAATTAGCAACTTGAACCTGGTGTGACAGGAAAAACAGAATTAAAAAACAGAAAATGACAAGAACTGAAACAATATATATGAAAACAAACCAAACGAAAAGACACAATCTTTACATTAAATGTTGTCTCCTGATCTAATGAGTTTCTATTCTGTTCAAAAAGAAACAGAAGCTGTCCTCTCACTTCCAACAGTCAATATATCATCCGTAGGTCTCCTGTACACTACACTTATTAGCACCTTCCTCATGTGTATAATGCATCATGTCATGCTTTCAGTCGCTTCCACAGCTGCTAAAACCAAGCTTCCCTTCATCAGTTTCTTTAAGTCCTCTTACTTTGACAGACTTGTATCTTTTTTAGTCGCATTAGATGACAATGGATTAAGAGCAGCAGCTCCTTTTTTTTTCCAAGAAGACTGAAAGTCAGGCAGCCAGCCAGTCTGCCGTGATTTAATTGGAATAATGTATAAAATGAGTCAGAGTCGCAGGCAGGGAGTGTTAACTCTCAGCTCTGCCAGCTTCGACAGAGATCAATGCACCTAACCTCAATTCAAGAAAACATTCTTTAATGGATCCCCCCGGGATGTGAGCGTAGCCTCTTCCCTTCTTCTCACTTATTTATTTATTTTAATCATTCTTTTTCCTTTTCGACAGTGGCGCACACTTTTTAATTATCCGCCCGAGGATTACCATGCCAGTGGGAGAGGATCATTCTTTATCCTGTCATACCAGACAATACTGTTTTTAATGTGTTTCTTTCATTCAGGATCTTTTCTTAGACGATTTTCTTTTTTCTGTGCGCGTCGTCTATTCATGAGGATGCTTTACCTGACAACATTTGTCAAGCTATACTTTGATTCTTCACTGTCTTAACATTGACACATAATGTTTGAGATTGGATGCAGCCCGAGCAGTCAAATGGCATAATTCTGCAAAAGCAAATCCCTTCTGAACTTGCATGAAAAAGATTTTTTGTCTGCAAAAAGCCATACTTTCCCGCGAACATCCAAATCTAAAAAAGTTGCATTACCTGCAATTCTGCTAGTGTGAATGTTCTTTGTTGAAAGTAGTCGCTGAACATGCTGAAGCTTTTTGCTGAAAATGGTGACGCAATTTAATTTACTTTAATTGCTAAAGGGTTTTACTGAAATTGTAAAAGCTATTTTCAAAATGTTAAATTTGTTAAAAGAGTCGAAATTTCGTTATGAAAGAGTTCTGAAGTTGATCTAAATTTCTTAAGAATTTTCAGTAAAATTGCTTAAAAATCCTTTAATACATTCCAACTTTGCAAAATTTTAGTGTGCTGATGAAATATAAGCTAAACTACAAGTTAGTCTATAGAAACTCAGTAGCTAACTAATTAGCCAAAATTTTAGCATGTTGCTAAATATTAGCTAAATTCCAAATTTAGCATAAAAAACCCCACTAGATGCAAAATTAGCCAAAAAGCTAACACATTGCTTAAATACTAGCTAAACTCCAAAACTGCCTAAAAGTACTCAGTTAATTAAATTAGTCAGAAACGTTAGTCTGTTGCAAAATAGAAGCTAAACTCTAAATTAGCCTAAAAAACCTTGGATATTTGCAAAAAAAAAAACGTTAGCATGTTGCTAAAATATTAGGAATCTCCAATTTCACACAATAATACAATAATTTAAACGTGCTTTAAAAAAAGAGGCAATCAACTCTGCAAAATCATGTATATATATATATATATATATATATATATATATTTATATATATATATTAATATATATATATATATATATAAAATTATATATATATTATATATATATATATTATATATATATATTTTTTTACTTAATAAGACTGATTATACAGCTGCAAAGAAAGTACTTTCTAATACATACTAATAGGCTGCAGCCTCAAAAAGAAGCAAGCAAGAGAAAGAACTGTGTCATGGTTTATGTCTCTTTTGTAATCCACTTGGGATGCACTGATTATTCATAAGAGTGATTTTAGTCCCAACTTGGGAAGAGGATCTCAAACCAAGAAAAGGCTCTGCTCAACAGTCACGCTGCAGTTATGTGTTCTCTGTCTAAACTGTTTTCTTTTTTTAAGTGTAAGCCAGAGGCAAGTGTCCATTCATGTGTCATCACAAGTCTTTGCATCCTATTTTATTGATAAAATACAGCGTTTTGCTTTTAGGAAGACAGATAAGCAGTCAAACTTTTATGACGTTTTTAGTTAGGCTTTCTTTCATACTGTTGGACCAAACAGCAATGTGTTTTGATGATGTCTTACATTTGTTTCCACATGCATAGTTATTTACCTTGTCATATTCATAGACTTGTTAACATAAATAAAAAAAAAAAAACATTTATTTAGTATTTCAGTTGTAAAGATTATACTTTCAACTTTTAATAAAATAAGCTTTTGACTTTCTACAAACTGTGACAAAAGTTTTGACTTAATAGATAAAAGCAATCCTGTGAAATTATTATTTTAAAAGAAGGGTATAAATGATTGAAACAAAAAAGAAAACATTAAATTGCAAAACATCAACACAATTGTAGTTTTACTGCACTTTGAATGAACTATATCTGATTTGAATCGCATTTCTGTAGAAAAAGCAATATCTTTTTAAAAAGTTAATAATACACACCTGTCTTTAGTGTGCGACTGTACAACACAAACAGATGTAAAATACAACTTTTTCATAAAAAAATGTTTTAATGTGTTTCCCCCACTAAAAATTACATATTTCTTCAGAATAGTTGCCCATGGCATACCAATTTCTTAAGTTTGAAAATTGGAAAATGTTTGTAACCGCAACGATTGGACTGTTGCATAACAGCATCCCCGTATGTCCTAAGTGCGTGTAACTTACAACATCCTTATAAATATTTCACAGTACACTTACCAAACACACAACTATGATATGTTCCATTTTCCTGAGATTCCTTAAGGTGGTTGTATGATCCTCAAGTGAACTGCAAGACACAGCTGGCCTCCCTTAAGATGCAGCCACTCCTGTTCTCGACCCTCTATAGACCATTAATTATATTAATAAGAATTTTTTTTTTTTTCTACGCTATTCCTATTATTATTTATTCAATCCTCATTCATACTTAGTGATGGTAAGCTACTGATGGAGCCACAGCTGTCCTGGGGTAAACTGACAGAGTACATAACTACAGCCCCTCTGACCAACACTGAGATATTCATATGCATTCACACATAAGTGGAGCCACACTAGAGGCAGGGAGGGTGAAGAACACAACAACAGTTGACTGGGGGGGGAGAAGGAATCGTACCGCTAACCCTTCGATCGTTGGCCGACCCGCTCAACCGCTTGAGCGGGTTGTCAGAGCTTGTTTTTGGCTCTGACAACCCATAAACCTGCTGCCCCCAAACAGGTCAAGCCCTGCATGTGTGCATGGGACTTGGGTAAAATCCAAATTTTCCCCTACCCCTTAGGCTTCTCCCTACTCCTACATTTACCCCTCCAAACAAAGAGTTGTGGAAAAATAGTGTCTTTACTCTCACTCAGTGATGTCATCAATAGTAGCTGGTCAGCAACGTTAGCGTGGAGCTGCCAGTGTTCGCAAATACCTAACAACCTAATACCTAACATCCAAGGTTTTCAGCAAAACCGGTAGTTGGCTGTGTGCGGTGGAATTTGTAATCGGGAGGTGGCAGTCGCATTTTAACACACCGCATAGTAGCCGTGGTGGCTTAAAAAAAATTGCTTTAAATTTTACGGCACCTGGTGGTAGTCCGCTAAATGACTGGAGGGTCTTCCAAATTGCCTTATGATCGGCCTATTCAGACTGCCTCCCTCCAGTCACCTCCCTGTCATCTCACTGCCACCATCCAATTGTTACAAATTGTACAGTAGCACGACGAGGTCTGTTGGCATGAGTCAAGGGACCAGGCAACTACCAGACGCCAACCTGGTGATCCGGGCCACCGTGGATCTTAATGGGGGGACGCATTTGTGCGGCGCAAAACTATGAGACCTGTGTATTGGCGAATTGCGGTTGATGTTGTGAAGAACACAAAGAAGACAGAACATTGTGCTTTCTTCTGAGTCATGTAGTTATGTGTAAATTTGTAAATTGACAAGATTATTACGTGTGTTCAAAATCTGAGTTGTAAATGACCAGTGGTGCGGAATAGCAGCTTTTTACATACCCCCATGCTACCGGGCGGTGGGTGGTACTTCATATGGATGTCCGGATACATTTACTTATCGTCTAATCACAGCCGCTGCTGCAGCTGGGAATCTGGCTGCCACCGGCCTGTGGCACCTAACTCTTGCCGGATTTCTTGATAGCATCATTCCTGATGCCTAGCAGCCGCCCGACTACCACCTGTCGTCTACATTTGTGACCACGCCAATGGTATTTAAAAAAATTGGGCAGCGCCATGAAGTCTTGAAGATTCTGCCGATGCCTACCCAACACATGGCGGTAATTGTATTTGTGACCACAGCATAAGCCATAATTTATGTTTACCTAGAGTTGAAGGATGAACTACACAAGATCAAAATGTGCAGTAATTAAATGCTATGACACATAAACAGAATATGTGAAGGTCCAAAAAGAAGTGATGTGTTTTTATCAGTACTCTCAACCTCTTGTGTGGCTAAATTAATTGCACAGAAATACTTTATCTCTAAAACAGCTGTAGCATGAATGGCTAGTAATTAACAACCATATGAAGGGTTGAATATGTGATATTCGCCTTCAGATCTGGTCAAAGTTATAAAGTTTATTAATCTGCAATTTTCAGATTCACCTGTAGGGGCACCACCTCCTGCAAGGAGGAAATTATCACTTTAATTATTAGTTATTATTTCTAATTAATAAAGTAATACTCAAATTTATCAGTCTACTTATCCAAAAGGAAACGTGAGTGTCTTTACCTTTGAAGGGACGTTTTGTGAACCATGGAAATTATGAGACAGAACAACGACTTCTTATACACGTTCATTTATTGCATAAAATTGGATTAACAAGAAGGATTATTGAGTGTGAAAGCACAGCATTGATTATACTTTGCAGAGATGAAAAGAAGAAAGAAAGAACTTTTCTAAACTATTCAAAATGCATACGTGAAGAGATCAATAAAATGAAATTTAAAACAAATTAAAATTATGTGAATGGGCTGAAGGTGTATGACTGCAATGTCTGATGTGTCTGATCTAATGCAAAATTAATGTTTAATAAAATCGAGATAAATGTGCTTCTGGTGATTGAAACAATAATTACTTAGTTGAATTCTAAATCAAAGAAAATGTTTCTCTGACCACAAACAGTAAAACGCTGGAGCAAGTCTTCTCACCATGCGGTCTGGTTCTGGTTCCAAAGAGCACAGGAAGGCCTCTCTTTAGTTTCAGCTTTGAGAGACTGCCCTTCTCCCGAGAAGTCAGCCAGGTGTTGAAGTTAGAATCTGTCCCAAAGGAAGATTCAGGTTGTTGTCCAGGGTTTTTTAGTCTCAAGTGGTCAAGTCACGCTTGGTTCCAAAAATTAGCGACTAAATTAAAAGTTTTCAAAGCTGGCCGGGCTACAAAACTTAATAATTATTTTGTCACTTATAAAAATTAGAAAGAAAAATGAAAAGTTAAAATTGCATAAAACGTAAAAAGGTTGACGGTTCGGTTTGTTTAATCTTAAAGATGGAAAAATCTCACAGAAGTTTTCATCTCGAAGTTATTAAAATCTTACAAGTTAATTCTTTGTTCTGAGCTGTCCTTTGTTCTGAGTTTCCCTCCAAAAATCTTTCTGCTTGAAGCTATCTCCTTGTTTTCTGAGAGGTCTTCCCTCATTCACTTCAGAACTCCATCCCTTGACTGACTTTCAGTTTGAACGTGCGAGGGACAAAGGCCCTGAAACTGACCAATCAGAAACGAGTTGGGCCGGTCTTACGCCCTCATCTAATTAACATACTCCAATAGGCTTGTTAATTCCTAATCTGGGGGTGGGGTCCTAATTATGGGTGTTTGTGGGCGTGTGCGTGTGTATCAGAGAAAAAGCCCTTATAAGCCAACATCTCTTACCAACATTAAAGAAATAAAGAAACATTTAATTCCTTTTTTAATCAACTCGTCTCATAAGTAGAAACCCCTTTTCTGGAAAGAAAACAAAATAATAATAAGCATCCACATTTAAAAGATAATGCAATCACACTGAAATTCCACACAAGATGAAGCGAGAATCAAAGCGAAATGATTTGTTCTTTTTTCTTTTGAAACTCTTCCTGTGGAAAGATTGAACAACTTTAGTTAAATTCACTAAGAAAAAAAAAAACAACGGTTAAGGTAACAAGTTATAAAAACATTCCATGACCAGAACAAAGGAGGATTCTTCTCAACCCACATCTGGTGTGAGTGAAGCTGGGGTTGGCTGCAAGGCTGTAAATTTGATCTGGTGGTTGGTGATCCTCAGACCTGTAAATGTCGATTGTCAACAAATGAGAGCATTTTCTTGTGGCTTCAAAAGAACTTTATTCAATGGAATGCACTTTTCTGGACGTCCTGTAAATCAAAATGGCTGGTTAGGCTCCAGAGTGGCTGGTTGTCATGGTAACCTGGGATTACCAACGTCCTCCTTTGCGGGGGAAGTTAAGTGTTTCGGTCTGTTGCCATCCAGTCTGAGAGGTGTTACGGGAGTGAAGACCAATGCCTGTTGAAAAGGGGGGGGTGATCTTTATGGCCTCAGCAAAATTCCTTTGTTAGTTAAGGTTCTGGGATCCATGGTTTCATGCTACATATCCCCCCTTTTGTTTCGACTTGTTCCTGTGGAATTAGTTGAAACAACAAGATACAGAGAAACATGGGATTCCCCGATGAACCTTCTGGAAGCCGCTGGAACGCCAGAGTAATCCGCTGAAAACAGTGGGGTCAGAGTAATTCAGTGAAAGGGGGTCAAACATCCGAGTAATCCTCACGAGAGCCACTAGGGTGCTGGGCGACTCTTCTGGGAGCGTTGGACGTTCAGCCGGGTCCTCAGGCAGGTGTGGTGTACCTGCAACTTTACTGCTGTGGTCAGAGGCGTGACTCAAATCTTAAAATAAGTCTATATATTCACTTAATCTTAGTTACTAGAGTAGTGTAATAGTCTAGTGTCTAGATCTAAGTGTTCTATAATGAAGAAAACAACATAGAGAGGAAGAGAAAAGAAGAAAGAGAAATACGAGTAGCTGTTCAGGTTAGGCAGGAGTGCCTGCAACCTCACAGAGGATCGCCGAGGTTGAGAAAGGCTGGAGAGAGAGGTTCTGCTCTAATGTTCTTCTCGAGGGCCCCCCCCTTGACCTGTCGCTATCATTGTTATCTCTTTCAGTAAATCTCCGTCGGGTCTCTCGAGCCAATCGGCTGCGGCACCTGTCTATTTGTCTGCTGCTGCTTCTGGAAACCAAGAGCAGCAAATTCACGAAGGTGACTGATCGTTGCTGTGTGGGGGTTCGCAAAAACTCCCAAATGATGGCTGGTTCCAGGATGGAGGTTCTGAAGGAAAAGAAATTTGAAGTTCAAGTCCTCCTCCATTCCTGGTTCATTACGCGTACCAAAGTATGCTCGTAACAATCGGTAATAATATTGCTGGGGAGACTCCTGTCTACCTTGTTTTACCGACATTGCAACCGTTAAACCTGACTGTGTAGGGCAATCAGAGAATTCCCTCTCGATGGCCTGTCGCAAAAAGTACCATTCGCGTCTGGTAAACTCTGGCTGCCTTTCGATGAAACGGATTACCTCACGGCTCGAAGTGCGTTTGATAAGATAAATCTTATCTGGAATGGTGGCCTCTGGATAGTTCCTGAGATAGAACTCAATGTCATCCAGGTATGCTCGAGGATCATTAGAGCCACCAGGGGTTGGTTCGAATCTGGTAAGATTTCGAGAAATTTTGTCTAAATCTCGATCAGAAGGACCATGATGACGAGATTCATCTGCCCTAAAGTCATGGAATCGATTCGCCTGTGTCGACCTTGGAGTCCGTGCAGAAAAGGAGGCAGGTGCAGGTGCTAAAAGAGGTAATCCGCCAGAACTATCCCTTTTAGCCTGTGCACCCCCCTTTTCGTCTTTGAAAGTTGGATGAATCGGCTGACAGGTGTCAGATTCAAAAGATGGCTTGATGTCTGCTGTTGCAGACTTACGTTCCACCATCAAGTGTTCATATTGTTCATCGGAGGCCTCTCGTTTGGTGGTGGTGTAAGCTAGTTGCTCTTGCATTAGCTCAACCTGTCCTTTTTGGTCATCTAACTGTCTGGTTAGATTAGCATTTTCTTGTTGCAATGTAATTATATCGTCTTCAGCTGCATGCAGTCCTATTTGAGAAGCTTCGTAAGCTTCTTTAACCTCCATGAGCTGCAGCTGTTTTGCTACCAGTTCATGCGATAGGCTGGGCCTGGGATTCGCAGTCTTTTATTTCTCTTTTAATTTGATCATTTTCAGTTTTCAGTTCTTCGTTTTGAGTCGTCAGTGCAGTGACCTGACGCTCCAAATCATCTGTTTGTCTTTGAGCAACCTCGCGCTGATGCTGCAAAAGTTTATCTCCTCTGGGTTGAGAAAGTTTCTGCGAGCGCGTGTCGAGTTTCCCTAGCGCATGGTTTAACAAACTATGAGCGGTTTTGAGTCGAGCTGTGAGCAGTATGGCTAGGCTACCAAGTGTTTTGGTCAACTCCTTATCCTTCGGTGGATCATTGGTAATTTCAGCCACTACCTCAGAGAGCTTAGTCTCCAGTTCAGATGCGGTTAAGTTCTGAACTTGATCTTCAAAACCTGGAATGTGATTTTCAGTGATTTCTGTCAAGGCAGCTTCTAGATCATCAAAAAGGTCCCTATGGCTAGAGGCCTCAGAAGAAACTGCGTCAGTCATTTCTAAATCTGTTGCTCAGCTGATGAGGAATGAAGCTGGAGGGTTTAGACAGCTTTGTTTAGCCTCAATTAGCAAGTACCGAAACTTTAGCTTTTAGCTTTCAAATCACTATATCATTAGCTTTTAGCCCCTTAGCATTAGCTTTCATTAGCTGTTAGCCTTAGCTTTAGCCTTTTAGCTTTTAGCATTTACACCTCACTGCCAGTAGGGGAGATGACAAGTGTGATACCTATTTCAAGCCACAAGGGGAGTCAATGAACCACTGACTTAGCAGACCTTCCACCTACTGCTGTCTACCTAGATTGCACAAACTTTCAAGTCTCTGAGTGGATTAAATATAGGTCTCTATATCTATGCTTCCACAGTCAACCTGCTTTGGTTCAATGCAGTCCAAGTACACACACCTCCTCTAGGCCAGTACGTCTATGGATATTAATCCCAACCTGTAACTTGGTTCAACACACAACTTCTGATTATTATTAGAAGAGGGTAACACCTCTGGCTCAGAGGTCCACCTCCTATGACCCTGACTGCGTCACAGCTTTAGCCACACCCCTTGGGTGACCCGGAAGTTCCTCCTTCCTTTCTCCTCAGTTTTACTCAGCGCTCGTCGCGAACACACCTAAAGCAGGCAGTTTTTAGCAGAGGCAGCTAAACGTCCTGAAGACAAAGCAGTTACTCACAGCAAACCCTAAAGCTGGAAAAAACGGAGTGATTGCAACTTTTGGATTTAAGCTAGTTTGGTGTAACAACTTGCTATCTCTAAGGTGTCTTTTGCACTGATAAAGTAGGGACAAAGGGTCTGCAGACCGCGCCTGCGTGTGCTTTGTGCTATCAGCACAAGAAAAAGGGGGTCAGGTCTGCCAACAGACTGACGATTTCTCCTTCAGAGAGCTTATCACACAGCCCAAAACGCGCAGTTATATCCTAAAATCCTTGTTAATTTTAGTAACCCGCTACGGCTGACAAGAGTGCTTTCCTGCACTTTCATAAGACGTTTACGTCTTATAAACGTCCACTCATAGATAAATCTATGGGGTGAGGTCCGGCCGGAATCCTCAGCCGCTGGGACGACGGAAGTCGGGCCTGTGTCCTGGAACACGCAGGTACACAGCCAGAACTTTCCGTGGAAAGAATTACACAAGACAGGAACACGCTGAACTTCTGTAATCTTTCCAAAGGCCTTTCAACTTATTAAAACGCATAAGCATAAATGCGCAAATGCATGCAAATTATCACGGTTCTGCTCCGTGCAGAAAAGTTCTGTTTCACAGAATCATCTGTTACGCTGATCGCACAGCGTCACAGGCTTCCAAAGCCACACAAACAAGTTCTCAGTCTTAAATAAGGGAAAAGTCAACAGCTCAGAGTACTCAGGAATTTCATTCAGAACCGCAGTTACGTTTTAGATGCACAAACCTTTCTAATTAACCTGTTTATCTCAATATTTCCAAGTTCACAAAACGTTTTCAGAGGCCTCGCACGGATGCGCCATAAATTAATCTGTAGCATGAATGGCTAGTAATTAACAACCATATGAAGGGTTGAATATGTGATATTCGCCTTCAGATCTGGTCAAAGTTATAAAGTTTATTAATCTGCAATTTTCAGATTCACCTGTAGGGGCACCACCTCCTGCAAGGAGGAAATTATCACTTTAATTATTAGTTATTATTTCTAATTAATAAAGTAATACTCAAATTTATCAGTCTACTTATCCAAAAGGAAACGTGAGTGTCTTTACCTTTGAAGGGACGTTTTGTGAACCATGGAAATTATGAGACAGAACAACGACTTCTTATACACGTTCATTTATTGCATAAAATTGGATTAACAAGAAGGATTATTGAGTGTGAAAGCACAGCATTGATTATACTTTGCAGAGATGAAAAGAAGAAAGAAAGAACTTTTTCTAAAACTATTCAAAATGCATACGTGAAGAGATCAATAAAATGAAATTTAAAACAAATTAAAATTATGTGAATGGGCTGAAGGTGTATGACTGCAATGTCTGATGTGTCTGATCTAATGCAAAATTAATGTTTTAATAAAATCGAGATAAATGTGCTTCTGGTGATTGAAACAATAATTACTTAGTTGAATTCTAAATCAAAGAAAATGTTTCTCTGACCACAAACAGTAAAACGCTGGAGCAAGTCTTCTCACCATGCGGTCTGGTTCTGGTTCCAAAGAGCACAGGAAGGCCTCTCTTTAGTTTCAGCTTTGAGAGACTGCCCTTCTCCCGAGAAGTCAGCCAGGTGTTGAAGTTAGAATCTGTCCCCAAAGGAAGATTCAGGTTGTTGTCCAGGGTTTTTTAGTCTCAAGTGGTCAAGTCACGCTTGGTTCCAAAAATTAGCGACTAAATTAAAAGTTTTCAAAGCTGGCCGGGCTACAAAAACTTAGTAATTATTTTGTCACTTATAAAAATTAGAAAGAAAAATGAAAAGTTAAAATTGCATAAAACGTAAAAAGGTTGACGGTTCGGTTTGTTTAATCTTAAAGATGGAAAAATCTCACAGAAGTTTTCATCTCGAAGTTATTAAAATCTTACAAGTTAATTCTTTGTTCTGAGCTGTCCTTTGTTCTGAGTTTCCCTCCAAAAATCTTTTCTGCTTGAAGCTATCTCCTTGTTTTCTGAGAGGTCTTCCCTCATTCACTTCAGAACTCCATCCCTTGACTGACTTTCAGTTTGAACGTGCGAGGGACAAAGGCCCTGAAACTGACCAATCAGAAACGAGTTGGGCCGGTCTTACGCCCTCATCTAATTAACATACTCCAATAGGCTTGTTAATTCCTAATCTGGGGGTGGGGTCCTAATTATGGGGGTGTTTGTGGGCGTGCGTGCGTGTGTATCAGAGAAAAAGCCCTTATAAGCCAACATCTCTTACCAACATTAAAGAAATAAAGAAACATTTAATTCCTTTTTAATCAACTCGTCTCATAAGTAGAAACCCCTTTTTCTGGAAAGAAAACAAAATAATAATAAGCATCCACATTTAAAAGATAATGCAATCACAATGAAATTCACACAAGATGAAGCGAGAATCAAAGCGAAATGATTTGTTTCTTTTTTCTTTTGAAACTCTTCCTGTGGAAAGATTGAACAACTTTAGTTAAATTCACTAAGAAAAAAAAAAACAACGGTTAAGGTAACAAGTTATAAAAACATTCCATGACCAGAACAAAGGAGGATTCTTCTCAACCCACATCTGGTGTGAGTGAAGCTGGGGTTGGCTGCAAGGCTGTAAATTTGATCTGGTGGGTTGGTGATCCTCAGACCTGTGAAATGTCGATTGTCACAAATGAGAGCATTTTCTTGTGGCTTCAAAAGAACTTTATTCAATGGAATGCACTTTTCTGGACGTCCTGTAAATCAAAATGGCTGGTTAGGCTCCAGAGTGGCTGGTTGTCATGGTAACCTGGGATTACCAACGTCCTCCTTTGCGGGGGAAGTTAAGTGTTTCGGGTCTGTTGCCATCCAGTCTGAGAGGTGTTACGGGAGTGAAGACCAATGCCTATGCCTGGTGAAAAAGGGGGGGGGGGGGTGATCTTTATGGCCTCAGCAAAATTCCTTTGTTAGTTAAGGTTCTGGGATCCATGGTTTCATGCTACACAGCTTCATCTAAGCTTTAGGGTACCACTTGAGCTGTTAAATGCCACACAACAAAGGGCAAAAATTACCCATCACAAAGCATCAATTTGCTTCCCACACACTGAGAAGAAGGCTTTGGTGTTAAAAAGTCTCAGAAGTTTAATCTTTTCTGATCTTCTCTGATGATTGTCTAATCAGAAATAGCCAATGTTAAAGCATTGAAATTATTAATCTATTTCCTCCTGATAGAAAAGTGACCGTGGTACAGTCAAAGTTAATTTTGGAAAACACAAAACATAACTGGATTCTGTTTTTACGCCTTCTCTGTAAAGCTTTGGTGATTTTTTTAGTCAGGATAAAGCTGCGTGTGCTTGTTTTGGACCAGATACCTAAAGTAAATTCATTTTTTACAATACATTTTTTCAAGAAATCTATGAAATGTTACCTTTCTAAGCCATTTTTGGTTATATCAAGAAAACAATGTGCAAATTACTATATAAAAACCATTAAAAACATCATACCAAACAAACTTCGGCTGCATTTTTGTTGAATTAGTTAGACATGGAAACTTATTGTGAGAAGCTATACAAATGTGATCCCAGATAGGACTAATTAAGAAGAAAATCATGCAGAAGGGAAGCCAGCAGAAGACAAAAAGGGAAAAGAGAGGTTTCCCACCCACCAACCCAGACATCCTCTGCTGGCTCTGCTGATCATTAGCACTCCGACGACCCACTGAATGAGTTATCAGCTGATGTTTGCATTTCTGGAGACCAACTACTTTTAATTGCAACAGTGTAGTCTATGAAAAAAAGTGTTTTAAAAATGGACAAAAAGTAGTTGAACTTTACCTCGCTTTAGCAAGTCACTTTATTATGCAATATAGATCTTGTTTAAATGTGTATTGAAAATTTAATATGTTTATATTTACTTTATATTCACCTTTGTTCAGCTAAAATAGGCTACCCTATGACCTTAAAAGGAATTAAAGACACACTACAATGAAAACAATGATTTTGGTGTTTTTAACAAGTAGCATTTTTGTGCTATCTTATGGGGTCCAGATGACCAAAGCCTTACATTGATGTGTAATCCATCCTATGACAAATAAGGATGAATGTGGACAGATTTTTTAATGTCTTCCAAATCATTGAAAAACAAAAGTTCAGCGCGCTGTCTTGTGGAGTCCAGATGACCTCAATCCCAACATTAGCATACCTAGGATAGCACAAGGGTTATATTAATGGAGGACATGCAAAAAATAATTTAGGATTAAAAATATGTTTACAAGTATTTCTGTATTCAAATCCCGTTGGATCAGGAGCAGATGAAAACCGGAGGCTGGTAAAAGCTAAGGTTTATGATCAAGCACCTGCCATGGACGGGCCAAAGTCTCCTTTCTCTGCAATTCTGAAGCATCAACTTGCAAACAAATAGATCCATCATTGCTTCCATCTGGCTCAAAACTGGGCAGCTGGATAGCTCTGCAATTGTGCGCCGTTTCTTTTGCTAACGTTAGCTTGGGCTTGCGCTATTGGCTAGCCGGAGAGTGCAAGAAAAGACTTGCTGGGAAATTAGCGTGGCTAACTTCTGCATCAGCAGTCCCGCCCAGAATACAGAATCAATTTTCTAATGAGCTCCTGCTGCTCTGCAAAAAATATGTCTTAAAAAACGATATAAGCTTTTGGATTTGGCCAAAAACCCTGTTTAATTTCAATTAAATCATGTTTTAACCATGTTCTTGTGGCATTTTTCTGACATAAGGAAATTACGCTCAAAGTTGCCCTTTTTTATATTAAAATTTTGTCATTTGTAGTAGCATTTTTTCAATAGATTGACTTGTAACATATTATATCCCACAATATGTTTTAACATAAGTCGAATATTGAAAGAGGCATAACATAAAAAATAATACAACCAGACTTCTATTGTATTGTATAAGCTACAAATACACAAAAAAGTATTTTTCATTTTTTGTTGATGTAAATAATTATTAAGTATTTAGTCAACGTCATTCAAGTTCTATAAGTTAATAAATAATCATGTGTTCTGTTAATTTCTTAAAAATTAGAAATTTCGGTTGGAAAATCTGATTTGGAGTGTCTGCCTAATATTATAATGTTAACAAAGATATAAACAATTATGAAATAAAGTTTCTTGGATTTTAAATATATTTATGGTACTGAAAAATACATCCGAGAGAATTATTGATGTTCTATAATCCTTTACAGGGTTCAGACTGATTCTCTATTGTGTTGTTTCTTCCTTCTTTCAACATAGTTCTTTTTGCAAAGCGTTTAAAGAAAATTTGCATTAAGTTTTTTTTAATGGATTGACATGCACCTCAGTTGGGGGATCTAACCAGCAATGGACAATCTTTAAAAAAATAAAGTCAAGGTTGCATAAATGAACAAAGCTGTGCTGTGACGGCTCTACTCTTTATGTGGGTGACCACCGAACCACAAATATAGACTCACTTGAGACAAATTCAATAGATCCCTGGCTAAGAAGTGCTAACAGAGCTAAATGAAGGGTTTTTTTTTTTTTTTTCTTCATGTCCCCCTGGCATAGGTTTGCTGGCTGATCAAATCAGCAGCTGCCTTCACCAAGGACATAACCCCCACCTACTTCTCAGTGATCTTACCGTCTCCACTTTACTGTGCTGCGCAGCATCAGGGACCGCACACCTGCTCACAGCTTAATTAACAGAATTACTTAATGTGTTTTGGTCCTCCAGAAGGAAGAGGAGTTGTGAGGTGAAGTTGTGGGGGTTGATGGACCTTGGAAAGATCTTTCCAGCTATTTTTTAAGTAAAGATAGCGCTCTTAAGTTTGAGATTGATCTGTGATTCATTCTCAGCTGGAATGGCAATCTTTGTTGATTTTTTTCAGTCACTGATATGACTTGTACAAGTACATTGCCAAACCAGATGCTTCTGGATTTGAAGAGAGTTTACAGTTTGAAGGTTTTCAGCATAGTTTTAGATTTTAATAAAATTATTATTTTCTATGTATATTCTTTTGTATTTAAAATGGATCTTGTTATATCACAGAATTACTTAGAAAAATATACTGCAATATGGACATCTAGAAACCAAGACGGATCTAAATTTGCTGACCGGAGAAAACCAACTGACAAACTCTAAGCTAAGTCAACTTCCCTTCTGGGACTTGAAGCCAAACTAGTACATCTGGCAGAACTCGTGGAAGAGATCAGATGGGACAGAGCACGAAATGAACAACTAAATAATCAGCTTGACCACCTGGAGAGAAGAGTGGGGGACGTGGAACAAGCAAGAATGAATACTCATGAGATTTCAACTCAAAACCCGTGCGAGACCTAAAGGTGCATTCATACTTAAAGGCTGGTTTATACTTTCAAGTGATTTGTAATTGCTTTGCGTCGCAGTGGTCGCACGGCCGTCGGAGCAGAATCACTTCAGTCATCATAATGCTACATCTGCTGGTTATGTCACCTGCGACTGAAATGTTATACCTGGAGTGCAATCGCATGGAAATCGCGTCATTTAACTCAAATTTATTTAAGCGATTAGAGTACACGACTGCACAAAAAACTGGTCAAAAATATTTTTTTAACAATAAAAATAATTAATACTAACTGAAGAAGTTAGGAAATGCCAAACTTCACAGAGAGAGAGAGAGAGCGATAGAGAGTGGACAACTACATAGAAAATAGAGCAAATTGCTGGAAAATATGTCTTTTTTCTCATATTTTACAGCACTAGAGAACGCATTTTTTTCCTTTAAATGTAATTTTGTCATCTTTGTTTTCCCTGCTTCTGTTTAGCGGAGGAACTCATTACTTCCTCCTCTAGCTTTCATGTACCTGCGCGCTCGCAAATGCCACAAGTGTCTGAGCGGGATGCTATCCTGATCACGTTAAAAATAAACGCTGAACACAGTCATAATGCTTGAAAAGTCTAAACACTAGTCAGAAGTACATCACAGTTATACCAAAGAGTCGCAATCAAATCTGGCCAACATTGGCAAAAACGAAACAGCGCGAATGTGGATGCAACACAAGCGATTACAAATGTTTGAACCTCTGTTGATTGATTGTACTCCACAAGCATTATTTTTTCTTGATTGCTTGAAATTAACTATTTCTAATCTAATTAACAGAACTTGACGAAATTAATATAATACTTTTTTTGGAGGAGATTTTACCAACATCTTTGAGGGGTTTGCACATTTGCTTCAGCTCTGTCTATTTTCTAGATAAGCCCTCACTTTTTTGGTCCTCAGTACACACAGTTTTAAAAAAAATCGAGTGTCTTTACTTCTTAGCAAGCTGAAGGTGTTTATTTTGTTGTTGCTGTTGTAGCAACTCTAACAAACCCTCCTTGTGTTTTATTTGTGTTGATTAACAATCACGCGGCGAGAAAAGAGTCGACACCCCGCCCGGCTGCCAGCTGAAGTGGCTGTTTGTCCAGCCTGTCATGAAGTGTTACAGTCAGTGTGCCTCAGTCACACTCAGGGTGAAACTTTTGCACACAAAGCAGCGGAAAACAGACTCGACACAAGCAGACTGACAAGTGAACGTCGCTCTGATCTCGCAAATCTAGACAAAAACTGTCTGAATAACATATGTTCTGCATTCATCCATGCTGATGCCGCGGACGCATTTATTTTTAGTGTAAATCACACTCACAGTAATTCCTTCCGCATAGCTAAAAAAGCAACAAACATAAACAAACTCCACACAGGTTGATGCGTTCACGGTGTTTTCATGCTCCAGTGTTCAGCCAGTGTACATCCTGATGGGAGGGTTTGTGTGGTTAACAGATGTGACAATGCCTTTCCCTGCTGTTTATGCAAGCGTGGATCTCCTCCTGTCACTCCAGTCCCACATCATCTGCTGGCCATGACATGTCACGCCGAGATCTCCTCTTCAAAAGCCAGAGCTGTCACCAAACCCAGACATTTTTTTCCTCCCGTTTTCTGCACTCTGTGTCTTGTCAAAAAGAAAGCAAACCTCCTATACTTCCTTCCTTCCTCGCTGCCTGCATCAGTTAATTAGAAAGTGGTAGAAGACAATTCCTTACATCCTCTGCAGCATTTTTTTTTTTTTTTATGAGTGACTTGAATTGGCTTAATGTATTTCGGCGGCATACAATAAGCAGTGAGAACCGAGACCATTGGCTGTGATTTCACATTAGTTCAGCTCGCCGTATCTTCACTTGAACGACAGTATCCAAAAATTAAATTCAGGTAATGTGACGTTCTGAAGTCAGATTCACACTCTCTGGAACAAGGAATAAATGGCTGCTTTGTCCTCCGAAATTAAAGAACTCAACTTCTCCTGCATATTCCACCACACATGGCTGCTTCCATTGTCGCTCCATTGTGGGTTTATGAATACCCTGATTACAGCAATCTTGATGACAGAGGTATCTGCCCTCTGCGTATATTCACACAGAACGGGGGGGGATTTCGCTCCTTTTCCTTCCGTCTCACAAGTTACGAAAAGAAAAGGTGGAGGTCAGAGGTGCTTGTAAGTGACATCTCATCCTCCAGTTTATGGCATTATGAACTATATTATTATAAATAATTGTATTGTACGGTGTATGCAGAAAATTGTAAAGTAAATGTTAAAAACAGCTTCCTCTATGAATGCCTTCTAAATACCGTGAGTGGGAATTGTGTACAAGAGAAAAGTTCAGACAGAATTGTGGGTTTAAATTGGATTATATATTTAAATGTATGTTTGCAGCTTTAAAAAAATCTTTTTGTTTTACCTTGAATATAATAGTTTCATTTCAGTCATTGTCAAATGTACAATGAAATTTAAAAGTGCTCACCGGTCAGTGGATAGTTATAATTTATATAAAAGATTTTAAGAACACATTAAAAAAGTAAAAGAATAAGGTTCAAGGTTCTTTATTTGCCATATATGCAACAACGTATACATTGGAATTCTGACACAAAGTATAAAATAGTGACAAGAGTACAAAAAGAATGATTTTAGAGTCTGAAATATTGCACATTGACCAATTTGAGAAAACATATTGCACATATATTTTTAGTGAGGTAGTTTTTTTTGTTACATTTTCAGTTATTGCTTTTTTGCCATCAGTCTGACTGTAGCAGGGAAGAAGCTGTTGAATAAACGAGTTCTAAGGGCGATGATGCTGTCTGCTCTGCTGTGTCGCAGGCTGTGTACAAGATAAAATATGCAATAAATAGTCATATCACAAAAACACAGTCATAAAATAAGACCAAATAAAGCCAGAATAACATCTATAGCATCTATAATTCTATAATATATGTAACATCCATAATGTTTTGTAACATCTGTTATCAAAATTGGTCTCAAGCGATGGACTGATGAGTCAATAAAAAATAAAAGGTTTCCCATTATATTTTTGAATATGACTAATGTACACAAAACAAAATTATTCAAATTTTCTAAGAGAGTTATTGCTGAGAAAAAATTCTAAATTTGTA
Organism: Oryzias javanicus; assembly: GCA_003999625.1. Classification (NCBI taxonomy): domain Eukaryota; kingdom Metazoa; phylum Chordata; class Actinopteri; order Beloniformes; family Adrianichthyidae; genus Oryzias; species Oryzias javanicus. The sequence continues at coordinate 9,382,456 of CM012440.1, read as the reverse complement.
TTTTTGTAAGATTGCGAAAAGTTTCCAAAAGGGGAAAGTCAGCGACAATGTTCACTTTATTTAAAAAAAACAAAAAGAAAAAACCAAACCTGAAAATAAAGTATTTACTTTATTACTTCATTTACACTTTAATTTATTTATTTATTACTTAATTTAAAAAAGTAATATGAGACAGTAAAAATAAATATGTCAGGACTAAAAAAGGAATAAAAACAAACTTGACAAGATTGAGATACTGGAAATAACTAAATAAGACATTGAGTGGAAAAAAAAGCATTCGGACCAATAAGACATTTAAAACTTGGTGCAAAGCAGAATAACAAGCAACACAAGCTGATACGAATCCTAACAAAGTAAAAATGACTGAAACTAAAAAAAAATTAAAACCAAGAAAACTGAAATAAAGGGTCTTGTGATGGTGCCGTCTAAAGGATAATAACCTTCAATCATTACCATTACAATAATTACTCCTTTTCAAGCATACATTAAACTGTTTATGATGAACGTAACATTTAAAGCATTTATTGTGTCATGAACTCTGTATACAAATGCAAATATGTCTGTTTTGTAATTATAATAAAATAATTTACATGTCACGGATGCATGTGTATGGATTTGTATCTCTTTGAATTTAACAGTTTTAATTTTTCAATGTAATCACAACTAATTATCTTGAGTTTCATGCATGTATAGATGCATATTTCTTCTGTCTTTTTTTGCTTTGGTTGCTTGAAATAAATCAATTCCGATCTACTTCTTCTGGATCAGATGACAAAAACTGGCTTGTTAAAACTTGCAAACACAAAAGTAACATCAGTATTAAATTACAAACATGATCCTTATTTAGACAAAGTTCTAAACTCAGAAGTTGTATTAGTCTGCCTCATCTGTAGATGAGGGCATAAAGGGTGCAAATGTTTCATGCTGGTCGTTTCAAACTGAGCAACAGAAAACAGAAGGCAACCTAGGAAATGGCATGTGGCTGGAAATGAGGGAAGCTCAAATGTTTACCACAGCCCAGCTTTTGAGCTCTCTGGAGAACTGGCCGGGCCCTCCCAAATAAGCTTAGCTACAGCCTACTCATGGAACACCATCTGCACCAAACTATGTCAAAATCGTGATTGGGGGTTTGATTTCCCATCACCCTTTCCAATTACTCCTTTGCCATTTGTGCCAGAGCAAAATTGTACGTTTGCTGGCACAGTAGGTGGTGGTTTCCCTCTCATCAGCTGTTAATTTGGTATGGCTTACCTACGTTACCAACGTGTTTAGAGGTATATGAAACTGAGTCCATCAGATAATCAACTTTAGATCATAGACTGTATGAGGGAGAAATGGACTGAGTAAATCCTCCCTCCTGGTATTCCAAACAAGAAGTACTCGGTGGTCCCAGAAAGGCAAAAATCCCATAGACTTTTATTGAGTAATAAACAGCTTTTCTCAGTCATTCTGTTTGTCAGAATCAACATTCTTACTCTGATACCTTTTGTTAAGTTCTTGCCAATCCTAATCCTTTTTAACCACCCATGGTCATAGACCATATATATATATATATATATATATATATATATATATATATAATTATATATATATATATATATAATATATATATATATTATATAATATATATATTATATATATATATATATAAAATTTTTTTTTTTTTTTTTCAAATGTTGTCCATTTCAACATAGTCCATCTAGTCCATACAAAATCAACAGGACTCTAAGAGCCTTCATAGGAAACTCAATGAAGTTGTGGAAAACAACCCTTGAAACCAATGGCAAGCCAATTGCACAAGTGTCCATCAAATGTGGCATATACCAAGGTGACGCTCTGTCCCCACTGGTGTTCTGCATAGGTCTGAACCCCCTCAGCTAAGTAATCAATAAGATTGGCTATGGATACCAACTCAGAAATGGGGCAACCATCAGTCACCTCCTCTACATGGATGACATCAAGCTATATGCTAAGAGCAAGCGTTACATTGACTCCCTGATCCACACCACCAGGATCTATAGTACTGACTTTGGGATGTCATTTGGCCATGAAAAATGCAGTCGGATGGTGACAAAGAGAGGCAAGGTAGTCCACACAGAAGGGGCCTCACTCCCAGAGAGAACTATAGCACACATTGAGGACAGTTACAAGTACCTTGGAATGCCACAGGCAAATGGCAACCTGGAAGAGGCGACAAGGAAAGCTGCAACATCTCCAACAAGTAAGACAAGTCCTGAGAAGCCAGCTCAATGGTAAGAACAAGCTCAGAGCTCTCATCAAGTAGTAATAAAAAGTCCAATACTTTCGTTTTCCGCTGCAGCTGGACTCCAGTGCAGCCCTCTTGTTCTGCCAACAACTGTTAAGTCATATTTCCCTCGTGCGGAGAAAGATGCTCTACAAGCAGATCCAGGATCTCCACGAGTCGCACGCACTCACTGAGCCTCGGCTGGCGCGCATCCATCACTCGTGCCCGAGGGAGAAACTCACGCAGGCAGAAGTAGACAGTCTCTCACGTGTGAGGACTTTAAACAGAACAGAGATTAAACACGTGTGCACAGGAGCAGAGAGCGCTCGCGGGGGCCGGAATTGTCCGTGAGGAATGTTTGCGTGGAGATGTTTTATTTCTGTGTGGAGTTTTGACAAATAAGAAAATGCCATAATTTACGCAGATCAGCAGAGCTGCACACATGGAGACATGGCAGAGAGGATTTGATTGATAAGGTCTCCAGCCAATCAGGACACAGAACAGGCTATGCTGTTTAGCAGCATAATTGCTCTGAAAGAATCAGCGAGACGCGAAAGGTGAACTACATGTAGAAAGAAAACACAACATTCTATGTGTCACGTTCTGTGTGGGTCTTGATCTGTGAGGCCAGATTGGGAAAAAAAAAGATGCCTTTCAGATATTGTTCAGCGGGCCGGACTAAACTTGGGGGCGGGCCGATCTGGCCCGCGGGCCATAGTTTGTCCATGTCTGGTCTATAACCATGGGTGCCCGTGGTGCATCCGGTAGGGTGGTCGCCTACGAATCATAAGATTGTTGGTTTCGATTCCAAGTGTCCTTGGGCAAAACACTGAACCCCACATTGCCTCTGGTGGAAGGTTGGTGCCAGTGTTCAGCAACAGAGCCACCAGTGTGTGAGTGACTGTAAATCGCCTTGGGCCCTCAAGGAAGGTAGAAAAGTGCTATTCACCATTACCAAAACAATCTTCCTTCTAAAATCCGTTGAGGATTGTTGTAAGAGTAGAGTATTTAGTAAACTAGATCTCTTTATTTAACACAAAGTATTTTTGTTTTAATATTGAACCTCCATGGAAAAAAGGTTAAAACTCAAACTTACAGTACTTGATATTTTTCCAGATACATAGACCATCGGTGTTTATTTATCCCTGATAACACAAAAATTATATGCAGAGAAAAAAAGTATCTGTAATTTTGTGAAGGGCGCACACGATCCATCCTAGTTTGCTGAGCCTACAGAGACACTGGGAGCCTGTCTGGTAATAAAGCAGAAGCATTGTGCCTGTATTGGAATAGTGCATAATGAGCACACTGTTTGCATGGCATATCAATGCCCCACATATCACACACACAGAAAATAGAGTGTCACATACCATTTTCAGGCACAGATGAACAATTGTGTTCTCACTGAGGTTTTTCCTTTTTGTTGGCAAACTGCTTTTGTTGCACATGTCACCTTCATTAGGCCGCATTGCTTTGGTTTTCCACTTGTATTAGCATCTACAGAGCAGATCATCACCTGAACCTCGTATTATCATTATCGTCTGAGGAATCACTTTGAACAAAGACCGAGGGTCACGGCATGTGAGCGTTTGTAATTCCTTTGTGTCTTATTGCAAAGGAGGGAAAAGCTCACTGACTGCACATTGTAACATACCAAATGTGTTCTCTCTGGAGGTTGCCATTGCAAATCATCCACCTCTATAACCCTACTGCTCCTACCACTTGTGTCCTTCTTCACTACATGCAGCTCTGTTCGTCATGTTTGACTTTGCTAGCTGTTCCTTTTCATAAGTTGCCACAGCAAATCATCTACCTCCCTCTAATCTAATTCTCTGCCTCTCTTCACTCACACTAACTACTCTCATGCCCTCCTTAATCACATCCATGAACCTCCTCTTTGGTCGTTTCCAAGGTCTCTTTTCCTGGTAGCATCCTTCTACCAACACCTTCACTGTCCCTCTTTTCAACATGTGCAAACCATCTCAATATGCTTCCCTGCATTAACCTTCAAAACATTTAATATGAATTGTTCCTCTGATGGATCCAATCATGATCCTATAAATCCTCATCACTCCCAAAATGCATCTCAACATCTTCAGCTCTTTCTTAGAGTCACCGTCTCTATAAAGCCTTAGTCACAAATATCTGTAAGGTGGATAGGGACAGTCTGCGGGTGAAAAATGGGAAAATCTGTGTGAAATACATAGGCGGCCCATAGGAACTTTCAGATCGTAGACAACCCAGTAGGTCTGGAAGGTAAAAATCTTCATGTATACTTTGATACGACTGGCGTGCTGCAGGATATAACAAGCAAGGGTAAGTACATGGGAAGTATGTTAGATGCAGGTGTGTCTTATGGATTTTTCCTCATTTTGATCCCCTGAATTCTTCGCATTGAACAGGAAATTCATTAGTTAAAGGGATAGGTCTCGCTCTTGGTGCGCCAATTGTATGCAGCTGTTAAAAAAGAGGAAAATATACAATCGGTGTGTAATTTTTGTGGGTGTTCTACTGGTTTCTCACAGGCACTTGCGCATCACATGTCCATAAAGACAATGTCAGTAAAGAGCCAGTACTCGCACATTACTAATGGCTAGAATGTGGCATAAGGTGTTATGGTCCTTTATCTCCTGTTTACGACAATTACTTAAAATATAGAAATCACAATGACAATGACCTGTTACTAGGTCAGCTTTTGTGCACTCATCCAAATATTTAAAACATGGAGCCAAAACAAAATCTCCAAACTCAAATGTCATTATCATTAACTCTTACAAATGAAGAGCCAATGAAATTACACAAAAAAGCCCAACAAACAAATAGGCAAATCAAAAGTTATTTTCATTAGTCAAGGCTACCAAAACTGTCATAAACACAATTAATCCTGGACAAAGGGAAATAGATCCCGAACGAGCCCCAAATTTACGTTACATCCCTGTCTAGAGCCTTGTAAAGGATGAAACATAAAGGTAGAAAAGAAAACAAATTGAATATATCAAAACTCTCATAAACAAACCAAGGACTAAATAAAAAAACAATCTGGGAATGTATTTACAAAATAACCAAAATACAAGGACCAAAGCCTCAAACAAAGGCCAAACAAAATGAATGCTCTGCTGCTTCCAACTGGGGGTGGGGGAGCTCCAGCAAATGATGTGGCGGTATTTTAATACTGATGCTGGAGGTCCTCATCCAATCAGGAGCGCTGAACAATTTGGGCACTAATCTACAAACAGGGAATGAAAAATCAGAAAAAAACTCCTCCTTCAGCAGGAAACAAATGAAAACGGAAAAACGTTCCAAAAGTAAGAATAAAACAAAACATAAGGCTTCAGCCGCAACATCAGCACAATAGTAAAGTCATATCCACAGGATTGTGAATGTGACTAAGGGTTTAACCAACAACATGGCTGCCCTCACCACCTTTCCTTTCACTTTTGCTGACACTCTTTAATCACACATCACACTTGAGACCTTCATCCACTCGTTTCAACACAATTCTTCACCTATTCCCACACCATTCTTTTTTTTTTTACTTTCTTTCTACTCTGTACCACTTAATCAACTCTTTTGGAACGCTGTCAAGGTGGGTGGACTAAACTCAATTTGCTTGATCTATTTCTTCCTTCATTTTCTTTGTTCAACTTTCTATAGGTGACCTCAGAAAGTATTTGTTCAGCGCATACCCTATGTGTCCATGGTTATTCAGTACATATCTTTATTGCTCCTGTAACTATTTCCAATTCCTTTGAATGCCATCACAAGGGGGAACAATCCAGCACTTTTGTGTGCCTGTCCCGAGTCTGGGTAAGTGCAGGAGGTTGTGTCAATAGGGGCCAAAGCCAAATTAAATTTACAAAGTTTGGCAGCGAGTCTAGAAATAGAAGGTGAGTTCTGATGAATCGCTCAAATGAATAACGATGAAGATGCAGGAGGCCAAACAACAACATGGCTCTATTTTAGTATAAATATATAAGAGTTTATCCTCTTTTGGTGTAAAAACCATTTTAAATGCATGAATGAGGGTTTCTCTTAAAAAACGTTTTTGATCCAGGCAGTTGTGTTGGATGATGGAGCTGAATGTCACACTGTCCCCACCATTTGTGTGTGAATGGCCGTTGTTCCAAACATCATCTTTTGTACTCTCTCACACACAAGCCACAGCCAAACTAATGATTATGGAAAGCTATGAATCAAGCTGTCAGTCAGCAGCTTTTTACCAGGTGCCACAGGTCAGCCCATCCTCTGGTTGAAATCCAGCAGAGGAGAGCTGCTGAGGTGCCGCTAACTGCTTATTATGTCAAGCAACTATGAAAAAGCTGAGGTGAGGCCACGAGGTCACCATTTATTTTAAACACTTGCCCTGAAATCATTAACAGGCCCTTGACTCTACAGGCAGAAAAATAGCAAACCACAAGTAAACAGAGTGCATTTAATAGCGAGAGCAACAACAAGCTCAAAGGTAATTGCGCACTTATCAGAGGGTTCATTATGGCTCTGTAAAACTCAAATCTGTCTCAGTATTGGCTCTTGTTTTGTGTGTAATTTTCTTTTTATAGGAAGCTTGTTATTTCTGAGAAGTCCCTTGTAAATGCTCCCATCAGACCTAAATAACCTGTAAACATCTACGGTTAATGTCATGTCACACTCAGCCTCCAAATTTGCCGGAAAACGGTTCATTATTTTTCTCTGCTTCAGCCTGACACGTCGCCCTCTGTAATGAAGAAAAAACACACAACGCCATCCTGGAATTTCTTGCCTCATCAGTCAGGTGAATTTGTTAGCACTACGATGATGATGATAGAATTTACACTTATCTGTACACCTTTGTGGAATTAGTTATGCATATTACACCAGGCATCAGTCAATTAGGCCAACCACCTCCCTTTAAAAGATCATTGTTTCAGACAAAATACTAAACGTTTACATTTCTATAAGGAGAATAGAGAAGTGACTCACTATAAACAACCCCAAAGAGGTATTTTGATTCATTCACGTATTTTTGAGTAATCCTCTGAAAATTTCCGCTCTCCCTTACCCACAAAAACGAGTGGGTTCTCACGTGCTGATGTCACAGATTGAGGACATCCCCTTTCAGGAAGAGTCTGCTCTGACAGCACCGCCCCAAATCTAACACCAACACCCTGCTTCTCCCTGAACAAAGTGGTGATCGGCAAAAAAATCCTTTTTTTTTATATTCACAATTACATATATCTTCCAATTGTGTCCTGACATTAATAAATTCCAGCTCAAACAGGTGTTGCTTTAGACGCAGGGATACTTTAAGACATCCCCCTACCCAGTGTAGCAATGGCCGGGGCTACTGAAGGCAGATACATGGTATGTGCCTCCATCTTTGAAGAAGTTTAGATTGTTTTCATGGGAGAAATGTAGACACTGCTGCCGAAAGGATGACGTCATGAAATGGGCGGCACACACAGAAGCAGGCGGAGCCTCAGGAATCAAGTCATTTTACTTCCAGGTAGGAAAAAGCTAATTAAAAAAAACTAATATTTCATAAATAACATGTTTTTAGTGGTCTTATGAGCATACATATGGGTATAGTTTACTGTGAAAGGCTTAAAAAAAATCAAGCTATGGCCCTTTTAAGGTGTATATAAACTCCGCTTGTGGCTCGTACTTGAATCCACCATACTCGACTTCATGAACATACATTTAGTCCATGGTATACAGCAGGGAGATGATTCTTTTTTTATTATTTTTACTGTTTACTAGCACTCGTCTACTGTACTGTGGGTGGAGGCTTGTTGCTCAAAGTCAAAGCGGTGCAAATCCTGCAAATCTTGCTCCATTCTTTTTCTATCATAGCTATATTCTAATATATGAAAGAATGTTGTCATGTAAATCCAGCAGGAAGAAAAAAGCAATTAATAATTTCTCCTCTGTGATCATGTTTACGATATTATAAAAAGAAGGCTACTCACACATCCCTACCAAATTTCAGTCCCTGGTTAAAGTTCAGCGCTGTCGTGATTTAGCATCCAGAAGTTCAACCAGTTAAACTTCCAGCGCACCTTCAATGAATTTGTATGTGCAGCCCTCGACCAGACTTAAAATCTTGCGTGATGACACGTAAATGCTAAAGAAAGCCGGAAATTTAGGTTGACATGCGTTTACATAGACTCATCATTGGAAGTGGCTTCTTAAACACAAGTCAATGCAAGCGGTGTGAATGTAGCTTTAGTCAAATGCACCTGTTTGGGGGTTGACAGAGGGTCGTAGACAGAGAAGTTTCCTATACGGCCGTCTTAAAGGACATCTTGAAAATGGAACGTGCCATTGTGGTTCACGTGGTAAGTGTATGCATTGTAATATTATTAAGGAGAGATCTTAGCAATGTGAACTGATTTGTTTATTATACAGCATGAATCAGTTCATAGTCTTTTGGGGGTTAGACTCTGGGCAGATGACGACTTTATCCTGGTGGGAGAAGCTCAGACCATAGATGATAGATTAACCTCAGAGCCCAGACGCTGGTCGTGGTAGAGGCCAGTCTGTGACACTGAACGGTCCAGGTGGAGGTCCAGTAAAACCGTCTGGAATTTAGAGCGATAAACATCCATGAATGTAAAAGCAGAAATGAGTTTGGGATTGGCTGAGGAAAAAAGGAGGGAAAATTAACTATTGGTTTAAAGTGAAGGCGAGTAGAGTGACGCAAGAACCCAGCCTACCTGGAAGTGATAATAATAAGTCACACACACTTATGATATATGAGTGAGGCTGTCTTTCATTCCAACCTGTTGCCTGTAACATACCTGTAGAAAAACCTGTGCAAGATTTTTGCTCTACAGGCTTGTCTACTAATATTTTGTGTGATCCACCTATGTGTCCCGTACAGCTTTGCTCATTTTTTTACAAGTGGACAGCCCATTTTCCCCAGTAAGAGCAGTTGTGACAAAAGCATAAGGAGTTAAAACACAAGGAGAAATTATTAGAACTTGAACGAATGAATTTGTGGGTCACCTTCATGCTGCAGACTATATGTGCAGCAGAACTATTGCTTTTTGCACATTTTAATTTTAGTTTGTACCCATCTGGGCACCTAATTTAACAATTCCCAAAGATGTTACTGAAAGAAAAGAAAATAGTTTACAACACTTTAAAAACTTTGTGAAAGAAAAAGAAGAAACAAAAATTTTGAATGCAAATATTGCAACTATTATAATGAAAATAAAGCCGCATGCTTGGTGTTTTGATTGTCTGAAGATATAAAATAATTTGGAAAAAAAAGGGTAAAAAAAATGTTGCAAATATGTCAGAAAAGTGCAAAACCCTTTGGAGGAAGTGACAAAATAGAGCTACAGACACACTTGGAGACAAAGTAATGACCTAAAGATTATTTTAATTATAAGTTAAATTTAATTGCCAATTTTAGCCGTTTTTGTCATTTGATTAGAAGACACTGTGATAATGACAGCTGAGTAATTCTGCTGTTATTGCTTCCTCTGTTTCAGAGACGCATGTTGGTTTGTCTACAGTGAGTTTAGCAAAAATCACACAAAAAAATTAAAGTTTTTCCCTTATACGACTTGAAATAATACAAAAAACACATCCCCTTGTGTTAGATATTCCTTTTCTGGCACACTCTAATGCTAACTTTGCACTTGTAATGACTTCATACACCGTCATACACTTTAAATTTGATCATTCTGGGAGACCTTTTGTTCCACATTTACATCCTCAGGAAGCATTTGTGAGGACAGGCAATTTATCATATAAGAAATAGTGATAATCAGATTAATTCTCCTGATCGTGACCCGTGCAACCCGAATGTAGATCACCGTGTAAACATAATCTTTGTGGGTTTTGAAGGATGCGAGCCTGAATCGGGGCGCCGCGCACACTTCAGGGTCTAATGAAATAATAACTTTACCTGCACAGTCCGTCACCTCTGCTTTTCATGCTGTTGCCCCACTAACAACGGCTCTCCTGCCTGCAATGCAACGTTAGCCATCAATTATGCAGCAGTTAGTAAATATCCAGGCTTTGGCACATACTAGCAAATTACAAATTTTCCACAGCTTAATGATTTTAGAGGATTGAGAAGCCAATACAAATAGGCTTTCAAATTGAGAAAAGGATATAGGCTAATTGAGTTGACCTTAAAACGTTCACAAATAAAAGCAAAACGTGTGGCAGCAGCTTTTTTTTTTTTTTTTTTTTTGGTTAATGAGTTATTTTGCTAAATATGTGGCTTTCCTTCTCACTTTTTCATTAAAACCGCAGAGAAAAAAAACTTTTCAGTCTACAAATGACAAAATATTTGTAGGTCTGTTTTTTTCTTTTTTATTACATTGCTGTTCTACCAACTAGAAAATATCTACTTGAACAATTTCTGTATGCAAATGCTCATTTGTACAACACAGATTTCAAGTAGGGTTTGTGTTATAGGATTTGACAGCAGGCCTAAAATGCAGAGCCATTACGCCGTGGAGGGCTGCTCATCTACACAAAAAGCAGGTGAGTGCACACATGCTGTCTCACAATGTCTCCGCATTACCTCAGCTATTTATGCATTGAATGTCAGCTAAGGCTGTGTGTGCAGCATGTGGTGAATTGCTAAGAGCACTTTTTTTTTTCTGGAATTAATCATTTATATTGGTAAGCTTTTAAAGCAGATAGTCGTTTATCCCCTGTTCAAGGAGACACACGGGGCTTAAAACACTCATCAATGGTGCTTTTTTTAAAAAAAAAAAGAGATCATAGTACACCGTCAGGCGTGGATGGGATGTGCACTAAAGGCAGAATTGTCACTGCTATAAAGAGATGAGCACATATGCAGAATAATGGAGATTGGACTTGAGCTTTTTCCTCTCCAGAAGCTGCCACTGCAAATTATCACCTGTCACATCTTTGATATTTCTGCAAAAGGCTCTTGATGCGCGAGTGATCCTTACATCCTCCTATGTTAGAGCCTCGTAATTCTCTGCCGTATCTGCTGATCTTAAGAAGACAGTTGGCTCAGATCACAACCAGGATAAGTAGTTTTGCAATTCACCATACCTAATCATTAACAGGCAAGAAGTGCATGACAGATTAAAACTGTACAGACATCAATATGTTGCAGCCTCAGATCATAATCATATCCATGTCTTATGAAAGCAACAGAAAATTTCACTTTTTTATTGTTATTTCCTGTGCTGTGAGAACACACCTTCAATTCAGGAACCCAATAATGAGAAACACCTGTAATTACTTGGAAATGTCAAGTTGTGTGACTAAATAAGCAAACGTACGTGTTGTAGACAGTGGAGAGTAACAGCTGCTGTGAAAGCTCACGTCTGGAGGTAAATTGCACGGTGAGTCATTTGGTATTGCTGCCCGCTTCTTTAATCATCTTGTTTTTCTGTTGAAGTTTTTCCTGGGGGAGTGCGCCGCGATGGCGATGCAGATGACAGAGTCGGAGGACACGCTTGCTCCCACGTGGGATTCTTTTTTTTTTTTCGTGCGTCTCTGTGATGCTAACAGGCAACCTTTTGGCTCCGCCTGATTCCATGGGAGCAAAAGCTGCCCAGAAAATGTCAGTTAGAATGCAGACAAAAGCTTTCGTCTTTTTAACAATGAGACACACGCACCTGTGATCGTGCGGGGTCTCCGTGTTCAAACACTGAACTCCTTGAAGGAAAGGAAGTCTTAATGTACCTCATACAGCCACTTTTAGCAAATAAGTGATTCAATGCTGCCCCTAAACTGTCAATGACATAAACCGGCCAGGACAAAGAAAGTTACTTCTAATGTAAGTTAGACCAAGTTACCAAAGCGTCCAGGTTTCTGCAACACAGGGACCCCATATATTATTCTGCATCCAGTGTTGGGTAAATTAGAGAATGCTTTATATATTTTATTTTGTTACTGGATGAAATGGTGATAATTACTTAATCATTCTCTATTTTAAAAAGTAGTCTCACAAGAAGTATTGAACTTTTTGACTTATGGGCCACAAAGAGCTCTAAAATTTGACAGAAGGGTCAGACCAGGAGAAGATGTGTGAGGTGTTTTGGTAATCCACCTGATTAGAGAAAGAATTAAGATCAAATCTGGATAAAAACATGATTTATTTTTTTATGAATAACAAACATACATCTAATAAAACAGAATATTTTGGGGGTAATATTTTAAAACTGTGACTTTGGCTCTCATTTAAGGTTCCAATTGCACCAATAATTTGATGATCTCAGGCACAAACGGAAACTTAGAGAAATGCTGCATTCATGCGGTGTCGGAATGACGGGAAAAATGACTGTTTAACTCAGAAAACACACACAAAAAAAAAAATCTTCAAACACCGCATAAATGCAGAATCGCTTCCTGCGCCCAAACTAGGGGTCAGCAACCTGCGGCTCTGGAGCCACATGTGGCTCTTTTACCCCATCCATTGTTACTCTTTTATTTAAGTGGAAAACAAAAGTTTTTTATTTAATCACTGCTGACATTACACTTTTGCTGCATTGAGATGATCTTATGTGATAGGGTGTCTTATTTTGAAAGGAACTTCTGTCAAAAGTTTAAAAAAGGCTGATTTCTTTAAATGTGTTTTATTCATACAGAATGACAAAAGTTTATTTATGTTTATCATAATAGTAACAATAGCATAAATAAAAATCAGTTTCTTGTCTTTTTTAAAGAGTACAGGAAGACTTTGTTGCCTCTGTAGTCAGTGAGAAATCTACCAGATTGGCTCTTTCAGAGTTGAAGGTTGCAGACCTCTGACCTAAACAAAGGTGAATGTAGTTATAGTGCGCAACAGGAAAAATAATATAGGGAAACTAAAGCAAGTAAGGATTATTATAATTTATTTCTGGACTAAAACTACACTTGTTTGTCCACAGAATAAAAACACAAAAGCTACACAAGGGTAAATATATATATTTTTTGCACCAGATCATTAATTTCACCAGATTAACATAAGAAAATATGCGATGCATAGATATAGAACAACCTGCATAGACAGGTTACTCATTGACAGTAGGGTGGTTGAAAGCAGTTTATCTCCAGGACATAACTTGCACTAAGCAGAAATGTTTCTACCTTTGTTTTCAACAAATAAATAATTTGAATCTTTTCAGTTGCCAACTGCACCAACCAATTTGTCCACGTCCATATTTACGCTCTCTTCATCTTACTTTCACACATGTATGGATAACTTTTTTTTATTTGTATTTGTTTTGTTTTATTTAACCAAGAGACATGTCAGACCAAACTGTTTACACAAATTAGTTTTATTAGTCCACCTTGGGTTTTACTGCATCGAATTGTGAGTCATAAAATGAGGGATTCTGTAGTCGAGTAATTGTAATTTAATCACCAAAATTTGACTTGTAATTTATTACATTACTTCGTTGACAAAGTCATTTATTAAAGCAATTTTTAGCTTTGCAATGCGGCCTGCATCATCAAAACTATGAATTGATTCCACTTCAGTCAAGTGATGCACAGAGGACATTCAGGCCAGGCCTGCTCGGATTACTTCAACTCAAGACGTAAAACAAAAGCCAGACTCCACAGTTTGTTTTTAATTGGTTTTCTGTCCATAAGTGGAACAAATCTTCTCAATTTGCAGAATCACAGACGTGTAGGTGAGATTTATAAGCAGATAAAAAGAGTGAGACGTATTAAGATTTCGATCTTGGCCATGCTACAGACAGACGGTTCATGGGGCTGTCAGGATGACCCAGATGCAGGACCAAACTACAACCCAAAATGAGGAACTAAAAGTTTTTAAGTATAAAAAGCAGCACTCGAGGTGACGGAAATAAACAACATAACAGAACTCAATACCAGCATACCAAACAGAGCAAACCGTGCAAGACCAAGGAACCAAACATGAGGTTCAGTCTAACACTGAGTGCAGAAACAGAAATACTTAAATACAGCTGACAAAAATGAACCTAAAGTGCTGGCAGCTGTGTGCCAATCCACGGAGAGCCCTACCAGAGAGAGGGCGGAGCCCTTCAGGAGAAGCCACAGGCAACCTGCACAGAAAGAAGACATAAAAATGAGGAAAAACAAAACAGAACTGACAGACTGTCACAGATTAAACTAAATGCACCCAGTTTTTTTGGACAGACAGGATGGCATAGCATGAGTTTGATGCAAGTATAATTTCATAAAGATAAGGCAGGGTCAGGCAGGAGGACAGAGCTCAATTATGAACACAGGGCCAGCTCTGGGCATAGGCGGCCGCCTCGTGGGCTCAAAATTACAATGATGTTTATGGTATTTTTTTTTTTGGTTAAACAGTTTAATGCTCCACTCATTTCATGTTAAAATAATAATAATTTAAAAAATGTAAATAAAATAAAAAAAAAGTCTGGTGTTGTCAGTAACTGCAGTGCAGCGCCCTTCCTTTTCAGTCGCTGCTGAATCTTTGTACAGAAACATATAAACTGCATTCACTGCTGCCTGAACAAGAATGACTCATTGACAGCCTAAAAAACACATTTTGAGCATCCTAATAAATCCAAGAGGTCACAAATGACCTTGAACGGCTGTAAAAATTGAGTACAGGCACAAGTGAAACCATGAAACTTACCTGTAAAGTAATGCTACTTTTACTACCACTTTTAGCTCTCAAATTGCCATAAAAAGTGACAAATGAAAAAAAGAATTGAAACAATAAATTCTTTGTAGCTCAGAGGCAAATCCCTGCAGAGGTAGAAAGAGAAATGCTCCTCTTAAAAACAAGGAGCAAAGGCGGCAGCAGTGCAGGAACGGTGCACGGGCTACAGCTGGACGAGCAGTCATCCCCGTTTCATCTGCAGCTAATGAGCACAGTCTGCAGCCTGGGTCAGCTTTGTGTGCAGATGATCATAAGGGGGATGTTCAGATGATGTGTGATGTGTTGACTGCTTTTTCAAACAGCCTAAAGTGGTTCATGAGCCAACTATCACCTCCATGCTGCACATCAGAATGCTTTCTAACGGTCTCTTTTCTTAAAAGTCTCATTACTGGGACTTTCCAAAACCTCCTCAGAATTTTGAATGCACCTGCAGCTATTTGTTACCCTCGCTATACAGAAGAGCATCATTTACATGGAGGTAATGGAAACTTTTAATATTAAATAGGCAAACTCTGAAAACAGATCTCCAGTGAAGCTCATCAATTCTGCATTTCCTATCTAAAGTTTTAAATTCCATTAAAAAAATGTTTTAAAAATGGTTGCAATGTTTGCTAACTAAAAGCCATTAAACAAAAGTGAAATACTATTGTGCTGAAAAATATTTAAAGTAGGGTTGTGAAAGTTGACACGTTAACGCGACTAATAAACCATAATTAATGCGTCAATATGTATTAACGCCCTCAGGCGTCCTGCCGTGCAGCTGGGAGATCAGCGCAATAAAATTCTGTCTAAAATTAACTTTTTTTTACATCCAGGGATTGAGATTTTTTTAAATTAAAGAAATAATATGGCATTTATTTGTAGTTTTTGGACAAAAGCAATCTTTTATTTTAATAAATGAGGTGGAGAATAAACGTCAATCTGACGGCTGGAGCGAAACCGAGCGGTCTGCTATGAATTCTAACAAGAAAACCGACCATTATTTTATTTTGGGATGGAGATCTACATGAATTTTCTTCAGCGATGAGCATCGCTGTTGTCTAAAAACTGCAGAAACTCCGTGGTTCACTGAGAAAGTCCCGCCCACATACGTCAGTGTTCAGAGTGAACAGACACGCCTCCACCTGTGTAGCTTCCAGTCGAGTCGACCTCAAATCCAGCTGGATTGAACTTCTCCCAAAACATTTTATTTTATTATTTTTGATAAAATATTTATGAGAAAAAAAGAACCGAATTCCAGGAAAGATGTAAAATTGTTAGCAGTGAGAAATTCTTATTTTTTGGGCTGCATGATGTGATTTTAGCCTTTTTTTTGGTATTTTCATTTAAAAACATGTTGAATAGTTTGTTGACAAATTTTATTCTTGTTTTTTATAAAATTACACCTGAAACTTTCATCATGTGTCGTAAAAACAGTTTGTTAAACCGTTTAAGGGTTTCTACAGCAAAATCAATCCCATTTTTCCAGAAGGAATTTTCTGTTTTTGCATGATTTTGTGTCTAATGTGTGAATACAACATGGAAAAATGACAAAATAAACATAGTGTCACATAAGAGAGGTTCTGCTGATTAAAATCATACCAAATAAGCAAGCAGGTAGTCTTTCAAATTGAAAATACAGAGGTAAATTCAAAAGTAGACAAAAACTGAGTTAAAAATTAAAAAAATTAAAAGGGTTACAATTTTTTCTATAAAATAAAGTTAAAACTATGTTTATTCATATAATTATAAACATGTATTTTAGCTACTAAAAAGTATATTTTTGTTTGTTTTGGTTCAAACAATAAAAAGATAGGAAGAGAAATAAATGTAACCATACTAACCTATTATTTTCAAACAGTTACCTTTCACATTTTAGTCGTTCAGAGTTTAAAAAAGCAAAACCTTATAATTTATCATTTTTATAATATTTTTACTCAGAATTACTTGAAGGATGTTGCTGATCAATTTTTATGTCAGCCATTAGAAGAATCTATATTTCTGATTACATGCAAGTGTTTATAATATAAATACTCACAATGGAACTTTCTGTTTTCAAAGCTTGTCTTTCTGAAATATATATTTTTTTACATGTCGCTATGTTTCCATTTAAGTCTTTATGAAAATAATTCAGGCATAGTGAGTTTGCAAAGGACCAAATGAGTTTCAAGGTTTGTTTCCTCAAAAAAAAAAAAAAAAAAAAGTTTTCTATTACGCTTTTTTTTTCCCAACAAAGAAATTTTTTCTTGTAACAAACAAAGGAAATTATTTAGTAGGACTTGCTAAGTGTGCGTTAAAGTTTGAATCCGCTCTATATACATTCACAATTAAAAAGCGGTATGGGGTCCACATAGAAATACTTTATAATCACCAGTTTTGTGCAGAAAAAAAAACATGCATTTACTTTTAGTCTGCATGCAATTGTTTTCTAATGGGGTCTTGCAGAGTCATTTCTGTGGACATTAAGGTGAATTCTAACTCAAGAATCAGAAAAAGAAAATGTTGGAAAAGAAAAATACAACTTGCTCGCATTGCTTTAAAAAAAGTGTTTCCTCTGTTTTCTACCACCATTTTGAGCTAAATCTGGAACCCCCAAAAACCTATTTGTCTTTTTATTCAACATTCCAGCACTGACTCTTTAGAAAAGCCCCAAAAATCTAGAAAAAAAGAATTACTTCATTCGTTCCATGACGAACTAAAATACATAGCTTCAGATGTAGGATGTCAGTAGACGGTAACATTTATATCAATGTGTGACCTTTGCTTTCTTTCAATGAGGCCTGTAAAGGTTAAGATGATCTGCAGGTGATTGTGGGACAAAGCAGCAACATCTATTCAAGTTATTTTTCTAAAGTATATGAACAAAAAAAATAGTAAAACTGGAAATTTGAAAATCGGGGTGTTTTTATGTTCCTAATTGAGTCACCTTAATTAAGAAAGTTACAGTCTCTTCTCATGATATGGAATGATACTTCATGAAATTACCTTTTAAAGCTCAGACATGCAGAGTTTGTTGGACAGAGTTTGACGAGGTTACTAATAATTCACTGTTATTTGTTTAGGTCCATTACAAACTGCTGTTATATTAATTACAAAAGCTCACAAAATCATATCTATCACATCTTTTAAATGATCTTTTAAATTATGTTGAAATTAGAAAAAGTCATTCTAATATGTATATATATATAAATGTATATATATTGAGTGGGGGTAAATTAAGGGTGAGGACATAGATAATGTATTTCTGAATGTTCTAGAGGCTGCTAGGACCACTCGTATACAGGGAAACCTATTTTGTTTCAGATAAAAGCAATTGACAAGTTTGTTCAGAGTGAAGATTCTTCTAGCTTTAACACACACACGCATACCGACATACACACACACTAATACATTGGAGTTTCAAGGTCTACCCGTCCTTTTTATTTGATGGTTTCTTTTTTCTTTTTTGTTGCAATAAAAGCTACAGAACTTTATGAAAGGCACAGAGATATGAACTAAATACTACAGACAGACCAGCACAGTAGAAAGATCCTTGCAAATTCTCAGAAATTCTTTGGAGACAAAAAAATGATCAAAGTCTGTAATTTCTTCAATATGAACAGATATGTTTTCTGCCAAAACGGATTTTGATCTTTGATGCTTCAGAGGGAGCAGATTTTCTATTTCCAGCGTAGAATCAAAACAACAAAAAGAAAATGTTTGGAACTGTTTCTTTAGTTGTTTTTCCTGAAGTTTTTGATGTGTTTTTTTTTTTTTTTCTTTCTTTTTAACTGGACAAATCAATTCTTATATAAGTAAGAAAAAAGACAGAAGTATTAAAGATATTTTTTAATAGGGGTTTAACTATTCATTTTAACAACAATTTGATTCTTATCATACTTTGCGGTTGCTGGTTCAAATTGGTTCATTTTGAACGATGTGCCTAAAATCCATTCAGTATTTTTTGGCCACATTTTCAACCAGTGTGACTCCGACATAAATATCTGTTATTCATCAGTGCTGTGAACAGCCCAGGTGAGGTTTTCCAGATTCCTTGTATTTCTTCAAGATAATCAAGTGTAAATTAAATGTGTGAACAAACAAGTCAATCAATGTCAAATTTATTCATAAATTTATTCAAAATTTGTTATGATAGCTGATCATTTTATGCTTCCATCACGCGTGTTGTCCGCAGTGATGGCAGTTGGTCATTTTTACAGTATGTTACAGTAAAAGAAACTCACTGTCTTGATCCAAGTGGTATTTTCCAGTATTGATTTGACAGAATGATCACATGGTTGCTGGAGCCCAGCTACTGTCAGGTGAAGGCAGGGTTCTGGACAGGTCACAGTCCCCTGCAGGGCCAAACAACCACACATATTTTTACACCAAGGGGTAATTTAGATTCATCAATCACCTATGAATCAGGTTTTTGGACTATGGGAGAGAACCGGGCTTCATGGAGAGAATCCACACAGAAAGGTCCCAGTCAGGACCATCATTCATGACCATCTCACTGTAAGTCAAGAGTGCTAATCACTACACAACCATGCAGCTCCCTGACAACATTTCATAATTCTTTTACATAAAACCAAAGTGCAGGATTCATGTGTGGAAAGCTGAAGAACCTAACCTTCTAAACCATGGCATTAAAGGCTGTAAAAAAAAAAACCCCACCAAAGCCGACTCATGAAGCATACTTCATTATATGATCATCAACAAGTGTAAGCACTTCTATAGAAGCAGGTCTGGAGTGTTTGCTCGTGTTTATTGACACAGTGTCAAGGAGGGGAGACAAGAACAGTGATTGTGGATAAGCAGTGGTAGCTGCTCATCCATCTGAGAAGGGCTATTTCTGCTCATTAGTCCATCATTCCTTATTAAAAAAAAAACAACTGCTAATTTATGAAAAAAAATTCAAAACAAATACAGGTATGCCATTTTAGATTGACAATATTTGTGAAGAAGTGAACTTTCATGTCAGATTTTGCTGCATCTGTTGTGTTTTTTTTCTTCTGGATTCTCCATGTGATTTATTTCAATAAACTAAGAGGTTTATTTTAGTATCCCAAAACTTTCTTGGAGGGTTCTTTTCCAATATTGTAACAAACAAGATGTCTGGTTTAAAAAATGGGAAATGGCAACCAGAGAAATAAAAGTTTTTTTCTTTTCATTGTTAAAGGGGCCATACCATGAAAAACCAACTTTATGAGCTTTTAAGTGCATTATACTTTTAATTTCTCACTATAAACTACCCTGAAGCGGTATTTTGATCCATTCACGCATTTCTGAGTGATAGAACCTGCGTTCTCAACAGCAGCCCCCCCCCATACCCACGAAAACGAGCGGATCCTCACATGCTGATGTCACAGAGTGAGACAGCCCCTTTCAGGAAGAGTCTGCACTGCTAGCTCCGCCCCCAGTCTAACAAACACACATCCACTTCCTCTGCGTTGCTTCATCAGCAAAGTTTTTTTTTAGTTTTGACACTGAAAAAAGCAGTTCCTCTGGTATCTATCTATCTGCAGAGAAAACGACGACTCGTAAGACAACATCTTTAAAGTGGGGGAAATGTTTTTAGGCTGCAAGAGATTTAGGAGTTTTTCAAACTTCTAAAAAAAGAAGGAGCCTGCTCATCAGAATTGGTTGGAGTTTTTCTCGCGAAAAACCAGCCAGAAATTTTTTTGTCTTTAATCGTCACCTCACAGAGGACTGTTTTGTTAACCTTAGCCTGTATCAAAGTGGACTTTGCAGGAGACTAAACCTCAAAGCTGGAGCCATTCCTACAATCAAACTTGATGAAGACGCCAGTAAATCATACGAGCTGAAATGATGCAGTATAAGCCTATAATGCCAGAGCTAAGACCATCATCACCAAGAGAAATTCCTAGTATGTGTTCAATTGTACTTTGCAATAAAGTTTATTCTGATTCTGATTCTAATGCTGCATTTCCACACATTATGCGCCTCGCGTACAGCCACATGCACATGGACAGCAACACAACAGTATTAGCTCAATAATAAACGCAAAGTTACAAAAGAAACCTCTTTACTTTTCATTTAACAGCCAGAAACTTCCTGCTGAAGTCTTTTGGGTCGCTGTGGTACTTCATCAATTCAAAATCCGGATCGGACTGTGGGTCAAGATTGTAAAAGCTCCATATGCATCTTTAAAAAAAAAGAGGTTGTTAGTTTGTTTGCATGTGCGGACAAGCGCAAGCACACTGAGACAGCTCTAGGATGACGTTGTGAAACGGGTGGGACCAACAAGGAGCGAAAGGCGGTGCCTAAGAGATTGAGTCGTTTTACAGTCCACAAAAGTAACTCATTTTTATTAAAAACAATTTATTTTTAAGTGTTCCAAAAGATCATATTAATGGATATAGCTTACTTTGAGAGGCTTTAGAAAATCATGATATGGCCTCTTTAAAACGCTCTGGTGCATGTCTGTTACTGGGTGTGTCTGACTTGTTAATAACTGTCGCTGTGCCGATTGAATCTTGTGTAAATTTATCTTACTCTTTAGCCACTTGTATGTAGCTGCTTTTTTACGGATGCATTCAGACTGGAAAAATAATTGGACATATTCAGACTAAAAACTTGTTCCGGATTGTCGAAGAAATAAACTCTGGTTCACTTTAAGCAAACCGAATGTGTCCAGTCTGGGTACAATCTTAGACTTTTTGCTTCATTTTAGGATCAGAATGGAGTCCAACAATTTTCTTTTTATCAAATAAACTAAAGCACTAAAAACTTTTGTGCTTCTCTCTAAAACTGTTTTCTCACGCTCCACTACAACAACCATATCATACATTTCTTTACTGACAGGATCGATTAGGTTGGGGCTAACCTTAAACATGAGCTGTAAGTTCTCTTAGAGAAGTTCAAATAGATCGTTCCATTTCCGTTTTTGGCCCAGTTTCTGCTCGGAGAATTTAGACTGCAGATCTGTTCTCTTTGTCACGTCCACTCCCTCATGCTGTCAGGATAATTCCCATTTAAACAGCTGTTCTCTCATTCCGTGATGCCTTTGGCTGATATCTGCAAAACCATTAGTCAACCATCAGTACTTTAAATATCACTTCAGCTGAGGCTCAGACTGGCTGTCCTCTGATGAGGAAAAAGCTTTACAACGTCCAGCTCAGCCACATGTTAAAGTATGCTGGCTTTATTATTAATATGCACTGTTTGGACAAATTTATTACATGTTTACAGTACCGGTACTTTAAATATAGTTACTATTTATAGTTTCATGTTTTGTCCTTTTTGTGGTCCAGACTTGTTGGATTTAAAACAACATAAGAATTCAGCAGGATGACCAGAAAAACAAGTTGAATGAAATATTGGTTAAATACAAAAATCTCAGTTTCTCACAATGTAACATAAAATATAATGTCGATTAACCTTTTTGTTTGATTAAGCTCGTCCTCAACCTGGCAACAGCTTTTAGTCATCATTTAAAATAAGGTAACAGACACTCATGGTGCAAAGACAGAAAGTGCAATACAAGTTATTACACTATTTCTATGCTGCCCAAATATCGCCAGATGTTGTTCACCTTTCGGCACATCCCGTTAGAGGTCGCCACAGCAATGCCCTGGATGCTGCATATTGATTAAGCACAGGTGTAAAATTCTAGGCTAGATAGGTTCTCTCAGGGAGGAACTGAGGAGATGTAAAATCACAAAAAAACGTGTCTGATTTCATGAATTATATTTACAGTGGGAAAAAAAAAATATGACAAAGACAATATATACAGTGTAGATCAGTCCAAAATTGTCCTTCAATTTAACCCTCTTTGGTTGTTGAAGAGCAAGTCTTTTGGAGTAGCAGGATATCAAGCTCCAATGCTTGATACTCGGTGAAAATTGAAGTGTTGAAGTGTTCATGTAGAATTGTTTGTCCTGCCACATCGGTAGGGACTGTGGTTCACTCGGTCCAGGTGGGCTCAGCTGGCTCGCCGGCAGACGGGAGGAGAATTCTTCCCCCGGTGTAAAAACCAGGCCTGTATGAACAGGACCAACATTCATTCAAAACATCGAATTATGTTTTATGACAATTTCCGAATATGCATTTATTTAATCCTAAACAGGTTAATCGTCAAAACATAATTAACAACAATCAACATTAACTATCAACATTACTCATCAACATGCGCATGATTTGAAAATTCATTTTTGACCTAGAGTACTCACTATCCAATAATATATAGCAATATTAAAAGTTCATAGACTTTCCAACCTTTTCTTTTATTTTGAAATGATCAAACCGAGATTCACCAGTCAAAGGGTGAAATTATTTTAGCAGCTCATTTGATACAGGTCGTTCTGCAGCAAGGGTGTAGCTGTTAACTCCCAAGTGTCTGTAGGAACTTCTCCCCGCCATGTATTTGTATCGACACAGGACGTCGTCAGAAGTCGTCAGCTTTGCAATCACTTTCTGAAATCTCGCGATACTTCCTGAAAGTGGGTGTGGAAAAGGGACAACTGAAGGGGCATATTGAACTTGTGGGTTACAAACGCTATTTGCACAGTGAATTCACTGCTCGCCGCTTGTCAAAAAAAATGTGCTCCTGAGTGTGTGGGAGGAGATACCAGCTTATGTTTTTAGCCTGATCGCTACACGGAGCAGTGTCTGTATATATCGCACCTCCAATGTATGGAAGACATGGATGATGCTGAGAAATTAATTTACTGTGAAGAGTTCTACAAAAACATCGGTAATCACGTCTCCATGTCTGGGTTTACGTGATCATTCAAAGAACTTCCAGGTACCAAGAGGAATTTATCTCACTCCAGGGTGTGTGTCTGTATGACAGCCACTCCCGCTGTGTTTCTGTCTCTCTGTGACTGAATTTGAAGGATCACTGTTCCTCATTAATCTGAGAGGATAAAAAAAATAACACGAGGGGACCTTTATTTTATTATTCTCTTGATGAAAAGAAGAAAAATATCACAAGTTTATTGCAGCACCGCGGATGCAGGAATGCTGGTGATTTGTTCAGAGTGTTTCCCGCCTTTTCCCAGCAGTAGCCAGGACGAGCTAATAGCACTGTCATTGAATTAGTGCTTTACCCGCTGATCGAGTCTAAGAAAACAAAGTTGAGTCTATGATTGGTATCTACCAAATTTCAGATATTTGAACACTTGCCGCTCAATTCACGCTCCAACCAGACTACCGCACTCCGCCAGGTGCTCCAATTGCGCTGCGGGACCTCAATTCGCATCTGCCATTGACTTAACATTTAACCTTTGTGCTATCCTAGGCATCTTTACATTAAAAGTGGGGTCATCTGGACCCCACAAGACAGCACACTGAACTGTTCTTTTCAAGGATTTTTAAATCTTCATTGGTGTCAATAGCAGACATAAGGCTGGGGATCAGGCAAACCCAGTGGCTTCATTGCAGGGCATGAATGGTCTTGCCTAAGGACCCACACTGGATGAAACTCATTGCGCTGTCTGGGTATCAAACCTATATTTCCCGCGTGCCAGCCCTAGAGTCATTTTTAGTTTACCATCAGAACAAACATCAACAACAATCAGCCCCACAGTTATTTATCACCCAAACTAATTGCTTTCAAAGCAACTATTTCCTCTCAACATCTTCAACAAGTTTTTCTCCAACTGTGAAAAAAACACTTTTTAAATAACGTACATTATTGTAGACACTGATATCTAAAAGTAGTACACATACATGAGGAAGTTTTAGAGACACATTTTCAAAGTTACATGATCAAAACACTGAGTTATAATAATGTTCCTCTTGGACTGTTTTTCCATCATCTCTGGCATGCAGAAATATAAGCTATAAATAGATGCATAGAAAGCGGAAATTTCTGGACTGAATTTTATTATTTATGTATTACATCCATAAAATTGCATTTATATTTTTCCCAGAAGGGAAATTTCAATAAAACTTCCACTGTTCTTTGCTTGTTAGTGTGATTTGGGTTGAAATGGGAGATTCTGAGAGAGATATTGCTGTGTAATGTTTTACAGCCTGATGAAGGCTCACTGTGGCTGCACCCAACATGTGCTTTGAGTCACAGGGAGAGAAATCAATGCTTTCCGATGTCTGGAATTTGGCCTGGAGCACCTTTGTTCAATGCAGATGACAATTGAAAAAAAAAAAATCTGAAAATGACTCATAAACCACTGCAAAATATTTCTGTCAGAGTCCCTCTGATGTAACATTTATCTGTATGCTGCCACTATTATAATACACACATTTACATTGGGTTGAAGTAAATTATTTAAGATGGATAAACTGCAAGTAGCAATCAGGCTCTTTTATGTAGAATTAAATGTGATGAAATTCGTACACAAATTATAAGCCTTTAAGTCAACCAAAACATGTTAGCTGATGGAATTACTACACTTTCATGTGATTTTTGTGGTCATTACTTAATAAAATGGATAGAAATACGAGACAATCGTTTGAACACAAGCAGGACAGAGGCTAGGTTGCCCTCTACACACCCTTGTCAACATCTTTATCTTAATAGTTTGCTTTCTTCTCAGTCAATCACAATCATGGTTTTGTCATTAAATTCAAATATGATTTTATTTTTTTTAGTGAAGGTTCTAAAACCTCCTCCTTCCTTGCTTTATTTCCCTAAAACCCTGACAACAGGTTGAATGACAGAACCAACAAACGTCTCTGCCTGCTACTGAGCTCTAAACATTACCGAACACAAGCAGGGTCTGCAGTGGTGCCTAAAACGAGGTTCCGCACAGGGCAAAGTTATTGATTACTTTAAACTTCTACTTTGTTATTTTTACGGGATATAAATGGTGTATCAAAACATTTAGATAAATAAAATAAATAATAATAATTTATAATTATTGGGATTTGGTGCCCCCACCAGCAGATGGAGTCCTAGGCAGCCGTCTATGTTTTCTATGGCCAGGACCGGCCCTGCGTCGAATGTTTTTTTTTTTTTTTTTTACTAAATCAAAATATATATTCTCTTGATAACGAGATCATTTCATTATTACAAGAAAATGGGTTCAAAACAAAAAAAAAAAACAAAAAAAGTTGGGTAGGCTATATTCAGCTTCAGTAATTGTACTCTGCCTATGTTGAAGTAAAAAAAAAAAAAAAAAAATGTTGTAGACGTAGAAATAGTTTCAATTCATTTATTATAAGTATTTAAAAGCTACATTTTATTTAAAACCGAAAGGTATAATAACCACAAATTAGATTTTTCCAAAAAATTAAAGTGATACTTTGCAGCTCTCTTTTGGTTTTGGTAAATTAAAAAAAATAATAATAATAATGTCCCAGAAGGTTTTTTTAACATAAAAAGCTTAAGACCGCTGGTCTAGGCTCTTAGACATCATCACCCCAAAGCCTAACTGCCAAAAATCATTGATTTATTTCCACCATATTTTCTATAAACATACAAATCTTGTCTCACATTCATGATTTTGCTCCTTATTAACGTAAGTTTGGTAATTTATCCTGTTAATTAAACATTGGAATGATAGGAGACAGTGACCTAACTTGAGTTTTTTTAAATATATTTTTTAGCCTAATTTGTAAAGAGAGTGTACAGTTACTGTTTCTTGTTTTATTTATGTGTTTTTAACAGTCTTTTTAAATTAATTTATTTTTTCAGTTTGCATTTTTTTCATCTTTGAATGACACTTGTGTCTCTTGCACTTAACAGAATCTTAAAAACATAGAGCAGCACAAACACTAAAGAGCATTTGAATGCCTCACCATTAAAGCTCTCTTGTTTCGCACAGCATAATAGTCATCAAAGAATAAAACAACTTTTAGAAAATGCATCACTATTTGTTGCTCGTTTTCGATAGAACGGCGAGCGGCATGCTGAGAAGATTGCAAGGCTCCGCTTCTTAAGCATTTATTTGCTCCCATGTTTTGTCTCCTTGCCTTTGTTTTGCCTCTTTGAGGTATTATTTCCCCTTTTAATGGCATGCCGTTCATTTGGGCTCCATTTTCTTGCAGGGAGAGGTGCCTTGTTAACAAACAGAGAAGAAAGACCATTAAAATGGATGAATTTCTAATCAAAGGAAAGCTACTAAAGCACAAAAGGCACAAGTTGTTCTCTGAAATATCCTCTTAATCATCAGAAACAAAACCCAATTAAGGTTTTCTTCCCTGTGGACCCGGGTTGTTTCTTATTATTTGACCTCTGCAGCCACAAAGTTCTCGCAGAGGTTCAACGTGCAAAGGCAGATGAGGATGTGTCACCGCATATTTTGATGCGAATTTCCACATTATGAAGAAAAGACAGAAGAAAACATGGCAGGGAAATGTGTTATCTCAGCAGGACGTCAGGCAAAACAAACTTGCTCACCCTATTTTACTCGGTTCATCATCGTTTGAAAGTCTGGATGCTAAAAGATACGGCGCGTCTCCGAGCCAGGTGTTTATGAGCGATGATGAATCACTGTTAAAGAAATCAGCAGCAGTATGTTCAGCAGCTCCAGACAGCTGGCAAATGAATGACTCCATCTCCTTAACATACACTTACCGGGTCACACCAAGAAGGTGCGCGGTGGATTTTAAACAATATATTCTAGAGATCCTATCAAGCACACAGTGATGTTTTGTGAGGCACATAAAGCCGTGCGTGTGCTCTGTCACAATTCCCCGTAATGACTTCCTCTCATGAGATTCCAGCTCGGATAGGACTGTGACAGCGCTGACAGTTCTGAAGCTTCAGCAAAGTCCAACTGCTGGTTTTTGGAAGACCAGCACAACACTTGATTAGTGATGCCTCTGCAGGGAGGCTGTTGTGTTGTGCTGACGATAGAGTCAGGCAGGGGTAAGTCCAAAAGAGGAAAAACAACAAACTTTTTGCTCCCAAACATGGATGAGAGAGAAACAAATATAATGAAAAAGACTCTTAGGGTTAAATTTCAGGTTCGGATAAGCAAAAAAAACCCCACCATATTGATGACATTGAAATGCATCAGAGCTGTTTACAGTAAAAGTCACAACAAACAAACAAAAACATTTTAGGATTTCTATGTCTGTCTTTGTCCAGAAGACGTTATCACAAACTGAAATGATCAGAACCAGGAGAAAACACTGTGAAACCTTAGAGTGTATTCAGACTGGACACATGTATTCTGCTTAATTTGTTTCCCTTGATAATCCGGAACAAATTTTTGGTCTGAATACACCCAAGTGGACCCTGACCCGAAACCAGGAACTGCTCCTCGGACCCATCTTGCGAGGTGGTCTCAATTTGTTTCAGATTCAGAGCTTCAGTTCGCTCTGAGATTCTTCAATCTGAGTACAATTCGCTCTCGGAGCAGAACAACTGGACCATAATGGCCACCGTAGTTGGTGGTCACGTGGTGTAAAAAAGGTAGGAATGACGCGAACGTTGATCCACAAACAAACATTTAGCATTGTCATGTTGACAAAGAGTAAATAATTTATCCAAATGTTTATTTGTTAGAACATTTATTTTGACACCGCTCAAAACCCTTCTTATGTGCTCTTCTGTCTTGTTACGTGGCACGCGCTCGGCGCTGCTGTGACGTCATCCTAAAAGCTAGCTTGTAGCTTGAACTAGGTAATCAATTAGACAGCAACTCTTTGACATTTGGTCAAATAGATGCTCATTAAAACAACTTCAACACATTGCTCCTCACGTTTTTACCAACGATCTGTATGTCATAAACGGCGCACCTTCATACCTGACGTCTCTACTACTGCAGTTCCTCATATCCTTTGAGTTAAAGCTCACATGGCACGTCTTCTTGCCAGTAACCGTCTTGCATTATTTCTCCGCTGTACCAAAGTAACAGGTAAAAATTGTTCCTGATATTTAGAACTGGTAATTGAAATATAAAGTTTTAATAAGTTAACAATTATTGTAAAGACACATTAGTATTTATTGATAATTTTATTTTAATGTTAGAAAGGGGAATAAATTGACGTGTTGCATTTTAAATTGTTCTAAAAAAGCTTTTAAAGAAAAAAATATATATATGTGTTTAAAATAGATATATCATAAAGGTTATATATTGATTATTCCAATGTTAAGTATTTTGCAATATTATTGGTATCGTGAGCAGTTTATCGTGAATCACATCGTATCATGTGATTCTCAGCCCTACTACTGACACAATATAACGTTTTCACAGATGGATACCCAGCTATTGGGCTGACATACACATTCTCATTAAGCTTTTATTCTCCCAAGTTTCATGTGGGAGAACTGTCTCCATTCTGAAATTCATCAAAAACAAGCTGGAGCATGTTCAGTCAGGACCACTTGGAGGCATTTATACTCATGTCACAGAAAAATAGATTCTTATGTCCATTGACTGAGAAACTAACAAATGAGGTTACAGAAACCAGTTCACTTCTTATGTGGCGGCTTATGCTGTAGATTTCTTACAGGGAAATATTTCTGTTAAACCACAAAGTTTTTAATATAATTATTTGTTTGTAAGTATTTATTTATGACCCCCCCCCCCATAATAAAACATTTATTTTATATTCTAAATAGTTGTCTAATTTTTCAAGTGGAGAAAAATGGGCCGGTCTTGACCATTCAACTCCCGGGCTGAAAAGTTGTCCCACTCCGCCCCTGCTGTTCACTGACACAGCTCATGAACAAATGAATTTGCTTTAACACCGGGGCTGTAGCTCCAGAGTTTACATTCTTTTTGTTACACTTGAAGCAAATAACAAAACTCCAGCTTATTCTGAAGAAATTCAACCTCGCGCTGCTGAAAGGCGGATGTAATCAGCGTTTCACACAAGCGCTGCACCAAAACATAAAGATTAGAACTTTGAGAGAAAAAAAAATTAGAGAGAATTTTCAGGTTTTGCTGTTAAATGATCCAAAACTGCAGTGGTTTTAATCCTTATGTTTCTGCTAAATTTAACCAGAAAATTGACCAAAAAAAAAAGTATAAAATGACAAAAAAAATTTCTTTGATATATTTTTTTTTATCAGTGTTGTTGATTCTGATCTTCTGTTCTAAATAAAAAAGGTATAAATGGTGATATTTTAATACAAATAATTTAAATTTTCATCTATCAAGTTTAGAGACATAGACATAGCAATAAACAAATTAAAAAGTAAGAACCTAAGCAACAATCCACAGCCTTATTTACAACCCCATCCAACAAACCAAAACATTAAACTTAAGCCCTTACCCTCATTTTTAAGTGAAATACAATTTTAGGTTCAGGAGAACTTTCAGCTGCAAAAGAATGGAACCTCCCAAGGATGCTGCAAACCAAACAAACAAATGTGAACATTTCTGTAAAAACTTAAACTAAATGTTACTGAAATAACAGTTACAGGACTATGAAATGCATCCTATACTGCAAATTCACAACAATGTTTAATTGAAACTACAGTCAGTTTTCTATAAAAATAACAGATTTGGAGAAATAAGTTCACATCTCTCTGTAACTCAATCATCTATTTATCTAAAGGACTAAAGACATTTTTGAGTTCCTCTTTTCACTTCTTTTGAAATGGTTCATTTGAAAAAAAGAGATTTTTGATGTTCAGACAGAATATAAAACCCCGTCTGGCAAGAAATACACACTAAAGTTTCATTAGGACACAAAACTAACCTTTTAAAGCACAGAGCAAAAGGAAGAGGAAGCCACAAAGAACGCCATACGACTCTTTAATATTGGAGTCAGAGCTTTTTTGTAATTGTGACTTAAACGGACCTTGACTTTAGCACTTCCCTGAATGAACCATAAGACCTTTTCCCAGCAGCAGCAGCATTGAAAAACTCGCCTGGCATTGACTGTGAGGCGGGCTCATTGGTCAAACAAAAGCCAGCTTGAAGTTTCCAAAATTCTCCTGAAAAAGGTGAAGTTGAAAAGTTTTGCAGCGATATCTAGGTAGTGTGTGAGTGAAGGAGCACCGCCGTCCTCACTGTCAGCCCCTAAAGACTGAAACCGAGAACCCTCCGCTCCATGTCTCCTAACACTTATGCAGCCTGCAGGTGGAATCTGACAGCGATAACAAAAAAAAAAACACTCTGTCCTCACTTGGGGGGGCTCACCAAAACACCTCTGCTTCTTACTCCAAGCCCCCCCCCCCCCCCGGGCTGCATCACCTCCATCCACGCGTCCGCTGCCCCTACATGTGTTGACACAACGCTCGCTGTCACGCGGCGGTCCCTCTGAACCTCAGCTCCGTCTCTCTGCCACTTCATCTTTTCCCCTTGAATTAGCACAATTCCAGACTTGTTGCACCAAGTCTCTCAATCCCGTCCCAGAAGGACAGGAAGCTCTTGTCTGAGACAATATTTACTGAGCGCGCTGGGGGTTTTACTTTGAGGCTTCAACACTTTCCACAGGTGTTGTTCACATTAGACATTGTTGTTCACTGAAAAAAGTGAAACATTTGATCAATTACCACAAGTTCTGTAATATGTTACATTTAAAATAATTAGTTTTCATCTAATTAAAGTTTGGTTGGTTTACGAGCTCAAAAATGTTATTAAAGCTAAAATTTTAAACTGGAGAATTTTTGTTAATCTAATATTTAATTTTTTTCAGTTTAGCTTCAGTTTTAATTGGGTTTAAAGTCAAGGTTAAGATACTAAGACAACATTTTAATGGAAAAATAGAGATTGTGTTTTTCAGATTCTGTAATAGTTGTAGCTTTTAACAGTTTTTGATAAAACTACTTAATCTGTTAATTTCTTTCTGCAAATTTTCTCCATTGTTGTTAAATATAATGTACAAAAACATGGAATTTTTCATGTCAAGCTTTTTTTTTTTTTTTTAGTAAACTATGACAGGACAGCCTATAAATTACCCACAATCTGACCAAAAATCCTTTGTACATGAATTTAAAGAGACAGCTTCAGAATAATAAGAAAGAATTTTATATGTGCTTGAAATCTTATCTTAAAAGCCATAAAACCTAAAATTGAGCACTCTTTTAAAGAGTAAACTGTGGTTGAAAGAAAAATACATTTTCAAATATAGCCTTAATATAAAACATAAAAACAACAATCATATTTTGAACTTGCTTGTTCCCAAAACTTTAACCATGATCACAGTCAGTGCCACAATAACAACTTAGTCCATGATAATCTCAAAACAAGTTCCTAAATACCTTGAGAGTAAATTACAAACGCAGAGCAGCTGACTTGATTTCAAATTTAACTCTGGTGTGAAGAAAGGTGGAGGCACATGAACCTCAAAAAAAGCATGAAAAAAACCGACAACACAAAATCCCTCATTCTAATAAAAAGTGTCTTTAGCAACTTTAACACAAACATAAAACACATGGATGTTGTTATTTATTTGCAACCAAACAGAACTGTTGTTATTTACAATAAGATGTAATATCAAGCTTTAGCTACATTCTTATGTTAAAGTTTTACTCTCAGGAGAAGTCTTACTGCACATTATGTTTGCTTGAATCATTTTATATAAAAATATCAGTACTTCCAATCAGCTATAATCAGCTTTTTTTGTTTTGTTTTTTTGTAACATTTGTGGTGTTTATTAGAGAGATGTACAATAATATTGGAAAAAACGCATTTTTTTTTATTTTTTTTTTACATGGTATCAAGATTTCTGCTAATTTGTTTTGCTAGTTTAACACAACCACAAAAACTAAACAACCACAAAAAAAGCAACAAAAAAAAGATGATAAATGACAAAGACTGTTTTTTAATAGTATCAACATATGCTTGAAAAATATCAATATATTTATAAAAAAAAAGTTTTGTTCATTCTAATTTATTCACTAAAAGCGTCACTAAAAGATTTGTTATTGACGACAAAATGCTTAAAAGCAAGATTTTTTTTAATTCTGTCAATTAAATTAGTTTTAGTTTCTAGATTTATCATTTTTTTTAACTTTGATTGTGAATGCTTTGTTTTCCTGGTTTAACACGTTTTAGACAATCAGACCAAACTGTTACTCAATATTTAAGTCGTCATTTTTGACTCTAAGTACCGTAATCATTTGAATGAATACTTTTTCACTTCTTCATGGGAATATTTTTTTAACACTATTATGTCTTAAGTTCAATTTTATTACATCTTACACTTAGTAATAAGATTATTAATTCACTTTAAACAAAAAGAAAATTCAAGACAAAAACTTGACTTTAGCCAACAGGCGAAGTAAACAGTTTTTATTTATTAAAATTTAAACCAGTCAAAATTGACTCAGTTTTATTCTAATCTGGTTTTAAATCTCCAAATATTAAGAAACATTTAGTAAAATATGAAATGAAGGGCTTCACTCTAACTGGAATAGTTAATAAATTAAGAGTATGTTTTCAGCAAATCAATGAAAAAAAAATAGTTTAAAAATTGATCAATATTTGAGTACAGCACTAACAGAAGGAGGTGGAGAATAGAACCCTGTGGAACCCCGTAAAAAAGAGGAAAGCAAAATTGAAATTTTTGTCAGAATTTTTTTTATTTCATTGTACCTGTGACAATGACAAATAAAGATATCTATCTATCTATAAAAAAGAAAAAAAATGACCTTTTACTTGTTACTCCTCTTTATTCTTTTTATTTTTACACACTATCTAATCCGGTTTCTATTTATAAAACATTTTTTTTTTCACAAATGCATCCTTGTACCATGGTATATTTGCAGAAATGACTACCTCTCATTTTTACAACTGAGCTGTAGGGCCAGTTTACAAAAAAATATATATATATATTACAACTTCAAATCTCTTCAATTGACTTGAAAAAAGTTGTAACTGTTAAATTATTAGAAGAAAGTCATCAGGCTAAATTATTTTTTTTCTTGTAAATTTATTAATTTAAAGTTGTACATTTATTACTTTAAAAGTCGTAAATCTTTGACTTAAATGTATGAGAAAAGTCACAAATGTACGAGAAAAGTCATACAATTATGAGGAAAAGTTCATATAGTGAGAAAAAACATCAAAGTTGTCTGCTTATCCGAGCTGTGCTCAAACATGAAAGATGTGGACAATCTTGTGAAACTTTTTTTCCTGATCGATTTAAAAAAAACAAAGTAATTTTGAAGCTTTTGGTGAGTCAACATCAAGTTATTATTTGTTCAGCCGATTTTCTGGAGGCTCATTGACGGTGATGCAAAGTAAAATTACAACTTAAAATCTTGTAATTTTACTCCACCTTACATTTTTAGGTAATCAATGTCCTTTTTCTTTTTGAGCTGCTAGAATCTTGTACAACTTTACAATTTTAAAGTCCATTTTAAATAATTCTAAAACTGAATTGGTTAAACTTAAAGTAGATTTTTCACGGTAAAATAGTGCATGTTAAAAAAAACTGCATCTAAGAGAATATTGAAAGCCTTCTGGTTCTGTTTACATTATCTGCAAGAACCAATAGTAAGTACTCCTCTTGTGTTAAGGTTACTCATCCGAACAAAGCAAGACATTTCTGATTTGGGCTCGAGCCAGATGATCTCTCAAAAGCCTTTCATGCAGGAGCAGCTGCCACCCAAATTTCTAATTTTAAAAGACTTTTCATAAGAGGCTTCAGAGGAGAGGCAGAATGAAGACAGCTTGTTCAGCCTTTCTCTTCTAACACCATTTCAGAAACACAGTCTAAGCTTCTCGTGGAGAGGCTCAACATTGGCAGCATTTTTTTTTTTTTTTTTTTTTTACCCTATTTTCCAATTTCCCAATGTGCCGTTTTCATTGTAAATTTCTTGTTGTCGTCTTGAATGTGGCATTCTTGCCTTTGATTTCACACCATTTTGCGAGCGGTGAGAAACACAACAATATGTGCGGCGATGCTTCCTGGATGGGAGACACGTGTGTGTGTGTGTGTGTGTGTGTGTGTGCTGGGGGGGGGGGGGGGGGGGGGGGGGGGGGGGGGGAGCATGGAAATAGTTCTGCAAACAAAGCTGGATTTTCTCTGCCCTCACTGAGAAAATTCACTGTCAGGATGGAACCAACAAACTCAGCTGTACAGTAAACACCATGAAGTTTAAGTTGAGCATATTCGGGATACCCTTGGGGATTTTTATCCAGATAGGAACATCCACAACCAGTAATGGAAGGAAAATAAAGCTGTTTTTAAAGACCCACTCCCATGAAAGTACTTTTTTTTTTTACCATGCTCCTACGGTATTTTTCTGATGATTGACATATATGAAGAGAATTAAGCTTAAAATTCCATATATTAAATAAAATTAAAATTACTTTGCATGTAGAATTTAAACAAATAATCATTAGTAAAATTACATACACTCTCAAAAATACAGACAATATTTACTCAGAAAACTAAATTAAAAGTTAAAAAATGACCTAGAAAAATGTTGTTTGAAAAACTTCCCGTTTGCGACTTGAAGACTTCTGCTTTGTAGCTTTTGTCGGTGGTTAACAATCATCTGGTGTGGAGTGTGGATCAGGACCAATGAGTTATATAGACAAGAGTCACCATGCGAGCTTGTTGCTTATGCCAAGTTGGACGCCTTATTGCAGGGGTGGGCAATTGTTTTGACTTGTGGGCCACATAGGGTTCTAAAATTTGGCATAAGGGCCGGACAAGGAGCAGATGGAAGGAGAGATTATAAACTAAAAAAATAATATGGAATTTAGAGAAGAACATGCTTTAATTTGGATTCAAATTCACATATATTAATTTAAAAACAGAAAATTTGGGAGTTTTAATTTCTAAATTTTGATTTTTGTTCTCTTTTGGGTGATCCAATGGGTTGATGTTCTTCAGAGGAAAATGTGAACTCAAAGAAATGCCATATTTATGTGGTGTAGGAATAATCCGAAAGATCACCATCTGACTCAGAAAGGAACACACACGAACGTCAGAGAAACAACACCATTCATGGGAAGAAACTAGAAATACAATGAAAATAAAACAATAATTAGGATTTTTGATTCAATGTATTTTAATTTGGAGGGCCACATTAAGTAGCTTAAGGGGCCGCATGTGGCCCCCGGGCCATAGTTTGCCCACCCCTGCCTTATTGGATAGGGTGAGATACTGCAGTGCTACAATTGCACAAACATGGCTGGATAAACAATGATGTGACTTTTACAAGGAAATTATTACTGTCAGCAGATAAAGGAGAACTTCTAGAAAACATTTTAGAAAGATCTGAGTGAGTTTACTCTCAATATTGAACATTTAGGCTAATCTTGTAGCCTATTCAAAGTCAATGGTAGCTTTACACTCGACATTATATCTAGGTTTTCTGGTTGTTTGTTTTATGGAGGATGACATTGGTATTTTTTGTGTGTGTTCAACCTCAGATCAAACCAGGTGATAAACAAATACTGAGCAGAGAAAAAGAAACTAACCAGGATTTCCTCAGTTGTGGCAACCGAAGAGCCCAGCGCCGAATCCCTGTCCGGCGTGTGGACAGGGACATGCGGCGTATGGAAAACTGCCTGCTCATTGGTGTCTTTCTGATAGAGGCTGGGTGTATGTGCCCCGCGACGGTGACCGGCTCTGACTCAATAAGTTCCGTCCGGAGCGTACTTTAAATCGAACACCCCCCCAGACCTCGTGACAAAATGGACAGAAGTGCTCACTGAGCCCTCTCTCCCGTTTGCGGCGCCACTGGACCAACATAACTGTCGACTGGGCTGGACTGTTCTCAGTCCGCTCCGGCCCATATACAACGACCACAAGTGATCTGCAGCAATGTCGCCTACCCATCGAAGACTACCCCAAGAAGACTAACAATGTGTGTAAATCTTAGTCTGCATGAAGATTTGCATAAAATCACAAACATGCCTCAGGTATGTTCACAACATATTTATTTATGGAAAAGTTTAATTAATATACAGCTTGGGTCTTATTTTTGTGCTTTTTTCCTTTGAAAATTAGACCAAAATTAAACATTTTACATTCATTTCACTGTATCTGCTAAACCATATCTAATTTTTTACTGACATGTCCAACATGGCGTCACTCTTTATGTATCTTGGATGACGGTAGCAGCATTTTTAGTCTATATAACTTGTTGATCAGGGCACTGTACTATGTCCTATTCTTTTAAATCATTTACATATACTATACTTCTAGCCAAACACTATAAAACTTATTTAATCAACAGCAACATTATGATTAAAAGACTCCTAGGAAAGCTTTTAAAATTGATCAAAAGATCAAGTTTTGTGCACAGAATCAACACATTAAAGAAGTCACAGGTGTTGAGTTCAAAGTAAAAAAAAAAAAAAAACAGTTTTCATTGTTAAAGAAGAAAATACAATCACAATCCAAATAGATAAATTCCTCCTGCTGATGAGGAAGATTATTTCATCAACTGCTGCTTCCATCATCAGCAATGTTTACAATCATGGTTCAACCACACATAAACTTTCTTAACTTCAATCAAATATTCATCGGCAGGCGCCACGTTGGCAAGAAACAAGTCTTAAAAACCCAGTGAAGCGGTTTCCAGCAGGTGAATATCAAAGCTAAATGTATATAATTAAACTTTAAATATCACAAATGGAGAAAAAGAGGGCTTTGAACAGACCTTTCTTGATAGATTTATGGAAATACTTTTGTGCAGCTGCTTAAATCCAGAGCGAGATCACGCTGAGATAATACAGAATCCACGTCATGTGTGGGTAGCAAAGGCGTGATTCATGCTGTTAGGTGTGTCATCGAAACGTTTAAGGGAAATGATAGGTCTTTGAAGAGCGCAGGCATCAAAGGATTCAGATGTTCAGCCTGTAAACTTGGTAAATATAGAAACTTACAAAAGGAGGCGCTTCGTGAGCAGACGCCGCATTTACACGTGCAAAATTTCTCTTTTTTTTTTTTTTTTGTGAATCTTGCATGTTTCCATTTTCCAAAGCTTTGCTAGTTTTTAATGACTGCAGCGATTTTCCTTTAATATCTTCATGTCGGGCTCCTCTCCCGGTGCTCAGTCACCACTGACAGGAGACATTTGGAAAAAAATGGGAAAACATTTCTACCAATAACACAATTTATTCCATAAATGATACACCGTGAAATATGGCACACCGAAGCCATCAGGAGCAGGTGAAACTGCACGAGGAGGCATTATCAGGCATGTCAGCGCGGCCTGTCTAAAATAAATACCATTTGCATCTTTCTTCTATTTATCATGTGTTGCATTATGCCTGCTGTCCTCTCTTGTTGCTGATTAAATTTCCATTAGGCATGCTTACTGGTCGTGCTGGGGAGGGAGCCCCTGATAAATGCTCTCTGGATGTGATTGCTCTCATTGAGTGTAGGTTGGGTAATGGCGTGGCAGCGTTTTTTTTTGTTTTTTTTTGTCTTCTTGGAAGGTAGGGGGGGATACCTTGTGACAGCGAGTCTTTCTTCCGTC
Organism: Oryzias javanicus; assembly: GCA_003999625.1. Lineage (NCBI taxonomy): Eukaryota > Metazoa > Chordata > Actinopteri > Beloniformes > Adrianichthyidae > Oryzias > Oryzias javanicus. The sequence continues at coordinate 9,344,395 of CM012440.1, read as the reverse complement.
ACATTTTTAGCTCCTCCGTTTTGGAGGCTGGCAGGATGAGAATGCAAAGAAGGACGGCGTGCAGGATTCAAGGGCTGGAACAGAGGAGCGCTCGGGCTCAAACGAAAACATTTATTGGGAATTTGCGCATTAGGACGAGAACCGGCGCTTCGGGGTGCTCAGAGATTATCTCTGAGGACGTATGCAAGAACTAATGGCAAGCACACTGCAAGATGAAGATTAAAGCAGACTTATTCCTCTTTCCAATTTTCTGTCATGTAGAGAAACGTTCGTGTTAGATGTCCATATCAAACGTGTCCAAAATGAATGTGAACATAATCCCTGAGAACCAGAAGCACAGGCAGCTTTGAAGATGGGGTTAACTGTGATTTCATTTTTTTTTTAAACCACATGAAGACATTTTTAACTGCAAACGTTTTTGCTACATTTCCCTTTTCATCCTTTTTTATCTTATATTTGAGACTTTTTCGAGTTCCTTGAGTTTTAGTCACAACTGCCCCTACAGGTGGATAAGAGCTGGTGATTCAGACAAGATATCAAAATTGTAAACCGCTCGGTAAGCCTGTAGAGGAAAAATGTTCATGCGTATTTGTAAGGACGAGGCAGAGGCGGCGTGTGGATCCATTTGCAAAAGTTTGATATACAGGAAGATGAAGAGCAGAGTCAAAGACGGACCAGGGTCAAAACGAAGGGACGAGGCGGACAAGGTAACCATACGAGACTACGCACGGATGATATTGGGTGGGAAGAATATAAACAGTCCAGGTGATGAAAAGATTGAAAACGGCTGATTGAACTGGAACTGGAGAATGATGGAGGAAGGGTTAATATTCTGGGGAGAGCTCCCTCTGGTGGTCGGAGGAGAAAATGACAGTCTGAGTCCTGACAGTATTTGTTACTACGGGCATGCTGACAGGTCATAGCGAATACTTATGCAACACACAGGGGTAAGTATAATCCTACAGACGTGCTAGGATCCCATTAGCGCGCGTTTTATGACTGTTACAAACGAGGAAATTACACAATCCGAATTAGGTTTGTTTGGGCATTCTACAGGCACATACAGTCATGAGAAAAAATTCAAATACCTTCATTAAATAATCAGCTCTGTCTTAAAAAATTTCATATTTCAATGTCCAATATTATTTTAAAAAAATGTCTAAAATATAAAGTGATTTAATAAATATCAAACAAAAATATTACTATTATTCTACTCATAGGAAAAAAAAATCTAAACAAAAATTCAGATTTTACTGAACGTTAAAGTTTGGACTTCCCACACACTACTAGATATTTTTGCTCCTTCGGGAAATATCACATCATCTGGACTCTTTTTTTATGGCATCTTTCAGTGCCTTAACTGTGTCTTAAGTGTGAAGTGTCTAAACTGAAAAATAAGAAGTCTTTTGGAGGTTTGGCTGGAGACATCTTGCTAGGTAGTGATGACCTCGGGCCGAGTGAAGACACCCCTTAAAAGGGGATCAAGGCAGAACCGCAATGAGCCGATTGGAGAATGAGGCGGGAAACAGCTTGGACCAGGCGGAGAGACCAAGGGCCCAGACGCCGATGGTAGTTGAGGCAGGACTGCGCCAAGTCGAAGAGCCAGGAGGAGAATGGGGGGAGGAGGGCCGAAACAAACTTTACTGAATTTAAGAGAATCATCACTCCTTTATCATAAGTGTGTGTAGCTTTCCTTACCTTTACCACAGCATGACAATGGTATGTTCCATTTTCATGAGGTGGCTGTTCGATGGTACTGCAAGACATAATTGGAGTCCCCTTAAGATGCAGCCACTCCTCTATACGACCATCCACAGGCTCGGACAATCCAAAAACCTGCAGCACCCATATGGGTGAACCCATGATCACATCATGGTCATGTCTGAATTACTTCACTACTTACTTAGTTCATTAAATAAGTGTGTGTTTGCCGTTTCATAGAGCTAAAATTTCAAAATCCAGTGCCCTAGAAATTTCTCAGAAGTCTTTGTGATAAACCAGTGGGCATTAATGCTCACTAGACCAGTGGATTTAGACCACAATGCATTTGGATAGAGAAATATTTGTGGAAAAAAGTTTTATTTAAATTATTTTTTTTGTAAACCATCCAAGTTTTCCTCTTCAGAAAAATAAATTGGATTCATAAATAGTCTTGGTAACACTTTATAATCAAATTTCTGTTTTTGTATCCTCCACAAACTTGATTTTTGATCTCAGATGAAGTTGGTGGAAACATCAAAATTCTCTAATTTTCCTAAATTCTTCATGTTTTACTGGAAAACTTTGTGGATCAGAGAAGTGTTTCAGAGTGTGACAAGGAGTGAATCTTTTCTAAAATTGATCATACAAAAGAAAACTCCAATAGAAAAATGTTTTTCATCGTTTAAATGTGAGAAGATTCAAGATTTCAAATCATTTTCGCTTTTTTCTTTTTCATTTTTTTTCCAAGTATTGATCCATCACAAATAACAAAGCAGAAAGAAGAGATGTGTCTTCAGGTCTTTCTGTTAGATACAGAGACAAACCAGTTTTTCAGATTTTGTTTGTACCTTTATATAAAATAAATATATACATAAATAAATCACAGTTTCTGCACCTGAATTAAATGTTGTGGCTGCAGGATTATTTGTCATTGGAATCTTAATATTCAGATCATCTCATAAAGACAAACCACCAATAACTCAGCTGCAAACAATATGTTATTGCCTTTAAACGAAAGTTGTAATATTGAGTTATTTCCTCTCTGGATGACTGTTTTGTATCTTGTACCAGTAAGTAAAAAAAATCGGATCTTTGCTTTAGAATTTACCCAATTGAAATGTCTGAATCAAAGGTGAGTACTTAGTTACTGACCTACCCATGACTGTTCAGGTCATTTTACTCGCTCAATACACTCTTTCTGCTCCGTGTCGTTTTCAAGAGGTCGCTCTTCATCATCCAGTCCTTCAGCCGAGGTCACCTCGCCAGAGTCTGATCGCGTGGACTGGTTTCTGCTTCTCTGATGCGGTTCAGTGATCCCTACCAGCTTTTTCTGATGCTGCCTTCCAGAAAAACTGCCCTCTCCACCTCAAAATGACCAACTCTGAGTATTTTGGTGGACTTGAACTTCCTCTTGAAGTCTGTGCAAATAAAACACTACAATCAGACAGAAACTATACTTAAGAATAATCAAATCTGTCTTTTTGCCCAATAATTATACTATTGATGGAACGAGGTCTCATGAAACTGCGCTGTCCAATAATGAGAGGCACAAACTCGAGAGACCAACCAAGCAAGAAAACTTACACTGGGTTTGAAAATATCTGTAACTTTTGGGGAGTAAAGATTAAAAGTTTAAGCAAAGAACAAGTGCAGCAAATGAGCAAAAACATTTCCTACTAATAGTCAAGCACGGGGGTGGAAAGATCATGATTTGCATTTCATTTACCCACCAACATTTGCATTGTAACTTGTTCCCACAATGCTTTGCATTTGCTTGAATTAATCAAGTGTTCTGGGAAAGTTTGAGAGCCACTTCTTAAAAGCCAGATTATAAATGTAAGTATAAGGTTGCAGTTATCTTCTTTTCTTGGTGGTTGCCTTAATAACCCTCAGGATTGATTAGTGCAGGAAGGAGGGGTGGTGACTGTGTGGCCTGCTGCCTCATTACTCTCGGTTTGCAGGTGTTCTAGATGCTTCAGTGCTCCTGCTGCCTTGGCAAAGAGAAGACAGAGGACAGAGACCAGACCCACCTCGTTCATCTTGCACCCCATGATGGAGGTCACGCAGGAAAGCACTCTTGCTCAGAATAAGTCGCAGGGAGTGACAGATGGAGTTGCAGAGCGGGAGGGGATCAGCTTAGCCTCAAAGGTTTCATTTGTTTTTCATCTCAGGAAGGCGGCTGTGGGCACAGTCTTCATGACAGCACCCGCCAGGCTCGCTTTTTGGTTATGTAAGGCTCCCTGACTCTGAGAGTTTGAGCATTAGCGCTGCTCAGTGTAACTGTAGAACGTGCACTGACTGCATGCTCATTGCAGGGTCAGAGCAGAGTGGTGCTTCGGAGAATTAGAAGAGCTGCTGCAGCTGCGAGGGAAAAAAAACAAAAAAGGTTTGACAAACATTTAACCGCATAACAATCCTCCAAGTATGAGTACATGCAGAATGTTTTCTAAAGTACGTTCAAGTATTTAACCCCTAAAACTCTAAGTATGGTTCCACTTATCGGAATTTAATATTTAATATCTAATATTACATTCATTACAGTTATAATTAAACATGCACATTTTTTTAGAATACCTTTCCCCCTTAAGAATAAAAATGTCAGATGATTGGTCTGTCACATCTAGCAAGATGCAACATATAACCACCAGAGGGCACTGTTACCTTAAGAGTACTGATGTGTTCTAAAACTAGGGTACGTTAGCCGACGATAGCTCCACCAGCTAAAAAAATTGAAAATGTGCATCTATTCTGGACACGACTGAATTAACATTGTGTCTACTTTTTAATTACCGATCATTCCCACATTTTTTTTTCTGCCAGAGTGAAAAAAGTTAAAAACTCTGGGGCGGAGTTTAACCATGAGTCTGATTTAGATTTGTTTTTTCTTTATCTTATCTTTCTTTCACATGTGTTTACGCTCAGATCTTGTTTCTCCAATCAGCTGTGGATACAAATTTAGCTGAACAGTTATTCAAGTCATTAAAATTCCTAATGTAATCCCATCTACACCAGAAGAATTCAAGGTGGATGTGGGAGTACACCAAGGATCATCTTTGAGCTCCTTCCTGTTTGCAATGGGGATAGACAGGGTGACGGGGGAGGTTAGACTGGAATCCTCATGGAGTATGATGTTTGCAGATGATATTGTGATTTGTAGCGAGGGTAAGGAACAGGTGGAGGAGGAGCTACAGAGGTGGAGGTTTGCCCTGGAAAGGGGAGGAATGAAGGTTACAAGTGTGTGAATGAGACAGACCCAAGTGAAGGAGTGAGGTTACAGAGAGAAGAGATAAAGAAGGTGGAGGATTTGAAGTATCTCGGGTCAACAGTCCAGAGTAATGGAGAGTGTGAAAAAGAAGTGATGAATCAAGTGCAGGCAGGTTGGAAAGGGTGGAGAAAAGTGTACAGTGTGATGTGTGATAGAAGAGTTCCAGCTGAAATGAAAGGAAAGGTGAACAAAACTGCGGTGAGAGCGGCCATGTCGTTCAGCCTAGAGACAGCAGCGCTGAGGAAAAGACAGGAAGCAGAGCTGGAGGTAGCAGAGATGAAGATGCTGAGGTTTTTTTTTTTTTGGGAGTGGTCGGGATGGATAGCATCAGGAACGAGGACAGCAGAGGGACAGCACATGTTAGAGGTTTTGGAGATAAAGTCAGAGAGGTCAGACTGAGATGATTCAGACACGTCCAGAGGAGAGACGGTGAAGATATTGGTAGAAGGATGCTGAGTTTAGAGCTGCCAGACAAGAGGTCTAGAGGAAGACCAAAGAGGAGGTTTATGGATGCAGTGAATGAAGACGTGAAGGTAGCTGGTGTTAGAGTGGAGGATGCAGAAGACAGGGTTAGATGGAGGAAACTGATTTAACTGTTCTCTGAGGGGGAAAGCCAAAAGAAAAAAGAAATTACTCGAGTCAGTAAAAACATTCGTATTTAAAGGCCTAATTCAATCATATTTTGATGTATAAGCACTCCCAGTTTTTTTTATTACAATGAAGCTCTTTTTAGTCAAAATTTGAAAACAAAAAACAAAAAAAACAGTCACTTTCTTGGATATAGTTTCTGCATAGTTGCAGTAATTCATTAGAATTTTGCCTCTGAGTTGTGGACAGAATTGTTGGTATGGTGTGAGCCTGCCAACACTCCCCATCATCCCCTTATTTACATTCTTTCCCGCTAGCTTACAGCCCCTTAAAACCTCAACCTAACATTATAGGTGCAACACAAAAGGCGAGCAAAATCTGAGCCATCCAGTCATACAGTTTGTGCCTGATGCTGTCTCGGACGAATAATTAATCTATTTTTCTACAAGCAGAGCCTGTGCCTGGCCAGGGATATTTTCTATCTACCAAATAAAATATTTCTGCTCCTGATTCATTTTGAATAAATAAATATGTGGAAATACTAATTTGAGCCTAATTTCTTCATTCCACCATCATCAGAAAAGTGCTACAAGAACATGTTAAAAACATCAAAAACACATTTATTTGATCAGAGTAGGTCTATAAAGCATAAATGTAGACACAGGTAAAAGCTTAAGATGGAATCTCTTTAGATGAAGCCTACACAGGATTTAATACATTTGTTGAGACATAAATCAATTTAACTTATCTTGATCTCAAGCTCCTCCTCACCTCATTCTATAGCAATTCATGCATAAAGAGCTGACAGCAGTGTGTAATTAGAGGGTGATTTTTATAGAAATATGCGCCAAAATCCCACAAGAAACATCTGCAGGTGAATCTACCTTCATGAGGTCAGTTTAAGACTTTGCTGATTTTCAAAATTCTAATGGGTGTCACCTCTTTCTTTGCCTTTGAGGCCCCTAATTTTACGGAATTGAAGGAGATTAGCGGCTAAAACTATGCTAATGAACTATCTTGCAGAGAGGCTTATAGACTGAGGTCATTTATATATCATGACTTGGCATATATTTTCATCAGCAGCCTCTTAGCAAAATTCTGTTCATTTTAAACAGTCTACCTTTTATAAGAGAGCTGTTTGTAACATTATCAGGAACAAATGTGTCAAAACAAAGCTTTGATTTTTGTCTTTTCTCTTCTTGCTGAAACCAATCAGAAAAACCTCCGCCACGTTTCCGTCCAGCTCGTCACAGCTGGCCTAATTGCTGTGACAGAGCAGAGATCCATCTGAGCCACAGGTCTCATTATTCTGACTTTTATTTCACAAATATTCTGCAAATTCTTCCCAGACTTCAGCTACTGTCACTTATTGTTCCATCCTTGAGCAGAGGAGTTCTGGATGATAAACTTCATCTCCTCACATTAGCATATTCCCCTCTAGAGTCACAGAAGCTGCACTGGCCTCAGCTGTCTCCTCAGGTGGAGGATGGGTTATCATAGAGAAGAAGAAGAGGGGGGTGTTATCAGGCGGAGGACCTGCACAGACTCTGAGATGAGACGATGTGACGGTCCACATTGTTCAAGTCTCTTCAATTTAAACAGCAAATTGCTGCGCCGTGCCTTTCCTCCGCATTCTCTTTGGGCTTTAATTATTGGAACTCTTTAAAGTGTGTTGTGGAGTTCATCAGCGCTCCGTAACACTAAACACGGCACTGCCGAGACGGAAAAGGAGTTGGCAGGGGGGGGGGCAATTAGAGTGGAGAGCAGCTTCTCACTCCTCCATCTTCCCACAGGAGTTTTGTCCTCACATTTCGGTTCCAGTCAATAATCCAGCTGCTGGATTTAACTGTTTGTCATCATATCAGGCTCCCCGTTGGAACCGACTGCTTCTTTGAGGGGCTGACACGGAAAGAAGACTGAACGCTACTGCCAGCTCCAACACTAAGAAAACAACACTATTCCAACAACCAGAAGTGGATGAGATCCTGCTTTTATTGTGGAATCATGTATTACTTTGTCTGTACAATCTATAGACAGCTTAGAGTCCTCGCGGTAGAGTGTCCGCCCTGAGACTGGAATTCAAATCTACAGTCCAAAGACTCTAAAAATAAAACCCAATACTTTCCTGCTTCACAGTCACAAAATGTTAGCGGAGGATCCAATATATAGGAGACCAGATTTGGTGACAGAAACTGAACATTTAGTAAATGACCTAAAACAAAAATGGCAACAGAAGAGAACAGATGACCTGACGAAGATTAACTGAAAACCAGACACTTAAGAAGACTGAGAGCAATTAACAGAAATGAAGACAGGATTATGAAGCTGAAACTGGTCTGACAGAGGGACCAATCAAAACAGAACATGACCAAAAACCATAACAACTGATAAAACCAAAGTACCAAATCTTGACAGTACCCCTCCACAAAAGAGCAGATCCCAGATGCCCAAAAACAAGTCCAAAACACACTTAGAGGCCCTGGAGCCAGACGGATGTGAAGGGTATCAGGACCCCTCCTCAAGAAAAGACGTGAAGAGGAGTGGTCCTGACGACTCTCCCCAGGGTGAGGAAACATAAAGGAGAGCAGCCCCAGCGCCCCTCCTCTGGAATGGGAAACGCTAGACATGGATGGATATGGCTGCAGAAAAACCCATTGGGTCCAAGGTGGTCAGGTCATTCTGTCAGGAAATGTTGGTGGAGGACCAAATATGAAGAGACCAGGCTTGGTGACAGAAACAGAACATTTAATATATTAAATATAATATGAACAGAGGAGATGACTGGACAAGCATTAACTGAAAACCAGACACTAAAATAGGTCGAGGGCAATTAACAGAAATGAAGACACTCTGGATAATGAACCTAAAACTGGTGTGACTGAGGGACAACTCAAAACTGAACACAACCAGTAACCATAACAACTGGTAAAACCCAAAGTACAGAAACTTGACACGCTCAGCATTAAGTGGTTGGATTTTAGGTCGAACCACCAAATAGTTCCAAAGTGCGGAGGTGTCTGTAGCTCACCGCCCCCCACACACTAAGGTGTGTGACAATCAATCAGTCAATCAAGGGGGGGCTACCTCACCGATGCAGGTCCACATCTAGAGCCGCAGCGGCTGAACAGCAGTCCAAAGAGAGATGATGCAACAGAGAAAGCACTGCAGATAAAATGGTTGTAAAAAGTAGAAATATTGATTTAACAAAAGCACATTTAACATTTTAACACATTAACATTAGGAATAATAAAATAAGCTTTAAATAATTCAAGGTAAATAAAATAACGAAAATAAATTTGTGAAAATCTAGCTTAAAGCCTAAAAAAAAAACATGTTTTAAGACTATTTTGTTGCGAAAATAAGGTTCATAATGCTGAAAAGACATTTCTTCTTAAGTTTTTTAACTTGATCCATCCCCATGACTCCAAGCCCTTTACTCACTTTAATAAGCCTTTTTTTGTTAGTTTGTGTTTAGAAAATGTTGCTGTTTTATTTAGAAAATTGCAGTTTTTGTTAGAAAACTCCCTTTTAAAAAATATTTTTAGCTTTCTATCCAACCGTAACGACAAATATTAGAATTAATATTCATGTAGAGATGTCAGAGATAATGGTTTGGATTGTGGAAGTGCGAGATTGCTTGTAAAATCAGATTATGTCTGATCCCGCTCTGAGTCACTGATACCCATGATCCTCCTGGTTTCTGGTTGGAGGGACCCCTCTGACCAGCGACTAAAAGTGCTTACAGTTGCTGTAATTCAGTAACAGCTCACTAAATCCACTTTCCACTGGAGAATTATCAAGGGCAACATTTCAAACCCTCATTATTTCTTATGGGAGCCCACACACTGATGCCTGTCTTGTCAGCATTCCAGAAGAAACCATTCTCCTATATATTGTTTCTCCTATAAGTTCTTCCATGCCTCTGAGGGTTTTTTTAATGCATTTATTGAAAAAATGTAGCTTTTGCCATTAAAAACTTTAAAAGAACTTTTGTTTAATTTTAAAAACGTTTAATTCTTATTTCTGAACATTGCTATTGTTTTTTTAAATATATATATATATGTAAATATATATATTGCTTTTTTATGGTAGGATCTATGGCAGATCACTGATTAAGAATGTAGTTTGTCAAGTTGACCGAAGTGATACTTAGTCCATACTAATCATAAAACTTTGATTAGTATGCAGAAAATGCAGACGCATTTAAAAAAATTCTAACCTCTTGATCCACATCCCTGTTCATATCTTTGAGGTTTCTGGTCTTTTTTTTTTGTAGAGTAAAAGCTCTTTGTTTTAGCCAAACCGTAAGCAGCGCACCGCAGCAGAGCTCTCAAAAACGCAGCAGCACTGGGACTCACCAGCGCTCGGCTCACACCAGCACTCATTCCAGGACACATACCAGGGCTTTGGGGGATTAAAGGGCTCAGATTAATCAGAGATGTAAGGGATAACCTCATATCCCGCCTGCTTGAGCTTCAGTTACAGTGGAGAGTGTGTGAATCTCTGTGACAACAAAATAAGTGTTCAACTGAGAACAAATGTGCACTCACATATCTCACTGAAATCTACATGTCTAACAAGGCTGTTCCTGCTAAATTGTTGCTTTTATTCTAATTTTTTTGTGACATAAAACACTTTATTTAGAGTGTGACCGAAAACATATCTAAAAAAATATCTATAAGTGAAAACAGATCCATAAACTGAAAGTTCATTTATTAATGCTGCTCAGGTTTTGTGATACGTTGATTTCTCTATATTTGATATGATGTGTGAAAGTCTCAGGTCTGGAGATAAAGATGGAAAAAAAATCACCAATTCTGCAAGTTGTCCCACCTTAAAAGACGACAGGTTTGTCATGTTCACCACACAACTGTGAGAGACAGAATGTGCAATGAGAATCCACAAAATCCCATTGTGTCATTTTTAAATAATGCATTTGTATAATAGTGTAAGCAATACATATTAGGTCAATAAATGGCATAAATGGTAAATGGTGTATAACAAAAGCGACAGCAAAAGTTCACGTCAATACTTTGTAATGTAAGCCCAGTTGGCAATGACAAAGGTCAAATGTTTCCTGTTGGATCATCAGCAGCTTTATACCATAACTGCTATTTTGGTCCATTCTGCCCTGCAGATCTTCTCAAGAGCTGTGATCTTGTTTTTTTTTAGCTGTTTCTTTATTGATTTGAGATCTGGAGATTGACTAAGCCACTACAGAACTTTGAAATGCTTTTTACACTCCTTTGTTGATGAGGTGATGTGTTTAAGATTATTGTTGTGCTGGAAGATTCAGTCATTTCATCCCTAATAAATGACAATGTTTAAGTTCAGGTTAAGACTCAAAACAATAGAAAAAGACTTTAACTGCAGTAGAGACTTCATTATTATTCACTGATTGAACTAGTTTTGACCTAAAATCCCACTATTTATCCTTTTCCTCCACAGATCAGTCATCATGTCACCTTTGCAGAAAAGTAGCCCCAAACCATGATAATTCCACCCGCGAGCTTCACAGTGGGTATGCTGGTAACAGAATGGTGGTGTTCACACCAAGAAGTTTCATTTCTATTTTATCTGATCTCATGACGTTCTCCCAATCCTCCTCTGGATCATCCAGATGGTCTGTGGAGAACTACAGGCGGGTCTGGACATGTGCTGGCAGAAACTGGGGGATTTTTGGATGATTTAAATCCATGAGATGTGTTACTATAAAACCAGCTCTCTTCAGGTCATTGACTAGTTACCCCATGTGGGTCTTGACTGTTTCCTCACTGTTCCCAGGATAATTTGTACCCCACCAGGTGAGATCTTACATGGAGCCCCCAGGTGGAGAAAGATGGTCACTGATCTGATCATAATTAGTCTTCACATCAAGCTGCCATTTTTACATTCTGTCTGTCCCAGTTGAAGTGTGTTAATGATGAACAATACGGACTCCTCTCATCTTTGGATTGGTGACTGTCAGAGATTTTTTTGCCCCAATAAATATTTAATCATATAAAAACAGTTTTTTTTTTTTTGCAGGAAAAAAGGCATTAATAAGTAAGATCCTACCATTATTGCCAAAATAAATAAATAAATAATAAAATTAAAAAGAACAACAGTTTTGAAGTATTTAAACGTGTCATTACAGTAAAAGGAAGTTAACTCTGACAGAGTAACATCAAATCTTAATCAAATGCAGTTTTTAAAAACTTCTTTTACACATTTATGTTCAGGAGATAAGATGTAAGAATTGAATTTTGTGTTTTAATGACAAGCAAATAACATTTTTTATTAAAAAAAAAGAGCAATTATAATAAATGAAAAAAGTACACCTCTCTCCTTTTAAAGGAAATTTTCAAGCAAAGGATGTCATTTTTGTCTTTATTTGTCATTTTAGAATTCTGACTGAAATAAAGACTAAATCTAATCATATTTTAGACAGAGTTCTCATAGTTTTTTTTGACAGACCTCACTTTGACCTCCAACTTTTTCTCTTTACTACAGTTCTTTAGCGACTCTATTCAGAGGAAATTTCCCTGAATGTGCAGATTTTTGTCCTGTAGCCTTTGTAGATATGAATTATTCAAAGAAATCGACAGCTTGGCAGAAGCTCTTAGCAGCCGCTTGTCAGAACATCGCTTGAGAAGTCACAGTATTGATAAAGCTTTTAACTCTACACCGAATGATCATTCATGATGATGATTATGAACAAACCAGATATCAGCTAAGATCGTTCAAATTTGATGGTTGTGGTTTTTTTCCCTTTTTTATAGCCTGAAAAATATATTCTTTAAAAAGAGTTTCACATTTTTAAGAGTCTATGTGATTCTACCTGCATGGTATCATCAACTTGAATGGAAACCAAACAAATCACACTCCTCAGGAAGCAACAGCGTGATCTGCATCCCTGAGACGAATGTTGTTGTTAAAATGTGCAAATGAACACCTGAACAACAGAGGAAATGTTGTCTGAGCGGAGAGTGTGACCAACTCCACACTGGGAGGAGAAAGCCACTGGTTAAAAGCAGATCTCTATTTGCAGCTGCAAACTCTGTTCAACTCTTTATTTTGGAAAACAAGCTTTGTCATTTAACTCAACCGTTGTCATAAAGTCTGGAGGAAAAAAAAAAGTTAGAGCAAAGGACAGAGGTGGAGGCATCATGGTACTTTGCTGCAAAATGCAGTTATAATGTAACACTAGAAAGAAAAAAAAGCATCACATAAATGTATGACTTTTTTTTTTGTTGCAGAAAAACTGGAGCAACATTAGAAGATATATCCAAAAGAGGGAAGCAAGTCACACAATTTAAGATAAGTATTTTTAAGAGCTGGGTGTGACATCATGGTCTTACCTCAAGAAAAATTAAGCCAATTCAGTGGCCATTTTTCTAAAAATACAGACGCCACCATTTGGAGCCAGTTGACAGTGATTGGTTCTAGTTGGTCTGAGTCTTTTTTTTTTTTTTTTTTTGTGTCGACTACTGTTAACTATCAGGAGTGAGCTTGTTTGAAGTCCACACTCCTTCCACGAAAAGCAGCTCTGGAAATGTTGTCAAAAGTTTGAGGTGGGGGCCAGCGGGCACCTCATGTTTTTACCGAGGAATTTGATTGGTCAGTTTAACTAAAGTGACTTGCGATAAAGAAAAAAAATCTTTATAATAAATCCTGATTAACAGGACAAATGTATCATAGCAAGAATTGTTATTCTGATAAATATAATGACTAAGTAATAATAATTTCTCAAAAAGGGGATTTTGATTTCTTGGAGCCAGCAGCTACTTCCTAATGGGGGGGGGGGGGGGGGTTTAACAGTCTAGTTTCTATACACAGTCAATTATAAAAACCCATGGAGAAACAAAAAGATGACAGAGCAGAGCACATATGTGGAAAGAAGATAGTCTCATCCAAACAGTATGAAATTTTTTGGGATTTGTAACTTGTGTCTATTTGTGTGTGACTTTGGATTTATGTGTGGGAAATTCTTGATTAGTAACTCATACAAGACATTTTGTGCATAACTTTGTGTACTTGCAATTGTGTTTTCACATGTACAAAATTACAAAATACAATTTACAGACCCACAACTTGCTGCTTGCAGCTCCATGGCCTGAATAAGACGCCGAGGTCTCCTTTGATAGATGATGAAGACTGCTAGTGCTGTGGAATACATCTGAATCTATATTGTCGTGTTAACAGAAAATGGGTCCTACTCTTTACCTGTAAGAAAGTGTTTTTTTTTAATACAGCTGAATGGGGTTCTCACATGCATGTGTCTAGCTTGTTGACATATGTCGAGAACTGTCAATGGTCGAGCTGCTGGCCATGGTCCCACTAGTGCTGTAACGTCATCCATATGCTCTCTTTTTGTGACTCAACTTAAAACAATATTCGTTCTCATCCATCGTCATGGTTTTGAATGATTTATTTTGTGAGTTGGTTTCTGTTTATTCGTACAAGTAGGATTTCAGAGGAACCGTAATTGCAAATGTGTTTTTTCAACATTTCAATAAAGTTTTGCACATATGTGTGATGAAAACACAGCTACTGCTATTCACAAAATGTATTTTATGAGTTATAAGTCAAGCATTACACACACACAAATCGAGTGAGACTATATTCTCTCCATGCAGATGACCTAAGAAGGAAGAACTGAAAACCAGACGTTGAAATACACTGGGGGTCATGAACTCAAATCAAGACAGCTGTGGATGATTCACAACCTAAACCTGATGGGACTGACAAGGAAAACAGAACATGACAAAAACCAAAGAAACATCGTATACTCCTCACAGTACCCCTCCCCAAAAGGACAGACTCCAGATGCCCAAACACAAAACAACACTTGGGAGGAGGGGATCTGGAGGAACAACAGAACAAACATAAGCCCAGAAAACAGTTCCTTTGCCAAAAAAAGATGAGAGACCTTATGGAGAATTCTTCTCCAGAAACAAGCAGGAGAATCAGTCCCAACTACTCACTTCAGTCAACGAAAACATCTTCCTCTAGACAGGAAACAGGATTAAGGGGATGGACCGATGACTATCTGGAACAGGACATGTGAAGAAGAGCAGTACTGCCGACTCTCCTCAAGAAGATAAATGCTGAGGTCCCAGCAGAGTCCTGGGAACAGAGGCATGGACACGCCTAAAAAAATGGCAACAGGAAAACTCATCTGAGGCGTACCATGATGAAAATTCTCCTGCTGGCTCCAGGATGGTCTGGTCATCCCGTCAGGAACTGGTGGTGTGGGATCCAATATGCAGGAGACCGTTGACCATTATCCAGGAGTCAGAAACTTAAACATTTCAGAAAATATGTGAGCGAGAGAAGCTGGCCTGATCACGAAGAGCTGAAAACCAGAGAGCTAGATACACTGAGGATCATTAACACAAATAAAGACAGTTGTGGTGTGACTGAGAGGAAAACAGAACGAAACAAAAACCAAACAAAGATTTACGCTTCTCTCAGTCCCTGTTAAAGTTAAGATGGAGGTAAAGGCAAACAAATCTGTCAAAAAAAACAAAAAAGTTTGTACGTTTTTGTCAAATGTTGACATAAAAAGAGAAAAAAAAATGCTTTGTTTGGAAAGTTTTAGTTTGTCTTCAAAATGAGAACTTTTTTGAGGTCCAGTAACTGCATTTTAGGTAAGGTACAGTCTGGACTTTAACTAGGTCACAGCCTCAATTCTTTTTCTTTTTCTCTTCTTCGGTGCTGGGCTCCATATCATTGTCTCGGTGCATGACCTGATTTTAACCAAGCTGTCAGCTGTCAGAAGGATGGCTTCACTTTTGCCTCTGGAAAGCTCTGGTCTACAGAGGAGTTCATCATCATCTCCACAGCCAAGTGCCAGCTTTCTGCCCGGCGACTTCAATTCCGTGTAATCGTCTGCTCACCTCTGCGCTGCTAAAAATCCTTACGAACAAAAAGCACATCAGCGTGTTGCTCCTGGGCACCCCACGCCGAAGATCTGCAGCATCTCCTCATCACATAAATGATTGGAAAACTTTCAGTCTGTCTGGCTCATGAATAAAGAACTGATATATATCCTGACTGCAGGGTCAGTCCAGACAATTCGTTCAAGAAACTCTCATTTTAACACAATCTACAATTAGTATCAAAGCACTGCCACAAAACGATATCAAACAGCACCAAATCTTTTGGCACTCCTGGAAGCTCTGAATTAAAGAAATACAAGAAATTGATCATTTTTGCACAAATACCAATATGTTTTATAGAAAAACCGTATTGGTATAAATCCAGTCATTTAGCAGATTGTTCCACATTTTAGCACACTTAAGTTAAATCTTGGTGCTTAAAGATCAACTTATGAAAATTGTGTTTTTGACATTCTTTTGTAAAAAAAAAAAAAATCATAATGACATTTATAAAAAAAAGTTAATAATAATTCCTTTATTTAAAATTGTGGTGAATCAGAAACAGAGGAAAAAATGTTGGAAAAACGTGTAGGTGTGACATAGAAACTGCTACGGCAAGCCACTAGCTCCCTGCTCGGCTCCATTCTGCTGCATTCACTTGTAACCAGATGTACGTCTGGTTCAAAACTTTATCGCACCCATAATGTTAGGAGGGGCTGTAAGAAGTTTAAATAACGTGTTTCAAGTCCTGGGGGCCTGCAGGTTATTATATTCCGCCCTCCAGATCATTTTATTTTCTTGTTACTAATGGCACAATGTTATCTTATTTATAACTTGTTCAAATTCCACAAAATATATTTTTATGGTGAGTAAAATATTGAAAGTTATTTAAGGTTAAAATTGATTTATTCCGGAATAATATTCCTAACTGTTTTTATTATTCATAGTTATGTTAAAAAGTTAAAGTTTTAAAAATGTAGTTTTATTGTGTTCAATAAGTGTTTATTCTGTTCTAGGTGTGTTTTGGATTTTGGTCCCCTGCGGGATTAAGTTTGACCCCCCCGCCCAAAAGAGATCATGGGAAATAAGTGGCTGCTTCACCTTCAACTCAGAGGTGAGTTTTTAATAAACTCTTGCTGCTCTACAGAAATTATATTCTAGAAAATAACAGTATTTATATTTTTTTAGCTATAAAAAGTTTGTTCATAAAAAGAAAAAAAAAAAACTCACTGGAAACTCTTGCCAGTTAATCAAAAAATGATCGGAGTGGGTCTTTAAGACAATAAAACACATTTTTATAAACATTCTATAATAAAGGTCATTTTTTGTACATATAATCCTTCAGACAGATTAATTAAATTACTGAAAACTTAGGGAATTTGTTTTTTATTTAAAAAAATAAGCCCAAACAAACAAAAATGAAGGAAGGGAAATCTTGAACCTCTGAGGAATTGATGTCTTGGTGGTTGCTGTCATCTTCAGAGTGTTGATTGTTTTGTCATTGGAGGAGGTTGCGTCTTGAGTTGGGTTGGAAAACGCTCCTCCGCTCTTGATTCAGTCGTCAGCGTCACAGAGAGAGGCGCTTCAGATAGCGAGCTTTCAAACACAAGCATTATCTCAGGCTCTGCATCGCTGGCTGGCAACTTATTTTCCAGCTGAGTGGAAATAATGAGAGACAGGTTGACAAATGCTTGACGCGCCCGCTTTTCTGAATGGCGTGCCCCTCCCTTACACTTTAGCAGCTTTTTGTTTTTAGATAGTAAAGAAACGTTAACTCCATGTGTTCATACTGAAATATGTGAGACATATAAAATAAAAGAGGCCTATTTTTCCGCGTCTTAAACGTCAGAGTTTTGGGCTATATTGTGCATTTTTCTTCTTATTCGTTATTATTCCTCCTGGCTTTGACAGGAAGGATGGCTTCTGCCAGCAAAACAACAAGCATATCTACCAAGCTGAACCCACTCAAGAAACAGAGATGTGTGTTATTTTGTTTTTTTTTTTCCCTGACAACTCAGTATGCTGCTCAGGAATGTGGGATTGTGACTGCAGGAGCCAGGGGGTGTTTAGCATTATAGGACACCCCCCCAGTTTAAACTGAAAAAGGCAAAGGAAGAGTTTCATTAACCACAAGGTCAGGCGGAATTCCTGTCTGAATGCGCTGCTCTTTTTAAGGAAAACTTTAAGAGGCAAACAGTGCTGATACTAACCACCTCCTTAGAGCATAAATACACAGATTCGAGAGAAAAATCTGCAAAAAATCTGTTTACTGATGGTCGAAAATGTAAAAATAAACATCATCTTCCTGCTTTTTTTGCCTTAAAAAACAAGAAGAAAACAAACTGTTGCAGATCAGCTTGTCATGTTTCTCTCAAAATGACATCCGCCGTCACACAACGCCGATCCGCAAATTAAAACTGGCTGTTTATAGATGATTTCTTTCCTTAAATCTGGCATCATGTGGGTCGAGCGTGCCCGCAGTGGAAGTGCATTAGCAAACTTCAACACTGAAGATGTAACTCAAAAGTTTTGCAATAATTAGTCTGCAGAGTTTTACCAAACATGCATTCAAGGAGCTAAAACTCATTTTTACTTATTGATAAAACACTTTCTGAACAGTTTGAGACGCTGAGCTGCAGTGTCGTGTACCGCCACAAACACAGGGCTTCAACAGAACAGGGCAATTCTGAACCACAGGGGTGATTGGAAGGGCTTCCAAATGGGAAGTTAAAAAATTCAGGGTGAGGGAATGTGAGGCCATAAGAATACGCACAGGCATGAATATTTAAAATCCTCTTATCTTAAATTTAAAAGTGGGGAGATTTCTGTCTCTCCTGTCAGGGAGGTGAGGCGGCGCTGGCTGAGGGTGGGTGGTGTGGCCTCGATTTTTTTTCTGTATTTTACATCAGCATTTCCTTTTATCTCGACTTTTCTGAGAAATGCCACACCAGGAGAGGCTTAAGTCAAGAGGCAATCGAGGAAAAATTGGAAAAGTGTCTGGCTGCGGGTAGGTGTATTGTGCGGCGGAAGATGCGGCGAAATCAGGAGGATTTAGGCGAGGATTCATGTCAGGCAGGACGGGATCTACGCCAAGTAAGTTTAGATGCGACGCAGGAACAAATGTTCCTTTGTCCTAAAAAGGATTTAAAAGTCAAAAGACCAACCAATAAAAGGATTAGAAGACTTGCAGATTCACTTCAAATGAAATGAGTGTATATTTATCAGAGTTAAAAGAAATGTGTCTGATTATTTAAAATGTGCACAAAGACTGTTTTTGATCTCTTTAACATGTTCTTGTGGCGTTTTTCTAAATATGAAGAACAGACATAAAAAAGTTTTGTAAAGGGGACATACATATGTATGATCATATATTACCTTTAGAACACTGAAAAACAAATTATTTATGAAATATTAGTTATTTTTGTGAGTTTTTTTTTAACCCAGAAGTAAACACCTCGATTCCTGAGGCTCCGCCTGCCGCTGCGTGAGGCTGCCGCCCATTTCATGACATCATCCTAGAGCCGGCAGCTAAAGGGCCCCACGTCTAAAATAATGAACATCTCTTTGAGCTGGAATTTATTGAAGACAAGACACAATTGGAAGATAGATATAAGGTATTCTGCATATAAAATGAAAGTTTTTTTCTGTGTGGAGAAATTGAGTGTTGTTGTTTGACTGGGAGCGGTGCTGTCAGAGCAGACTCTTCCTGAAAGGGGCTGTCTCACTCTGTGACATCAGCATGAGAGGACCGGCTCATTTTAGGAGGGACTGCTGTCGAGAGTGCAGCTTTTCAGAAGATTACTCAGACATGCATGAAGGGATCAAAATACCGCTTTGGGGTTCTTTAGTGAACCCCAAATACACTTAAAAGAAGAAAAGCTTGGTTTTTCAGGGTATGACCCCTTAAAATAGCTGTGAATCCGTGGCAGAAAAAATGCAGTTTAAAGAAAAAGGTTGCTTTTGTCACATAGAAAATACACTGGGTGGACCACAAGCTCCCTGCTCCGCTCCATTCTGACGCATCCACTGATAGACAGATCCACGTATGTCTTGTACACGTTTCTTCGTTCGCGGTCTCACGTGTCCGGAGATCTTTTTTCAGTCCCGCGACTCTCCGGTTTGTCCCAAAAAAACTATTACATCCAAAGAGGGGAGAAATGGGATCAGCTGAGTCTAAAGCGGCCCCAAAAAAATCCTTTTATACTGAAGGAGTAAATCGTGGAGGATAATTATCATCCTGAGCAGGTGCTTATTAACGATGAAGATGCCCTCTCGCACTTTTTCGTTGAAGGAGGAAGCACGCATTCCAGGTTTTAAGGAATAAAAATAACTTTGTGTTGAGGAATACTGCAATATTCTTCTAAATAAAGGTTTTACAAAGACCGATCACAAGTGTTTTTGAGTCTGTAATTAGTAATAGACATTCTTTGGCTGCGGGGGGTGGGGGTGTCCTCGGTGTTAGCGGATGTCCCAAACCCCGTGAATAAGGGGGGAATCTGGTATTTCAACAGCAAAGAGATCCTTTTTCTTTCCTACATTGCTTGAAAATATTGATCTGCTTAATAATCTGAACATCTTTTTCTTTCCCTTAATTGAACTCACCTGGAAAACTAATGATCACAGGTGTCTGAGATTGATTTCAATTATCAAAAAGCCCAGACACACAAAATTTTCCATGGGTTTCATTAAAAAAGAACAAGGAATTTTATCTTTTTGACACTTTAGTACAAATAAAATTTGCATTATAATTTGGAATACACTGTATTTTAAATACAAGATCTCTGGAAATGGTTTTACAATAGATCAAAATATGATTGGACTTTGACTTTTAAGATACAATTTTTTTAGTTGTATTTCAAGGAGCAAAAATAAAAAGTTTGAAAAAGTTTTTATAGTATGCTATATTCAAAATAATAATAATAAATACTTGTAACTCTTAGAAATATTTCAATAAATGACAACTTTTTAAATATTTCTCAATTAATAAAAATATTGACATAATCTTAAGAAAAAAACTTGAAAACAACTAAAATAAAGAAGTCAGGATGTGTATTTGCTCTCCTCTGAATCAAACGCATGCTAAATGTCTGACCTTTTCACTGACAGCTTTGGTGTGGGACTCGTCGCCCTGGCAACAGAGCTGTTGGATAAGAAACTTGTTGGTCCCTGTCAGAGCGACATGTCATTTTAACACATTACGTGCCTTTACCGCGTGATGCGTGTTTCCAAAGGTCATGCTAATTTCACACGTGTCACCGGGACGAGGCTGAAAAACTCATTTTGTGAGTTCAAGACGGTTCTCCGTGTTCCTTCAGCTTTTGAAGCACATTTACTTCAGAAGAGCTGGACCAAAAAAATAAAAATAAAAAATCTATTTTTGTGACAGAAAGAAAACTGAAGAGAAGATCTTTTAGTTTTTTTTTCTCCAAGAAAGCCAAATACTGGAAGTCTTTGGTGAAGCCTTCCCACTTATCATACGAATGATTGAACCCTTAAGGGTACAATTAGTAACAAAAGACCCTTCTGTGGTGACAGAAACAATCCAAGCGAGATGTCCCTTTGATCAGCTCCTGACCTTCGTCACCTCTTCACCAGCTCCAGCTGAGGCGCAAAAACCAAGAATAGATTCAGGTTTTATTAGGAATTCTGAAATATTTTCGCCTTGAAGGGTTTCATTTTTCTGGATTAGATGATCAAAAATCTGGTGTGTAATGTCAATGCAAGAAGTTACCCAAAAAAATAAATAAAAACTTGTTGAGGGTTTCGGCCTCGTGGGGAACAATTACCTGCAGAAATGTTGAGAGGAGGACGTTGTCTCATTAGTATCTCTGTTGCAGTAATCATGACAAACCCCTTTGTGTGCTCATTAACTGAGATGTGAGTTTACACTGTAACATGAAGATTTTTATTGCAAATAATATGGTTTGATAAAAAGGACTTGTTAATACCATATCTAAAAGAATCAATACCCAGTACATTTCATATGGAATAATAGCATGGCCTCAAGGGTTTAGACAAGCAACCAGCAAAACTCCAAACTATTACCAGTATGCCACAATAGTCATAATGATTTGTTTTAGTTCATCAGCAAACGGAAAGAAATCACATACAAACACAGCCTGGTGATCTGTAGAAGGTATGTATTTTTCAGACCAGGTTCATGAACCAAAACCTTTTGGAAAAACAAAACAAAAACAAACAAAAAAAAAAAAAACAGAAGTAAATGCTTCCATTCAATAAAAAGCCTGAAGATCTGTTAAATGTCCACCTTAAAAACACAGGTTAACTTTGACATGCAGTACAACCATACTCTCTGCACATCGTCAAACACGCAAGTGTGTGAAAACTAGGACTACACACTGGCTCTACAGATCAAAAGGTACCTATTTTCTCCAAATATACACACATTGATTATGTTCTATAATACTGTTTATACTGGTTCACACCCCTTCTGGTCCAGAAAAGTAGGTCATCTGATTGCAAACATTGTTCCTTCCAGCGTACCTTAATCAACAACAGTTTATGGAATCTAAAAGAACCCAACAACATTATAAACTATGCCATACTGTGCCTTTTTCAAATACACTTTTACATATTTCAAATGCATTGTTTTCATAAAGGAGGAGAATAAATAAACCCATTTGCAATATATCTTAACATTTAAACAAGATCATCTGGTGCAGTATTTTTATAATTTTTGTAAAACGACTTCAGAAATAAGAAGAAAAGAAAAGGTTCAAAAACAAACAACCACGAGTCGAATGACAGTGTTTGTGCTTTAAGTCTTTCAGCTGTGTTGGCTATTGTTCAACAGATTTGCAGACGCAAGTTCATGGGTGAAAAGCCTTCATAAACTTGAGCCCCTTCCCTCGTGGGGTAAATTAGAACACAGTCTTAACTCAAACACAACCGGCGGACGTGTTAACCGGCACCACGGACACTCGAAGCGTCAAAATGATCCGACGGATTTGAAAATACCTGCAGGAGCCTTCAGCTTGTTGATTGAATGCCTCGTTCCAAAGACAAGTCAGCTTATGGTTTATGAACATTCACTTATCAGCTGCGTGTGTCGGACGGATGAGCCGCTGCGGAAAAGTGTCGCTTTGAAAGAAGGGAAATCCATATTTATGGTACTATTAAGGCATTACAGTGCAGTACCTCTGTTTCAACCGCAGTCTGAGGATCCTGGAGGATGAATGTGGCCCTGACGGACTGAAGACTACAAAACTCTTCATCTGGTTGCCGTGTTACAGTACTTCCTGTCACACACATCGTGAAGCCGATTTTGTGTGTTTAACTCGTGCTTTTGTGGAAATGAGCTTTCTCTCGAGTTGATGAATACTAGAAGAACTCAAGAGAGTCAGAAGTTTTCTCATGATCACGTTTTGGTAAAAGTGATCCGTAAGTAAAATTTGGGGACAAAACCATTTGCCAATAAGAAATATCTTAACTTGGGCTCCGTTTTTTTTTTTTTTTACAAAACTTCTAGTGACATTCACTTTGTGTCCTCAGAAAGAAGCGTGGTTGATGGTCTACTGTAGTCTTTTTTTTTCTTTTTTTTTAGGAGAAAATGTAAACGTAAGAGAGCAACGCTCTTCCTGTACAAGGTGATGCTTTCTGTTTGCGTCCTTTGAATGAGAAAAAAAGCTGGTCCCACTTTCCAACAAAGGCCTACACTATATAAAATATAAAGTTACAATACAGTTTATTCTGCTACTTTGATGGCTGCTTGATCAAAGCTGTTCGGCAGGTTGAATAAATGAAGGACCCATTTCAGAATACAACAAAGCACACCTTCAACACTGTTCATTCACCTACTGAGTAGTCATGACAACACAGGTCCTGAAAATGCCCTGCCTATTTTAATTTTTTTTATTGTTTTTTTGCTCTTTTATACATATTTTAAGCACACCCCTTAATCAAAATGTATATTGTTAGGAATCTAAATGTCTTTCTTTGTTCAACATCCCATAATGCATACAGTACAACATTGTCATGATAAATTTGGGAGAATTGGCACAATTGTTGTGTTTTTTTTTTTTTTGTTTTGTTTTTTAAGCCATGTACAAAAATGAATGGTATTTTCTCACGATTGGCCGGACGGGGAAAAGATGCGTAAAAGTAACTTGTTTGAAGACTCGGGGGCCTTTTGATATGAGACGGTAAGCACTGATTCACGAGGCGATCAGTCAACCAGACGTGAAGAAAATGAAAATAAAAAGAATTAAAAAAATAAAATAACACATCGTAGTATTTACATGACAGAGATTCCAGAAAAAAAAATTCCCACATAAAGTGAAGCTGATTATTTTTCCCACCTCCGCTTTCCGACAAACTGTACCAGATCCAGCCATCAGCAATGTCAAAAAGGATTCATAAATGCTGTTGACAGTCATTGTGTCTGGGCCGGCCTCCGCTAGTACACGCTGATGAAGGAGGAGAGGGCTAGGACCAGGTACCGGCAGGCCTGCGGGATGTGCGCACTTCCTGTGCTCCCATAGGGTGCAGTGTTGGGCGCTGTGGGCAGCAAACAAGAAAAGCACTGATTAGTTGTGATTGCACTTTCATTGGACGCCACTCACCAGTCCTAAACGCGCCATCAGCTTGGTGTGACGCCTGCAAAATGAGTCTGTGACCAAGTCTTTCTGTTACACTGGAAAGTGGAAACTCTGCTGAGTTTGATGACATTGTTTAGGTAGATTATTAAGAGTTTGTCTTTTGAAAAAATATTCACCAGTATTTTTACTGTTTGAGATGATGCTAAATTAGGTAGAATCCTAAAAAAATAAAAAATGGGTTATTGCAAATTAGTGGTTAAAGTAACACTAAGATTTTTTAACTTTATTTTTTACTTTGTTTACTTAAATGTGAAAATAAAAAAAAAATATATATATATATATATATATATTTTTTTTTTTTTTTTAATTCATCTATAAAACAGTTTTTGGCTTGTTATAAATCATTTTAGTTCAACCCCAACTTCTTTATGTTTACAGATATTTGTCATTATATTACACAATAGTTCCACAATGAACCTGAAACTGTCCAAAAAACCTAATTAGCAAATGTTATTTCTTACTGCAAAAATCACAAAAATTGAGATTGACCAGTTTTTAAGTTATTTAATGAAATATTAAATATTTAGAGACAAAATAAAAATGTATACATCATTGAAAGAAATAAAGACAAACTCAAAGCAATATGCAAAAAAGTCTTTAGAAAACAGGCGAAGCTCCACTAATTGACATAATCATTTCTCATAACTCTTAAGTTTATTTCAAACCAAAACTTTGATGTTCACCTTCACGTTAGTGCTTTAAGTGGACAAGAAGAAGTGTCGGTATTCTCTTTTATGGAAGTCAAAGCATAAAATGCAGAGAATCTGGAATGTAAATATAAATCAATAAAAATAATAACTTTTAAAATATTTTTTTCTTAAAAAATAATAACAATCATAATTAACGTTTTTCAAGTTGAGTATTTGTGCCAGTACTGAGTACCAGCAGTACTTCCGCTGTGGAGAAGTGACGTTAGTCTAAAGAACTATTTTATTAAGGGCTAGTATTGAGTACCGGTGGATACCGGCCCACTTAATGCACTGCTTTACGATACATTTTGAATGAAAACTTTATGATGGGGCTGGTGTCATTTCTAAGGAAACAATTATGTAATTGGATAAACACATCAGTGACATTTAGAAACTACTTCTCATAAAACAATAGCATAGAATAGAATAGAATAGAATAGAATAGAATAGAATAGAATAGAATAGAATAGAATAGAAAATGCGAGTATATTTGACAAAGTAAAAAAAATCAGTATTTTAAAACATATTAAACAATTAAAAGCATAGAAAACAATATAAAAAAGCTAGTTTGAAGTTCAGTTTTTGACATATAAAAGCCAGTTTAATGCAGAAAAGCAACATATGAATAGCTGAGAAAGTTCAGTTTTTGTAAAAACCATAATTGCGTCCAGTATGCTGAAACCACAGCTCCAAACACTGTATATTCACGTCAAATACAGTTCTGGCTGCAGGCACGGTCAGTTTCAATGTTTCACTGTAGGCTGCTAGAAGTTAGAAGCTGGGAAAGTATGGTGCACTGGGCTTCTGTCCTCTATTCTCATTTACTCCTCCTCTCCTCTTTTCTTGATTATTTGTTTAGTTCTTTGGGCCTCTGTTTGGTGCAGTGCTATTCATGTGTTGTCCTCTTTCCCATTTCAGATTCTAGATGGATTGTCTGTGCTCCTGTTCTTGGCTGTCGACCTCGCCCCCAGCGGTCCCCCAGTTCTATATGGATGAACACCATTCCAAAAACATAGTTTTAGAGTTATATAAGCTAATTCCTATTTAACAGTCTTGGTAAATCGCCTATACGTCCAGGTAGAGGATCCCTCCTTTATGTGGACATCACTGAAGTTTCTTCATTTTTTTCCCTGGAATAATTTTTTTTTTTTTTGTGATATTAGGCTATATAAATTAAACTGAAATTATTTTATTCATAATTTTATTTAATCCTTCTTTGGACAATTATGGGTAAGCAAGTAATCGAACTGGGATCCATAGAGACAGAAGTACCGCTGAAAGCTGCAGTCATTCAGACACAGCTCCTGCAGTAGAAGGTGAGCCTCTGAATAATCTCATGACTTCCAAATATATAAACCATATTTATACAGAAAAACAGACAACGCTTCCATGTAATGATGAGACTAAAAGAGTTTGACACTAGCTTCTCCCACATGTGTTGAGATACACATGAACAGACTTTCGGATGAGGGAATTCACTGTTCATCAAAACAGTCAAATCAGGATCAGTTAAGTAAATAAAAATTCAGATTGTAAATTTGAAAAATAAACATTGTAAACTAAAAATTATAATTGAAAAATACATGTATATGTTTAAACCGCTGATTTGGACTGGACTCCATAGTGATGGACCCGAATCGCACTGGATGTGACCGCATTACTCAAACACAGTCTAGTGCTTAAGAAACAGACATACAGTCAGTCTCTGTCTTCTCTGTTCACGCTACACACATTCACACTAAAACAGCAACCACACATTACTTAGGTCTTTTCCTCTTAGTTGAGTAATTCACTGCCACTGGAGTTTCTTTACATGCAACATTTTCTTACTTTTTATTTTTTTGAACAACTTTTCTGTGGCGAGCTTAAGGCCGCCTGTTCCTGCAGCAGGCGGAGAGATGAAGAGCAAAAAGAAGGAAGACGAGTCTGAGCCATTGTGTTGCTGTAATAATGCGTCCTTGGGCGAAATACTCAATAGCACGTTACTCCTGGTGCTTTCATCTGTGTGATTGTGCGTATGATAGAAAAAAGAAAAAAAAAAGGCCAGTACAGACAGAAGAAAAACTGTAGAGTAAGAAAGTGCTTCTTAAATGCGTTGAGGTTTTAGTCGTCAGCAAGACCAGGAAGGAGCTATTTCAGCTTTCTGCCTCTTCCCATTTTTTATTCCTTTTTCCTATTTATCAGCTGGCCAAAAAAAAAAAAAAAAAAAAAATCAGTAGTGAGGAGGAGAACTCCAGTCTCTTCTTTTTTCACGATGTATTTAAAGCAGGAATCTTGTCTTTAATGTTTCCTTGACGATCAGAACGCCACAAGAACATGATAATGTCTCTGCTGCGTCAGAGGAGGAGAGCAGCCTTTCACGCTCAAAAAAAAAAAAAAAAAAAAAATTGGCCTGGCAGGTTGCAAAACAGACACTCTATCAGAGCGCACATATAGCCCCGTGTACGGGTCACATGCATGCCTGCACACCAGGCGGAGCAAACAGACTCGGCTCCGCCAGGGGAAATCATGCGGCGCACAGCCCATATCAGCAAGGTGCCTCTATTTACACGGCCATGTAATTAGTTCACAATGTACAGTAGCTCCTCTGATGTACCCGTGCTGCACACGCAGCAAAATGACCACACAAACACGGAATGGGCACACAAACTACAGCTATGTTTTCAGCTCGAATGTTGTCACCAAAACACTATTGTTTTTGCTGCAGAAAACTCACACCTTTAGTTAAAAGAGCCGAGAGAGAAATTCACCGACAGGTAGACGGAGTCGGGACGGGTAGATAGAAGGAAGCGGCTCATGCCGGTGCGGATTTTAACGACGCGGTTGGACGCGTGGCACCGACTGCGCCGCCGTCCCCCTTTCTTGTTGTTTCTGCCTTTTCATCTTCTCCTTCCACCTCATCCCCTCTCCGCTTCCCTCCACTCTCCTTCTGTCCAGAGTACAGGATAATGACACAGTTTTCCTGGGCTGCGAGAGCCAGCAGAGAAACGGTAGCCATAGCAACAGCTCCTGTCCTGCTCAACCGACCCACTGTTGCCTGAGCTTGAGTGCGCCTCATTGTGCTGGCGCAGAGGATGTTCACAAACGGACGGATGTCGCTGTTTACATTCCTCGGCTCCTCTTTGGATTAGTGTTGTACAGTCGGTGGCCGGGTTAAGGCTGCGGTAAATCGCGCTCACGCCGATTTTTCAAGCACACAAAGAAACAACTAGTTAATGCCGCCTGACCTGGAGTGCAACAATAAAGCCCTTGATGCTCTGGGAAAAGAAGCGATAAGTGAGGATGGAGTCTGCTCGAGTTGTTTGATGTCTCCCCGTGTAACTGTGAAAACAGGAGCTTCTGCTGTTTTGACTGTGTGGGTTGCAACTTTCCGTTTTAATTAACTCTCCAACCAGGAAGCGGCTGCAGCGCCGTCAGTCTTGTGATTAACACAAAGGGAATTAAGACAGGTACAAAGGAGAGACAGGTACGCGCACAGGAGAGCATCAAAGCAGCAGAAGAAGAAATGAAAGGCTGAGAGACTTCAGCTGGAAAGTGGACCTGGAAGAGTGTGTGTGTGTGTGTGTGGGGGGGGAGCTCTGCTGGAGTTTTACTCTTTCGAGGATCGAATTTAATTGCAACGTACGTCAGCGACAAGCTTCCATGACAAACTGCAATCCTGACAATATATCACAGAGAAGCGACTGTGCCAAAACGCACAAGGACAGGCGGCACTGCGAAGAGAGAGGAGATAAGCGGGGATGTTTACAGTTTAAGAGCAGAAACCTCCCCAGCAGTTACCATAGTCCTATCAAAATTAAAAAAAAAAAAAAAACTCATGGTTTTCTCTGATGCTGGACGGGAGCCATCCGCATTAAATAGCGTTCTCTCTGCCGAAAGACTCCCTTGTTTTCTCGTCGCCGTTTCCGTCTTTTCACTCCACAGACGGCACCTCCTCCTGAATGAAAGGCTGCGGCGCTGATCCTCAGCCGCCGTCGACAAACTGAGCAAATAAAAGTGAAATGTGCATCTGTGACACAAAGGGTGTCACGTCTGACTGTCATGCAGGAGAATATAATTGTTTATTATGTAATGATTTCTGTTCCTCCTTGTTTTCCCTTAAGCCTCACAGACTTTGATTTACCAGCTAGATCGAAAACAAACCTGGAATCAACACTTTTATTTTCAAATAAAACAGAAAAATAATTATATTTGAGAGCAAACGGTCACTGACATACAAGTTAATAATCATAAAAATAAATTAAGCTTTAGCAAGTAACATTTTAGAAAGATGATTCCTTCCTTTTTTTTATTTTTAAAGACTTTTACTGCAATAACAACCACTGTATTTATTAC
This sequence comes from Oryzias javanicus, assembly GCA_003999625.1. Classification (NCBI taxonomy): domain Eukaryota; kingdom Metazoa; phylum Chordata; class Actinopteri; order Beloniformes; family Adrianichthyidae; genus Oryzias; species Oryzias javanicus. The sequence goes on along the minus strand of CM012440.1, from coordinate 9,315,336 downwards.
ATATTTATAGGAACTCATTTTTGAACTTTTATTTTGGTGAAATCTAAAAATGACACCTGCTTGCAGAAGTCTTAGATGACTCTACATTTAAGGAAGTCAATGAATTAGTTGTGTGGAAGATGATCCGTGGCTTCGGTTTGCCGTGTCCTGTCACTAGCGGCATCCAGGCGGCGGGCAGCCAGGCCTGATTCCAGTCCCCTATGGAGCCGGCTTGGTTCCTGTGAGCTGTGGGTGGAGGAGGAGTTCAGTGTCCTTGACCATCAATCAGTGGCCTCTGGTCCTCCACTCACTGCTCCCCAGAGAGAGCCCACATGAGACACTCTAGAGCCAGGACTGATCCTGTACACACCATGCTGTAAATCGAGCTAAATCCCTCTACAAGCAAAGGTTCACAGAAGCTGCCAGCGCCGTCTGTAACAGTGAAGCTAATGTTGAAAGCACTTTTTCCAAGCGACCCACTGGTTTGGTGAGTAGTGTGAAGGGAGCTTCCATTATCACAGTATTGACCCCCTCCAATAAAAAAAAGTGTTTTTAACAGGTTCTTGCAACATTTTTCTGATTAACGAGGACATCTATTAAAAAAGGCTTAAAATTGCAAATTTGTGTATTTCTATCAAGTCATTGTGACTCAGAAGCAAATTACTTTTGTATATATTTGTATATGTGACAACTAGATCCACGTAATTGGTCCGAGCTGCCAACTGGCTGAAAACCGTAAAGATGGATAGCTCCAATATTGCTCACCATTTTTGTTGCACCTATGTTAGATGTAGTTGTGAGGGTCTGTAAGCTAGTGGGAGAGAGTGTAAAATGATGGGAAACAATTCCACACCAACACACCCATCCACTACACAGGTGAATTTTTAACAAACAACTACAGCTTAGCAGAAACTGGACATTGAAAATAATAGTTTGATTGTAAAATAGATCAAAAGGTATTGGCTCTTTGAACTTAAATGTGTGTGGTTTTTTTTTCTGTGCAGACTAGGGATTCACTTTCCCTATGATTTTAGAACAAATCAAAATTTTTGGCTCATGGTTTTGTTTCAGTTTCATGATTTGTGTATTACAAAAAGACAACAAATAACTAAAAATTCTGAAAAATACTTTTATAAATGTTCTAATAAGAAAGTGAAAATAAGGGAAATCTTTCTTAAACTTAAACTACTTTCAACGCAAACATACTGTTATGCAGTAGGGATACAACAATTCACTTTCTCCTCAATTTAGTCCAATGGTAACATTGATGCTTTTCTTAAGTCTTTCAGAGTGAAGTATATCCACATATTACCATTGGCACACTAAAAAAACATTTAATTTATAAAATTTGAGTTAGGCAATTTTCCTTCCTTTTTTTTTCCTACCCGGAAGTAAGGGGATCTCTGAAACTCCGTCTTTAGCTGCCTGTGGAGGCAGCCCATTTCATGATGTTATGCTAGAGCTGGCCTCGGAAGGCATTGTGTCTGCGTTTCACCCACAAAAACAAACAACATCCGAACTTTTGCAAAGATGTATGTGCATATTGTTTATCTGCAACGGCCATCTTTACACACAGGTTACAGAGATGGCTGAGGCTAGCTGTTGATCTAGCAGAACAGCAAAGTTTGTGGTGAAGTTAGCGGATGATTCCCACAAGCTGAATGGCGATGTTAGTGGTTGATCAACGCTAGCTAAGCACTGAGGTTAGTGGCTGATCAATGCTAGCTGAGGGGCGAAGCCAGTTTCGAAATTAGCGCCTGATTCCCACTAGCACATCGCTAGCTGAGCGGGGAAATTTGGTGTTTGTGTTAGCCTGGGGCTGTTCTGGTAGCGCAGACTCTTCCTAAAAGAGGCGGTTCTCACTTTGTGACATCAGCTCATGAGAATCTGCTCATTCTCATGGGTTGGAAGGGGCTGGTGCTCAGAGTGCAAGTTTTTAGAGGAATGTTCAGAAATGTGTCAACGCATCAAAATACCGCTTTAGGATTGTTTATAGTGAGGAATGAAGAACACGCTTAAGAGCTCAAAAAGTTAATTTTGCATGGTACAGGCTCTTTTAACAAGGAACTGCAGCATCCCTAAGTGAAACACACTCACCTCTCCCATCAACATTAATCTGGCCGTCTCTTGCCTGTAGCGAGCTGCCATATTGAGCTGGAGCACAATTGACTTGCCGACCTACCGGCTCATTCATCCATTCCCCGTTCCATTCCTTCTGTCCTTGTACAAGCAAAGTGTTCATCACCATCAGATACGGTGTTCAAACTCATCACCTGTCTGCCGCTGCCATCCTCACGCAGAGCTGGTCCGCTGAGGCCCCCCCCCTCTTTACCGACACCTTCGAGCTCATTAGCCCCACCAATCATTTGCATTAGTGCTAGTAAATGAAAAGCCTCCATTAATAAGATGGCCTTCAGAGATCATTTACTCTCCTCCACCTCCCAGCGCTGCCATATTCTCCCTCCCATTTCAACACGTCCTGCTACCTGCCGGATATCCACACCGGGCGGGACGCGTCTGAGGCCCGGCGCTAACAGCTCCTCTCGGCATCGGGGTCTGAGCGGGGAGTGAGGGGAGCATGAGACAGGTCACCAGATAGCTCACCGCGTGAGCCGGCGGCTCCTGACTGAAGGCATGGTTTGGCCTTCGGCTTGACTTAATCAGCACGCGTGTGGGGTTTCTGGACACTTAAGAGAGCCCTCTGCACAGTTAGAGCAGGAAGGAATCCCAGCTGAAAGGACATTTCCGGCATTCCACCTGCAATTACTGTTCCTCTTTCTTGTATTGATCGAATTCTCCCCCTGCACACTGCACTTTCTCTTCCCTTCTCCTCTTTTCCCTTTTATCTGAAACGGAACCCGGTATTCAAGAAAATCCTAAATTCACGGTGACCTCAACCCCAGTTTATTGCTCCTATCAATCAAAGGACACGCTTAAAGCAAGAAATCAATGAACTTGAAAATGATGTGCTTTGTATGCATGCCTGATGGGTAAACTTCCATTTTTAAAGTGCTTTTTTATGAAATTTTCCATCGTTTTTTTCCCCCTCCACTCCAAAGCTAGAGGGTAAATTCATATCAGCTTGTTTGAGGATAAACAAAAGAATACAGCGCTGAGTGGATTGAGAGCATTTTTAATAACAGCATTTACAAAAAGCGTAATTACTGTGCGACTTTGGCTGCTCCCCCTAAATCTCTTTTATGTTAGCGGCTTAATAAAATGCACAGGGACACAAACAAATGGCGTCAGCATGTTGTAAGTTCATCCAGCCGCTCGCGTTCGCACTGTCTCTGTAATAATCTCCCCTTCATATTCGGGTCCCTCGCACTCACTCTCTAATAATTCCCCATGGCCCCGTTTTTCCTAACTCTTTTAATGCTTATCAGAGGTTTATTTCTGTGCGAGTCCTGCTCCGGGCTCCGAAGATTTCGCTGAGTCAAGCACTCCCTCGCTCTCATACCTCCCTGAGACGACAGCGACAATCTGGCAAAGTTATGAGGAATGTTTTGGAGGAGACTTTCATCTCCAGGAGCTGCTGCATCAGTGAAGCCTGATAACATCTGAGCGGCAACCTTCTCTTTTAAAGACGGCTCTATTGCTCCTCATCCTTTTTCACTTTCCACCACCTAAAACAGCAATTCCCTCCACAGTCATGCAAGTGGGATTATAACAAGACAAGAGTCCTCCACCGTTTTCCATTAGGCTGCTGATCCCAAAGCAGGGCTGAATCGCAGAGGGTAGAGTGCATTTTATTTTTGATGGATATGTGATAACAATATCACCGCCGACTGTATTTTTTAATCACATTTCACCTGGGGCAAGTCAAAGCTGATGGGAATTTGCTCATGCAGAGCACCTCTGCACAAACACGCCAGAGTTTGCTCAGACGTATGCAGAGCGATCCATGCTTTTTGTTCATATTTACCCACACCGAGCTGCCAATCGATTCCTCCCAGATCAATGCGACGGTTTACAGATATCATTGGACCAATAAAGACCAAATCAATCGCCGAGTGATTAGCAGGTGAAGTGGATCACTCGGAGCGAGGCGGCGCACTTGACTTTAGGCAGAGGGGACGAGAGACACAATTCAGGGAAAGCTCCTGCCATATGCTTACGTTAATTATTGCTAACAGAAAATGCACGCCCAGAAGCTGTTGGAGTACCACACTTGAACTATTCCTTTAATTTAGAAAAACACAACCTTAGCCAGTGAATGCATACGGCTTTTTCCACCTTGCGCTGCAAAAGGTTTTTTTTAGAGGTTCCAAAAATCATTTTATGTCATATTATTTCTAAAGCAGTGATTAGGTAGTTTAATCATTTAACATTTTAATATTCTGATGCAACTTTGTGACAAAAAAATAGAATCAAGTAATAAAATTGATAAGTTAAAGAGATTGAATTGACTCCATTTGAATTAGTAAGTATTTAAAAAAGTTTATATTTTACAATTAAACTAGCAGGCTAACAGTAGAGCCGGTGATTAATTCTGATAGCCTCCATCTGTCGTCCTGGAAACCAGATGCACCAAAATGGCTGGAAACTAAGCCACTGATGTCAGCGGCAGTTAATCTGGTGACTGTATTTAAGGCACAAATAAAGAGCGGATTTGACATCTCTGACATCCCGGTGCCATTACTGTAGTCAGGCAGAATGAAACATGGCTTTAACAGATAATTACGACATGCAGCCTGTACTACAGGTTCAGGTTCATAAATGTGTGCTCTGTTATTAACACCCTGCTATCAGGTGAGACAATGAGAAACAACTGAAACTATTGCCGCTGTCTACATTAATGACACACAAAACCTCACTGTTTTTAAATGCATAAATTGCTATTCGAAGAATGGGCCAAATTGATTCAAATAAGACGTTTTAGAACTTTATTTTTTCATAAATGAATGCCTTGTTCTGATATCTGGAACCAGATGTTGCACTTGCATGACCGTTAAGTGACAGTCATCCCAGATCTGTATGGCTAATGAAAACAATAGATTGCAGGGGAGCAGCTGCTGAAAGTACACACAGGAGCCTTGTTTCCACTGAACGGTGGAATGTGGTATGGTACAGTCCAGTTATTATTGGTGAGCGCCTCATTCCCACTAAGCGGTTTGTTTTCACGGCGCATGCGTGATGTAGACTGCTAGCGTCATTGTAGTGCTACGACTAGAAAACCAGTTCATCCAGCAGCTCTTCTTTTTCTTGCTTTAGTTTTGTATGTCTGGTATAACATTAATTCAATGTTGTTTGAAAGAAGAATATTGCCGTAAAGAGGAAAATAGAATTACTAGCTTAGCGCTATATTGGTGCTTTCTAATGTCGTCATCATTTTCTGTCAATCAACAGATGGTTACAGCTGCTCCGCCCCAACTGTCCCGTTCTATTCTTCTATGGACCTACAACGGATTGGGGCCTTTAGGACCAGACCAGACTGGACCGGACTGCTCAGTGGAAACAAGGGTATAGTATAGATTCTCAAAAGGCTCAAATCCATAAAATGATTTATTCTCATTATTCTTTCCACCAGTCATTTCAACTGAATCCTCACTAGAAGCAGTGGTAGGGCAGTCGTCTCAGGATCGGAAGATCGTGGGTTCGATTCCTTGCCCCGCCCATGTGTCGAAGTGTCCTTGGGCAAGGCACTGAACCCTAAATTGCCTCTGGTGGGAGGTTGGCGCCAGTGTTCGGCAGCGGAGCCACCACCAGTGTATGAATGTGTGTGTGAATGGGTGAATGGGTCTGTGACTGTGAAGCGCTTTGGGCCCTCGAAGGAGGGTAGAAAGCGCTATACAAGTATACGCCATTTACCATTGTAAAAGTGTTCCTTGAATTTGCTGTTTTCCGCCAAAGGAAAAAAAAGGGTGTCATTTTCTAAGATTTAGTTTTTCCAGCAGTTAATTAAAAATGTGAATCTAAATTGTGGGTGGAATTGTTGGTTTGGAGTTCGCATCAACCATTTGTTTACATTCTCTCCTGCTAGCTTACAATCCCTCACAACTGAACCTAACAATAGCTAACAATAAAACTGCATTTTTTTTTGTCTGCACCTGATTTACAGCGATTTCAATAAAGAAATACACAAAAATGCAATTTAAGCTTAATTATATTTTCTTCATATATGACTTCCATAAACAATCCACAAGAACATGGTAAAAACACCAAAAACACAACTCCCATAAGAGTAAGTCTTTAAACAAACTGCACCAAAAACAAGGCAGAACTTTATAAAAGTTCAGCATGAATGGAGGCCTGCACTTTCTCTTAAAATGTTTTCCTGTTTGTGAACAGAAAATGAAACTCCCTTTCTGGAAAATGTCCAGTGAAAATGACTCATGTCCATAGAGCTCTTTGATGCTTCTTGGTTGAAAAAACTTCTATAAAAAAATAGTTGCACTATAAGAGGGAAAAACACATTAGATAAAGTGAAGGATGAAGCTCCCTCTCATTAGACTGAAAAAGCTTTTAGTATACATTTTAGAACTGTAATTAGACAGTTTCATGCTGAATGTTACTGCAAACACCAAAAAATGCTTGAATTCTCTTAACAATATGTTATTGACATTATACTAAAGCAGTGGTTATTTTAACTTCTGTCACTTAAAAAAATACACATATTAATTTTCATTGAAAAAAATGTAAAATTATAGTGTGGATTTTAAAATAATGCAAACATGTAGCAGCTGTTCGGTAATTGGAAAATAAATGTAATAAATGTCAGTTTGAAATGTTGCAACAAGCTTTGAAGTTGTAACTCCTCAATGAGAAATGCATTATGGGGGATGGGCTTCTTTGATGACTGCCTTCATGTTGTTTTAAGCATTAAAAAGGAGCTGTTGAAACACAGCAGAGGCTGCAACATACAAGCAATTTCTTTTGAACAACGCTTCGACACTGGAAACTAAACTGTGCTGGATGCTTACAGTTCTGTAGATTTCATTTGGAGAAAGTTTTAATCTCTGGATTTTACCACAGGTCTGTTTTCTTTTAGGTCTCTCCAATCAATACCTGACAAAAAAGGAAACGCAGTTTCACTTATCCCAAAGAAATCCTTAACTTTTATCTGCCTCTGCGCATCCTAAATCTACTTATGTATATTCTAAGCAGGCTACTTCTACCTTTGATGCACTATTAATATGTTTTTTTCAAAAGTACCCTACGAAACAATGGTGAAACAGCTATTTAAATTCATATATTTATTTCCTTTGATGAATTACAAACTTGTTGTTTTGCACAACTCTCTGCCTCTGTGTGCCTGATTTTCTCATGAGGTCAAACATTATCGACTGGATTCTCTAAAGGAAGCGAGTCCGCATTTTACCGACAAATTGGAACGGTGAACTGACCTCTAGTTCAACTTAAACCAGAATCAAGGAGCATCAAATATCAATGCACCTTTTACAAACGTGTGTGTCATTAGCAGAGCAGGTGGATTCACATTTGCACACAGTCTTCATCTGCAAAATGGTCCAATTTTTCCTTGAAAAGTTAAAGGTAAAAACAGGAAATTTGGCTTCACTTATGATAGATTTATGCTAATGATAGTTGCAGGAGCATTTAAATAGTGTGGAAAAATATCCTCACAAAAGCCGTAATGTCATGTGTCCAGAAAGCAATGATTTAGTTTTTTTCCAGCTGTTTGAAAATGTTATATTGATTAGTTTAACCCACAATCCAATAACTAGATCTCTCTGTGGTCTTACTGCTAATTTGTGTTGGAGTAATGTGTGAAAAAATGAGTCACAAACCAACAGAATCTCCAGTTTTTCACCAAGAACACTTGAGGCAATATGTTCTCCACAAATGTTCCAATTGTAGTAAGTCATAAATGTTTGACCCCGATACAATAATGAGGTGAGATGATAAAGTTTAATGGTGCATTCACCAGAGACACGATTTGAGCAGTGGGGGCGTCAAGTTTCAATGTTAAGTCAATGTACAGTACAATACATAGTTATAGAGTTGGATAAACTAATTCTCCTTTAACAGTGCTGGTACAAATTTATGACCGACTTTCTGCTACTGTGGAATTACCGGTAAAAAGCCCAATGAGACAATAGTTTTGTGATATTAGGCCATATAAATAACAATGGATTGAATTGAATACAGACGCAACCTGAGGTATAGCGATACAATTTGTGACTTGATCAAAGGGAAGAAAAGAAGATTCAAAAAGGCCCAATGATGCAAGGATTTATGTCCTGAACGTCCATCCATTTTCCAAACCCACTGGGGCCAAGGGGTCTCCGGAGACTGTCCCGGCTACTGTTGGGCGAAGCCGGGATACACTCTGGACAGGTTGCCAGCCTGTCACAGAGCCCACAGAGCTGGAGCAACCGAGCCTGCTATGCTAGCTAGCCACAAGCTAGTAAGCTCCACTGCCCAGGGTCTGGCAGAACTAGCAGGGTCGCTGCACCGGCTGCAATTCCATGGGCAGCCAAGCTCGCTATGCTAGCCCGCCAACGTTTGGCTGCTTGGCAGACTGCTGTGGGTGTTTTCATACAAGGTGAAGTCGTAGACTGCCAGCTGCCAGATTTTGATTTTTTTTTTTTTCATTAAATCAACGATAAAACCTTTATTTTTATCTCTTGCCTCTGTGCTTAATACTCAAACTGGGCCACAGACAGACAGAAATATTGTTTACAACGTCTGTCATGTTCAATGTCTGCACTGAAAGAATGAAGTACACTTCTCCAGGAGAGACTGAATGGTCTGGTGAACCCTGACACAACAATGTGTGTACTGGCACCTCTACAGAGCTCTCCAGAACATTTAAAACCAAGCTACTCACTTAACATCATCCATGTTTTCCATGACATGGTAACCGATGAAGTCCAGAAAAATGTTGGTGGTTACTCTACGGCCAAGGCATCGATCAGTAAATTTGATGTGTTTCAAAATTTGACGCGCAGATCCTATTGGGTGTGAATGCACCATAAGAAATGCTTACTTTTGGCCCATTCAGTTTTGTGTCTCAAGAAAAAGCCTTACAACCCCGAATCAGATTGGAAATATGAACAATGTAATTGGGAAAACCTATACTTTCTTTTTGAAGGAGGATAAAGCAAAATATTGCAATGAAAACTCCTGACTTCTGGGCAGTAATTCATTGTTGGATATACGGTGTTTCTATGTTCATTACAGGAGTTATGTAAAAGAAAATAACTTACGGTAGATGAAATCGACTAAAGTGGGTTGTCGGTGTTTAAGGCTGTAAAAACCCTCATGAAACACTTTGCTCAGACATGAACATTTCCACACTTTTCTCTCTTGTTCAAACTCTCAAAGTTCAAACCTTCCGTATTTAAGAATGAAAACAAAGATCTGCTCGCAATCGAAGATTTATGTCAATTTGGCAAACTGAATGTATTCACGACACGGAGGCCATTGATTGACAATGGTCCACGAAAGGTGAACCACGATGTAACGAGGGACCACTGTACACTCCAAAAACAATACAAGTCAACAAAAAGGTTTTAATATGTAAATACTTTGAGGGTGTCATCTGAAGAGTTAAACATGTTAATAATATGCAACTACAAATATAATTGATTGATTTGTCTAGTTTTGTGCAGCGATTACCCTGCATTGCAGAAGATCCTGAAGTCAAAAGAAAGAGAATCTCTACAAATGTTTAGCATGCACTGGAATGCCGTCTGAAAACTATCTTGGGTAATTTATTGGTCTGTCTCAGCTCTGCTTCACAAGTAATTAAGATTTCTACTGATTTGCAGAAAAGAAAGGATCTGCCAGTCAGTTAAAAGTCCACATCAATCATCCAAATGTCCAAAATAAAAAGCCAATAAAAGGGGGGAAAAAAACTAATTCTGCCATGTTACAGGACCGGTCAAGGGTCTGTTTCCAGTCATTTTCTGTTGAAGCTTGTTGGGATGCAGATCTGTGGCCAACGGCCCACTGGGAACCCCCCACCATTACTATGATCTCTGCATGCATGATGGCGATGGCATTAGGAATAATAAATATAGAGCAAAGAGGTCTAAACTGCTTGTTCTCTTTCAAATCGGCTCTGGCTAAAGCATCTGGGATTCCTAAGTGCTAATTAGCCGTGTCACTGGTGACGAGACTCAGACTTCGAGTGGCTCATTGATCGTCTTAAACATGCAGGGAAAGAAGCAGCGTTCATCCCTTCAGAGGACGTTACGGTTTTGGTGCATTAAATGTCAAAATGATGGCAGTAAAGGCGTCTCTTAGAACGCTCGCTGACCTTTACTCATCATTTGTGGACAAACCCTGGAAGAACGCATCACCTGAAAGCCCGAGGAAATACTAAACGGTTAATGTCTGCTGTGTGGGCCTGAGAGGCTTTACTTTAAAGCACTTGCATTTCAGTTTCTCTGTTGCATGAGGAGGACTGAGGAAAGGAGTGTGGAGTTGAGATAGCAATGAACACAGCACGCTGCATAAAAAGTGTTTGTGTGTGTGTTGGCATTTTGTTTTCCTTGGATGCAAAGTAGTGTATCATTTACTGTCAGTATCAACCCTCCCAGTCATCCAACTAATGCATCTGTCCAAACACACACTGAACAGGGGCATCCGTATATAATATAAGCACTCGCGTGTGCGAGAAAGCCTTCTCTGAACGCTAAATGTGCATTAAATATGAGTGACATGGCTTCTTTTTTCACCGAGGATTTATTATTTGAAAAGGGAAGCCTCCCTTTAGAGATGCCAAGAGAGCCAGGAGGCTTTGAAATCGAGCTGATAAAACTAACCTTATTTAACGGACAGAGACCTGAACCGTTCCCCCAAAGAGAATGCCATTTCTGAATGTCATGACCTTTTCTAACCGGGTTTAAAAACCTGCAAGGTCATTAGGGTTTGGTTTGTCAATAAAACTAACCTGAAGACTGTCGATGAGCCCTAAACAAAGATCAGGAGGCTACAGAAGCTCAGCCTTAATGTATTTACGGTGAAGTGTTTTTGGGGCTCATTGAGAGCATTTTCCCTATTTTTATGCAAGCGTGTTTGTGTGAGAGTGATGAATTCATCAGCAGGGACAGGTAATAGAAGGCTGAAAGAACTTCAGGGACACCTCTGTGTTTGAACAAAATTTTGTGCGCTTGTTTGTACAAAAAGAACCCAACAGAAAAAGTCCTGGTGATTGACAGTTAAGTTGTTTGAAGGAGCAGGTCTCTTTGTTCGAGCCCTTCAGAGATAAATGTCTGCTAAAGAAAAGCAACACTTAGTCGCAGGTTAGCCTGAAGAGCACTTCAACACTGAAGACATTCAACTTGACCACTGAATTAAAAAAAGGAACAACCAAATAAATGTAAGAGCGCCACGTCACGGTTTAGCATAAATATCATAAATCAGACATGACGGAGGGTGGAAAACTCTGGTTAGAAAGTCAATTGAACCTATCTGTGTCATTTCCTCTGTTCTGACTGTGCTTCCACAGTGGAGGCCAAATGAATTTTGTCTCTGGGCTGTTATGATTAGAAGGAACTTGAATTCTGCCAAAGTCAAGGTTGGAAATGCAAATCAACAAAAAAAAAAAAAAAAAAAAAAACTGTTGACGTCTGTAATGACTGAGAGGCACTTTCGTATACAAGAACTGTAGTAGGAGGTCAATTGGTGAAGTGGGGATAGAACACAGAAGTTAAAAGGAGGTCGCCCCGAACAAGCCAACGACGCCCACGCAGCGGCTTCTTGTTATTGTGGCTGAATCACGCTGCAGTGATCGGAGGAGCCACACAGGAGGGCTTTATGCTTTAAAACTGTCTTTTAGCTCTCTTTTCTTCTGAACACTTTTATTGACTGGTTGTAAGGTAATTATTATATAAATCATCCTCCTGTTCATATGAGATTCGTTCCAAACTCTTTACTGCCACAAACGATTATTTTACTAGTAGACTAATCAGCAATTATTTTTTTTTAGATTAGCCAAGTAATTGGCTGAAATATCAGCTAAAGTCCAAATTAGCCGAAAAAACCTCAATAAATACTAACATTTTCCGAAAAAACTAGCAGCATGCAATATTAATTTTTCTACACTCTGACTCCATATAATATAATATATAATATTATATTATATTTTTTATTTTATATATATAATATATTATATTGTATTATATTATATGGTGTGCATCATATTTTATATTATAAACGCATATAATCTTATAGTGCGACTATTTTAATAGTCGATTGGTCGGCGATTAGTCCACTAATCGTGGCAGTCCTACTCTTTACAGATATACACAAAAGTTTAGTTGTGATCTTGTGTTCATGTGCAGCACCCACCTATGTATCATTTACGAATATTCACCTTATTCCTAGCCCCCATGAGCCTTTGCGTGAATTATGGGCGATACTTCCGGTAGACGCCGGAACTAGCATTTATTTACATAACAACTGTAGAGCCGACTGCACAATTCCTCTTGTTTTGGATCTATAACTACATATAAATGTGGGAACACCAGCTGTCATGTCTTAAAAGAGGCGACGTAACAATTTCCGTGCCTGTTAAAATTGAGGGATGACCTTAAAAAAGGGCCAAACATAACATATAGTAGCATTTTTAGCTACTTTCTCAATTCAGTTGCGGCAGATGGCAAAGCTATAAACAATCTTAAAAGCTCAGAGAATATCAATACCATCATTGCATGCTTATTTCTGCCGGAGTTAGCACACAGTGCTGATCAATTGTAATCTTATCCCTTCACGTGCTTGTGTTTACATGCTGCGAGAGCCAATGAGGGTTGCATCACGCGGTGTAGCTTTTGCCCGTTTCATGGTTTGACAAAGTCAGCTGCGGTTTAAAGAGAGGTATTTTTAGGAAACCATTTTATCTCTGTTGTAATCCAGAGCTGTACCAAACACCCTTTTCCTCTTTGATAATTAAAAAAAGACAGAGTAACACGAACAATATATTCTTTTATTAAATTCACTATCAACAACTGCAGGAACAAACATATTTTAGTGTCAGGAATTGTTCACCTGAAAGGTAAAACTATAAATAAGCTTTTTTTGTTGCATTAAATGGAATATGAAACACATCTGATTTTTAAATCTTTGTAAAAAATATATTTCCTTGTTTTTAACGGTTGCAGCATACTCTCACACACTTATTCTGTTGGGTTTTTTTTTTCACCCTATAGGATCCTAAAACTTCGTATTCCACAGATTCTTCAAAGAAGTTTGTCTTTTCCACATTATTGTGTGTAGGATAATTGTGTTAGTGCTGGATAAGGGAAATTCAAAGCATTAAAGCGACCTTGTAATATTACACCTTACCTAGTATAGTTTTACATGAATCCTGTTTGTATATAATTTTGTTACCACTACAATAATACAACAGTTTAAAGACGGCAGATATTATTCCTGAAAATCATATTGCTGAAAGGCTGACGGGAACATTCAAACTCATTCTAATAGTCCAGATCTTCCTGGAACACCACTCTGCAACCATAGTCCTCAACTTACATTAGCTCCGGCATGAGTGAGAGTGCTACCAGACTATCCAATTATCTTCTACCAGAGTTTTGCCACTACGAACACAACTACTTCCATCTCTTTCTGTTGAAAAAGAAAGCTCATGTCATTGATATTGCCTTGCTGGGCTGGAGTGTAAAGTTACAGATTTCCTGATTTCAAATATAGGAAACATTAGAAGTTGCTCTTGCTGTCTGGAGGTTCTCAAAAGTGTTTGTCCAGCAGCTGAGAGCACAGCGGAAGGCTGGTAAGTTCTTCTAACACAGCCATGTGCTAAGTGGACCGTATCTCAGCAGAGTACATGTAGTGGCCGCAGTATTTATTACTTCCACTTCTTATTTTTTGGTGAACATTTTTTCCGCATCATTTTGCAGTGGCTTTCTCTTGTAGATAAAAATCACAACCTATACTCGCAGGCGTTTAAAGAAAAAAACAAGATGCCCTTGAGATAAAATCACTCACGTATGGCAAAGCCAAATGGTTTTGTTTGTGTTCCAGAAATTACGCTTACAACTCAGTAAACGGTTGTGCGGCAAATATAGTTTATCCACCTTTTGAATCACCCGGCCTACTTTTTTCTGCTTCCCACTGGAAACATACTTTATATAACTACAGTAGTTCTAAGGGGTTACCATAGCTTCAACGCTACAGGAAATTATGGAAATAAAATTGAAACATCATAATAAACTGTGGCAAGTTGCATGAGAACACAAGAGAGATTCAACAGCTAGAGACATTTTTAACTTGGATAACTCTAAATCCTGGAAACTTTCATTTCAGAATTTTACATAATTTTTGTTTCTTCTTTTTTTTTGTACCCAAATCTCAGGTACTACTGTAACTCAGAGAAACTAAATTAAGAATAGTTAAAGCTACACAGCAAAAATAGACAAGAAATAACTTCTGAGATTTTTTTTAAATTGGCAAAAAAAAAAAAAAAAATTGCCAATAGGATAAAATAAATAGTCTTACCATGAAATCTTAATTTAAGAAAAAAATGAAGTCACTATGACCTGTTTTCTTGAACTATGATTATTTTGAAACTGAAAAACGTCCTTGATAAAATTATTTTCTTGTTAGAAAAAACAATTCTTAGAAAAAGAAAAAAATGGATCTTTATACTTACACTTACTCATTTCCATTTTTTTTACGTTAAGACAGTCCCATAGACCTGGTTCATCTGAGTGATGAATGGCATAAAGTTCAAAACCTTAACTTGGTTCTGTTTGCTTTTTCAAAAAACAAACGAAAACAGCACAAAAATGGTAAATGGCGTATACTTGTATAGCGCTTTCTACCTTCCTTCGAAGGCCCAAAGCGCTTCACAGTCACAGACCCATTCACCCATTCACACACACATTCATACACTGGTGGTGGCTCCGCTGCCGAACACTGGCGCCAACCTCCCACCAGAGGCAATTTAGGGTTCAGTGTCTTGCCCAAGGACACTTCGACACATGGGCAAGCAAGGAATTGAACCCACTATCTTCCAATCGTGAGACAACTGCCTACTGCACCACGGCCGCCCGCAAGAAGACCACCTGCGGTCTGCAGGGTGTCAACACACCCAACCTGGACATAAACACAGACCAAGGAGTCTAACAGTTTGTTTAAATCTTAGTCAAAACCTTGCATCAGGTATGCACTGCATTTCCTATATAATAACATATTTATCCATAGAAAAGTTTGAAATTTCCTTCATCTGTTGCACTTTGTAAAAAAACTTTTATTTTTTATTTTTTTTTGATGATTAGATTTTTTTTCTTTAAAAAAAACAGCCCAATGTGAAGCATTTTATGGTCATTTTACTATTTCTGCTAAGCCGCATCTCATTGTTTACTGCCCTATCCAATATGGCGTCGCTCTTTATGGACAATGCTAACAGGCTAGCGTGACGTCTCTAGGAGTTTATCTCATTGTTTTGGACTATGTTCACAAACAGCCACTTACAATAGGTTACAGCAACCCACTAGTAAACAACTTAAACTTTTAATGAAATTCCTATGTAAGGAGTCAATTGTGGGAGAGGTAGTTCTGCCAAAATTACAAAAAACAATAGGGCACTTTGATAAAAAAAAAGTCTGTCTAACAAGTTACTGAAGCTTACAAACCTTAGGTGGTGTCCAAAACACAAGGGTGATTTAAAAAAAGCTCCTTTCAGACTAATTAAGATGTGAAAAATGCTCTTTTTTTTCGTCAAGGACAATGGCAACACATCTAAGCCCCTCTCCCTATGACTGGTTTTATTCTTATTTAACTTCTTAGAGGAGTGCTCCCAACAGAGATAAGAACCCGAGAAGACCAAAAGCTCAGTGTGAACCCAATGCAATGCAGAATGTTCCCCAGAAAGGCATCTTTTCTTGTATACTGTAGCCTCCACTGTGTACTTTGTTCAATCACCCTCCCTTGATCCACTAACCATTACACACTGTCCAAAAAGAAGAATATACCTACATGTCTCAATTATATCCTAAAAATGACTTTCTATGGGAGCCTATACAGAAGTGACCGAGTATCCATTTTCTGCTCCAGCTCTCACACAGCAACCACACAGGCCTGGTTGTTTTTGGGAGCACTAAAACCCATCTTTCCAGTTGAATTGTCTTATTATTCACTCTGACGGCTGTGGTGAGGTGCTAATTAAAGCTAGGAAAAGATTAGCATTTTTTTTTCTTCTCTGCACTATTACTGTAGCTTCTCCTATGTGGCCATTATTTCCTGTTTGCAAAACGGGAGAAAAGTGTGACTAGTTGAGATTTTATTTTTTAAATAGCTATAAATGTAACATCAAAACTCACAAAGAACTGATCTAAAAAACATTAAAGAATGAACCTTTATATTTTATTTGCAAAGTTGAGCCTACTCAATGTTGGATTTGTTGTTTAGTGAGCCCAGAAGAGACTTTAAAATATATATTTTAAAAATGTAGTTAATGGAAAGAAAATGTAATTATTAGCCTGAAATAAAATCTTAATAACTTAAAAATAATTTTAAAAATTGTGTTCCTCTAAAGCAGGGGTCTCAAACTCAATTCAGCCGGGGGCCGCTGGAGGCGGAGTCTGGGTGAGGCCGGGCCGCATCAGGATTTCCACAAGAAAATCGCTGATAAAACATTCCAATGTTCTCAAATATCTTTATTTTTAACACGAAATAATGAATGAATTAATTAATTAATTTAAAAAAATGAATTAGAAAATCAATCATTTATAATTAAAATAATAACAATGACCATACAGCAGACACAGACGACTGTAGAAACCACATATTGACTGACTGACTATAGCTAGCAGTGTTTCTCAAATGGTGGGGCGTGTCCCCCTGGAGGGAATGCGAATAAAAACATGTTTACATTAGTGATGGATATTGTGCATAATCCTACATAGTAAATTAAGCAAAAACAACCTAAAAATCAATTTGGTAGCAGAAAGTGCCGCTGTTTACAGTGAACCAATGCGAAAGAACTGTATCTCTGAGAAAAGACAGAATTCCATCACTACTGTGGAGGGAAACAAGGAAAGATTGTTTTTACTTTGTCTGGAAGTTTTGGAAGTATTCTAAAAAAAAAAAGAAAGAACAATTAATAAAACTGATTATTTAGAAGTTTATTTTTGATTATTCTTTAATGATTATAAAAGTATGATATTTTGAGGAAATATACATTTAATTTAACTTGAGCAAATTAACTGATACTAATGATGCTAGCAGCTGAAGGGGGGGGGGGGGGGGTGTCAAAGAAAATACCTGACAAACACTGGAGCACGCGTTGATACGCAAGTTTTTTAATCTGGTCTTAAGCTCTACGCACAAATCGGACACGCACTGAGCGGGCGTTGAGTCTTCAACCCGGTTCAATATTTCACGCACGGTCGCAGCAGCGCTAATGAACGGTAAAAACACCATAGAAGAAGAATCTCCTCTCAACTGCTGCGTGACCGCGCTGCTCCGGTGTGGATACCATCTGATGAGCGTGCGTTCATAAACCCGCGCAGACATGCGGCCGGTGTGGAAGCACCTTTGAACATTCTGCTCGCTCACGGGCATCACTCACGCACGCGGAAGTAGTCAGTCTCTCTCGCGAGGACTTTCTCTGCTCGTGGAAGAGGAAAAAGCGCTCGCGAGGGTCTGATTTGTCCGCGCGGAATATTTGATGCGTGCGCGGAATTGTCGCGCGCGGCGTCAGGAACACGCTTTTTGACAAGCGGCAGGCTGTGTATCACGTAGCGAAAGAGGAGCGGGGCCCGCAAATCACGTTCAGTGAGAAAGCACTTCACAGCTTCATGGCTCCTCCTCCGCCCAGCTGACTGGAGGAATGAATTAAAGAGTGAGGAGGCTCGGACAGCCCGCCGATGTCCCGCCCTCCAGAGCCATATACCTTACCGTGATTGGTTCGTTCAGCTCTGCACACAACAACTGTCATTCATCTCAGCCTTGCGGGCCGCACTAACAGTAATCTTTCATATGAAGACGGGGGCCGCAAATTATCATCCCGCGGGCCGCAGATTGCCCGCGGGCCGCGAGTTTGAGACCCCTGCTCTAAAGACATTCTTGGTTTTAATGTCCATGGCCGAGTCTCATCTCTGCGAGAAAGAGGCTGACAGGAAGACCACGTATAGATTTATTACTCCTGGAGAGATGTGGCGGAGGAGATAATCAGAGGTAGAGGGGCAAGCAGCACATGTGGGAGCAACAGAACGACAGGGCTGGAAAAAGACAGGCAGAGACAGAGAAACTGACATAGATGTGAGGTAAATACAATAATCTGCTGACAGAGTGGGAGCTCAGCGTGGCCATTTATAATAAAGACAGACAAACAGGTGAAAGGCAGCCCTGAATGTGAGCCTTTTCAGGGAGCAGGGAGGAACAGTGAAGGTTAAGTCCAATGAAATACGGATAATAATCTATTTATGTAGTTAACACTGGAGGGATGAGAGGTAGGTAAGTGGGCCTTTGAGAGGGGGTTAAATGTGGCTTGAATTCTTTATGAGTCTGGAAAATGTCAGACTATACAGTTTTAATGCTAACACACACCTGCTTTAAGCAGATTTTTCCGATATCCTAATTAAATGTGCAGCACAGAAATCTGCTTCAGGCCCACAAATGGATCTGAGAAACCACAGCTCTCTTTGTGATGTGTGGGATAAATACTGGGTTTAACGTGCTACTTTGATTCTTTTATCCTTAACTTCTACTCAAAGAAACAGTTCTCTTTTTAGGAGGATTTTTACAGAATGTCCAGCTATTTGTGCATTTCTAAAAGCATTTCTTTGGAGCTAAAATGTGGAATCTATTTTGGACTCCCTCACATTGTAAAACAGGATTGTTGTTTTTTTTCAGGTCATATTTTCATCTGGGTCAATCTACACACTGTAGAAAGCTCAGAAAGCTCGAAGTACTAAATACCAATTTAGTTTCTGCCGTCTTTTTCTTTTTTTCTATAAATGAAGACTTGTTAAAAAGCTAACACAGTTACATTTTTAAAGATTTGTTGCTAGAAAACAACAAAAAAATGCAAAACTAGAAACTCTGTAAATAAAGTATCTACGCCTGTGTTAAGACTGGACTGATCCCTGGACTTATGTTGAATGGCCTAGTGGCAGAGTGTCCACCCTAAAGCTATGTTCACACTGCTCTTAGCAACATCAGCTTAAAGCAATCCCTTCCGCTGAAAAGTCTATGTAAATTTGCCTTTTGGGCTTGCATGTTCAAAACTCTCACTTATAGTTTCAACAACCGTTTTTGGAATCCATGCATAAAACGCACACTGTAAGTTAAATCAGGTCAAACTTTGACCAATCAGGGACTCAGATTTGGTATCGATGTATGGATGGCGCCCCTTTTAATTCATGGAATTACAACCATCTCCGATTGGCCGTCTCCAATTAAGCCAGGGTCTAGCAGATGTTTGTCGCCTTAGATGCCGATCTCTAGTGTGAACACCATAAGATAAAAGTTTGTTCAAGAACCTGCATTTAGCTCATTCTTGAACATGCATCACATACTTGGTGTGTCAATAGTTAAAGCTTAATAACCATTTGTGACTTCAAATTCACAAATACTCTTAAAGAAGTGGCATGATGGCTTTATCCGTATTACCTTCCTACTCCATAACTATTAAAAAACTATTTAGTGCAAAACTATGGATTTTAAAATCAATTTGGACACCATACTGACTATTTTTTTTTATTGTTCAAACACAATGGATTGTGGACTATACTCCCAAATCTGGCAAGCATCAGTGCACAATGGTTTTTCGCTGAGAATTCTGGGAAATTTCTAGGATACTTGATTTTGGAATTGAAGATAAGGAAAAATCTAAGTAATGATGGAATTCAGACACAACCAATGCCTCCTTCAATCTGGATTGGGGTGTTTAAACCACCAAATGGTTCCTGAGCGCGGCTGTATCAGCAACTCACCACTCCCCCAGAGGATAGCTCAAATGCTGAGAACACATTTCATATCACCAGCTGTCTGATATCTACTGGGAATTTAACTTCATTCAAACGTTTGAAAAATCCCTTGAAAAGGTACAGCAAATTAAAAAAAAAAAAAAAAAACTGTGATGCTACCGCACAAGACTGAAGAGTAAATTACAATTAAGCCACTCAAACAAAACAAGCAGCTGAAATAGATTTGTCCTTCACAAAAAGTCTTTTCACAAGTCATCAACTGAGACGCTTAGAATAACAGAGTTGGCAGGAATGCGACAACAGCAATTGATGGACTTAAACAAACAAGCTTTTTTCTCTGTGGTAAATGAGCTTAAAATACTTTACTACTGTTGAATACCAACATGTTTCACTTTGAAACGTTAATCCTAATAGGAGACGTGTTTTTATGTTTTCTGGCAGGCTGTGTTTGCAGCCAATGAGTGGGATGTTACAGTACATAAAAATAAGAAACTTCTATTACTGGAGGAGTAAAAAAAAAAAAAAAAGATGAAGTGTACTCCAAAATTATATTTTATTTAGTCACTGTGATATAAAATATTTGAGCAAGTACAAGCAGCATGTTAGTAAATCTTTTCTTTATTACGTTAAGTGGACTATTAAACTGCTGATGTGAAACAGGGAGGTCATAGAAGGAGATAAAGATAGAGCGGCTGGAGAATGCTGCTCTGCTCTGGTATGTGAGAGAATTTGTGCAAAACTCAACTAATTTGTTGCAAAATTACCCCAATTATATCATTCCAATATACAAATATTGTAAACACAAGAATTATAGTTAATATTACAATAGCTAATTAACTAATTTATCCTAATTACGTCTTTTTGGAGTACTTTATAACAAACAGATTTTTTATACTTGCTAACATTTTTCATGATTTATACATTGTTTAATTGAGTCTGCATGTATAAAAGTGCTTAAATAATGCATTGGCACAGAAAGTAATAGAACAAAAATCCATTTAATGCAACTAACCCCAACGAAAGGGAATTTTAAAGAATGGCTAAAATTACATGAAAAAGGATCAATAAAATATGAATAAAAGCAATAATTAGATCTAATTATCAAGAATTTAAGAGACACAAAAGGAGATAATATATGTCTTAACGCCAGTTTCTTTGATAAAAGCAACAACTTTTGACATCGTATGACAAAACGAGTGTTTAAGTGGGAATGGGAGCTGTTGATCAGTCAAATTAACTCTGGCAAGCTTTGATAGTTCACAGCGGTGAGCTACAAAGCTGTGGAGCAACACCTTTAGTCTTAACATGTCTGCAGTAGTGTAGGGAACCATACTTTTTAACATGCTGTCATTGGAGGTTTTTACACTTCTCTTTGCTTTAACAGTTCAACAATGTTTATTATGAATGAAACCAGTGACGATTTGTATTCACCAGCGTGTGCATCTTTTTCATAAAGCCATTGTATCAGGTTTTTGTTTGTAGGGGGGGCTTTGAATGTTTCCAGCCAAAGGACAAAATCCATCATCTATTTACACTGTCCAAGGATCAATAGGTCAAGTTTGATAGACGACAAGCCATCTGCTTATCAGGCCCTTGCAGAGGTGATTGCAGAGTTAGCACCCGCTAAAAATGAAGGTCAGCATATCACCTAAAAAATAAAATGCATGAGGGGGCCAGAGCGGTGGCAGCCATGCAGCAGAATGCGGAAGGGGGCCCGCTATGGTTCTTGATCTTAGAACCATGAAACTGATAAGCTGGTAAAAAATGCACAGCCAAAAAGGATTATCTGTGGGCCGCTCAGTGTATCTGACACCAGGCATGCTGGGTAAAGTGGAGGCTGTTTACTGTCGAGGCTCCGCGAGCGATTTAGCACACTAGTGTCAACAAGTTCAGCGCTCGAGGACTGAAACTGTACGAGTCAGTCCACTCATGCAAGACCCCCCAAAGGTTTGTGGGTTTGAGATGCTCTACTGAATATTTATTTTAAAAAAAATAAAAAAAACATTAAAAAAATAAACTCACAAACGCTGCTTGACAAAATTCCACTTCAGCATATCTGGCTTTCTGTAATGGACAGAAATATAAAGATATGCACATTTTTTGAATGGTTTAAAATTGGACTTTTATCAGCAGCTATGAAAGTGTAATATTTCACACTTGAAAATTTAATGTCTAAAACAAAGAACATCTTGTTTATCTTTTAGCTTGTCAAGTGACGTGTTAAAAAAAAAAAAATTGAGGCATTAATATTTATAAACGCAAATAATTACACCTCGCAAAAGCAATAATCTTCGCTTTGCCTCGGACGGTTCAGGCTTCAATGTCGTGCTTCACAACACTTATTCCACTTAAACCATGTTCATTTACAAAATAGATATTCAATCGGTTTTTAGTACTTTATTCCTACTTATTTTTTTTGTTTTAACTTAGATCGCTTTTTCACAATAAGTGGACTATTTGATCCATGGTCCTGCGTGTTCTCATGGTAACACTGCAGCGGCAAAGGAAAGAGTTATATATGCTGATCATCAGGTTAAATAAAGTATCAGTTCAGGGAGAAAGTTCCCCTTTTATCACTTGTTTATGTGCAGAAGATGAAGAAAAATGTTGTTTTCAAGAAGCCAGCTCAATCATATAGAACATTTGGACTATGTGACCATAACATCATAACATACTTTTCTTTTTTTTTAGGTGTGCATCATAGACATATATATTGTGCAGCCACACCCAGCAGCCAATCAGAATCAAATATTCACCCGGACTATAGTATAAGTTAATTTAAAGTGCAGAAAATGTTTGTTTCTTATGGATGTGTGTGAGCATCTTTGCTTTCTTAATGTATTTTGTGCTCACAAATTACATTTCTGAGTTAACACTTGATGAATGTAAACATTTCAGACAATAAAAATTAAGGAAAAATTTTTTTCTGGTATATTTTTGTTCAATATTGTATAAAATTTACCTCATAAAACTTTGAGATTAATCGTGATTAATTACAATCCAAAAGTGTGATTAATCTGATTAATGTTTTTAATCGATTAACAGCACTAATACGTATATTTAAAATTTAATTAGGTAAAATCCTTTAATCAATTATCTAGTTATCTTAACAAATGCGCAATGAACTACAATGAACAATAGATGTTTGCTCCATAAAAAAATGTTTTGGTTAAATTTACCTTACTGGGATCACAAGTGTAACAGTCTAGTATTAGAACAGGAATTCCGTATTGATTTTGATGCAAAATATAAAGAAGTATGGAGCTGTTCTTAAAAAAACAACAAAAAAAAAACCAAAACAAATCCATGATTATCTATAAAATTACTTTTTACTGGATTTAATGAGACAATAAAAAAGTGGTTCTTGTGTTTCCAATATAAACTACGTATTAAATCTAAAACATCTTGGTGCAGCTTAATGACATCAGGATGAGGCTGAAAGTTTGTTTTTTCACTTTGAAGTTTCAAACAAAACTATAAATCCAGAACATCAGAGGAACTAAAGGGGCTTTTTTGAGTTTTTTTTCTTTTTGTACTAAAGTAATGTATGAAAATATGTACATAGAAATCACACAAATCCATGTGTTTATATAAAATTTTCGAGCCATGGATGGATGAATAGAGTTCACATGGGTTTTTAAGGTTCAATTATCAGATGTCATATTTGTAGATCATCACAGACATTTAATAGATGACTTTGATTTATAACTGGATAAAAAATTATATTCTGAATAAACGTGGTATAAATTTGCAATATAGGAAAATATCAAGGCAAAGACAGATATTTATTGCGGATCTAAAACCATTTTTTTAAGGAAAAGATTTTATTTCAAAACAAATGTGTTACAAATGGCTAGCTGGCCATCCGTGTTTTAGTTAAAACTGTCAATTAGAGGAGTCCATGTTCTGCAGGTCAAACACATTCAGAAAATGAATGAGCCTCATTAAGAGAGTGCGCAGCTGCAGAGAAGATGAGGACAGCGTTCACAGCTCATTATACATGCACAATATGACTTAGAGAGACACGCTCACGTGCTGCAGCATTCATGTCAGCTCCCACTGTAAATGGGAGGATGCTAAATAATGATGGAAAAAGAATTACACCAAGGCCACAAAGTGTTAATTGCTAATCTGCACGTTCTTGGTTTGCTTGTGATTTGCAGCCAACTGTTTGTCTGTTTTTATTCTTTATACTTAATTGTTTCAAAGACAAATTACTTATACATCTAAAACAATAAACTTATGAATGAATCTAATTTGAGGATAAGAGATGAAGAATCCTCAACAAAAGGAAAGCAGTGTTGAAGATGTACATTTAAAAAGAGTACAAACGCAGGTCCTGAATTTTAAGGGTAAATTTTCTTTAATTATTGAATTCTTTAAGCTTTGCCACATCACCACCAAAATTATTCATTTGTGCTTTGAAGTTTTTTATTTTTTTTGCTTAAAGTGTAAGTGAGAACCTGTAAAGCAATTTTATCTAAAATAGAAAAGACAACAATAAAAGACCTACAGTCAAGTTTGACATTACTAGTTCTTTTTGTTAAAATATAAAACAGATTTTTTTTATTCACAATAATGCCTCTTGCACATTCTCCTATTTACCTTCTGGGAGATCTCAGTTGTTTTCAGTCAAGAATAAAAAAAAAACTTGCTGGTTGAACAAAAGCAATTTGAAGTCAGAATTTGCCGGTGGTATGAATAACCGCAGGTTTGACTGTACAACCGTTTCCTGGAGGTCTCTTTTAAAGGAAACTCACTGAAGAAAGAGATGATAGTTTTGAATTGTTTTTCAGGCACTACTCAAATAATCACACTAGAAAAGAAATAACAGTTTCAGTTTTTTTAATGTTTCAGTTTTTTTAATGTCTAAGAAATGTATGACAAAAATGGCTAAAATTGAATAGAAGTGGCTTCAAATAACATCAAACAATCCCCAAAATATTTCTCTTTAATGCCATCATCTAAAGCTAACATTACATCAGTGTTACAAAAAAAATTCTGATTAAAGAAGCTTCAAATGTTTTTGAATTGGTTTGATTAGCAAAACCTTTTTTTGTGCCTTTGGGGAGTTGGTGACTGACTTTCATTTAGGGAGATCTCAGCAAAATACCTAATAAGGTAGATCCCGTCTTTGATGTTGTGCTTTGGAGCTCGAATAAAGAAAGATGTAAAATCCACTTTCAGGATGAATCAATTAAAGAATGAGCTTTATCAAGCAGGTGAAGTCTACGGTTACTCTAAATTTTAAGTTCTTAATAAAATTATATTGAACATGTCTTTAATAAAAAAATAAATAAATAATAACTTTGGTGGAGAAAAGTAAGTCATATTGGTCTTGTGGTAAAAAGAAAACATGCAGACAGAGGTTGCATTGATTTGTTCACAATTGAATTGTTGCTTTGTGAATCGTAATTGAATCGTGAGGTGCCTGAAGATTCCCACGTTTATCAAACAACATGTCAACAGACACTTTTAAATGGAATACTTTGCATTACTATATTTTTATTCATTTTTCAGCAGTTTACTAATGTTTATTATTTAACCCTACTGAATGCCTAGAAAAGCATTAATACAAATATCTATGCAATAAAGAGTATTAGATAATCTATATGTAAAGCTTTAATAATAAAAATAAACATTTACTCTGGTTGTTTTTTGGAGTTAGGAAGAAACAATTACTTAACAATTTTAACCTGAACAAACCCTCATAAGTATTGCCTAACCAGTATGAACCATTGTTATTAATTATGAACTTTTTCTTAAAAGTTTGTGTTTTTCTGTAGTACATTTGTTCCCCATTAGGCATATAGTATATATCTTCCCCTGGTAGTGCTGAAAGCTGAACCTCACAAAGAGTTTTTGTGGCTAAGCGCAGTGATAAATTCACTGCTTTTCTACTGTCAGGAGATTTGCGTAAAGTAAACAGACCTGGCAGCCTGTGGGAGCATATGCTATTATCGCAGATCTACATTTCATTAGGATGACAGGATGGCACAGAGCCAGATGCTTTAGAGTATTGGATCTGTGGTTTATGTTTTGGTAAAAGCACACAAATCCATATGCTAAAGATAAAACAAGCTTAACACCTCCAGAGTGAACTAAAAATACCACATAATGACACCACAGTTTGTAACAAAGTAAAAAGATCAAAGACGAGGCCTTTTTTTTTTTTTTTGGTCTATTTCTGTGAAAGCTTTTAATGTCTGGGTGATTTTTAAGAGCTACAATCTTAGATTTCTGAATATAATGCAAACATGTTGAGGAAAACGTGCTAATGAACAATTGATTGCTAGAATGCGCCTCTGTGTAGTATAACTTTCTGACACAGTCGCTGCACAATTCCCGCTTCGTAATTGTTTGACATTTAACTATGTGTGGGTCCTTTTGATTGGTTTCTATAGCAATCCTTACCAATTCCCAAACTAATTGACACCTCATGGAGAACGAGGGGATTGAATGTCCCATTGGTCCTGAAAGCTGTTGACCAGGCCAGTTAACCCTTGGACGGGGGCTTCTATAGCAAATTGGTCCTGGTTAAGGGACCAGAGAGGGGGCAAATTCAATAAAAAAACACACGTGAAATACTGATGCCCTTGGGTCAGGCTAAAGGCGGGGCTTTGCAGTGAGCAGTAATGCTTAGGTTGTTGTTAACCTGATCCAGCCTGGCCTGGACCAAATAAAGTATGTGACCAACCCCCCCCATTAGATCCAGCTCTTAAATGATCAGATATACCCCTGTGACACGATAGCACCGCTAAAAAAGGGTTGTAGTTGATGATACTCCTAGTAGTTAAAAGGAGAAAAAGGTAAGAATCTATAGGTAAGAAATCACAACAAAAGATAATACATAAGCAACTAGAAAATGTAATCATATTTTCAAAAAATATGTACTTAAAACCAAGTCATATTTTTCAAATTGAATTTTCTATGAGCTGTTTTAACAAGTTACCACATTTTCTGGAGTATAAGTTGCAGTTTTTTTCCTAGTTTAGCCAATGGTGTGACTTATACTCAGAAGCAACTTATTTGTGTTTTTTTTTTCCTTTCTTTTTATAAAACATCAATAGACTCATATATTCGTTATTTTCCTGGTAAACACCGGTCGTCCTTTAGCGGTTGTTTCCTCTATTAACCACTAGAGGGCGCTGCATCTGAAGTACTTTCTACTGACAGCAGAACAAGAAAAAGTGTCTTCCAAAATATACATTGAAGAGAATCTGATTGTTTTCCTCTTAAACTTTTATATTTTTCTTTTACGGATTAGTAGTGTTTTTCTTTCTTTATTTATCTTTTTGCTACGCTGGGCTTGGCGGATTTGTTCTGAAAAGTTAGAAAATATAGTAATATAGCTTTTTAAAAATATCTCCTGCATTTGTACACACACAAAAATGAACCCTTTAATGCCGAAGTTGTCCCCAATGCCAACAACATCTTAAGTACATATGTATGGGATGAAAGTAGACACAAATAAAGTTTGTCTATTCTCCTCACTCCCATGTGGTTATGCTTTCCCTGCCAGCTCAGTGCCATCGCCACAGAGCTCTTCACAGGCGCCAGTTCCCAGTCAGTTCCCTGTCCTTCTCCTGGTTGTGGAGAAGATAATTTTTGTACATGCAAACACACAACTGCAAGTAGATAAAATTACAGACAAAATGTATTGCATGAGTTGCGCACACACAAAGTCAAACTTACACACAAATAGGCAGACAAATTACATATCCAGAATTACTCACACACTAATCGAATCCGACTATTCTCTCCATACATACACACTTTAACATACTGGCCTCCTGCTACCTTATCTGCGGCTGATTACCTGAATGAGGTGTGTTTGGCCAATAAGGAGCATCAAAGGCAGATTGGTTGGAAAACATGTCGGACACCGGCCCTCGAGGCCTGGATCAAGATACCCCTGCTGTAACTCTTCGACCGTTTACGCAATCAACTTCAATCATCTTATTCGGACGTGGTCAAAAGTGACTGCATATTGATTTTGCAACACATTACTAATGTAAAATGTTGTACAATAGTGCAAAGCTGCTTTTCACACTAACATAACCAGCTGATTTATGTTGACTACCTAAACACTTGCAAATCAGCCAAAGGCTGGTTTCTCCACAACAGAATCTACTGGAATTACATTAATTGCATAAACAGTTGAAGAATTACGGCAGTCGAAAGAAGGGTTAACCAGAAAATTGGGTCAATTGCTGTCTGTGATGATTAAACTAACGCCTTTTTGCAACAGATCATTGCTGCTGCATCATCTGTCATCATATTATCACTCAGATGTGACTAAATTCCATCTTACCCTTTCAAGTAGAAATCATGAAATATTAGGCCATTGGATATCAGGTTTTATGTTTTATGTAGCAACGTGACAACAGCAAGATCGACGCATCAGAGGCGGAAAAAAAAAGGAAAGGAGTTTTCGGCAGTCAGATAGAACTAAAGTTGGCTCTCAGGATCCTCTAATGGAGTTTCTAATGGCACTGGCTGCAAGTTGTATGGATCTACAGTTGTCTTTAAGAGTAAATATGGGTAGTTTTGCTAAAGTTTTATACAATAAAAACAAATAAGAATTATATTTTTCTTTGCCTTTCTTTAGTAGTTGTGCTTTTCACACAAATTATAGTTTGTTGTACAGCATCCCTAAAGTATTATGCAATTCCTCCTTCCTGATAGGAGCAATGTTGCCTGACCTGCCCAGTTGATTTAGTAGCTGTGAGATAACAGGAACGTCTGGGGTTCTGAGGGTCAAAATATGCTTCTAAATTTGTCAATGTTAGTCTACCATGTCTTGTACCTTTGGCTGTGGAAACTGCGGTCATTCAATTAGTTTTTTTAAATTTTTGAGGAAATTAGCATTTTTTTTTTTGGTCAATTTTTCTGTAGCTGTAACTTTGAGGGTGGAATTTCTTTCGACTCCACGCCACTGACATCTGTGGTTCAAACATGAAAGTCAAGTTTTAAACTGAAACCGCAACTATTCACAGGGGAAATACAAGCAGATAATAACCTGCTCGTGTTAATTATCAAAATTAATTACAAAATGTTTGGGACAAGAAGCTATTTACTGGTATCTGGGCAAAAAAAATCCCCTTAGGAAGCCACTTAAAAAAAAAAAAGCTCCATCAAAAAATAACTTCCAACACAACTTGGAACAAAACAAGAACGGTGGCTCGCTCAGAGACTTTATCTGGGTCTGAAACCAGTGCTGTTCCTGTGAACCATGAAATTGTCATTTGTTCTGCAAGCATTCAATCAAATGAGAGTTCAAGGCCATGCTCCAATTGTTTGTTGTTGCTGGATTTTTTTACCAACTATTTGACTAAATCTCCGGGGATGAAAATGTTCAGTTTTCTAGACAGACTGATCAGGCTTCTATCCACAGATTGGGATGCAAAGCCTCTAAAAAAAAAAAAAAACACTCTACAAAAAAAAAAAATCATGCAGCATGAATTACATATATGAGGTGATGGATGAATAGACGAGTGGAACTGTAGTTGCTGAGTCTGTAAATTATTAGGGGGAAATAATGTAACCAGCAGGAGAGATTACATTATGAGACTTGCTTAAAACCATTAGAAAGAGAGAGAGGGAGGGGCCAGGCGAAGAGGATTACTCCGTGCTGGAACGTGGAAGCGGGAGGACACAGAGAGGAGGGGAAACGAGGGTGACATTGACTGTGCAGCACCAACAACAGCAGCAGCAGCAGCAGCAGCAGCACTGGGAGGTTACAAAGAGAACCAACTCAGAGAAAAGAGGAAAGTCAGAGAAAGTAACAAGAAAAAAAAAAAGAATAAGATAAGTGAAGGCTCAGACAAGAGTGGACAAAAAGCAGATAAAGCACAAGGACAGCAGCGATTTCATCTTACAAACAGCAAACCAAAGCCCTTTGCCACCAATAATGTCCTTTCTTTCATCTACACTGGAGGAGAAAGGTGTTTTTTTTTTTTTTTAAACAAAGCCAGAAAGGGAATAAGCAATATGAGAAACACCAGACCCAAGAAGTAAATGGAACAGCCACTTGATGATGCTACTGTTTGCTCCAATGGTGGTAGGGGGGTTGGGATAAAAAAAAAGGCTGCAATGACACAGGCTAGTAGCCACACCGTAGAAGCCAGCTCAAGGTTGCACTTAAAATATTTAATTTATTCAAAAAAAAATGCAAATAAAGGACATATAATGAAGCTATACACCCAGCAGGCATTCCAGCCAGCCCAGCCAAGAAAAAAAAAAAAAAAAATCCAGATGGTTGGGAGGGGATTCCAGCTCAGGTTAGTATGAGGTAGCAGACCTCTTTACTGACTTGGTGTACAGCATGGTGGCATATACTGACCTGGGCTTGCGACAGCACTAGTTGAGGTGGGTTCAATAATTGCTACAGGGGAGGAAAGGGGGGGATAAGGGAAGGGGGGAGGGAAAGAGGACATTCATGTATTATTAACAGAATGGAGACGTAAAACAAAAAAAAAAAAAAAAAAAAAAAAAAACGCATGCAAGGACAAAAAGGACAGGGAAGGGAGGCAAATCCTTTTCATGCATTAAGGACTGATGTCTCTGTGCGTGGATGCAGCTGTCACATGCTCACAAACAACATGTTTTATTCCCCCAGCTGTCTCAGATTTGCATGAGTTACAACTAAGACAAAAAAAAAAAAAAAAAAGTGAGATGAGACCGGGAGCTGTCGCTGCTTAAACCTCTGAGGGGGATTTGTGGCCGGGTGAAATCTCTCTTCTAGAATGCTGTACAACTCGTTTTCTCATGCTCTGATGCTAGATCACATCATTCTGTTCTACAAAAAGCACCTTCTGGAAATGTCCTAAGTTGCACAACTTTAATCTGTCCTTCGTCTCTGATAGCTGAAGCTCCATTTCCCCCGTTTTTTTTTTGTCATGCATAAACTGATTTAAATGGCAGGGGGGCAAGGGAAACTCGTAAAGTCGCTGTTTGATCCCTTAGAATAGGAAACTCAGCTCATTCTGATTATTTTATGAACTCATTTCCATCTGATCCCTTGGTATCTAGTAGATGAAATAGTGTGACACTGACATAGTTTTCGTTTCTCTTTGTAAAACTCAGGCTGCGAGTCTAATGTTCTTTCTAAACACGCATGTAAAGTGCAACACATTAAGCCTTAGTCACATACACCTACAGTATTTGGTGGGTTGAGCAGTATGGGTGCTGCAGGTTCTTGGATCATCTGGACCCATGAAGGGTCTTAGATCTACACATTATCACTCCTAACTCATCATATATGGACATATGGATGTTTAGGTGTCCCCAACTCATGCCTTTTTTGACGTATTGGATGTTCCCATTAAATCATCGGTCTCCAACCCTCAGGACGCGGTACTGGACGCAGTGCAGGATGGGATAACACACAGAGAATCCGGTACTGGGTTAGGATAGTGGTCCACGTCCCAAGGGTTGGGGACCCCTGCTTAGTGTAAGCATTTTTTCCCTTTCTGTGGCCAGGTACCAAGCGGTACTGTTTAGTGCCCTGAAGGTTGAGGAGCCTTTATTTAATGGGAACAACCAGCACTTTAAAAAAAAATATGAGTTGGGGACACCTACAATGTCAAAAAGTAGGGTTCCTTAACCATATGTCCATATTTGACAAGTTGGGAGTGGGAATGCTTGCATAGACAGGAGCACTCTTAAAAGGAGCGCAGGACCTTAAAGGTCATAAGGCCACCTTGAGGGATATCCTAAAAATGGAATTGTTGTGTGTGGTAAGTGCATCATAAAGTATTTGTTAGGGCAAATGTAAGTTGTGACATACAGACGAGGCTGTCGTACGGTGCCCTCACACCACATGCTAGTCATTAGTGAGGTAGGCCAACTGGCCCCTTAGACACAAGTGACCGTAAGACGGCCATAGGAGACACACACAAACTTCGCTCTGTTTGTGCAAGGAGCACACACTGATCACTTGAACAGCACCTATTGGCTCCATGCATATTGTGCAGGATTTAGGGTATCATCTATCCCCCTCACTCAAGTGTTTACTCTGACCTGTCGCCTGTAGCATCCCCGTAGAAAAAATGTGCAAAAACCTTTTTTCTCTTCAGGTCTATGATCTTAATCATTTGTTTGTGTCCTTTACAAGTTTGCCGATTTTTCGCCTCGAGATGACCCACATCCACTCATAAGGAAAGTTATGATTAAGGATTTAGGACTGGTTCTACTTGTTATTAATGGTAAATCAAAGAAACTTTCCATGCAGGATTAGCACTGCGAAATCCTAAATCTGTGATAAAGTCATCAGAAATCGTTTGGTCTTCAGATTTCCTGCACAGAGTCATTGTGACGCGCGCAGTTACATATTTAGTATAGCTATTAATACTTTTAATAAAGATATTACGTAAGATCGACTCTTTAAAGATATTTCATGGTAGAGCTTATATATCACAAGGGAAAACTTTGGCAGTCGTGATTACGCACCACACATTTTCATTTCAAAATAAGAGTTACACGCCAAAGCTTCTGTATGTAGGCCAGGCCATAATGCAAATGCATGCCCAGACTTTTCATTATAATCCATTTACTTTGGAACTCAATGCGGCTGCTTTTGATTGCAGGGCAAATAAGGTACAGTGTGATCCACGCAGCACTCACTTCTGTCTCCTGCCTGGCTGTGATCATCTATCAAATGTGCGATAATGATGTTGCTTTTTAACAGAGCGCCATCGTCCCGACAACAGTAAAACATTTGCTTTCATCCCACTATGTGAAATATTACTGGAATCAATATTCACACTTGGAATTATATGACTGCCCCTTTCGGTAAACTAGTGAGGAGATGGCAGAATTTATCTTTTCTTCCACAAATGTAGCTCCTTTGAGCATTTCAGGGGGAGCCAACATATAAAGAGAGTTTCTTTTTAGTTCTTTCTTAAAAAAGGCAGCCGGGTGAAATCTGATTAATTCTTGAGCATGAATTCACCAGTGAATCACTTCATGAGCTCCCGACACTCCTCCATTACTGTGGAACATATCTTTTGACACGCAATCTCTCCTCCGTAGCTCCACACTGACTTCCATTCTCTTCCATTCAGTCGGGCTACACATCATTTCACGTAGTGTATATGCCATCCATTCTCATATACACAGCCAGCTCGCTTGCAAGATAAAATACATTAGTCTTCACGGCTATTTCATTGCCTGGATTGCTTTTCTTTTTGTTCTTTGTCGATGGGACAATTGAGGAGATTTATCTGACATGATTTGAGGAGACCAAAGTTCATGTGTGGCTCTGCTCAGGATGTACAGTAGGTCATTTCACGCGTATCAGAGAGTTTCCTTTTGAAATGGATCAAGACACTTTTACATTTACAGCCCAGGCTGGTGCTATTGGCTGGAACTTGCAAAACCTACTCAAATCAGGAGTTGTGCCAAAATCTATCAATTACAATATTTAAACACACACACACACACAAATGTGTTTACACACTTAAAAAAAATCAAATAAAGGTGGAAATAAATACATTCAGGGAATCCGGGGATTAGTCCCAGTTTAAGTTTTTGGCTACTTTCTTTAAGAGAAAAAGTTTGAAATAAAACAAGAAGGCTGGAGATGAACTGATGGCAAGATTGAGGAGCATTTTAGCTTCAGGTTTAGCCCAAAAGGTTTGACAAAGAACTCAACCTAAAGACAGCTAATATATATACCTGGGAATCTGGACAAATATAGCTGAATGCCGGAGCGAGTCTGTGTTTATGATTGACGTCGCCAGACATTCTTGAAGGTTTCTTTCTAAACTTAGCGTCTTCGCAAAGTCATTCTGATGGGAATCTGCTCAAAGCAGAATCACTGCTTGAACTTGAAGACATTGTGGGTCACGGTAACAATTAATCCTCAGTTTGAGCGTTTTGATCATGTTGAACCTTCTCTTCAGTTGATCCTCCTTGATGATGGAATGGTTGCAGTTAAAGGTTGAGTTTATCCATCGAGCCACTTCTTCTTTCTATGTGATTCTGAGTGTTGGCCAGAGAATGTCTCATTGTGTGGGCGCACACTGGCATGACTCGGATAGTGGATGGTTAGCACAACTTGGCAAGGGTGGGTGTGGTGTGGGTGCAGTCAAATGTCAATGCATTTACATGTTCTTATTGCTGGGAAATGGAAAAGAAAATGGTAATGGCTTGTCTGTTGACCAACATTTGTGTGGAAAAAACACATTTAAATGAAATGTATAAAAGGCAATAATCATTGAAAATAAAGTGAAAATAAAGCATTTTTCTTTAAACTGAGATATAAAACAAAAAAAGAAAATCTGATGTGAGTGAAAGCCAAAAATTAGAAACAGCTGTTTAACATCCACACGGTTCCAGTGTGATTCACCACCATTCCAGGCTTTTATCACACACCTACATTTTGGATTTCACCTTTAGCTCCCATTATGATGGATCTCTGCTCTATGACTCAGGTACAATCACACGGTGTGGGAATAAACAACATCATCAACAACAAAGCCAGATGAAGAGACGTGTCAAAATGACACCTACACATGCAGTGATTGATGAGCATGACAAATGAACAAAATGTTCATTAACCTACTAGCCAGCAGTGTCTCTCCTGCCTCAGAGAGGGTGAGTAAGTGACATAAAAGAGGGGGTAACTCTTTTTCCTTCCTCACATTTCACAATACGTCTCTGAGGTGTGGAACGGAGAGGGGAAGAAGGAAAGAATATATCTGGAAAATCTCCAAAGCTGAAGTGGGCTGGGAGGGTGAGAGCTCGTCCAATTAAGGGGGACAACTCCTCAAAAAAATTGAGGGTGAGCCGCCCACCCCTTTTCATCAAAGTTCACTTCCATCTGACACATGAGGTAAAACAAGGATGCCATTCAGGGCAACATCTCACCCAAAATCATACTGTGAGTTTATGCATGAACACAATGAATGAACAAAAAACAGGATACAAGCCAAATTTTTATTTAACATGCTGTTCCTGTTCTTCCTTAAAAGATCCTAATCAAAATATGCAAGCTCACAATTCTTAGTGCAAACAAGCAGCAATAAAGTCGGGGCCTAAAATCCCTGAGCGACAACATGGACACCATGTTTTTTTTCTATAGTTAATACAAGAAAAAATGTAAGTTAAATGAAATATCAATTATTTGGCATTCTAAAAATGTTTACATTTTGCTATAACCAATCAAACATAACCAAAGACTTATATTTACTGGACCAGTAATCTCTGATATCAACCACAGTAAGCTCTAAATGATGAACCTATTGACTGTGGTTCCAAAATTGGTTGGTTTAAAATCTGAGTTTTTAACATTCCAGGATTGAAGCCAACCTCCAGTGGTCATTTAAGGAACTGCAACCTTTGGTAATTCCTGGTTGGTTTCAGAGTTGAGGACTGTTGTTGCAGATGGATAATGGCAAAAAAAAAAATCCAATCTTTATTCTTAATTCAGAATAAATTGTGTTTTATCAAAACAAATTTGAATTTAAGCTACAATAGTAATGAAAAAAAGCTACAATTACACCAAAAAGCGGAGCAAATTCAAGCTGCAAATGTGTTATTATGTCAGTTCACAGATACATTTTTCTCCTGAAATGTGTTTTTACCGAAGGGAAAATTTGCCAGACATCACCACATGAAAATAGCTTAATTGCTGCAGGAGTCTCTTATTTTGAAAAGCAATAATGCAAATGAGCGCGCAAGAAAAAAAAATTTTAAAATTAAAATAAACCAGCAATTTCAGCAGCACAACAAACTGAGCAGGCAGCAGCACATCTCCTAAAAACATGAGGGTGCCATAAATGCCAGTGAATCATGCTTGTTATAAACTGTGAAGCGACATCACAGGAGCGTAAACTAGGACACAAACACCAAAGGGTCCCGTTGCCAAAACAGGACACTGCCACTGAAGGCATCTGCAGCTACCACAAACAACATGCTGACAGACCATGGACAAAGCATAAAAGAGGAAGCAGCAGTGAGAGTTTGAAAGAAAAAATAACACAACCCAAGACAAAAGAAAAGAAACCTTCAGTAATCGTTCACTAAACAAAGCATTACAAACTGAGAAGCCCATAGAAAAGAAAAGAAAATCTTATATATATATATATATATATATATGTTTACTGTATGTGGGATTTCATTCCAACTGTTTTTTTAAGCTGCTTAATTTATTTATTACTTCATTTTAATGGAAAATTACATAAAGCCTTAGTCACGGGGCTTAACCTCTATGCCTGCTGTGTGTTTTTGGGTTGTCCGGGCCCAAGGGGGGTCATAGAGAGGAGCAGCCAAAATCCTAACAGGAAAACAGGTGTGTCTCTCCAATTTCCCTTGAAATTCATATGGCCACCTCAATATGACGTCACTAAAAATGGAACATATCATTGTCATGTGTGTGGTAAGTGTATCGTGAATTAGGTTTTTTTTTTTTTAGTTTTTTTTTTTTTTTTTCCAAATCTGAAAATTTCCAATGCACAACTTTTGCCCCATGGTAAAAAAAAAAAAAAAAAAAAGTTTTTAAATTGAAATTTTGAGTTTTGAAACCTAAAACACAAAATATTTTAAGCTGAAAATCATTAAGTTAATTTTAGAATCGCAAAAAGTTTTGGACATTTTACATTTTTGTTTACCAAACACCAATATTGTTTTCAAATTTTTTTTATTTGGGTTTCTAATAATAATGCCCCTAATGTAGCTCCCTAGAGTGAGGTACCGAAATTATGTGCCAAGTTGCCAGACAATGTTGAATGTTACTTTTGTTAAAAATATTTCTTAATTTACCCGACAAAAAAGCAATATTCATTTGGTTGTGTAAAAGCAACTATAGACTACAATTGCAATAAATAAATTGCATTTTACAAGTTTATTCATGTGAAAAGTTTATTAGTATTTGGGCAAAGTTTTTTGTAAGTCATATTCTTTAAAAAAAAAATACTAATAAATATCTCTTGTGCTGTCTTGGGATATATTGTGATATGTATTGTATTGTGACGTGTGTATCATAAAACATATTGTATTGCTGGACTCCTGCCAATACAAACCGCTACTCACAAGCCCCTTGCGTAATCTGCAACATTCCCTGGGTCTGTGCAAGTGTTCACTATGACCTGTCACGTGCAGCATGCCCATAGAAAAATGTACATGAACATTGTTGCTCTACGGACTCACCAATCGATCTAATACCTTATTATATCATGGAGGCCACCTGCCTGCTCCATACCGGTTGTCTATTTATCGAGAGGCTGTATCCACCCACAAAGGCAGTTGTGACTAAGGCTTCAAGTTGGTTTTAATTTACCTAAGTGATATAAAATATTACAATTCCATTCAAACATGAATTATAACATAGTCTAGTTACATATTCTACCAAATTCAAATACAGATAAGCTACTGAAAGGAGGTGTGTGAGGGCCAATAAGTCATGACAGAAGCACTACACGTGCCAGCTTTGATGTAGTTATATTGAATATAAAACACATCATCATTACAAAACATATAGAGCTTTTTGCATTTGCACCATTCACTTCCATTCACTGCAGCCTCTTCACGGAGCAGTTGTTCGAAAGTACTGACAATTGTGACAAGTGCTTCTCCACTTTGCTGTTTGTTCATTTACAGATGACCCCGGGGGCTTTGTTATTCAAAGTGTATGAAAAGATATATGCACTCTTGTACACTCACATATGCGCAACGTACGGTCCTCTAACGACTTGCACCAGAGGCTGTGTTATTGTACTCCTCTTCAAAGTTGGTGTGGTTTTTTTCTGCACATTTGAACAAAAGTGCCACTTTGCTGAAAGAGTTCAGAGTCGCTGACAGAAATTTGAGCAGCACCAAATAAACCAAAAAATGTGAACAAAACAGAATTTAATAGAAATTGGAGACACTATAAAGCAAAGGTATCTTAAAATGTTGAATGTCACTGATTCTAACCAGGTCTTTAATGGAAAATCCAACATTTAACTGATGTTTATGATAGATCAAGCTGTCAGTTTTGACTTTAATGCAATAGTGATATTGTTTTTTTCATGTGCTGTTGAGATTCAGATATATATTACTATTGTCCATCAAAATTGTTGTCTACAAATGTATTCAGTCATTTATTCAAACATTTGGATTATAAAGGGATGGTGCTCCAGGGGTTAAGTTGCTAGGACACCGCTGTTGGCGAGGATCTTGAATGATTTCAGCTGTGGCTAATCTCTCACTCACTGTGTACCACTGCCAAACGTCTAAATCTATTCCATTTTGATTCACAAGTTTATAGCTCAATTCCACCATGTGCCATATCCTACATGTTTTAGTTTTCCATTCAAAACCAGTTTTTATGTGGTCACATAGAACACAGAAGTTACTTAAACTGAATAGAACTTTAATTTAGTACATTTTTAAACTTTTTTTACTGTTTAAAAAAAATTGAACAAAAAATAAAAAAATTAACTTAACCCAAAACTTCAGTTTTACATCGTGAGAAATTTAAACAAACTGACTTTTTTTGTAGCTGTCCAAACCCACAATCTTTTTTTACTTATCTCATTAATGACAAAAAACATGCAGACTTATTGGACTATTAAAAAAAAATAAAAAAAAAACCTGTTCCAATCCAAGATAACTATGACTAGGTGATTTTCATCTGTATAAAAGTATTTTTTATGATGTTCAATATATTGTAATTTTCAGTGTTTGGGACATGGGTGCCTGGGTGAAGTCCCACATGTCCCAGAAATGGGTGTGTTACGGCCACCTTGGCTGTCACAGGGCGGAGTGAAGTTCCGACTTGCAATTAAAAAAAGAAAGCACCGCAGATGTCATCAAGATAAAATGATTTATATTTTAAAACAAGTCTGTGGTTGTCTACCTGTAACAAAAAAGGCTCTTAAGGATGAGCTTGGTCAATGTCTTTGCTGTTTTATACGTCATTCTTTGTGATTCTATCTGCATGCTTTGCGATTTTGAAAAAAAAAAAAACAAACAAAAAACATTTTGCTCCCCCCCCTCCTGACTTCCAAGCTAAGTTAAAGAGTAGCCTAAACTGGGAAGTTGGAGGCTGACTCCAGTCAGAGTTCTTCTTACTGGAGTTGCAGATCATGACGTGGGACATCTAAAATTTACATTATTTGACCAATCACAAAATTCCATTGTAATACCCTCTTTCAACCTGTAGGAGGAAGCACAAAGACTTTTGGACTACATTTTCAAGAATTAAACCATTTTAATTTAATTTAGCAATGACCAACAGACAGCACTTTTAAAGCCCCATTCATAGAGGTCAACAGCCAAAAAATATTGATTTTGGGTTTGGTTTCCCTTTAAATGGGCTCACCTGGCTACAGGTGGCTGCTAATTGTGGGGAGGAGCCAATCAAATCTAATAAACTACTTATTCAATTTAACTCTTAAACATAAATGGTCTTATTTCTTTTGATCATTTTTTCTAAAATAACTTTAATCTCATTCATTCTCACTCACACAGGGTGGGCTAAAGGCCAAGTCTCCAGTATCTTTTTTTTACTCAAATTCCTAATTTTTCAGTCATTTTCGAGCTTGTTTTTTTAAGGATCTTCCTATGTTTCTTTTATTTTCCATTTTGTTACATGTTGAAAATAAAAGAAAAAACTAATTTATCATGAGTTGTCATATTTTGTTCCATTTTTTTATGACAATTTTTTATTGGATACATTATTTCAGATAAAAATTACTAAGCAGAAGTGATGGTGTGATCTTTTATAGCGACAGAGTTTTAGGATTAAGAATATTTCATTATAACAAAGTTCTGATAATATCAAGAGCAGAAAAAAAAAACACTAACTGAACCCATCGTGTAGCTGTTCAAAACACCTCATTATCACATGCCAAACTTGCTTATCTCTTTCTACTTGCTCTTCTTGATCAATGTGATTACGAATCACTCATCATTTTTTGCTATTGACGTGAGATGACAACTGGTCATTTTTTTTGTTAAAACCAACAGCGGAATTTCCTATTAATTCGCAATAGAAACAGGAACGGATAAGACGGATTGTTTGTGTTTGAATGTACAGTAGAAGAAGTGGTGGGAGGGAATGAGGGATATGTTAGAAAGAGATGAGATACAGTAAGGGAATGTGGGAAAAAGATAAGAGAAAGCCATGATAGAGAGACAGAGATAAAGACAGAAAGAAGGAGGGAGTGAAGTTGGGGGTGGCTGCCTTCTCCGTCTATTCTTTGCTGCTCTCCCTTTGAGGCCTTCTTGGTGTCACATTAAGATCATCCATTTCAGTATCTGAGACAAGCCTTTGATGTTCTTTGTGCATACACAAACAGGGGAACTGAGTGCTCCTTTGACAATTGCCAACTCTACAGAAATATCTCTCTGATATTCGGAGTCTCTGCCCTGGTAGGGACAATGTTATCATCAGAGAGCGCCGAGCAAACGAGTGAATAATTTAATCTACCTGTTCATATTTCATCACTGAATGCATCAAAGTGGGTTTTTCCACCCATCCTGGCTCTAAAACACAAAGATAAATACATTAGCCGACTCTTTCTGCCATCAGTTTTGATTAACAGAACCCCAAAAACAACTGAGAACAAACTCAGCTTCATGCAGCATTACACAGGAGAAAACTCCTAATGGTGTGAAGCTAACTAAGACTTCAACCATAAAAGCTCAACCACTCTGGTGGTAGAAACAGTGAGGTAGAACTCTGTTTTCTTGGCAACAAATGATAACTGTGCTACTGACGCTTTTTTAATTAAACTTACAGATAATTTTGAGATTATTTTCAGTAAATAGAGAGACCACGTTCAAATACTGTGGGAGTTGGACAACAGTGCCTGACTATTGCTGGAGTTATACTGTCTGAACAGAGTTTGTGATAAACATTTTAAATTAAGCAGTTTTGCAGACTTTTACAACAGACTGCAGGAATCACTGCTGATCTGTGATAGACTGAGTCTTTTTCAAACATCATCAGGCAAAAAATGGGATGCTTCCCAGATGGATGTACAGTCCACGTCTGCTTTTCTACCTCAGAGTCATTGTTGTGGACAGGGGTGTGATGGCAAGCTCAATCATCTCCTGCAATTGTATTAGTTTCATTTCTTACTATAACCTCTAAACCTAAAAAAAAAAAAAAAAAAAAAAAACACGTAGTTTTTCCAGACTTTTAAGGGTTTGAACATATATTTTTTGGAAGCTGTAATTCTTTCAAATAGTAAATTAATATTTATATAATTAATAAATACTATATATATATTAGGGTTGCAAACCAATTAAAAAAATGTAACTAATCAATCGCAATTAATTTGTCCAATTTAATATACAAAAAAAAAACTTTTCTTCATCTTCTGGATAAATAAAAGCGGTAAGAGACAAACGTCCTCTTTGAACTGATGCTTTACTTAACCTATCGGGACAATCAGCAAGCTGCAGTCGAGGCTCGGCGATGCGTTGTCGTGTTACCGTGACAACATGCCGGATCATGGATCTAATAGTCTGCTTTTTGTGAAAAAAAGTGATCTAAACAAAAAAAAAAGAGATTAAAGTACTAAAAACTGATTAAATATTTATTTTATTTTGTAAGTGACCATGGTATAAGTGGGATAATACCCGAAAAGCTGCTTTAATGTGCACCGTGGAAGCCTGAAGCACTGAGGCAAGGCGAAGGACTGTTGCTTTGCGAGGTGTAATCATTGGTGTGAGTACATGGTAACGTGTTAATTATTTCTGATTGATTGCATTCATATCCCCAATATATATGTATTTATTTTTTCAGACACATTGGATCAGTCAGTGACATAATTTATTAAACAAAAAAGAAAAGCTTTTGTCCATGTCCTTCTATGAAGACACTGACCCATTGAACTTATATGTTTAAGATCTGAGAAACTGAACCTTTCAATGACTTGCTCCCTTAAAGCTTGACAACATTTTTAAATTAAAATCAGACACGCTTTCCCACACAAACTATAACCACAGCAGATGACAGCTTTACATAGGAGCCGAAGTAAAAAAAAAACACCTCCAAGTGCTTAAATGTGGGCTTCCAGTTACAGCATTGGGTTTACCGTGATTTCCTTAATTTCTTATTCTCCAAATGACCCTCTAATTGAGGCCGCTGCAGGAAAACACTCAAGGACACAAACCTCTCACTGACACCTAGAGCACTCTCTTAGCCGCCAGTCATTTAAACACTCCACTTAGCCACAAGAAGGCGGAATGACAACTTACGAATAAGAGGCACACTGGCATTGGCCTTTCCTAGCTTGTTGGTGGCGACACATGTGTAGTTCCCGTAACGATCTTCTGTCACGTTGGTCACAGTGAGGATTGATCTGGCGTTGAGGCTCTTGATGTCAATCCCCTGTCCCTTGGTAATCCTGATAAGAACAATAAAAGAGCAACAAATTAGTCTTTTTAATTTTCAGTGAAATTGAAAGAGAGCAAAGAATTTGCATGAATCTCACAACAACACCCTTTCTTTCGTGAACTGGACATCATAATTCTACCCTCCACTCAAAAAAATTCAGGTTGGACGCTCATCTTTGAGGAAGATTGTAAAGCTCCTCACATAAATGTAAAAAAAAAAAAAAATTCTGAAATCAAACGCTTTAACTTATGTTGTTGTCATTTTGTGTATCTTTTGTTGTATCATGTATAGGGCTTTACATGTATCCAAATACTCAAAAAACAAGCAGTTGCAACATCAAAGATAGCTGATTTGCAATATTTAAAAGATAGCAGAACATAAAAAATAGATATCAGGTAATGTGATTTTAGGAGTAAAGTAAAGAATAATGTTGGATTTTATATTTATAGACTGAAAAAACTGTAGAAATGTTTTAGTAATTCCACAACAGGTGAAACAAATCAGAGAAACATATCTCTTAAAAAAAATAAAAAAAAAAGCCTTTAAGCTTAGATGATACATTGTTAATGAGGTGTTGCTGTGTCTTTGTTTACCATCTTCTTGTCATTGATCAACTGTAACTGTAGTCAGTAAACTAGAATAAAAAAAATGTGGAGGACCTTTTCAGGGTGAATCATCCATAGCAACAGCTAAGTTTGTGTTTTGTTTACAGCTAAGTTAACCAGGAATGTTTGAGTGTTTGAGTGTGACATTGTTTAAAGTGACAAATTACATTTATTTCTCTCTAAATCTTTGTATTTTTACCTGTTATGTTTTGTTGATTCAGATTTAATACGCATGATTTGTATATATCCAGTAAAAAGACATAGAAACCATTTAAACATAATATATTAAATAGCAGTGGCGTGCCGTCAGGGTCTGACGCCTTCAGTGAATGCCTAAAATGATCTGAAAAGAAGTATCTACAGTAAATCACAGAGAAATGTTTATATATAAATATATATTTGACCAAAATATATTTTAGAAACAATAAGATTTTAGCCTTCACTTGTTGCTAAGTTTACACTCATGCCATACGTTCATGTAGTCAGTGCTTTCATTTTACTTCCGGTCAGATTTAAAACATCCATGCCGCCAGTGAACGCACCACGGCTGCTCCAAACGC
Organism: Oryzias javanicus; assembly: GCA_003999625.1. Classification (NCBI taxonomy): domain Eukaryota; kingdom Metazoa; phylum Chordata; class Actinopteri; order Beloniformes; family Adrianichthyidae; genus Oryzias; species Oryzias javanicus. The sequence continues at coordinate 9,271,994 of CM012440.1, read as the reverse complement.
ATTGAGCTGCATCACTGGCAGCTTCACAGCAGGATTTTGGACGTTATCATTTCCCAGACAAAAACAGGTTTCAAGACCATGAAAAACTAGTGTTTACGCCCTCCTCGACTCCCAGAGATTTCGGGATCACCAAAAAAAACTTTTTGCATGCATCCCTCTCCAGCTTGGCACAGCGCTCTGATCTGTCTCGGATGAGAACTGTCATAAATGGCGTGCAGGATTTTGCAGGGAAATCTACCTCTGAACTCCTTCATGGATGGAGTTCATCTTTAAATAAGTTAGATGAGCTGTAAATAACAATGGTTTAAATAAAAATTCTTATTTTCAAGTTTAATGAATTGTCAATTGTGCTTTGATGTTTGTTGTGGAGTTTTTTTTCAATCATTGATCTTTATTTCTGAATTGCATCCAATCACCATCTAAGTGATCATCTACAGCCCTCATCTTGGACTGGTTTGTGTGCTAATGTTTCCTATTTGTTCCCATTTAGATTTCTCTTTTCCCCAAAAGGCCAAGCCCCAATTGTGCATCATACATGTTCTTCATCTGTCTTGCTTGGTTAAATAAACGCTACATAAAATAATCTTTGGCTCTTTTGTGTCGGCTTTAGGGAGATGCTGTGAAGGACTAAGAGAAGAGAAAAACGACTCCAGGGTGAAGCAGCGGGGCGTCACTCGACATGCTGTTCGTCCTTTAGTTTGAGGTGCGAGGATTAGAAAAAGTCTACAACTGTCTGCCGCCGACATCTTGTCGGAAAAATTAACAATGTGATGTTAGATTTGTTGGTGTTGTGACTTTTAAAAGCCTAAAAGCGTAACATTTTTTGTTTGTCTAGAAATATGCTCTGCATCCTGACAGTTGGGTGGCTGTGCGGCTGTTTATTTTCATCTCACTGGCTGCTGGGAAGTCACAGTTTTGGCATTATAAACAACAGAACCCTCCATTAAGAAGGCATGTTTCTGTGTTGGTCTTGTCGTGCCCCGCTCATAATCTCTCGCTGAGTTCAAGATGTTGTTCAAGATACACTATGTGTGACCTCATGTCCAACAAATATCCACAAATCTGTTGTTCCCTGTCCTGCTGTGACTCCTAGCTTAAAAATAACTGATCGTGTCTCCATATGTTTGTCCCCATCACTGGTTCAACATCAGACCAGTCAATGGCAGAAATCTTTTCGTGGTATGCTTTTTATAACACATCATATCAAGACTTACTTGTCAAAACTGTCAAAGTGAATCTGATAGGAGGTGGATTGGTGTTATATTAGCACCCAGCCTGCAGAAGGTTTCTTCAGCCCAGTAAAGGTAGAGAAGAAATCAATGTTCAAGTTGTAAGAAAGAGAAACATGTTTTGTGCTCAAGTCCTTTCTCAGGTGTTCTGTTCATGATAAGTAGATTGAAAAATCATAATTCAGCCATGTAAAAAGGCATAGAAGGATCCAGTCCTTGAATTAAGTGAAGACTAGAATCATGCCAACTTGCCTCCTTAGCAATTTGAATAAATTGAATTGAATCACCCTGTAATTACAATTAGCACAGTGTGAGCAGATGATTGAAATTGTGCTCACCAGGAGTAGGTAAATGATGGGTACTAGCTCTAATTTGGCTTTTAAATTCAGGAACTGACACTTGAAAACTAGACTGATTGATGTATGTGTGGTAGATGACTTAAGCCAGTTTCTGGCAAACATTTCATTTGAATGCAAGGCGAGTGTCATGCACAAACGAGTCCTGCTGGAACACTTTCCCAAGTCTCCCCAGAGACTGGAGGACACAAGACAACCAAATGAACTGTTGCTTAAAATAAGGGGAAAAAAAGCACAATCAGTTCTTTTCTTGAAACGGAAGATGTTACTATTATCAGATGTCAGATGAAATTACTTTATTTATTGATCAAACAACTTTCCTATAATAAGGTTGAGCAACAAAATGTTTTTCTTATTTCTGAGACTGTATGAGAGTTTTTAGCTGTGGCCGTGGTACAGAGGTAGAATGGTCGACCTCTGGTCGGAAGATTGCAGGTTTGGTTGCCACCCTGCCCGCCCATGTGTCTCAGTGTCCTTCGGCAAGACATTGAACCTCACATCGTTGCTGGTGGTTATAGGTTTGTGCCACTGTTCAGCAGTGGAGCAGTGTGTGAATGTGTGTGTGGGTGAATGCGACTGTAACTCTTAAGTGCTTTGGGCTTTCTAAGAAAGTAGTAAAGCGCTATGTAAGTAGGAACCATTTACCATTCCTGACAAGAAGTCTAAATATTTCCTTTAAGGTGTAGAACAACAAAACTGTTGGAAGCTGACTATAATCACAGCCCAGATAAAAAAAGAAAAAAAAAAGAAAAAAAAAGGGGGGCGGGACTTGGAGAGGTGAACTAAGCAGTGATTGATTAGCTTGAGATAATGAACTCTGGATATGTCGGAATTCTAACTCTAATCCCTAAACATTAACAGCAAGTGTGGCGTCACCGATTTCACATAGTGAAAATCTAATCAATACGAGCATTTTACTACGTCTATTTATGACTCCACTGTGTGTAAAAAAGGTTGATGATTTATTTAAAAATTACTTCTGAACACTTTTTGTTTTTTCTTCAAAAATTGCAATTCATTATGGTCCATCTTCGCCAATTTAGTGAGCACCGATGCTCACTGATTTTTCGCAAAGACTTCTGGGAAATTTCTAGGACACTCGATTTAGAATTGTAGATTTGGATAGCACTACAAAATGGCGACCGTACTATATAGTGAGTAGTGAAGGAATTCAGACATAGCCTAAGTCTTTAACTGTCGGGGTCTCTTGTGGGGTCCAGATGACCCAAATTTTATATTGATGTGTGATCCCTCCCACAACAACTGTGGATGAATGTGGACAGGATTTCCTGTCTGCCACGGACACCAGTGAAAATCAAAAACCCTTCAAAAGAAGTTCATCGCACTTGTGTGGTCTAGATGACCACACCCCCAATATGGAGAGTAATAAATACACAGAACTTTTAGTGGAGGTTGAGGATTTTTCTCCTCCACCTTCTCCAGAGGCAGGCGATCATGGTCCAAAACTTTATTGTTTCGGATCTAGATGCTGCCTCAGCAATGCTCAACGATGGGTTTGTCGTACCAGAATGGAGTTTGCTGGATTCAATGCCGACTGAACTCAACTGCTGTTGCCTAACTTCAAAGTGAAAGTAGATTTTAGACGGTAGATTTTTGACAACCGAAGGCAAAACACCTACAAGCCAAGCTGAAGCTAACAGGATTAAAAATATATGAACGAACGTCTGAATACTAAATACTAATAGTCAGAGGGGCGGTGCTAGGGAAGTGGAGTCACCATGACTGTTACACGTTCAAAAATGGGCGGGGCTTTTATACTGAAGCTGCAAACCATGATGAAACATGAAACTTTTTCAATTCTGTGAGACTTCCATCAGTTGATGAATCTCAAAATTCAACTTTGTTATCTTGTTTCAACCTCTAGGACACTTTTTAGACCATAATTTCAAGAATTAAACACTTTAATTTTAAATTGTCAAAAATTTGTAAAGGATCAACAGTCAGCAGTTTTAAGCACCATTTGTACAGGTAAACAGCCAAAAAAAGTTGATTTACTGTCTAGTGACCCTTTAAACATTATTCAATATTCTTTTTATATATATATATATATTTACTCTAGATTAAATTCATATTAGCTATATAAAATTCTAATAAATAAAGTATATAATAAAAAGTACATAATGATAGGTATTACCCACCTTTTTTCTCCCTTGTACCATTCAAACGTCGGAGACGGCACGGCAGCAGCCTCGCACCGCATCAGAGCTGTGCGCCCCAAACCGACGCCGTGACTTTTCATTTCGTGGATTGATGGGGCAACTGAAGAAAAACAAAAACAGACAATACCTTAAAGACACATATCTTTGAAGAAGGAATGTGTTTCTTTATTGTTTTTTTTTTTTTTGGAAAAAAAAAAAACCTGCATCTTTACATAGGGTTGTGATAAAAGGGTTGAACTTGACGTTTCAGTCGCTGCGCACATTACAAAGACTGAACTCTAAGGTTGAGTTGGGAAAGGAGAAAAGGAATCCATGCTTGGTTCTGGGAGAAAGAAATGAATAGCACAGTACTGTGATAAATAGCTTAATGGAAGTTCAAAGTCTGACTGGTAGGAGCAGGTTCTGTGATGCAAGATGAGGGCTCTTTTATGTGCTGAAATGTGGTGCAAATCTCTTTGGCACAGTTATGTAGGAAGCTTTGTGCTTGGACAGCTTCCAAAGTAACGGGGTCTCTGGCTGTATGTACCTTTCTTTAGTCATGTACTAAAAGTCATTTTGTAATTTGATCCATTTAACATGTGGCTGGTGGGAAATATCTTAAAAATCACATACATTTTTGAATAAAATCAATAATACTGATGTTATTGAAAGACCACGTACTTCCCATCTTACAGATTTTATACTTGAGGTCACAAGAGTTTCCAAAAAATGAATCTCTTTGTCTATCAGACTTTCCTCTTGTTGAAAGCAGTTTTACTTTAAGATGGAGAAACCTCTAGATTTAAATGTCTAATTCTGCTGTGGCTCTCCTGTTACAAAGGGATCATTCCTCTTTATTTCTCCCTACAGCTTTGCGAATACAATGGTCTCTCATTCATCATGGGGGTCACATTCTTAGTATTGGAAGAGTCTGACAATACGATTCTTATTGCGATGCACGTCCCCGAAATGATATGTATTATGATATATCCCAAGACTGTACCAGAACAATTTTTCATAATTTTATTTTAAAAATATAACTTAGAATTAACTCTACCTGAATATGAATACACCTTTCATGTTATTAAAAAGGTAAAAAAAAAAATAATTGTATGTAAATGAACACAGAGATGCAACTGTATCTCATATTTATGATTTTTTACCCAAGCAAATTCATGCTAATTTTCTTTTGATAAATTAGGAAATATTTGTTCTTAAAGGGAACAGTCAATATTGACTGATTTCCACAAAAAATATTTTCACTTAAAAAAATACATATATATATAATGAATGTGTCTTAACCAGTAAAAGTATGATTGAGGAAATAAAATGCTGTAAACTTCTGAGGTCAGGGCTTTAAGTGGAAAACAAAAATAAGACCCTGAACTACATTTGCTCATACATAATTTATTAATTATCATCTTGTCAACATTTTAAATCAATACAGGTATCATCTAATAAAATATTGCAATATATCACCAAATAGATTTTTCCCAACACCCCTAGTTCTTAGACTATGGTCACATACCTTAAAAAGGCGCCACACGGCCACTTAAATGCAAGAATTTTAGCAAATTTGGTGGGTGGCGAATTGAGAGGCAGCAGTCACATTTTTACACACCCCGCAGTGGCCACGGAGGTTTAAAGAAAAACGTGGTAACACCTTATAATAAGACTCCTTCACAAGCTTTATTAACACATTAACAAACATTATTAATGTGTTTAAAGGGTGTTAATAAGACAGTTATAAGCACAATAGGCAAATGAGGTTTATTAATATACTTAGTAAGATTCATTAACACCTAAAGTGAAACCATTGTCTACAAAAGCCTTATTAATAAACTGTTTACAAGCTTAACAAATGCATTAACTATCTTTATCAACATTATACTGAGTGTTTTGGACCTCATCTAAAGTGTCACCAAAAAAATTAAGGTAATCCGACAATTTCTCTCAAAACGTTGAAATTGGTCAGTGGGCGCCCGGGCACATTTTAAGGTGGCGTGGCAGCAGTCTTGTGATGGGGGGATGACACCACTATAAAATCAGGTGACAGCTGGGCGGACACAGGGCGGTTTTCTGGCCAGCAGCAGTTCTGATTGGACGATGTGTAAATGTCTCCCGATGGCAGCCCTCCATATCTACTGTCACTGGCCGCCAGCTGCCCGGTAGCCTGGAGGGGCATGTAAAAACGGGCCATTCTGTACACCTGATTGCTGCCGTCTACATTCATGACCACGCTAATGATTTCCCAAAAAAATGGCTGCTCCCATGAAATCTTGAAAATTCTACTAATACCTCCCCATCAGGCGGTAGCAGTTGTATTTGTGATCGTTTTTCAAGGATAACCCATGAAATGTAACATTCGCAAAATAATCAACTTATTTTTCACTATAATCCAACAATTTTAAAAGCTGAGAAAAACCCTCACTTTTCTTAGACAGAGATTAATATTTTCACACATTTTTCTCTTGTTCAAAGTCTCAGTTCTAACCTTATTAAAAAAACAAATCAAGAATTATAGAATGAAACCAAATATCTGCTTGTGATCACAGATTTATGTAAATTTAGTAAACTGTACAGATTCTATGCAGGACATGGCATAGAAGAGATCGATTGACAATGCTCTGCAGCCAATCAGGTTGCAGAAAAGATTGTGAGAAAATATATATTCCAAATAATCTATTAAATGACGATGAAAGGTGAATATAGCGAGGGACCACTAATCAGAATCTGGATTTGCTTCACTGGTTCATTTTTCTTATGGGGCAAATTTAGTACTTGTCTTAAAATAGATGAGATTATTTTAAACCAATTTAATGTAGTTTCAATTATTTTCACACCCCTAATTTTAAAGATGACTATGGTTATAAATTACCATGATATTACATAAATAATAAAATTGATTTGTCCAGACTGCCTTTGTTGTTTTGTGTTGTCTTGTTGAACAGATGTGATATATTTGGTAATGCTTTCTCAGTGTTTTTTTTTTTTTTAATAATAAAAGCTATTTTTTGGAAGATGCTGGCAATGTGAGCAGACACAGGGAGTGTCCAACTGTTCTTCCCATTACTTTGGTGCAAAAGAGCCCTCTGCTGTAAGAAGCTCTGATTCCCAACAGAACTGAGCTCATATTATGAATGATTTTCTGCTTCTTCTTCATAATAATAACAGAGGCACGAAAACAGAAAAAAACAATCATTTTGACACACACAGCTCAATCTGTCAGTGTGTTGTGTAAATTTGGCTTGTCAAATCCCGACAAACAGCAAACGTGTTCGGAACACACGGCCACCTCACACACAATGCATGCATAATGGCTTTGCATCATTCACACTGTTTCTGATGAAAATGATATGATGCATGGGAAAGTTCAGAATCTTAAATGCAGGTCATTCCTTCCCTCCAGCAGCAAATTGCCCGACCACATTTGAATGTAAAACCGGTCACTATTTATAATCTTGAATACAAGTACTTCAGAGAATGCCACTAAGAAAAAAGCTTTGACACTTTGAAAATGTCTCTGTGAAATCAAATAAAACTTTATTCATATGTAATACACAGAAAAAAAACTAATAAAAAAAATGTATAAAATACATGAAACACTTGTAAGACAGTTTTTTTTGGGAAAATTAAAAAAAGATACATTTTACCATCAACATAAGAAAGTTTTAGGTTCACTTATTTACATTTTTTTCAATATACCACAAAAATAAATACATAAATAAGACATAAGTCATCTGTCTTTCTTGTACAAAATGACAGCAAGTCCCTGTGAAGCTTTTGTGGACCTGAGCCTTTGTTCTGATCATCTTCATGCATGACTGCATGATTCAACACAGAGGCAATGCACTGGTTGCTGGTTCTCCTACTAATCTGAATACATACTTGTAAGAATGAAGAGTTTCTTTTGTTATTGTTTGTGCACACAATACGCATAAGTCATGTGTATAATTGAACTTCTGACTCTTCTTTTTTCATATGCAATTTTTCCTCTAAGCTGGTTATATACTTTTTTTTTTTTTTTACTATTTTCTCTTACAAATACAATCATATTCCTCTCTAGAGGAGAAGAATATTGAATGTTTAAGATTTGTACTCCATTGTTTTCTTTGTAGAATTAACACTCAATTATACAATATGTACTTTCCTTTTCTATAGTTCTTGCTGTGTGGAAATAAGATCATGCTGCCTTTCAGGCCAGGGTAAGCACTTTTAGGTGAAGAGCTTTGTTTTAATTAAGTGAATGCAGAGTCAGCCTGGTATGTGATAGCTTTTCTGCCAAACTGAAAATCAGCACAGATGGATGGGGTGGTGCATAACAGATCCGCACAGAATGAAAGAGACATGTAGTCTCTGTACATGTGATGCATGATTATGTAACGGAGACACAGTGAGGTGACTGTGCTTTGAGATGAAAGATGGCCTTTGGCAAACCTTCCTTTGCATTCTGATAAACACATTCATATGTGGAGTCAAGGTGGGTTTGGTATCCTTGCATGTTTGTAACAGTTAAAGTTAATTTTCTCTTCTTTGACTTAAAGTTAAAAAAACGATAAGGATCTGGGAATGAAGTGAATAAAGCCATGGATTATGCTTGAGCCTTTCCCAATCATTTCTTTGAATATGGGAAGATAAATACCGTTGATGTGCAGTCAGGGAAGGCATATAGCTTTAAAAAGTATATAAATTAACCCTTTAACACCTGTGGCATCACCAATGGCGCTTAAAAATAAAATCTTTAACATACTGTTCCTTCTTCGATTAATGCAATCAACACAATTCTAGTAGATTATACCAGAGAATCAGAATCTACTAGAATTACGCTGATTGACAATTGAAAATTCACATTAAATCAAAGAACATAAAGACTGGAGGTCTGGTGTTAAAAGGTTAAGAATAATAAAAATACTTTTTCATTATTAAAAGTAAAAATAAAACATAATTTTTTAGACGTCTATTCTATGGTTATTGTCTTTAGTGTAATTTTTCAAAGTTTCTTTGATTTTTGAGTTTCTTGATCAAATACAGGAGAAATCGGAAGGTGAGGCTCCAGCAGCCAGTGTCTCCATTGACTGGAGCTGCACACATGCAATTTACCGTTTCAGTCTTTCTATCACCATAAAAGACGCAATATTTTTAATTACTTCATTTTTTTTCTATTTCTCGCCATCTGTTGGTGCCAGTTTGCCGCTCATTTAGTCTTTTGATCCACTAAAAATGTGCTTTAGAAATACATTAGATGAGGCAGACAGTCAACCTCACTGCAGTACACATGCCTCAAGGCAGAGGTCGCTGGTGAGCCAAGAGAATGTGACACTGCGGTTAAAGAGTAATAGAGTTAGCAGTAGCAAGTCAAATGCAGCCGTCCAGTTATTCTTCATTATTGTTTAGCATAATTTAACAAAAGAAGGACTCAAAAATGTATGGAGAAACGTCACTGGAAGTGATCTTCATTGTGACACAGAGATTTTTAAAACTGAAGAAAGAAAAGGAAGACTTCAACAAACAGGTTAATTGTGTGCTTCTTCAGAGGGAGTGATGCACGGACTTAATTTATAAGTATAAGTAAATAATATGAATTTAAGTGATTTTTTAATGCAATATTGCAAACAAAAGAAAAATGTAGACATTACAGTTTAAACAATAAACTTTAACTGTCAATCAAATAATAAATAAGCTACTCTCTAGGGTTAATATGTTTGTAAATCTGACTGCCTCACCAGCCATAAACCTCACCACAACACTAGACAGTGCTGGGTTTATCTAGAATGACACAGATCTATGTTTTAATGAAAAAAAATGCATATCCAATGTGTTAACAATTTATTACTTTAAGAGGCATATTTTTTGTCAACTGGAAAGCCTTTTTGATTCTTGGGTAGGATGCTAATATCAATCTAACATTAAAAAAGCTTATAAAGGAAGATCTGCACAACACCTAAAGTTGCAGATTCAAAATACGATGAAAGAATATTAGTATCTGGCCTTTAGGACATTTTTCCAAGTCTTGCTTACTTAGCTCTGCTTTGCCCATACGGCCACAATGACCATGAATGCATCAGTGTGCTTGTACCCCTTTAACACGTTGTCAATGCTGTGACATTCTGTCAATTTGCATCATTATAGTGTACCCTCTAATTGATGTCTTCCACTATTTTTACACACTGCTGCAAGTTTGCCTTTCTAAGAATCCTTAACAGTTTTTGACAAGTAGTTTAAAAAAAAAAAAAATAACAAAGCTGGCTAAACCTCTCCACCTTTACTGGACTTTTGGAACACTTATCAAGCACTAAAGCCTGGACTGAATTTATTCTTGGTCTACATGAAAAGTTTTAGTTTTTATTCCAAATGAACTAAACTTTAACTTTCGCGTTAGTCTTACTTGTTTAGAACGGATGTGTCTTGTTATTTTGTTTGGAGTAGAATCATTTTTGGTGAAATCTCCATCTATCTTCTAAACCAGCTTAATCCATTTCAGGGTCATAGGGTTCCTGGAGCCTATCCCAGCTAGTGTTGGGCAAAGGTGGGGTGCACTTTGAAAAGGTCACCAAGGGTAACACAGAGATGAACAACCACACATAAACATCTATGGACAATTTAGAGTCATCACTTAACCTATGATGCGTAGTTTTAGATTGTGGGAGGATTGGTGCTTTTCAAATATTGGATATTAGTTATATCTGAAAATTGTTGAAGGTTTCAAGTATTTCTACTCAAAAGAAATGTAGAATTAAAATTAAAATTATTTTAAATCTACACTTTTAAGTAATGTGTGTTACAAAATGAAAACAAAAAAGAAGAAAGCGGCAGCATCTTGGTGAGCGGTTGTAATCCCCCATAGATGTCATTCTGTTGACCCATTGATTATCTGAAGTCAGTGAAAGCATCAGGGTGACCTGCTGCCGCTCTGTACTGTTATCCAGACAGCGGACACAGCGGCCCAGGCAGGTGTGTCAATACATGAAATCCTATACAGAGAGTCAAGTGTCTCTGTTACAAGATTGAAACCCGAGGGGAATTTTCTCGATACCTGCGCTCCCTTTACGTGGTTTTGCTTTCCCATAACTGCTAAGAGTCTGTACGGACAATATTTTGACAGATAAAAGTTGCGTTAAATCACAGACCCAACCACAGGGTAGATTAAATGAGGTGGACAGCAAGCTAGATGAATGCTGGGAATTTCAATTTTGAGTTGTGAAGGTTAAAGATGAACATGAAGTTGCTGCTGTTCTCTGCTGAATATAAAAACTAACACTTGCTATTGCTGGGAGCAATTTAAGGAGGCTAGTTTAATACCAGGAAGTGTGCATTTTGAATTTCGTTACACAGAACTTATGGCTTTTATTATAATTTGTCAAAAAATGTTCAACTTTGATTCTTTCTTCAAAGAAAGACTTGAAAGAAAAAAATCAGAGAAAGACTCAAACAAATTTGTACTTTAAATTCTTTTAATTTCTTATCTTGAAATCATTAAGTTTTGTCACCTGACCAGGACAGGAGCTTCTCTTTTTTGGTTAAAAATGCCCCACAAGCTAAGTTTAAAAAGTCACTCAACCGTCTTTAACTGAGCAAGCCCTTCAATGTTCTTGGTGAAAACTTAAACTATCCTCAACCTGGCTGAAGAACTGTCTTCAGGCCCCATGGTGAAGAACACAACACTTTTCCTCACTCTGTTCCTTCTTGGTGGTCATATTAAAAATTAATTTTACCATTACAGAGGTTAGTCCTTAACCCTTCTGCTCTCTTATGGGGTCCAGATGACCCCACCCTTATATTGATGTGTGATCGCATGCATGCAAAAGGTGGACTGGACACCAATGAAGATTAAAAAAATCCTTGAAAAAAAAAGTTCAGCACTGTCTTGTGGGGTCTAGGTGACCCCACTTTTAATAGGGTCTTGAATAGCACACGGGTTAACCTTTGCTTTCCTCTCTTTGCAGCATAATCATTATCTCATCATGTAAAGTACAAAACTTTAATAAATGTATCATTACCCTTTTGGTTATGTAACAGCTGATACTTATTGAATAATATTTCACCTTCATTATAAAGATGATGCCCCGAGGATAATTTTTAAAACATTTTAAATACAAATTTGTTTGTGGTACACATAAATAAAATTAACATGAATTAAAATTAACAATTTGAATAGTGATCAGAAGTCAACCCTTGGACGCTAAACTCTCTGGTGTTATTTTTCATGTTTTAATGTTTAAAGGGAAACAAAACAGTTTCCTTTTATACCTTCAAACTGCGATTGGAAGGTCGTGGGTTCAAATCCAGGCCGAGTCACACCAAAGACTCTAAAATGGGATCCAAGGCTTCCCTGCTTGACACTCTGCATTAAGGGGTTGGATTGGTTCCTGAGCACAGCTGTGTCTGCAGCTCACCGCTCCCCCAGGGGATGGGTTGAATGTGGGGAATCAATTTCTTACATCAAGGTGTGTGACAACTGATGGCACTTTGACTTTTTTATTATCATCTTGCTGATTTCTGAGTGGCACCAATAGTAGGAGTGAACAGCCAAGTTTCAGTGTTCTTTACTTGGGCTGGTGAAGCAGCAGCAGTAGTGGGGGAGGGATCTGTCCCATTTGAATCAATGATCCACATATCTGATTTTTCAGGATTTTAAAGCTTGAAAATCTACTTGGAATCGCTTTAAAAAGCAGTCACTCAAATGAGGCTTTACTCTTTAAAACAGAAAAAAATAGCCTTCAAAGCGCTGAAGGAGGTCCAGAATACAATAGTTTTAAATGCAGATCAATAATTTCAAATAATTCCAATTTGGATTTTGGCACTGAAATCTGTTAAGACAAATCACGGTCATAAAACCCAGTCAAAATCAATAATTACAATTTTTACTTGCTGGCATGTCCTACATCATCATATGGCGCACAATGCACCCGCACGATTCAGAGGGAATGCAAAGTAGTGCACTAAAAAAATCATGAAGCCCCAATAATCCAGGCAATTTAGTGTCTAGAGAATGATGTGGCCATGTTGTAAATCACACTTGGAGTCGCGGTGACTCCAACAGATGGGGGTGAGGGGTTGGGTCCAGGAATAGCACAGGCATGGCAGAAAAATGAGCCCTATAAGGCTATAGAGGGTGACAAATGGGCAGTTGTTGGTTCGTAGGAAACTAAATTCTTGTGCATTTATGTTATCCTCAGCTTGTCAACAGAACAAAGATCATACATGTACGTCTATAATGTTGACAGATACCGATTTGTCAAAACATTTTGGTCAATCTGATCTTGAAAACGGCATCAGGAATCACCCAGATCAACATTTCACTAGACGTCTCAGGCAATATTTGGGTGACTATTGATGACTGATTGTTGTGTTTAAAGAGTAAATATGATTTATTTAGCTACAAACTTCAGTTTGCCAGGAGAACCCTGGGAACGCCAGCTTTTTAATTAAAAGATCAATTCATAACCCCACCTCTTCAGCCAGATTTGAAATGAGTTTTCACTGCAATTAAAAAAAATGGACTTATCGGTGCATGACTTGTCAGCTTACACACACAGACACTGTTCCACACTGCCATCTGTGGGCTTCATTGTCCTGCTTTTAGAAGGGGTTTTACTGCCAACATTTATTAATTCATTAACATTTCAATTCAAAACAGAGGGAACATTGTGTTCCTTCTTTTTTAAACAATGCAGGGAATATAAATAACCATCTTTGTGTTGCAGGACCGTCAGCAGGGATCCAATCTATTGTCTGTGTTTAACACTAAATGGTTCAAGGTTCATAAATCCCCACGAATTTCCCTGTATCAACAAGAGCCAGTCAGACGTTTCTGGCTTAAGAGAGTCAGGATATAGTGAAACGGCACCAATCTGGTGTGCGTCAGAAATTCATCTCTACTCGTGTAACCCCATATTTAACGCTATAAGCTGCCGAGTGTGTTACTACACATACTAGCATTTTGAATAAATGTAGGTTGAAATTTAAGTCAATGAAGCTGCAGACCATGCATAAGAATGAAGTTTCTGTGCGCCAATGTATTCTGAGATCTTACTAACCAGAACATTCGTTTTGCAGGAGATCAAGATTCCACTCATTTATTCAAACCCCTTATGCATGGAGACATCCAAATAGCAATCAAGATGAGAGCTTTGGAGAGATGTAGAGAGATAGATTTACATCCAAACAGCTTGAGGGCACTTTGCTTTTTACTCTACTTAGGATTGGATCAGAATCCAATTCTAGGAAGCCATCTCTTTTGATTTGCTAAGCCGGAGTATTTCACTTTGGTGCAAAGCGAGACTGTACTGCGTTTTTAAAACACAGAGAATGAAAGCTTTCATTAAGATGTGAAATGTTCATTTCTTTTACCGTTATTGCTCTTTTGGATCCCGCCATCATGCTCACATAAACAGCGTGTCAAAGTTCTGTCGTCAAATCTAAATGAACACCTATGCAGCCAGTAGGGACTATATTGACTGTCGGTGAAATACTGCGAGGAGAAGGCCACATTCCAGCAGTAATTGGACATTTTATCATCGTTACTTGGCAATGCAATAAAGGATGGTTGTATCTTGTATCTTTTTTTTTTTTAGATAGTTATGACTCCCACAAACAACTGTCAGAAGAGGATGATGCAGATCTTACATACATATACCAAGGCTGTGTCCCACCACGTGGGGTAGCCTAGACAGGGCACGCATTCTTTTTCTTCCCTCCTTTCCCTCCCCAAACCCTTCCTCCTTTCGTGTCTGTGGGCCTGATCTAAGCCACACCCCACTGTACCCGGTTCAGCTGCACAGTCCAGTGTTGGCACCTCCACAGCAGGGCCTCAGCCGTAAACTGGTTTACCCCTGCCACTTCATACCAAGACCAGGCCTCTACCACACCATCCATTCATTCATACACAATGATGCAGATCTTACAGAGCCTGATCTCCAAATATCTGTCATGTGACTGTGCAAAACAACTGTTATTAGGCCCAATCCGAATTCTTCCCTTCTCCTTTCCCCTTCATTTGGCCGTCCAAACAAAGAGTTATGTAAAATAAGGTCTCGTATTTTGGTCGTCACTTTCGTCAATGACGTCACCAATAATTGCCAGTCCGCTAGCTTTAGCGAGGAGCTTCCAGCACTTGAATATACATAACAACAGTGGTTTTATAACTTTAAAAAGGTCATTCTACAACAAAAAGTCATTACTTACATTTAAATGTAATTACGTAGATGTGCATCAGAGCACATCTACGTAAAGAAAAGTGCTTTTCAGCGCGACACAGTTTACCCTCGGGGTGGAGGATGTTGTACCCCTCCGTTTAGAGGGTGGGATTTAAGAAATACATTTCCTGGGCACACTTCCACTTAAACTCCCCCTTCAAATGGAGGGAAAGGGAGAAGGGAAGAATTCGGATTGGGACATAGTGTCTCTTAATTCAAGACGCTTCCACTCACTGACGTCACCAATGATTGCCGCTAACCTATGAACTTCCGTATAACATATGAACAACAATTTTATAACTTTAAAAAGGTCATGCTACAACAAAAACTCGTTACTTATACAACATATAAATGTACATTTCTGTGCTTCAGAGCACATCCACATACAGGAAAGTTCTTCTTCTTTGCGACAAAGTGCAACGCAGGGCTCTGTATCACACTGCTTGGAGGGTAGGCCCTTTAATAACTGGATCGGATAACCTATAGCATTACAAGTGACCCTACAAATGGAAGGGTAGGGAGAGAAAGGAATAATTTGGATTGGGCCTAGCTTTTACGTTTGTTTATTTATTTATTTTTTTTTATTTTGTAATTGTATTTGTTAACTCTAGGGCTGTGTATCGATAATAATTTCCAGAATTGATTCGATTCAATTCCAATTTTATTTTCCTCTCGATTCTTTCAATTTACCCAATTAAATTGGATTCAATTCAATTTTGAGTTTATACGGTTTACAGATTTACAGTGTAACATGGTTTCTCAAAAGGAGAAGTTCTAAGAAAAATGTTCAGATCATTAACATTGTAAACATTGTTCTGCTTCTCCTGGAGGGCATTTCAGTTTGACCACTAGGTGGAGCTCGTGCTATAGTAGTACACTTTTTTAAGTAGCAAAGAATGAGCAAAAAAGTGTGCTTTAGACCACAAATGGTTACTTTAAAAATATTTCCTTAAAAGAGTTTGGAAAAATTATGCCTGCGAGTTTATAAAGATGTTAATTTAGTCAGGAATATAGTTTTATGTCGAAAGAGCGTTAGCATTAGCCGTCCGATGGTAAAATTCCATTAGATGTTAGCATCAAGCTAGTGGACTTTAGCTTCTTGTACTTGATCGATCTCTATTTTTATGAATCAATTTTATCAACCCAGCCCTAGCTAACATTCCAACTAATGTTACTCCTTAAAATTATTTTGATGATTTTTACTTTGCCAGTCATCGATTGTTAGAAGACAACAGTGGGGGGAAAAAAGTGTTTTTGTTTTTATAAACACAGTCATGGTGCATATGGGAGCAGAATTCACAGCTGCGGGGTGCTGGAAGAGGAAGAGGGTGTGAAAATGGCTGGCACACACTGAAGCATACAGGGCGCACTCCACAAAGCAACTAAAACAGAGCAATGAAGAAGAGAAGCGTCTGCTCTGGTTCACAACTCCAAACGAAACAGCAAAAGACAGGGACAAAAGCATACACTTTTCTACTGGGGATCAAAAATACAGATGCACGGATAAAACAAGGAGCAATTCTTCCAAGTAACCAAACAAATATTTCATCCAACTGTTTCGACAGCTTGGTATTTCAAAAAAAGTCCTACAGATCTCATAACCTTAAAGGAAATGCAGCTCTGCATTAAGATAAAACATTTGAATCAGCTATATAGTGAAAGAGGAAGACTATTTCAAACGTTATTACTAACCCGTCTTCTTCATGCTATTTTTCCCTTGAAAACTGACTTTCCATGTGAAAATACAAAGCTATACAGAAAATCAGGAACATCTGGTGTGGTTTCAAACAACTTCATCTGAAATATAAAATACATCAAAAGCCAGTCGGCTGTCTGCTTTCCTTTTGCGCCCGTCTAAAGTCAGTGCAGACTGTCAAATCACATCTTGCGGCAAAGAAACGAACAGCAGACGAGTGTGTTTGGAGGGAAACAGCTTTATAAACAACAAAGCGCGGTCAAACATGTTGGATTTCGTATCTTGAAACAGGAACAGGTTGTAGTTATTAATTTATCTGTAATAGCAGTGAAGGATCCCTTCATCCTGCCTTCACTCTGCGACTAGAAAGCTTCATTAATTAATCAAACATTGGGTTTTTCATCTGAGACGGAGGTTTTCCACAGTGGTTTCCTTCCCATTCATCCTTCTAACTCTAAATGCGATATTTATGCTTTTGAGTCCCACTGTGCAGAGAGAATTCCAGCCAATAACTGCACCCACCTGCAGGGAAGATGAATATGCAGATCTGAGTAGCGGGTCAGAGATAACATTTCATTGGGTTAAATCACAGCTGAAAGATCCTTTCGCCAAGGAGGCCCCCTCAGCCAATCAGATTATAGTGCAACCTACTGGATGGCTGCCATCCTTCAAGGTTCAACTGATAAAAGTCGGCATTCATTTATCACCGGAAGTATAAAAGCAAGGAGGCCACTCAAACCGGTAATTTAATCAAAGCTGTCTTTAGAGCTTTGGAGAAATCAAAGCTGAGCTTGGAAGAGCTGGACTCAAACTCGTATCAATGAAGGCAACGTTTCTGGATTAATGGTCTGCTGTTATTAAAACTGCAAATATGAAGGAGCTTAATTTTATTTCCATTAACTTTTAGTTTGCTTATTTTAATTAGCGGCCTTAATCTGCAATTAGCCCAGAGATCAAGTGTACTACTAACTATAAAAAGTGATTGTTTTGAAAGAGCGTGTTTGCTCATACTTAATTAAACTGTTAACCCATGAAATGTCAGTGTCACTCATCCATAATCTGTCTTCTTAGACTCATAAAAAAGGAAAACAAGAGACAGGACTAATGGATCTTTGACTTTATTTCACTGAACTGAACTCCTATTAATGACAAAAGGCCTATCATTGTTAGGGCTTTAATGAGGTCGTGTAAATGCATACTTCCACAAGTATTAGTTAACGACAAAATCCAGTGACATGCTGATTCAGCATATGAATACAAAACATGAATTTATTTAATGAATCCCTCTACTTTCAACGTTTATGAATGATGATTAAAGGCCAACTACAATCATATTCGATCTATTTTTAAACACTCTTAATGGTCTTTTATTTATGATTGTTGTTTTCAGCCAAAATCTTAAAAAAAAAAACCTGCATCGTTTTCTAGGACGTAGCTTGAATGCAAATTCCTCCACTATCCTTACAGCTTCTCCTTATACATTTAGCCCTCAAAATAGAGATATATGCTATGTTCAAATTCTCACCCTAATCCCTAACAACTAAAAAACTATCCAGTGCCCTGGATTCTAAAAGCAGTTTCGACACCAAGCTCCCCCTTTTGCTTTCTTTTTTTTTAATGCCAGATTTATCCCCATTTTCATGAAGTGAAAATCTAATCAACATGAACATTTCACGTCTATTTGTGACTCCACTGTGTTCTGATGATAAAAATGTGGATGGTTTATTATAAAAATGACAATTAACCACAGTTTTTTTTTTTTTTTTTTTTGGAAAAATGCATTGTGGTCTATATTCGCTAATGTAGTGAGCATCGATGCACACATATTTTGAAATTGTAGATTTGAACACCACTACAAAATGGCGACTATATAGAGAGTAGGGAAAGTATTTGGATATACCCTATAGCAGGGGTCGGCAACCCAAAATGTTGAAAGAGCCATATTGGACCAAAAAAACCAAAATCAAATCTGTCTGGAGCCGCAAAAAATTAAAAGTCTTATAATGAAGGCAACACATGTTGTATGTATCTACATTAGCTATATTAGCCTACTATCAAAATAACTAAGTTGGTTACAAATACATGATGAACCTTCATGATTGAATGTTTATTTAATCCTGTGGAGAATGATCCCCCACGTGACTACACTGTTGTAGGATGAAGTTTAACTTCATTACAATATTAATGAATTACAGTTTGTTTCATTGCTTTGATGAAATTAAAGACATGCAATAAAGAAATCAAATTTCTGATGTCATTTTTATTTTGAGGATTCGTAAAAACAACAATGGAACGTGCATAACGTGCCCCTTATCTGGGCAACAGAGTACAATAAAATGCAGCATACATTAATAAAAATAAAACAACAGCCTTTTGAAGAGGTAAAGTGTATAAAATCAAATGAATACAGTTTAAGTTTGATTTCTGTGCAAATACCAAACAAGTCAGTGCATGGGTAAAACGCAGCAGTATCCTCTCTCTCTCTCTCTCTCTTTTGACACCAAATCAGCGCAGCTATCCTCATTTCTGAGCAACCAAATAATACCCCTAACCCTGGGCTTACACCGCTAGAGTCACGGCTCTGTTGCGTTGCGGGAGCGGACTATCTACAGCCAATGGCTTAAGTGTCATTCCAAATATATACTGACAAAAATCAGAAATTACGGACGCTGAAAGCGCCCTGTCCTACTTTTCTTTTTATCGTTTTCTCGTGATAACGAGATAATCGATAATGAAAAATGAAGCGTCCCGCTCTCTCTTTCCCGCACGGAGACGCCGAAACTTCATCTGTTTTAAGTCTCTTTATTTGGTGGTTAACCAGAAAAACAGCAGCAGAACACTCCACAAAAGTTGTATTCACTAATCATTTTATTAGTGGGGATACCTCGAACGCCTTCATTCCGTCTCATGCACCAGCCCTCCCCCCTTTATTTACCCCAAACCTCCGAACAGCTGATTGACAGATCACTGCGCATGTTGTGTTCAATGAACTCCAGACATTAAATCAGTCCGCTACTATGCTTTTGACATTTTTATACAATCCTCAGAAAAAGCAGTTTTTCAGGAAAAAAAATGGCGAGACTTTTTAATCCCTTGATTTTATAAGGATCAGTTCTGGGGTTCAATGTTTTCTATGATAAACTGCTTTGTTTTGCTGCCGGTGTCCTGAGGTCAGTGAACGCACCATGCAGAAACGCTCGGCAGACCTGAATCCTGTCAATCTGTCAATGTTTGTTCGGGGTTAAAACAATGATTAAAACCAAAAACATATTTCCCTCCTCCATCTTTTTCCATTTTCCAACATTTTGGAAATAGTGCCAGGGAGCCACAAGGCAGCGCTTAAAGAGCCGCATGCGGCTCCGGAGCCGCAGGTTGCCGACCCCTGCCCTATAGTGTCTTCAAATTCTATGTTACTCCCTCTCGATGATGTCATCAATAGTTGCCGACCATCAGTGTTGCCAGCGCTCGGAAAATACATAAACAACTTTGGTTTTATAATGTTTTTAAGTCGTGCTAAAACCAAAAGTAATTATTTACATTTAAATGTAAACTTGTGTGCTTCAGGGCACACCCACATGAAGAAATGTGTTTCCCCTCTGCGTCACAGTTAGACACGGAACACCCTACTGGTGGAGGGATAGCTAGCTCTAACTCTCTACCCTTTTAAGTTTGGAGGAGCTTCAAATGCCACTACAATTGGAGGGGTAGGGAGGAGCCGGAGGGGGAGAGAAAGAATTTGGATTCGGTCATAGTTTCACCAGAGGTAGTTCATCTGAAATTTTGCTTTGAGTTCGCAGAGTAAGCCCACTCCCCTTCCAGTTGCTGAGAGGTCTCTGTTTACACTCAACCCATCACATTCCCAACCTAACATTACCAATCCCAAAAAATTGGCGAGCATTATTGGGGCTATCAAGCCATACAGTTTTAAACCAGATGCCATCTTGGATGAGGAAAATTAAGACATACATGGATCTAGTTGTCTACAAGTGGATTCCTCAGAAGGGAACAAGGAGCTTGTGGCGCGCCCAGTATACTTTCTACACCACAAATACGCTCTTATCAAACAGAATCTTTTTTTATCTGCACTTGATTAAGAATATTATCAAAGAAATACACAGAAATCCAATTATAAGTTTAATTTACTTTATATATGTCCTCCATCATCAGTAAACGCCACAACAAGGTGTTAAAAGCAACAAATACACAATTTTCATCAGTGTGGGTCTTAAAGAAAATGAAATCTGCAAAATTCCAAAAGGAAACATTGCCATCATGGGATTAAAGCAGCAGAACAAAATGAGCATGCTCCCATCCATGATTTCAAACCCAATCATTTCTTTTCTCCCTATTATGTAAGGATCGTCTTTTCTTCCTACTTTTCATGAAGGCTAACATCTAAATCTTAGGTTGAGAGTACGGCACTCTTAGGTCTCATTAATGCCTCATGCTACCAGATGAATATGTTCTAATGTGGGACAGTGGAGCATGAATGATGTACAACAGATTAAGATATGATCTTCTCATTATGCTTCTCATCTTCTTGCACATAAGAGGAAGTGCAGCAAGGTGGAGAGGAGGAAGTGAAGAGTGGATGCCTGCTGGCTTTTTCTCGCCTGCACTTATTATTCCATTTCATAAGAAAAGTAAAAGTGTGGAGAAAAAATGGTCAAAGCTGCAAACACAAATATGTTTCAGTGTCTCTTAGAAGCAGCAAACTCAAAGCTCCTCTTAACTACTAAGAGTAAAATATAAAAAAATAAGGTAATTTTAATAGATTTTCACTAAGAAAATTAAATTTAATAAAGTGGTTTATCTTTTGAAAGACATTTTCTTATTTGTTGATTACATACACTTTTTTGTTGAATTTTTAATGTAAGTAATATTTTCTTGTTTAAATTGGGTGAAGAAGGGAAATTTAAGTTAATTAAAACATATTAGGGGTGGAGTTATGTAAAAATGCTTCTTTCCACTCAGTTTGGAGAAAAGAATCAGGCTTTATTTGAAAATAATTATACCTAAATGATTTAATGTGTCATGTGTGTGAACTGTATGTATAAATGTAGAAGCAATCTTAACATGAGAAGGGTTTTCTTTATTATCTAATCAATTTATGAATGAAAATTTTAAATAGATTTGAAGTATCTATGGATGTGTATTTTTATGGTTATGTTTTTATTGTGGAAAATGCATGAAATAGATAAAATCGATTAATAAACGATCATACATTTAACATAGATTGAAATTGATTTGACATGAAGCTAAATTTAACAGGAATTCTCAGCCCTGATCATGTACCGCTTGCATTAAATCATAATCATGTGAATAAGCACAAGTCATTCAAAAACATGTCGACGGATGTGAACAGTACTTTGATTTACAACAGATACATTTACAGTAAAATTCTGTCAAAGCTCTAGTGCTCATCATCATCTATCAAAGGAGATGTCGGCGTTTTATTCAAGCCATGGAGCAGCAAGCTACGTGGGAGCAGCTACAGATGAAGCCATTTTTGGAAAATTCTAGTTGGTGATTTTACAGAGAAGCTGTGGATTCAACAATTCGGTATGACACGCTCAACTTTTGATGAGCTGTGAAACTTTTTGTGGCACTTGACTCATTTAATTTGAAATACATAGACCACTGCAGTTTTTCAAAATATGTCAATTTCTCAAAATCCACCTCCTCCAAGCGCAAAAACTTTTTTTTTTGATAAATGCAAGTTTTTTCACAATTTTTGTTTCTATTAGGTACATTTATTATCGCTAATCTAATTTGTGCAATTTCATAGTCAATGGAAACATAGCTACTCATATATTTTAAAGTACTGTGATTACACTTTCTCATCACAGTAATCTAAATCAATGTTGACCTTTTCATTATTAAAAGAAAACCCGCCGGAAAGGTGAAATAAACATTTTTAAAAAAAAGAAAGAAACAGAGATTCCATAAAATATACATTTTGCTAGTTTTTTTTATTGACAATAGTTTGTTGGTAAATATATTGCTAATTTAGAATTGTTTATGAGTTGTTTCAAGGGAAAAAAATCCTAACTTTTCACTGGTGAGGTAATTGTGAAACAAGAATAGGTCTTTATCTGGACGTCTATGTTGACCATAAATCAAGCAGCAGATAAGCAACAAAGAGTGAATTAAAGCAGCACAAGCGTCCGCAGCCTTCAATGAGACTAAACATTATTCACACATTTGAAATTAAAATGCAGCTTATTTGCACTGGAACTGTCTCAAGTGTCTGATATCTCATGTCAAAAGATATTACATTTTCAGATACTCATCACTTATCTCGCTACAACATGAACAGTGTCTCCACCTTTAATGATAATAACAGCCGATAAATAAAATAAAAATCTTGCTGCAGGGATTGGTGGAGCTACTCTTTTTTAATCTCAGTTTCAGATGAATCTCTGCAGAGTTTGGGCCATTTCAATGATCATTGACCATGAAAAGGCTGTCGCTAAATCCCCCAAACAAACACTTTGGAGATAAGAGACGGACTCTTAAAATTCTAATGAAAAGTTAACACCACAATCATTCTGTGAGGGGCTGATAAGGTTGTTGTAAGTATTAGGCTTAATAGTTTTTAAGTTATGCAGCTATGAATCATGTGATGTTGAAATTATTCAGCACTAAATGAAAACCATATACGTTTTTGCTAGAATGAATTTCTGAACAATGAGAAAAACGTATTTATTTTAACCTTATATAACCATTTGTATCATATTACTCAGTAGCATGATCAATAATCTCCCCGAAAAAACCTAAAGTATAGAAATGGACCCATGTTTTCTGTCCTGTAGTTCAACATCATTCCACTAGGGGCAGTAGAAATGCTTTTCCTGCTCATTTTTAAATTGGCTGCTTCCATGAAATCTCAAAAACAATTTTGGCGGGAAAGCATTTAGCTAATTTTCTAAACTTTTTAGTGAGAATAACTCCTCTTTTGTTATTTATGTTTTTAAATGACTACATGCTCTATTGAAATTGGTTGATATGTAGTTCTTTATAAAGCAGTTACGTTAAAAATGTGGATCAAATTTGAGACAGTGGGTAAATAGGATATTTTTTCATTTAAAGTCAATATTTTTACATCCTTAACTAATATTACTGAGAGCAAAAGCTTAACAAATCACCCAACGTTTCATAAGTGATACTCTCTAGAGCTCATAAAAGGTACTATTAAAGTTTTTTGTAGATTTTATCAAATGGTTGAAAAACCTTTTCATTCAAAAAAAAAGAGAATTTTTTGTCAATTCTTTGATTTAATGGGCTTAAACGTGAAGTTGTCTACACAGTTATCACCATGTCTTTATAGAAGTCTGAATAACTGGTCGTTATAGCTAAACCCATGTCTGACTCATTAGAGGCATAAAGTGACTACAAACACAGTACAGTTGAATGGAAATGGAAACTGCTGCACTTATTGTTACAAAACATGCAAGCATCCCATGGAGCCTCATTCTCCTCATCTGCCAAACAAGCTTCGTCAAAAGAGGAATTTAGCAGAGAGATGCAAACATTTCCATAAAAAACACACACATTTGAGTAAAATGCTACGTTGAGAAAGAGAACGAATAGCAGCGGTTCTCAGTGGCTTTTCACAGACAGTTACGTTTCATGTGATCACAACAGCTAAAACCCAGTATCATTCATTAATGCCTGCGCTCCTAATTACCATCTCCCCACACTTTGGAAAGACTCATTACCTGCATAATGGAATGGTGCTTAGAACAGTCAGACCTTTGCATTGTGTGAATAAATGACCTACATGCACTGACAATAAAGGGAATTCTTAGATTAGCTATGACGAACGCTCATCTGTGGATTTCTACTTTTTTATTTGTCTATAAAGTGTTTATGCATAGAATAGAATAGAATAGAATAGAATAGAATAGAATAGAATAGAATAGAATAGAATAGAATAGAATAGAATAGACATACTTACAGTTGACTGTGACTTTGACTGTTTTGGTGTCCGGAGAGGCGATGTCATTTACAGCGCTGCATTCGTAGATCCCACTCTGGTCTCGTGTGATGCCAGTGATGTTCAGATATTCACCGCTCTCATATTTCTTTCCTAAGAACAAATAATAGAACAAAAGTTTAGAAATAAAAGGTCAACATGAAATGCAAAGCTGCATCAAGACAAAATGTACAGCAGACGGTAAAGTTGTTTTACTGTTTGGAGTGCAAAGCTGCAACATATTGGAGACAGATTTCTCATTACAAGCTAGAAAGATGATTGTGTGACTCCTATAATAATGCACAGGGGTAGAATAGTACAGGGGGCCGTGTATACACACAGTGACAAACTAATATAAAATGTATGAAATAACAAAAACTAGACAGTACCAGGAATAGTACACAGAGATTTGATAAGGTGAGGTACGGTTAGACACAACTGGAAATACAAGAGTGGAAATACATCACACGGCTCTGTGCATAGTTTGAATAAAAAATTAGTTTGTAGTTTTGGTTAATTGGTTTTAGTTAATAAGCTTGAGTTTTGTCATTTATTTTTAGATTTTTAACATCAGACAAATTAGTAAAATGATTGTAAAAGGTTGAATCTGTTTTATGTGGTTTACTAGCAGAACAAGTTTAAAATAAACATTCTGTCCTCTGCTGCAAAACAGTGTCTTAGTTTTTGTACAGTTCAAGTACAGAATTAGATTTGGATGTATAGATTTTTTTAAATGGATTATACAACAATATTGTCATGTTTATATTTGATAGTGAAAGGAACAAAAGGATGAAGGTGGATCAAAGTCATGATGACAGACAATGTCATATTTTACTAGCCTTTCTTGCTTTTTTAATTCCAGTGCTGCAGAAGGAGGATCTTATTTAATTTGCTAAGGCAAATTTACTTTGCATTTTATTTTGAAACAAACTCAATGTCGCTCAAAGGAAAAGGAGTTAAAAGACTGCTAAATTGAGTACTTGGTGTTTTTTAACATGTTCTTGTAGCATTTTTTGGTTAATCAAGATATTTATAAATAAAATTAAGCTTTAAAATTACATTTCTGAGAATTTCTTTTTTTCATTTTGTGCTGAATCAGGAGGAAAAATTGTGTATTTGTGAAATAATTTGTGATTCAGGCCTCAAGCTCCACAGTGGGGAGGGGAAAGAGGGGCGGGGTTGCACTATGCCAATCGCCCCACCAACAAATAAGATGCTTCTAAGCTGAAACTATCGCCTAGAAACAACACATTTTTTTTAAATTTATGCTAAAAACAACATAATCATATTCAAAAGACCTCTGAGAAGACTTTAAATTAGATCTACAAATAATCAGAGTGGATCTTTACATTGTTATAGTTCAACTATACTGACAGTGTGTGTTTAAAAGCTACATTTAATTGATAAATGGGTTAATGGTCACAAATAAAAAGATTTTTCTTAACAGTAAAGTGGTACTTTGCAGTTCTTCGTCAAATCTCAGTCAGTAACTGTAGTGAATGCTTTTATTTATTTTAGAATTAAAGGTTGCAGACCCCTGTGATAGTAGAAAACTCTTCTTTTTTGTCATCTATACAGTATTATTCTAAAAATGTTACTTCCTGAAAGCATCTTTGATGGCTGCATTCCTGCCCATTCTGTGTTCCGCTGAACACAAAATTCTTATTTACTAACAGTATTCTAACTAATACAGTTTATACACTCAAAAATGCATGAGAAAACAGGAGGCTCTTAAAAAGATCCTCGTGCGCTGCAGCACTAAATGTGCTTTCCAGGTATTTATTTGCGTACGCACTCAAACTTGCCAAAGAGGCTTTTTTCATTTGCGAGTTTCAAACCAGAGCAGCAAAAGCTGGAAAGAAAACGATTTCATCCCAAACCGAGGCAGCTAAATGAAGTCCTATCAGAGTAGAGTGTATGCCGCTTATTGTCTCCTTTGGCTTTACAGCTCCAATGAAGATGCTGATTTATTGATGGCTAAAAAATTAAGCTGGCAGCTATTTTAGGATTCCATTAATCTCCTCGGTCATTCATCATGAACTGCGAGGTCCCACTTTCACTGTATTTTCCGACTGAATGTGAGGCGGCTTGCTTTGTTGTTACGGCAACTGTCTTTGAAGCCTACAATGCCTGTCATAAATGCACTAATCCATCACCTTGGGCTGTGCAAAACTGAGTGCATTTTTCAGTTTTAGGCAGATAATCAATAATTAATCAATCTTGAAAATAGTTTTGACTTAAAGCTCATTTTAGTCTATTAAAAGTATGTGCAGGACAACAAAAAAAGGAAAAAAATAGGCCTTCCACCCTGTGGGCCACCCAATGTAAAATCTCTCATGATTTAAAAGGAGAAATAGTCAGAAAAAATGAAAAAAAATGGTAAGAAAAATGCCACAAATACATGATAAAAACTAAAAAGAACAGGATTTTCATGGGAGGGGGACTTTAAGAAAGAACATAACATAAAAATAAACATATGCAAAAGAAATATATTGGATTAAGATTAAAAAAAAAAACATCCTGATTTAGACAAGTAATTTGCCAGATAAACAGCTTTTTGTCCTGTGTGGATGTAAAGCAGCCGTTTCTCTTTGTGACCCGGCGACTCTCAGTGTGAAATTCACACAGCATTTCACAGTTGTAGAGATTGGTTTACGATACATGATGCACAGACTTATTTAGAGAGGCGTGGAGGACCAAACAGAGCGCGCAATCAGGCAGCTGAGCTCCAAAGACTATTCAGAAAAAAAAAAACAGCGGCTTGACACTGACTCAGCAATATCTCATTAAAGAGGAGCCGGAACCAAAACAATAAATGCTTTGAGAGCGGAGAAACCTTCACTCGGAGGAGACGGTTTCTACGCAAGTGAGTTGAATTCTTAAATGAAGGCATTGCCTTATTCTGAAACACTGGTTGCTTTTTATCCACTGACAAAAAAAAAAAAAAAATGAAGTAGAAACTTGAAACTAAAGGCTCTACCGGTAATGAGCTTCTCTGTCTCTTCTCTCTCAGTGGCTGCAAAAACCAAGTCCAAGAGTCTTTGTAGACATATCGGTGCCAACATAAACAGCAGCAAAGACAGAGAGATAGTGGAGGGAATAAAAAAAAAAAAGATTCCAAAACAAAAACAGGATGTGTCTAAAAGAAGAAGCCAGAAGAGTATCTGTTCCATTAATTTTGAAGGTCTCACGTTTCTCTGGTTTGCTCCAACATGGAAGCATTTTCAGCAATTAAAGGCATTCAATTATTTATTCAACCTCAGGGAAGGTGCCTGAGATGTTGGAGAGGCACGATATACTACATTTATAATTAAAAAAAATAAAAAAAAGATGAAAAAAAGTAGGGCTGGGAATCGAGTAAAAAAAATTAACTAATTAACTGCAAACCTGGGAAAAAATTAATCGCGATTAATGTTTTTTTTTTGTTACAATTTTTGCCAAAAAGGAAATTTGCACACAAATCTGTACATTTAAAACATTTATTTTTAATTTAGGCTGTCAATTAATTCAAAAAATGAATCACATTGATCACACTTCTGAGTTATGATCAAACACTACTAATTACAATGTTTTATGAGGTAAATTTGATGATAATATGCGGCTTTTAAACAAAAACAGGCCAGAGGGAAAATCTTCCTTCCTTCATTTTTATTATCTAAAATGCTTAAATTTGTCAAGTAAAAACTGAGATATCCCAAAAGTGTCATTTGTGCACAAAAAAAAAAACATCAACAGTAAGATAAGTAGAACTCTAAAGACTTTTATGACTGCTGTATCACTCATCAAAGATGCTGATGTTCAGCCATAAGAAACGAACCTGTAGATCTGAGAAAAAAAAACCAAAAAAACATTTCGGTCGCTGCTCTATATCACCGTGCAGCCTGCTTTAAAAAAAACGTTTTCCTTCATCTTCTAGAAAAAACAAGCCTTTCTCTCTGAAGTGAAGCTTTATTTAATCTATCATTACGATCAGCATGTATATCGGCAACGGTTGTCGTGGCAACGCGCTGGACCAAGGATCCAATAGTCTGCTTTTTGTGAAAAAGCGATCTAGACCTAAAAAAGAACAAGATTGAAGTACTAAAAACTGATTTATTAATTTGCGTTAATAAATATTAACTTGTTAATCAGAATTTGTGAATCGTGTGCACGGCCTTGAAAAAAAAGTTAAAATATGTAATCCAGCCGTGAGTTTATTCTGACACTGATTCTTCTGAAACTAAATAAAGAAAAACTATCTTGGAGTGAGAGGAAGAGGATGCAGTTTGAGGACTGAGTGTAAGTTTTACAGCAGCTGGAGCGTCAGTTCCAGCTTGAGCTGTGAAGAAGAAGTTTAAGTAACAGGATGGCAGATGCAGAGGGAAGGACATTATCTGTTTCACTGAGCAAGTAGGTCTCATGGTACGCCAGCTACCAAACTGCTAAACCTGCCTCCTCCTCCTACTTAGATGTTACATGGCAATATGCTGTTTTTGTAACATGTATGGTTCTGCATCAACAATTATTTTTAACATTTATAGCTGTTTATTAATGTGACTTTATATGGTCAACTGTTGTTCAATGTACATTTTAACATCAAGTCAATGACTTGGTGAAGTGTAAAACACATAGGGCAGCTCTGATCTAGCCCAAAAGTAGTATAAATCAGAGATTCATTTTATTGAATGCCTACTTATCCCAGGCAAAGCTTTCAGTTATTACTACAGTCCATTAGAGTGTGCCACCCACCCACCCCAGACCACAAAATACACTATATAATTGTGCAACCCTGATGATTTAAACAACTGGCTTTGATCTGCAGCTACACTATTTCACAGCAGCACTGCACACACACAAATCCATTGTGCACACTACAGTCTTTCAGCGACATCAAAAGGAAACTGTGAAACCAGGTTCTTGGTGCATCTGCAATTTGCAAGAACGCCCCTTTCAACTGCTGTTTTCCACCAGGAGGCATGGGGACTTATTTTGTTGCTTTGTTTGGAACTCATTTGGCAAAGAGAGAAGTCTGCTTATGGAAGATTAAAGCAATTACAAAAATATATTAATATGAAAAGAGGTTCTGGAAGATGTTCAGATAGCTTAGCAAATTGGGGAGAAACTGTAAACAAGACCTGCAAGGAAAAAAAAAAAAAAAAACTTAAAGTGAACTCCATGTCTGAGGGGGATCTGAACAAATTATCATAACCTTTCTAAAAAGATTCAGGTTTCAACGCACCCCCATGGTTCCTAATAGGGAAGTCAAAATCAGGTTTTTTTAGCCCGATCTGATACAGAGTCATGTGATTTTTAGTATCTGCCTCTATCAAGTCCCAATCTGAGACTTTAGTAACACATTTTAAAAAATGAACAGATTTAATAAACAGATTCAGATTTCACCCTATTTTTATTTCATTTATCAAAATGTATTATTAAAAAATTAAACACAGAAATTCTGTGACGTAAATTGAGCAATCAAGTAAAAATAGTGCAACTATTAACTATGGAAAACTATTATTATCTTGTAATATAAGTAATAATTAGTGACATGAGAAAGTTTAGTGACTTTAGCTTTAATATCTTCAGACCTATTGAACATTTTTAACCAGATGATGAGCATTCATGACTTGCTGATTTTATTATGATTTATTATTATTAGCATTATTGTAATTAAATATTATGTGATTCTTTTTTTTTTTTGCCTTTTAGGACACAGAAGTCAATTTTCTTAACTGGATCTGACGTCAGAGAAATAAAAAAAGGGAAAACCTTGGGTCTTAAGGAGTTAAATAACAGAGCTAGCACTTAGCACAGTTAGCAGCTGCTGAGCAGCCGTCTCTCTGTCGGCAGCACAGAGCTTAACATCAACAAGAAACAAAAACTTGATCTTTTTTCAGTTGAAATACATTTGTAGGTTGTTGTTTGTGCTAAGAAAAAACAATAGAGATACTTGTCAGTCTATTGAAAGAAGTATTGATCCCAGAAATCCAGATCCATGACTGTGCTGCCAGCTTAACGTTTGTTAGCTTGAGCTGCTGCCATTTTCTGCTGTACTTTATAGCAACAACAGGTCATCGTTCATGACATGCACATGAATATCCCCCGTATGAAATTTCTGCCTTTCATGACACATACGTATTATGCGTAATTCATAAGTGTTTTATACGTTTGTCATTCGTCAATGTGGGCAGATTTTCATCAAAATTTTTTGGCCAACATGTCTTTACATTAATACAAAATTTCAGTCAGTTTTACAAAGTTTATACTCAATTATTAACTAAATTTTACACTATTGTGCATGATTTTTGCGAGATGCATACACAATTTTGTTGCCCTCCACAACTGTTTCACGCATATCTATCTATGTATGTCTAATGAACTTTTCATGCATGTACCACAAATGCATAACTTTTACATTGCATATGTGGTGCATCACATTAAAATTATGTAACTGACTCACAAATCACAAATGAATTGCATATAAACAGTGCAATAATCAATAATCATGCACGATTGGCATAATGTGTGACATATACTTAAATTGACCTATCTTTCCCCCCCTTCAGGGGTCTATACCAAAAGGGGGTCACCTGGTCCCCCTGCCTAGACAAGCCAGACAGGAGGAACAGATATACACCTTGATTTATATCTGATTTTCCCAAAGGCTTATGTGTAAAAAACCATTGCAGATAGAAGCAAAAAGATGCTAAACCATATATACTAATTTACCTTAATTGAGTCTGTTGATTGAGCATAAAGTTACAGTAGCCTTGGATGAATATAGTAGGGTTTGTGTCAAAATGCACCAAAAAATAGGGAGGAGAAATGCAAGCACAGGCGATGAGAAGCATCAAATATAAAGCTGCTATTTACACTATACACTGAATTATAGTTTTTACTTGATCATTCGCACATCCTAAACATGCTAGTCATCTATTTTTTTGCACACATAATTTTTGATTCTTTACTAGATTTAAATCAGGGTCAAAGTGTTTCTCTTTCCATTCTTTAATCAGTGAATTTTATCAATGAGTCAAACTTTTCTGATTGTCATAACATGGAATAATTACTAAAACACATTATTGTTTTAAAACACTTTTAAATACATTTTGAGGTTTACTTTGTTATTATTTATTATAAAGAACAGACATAAAGTCACTGTCTTTTTAAATCAAAATAAGCCAATATATGATTTCGGTGGGAGATCTTGTTGCATCATTTGGCCGGTGCTGCAGTTAGTGATCCTATTGATTACAGCAGAATATGTGCTGTGCAAAGGTCAACGAGGGCAATAAACAGGAGTCTTATTTCTTTATGTACAGAACGCTTTAAATGAAAAAAAACCTGTAAAGAAGACTCACATAATATCATGTCCTTAGGAAGATGAGAGAAAGGAGAGTTATCTGTAGTGTAAGTAATTCAATGGGAAGATGAAGGTGAGAAGATACTGAGGGATATTTGAGCCTGACAGAAGCGCTCCTCACCTGAGGGAGATGTCACTTCCAGAAAATTAGAGAAATCATAGCTAAGTTAATTCCGTATGCAGTGCCAATGCCTGGCTAAGTGCTGTTGCAGTAAGCAATTTCCCACGTTGTGTACAGGAGCCGAGCATACCCTTCCTTCAGGGCTGTAATATACAGATAGGGCAGGCATCACTGAAGAATCCATTATAGCGTACAGCAGCCTTTTCTACATCAATTTATCCATTTAACTCTTGAAAATGGAGAACCACCCTCACCACTGCACTGGCCACTGCTGCCTTCTGGCCCCAAATCAAGGTGTGGGAAAGATGTAGGGGTAGAATCGCATTCTGTGGAGAGCCTGTCTATGAAAAAAGACTATTAGTCAGCCTCGATGTATAAACTCTACTTTGCTCCCCGGCTTCTCATCTGAGCTCTCTAAAATCTAAAGAGTAAAACTCGGCCAAAAAAAGCCTCGAGTCACGTCTGATTGACTGCATGCAGTTTGCCTCCATAACACGTCCAAGTTACTCACTGGGCAAACATGTTTAAGCAAATACGATGAGGAAAGATGCTGGACGGCTTAAAGAACTGTGAAGTGAAAGTTGTACGGTATGGTAGAATGAACCAAAGAGCTTTCAGAGTGGGAGGCGGAAATGGAAATGTGAAAAAAATAATATGATATAATTTCAAGCCGAAATATTGAAAGTGTTCTTACTCTAAGAATTGTGTAAAACTTGGCATCTTTTAAGTCCCACTCCAACTGTTTTAAGTGGTCTTTCAGTTATGATTACGCCATTGTTGTTTTAACGACATAGTGTCAGTAGAGTAGCAGCAGTTCATCAGAAATTTGCCCCTGAATCCTATATATATAAATATATGTAGGAAAAAAATGTTACAAGAACACGTTAAAAAAAAAAATGTTCATTGGAGTGGGTCTTTAAGATGAAAGATTTGTAAATTTTAAGACATTTCCATTCTTTTATGAAGGCTTGAACTTCAAAATAAAATGTAATTTATAGCCTTTTATTCAAATTTGACAAACTTGTGTTTTATTTTGAATGTTCTTGTGAACCTAAAAACAAATATCTGTCATGGGTCTTTACTGTCTATACAATAGACCATTATAGACTATTATAGAAACACCTCTCAAAACGGGGGCGTCTCTGTTGGACCCCCCCAGAGCCAAAACCTTCAAACTATAAACAGGGTCAATAGTAAAAAGGATTATTAGTCACTGATTATAAGAATAAATGAATAAACTGAAAACAAGAATTACAATAAAATTTACTAACTTTTACTACAAAAGTGTATGATTTCCCTTTGAGTAAGATGAAATATAAGTCTTTAACAAAAACAAACAAAAAAAAAACATGTCAAGTTTTTATGAACAAATAATAAACTGAATTATAGGTTCACAAACAGTTTGTGGCAAACCCATTGTGAAAAACAGTTTATTTTCAGCTGTAGTTTTTCTGGCTGACTGGGAAGCGAAGAGGTAAAAAAGCATACACGATACAGTAAGAATGAGAACAGAAATGTGACAGCGAGTCAGTGCAATTTATCATTCTGTCAAACTTTACTGGCTGCTGTAGCACAGCTATCTAGTGCAAAAAAAAAATCCCCGACCTCACTCAAAAATGCCAAAATGATGAAGAGAGTGAAGCCAAATCAAATCCAAACTGCCACCTAGGTATTTTTGCCACCTTATAGCCATCGAAGCTGCTTGACCTCAAACATGGGAGGCAACAAAGAGCTGGAGATAAAAATATTTCATGGAGTGCAAACCAGGGATACACCATATTGGATTTTTTTGCTGATACTGCGAACATGTTTGACTAAAGCTGATACAAATATCCAAATATAGACATTTATTTAAAACTAGAAAAATTGCATTACCTGTGATAATTCTAGTGTGAATGCTATATGCTGAAAGTAGCCTCTGAAGATGCTGAAGCTTTTTGCTGAAAATAGTGACACAATTGACTTTAATTGGTGAAGGGATTTTTTGCTCAAAATGCAAAAAACTATTTTAAAGAATTTGCTAAAAGACTGGAAATTTCATTAAAGAACTATGAATGTGGACTGAAGTTGATCTAAATTTGTGAGAAATTTAGGTAAAGTTGCTTAAAAATACCTGGTACATGCCAATTTGGCAAAAACTATTTAGTGTATTTCTTTAATATGAGCTAATCTCAAATTAGTCGAAAAAGCTAGCTTGTTGCTTAAATACTAGCTAAACTCCAACATGGAATATAATTCCTTAGTAAACTAAATTAGCCAAAAACATTTGCCTGTTGCTAAAAATAGAAGCTAAGCTCTAAATTAGCCTATAAAAACCTCAATAGATAACAAATTATTCAAAAACGTTAGCATGCTGCTAAATATTGCTTTACAGCATTCACACAATAAAATAAAAGACCTTTGAGGCCAATCAACCAATTAAGACTTTTTTTATTGTTTCTTAACTTAATTTGGGTTTTGGTGCTCATTTGCGATTGTGAAAGCACCATGTTAGATGTCTTATAAAGATCAATCTCTCATGTTTTGACTTTAAACCTGTGCTTTTCAGAGAAAACCCCAGTGTGCACTCTCACTAAAAGTTTCCCATTTCAAGCAGATATGCAGAACTCAACACCAAAGACTGTAATCAAACGTTGGCACCACAAGATTGACATCTAGCAGTTTTTTTTTTTTGTTTTGTTTTTTTTTAAAGAAGAATATTTTCTCACTCCTGCATTGGGTGATTAGCCCAAATTGTATAATTTTGGGTTATGTATTGTACATATTGTAATATTGCATCATATTTGATACACGCATTTCTTAGACCCCTTTCTCATTAGTATAATTCAAACTTTCCTTAAAAATCTATTGTACATAAATTTGTCGATGGTTTCTGCCCTGTAGTTCATCATTGTCCCACTAGGGGCAGTAGAAGTACTTTTCCTGCTATTATCAAAATGTCTGCTTCCATGAAATCTCAAAAACACTTCACAGGCAAAAAAAAAAGCTATGTTTAAAAACTTTATGGTGAGAATAAATTGTATCACTTATTTTTTAAATGACTGGTTGTTGTATTGGAATATTGCAAAAGTTGTTGATTATTAATTTTCCCGATGTGGTTACGCCATGTTAAAAATGTTTGAATCATGTTTAAAGATGCTTTTACTTCCCAAATCACCCAACACTGTAAAAAGTGAAAGATTGGGTCAATTAAGGAAAGCTCTGTAATTTGTTACATTTAAAAATATTGTTAAATATATTATCAAATTATACAAAACCCAAAACATTAATTTAATGAAAAACAAAATTTTAAATGTTACAAATTACAGATCTTTTGTTAATTGATCCAATGTTTCACTTTTTACAATGAATGTATCATCATTTAAAACATTTTAAGATCATATATATATATATATATATATATATATATATATAGCATTTTTTTGGTAATTTTTATCAAAAGGGTTTAAACACATCTTAATTCCCCCTCAAACCTAATTTTCTGTCAGATCTCTAATGTAGTGGGCCTTACCGGTTTAACAACATTATCAGGTTAGGTTTACTGCTGAGCTCTAAACTCTGATGTCCAAACCTGATACCCAGCAGCTGTTCATTCACCTGATAGTTTTTCCAGGTTTCTTCCTCAAAATCTGTTTTCCGGACATTTTCAGAAAATCTCAGAGCAGCAGGTATGCTTTGAGTGGAGATAGGGAAAGAGGCAGATAAACTTCTGTGGTAGTTACAACATGGTCTATATGTTAGGAGTCTGGTGCAGGTGTGCTGATGCGTTCATGATCATCATGGTCAAACCAGTATTGCCTATGCAATGACCTGAAATGCTGATAATGTCTAAACTTTATGGTGCAGCCCTTTGTTAAAGTATGCCACATAACAAGATCTTAATTTGCATTCTTTTTTACTTGTGTAGTCAAAAAAAACATGACAGATCCACTTGTGGTGAAACAACACAGCAGGACTTAGAGATCTGTAACCGGCTGAGAGAACGCAGTCGACCAAAAAGGGAAAGCTACTTTTAGCTTAAATAATGCATAAAAATTGAATCTGATTATTTATTCTGTTAATTCCCAAACTGTATCTATATTTAAATCCAACCCTAAAACATGGCTATTTTTAATGCCTCACTTTTAAAATATGGTCTTTCTTACCATTTCATTAAATATACTTTTTTTTATTATTATTATTTTACAGTCATAGCATTAGCTTTGCTATTATGAGAATGAATAAGTCTGCAATAGAGTGCAGGTTGCTGCTGGTTCTCCCTTTGTACTTCAAAAGGATAAAATGGTGGTTGTCGTGGATGCAACTGCGCAAAACACCACCGTGGTTATACCCGTCTCGATTGCACCACTTTTGGGTTCTGCAATTTGGTCGCATGAAAAGATGAAATATGAAGGACTCTTGAGATCCGCAACCAGCTAGGAGAACCCGGAGAGAATGGACGGAACAAGCCGCATTTTAGATCATAAATGTTAACAGATTAACCCTTTAACGCCGTGTTTAAGATTAAACACAAAATCTTTAAATGGTAAATGGCGTATACTTGTATAGCGCTTTCTACCCTCCTTCGAGGGCCCAAAGCGCTTCACAGTCACAGACCCATTCACCCATTCACACACACATTCACACACTGGTGGTGGCTCCGCTGCCGAGCACTGGCGCCAACCTCCCACCAGAGGCAATTTAGGGTTCAGTGTCTTGCCCAAGGACACTTCGACACATGGGCGAGCAGGGAATCGAACCCACTATCCTCCGATCATGAGACGATTGCCCTACCACTGCACCACGGCCGCCCACCATAACTTTTCAACAGCTAACAAGATCAATGTGATTCCAGCAAATTCTGAAGGAGAAAAGTGGGATTATGTTGATCGTGGTAACGGTTGAAAAGTTACAGTAAATCAAAAACATAAACACTGGAGCTCTGTGTTAAAGGGTTGAGGATGTCAAAATATGTTATTTCGATTATTACTTGAAAAGTCCAACAACTCAGAAAATCAGATGATGATGGTGTCATTTCAAGCACTTTGAATTGACTGTTTATACAAGATCCTACACAGATAAAATGTCTTTCCTAATCTAAATCTTTAGTTTTTTGTGTTAAAAAGCAAAACTTCATAACAATGCAATAGAATGTTTCATGGAGACATCAGACAAAATGGCGACAAGGCCGAAAAGTAGCGACTCCCAGTTTACTGGTTTAGAACAGCAAAGCTCTTAGCTGAACATTTTTTTAACATAATTTTACATAAATAATAAAAGGTAATCTTACCAACTTAAAAAGAAATATGTAAGATATTTATTTTATGAATTTCCTGCCGAACTGTCTTTTCATTTCCTGTCTTAAATCATTCACAACCCTAAAAACAAATTTGAACAATCCTTCAATATTGAAAGTTCTTTTGAAAATATCGACTTTTTATTTAAGTAGATGTTATTTTAACAGGTTCTATTTCGCTTGATGTTATCTGAAGATGTTTTAAGTTCGATCGAGCATAAAAACTGATGGAAATTTATGTCGTCCACATGCAACAGGTGCAGCCAAGATGCACATTGCTGCATGTCGGCCTTTTAACTGCGCTCAAGGCTAAATTTAGCTGTTGTAATAAGAGGTATTTGTTGTTTTTTTGGGGTATTTTAAGGGGTAATTGCAAAAATAGGAATGCTTTTAATAGGACGTTTTTTTTGACGGTTTCAAATGATTTTTTATCCTTGTTTACCTTTATTATCCCACAGGGATCAGACACGGTTATGAGCAACAGCAAAGGGGAGCAGCGTCAGAAAATAACAAAACAGTTATTAGTTTTTCTTTATAATTGTCTTACTTTGGCTCTGTTTTTAGTGATTTTGTAAACACGAAAATGTAAGAAACTTTAACATTAAAGATCTTCTGCAGCTCTGCGCCTCATCCCCGCCATGGAAAGCTAGCGTTAGCGTAAATTAGAAAGAGAAAATCTTAATCACCTTCATAGTCAAACAGTGAAGTACCTGTAACCTCTGTTTAACTATGACTGGGTGTTCAGAGATAAACAATCCCAGACTTGTTTAATATCATCCGTACAACGAAGCTGTACAGCATTCAGACAGGACAACTGACACTTGTGACCTTAAAGGGCAAAAGCAAAAACAACCAGGTAGGACATTTATAAAATAAATATTGTACAAATTTCTGTAACAATCGGTTAGGTCACCTTTCATTATTTACGTAAAATTGCTTTAAACAGCTTTCAGCTGTCAGCTTTGGCGTTCTAAACCATAAGTCACTTTGCACAATTGCTGTATTATATCAAATGCTACATTTTATGGACAATTAAATAAATCCAACAAATAAATAAATACTTTCAGATTAAAGCTCAAGTCTGCTGCTTTATGAATCTCAAAAGAACCGAACGGTAATGAATGTCGTCGGTATGTAATTAGCCCATTACGACCTTTTACCTTCGCTGTATCCCTTATTCAAACGGTGTGTGCGACAGCTGACTCAAAGAAAGCACTTTGGTTTCTGCTGTCCTGGGAAAGGGAGTCTGTGATTACATTAAGTCGCAGGCCCTTTCATTTGACCAGCATATCATTTCCTTTGAAGTGTGGACACTTCAAAGTGGAACGAGTGACTGCCACTCGGACTCTGAGGATAGCTCTTTTGATCATCTTCTGAAAACTCCCCCTCTAATGCAATCACAGTGAACGGGCAAGGGAGGGGCGGGGGGATTTGACAGCCATAAGATAAATGCAGCCATCCTTATAGCTATCAGATAATAAGCAGCACGTGCTCTAATCCATTAATATGAAAATGAGGGAGGAGCACGAGGGGCTGGCTTGGGGTTTTGGAGTAATAGATAAATGGTCTGGAATGAGTTTTCAAGGGAAATATTCGGGGTTTAAGGAATTTAATTAGGTGTGTGTGCCCAGTGATAATGATAATAATAAAGACATAATTTGTAATGCACCCCAAATGATAGGTTGCCATTTGTCAAAGTAAATCTAAGGGGACATGGGCGACGGTTGTTTAACAGCCCAACAGCACGCGGCGTGAAGCTTGTCTTGGACTAAATCCAGAAAAAGAAGCTCCTGCAGGTAAAATCTTGGTAGAAACTGCTGGACTGTAGCTACCCAGTGTAAATCTAGCAAATCTTGCTCCAGGATTTTTCTTTCACAGCTTTATTCCGATATATGTCTGACTTGGTGTGAACGCATTACAGCGTTCACACAACAGTGATTCTCTTGTACGTTTTTTTGGCTCATAAAAACTCAATCACACTTTCAACGATTTAAGCAATCTTGATATCAAACAATCAGGTTAATTTGGAGTTTAGCTAATACATTTTAGCATTATGCTAGCTGTTTTGGTAAAATTAGACATTTTTGCAGTTTTTGAATTTAGCCAGTATTTTAGCAAGCGTTTATCTATCAGTTCAGCATTTTCTGCATCAGCTTCAGTGTTTTTAGCAATTGCACTACCATCTTCAGCAGCTTACAGCATTCACACTAGCATAATCGTAGGTAAGGCCATATATCTATTTGTTATTTTTTCTTCTATCATCAATTTTCAAACGGTTGCTTTGAAATTTGTGTTTTGAAAAGGACTTTACCTATATGTCACTACCCAATCAAAGTCCCTGATTGGTCAAAGCTCAACTGGTTTAACATTTAATACATATTTAAAGACCCACTTCAATGACACTAATCTTTTTTGTGTTTGTAATACATGTTCTTGTAGAATTTATCTAATGATGGAGGACCTATAAAAAACAAATGTAAGAAACAGATCTCTCAGTGATGGGGAGGGGGCGGTTTGCAGAATTGTGTTTTTAATGAGCTACTGCCGTTGGGCATAAAATCTTTATAAAATCTTAAAAAGACTTTTTTAATTTTAGCTAAAAAAAATTCATAATCATAATTTAAGAACACAGGGAATGATTTTACAAAAGAAAAAATATATTTTTGGAGTGGGACTTAAATGACTTAATTTTGCACATAAGGCCCAAAAATGAACTTAAAAACTTGTGTAGCAACACGCGAACGTCACATAATCCCAAAATGTGCATTTAGATAAACTTCATTAGGAGTTTTCAAGCCCGGTGTAAATAAAGCATCAATATCAGGCATGAAAATAAATAAAAGAAACATTTAAACTTCCGATCAAACCCAAAGAAACTACACATTTGCAATTTTACTTACAAATGTCATCACAGATAAACATGCTGTCTTCTTTCTGGCTCCTGTAATGCAATACAACAGGAAGTACCCTTTCCTTCTCAAACAATGACTTTTTAATGCCACTGATGCCTCTTCAGTTCTGCTTACTTTTCCTCTCAGCATCCACACACAGCCCCATCCCTTCTTCTATCAGCAGATGTGAACTCACCTGACGGGGTTATGTGTCTCCAGGAAATAGCTGGCTGGGGCTTCCCGCTGGCTGTGCAGATGAGAGACACGTTGCTGCCCTCGTTAACTGTGATGTCAGACGAAATGTCATATATCTTGGGAGGAACTACAGGAGCCAAAAGAAAGGAAACACAAAAACAGGATTAGTTTTTTTTTTTTAAATCACAGCTCACAATTTGTGTTGCTTGCATATCAGTTTGCCTCAGAGACAATGAAGCGCTAGATAATTTGTTTACTGTGAAAAAAAATGACCCATAGTTCAGTCTTTGATCAAAACAAGCATAAAAAGAGCAAATGCTCTGACACTTGACTGTATAAAAAAAAAAAAAAAAAACTAAAAAGCAAGCCCCTCCTTGGTAACCTTTTATTATTCAATCTCATCATTTTAAATAATACATTATAGGAAGAATGTGATTTCCTCTCTTTTATTCATTTGTGTTGCTTTCAAAAATGAAAGGAGCTGGAGTTAAGGTAGTGGCAAACTAAAAAAAGTCAGTCACTGAGAGGTGCCGGTAAAAAAAAAAAAGAAAGTGTATTGTCTATCAGGAAACCTCAAAGAGTTTCAAATTTGTTTGAATACAAACAACAAAGGGACCTGTTTTTAATTAACCAAAGACAAATAACTGACTAAAACCTATTGGTTTGGTTCACAAGCTGATTAGGGACTTAATTAACTATATTCTTCAGCTCCCACAGTGATAATTGGTAATGCAGCCAGCTGAAATCAGAATCTAAAATAACAAGCGAAAGCCAACAGATTTGTGTTATGCTTCTGTCAAGTGATCCCCAGGACAAGGAAGTCTTGTTAATATCAGAAGCACTAATAGAGATAATAGAGAATCTAGGACATAAACAATAAACAAACAAGCACACAGAGACATTAAGGTCGATCTATTTAAACTGGACACATGGTCAAAATTGTTATGCACTGCGACTCTTTGGGCTTAGTTATGGTCAGTTGATTTTGGACTGCATAGTAAAACAGTACACACACACACACACAGTTAGGTTAATTAGCAAAAGATTTCACCTTTTTGGATCACAGTTTTAGCACCAGTTCCTTGAACAAGAGTAACTCCTTAACTGTTTATGCAATTGACATAATGTTAACTTATTCTGAAACGGAGAAAAGCAGTTTTGAGCTGATATGCAACACTTTACAGTAGTGAAGTGTTAAGGCAGTCACTATACAGCAGGTGAGCTTTGCATTTCAATGTACAAATTATTTAAATTATGTTAACTCTATAATTAGTTGAAGAGCTATGGTTCTTGAATGTAAAAGAGAATTGGACCAAGTGAGTGTGACTTCACCCATGGAAAAAGCTCAAGTCCGGCTCAAGAAAAGTTAAGTTAATTCAGTAACCATTTTTTCGCGATATGGACAGCGCCATGTTGGAGCCAGACAATGTCAGAAAGCGAAAGTCATCATTTATAGAGTGAGCTTGCTGGAAGTCTGAGTTGACGGGAGAATTTTTCAATCAAATGCTTTGAATGTTCAATGTGAAGGCCAGCAGGCATCATCTACTTTAATTGAGACATCTGACTTACAACCTGAACAAATTGCACAACAAAGAAAAACTATGATTAGCAAGAACATGTAACAAAAAAGAATGGTTGTTCTGAAAAATTAAATTTAATGACTGTTGTTCTTCACCTCCATTGACATTATATAATACTGGAAATATCAAGGTGTTGATGTCACCTGATGAAAAATGCCTTACCTCCAGCCCTCGCGAAATCAGGCCAGAGCCTTCACAGTCACTTTCTGATACGTCTTCCCCTACCCTTCGACAGCGACTAGTCCGAGTCGGTCTGAGTCACGTTGTTCAATCATGACTGATTGTTCCGGCTCCTCCCACTGAGAGCGAGCACGGGACAACCAGTCAATCAAACGTTTAAGGCGGGGCCAGCAGCCACCACATGCTTTTCCTGAGGCATCTGATTGGTCAGTTTATAACTTGAATAACTGGAAATAAAGTAAAAATATCTTTAAAAAGAATAGGATTATAAAAAAAACGCGTTAAGAAGAATGCATCAGAGCAAGAATGGTTATTCTGACAAATAACACGACTGAGTAATAACTGTACATTTCTCAATGAAAGTATATGGGATTTTGGCCTTCTTGGAACCAGCGGGCACTTTCTACTTGGAAGGGAGGGGTTGCTATGTCCATTGTTTCTACTGTCAATGTTAAAATCTTAGCACATCCCATCCGGGGTCACCACAGCGAATCAGCTTTCATGCTCTTTACATTTCTATAGAA
This sequence comes from Oryzias javanicus, assembly GCA_003999625.1. NCBI lineage: Eukaryota > Metazoa > Chordata > Actinopteri > Beloniformes > Adrianichthyidae > Oryzias > Oryzias javanicus. Next base: position 9,229,273 of record CM012440.1, on the reverse strand, counting down.
GTCTATGTTACTTTGGTTTCTTATAGCCAGTGGATGCTTTAATTTGGAAAAAGTGAGGGGGAGGAGCAACTCTGTCCAGTTCTATTAAATACAGTCAATGGATATGGTCATTTAAAGAAGTGTTATTTTCCTGTGGCTGACATTTCTCTGCTATTACAGAAGATGACTTCATAGATCAAGACATCAGTGGGATTTTACAAACAGGTAAGATCTGCTATTGTGCAGAGTAGGGACTAGTTTGAGCAACACCGCCAATAACTGCAAAACTGCTTTGTGTCAACATGCTGTTACACATTTAATCATCACAACATTAAACATAAGTTTGTTTACCATTATAATATGAGCCAAAGATGCAAAGACCAAATAAAGACAGCAGCTAGAAACCCCAACACAAAAGCAAGCCTGCATTCAGGCAATTTACAGTGAAAAACTCAGAACATTATAATGCTAATTGTAGGATTTGTGAGCAAAGCTTTGTCATTGAAGGAGAGTTTAAGAGTTTAAGTGACACTGCAAAACCGATCTCTTTGTCTCACTCACAAGCACATCAGTGATTCATACATTTAAATCCAGGCTATGCTTTGTGTGCACTGGAGGCCATCGAGTCTGACTCATCCAGAAAACAAGCACAAAAAAAAAGTAAAAATGTTTTCTTTTTCCTATCCAGAGCAGCTCATCAGCAGTCCCTGCTGGACATCACTTAAAAAGTATAACTGGCAACTTTTAGGTTTTTAAATCCTTGTGGAGCTTTGATGTTAAAAGCTTCTGTATTGGTGCAGCTGAAAACAGAGACACACATGCAGCCGGCCACAAAGACATTTAAACACATTTCACTGGACACACACGAAAGGCAGTGCGCACAGTCACACACACATTCTGGAATTTCACGAGCCACTATTTTAATCTGCAAGATTTGAATCTCAGAGGGAGCCTTTCTGCAGTGAACTGTGCCATGCAGTAATGGATTCTCAGTCATATGGGCCCAACTATTCTCCAAAGATCCCGCCCGGCGGCCGCTAAAGACGCGACAAAGACAAAGTTGATTGAACAAATTCCAAAGTCGCTCTTTGGTAGCGCCAACATATTTCCACTACCTAGTCTATAATGCCATTGAACCCTAGATTTTCACTGAATCCCACCACTCCTTTGCTTCTCTATGCGGTTTTGTGGGCAGCAGTACAAAGGATTTGACAAAAAGGACGGAGCGCAGAGAACGCCACATACTTCAATGAGATTACATTTCAAAGTGCAAGTCTTGATTTAAAATTCTTCAATGCATTTTTAATTGATATAAAACTGTACACTGATTGTCTGTGATATGAACTGACAGTAGAACAGAAATAAAATGGAAAAAAAAAAAAAGATTTATCAGAAGCTGTCACAGATGTATAACAACCAACTGAAACAGAAAAGGTAAAATCTAACCAACTGATGGATTCTCTTTCAAGCACAAGCCTCGGTGACACCAGGGACAAACTACGGAAATGATTCATGTTTTTTTGCCAGGTGGAGGGGTTAAGAGTCCTTTTGGACCAACACTTCTGGATCTAAATGAACTGAACATGGATGACCTTCAGAGGGAGAGGAGTGGAGGTGATGCTGAATCGAGGTTATTACTTGTCCTCTGTTTACTTGCTGTAGGAGCCCAGTGTTGACACATCTCCTCAGTGTCTGATAGCACAGAATTGAAAAGATTGGAGTTGTCCTCTGATCCTATCTACCCCTGGCATTGGTCTGGGGCTTTTTTTTTTTTTTTTCAAATGTTTGGGAGTAACGTCTTGTTTTTCAATTGTTCCTTGGTTAATGATATTTACCTTGTTTATATCTCAACTTTAAATGTGTAATCAGTACATTAGAATAAAGCGTGAAGGAAAAATGTAAAATCAAAGAATTACATTTGATTAATAATAAGAGTGAAATGATTCATTTTACCAACGATTTGAGGTGGATATATTGGTTCATTTTGAACAATCCAATGCAGAGGAGCTAGAACTTTTAGTATCCTGGCAAACCTATAGCAGTGAAAATGCTGTTCTGAACATATTTATCCCTTATTTAACTAATTCAACCCATATGAATATTTTTCAACTCATTATCTCATCTGAATTATTTGAAGACGACAGGAAAATACGACAATTCCTTCTGGCTGACGGACTTAAATAGAACCAACATTCTGTATCTGGGTTTTTTTTTATTTTAATTTAAATTTGAATACTTGCAAAGACATATTTTTTAGCCTAATGAATAAACAGATATTTTTATTTTAAATTTGGGAATAATATATTTGGGGGGAAATGTATTATTTATGGATAACCAGATAAGAATATTTTGCTGGATGGGTAAACCTGCTTTTGGCACACAGAATATGTCATCCTAAATTTGCTGCAGCTTAGCTATTATGGACGAGAATAGGCGTGAAAAGCGCTTGATCGTATTACCTCCATCCTCAGAAGAAAACTATTGATTTAACATTATCTTGAAAGTCTGTCCATTATGACTTTCTCGGAGTCGTCGTTATTTTCTCATTTAGGTTTGGCTCTTGTGATCCATCATAACACATAAGTTATGTGGGACTTCTTCTACAAAATACATACATACATCCAACTTACAAGCGTCTTTCCATGTGTTGTCACTAACAGTGCCTTGATTCTCATGTTTGATAACTTGTCTTCACTCGCACTGCAGGAGGGAACTGCCGTTGTTGATATGAGTGACATCCGAGGGGAAAACTCAGCTGAATAAACCACCATTGATGACATGCTGTATGTTGAATTCTATTACAGTGCAGGGCTTTCTTCTTTTGTTGCAGAGTGAATCCCCCCCAACTGGACGCATCTCTGACAGTCCTCACGCTGCAATTGCTGAACCTAGTGTCATGCTTTCCAAGCAGAGAACTAAAGGAAGTGCTTAGAGAGTGTCAGTCAGGGTGATGAGTCTGAGGCATGAGAGGATGCTACAGAAGAAGTAGCCCAAAGTCCAAATGTCCTATTTCATTTTGAACCACTCACACATTTAAATGGACATGGGTACTGTCAGAGCCCCAAGCACGTTTCCTTTTTCAACATTTGATAAAATGACCTTCCTAAAACACAGACGTTTACTGACCCGGAGACACATATTCTTTAATCAAAACCGTGTGGCTTTTCGGAATCGAATTACAGGCAGATTAAAGTTTATTATTCGCCTGTGCTGGATGTAGTGAAGAAATACGAGGAGGTAGGGAGGCGGCAATTCTCAATAGCTTGTTAAAATTCTAAAAATTACCTTTTCCAAAGTTCCCACAAGCTGCAGGTTGTTGAGATGGCACTAAAGCAGATGGATTAGGAAATACCCGTAAAATGAACCCGTGTTTCTGGGGTGTAATATACAGCTCTGTAATGAGACAGTTCACACAGCTATTTCAAAAGGTTTTTAATTCCCTCTCCTCATGGTAAGGAGCAGAAAAGAGCTAACTTCAAGCCTCCTAATTAGGTGTCAGACTCAAAAATAAACAAACAGGAACAGATTATATTAAAAGGCTTAACTTCATTTGCTGTGTCAGAAAACTGGCACAGTTAAGTTGTAGAGTTGGAGACATTTTTTCAAATTTGCTTGAGTTCCTGTTGAGATGCTTGTTTGGTACGTTGCATGATTTTTCAAGTTTAATTGGAAAGATTACAATGTTTTTGAATAAAAAACAAAGTTTTAAAAGCGGAGTGGCTGCTAAATAGGTTTGTCTATACTTTTTATTAGAGCTGTGTACCTTTCAGTCTCACACGATTCGAAACACATTTTAACCAACATAATTTGTTTATAACTGGGGTTTTCAAACGATACTGCAGTAGCTCTATCAATCTTTGATACATATCTATTTTTTACATCCCTGGCAGTCGATTCCCTCTGCTGTAGCTCTCATGGGACTAGATTACTATTGATACGCTAAAAATGTTAGAATTTCTATCCACATCAGCTCTTGGGCTCTGTTCTCTATTCTCATTTACGTCCTCTCCGCTATGCTTCATTATTTATTTTTATTTAGTTCTCTATGTTTTTGTTTGGTGCAGTGCGATTCAAGTGTTGTTCTTCTTTCCCACTCCCCTCTGTGGGAGTCGGCGAGATTTCAGATTCCAGGTGGATTGCCTGTGCTCCTTTTCTTGGCTGTGGACCACGCCTCTGGCTAGTCTTGGCAGTGGACCTCGCCCCACCTGTCTCCCAGTCCTATCTGGCTGAACTTTTTCTTTCCTGGAATACGTTTTTTTAAGAGTATTTCATTATGCGGCAGAAGGGTCTAAGGCAGGGGCCTCAAACTCATTTTACCTTGAGGCCACTGAAGGCAGAGTCTGGGCCGCAACCTTAGCGTGAATGCACATGCACAAGCCCAGTCAATGTCCCGCCTCCAAGATCCATATACCCCACTGAGATTGCTTAGTTTGTCAGATCCGCACACAACAGCGGAAAAGTGCCATTCATACAAAACCTGTGGGCTGCGTCAACTTTAAACTTTCATATTAAGGGGCAAATGTCCCGCGGGCCGCCAGTTTGAGACCCCTGATCAAAGGCATGGGTGCCCAAAATGACCCGTCAAAGGGTTTCTTTTGGCCTGCCAAGTCGTGGTTGCGGAAGCCGCGGAGTGTCTAGTTAAAACCCCTTACCTGTTTCCAATTGGTTCTCTATGATCTTCCAAAACTCTACGGATGTGAAATAAGTTCAGCCTCCAGATGGCACAGTTAGCACTTTGTTTGCCTGCAGCTATGGGAGAAACAACCCCCAAGGGAGTCAGGTCTGGGAATTTTCTATGTTAGAAATTCCTAAAAGTCTCAGCTGCCTGTTTAATCAGAAGCTAAGGCCAAGAGTGGAGCGCTACAAATGGAGCGTAAAGTGTGTTGAACATGGATAAAGTCAGAGCAGCTCCATGTCTTTCATTAGCGTCCTAGTTTGCTGTTTTCATTGGAAGAAAGTTTGTTTTAGTTTGTTCTTGTTTTTCACTTAAAAATGGTCACTGAAGCCTTGCTGTTAAAGGTTTCAAAGACAAATGTTACTTGTTGTTCTTATTAAAGTGAGTTACAATCAAAATAAATTTGACTGGTCTATTGATTTTTCGAGACGTGTCTAATATCTTTTACATCCCTACTTTTTATTACCTGCATGCTTATGCGCTCTTTGATTTTACCCAAAGCCCATAGTCTTTGAAAGGGAACTTAGCCTTTTGTATGTCTAATATCGCCATCTGTGCCTCTTGTGTTATTAAACATATCAATCTCTCTTTGAACACACAAACATGCCACAATAATAAAACACAATAGAAGAAAAAACTGTTTTTCCCTTTTTTTTTTTTTTTTTTTTTTTTTTGGGAGCCCAGAAGCAACAAAGCAGAACGACTAAGTACTGGAAAAGACAGGAAATCTCATCATCTCTTATTACTCGTCTTATTTTGGCATCTCCTGAAACTGGGAGATCTCCTTGTGGCTAACACGTTGGTGAGGCTAAAGGATGGAGACGTGAGGAGCTGGAGCAGGCAGCAAATGGGTAAAGACACAAATAGATTCCTGGCAAGAGCACATTAGCCAATGAACATTATTCCATAATGGTGTCATTACGCGTGATGAATTCCCTGATTTACCCTATTAATGTACCGGAGGAATTTGCCTGAGCATCCACCCAGGGTGTGATGGTGTGGCAAAACGATATGCAGCTGCAGTATGCTTTTGTGAAGTCACTGATGTCTTCGATACAAACAAATACTAATCAAACTGTTGTCCCTCGCCTTGGAGGTGTTGTGTGTTTCTGTGTGTAGCTTTGACCTAGTTGCGTTTTGCTGCTGCATCTCACCTCGCAGTAACACTGTAACAACACCTGACATATGTTCCAGCATTAAAATCCACGCTCGGTACCTGACTCTATATTTTTATCTAAATTTATTGCACTGCCCCACTTTCGGGCTTCGAGGGAGGACTCCCGTCTCAGCCTGAAAGTGAAAAGACTCCAGCACTGCAGCAAGATGATAACAGCTTTACATAAAGAGGGGAAAAAATAATAATAGTAATAAGCCAAATGCCTCAAATATGATTAAAATAAATGTTGGCAGCCAATTTTTTGCTAAAATGCTAAACAAAATACATGGATTAATTTATAGAAACGCTCCTGGAGTAACTTTGCATGAGAAAAGTCTAAAGCTTAAAAATCAACATTAGATTTTGAAGACCCTAATAGTGCAAAAATACCATGCATCTGCAAATGTCACAGGAGTTATGTGTGATAAGTAATTGCCAGTGAAGTTAATGATGCACAAAGCATGATTATGGAGCGCTTGTTACCAATTTCATGCTCTTCTGTGGGAATTCAGGAATTAGAGAAAATCAATTGATGAAAATGAACTTTTCACAATACCTTGTGAAAGGCAATTAATCTTCAATAGGGAAGCTGCACTGGGCATGTAATTCAAAGATAAGCTATCTAATTTATGCATGCTAATCAGTGTCTTTCAGCCATATCTTGCTTATAAACAACATTCCACTATAGGGAGATCTCTGTGTTCACTTGCTTTTGTCAATCTGAAACAAAAGGGACCGTTTGTTAGGTACAGTCACATAAGAGATCATTTCATATAAGTCATTAGGATACATTCAGCCAATAACCTAATGTGAGCTGCCTTCTAACTGCAAAATATCAGCTTGTGACCTAATAACCCTTGCTTTGGGGGACTGTGTGTGTGTGTGTGGTGGATGATTTGATGTCGGGACACAGAGCTTTGCCTCCATCTGTCACTGGGCCTTGACTTAGCGGTAAAAGTCAAAGTTCAAACTTTAGAACCTGGGTCGTGATTAATGAGGAGAAAGCAGTTGGCAGCCACACAGACTTCACTCAGTCACAGGAGAGGAGATCGGCTCTCTGCAGGTGTTTGGATCAGATCTTTACTGGCTTTTTTCTCATCGCTTTGTCATACTGGAAAGAAGGACTGTGTCAAAGCAGACAAAAGCCTTTGGGAACTTTGTTTTCAGCACTCGTGTGTTGTTGTTGTTGTTAACACAATTCTGGATCGTGACTACAGAGTAAAGCGGTCCTTGAATTGACTTTGATTGCAGACCAACACTAAGGTAAGAGAGTCTTGTTTGAGCCGGTCCTTTATGTTCCTTTTTGCCCTATAAACCACGGCTTTTAAACAAGCGACCCTCATCCAACAACTTCTAACTGACCCATAGCCTAACAACTCTACAAAGAATGAAAATAAACATTTCTAATACACTTTTCAAAAATGAATAAATCAGTGCAGGACTTTCAACACACCCTAAATGGAACACATGGAATAACTGAGGGTTCCTTTGTTGCATTTTATTCAAAACAAACAAGCACTATTCTATTTGAACCAGTACAGACAGTGTGTTCATTAAGCATTCGTCAATTTATCCAGGACAAAGTCAAAGCACTCTGGCTCTTCACTGCAACCACTCCTGTCAACTCACAAGCACAACATTTGCAGGTAAACAAAACATACTCACACTGAGAACACAAAGCCCGAATCCAGTGCAGTTTTATGTATTTATCAGTTTTATCTGTTTATGACTTTAGCAGAGTTTTTACTTTTCAGATATACGTCTGACTTAAATATATTAGAATAGCATAACATTTAATGTACTGTTTCTATCACAATTTCTAAATGTTCAATTTGTTTTCCTTTCATTAAAATAAAATGACACACACACAAAATGATTTTACCACAAACTGCAAAGCATAATTGTAAGGGGCAGTGGAAAAAAAAGATCTAATTTTCATTCAACCTCTTCACTCAATCTCACTCATGTCCTTCCTTCAGTCCGTTTACTACTGATCATCAATCCAATATCAGATTACATAAGAGATCTGTTTAAAAGTATCTGCTTTGTGTGCCAAACCAAATTACTTTGCATCAAATTACATTGTTGAGAAAGGTTTTAACAGTAATATTTGCCTTAAAGTCTAAAAAAAAGTAACTAATTTGATTAAACAGAATATGAAGAAAGTATAAAGGCTCTTGACCCGTGCCTTTTTCACGTCCGTCTTTTAAAAGCAGAACAATATGAGTTTAATAAAACTTGTCTTAGTGATTCAAAAGACCACCTTTTTTTAGGCCATTGGCAGATTTCTTTGCTCATTTAAATATTTATTTTTTATTTTAATAATTTTTGAATTATTTCTAAGGGGGACATTTGTGTAGTATAGATTTGAATTATGATAAAATCCAGTATTGGCGGAAGTTTTGTGTATGTAGTTTTGTGTTTAGTTCATCTCTGCTAAGTATTCATTGGTCAAAAAAAAAATTATTGGATTATTGGAAAAACTTTGAGTCTTACTTCATTACAACTTGAGTCCTCCAAAGACACACTCAATATTTTTTTTAGATTATAAATATTAGCTATCACAAAAGATGTGTTAGTAGAATTACTGTCGTATGATCCTAAAGGTACTTGCAGACAAAACGCCAAGGATTTATTTCAACTTTGTGAAGATCTGCATCTTCAATTTTTGACACACTGGTACTGTTTTTATAATAAAATCCTGTCCCAAAAATAACTGACCCTCACTTTTATACACGTTCATTTAAAATAGAAGTTGAAAATGTAGTTTTTTTTTCCACAAAATAAGAAAGTTTGGCTTTGCCAAATTTTGTGTTTAAAAATTTGTTTTAGACCCCAGTCACATGTTCCAAAATGCCACCATGCGGCGACCAAAATTCAAGTTGTTCATCAAATTTGTTAGGGAGTCACCAGGTGGCATTTGTAATGGAAAGGTGAAAGTTAGATTTTTAAACGTCACACAGTGACCATGAAGCAGCTAAAATTTTATGGTGACAACAATTTTTCTCTAAAAGTTGACATCGATCGAATGCATTTTCATTCGACCCCTTCATTCAATCTCAGTAGAAAACGGAATGTGGCCACCTGAGTACATGTCGAGGTTGTGTGGTGGCATTTGTGACCAGATGACTTTTCTCTGAAAGTTGATATTGGTCAGAGGCCAAAAAACGAAAACGTCAAAAAGTGACGCGGTGGGTCCTTAACCAAACGTTAATATGTGACGAGTTGGGAGTGAGAATGTGTTGGTTTGTCATCTTATTTCAAAAAGGTACAGATGATGTAGCAACTATCACCAGCTACTCTAATCAGTAAAAAACTGAACTGTAACATATCAGATTCTGAATTATTTTTAAGTATTTGTCATTGTGCCTTTAGATTGTGACTTTAACCTCTTAGACTCAAAGGGGATTTTGCAATCACAACCTATTTTAACTACAAGCCAATGAAGCAGAGCAGGAGAGAAATCCCCTAAAGTCCAGTGAAAGAGGTCAATGACCAACAGATACATTTTAAGAAAGAGACAGGTCGGTAGCCCGCCCCCTCTCCATCGCTGGTGGTCAGTGTGCATTCAGTGAGAAATGCTCGCAGCAGTGTTGTGGGGGCTGCAGAACGCGGCCTGCGATATTTATTTGTCCAATTAGGGCCGTTGGATTTCAGAGATGTCCTCCTGTGACTCACCTCCAGGAAGTCTCTGCTGATGAGAACAGCGTTGTATGAAAAATGCTGCCTGCAAGGCGTGCTGCTTTCTGGATTCACAGAAAACAAAGCCAGAGATCCCACGTTTCAGTTGTAGTTCACACGTCTGAGAACCAACAAAAGCCGAGAACTCACACCTCTAGCTGATTAAAAAAAATGTAAATATAGACTTTTCCCACACTGTCACATCTCATGACAACCAGAATAGACATGTTGATCTGATCATGTACAAACTTTTGTCTTAACATCAAAAATACTTAAACATTAGCATATAAAATAAATAATTTAAACATTAATGAAAACAACTTTAAAATAAAGTTGGCTTTTCTCAGTCTCCACCCTAAATACACAATTTACACTAAGGTGAATTAAAGAAATTAAGATGCAATGGCAGCAGCCACACTGTCACACATTATTACAACTGCTTAGTAAGCATGAATATTATGGTAATAATGTGGAAATGCGCTTTAGAATTAATTTCGCATAACAACAGGTGCTGCTGAGATAAAGGAAAGCTGTGGCAAGAAACAGCTGAAAGCTGTGATGAGGCAGCCAGGCAGTTCAACAGGGCACTGTCACCATGGCAACGTCATTGTTAAAAGCAGGGCTAGAATAATAGATACAGAAAAAATACAGTCTTCGCTGGAGGAAGCACTCCCTGGATAGAGGTATTAAGTCAGTACACAAAGTTTTGTGTCAATACTTTGAAGTTATTGAGATATGATCTCACTTTTTATAAACACTTCAAGTGGCTGCAGCAGAGAAATTGCTAAAACGTCTTCTAAAAAACTCTATTGGGCTTAGAATGAAGATTTCTTTTGCTTCAACTTTTTATTGGTTTTTCCTTACAGGCATACATACATATTGCCAAGTTTTATTGCCAAAAATGTAGTATTTAATGTATTAAAACAGCAACTGCTAATATCAGAAAATCTAAATATCACAAATGTTTTTGAACGTTTCAATAATGCATAATGGATTTGTATTTTACAGCACAGTTAGCTCCGCATCAAAAGCCCTTTTTCTCTTTTTTTTTTTTTTTTTACTAACCGTGCAAACTAGACTCCCAAGTCTGCAAGTATACTTTGCTTTGGATCAAATCCCTGCTGAATAAGATCTCGCCATGATAGTAGAATGAGCAAACATGTTTGATTATTATACTTTTTAAAAAAAAGCCTTCCCAACACTCCAATTGAAGTAGTTGGAGTTTTACCACTACTGCGGAAAAAAAAAGAGCGCCCTACTGTTTTCTTTTTTACCATAGCCCTTTTCTATCATCAGAAAGATGAAAAAAACATTAAATTTTAAATCGTTTGGCGCGCAAGAAGTCAGCGATTGGCACTTTAAAAATAGAAAACAGAAATCTGCTTTTGATCAAAGATTTATGTAGATTTAGGAATGGGTGATATAGAATTTTTTTATAACACGATATAGTTCTTTTTATATCAGGCAGTAACGATATATATCATTATGTAAAATACATATATCTTTCAAATATGAACGCTCTAAAAGAAATGTGTAATCATCAGGATGTTTTTTAGATTGAAATATTGATTTCATGTCACCCTTTCTACATAACAAATGCACAAAAAATAATGAAGTTTTTTTTTTAAAATAGCTAAGAATATATATATATATATATATATATAACTAAACTGAAAATTAATGCAGAAGCTTTCAAACGACAACATAAATAGAATAAACTGTTTGTTCAGTTACATTTAACAAATACTTTTATGTCATTGTTTTAGGCTCTTATACTTGTATTAACACAAGTGTATCTTTTTATTTATTTCATTTTAACATTTTTATGATAAATGTATTATATATGGATATGGATATTTATTTATTTATATTTGAAGTCTTTTATCAATTGTGACAAATGGACCTTAAGTCTGCAATAAAGTGATTTGTTATTTAAAAACACTGGGTGGAGGAGGAGAATAGTCTACAGCCAATCAGGACACAGAACCCAATAGACTATTAAAAGAGAAAAAAAAATACAAAATTGCACTAAAAAAATATGTGAAACAAGACTGTGAAAAGTGAATTGAATAGCATGGTACCACTGTACATTTATTTCCATTGAAATATTTCAGTACTTTTATTCTATTGTTTGTGGGTATTCCTGTGTTGATAACTACTTTTTAGTTGGATATGTAAAGCCTTTTTGATACAGTATCCAGTAAAAAAAAAAAAAAAAGTCCAATTAAGATGTAGCAACTACAAGTTTTCAGTTGACCCCCTCATCTCAACACCACCATCACACTCCACACTCCAGAATCTGCAAACAACACAAATCTTGGTAATGAAACCACATGTGTCAGAATACATTTATCCAGTCATTTCTTTCTACTTCTAAAGCTCCAAGAGGCCCAAATAAAAATGTTGAAGTTCATTTCTCCTCAAGCTTTATCTGTTTCCTCTTTAAAGGGAGACATGAGAGCTGAGTGGCTGACCCGTGCCCTTCCTCATTTTAATTAAACACAACTAATATCAGCCATTTCTATGATGAGGGCTAACACTGTGGTTCACAAACACACAGGCATATACACACCACCATTAGGAGACACATTCGGTGATGCAGACATGTGCAACTGCTTTACAGAGGGTAGAATTTTAGAGGCAATGATTAGGATTCGCCAACACACACACACACACACACATTCACACCAACACAAATGACAATGATTAGTGGCTAACTAAATGTCAGGGACCATAAGGGCAAATCTGTTCCTCTGGATGCACTCATATTCTCCCCACACTTTTCTCTGCAATATCAGTGGCAGCCGCATTGTATTAATGTGTAATTATTCATCTGAGACATAATTATTTCAGCTCTTCTCACAGCACACAAACACTGAGCACAAAAACATGAAGAGAGAAAAAAAATGCAACAGTCCACTCAACTTTGATTCTTTCTGTCACAAAGAAAAAAAAACATGAAATCTCCATTTCTTAAACTAATAGAAAGAAATAACACGAAAATGTATATTTTAACTAATATCTATAAAACAGTTATGATTCAATCAAATGCCACCAAAGATGTCAGAAATCCACACAGATGCAGATTATAGGTCTTTAATATCAAACGAAATGATGGGTAGATTATTAAGTCCAAACTGTTAAACTCTGTTGAATAAAATTTTTAGACATCATTGACTTGTTTTTCCTTTAAGCTGGTCATTTTCCAACTAAAGCAACCTACTACTGTTAAGGGTGATCAAATACCAGCCCTCTATTTAACCTTTAGTGATTATATTGACAAAATGTCGTGTTTTTTTTTTTCCACTTTCAATGTCGCGGAGAAAACTCGACATTAAGCTTCCTGAGCTCCACATTTACATCGAAAAGTGTTTTTAATTAATGTCCCCACAAAGTACAATCGATTTTAAAAATGCATATAAGAGCAAAATACAGATATGGTCCAATTATAGTTTAACTTTAGATGTTTCTAATCCTCCAGAGAAGCTCAGTAAGCAGTAAGCAAAATGGAAATGTCAAATTCAAGGTGTTTGTTCAGTGGATCAACCCAGAGCGTTGCTTTGGAGGGTTGGTTTTGGACTCCGTTTATGAAAAATTGAACATTTTTTAAATGCCAGCAGTAACTGATAAAAGTCTCTGGGCTCGAAAGCAAAAAAAAAACAAGTGGATGAGTAAACTTCTGAAGTGAAGGAGTCCTTGAAGGAATATGTGTGAAGTGAGGAATCTTGATTTACTTTTGGTGCGTAAACCAATCATAAAGCTATCGCGCAAGCTCTTTGGTAAGCAGGCCGTTCTGTTTGGAGATTTTTCACCTTGAGTACAAAGCACCAAAAACAACAATAAGTGCAAGGTAAAAAAATGGCAGCACAGGAAAAGAGAACAAAACAAAATCATGAGGATAACCGATCTCAAAAGCTGTAAAAGAAAAGCTAAATTTGATGGAAGTAATAAGGCCAACCCTTGCCATTGCTGACACCATCATTTCAGTGAATTGAAGTCCAACTGATCCATGAATGATTAAGCTTTCAGACTTTTCTTTGTCACTTTTTTCTGTGTTCTTTTTCTGGGCAGATGTTAATATGAAGGGGTCCACTGGGTCCAGATTTCATAGCTTCCTTTCAAGCTTTAATTCATTCAGTATAATTTTAGTCCCATGACTGGCAGTGAATCTCTTCTAATTCAACCATGAATTTAGAATTCTAAAATATGAACCCATCCATGCGTTTACTGAACTATTCAACAATCTAAGGCCACCTCTCCTTTTCTAATAAAGTACTTTTTTCCGTCACTCAAGACAATCTTTGAAAATAGTCTTTGGTATTAGTTCTGTCACTTGTTGTTGAATCCATTCTTTTTAGAATTTTTTTCCCCTTGTTGAGCTGGATTGGAACTGGTTTCCAGTTGGAAATTAACTGGAAAATGCAGTACACTTTTATTTAAGTAAAACTGTTGCAGTGGAATGGAAATAATGTTTTAGTTGCTTTGTTATTTGTTCAAGTCATATTGTCATTGCAGCATCGATCGCTAATATCTCACATAGCGAGTTTTCCTTATATCAGGCAGCCCTAGTAAGTGTATTACCAGCATGTTGTATAGATATCCTAAAATAGCAAATCCCAATGCAACATACAGGCACTCAGTGTTTGGATAGACTTTCTTCACATTTTCTCACAAACACCGGCAAGTCCTTCTTTAGGCACACATTGGATCAATACACGCTCACGCAAAGAAACACTGCTGAGACTTTGAAAGATCTGAGTGAAAAATGAAAGCATTTCATTTCCTTTAAAGTTGTGAACTTGCAGGAATCTCAAAAGTCCTATTAACCACACAATCAGTGGCTTATCTTATCATGGAACGTGGTTGCGGTTTCAACCAAAAGGAGATTGACAAAAATATCAAACCAAAGAGACAGAGCCACACCGGCGATCAATTTCAATGTTTCAAATAAAAATATCCCAAACACTTGCTCTGTTATAGTTTAAACTGCATTTATATTTTATTTCTATTGTTTGTGTTTGCCTTTGCAATTTTTCTGTTACAGTTTATATTCAGGCTTTGTTTGTAAGTTTAACATCAGAGTGTGTGGCTTTTCATCTTGATCTGAATCAAAATCTGAATTCAAATCTGAATTGCTTCCTCATCCCTCTGACTATTGCTCCAATTGTAGAGGCATTCGAAGCTGTAGTGGTGTCCCAAAGTGTTTTTTAAGCAAAATCTCTAGTGACTTAGATCTGGATATCCCAGTTGCGCTTGTGGTCCGGAGGAGAGAAACACATTTCTTTACATAGGTGAGCTCTGAAGCACAGAATTTACTCTTAAATGTAAGTATTGACTTCTTGCATGACCTTTTAAAAGTTCTATAACTGATGTTGCTATGTATTTTCTAAGTGCTGTCAGCTACATGCTAACGTAGAGGATTGGTGATTATTTTTACGTTATCAAGCAATAGTAATGTCCGAATTTAAAGACACTATATTTTTCCATATCATTCCGCTTGCAGGATAAATGTACGGATAGGGAAAAGCCATGGGGGTATAGAGAAGCAATTTGGATTTGGCCTTCGACTCTGCAGCTTTATGACATGACTGGACTTTAGAGGGTCAGATCCAGCTCTGGGAGGAGAACACTCTGGTTCTACACAAACAAAATATATTTTAAACGCAATCCTCTCATTGAGTGTAAAAGACATAAAGAGGGCCTTCATTGTCACAACTTTGAATAAAAAATGGCTAAATAAGTTTTTTAAATAATAAGTATTCTTTTTTTAAGTTATTAAATTTCTATAACGTCCATGTTTGGTTGGTACTGTTGACAGGCGAGCTAATCCCTCAACACAACAGCGGATTTCCAATTTTAAGAAAGTGCAATGAAAAAAAAAGACTAAATACCATAGTAATAATATAACCATCTCTAACAAATAAAGAAGGCAATCTGACCTCAGCTGCATTCTGATAAAAATATTCTGATGAAAATATCGAAATTCTCTTAAATCAAAGCTAAAGCTCTCAAGAACATGTTTTCAGCAATAGTCACCAACCAGCTATTTAGACACCTTGACAAACAAATTCTGTAAAAATCCTTTCAGCTTTATAAAAAATAAAAAAATCTGAAAACAAAAAACTGCTCAATCTAGTCAGACAACTGTTTCGCAATTACTCAAATCTGTTGATAAACATCTTCTGAAGAAAAGCAGCCTGGATCCCTCTATATTTAGATATAACTGTATAGGGTAGTTTCTAAATGTAAATGTATTGAAAAGATTGATGAATAAGCAATTTTGACCCAGCTAAACAACTTTGTAAACACAAATCAACCTCAATCAATTTCCACCTCACTTTCAGTGTCTAAACCGTTGCTGCCCAAAGTTAAGATCATACCACACCCCTAAGAAAACACTTGCTAAACTCATCAACATTGATTCAAGAAAAACATCAGTTTAACTGTTGTTTGACCTGAGTTGAGTCTTTTAAAGCAGGAGACATAAAAATCTTTCAGGACAGGCTGGAAAAAGTGGGTGGTGTTATCAGTCGATGTTTGGGTCAGATCTCATCTTATCGGGAAGGTTTATGTTTCCATGGGTTAACAAACATCTAAGAAATTCTCCAAGTCGTGAGGAGTGATATTGACTTTGAACTGCAGTCTCACTATCATTAAACATCATTTTATTTGATTTTTGTATTTTTTCGGATTCCATTTTCCTGTAACCTGCAATGTTATTATATCACTGTAAATCAAATAGAATTGCCTTTATGTGTGAAATGTGCTGTGAGAATAAGACAGCCTCGCTTAGATAGTATTTTAAAGTATTTTTATATTCCTTCATTCCGGACAAGATTTGAATCCAAATTTAACTATTGATTACTAATACTAAATCACATTAAGAACAAAACATTGAAATAATATGACAGATAGCATTTTTCTTCTTTGTGATGTTGGGCATTTAACTTAATTTTTTACCTAATCCCAAAAAGAAGGAGCTGGGACCTGGACCTTTAACGAAGAACAATTAACATCTGAGGAATGTTTAGTATAATAGAACATTATTCTTACAACTTTTGAAAAGTGTGAATTAATACAATTGAGGACTACAAGTCCTTATATTTCACAAGGTACTGAACAGCATTTGAGTCGCTTAGTCTTAAACCAGATAATTGAGAGATAGACGTACAGTGGGTACTGCACATGTGTATTTAGCAGAAAGCCGATTAAATCAATTCTATGTATGGAGGATATTGCCTAATTAATTTCTAAGATCAACTCTTTTCTCCACAGATTGTCATTTCTAGGGATGACAGCCCGAAATGGATTACTAACACTCATGTGAGCTGTAACTGGGGAGGGGAATCATGCCTCTTTACCCTTCCTTGTTGGGACAAGATATTCTTAGATGAGAGGTGCTGTGCATATTTAATGCTTTATCACATCTTCAATCTTAATTAACCGAGATGGTGGTGGTGGTGGTGGTGGGAGGGGGGGGGTAGCAGCTGAGGGGGAAGACAGTCATGTGATGTATGGAAGGGCTGAGTCTGATACTAATCTCTTATTCCTCTCTATCCTACGTTAGATAATGTTCAGGGTAGACTGGAAATAGGTCAGGAAAAGCACAGATGAGTGTTTCCGAAGGAAGAGCAGCTGTTAACACGCAGTTAGAAAATTAAAACCAACCGAGCCCGTATCAGATCAGACATGACATTGTGAACACCTGCCTAATGTTCTGTTGATCACCATTTTGGAACCAAAACAGCCTGATCAGTCAGGGTTTGGACTCCTATAGACTGTGTGCTGTGGAAGGTTGAGGCTGGCATCCTGATGTTTACGGCAGATCCTTTAAATCCATTAAATTGCGAACTGGGACTTCCATGGATGAAACCTGTTTGTCCATCACATCCCCCCAGGTGCCAGATTAGATTGAGATCTGGGGAATTTGGAGGTCAGGTCAATGACTCAAACACCTCTTGGTTGTGCTTTTCATTTGATTTTTTTTATTTCAGTGCAAATTGTGCAGTAAGTGTCCACAGCCATGAAAGGAGCATGTGGTCTGCATTGATGCTTGGGTAGCTGGTAATGATCAAAATAACATTCTACAGTGATAGTTAGAATGTTGACAAAAGCATCATACTGCCCCGTCCAATTTGCCCTTCGTCCAACCTGCTTGAGATATAGCAGAAAACCATGATTTATTAGACTTGTCCACTTTCTTCTAATGGTATCTCACATGCTCAGTGTTTGTGTGTTCTGCTATGGGGCACCCTGACTAGTCTGGACGGCCCATTTGCAAAAGAAAAAGTAAATTGAGGTCAGTTTTTCCAAGTTATTCAGATCCAGTAATAACTTGTTGAGCTACATTGGCCCATCTAATGGATTGGAACACATGCTATCTTCACTTAAACTGCATTGATAAAAATAGGATGCCAAAATCTTGCCAGATCATTGCCATTATTTCCTTGGGTCACATGTATTAGATATAACCATTGCCGACCAAGAAAAGTCCCATAAAAGGGTTAGTTTTGGACATGCACTAAGCAAGTTGTCTAACAATCACAATACGCTCCTACCAAGCTCCTTATATTTACCTTTTTCCTTCACATTAACTTCAGGACAAAATGTTCTCTGTCAATCTCTTCTGACAAATATCATGAAAATGAGGCAACCGGGGTTTTTTTGCTTCATCTGGGGCCTACCTAGAACCAGCTCTCAGTAATGAAAGAATATCTGATTTTTTTCTTTTTAAAAGGTATTTAATCTAAACGCTGATCAATTCTGATAAAAAAATGTTTAATTGAGCAGTTGTTTGAATGGTCTCTGGTGAGTCTCTAGTTAATCCTATACATCAGAAAATGTATCATTGTAATAATGAAAGTTCCACCTGAGGAGGAATTTTAATTAATAATTAGGTCAGAAATTATGTGAGAACAGTTTAGAATGGAAATCAGAAAAATGTATAAGCCAATTTCATGTTTTATTGAAATCAACAGAGGAGTTCAAGGTGGAGGTGGGATTACATCAGGGATCAGCTTTGAGCCCCTTCCTGTTTGCAGTGGCGATGGACATGGCAACAGGGGAGGTTAGACAGGAATCCCCATGGACTATGATGTTTGCAGATGATATTGTGATTTGTAGTGAGGGTAAGGAACAAGTGAAGGAGAAGCTACAGAGGTGGAGGTTTGCCCCGGAAAGGAGAGGAATGAAGGCTGAGTGTGAATGAGACAGACCCAAGTGAAGGAGTTTACAGAGAGAAGAGATAAAGAAGGTGGAGGATTTGAAGTATCTCGGGTCAACAGTTCAGAGTAATGGGGAGTGTGAAAAAGAAGTGATGAATCAAGTGCAGGCAGGTTGGAAAGGGTGGAATAAAGTGTCGGGTGTGATAGGTCGGGTGTGATAGAAGAGTTTCAGTTCAAATTGAGAGGAGAAGTGAACAAAACAATGGTGAGACAAGCCATGTCGTTCGGCCTAGGGACTGTGGCACTGAAGAGAAGACAGGAAGCAGAGATGAAGATGCTGAGGTTCTCTTTGGGAGTGACCAGAATGGATAGAATCAGGAATGAATACATCAGAGGGACAGCACATGTTAGAGGTTTAGGAGATAAAGTCAGAGAGGTCTGACTGAGATGGTTCAGACATGTCCAAAGGAGAGACGGTGAATATATTGGAGGATTGACCGATACTGAGGATACTGAGTCTAGAACTGCCAGGAAAGAGGTCTAGATGGAGACCAAAGAGGAGGTTTCTGGATCCAGAAAAATGAAGACGTGAAGGTAGCTGGTGTTAGAGTAGAGGATGCAGAAGACAGGGTTAGATGCAGGAAGCTGATTAAGGTTCAAAGTTATTTTATTTTCCATGTATGTAACAACGTACATTGAAACATGTTGGAATTTGGGTGCAAAACTCTCAGAGTCACTGTTTGGGTTAAAAAGTAAGATTTCTGTACAAGTTCAATAGTATAGCGATTTACAAAATATGTACATTAAAAAAATAGAATTATAGAAAGTACAAAAGAGTATAAATGATGTATAGATGAGTATATATGATTAACGCTGAAAGGAAAAAAAATGTTTTATTGAAATTGGTCATCTAAAAGTTTTTTTTAAATGATCAGTACAAGTCTGTCTTGTCAGCTTTCTGCAGAGGGCAGGCTGTAGCTCTGCATGTTGAGCCAACAGGTTGGTCAAGAGTTGAGTTCCCTGACAATTATTGTGCCTTATGAAAGAAACTTGAAAGAAACGTTCAGGTTTCTTTAGATGCTAGAATTCACTAAAGGTCAAGCACTTTAGTATTCAATAGTTTATTTCAAACATGCAAAAAAAAAAAAAAAAGATAAAAAAAGATAAGGAAAAAAAATATACAGAGCATAAATCACAGCAAAAAAAAAAAAAAAAAAATCAACAAACATGTTTGAAAAGGGGATAGGCAGAAGCAAATGCTTGTTTAGGCCTATCCCTTTATATCATTAACTTATAACGTAAATATTTCCCAGTTCTTAATTACAAACAAAACAATACAATATGACAACAGCTTTAAATTTCTCTTATTTTCACAAATGAAATGATGCAAACCATCCACAGTCACATGTCTACAATCCTTTTTTTTTTTTTTCCTTCTTTTCTTTCCCTTTACATACTTATGGTAGTTTTTATTATGCAGTTATATACTTTGATAACAGCTTCTCTTTCATTTTCATAGTAAATAGTTTCATGCTTGTACATTGTTTATAGTTTATGTCAAGCCCGTTCCACAGTTTTATCCCACACACTGATACGCACATACTTTTTCTAGCTGTTCGAATTTTTGGTTGTTTGAAGTTACCATGTCCCCTCAGTGCGTAATCACTGTCCCTCTGTCTAAATTGTTTCTGAATATTGTGGGGTAGTAATTTATTGTAGGCCTTGTAAAGAAATTTTGCTGTATACAAATGAACTAAATCAAAAAATTTGATTACATTAGAATTTAGAAATAA
The DNA here is from genome assembly GCA_003999625.1 of Oryzias javanicus. NCBI lineage: Eukaryota > Metazoa > Chordata > Actinopteri > Beloniformes > Adrianichthyidae > Oryzias > Oryzias javanicus. Next base: position 9,208,825 of record CM012440.1, on the reverse strand, counting down.
CATGTTAGTATGGTCACAGTATCCCGCTTTATGGATTGTTCTTATTGCACGTTTTTGGAGGATGAAAATGCCATTTAGTGATGTTTTATAGTTGTTGCCCCATACTTCAACACAATAAATTAAATTTGGCAATATTAATGAACAGTACAATGTGTGCAAAGATTTGTACTTCAGAATGTATTTTACTTTATGAATTATTCCAATACTTTTAGATATTTTACTCTGGATATATTTAATATGTGGCTTCCAGGTTAATTTGTTATCGATAATTATGCCAAGGAATTTAATTTGGGGTACCATTTCAATTATATTATCTTCAATATATATTGGCAATTCTGAGTTAATTTTAGAATTGCCAAACTTAATTGCCTTAGTTTTTTTTAAGTTTAAAGATAGCTTATTTATGTCAGTCCATGTTTAATTTTTTTAAGTTCAGAATTTATTGTGTTTATTAGTGTGTTGTAATTGTCGTTTGAATAAAATATGCTGGTGTCATCAGCAAACAGTATTATTTTTAATAAACGTGACACATTGAAAATATCGTTTATGTAGAGGTTAAATAATTTGGGGCCTAGAATTGAGCCCTGAGGGACACCACATGCAATGCCCTCTAGTGTTGACTGATATTCCCCCAATTTAACGAACTGTTGTCTGTTGGTCAAATAACTTTTAATCCAGTTCCATGCTACCCCCCTGATACCATAGCTATCTAATTTTTTAAGCAACACAGAATGGTTGATTGTGTCAAAAGCTTTCTGGAAATCAATAAATACTCCGACAGAAAATTTTTTTGTATCCATTGCATTAGAAATTTCTTCCACGGCTTCTATTAGGGCCATTGATGTTGACGTGTTTGTTCTAAACCCGTACTGGCTATCGTTTAGTAGTTTATGTTTGTTTGTGAATTTTTCTAACCTGTCATTAAAAAGTTTTTCTAAAATTTTTGAGAATTGGGGGAGCAAAGAAATCGGTCTGTAATTTGTGAAGAGGTGTTCGTCACCACTTTTATAGACCGGAATGACCTTAGCAGTTTTCATTTTCTCAGGAAAAATTCCCATTTGGAGGGACAGGTTACAGATGTAAGTTAATGGATTTAAAATATCCTCTATAACCATTTTAATTAACACCATATCTATATCATTACAGTCCGTAGATACCTTGTTTTGGAATTTATTTACAATTGACTTAACTTCCATTTCACTAGCAGGTGCGAGATAAATAGAATTAGCGTTTGTTTCTATTGGGTCCCATGAGATGTTATCTTCATTTTTTGGAATGTTTGATAGTAACTGTGGTCCAACGTTTACAAAAAATGAGTTAAAGTTATTGACTATGGTGTTCATATCATAATTTTCACCTGTATTATCTATAAAGTAGTTCGGGTATAGCTTATCTTTAGTTCCATCTTTGATTAATCGATTTAGGACCTTCCACATTTCTATTGTCTTGCTTTTATTATAATCGATTAATTTGTCATAGTATTTTTGTTTGCAGGTTCGTAATATATTAGTTAATTTATTCTTATATAGTTTGTATTGTTTTTCCGCTTCCACTGTTCTTAATTTGATAAATTTCTTATACAAAGCATTTTTCTTTTTACAAGCTTTTTCTAGTCCTCTTGACTTTAATATTGAAATGCATCTCACCACACCAGTCTAATACATATAAAAGTCAAAGTTCTTCTTTTAAACAAACTAAAGTCACATTTAAAGCATGTCAACATAAAAGTAATGAAGCCAAAAAAAAAGAAGAAAGAAACAGGCAGGTGGCAACTTGAACAAAACACAGGAAGGTAGAATGGGAAGAGGATGTAAGAAGAACAAAAAAGTGGGAGTGCATGTGCAGAAGAGGAAAGCAAGGAGGAGCAGATGTAGCAGTCACAGGTTCTCCTCTAACCTCATTTACATCCCACAGAAAAACCATCTCAAAGCCGCTACACTACCCATGCCTGAACAGCTCATTTGGCTGTTTACTACACTGTTTCTGTTCCCTTCATTGCTCACTAGTTAACTTAAATGTGTTTGACCAGATGATCTGGTGGTAAAGCAGAACTGGATGATCATCTGTTCTCATTTCTACTTTGTTAATTAATATACACAACACATCAAAGCTGATGTTTGGTACCTCACTAGCACAATGCTTTCTTTCTCTGTCTTTATGATACAAGGTATTACTTCCATTTCCACACCCGAAATACACATCTTGATGAGTACATTATTAAAACATGATGCTAGAGGTGAAAGTTTTGGTGAAAATGTAGCGTACATATAACCCATACGTCTAGCTGCAGCAGAAGACAAAAAAATTAGACTTTTTCAATAGACTATTTCAATAAAATGATTATTTATTTTCTATTTTGTGGCTTCTTTCTGTGAAGATGTCAGAAAGGGTTATTAATAATTGGTTACCTTCTGGAAAACCAGAAATGTTTACGTTTAGACACACCCTGCGATTTTTACCTCTTCTGGTAAAGCCAAAAATGTTGATTTACTGTTTAGTTACCCTTTAATGTTTAATTTTCTAGTATTACTTTAAAAATATATATGTACAGGTGGTGTCAATAAATATTCATATAGTTTTGAGGGGGGAGGGTGATGGTTGAATCCCGTAGTTTCAATTTTCTTGCAGCTTTTTCTTTTTCTGTTTTTTAATGACAGATAGTTGAACCCACAGAGAGATTCAATGAAACTCTCACTTTACTCTGCCTAATTGGCCATTTTTGGATCGTTGCTGAGATTGACAGATTAAACTGAAGTCAGCGTGCCTGACCCACTTCAGGTTTCTTTTTTTTTTTTTTTTTTGGCTGAGAATTCTACAAATGATGTCAGAAAACCATGACACATTTTCCTGCATTTACAGTGAAACTCCTCTGCTCACACTTTCTGATACATTTGTCCCAGAGGCTGATTGCCTCCATGTGCATTGATGCAGTCATCCATGCAGAAGGAGGCCCAACCAAGTACTGAGTGGATAGAGATGAACACAGTATTTTGTGCAAAAAAATAACATTTTTTTGGTTGGTCTGCAGTGATATTCTAATTTTTTTTCAAATTTTATTTCAGGTTTTGCATTACCTACAGGTCATAATAAAATGGTCACTAAAAATATGACTTTCACTCATATCCTGAATTGACTAACAAATAAAAATTTGACTTTTTCCGAATGTCTCCATTTTTCATATTTAATGGTTGGTCAAATATCAAGTATAATATCATGCAACCAAGATAATTTGTCTTTACTGACATCAACCAGAGCGAATTGGATCCTAGACATTAGTTAGTACAAACTAGCTGTACTAATTAAAAATGTTTGCACTGTTAAAGTCTTCGTGTTTCTTTGAAGTATTTTTCAAAACTAAACCATATCCGTTACTCTGAAGAGATATACAGCTGCAAACAACAATTAGCACCTTCGGTCCAAACTATTGCTACAATTTACCATCTAGGTCACAACTATCAGGGAGACTGCCACTGCAAACATTTTATACAGCTGGCAGCTGGCACATTAGCTTTGCTTTGATTGTGGCCATATGGCCAGTGGTGAGCAGCTGCCATGACCTCAAATACCTCTGGATGAATTCAAATTACTGAGCTTTCTTCAAAAGGACAGCACCTACAAAAACATGATAGTCCTGTAGTGACCATTACTGCCTGCCAAGTGGATGATGACTGTTTATCACGACACGTTTGGATGCATGTGGCACAGAAGCACGGCCAAATGCTAACTTTTTCATGAGGGTTTTTTAATTAGCTCCGCTGTTTTATAGATCACAGAGAAAAAAGGAAACGGCTCTGCATTTCCGAGACAAAAGTAAGCCCTTAAAAAAACACACAGAGAGAGAGAGCAGGCTTTTGTCTAACAGACGGCTCTTAATAAATTCCGGTTTTGTTTTGCTTTCTTGCTCTTGGAAGGAGGAAAAAGGCTGTTTACTTGAAGGAATTTCAGTAACTTGTACTGAATAATCAGATGAAGAAAATACCCCTGTCACCTATGACAGCTGATCCAGCCACGCATTTTCAGTGATTCTGATAAATAAAAAAAAAAAAAAAAAAAGAGGAAAGACAAGTAGAGAAGTTTTCCCAAACACTCCTGATTATCCTGCAATCCTTCCTTTCCAATTCAGTGTATCATAGCAAACAGTGACTGTTTCAAGACAAAAAATAAAATGAAAGGTTGGACTGAAGCTTTATCAAGTATATAGTATAATTTCTACTTAATGGTAAAGGCACCTGCTCTGTATAAATCATAGTTAACTGGGGTGGCTGTGGAGCAGAGGTACAGCGGTCAACTTCTAATCAGAGTACTGCATGTTTGATTCCCGCCTTCATCGTCTATGTGTTGAAGCGTCCTTGGGCAAGAAACTGAACCCCACATCGCTCCTGGTGGTTTTAGGTTGGTGGCAGAATAAAGCAGAGGAGCTGCCATCAGTGTGTGAGAATGGATGAAAGGGACTGCAAAGATTTTTTGGCCTTAAAGCATGGTATAAGAACACTATAGAAGTATACAGAATTTACCATATGAGAAGTTTTGTCTTAGAGAACCATCATATCATTTCCACCGAAAAGTCACTCTATATTGATTCCAATAAATTTTTCAGTCTTGAAAACTATTCTTCCCTCGATTCTTTCTTTAATTATACTGCTAATAATGACAAAAAAAGTGATTTTGGTGTTTTTAACATGGTTTTGTAGCATGCTCATGATGGAGAACATACATAAAAGAATTTAGGATAAAAACAGCCTTTTTACGTTTTTTTTTTTTTTTGCTATGCTAATGTCAGCTTGGGCTTGTGAGGTGCTATAAGCTAGCACAGGGCTCTGCAACCTTTAATGCTAAAAGAGCCATATGGTCCTCAGCGAGAGCCTCAAAGTTTCACTTCAAGTCAGAAAAAAACACTTTATGTTTTTGTGACCATTAATTCATTCACTTAAAAAAAAAAAAAAGCTTTGAAATCTTCTCTACAACTTCCACTTTTGACAATAGCACATTCAAGTTCCTTTCTAAATAAAACACTTCCTGTGTTTAATGAGAGCCTTCTGCTGCAGAAGATTTACTTTAACTACAAATGCAGGAAACATGGAATTTTCTATTATTGACTTTTGTGTTTCTTCATCTGTTTTAGTGAATAAAAACATGACAACATTAGTGTAGAACCCAAATTATTTTAAAATCTATACATGTAAATGCAATAAGATCATGTCGCTCTGATTATAAACACCTCTGACAGTAGATTGAACTTAATACCATCATTTCAATCTGATAGCTCTGTCTGACATGTCAAAAATGTAAACATAAATTAATTAATTAGTTAAGTTTGAAGTTTCAGTTTGCGCTAAAAATTCTGATTAAAACACCATTGGAAGAATTTTACAATACAAAAAAAAAAAAAACATTATATTTTCTGCACTATCAGGTGCACATAAAAGCCCAAACTTTTTTCAAAAATCATCTGTACGCCTTATAATCTGGTGCGCCTTATATGTGGACCAAGTTCCAAAATCAGTAAAATGTTCTTGGATCTCTGCTGGATTGATTGTATGACCATTTCTCGCTGACACAGGGGCTGCGGGCGCACATATGATCACGCTGTGCGTGTATTGAGGGACACGTGCATGAGGGGTGTTCAAGAATGGCTCTGTGTGGGTTTATGAACATGAAATCAGCAGGTGAGACAATGTTTGATAGCTGTTTTTTTCATACACTGAAGAAGTTTTGTGGGAGGAGATTGATTAAAAATAATAGGAGTGGTTTGTTAAATAGTAGAATGAAGTTAAACTAAATTCACGGTTTTGCTTCTTTCACCTTTTTTTGTGCGCCTTATAATACGGTGCGCCTTATGTAGTGATTAAATAGAGAAATAGACCCCTAATTAAGACTGCGCCTTATAATATGGTACACCCTATAGTGCAGAAAATAAGGTGGATGAAGTGAGAATTTAAGGTGTCAATGTATTTCAGTTCAAGTAAACAGGTTTATTCATTGGCAAAGAAAAGAACAAAAGGTCTAATTCTATTTAATCAAACGGCATTATTATTTTGGGGCAGATTAATCTGTGAACACTGTTTTTTAATCAGACAGTTTAATGTTTCACCTTTCCTCAACTTTTCTTTTGAACATTCTCTTTTAAAAATAAAGAGTAGTGAAAAATCCTGACGCTCAGCATTCTCTTACAAAGCAGATGAATGACTTAGCTGACCCTTACCTCCAGTGAGATGTTGCAACTCGAACATAACATTGAAATGAACGGCAACCTTGACTTTCTTAAACAGTATAATACGTAATGAAGTTTGAATTAATCCAATTCCTGCTTGAGGGTACAACAAGATTGAGAACAGAGAATGTAGGCCATTACAAGACGGTGTTAAATAGAACGAAAAAAATCCCTGTGCTTTTATTAGAAAGACTGTCGTAAATCTTCATTTGGAAAAAGCCCTATTAAACAGACAAAATGAGGCACAGCTCACAGCAGTTTCACAGAGACGCATCAACACAAACTTAGTTCCAACACTGTATGTTGCATTCAAATAACCGTTAAAAAAAACTTTAGAGTCAAAAGACTTCCATCTTTCTGTAGCACCTGCTGTGACTGAACTGTGGGAGGTCTGATTAAAGCTGGTCTGCCTCCAGTCAGTTAAACTAACAGGCTTCTACTTTATGTCGTGCAGCCTAAAGGCACAATGTATGTTTGCCTTCTTCTGCTTCTTATCTTGGAAATGACAAATATGACTTTGGGTCACATAAAAGTCGCAGAGAACCTTCAATAAAAAGGAGCTACACACCTTTGTGGAAGAGTCAAGCAATATATGACACAATTCAGACCGATGAATTAAACAATTCAGTAGAAAGCAAATAGAAGAAAACATAGTATACAAACGTGTCTTTGTTCAAAAATTTAAAAAAAGCAAAAAAAACAGAAAGAACCTCTACGTACCTTTTACAATGAGGTTGAGGAGCTTTGGCCGTGGGTTACGCTCACTCTGAATGGAGCATGTGTACAGTCCGTCGTCGAATACATCCACTTTCTGTATTTGAAGGCTGTACTCGTGTTTGTCTCGCACGCTGGACACTATGGACACGCGTGGGTCCACGGACCACTTGTCGCCCCCGGCGAATATGATGCTGGAGCGGTTCAGCCAGGCTCCTTTAGAGATCCCATCCAACAGATAGCACCTAAATGACAAGAAACTTTTGTTAAAAGGCTTTTCTGATCAGGAAAACAACAAGAACATTTCTTAAATTGAGTCATTTCTTTACAATGGTTACGTGAATAAAAAGCCATGATGCTTCACACGGTTGAAGCGCCGCGAGGTGCGGGGGACATGTGGAGTGTGTGCGTGGTATCCACTCTCTCCTGCAATTCACACTAGTCTTCCGTGTCCAGTGTGAACCTGGCTTTACGCACTTTCTCGAAAATATGAAAGTTGCACTCAAGTCAAAGACCTCCAAATGTACTCTGCTCAGTGGTTTGTTTAGAGCTGTGTTGCTCATCCAAATTCACAAGCAAGAAGACAATTTGCTCATTAGTTTAGTAAAGTTAATTTTCTTGGAAAGCAACAAATGCAGTCTGAGCTCCCGCGTAAATTTCTCCCTCCAGACTAAACAGACTAAGCTCTTGCCAATGGACTCTTGAGGGTATTTATAGTCCCATTTAATAAACATGCATTGCTAATATATAACATATTAACTAAAGTAACATAAAAGAAAAGAAAAAAAACAGGATGCCATTTTTGGGTGTTCCACATTTTCTGCCTTAATTAATCAACCATATGAAACTCCTATAGTAGAATTATTTTTTTTTTTTTTGTCTGATGATAACTATAAAAATCTAGGCTAATGCTTTTTGATGGTACCCATCCCTTTGAGAATTTACTTTTGAGAACTTAAAAGGTGAAAAAAAAAAATGGATCAGCACTTTCATTTCTACTGAAATGAATCATATTTATGTAAAATGTAAATGCATCCTGACCAAAGAAATCACATCACATTCTGTGACAAGTACTGTAATAATGAGTAGGAAAACAGGCGATCAAGTTTGACTCTTTAGCTGTTGTCAGCATGCCATGCGTGCTGCCAACACCGGCAGTAGAGCCACCAAAGAAATCGGCTTGGCGCTAGCCGCAAAGCTCTTTACCCCCCTTGCCAAGAAAGTGTCTGTCAGGAAGGCAGACAGAGAACAATGGCATTCTATACTTGCCCCACATTGCTTTTCTCAAAGAATTATGTTAAATAAGTGTCAAACAATGCACGCTTGATGGCGATTAAACACAAAAAACCCACAAGAGGAAATTCAGGTTATATGGTGAACCGGTACCAACATGTCAATTATCCTACTGACCACCCATTAACCACTAATACCAACAAATAGCTTTTATGTCTCCACTTTAACGCTTCTGTTAAAGCCTTATTTAATATTGAAGAATAAAAATATAGTTAAGTTTTAATGGTTTGTTTGAAACCCCGGTGCAGGCAGATTTATAATTAAAATGCTAAAGGTTGCTCACAAATAATTAATTAAATATCATCTTTTAAATCGATACAAGTATCGCCAAAGAAAATATAGCAATTTATCACTACATCGCTTTTTACCTATATACCCATCCACAATTACTATTTTCTAACAATCATAATACTATTAAATGGTTAGAGGTATGGAAAGTTGTACACACAAAAAAAAAAAAAAAAAACATAAAAAACAGATATTTCTCCAACACCGTACAAAAGACATTTCCTGGAATGTTGAGGGATCAACTTGAATCAATATTAAACATGATGGCCTTCATTTTTTTTTTTTTTTCTTTTTCCAAGTATATGATGAATTTCACAGCAGGATTAGTGGCTGTTCCTGGAATGTTTTTTTCTACAATGTGTAGCAGAACTTTTACCTTCTCTCTATTCTCTCGTTCAGCTCAGAAACTAGACCTTTGTATTTGAAATATAGACTTCAAACTTTCCTTTTTGATAAAGCTCATAGTTAAGGATGGCTTTAAGCCAAATTTCCTGTTTAGCTGCCTTAAGCTCAGAGTGCCGAGGGTCATTTTAGAAGTCTGTAAAACATTCCCATCCATCAAGTTTAGTGGCGAGAGAAGAGGGTGAACGGAAAAAGTTATGCCTAATTCTTGGCAGTGTTGTTGTGGTTATAGATATATGCACATCTTTCATTTCTTCCATCTTATTTCCGCTTGGCCTTCTCGAAAGGATATAAAACTTCTTATTCACTGTAAAATTAGGGTAAAATAGCCATTTCCCTCCTCTTCTTAACTGCACATAGTTCTACTACCTGGACTCATGAATGAAAAAGTATTAATGTTGTCTTGTTTTAATAAATTATGTTCCAGTACTTTTTGGCTATTATCTTGCTTTCCCTCAAGGTTAAAGTATCTTTTGTACCTATTTTGTCTGGAAACAGATGTTCTATGAATGTATAGTTGTTTGTTTCCCAGACTGATGGAGCGACTTCGATGAGTGGGGAAACATTTCAAAGAAAAAAATAACTTTTTAGTCCAGATGGAATCATTCAACTTCAAGACCCAATTTGTTTCCTTCATTCTCTGTTATAATCCTACAATTCAACCAGATCAATCTGTCTAAGGCAAGTTGCTAATCGAATCGGCCTATACCATTATAAAATTGTTAAAAAAAATATGTCAACATTGGAAAATATCATTTGGATTTAGACACAGTAGGTTTATTTTACTCTAACACAAAAACGACCAAATATTAGTAAATCAGACAACGAACATGATGTCAACAAAAAATGATAAAGTCTTCATCACAGTCAAATGCCTGGAAACACTGGATTTTGCAAAGACACATCACCAAAAAATGTGTTCGTATTGTCAGTAGTGCTGCCAAATACGATTATTTTAATAGTTGACTAATCACTGATTATTTTTTTCGCTTAGTCAACCAATTGGGTCATGCGCAAACTGGATGTAAACATCTTAACCATCATTAGATTTAAATTAACTAAAACCAAGAAATATAGAATTACTTGCAATAATACTAGTGTGAATGCTGTAAGTTGAATTTGGCCGCTGAAGATGCAAGTGCTGATAGCTGAAGATGCTGAAATTGATAGCCGAAATCCCTGAAGCTGATAGCTGAAAACGCTCAAGCTAATAGCCAGCTACAATATTCGTTAAATGCAAAAATAGCCTAAAAAAAGCCTAAGTTAACCAAAACAGCTAGCATGCACCTGAAGTATTAGCTAAACTTCAAATTAGCATAAAAAACTGGAAAAAAAATTCTTAAATAATCCAAAATGGCTAGCATGTAGCTGAAATATTATCTAAACTCCAAATTAGTCTAAAAAAAGAACTTAATAAATGCCAAAATAGTCCAAAAAGGTAGCCATTATAACTTTCAACTTTACTCCACTTTGACTCCATATAACATAAAGTAACGACTAATCGACCATTAAATTAGTCATCGATTATTTTAATAGTCATCGATTAGTCGACTAATCGTAGCAGCTCTAATTGTCAGGAGTTCCAGCTATGTCCCATCTCCAGAGTATTAACACATTTCACCTTCCAGCCGCTCCAGCGCACAGTCCACGGATGCCGCTCACCTGACGCTCATCAACAATCACCCACATGAGCTTCACTCAGTGGGAAGTATCGTTTGTGACACCATGCCTTCATACTAAGGGTTACCTCTTGATCTGTCTACACGTGTTTCTGATCCTGATCCGACTGTCTGTTTACCACCTGCCCCCAACACTTGCCTGGAGTCCGACTATTCTTGCCTGCTGTCTGATATTGTTACGCCGACGCCTGACCTCTGCCTGCCTGTCCCTGCTTTAGCTTTGTGGACATTTAGCTTTGTCTGGCTCCTGTCATCCTGACTGTGCACATAAACCTATTGCACGTCTGCCCGTTTGTGACAATAATGTTCCATTTGTATTATTTTGATGTTGAGAAATAACAGTGGAGTAAACTTTACTAAACAAAAATGTGAAGGGATTTGCCATTAATTCTTACTTACTTGTTTGTCCAAATTCTAAATAAGGACTTGATTATCTTCCAAAAAATACAAGGAATCTGGAAATCCAAGTGGTTTTATGCTCAACCCCTTTGTTCTCACAGCTGCCAAAACCAACTTATTTTTTCTACCTTATAACCGATGATGACATTTTGAATTTGTCTGTTCTCTCCTTGTTGCAATTTTTTTTGTCTTGTTTTGTTTTCCAACAATGAAAATTTCTGTTTGTTTTTTTCCATTTTTCTATAACCAAAATGCCACAGTTACTCACTTAACTCTTGCATTATGACCGACATTCCAGTTTTTCTGTGTTTGCTCCTTTTCTGTCCTCTCAGATCCCAACCAGTCATTGCAGATGGTCGCCCTCATAAAGTCCACTGAAGGTTTCTTCTGATTCTTCCATTGAAAATTTTTTTTATCTCCCCTGTTCCGTTTTGCTTGATCATTACACCAAAAACCATTCAATTTACACTGCTGGACAGGATATGTTTACACATTACGATACATCTGAGATGCATAGGTTTTCTTAAATAACCTGGATCAGATCAGAAAAACCCACGTGAATGGATTTCATTTTTTATTTTCCTTAATTGAGCACCTTGAGACAACCTGGCAACAGACTTGAAGGGCTGTCATTTTCATCATTATCCAAACTAAACTACAGCACCACCTTTATTCCCAAACAGCTCAAGTTTCATCAGAAAATATAGAAAACATCCATAGCACGTCCCCAGACTTCAAAAATGTGTTGGCAGTCTTCAGTCTGGCTCTGATGTGACGCTGTGTCAGCAATAGAGATTTTCTTGGATGATGATCTTAAATGCCATTTTGATAAAAGCCTTCACAACAACAGCCTTCTGTGACACTTCAAGTCCAGAAGAAACCGGTGCAACAATAACCGTCTTTTGCAGATACAATGATTCTTGTTGACATCTTTGACAACGTCTCTCTCCAAAGTTGCGGAAATCTTGTACTTTCATCTACACTGGGAATTGTTTCTGTTTTAGAAAAAACGAAAGGTTTGAAAAAATGTGTTTCTATTTAAAAAAAAAAAACAGTCACTGAATTCTGAGTTACAGGCTGTTTTCCTCATTTTTTGACAAAGTCAAATTGTTTTTATTCTGATTTTAAGGATTTTTTTACCTTACATTCATTACGTTACCAGGGTCTTAACATTGGGAAATACTTTGCTATGTAAAGTCTAATAAAAAAAACAACACTTGTTTCAGCATTTTAAGAAAATGCTTCGTACCTGCCCTCGGTGGGTAATAATTTTAACCTTAATGCATTTCGTTGACAGGCCTGGAACAAAGTGGAACTAAATAATAAAAATCTTTACCCTTGAAAAGATTCAAAGCCAATCAAACAAATACTATACTGTAGACCCTTTCATTCGTGAAAACCTTCCAACAAACACATTCCATCAAACACATTCCATGATCTACCGCACACATTTTTGAGCTGAGAAGATATTCTCTAGGCCTTTCATTTAAGAGCAGTGACAGGTAAGACTCACTACTTGTGCATTTCTCATTGCCCGATTTGAAAAAAAAAAGTCAAACAAATATCCCTTTAATCCCGTTTATAATCCTCTAGACTGTGGAGGACAGCAGGACAAATCTGAGGCTTTCAAGTAGACTTGGTGACGAAAATCTCAACTAGCACTGCAAACACAGAGGGGGCAGAAAAAAAACAAGCCAAGTTCGTCTTAAAGAATAAACTAAAGTGTAATTTAAGCTTAAACACAAATAAAAGATTGTACACTGCAAATAAATTACTGTCATGACAGGATAATTTTATTTCTAAAGTTCTATAACACAAATTACACCTAAACATTAAAGGTAAAAGAAAATTAGTTTAAGCATTATAAAGAAAAATAAAAAATCTTGTAAGTAATTATTGGATCTTTTGAAAAATATGGTCAATCGTCATCAATGCTTGATCTTTACACTGTCTGCTTATTTGTTTAAAGTTTATGTTAAAATATTACATTTTACAACTTTTAAGCTATATTCAAAGCAAATTGGAAAAAAATGACAATTCTCTCCACACTACATACAGTAAGTAGAAGATTTAACTTTTGTTTCACGTGATTGGACAAACTTTGAGTCAAGGGCCAATAATGCCTCGTTTCCAGTGAGCAGTCTGTTTTCATGGCGCATGCGTGGTGTAAACTGCTAGGGTGTCATTACATCATTGTAGTGCAACAACTAGAAAAGCAACAACAATGGTGGTCATCCAGAAACTCGTCTTTTTCTTGCTTTACTTTTTGTACATTGTGTTTAACAGGAATTTAATCTTGTTTGAAAGAAGATTGCGGGCAGCTAAGAATACCACCATGAGGAGGAAATGCTAGCTTTGTGCTATATTAGTGCTATGTAATGTGGTCGTCACTAGAGTTGGGCACAGATTGGGTTTTATGCGGTTCTGGTGCCTACGCGGTACTTTAGTTTCGGTTCCTAATCTGTGCTAATTTTGGTACTTCCATAATAAAAACAATGCCCTATTACTGTCTCCACGAAAATAAGTAGTCAAACTGGTCTGCTGTCAAATGCAGCCAGATATTCAAGCGCTGCGCGTCCTCATATGCTTGCCCAGTCAGCATTTTTATATGAGCCCGCCTACTATCTCAGGAAAGGCAACGGGATTGGCTAAACTTCAAAGTACTAAAAGAGTGAAGAAGTGGTTGACATGTCCAAAGACCAATAGACCTTCAATGAAACTAAGCACCAGCATGCGGCACCGTTTGCAGTTCTGTTTTGGTTGAACCGCGAAAATCATAACAGTTCCTACTTGAAACCGAACTTCGGTGCCCAACCGAAGTCATCGCTTTCTGCAAATCAATGGGTGGCTACAGCGGCTCCGCCCCCACCATCACATTCTATTTTTCTATGGACCTATAAGAAGTATGTTTTGGTACTGTTTATTGGGTCTTTTTACAATGGAAATGCTCAAAGTACTGGACAAACAAGACTTCTAGGGTTCTACAATTTGACAGATAGCCCCTACCAGGAGTGTTTGAAAATTAACATATAAGACTAAACATTTAAATCTTATTTTTGTTTGATCTCATTTTATTGCCAGATGCACCAATGGGAAGATGTCCCTCATGGAAACTTAGAGATATGTTGTATTCATATTGTGTGGGAATAATTGGAAAAATGTCCAACCAACGCATTCTCACTCTCAATTCGTCATATATGAACGTACGGTTAGGGCACCTTACGTGTCATTTTTTGACATTTTGGGTGTCCCCAACTTGGCGTTTTTTGACATGCTGGTTGTTCCTATTAAATTAGGGGTCCCCAATCCTCTGGACACGGAACAGTACCCATACCGGACTGAGATCAACCGGTAAGCCCGGCCCTGGGCTGCATAGTGCCCTTGAGCAAAAACAGAAAATTGCACCCCCTTCCGGGACTTAAATTTGATTCTCCAGGCTTGGGGTTGGACCCGGGATTTCGTGGTCATGAAGGAGGTGCGCTAATCAACTGCCGCACCATTCAAGTTATGCTTAAGAGCAAAGTAGGGGTCTTTGAACTGTTTTCTCAAAAATGTATATGAAATCGTTGTGATTTGGCAACCATGATTTAATGGGACACAGAGGGGGCCCCAACCACACGTCCATATATGACAAGGTGGGAGTGAGAATGTGTTGGTCCAACTCAAAAAACACAGATGAACATCGGAAAAACAATTAATCTTTCAAAACCACATAAATGCAAAAAAACTTTACACACCTCAACAAAGTTCAGTTTATTTATAGTACACACAGGAAAAATAAAACATTATTAAGGATTAGCTATGTAATTCAACCCAGTTTGGCAGGCTCGACTAAATTTGACGTATTTTTAAGAGAACTACTAGTATTTCAAGTATAGAATATTTTTTAAACTAACTGGGTAATCTCAGAATTAATTATTTTTATTGATTTTTTTTTTTTTTAAATTCATTGTTGAGATGAACGCTCAAAGGAATACAAATGAAAGGGGCTTACAAATAACTGTGCATAAAAGCAGAGAGGTAGAATTCTGAAAGGATAGAACAGATTTGCAAAGACTTAATGGATGAGCATTTTCCACCCGAGCGAATTCCTCGTTATTCATGTGTGAATATGTGCTGCATAATGCATTCATATCAAAACGCCGTCCACTGCACGCATTCTTAAATGTCACATTAAAAACCCAATTTGACAAACATGATTTAACCGCCGCACCACACCACCCTTTGTTAAACAAATAGTACAGCGTCTGGAAATTTATAATCCAGAATCAAATGCAGTTATTTAATACCACACTGTCAAAAGCACCTCTGTGAGTGAACACACAATTAAAAGACGACGTCAGAAGTGAATCACAGCAGCACCGATCACTAGAATACTGAGAGGTCAGGACTTCTCCATGCAGTGTAAGCTTTTTTTCATATTAAGCTATTAGCTGCACAGAAGCGCAGAAGATGGATTTCACTGATAAGTGTATCATTTAAAGCTCTGCGTGCAATGACTCAGTGCCCTGAAAATACAATTAATGAGACTGTGTTTCTTTTGTGAAACTGAAAATATAGCATTCTGAAGGCAGAATTTCAATCGCTTCGGTTTGTAGTTCTAGCAACAACATCCACATCAATGAGCAGATAGATGAGGGAGCTGGGCTGGGTGCTGCTTCCCTGCACTCCCAACGCTACCTTAGCTGGGTTCTGAGTTCTGCCTGTAAATGCTCAGGCTCAGTCATTTCACAGTCACCGTAAAACTGCAGCTCTCACTGCTGTGACTGTCACTTACCAACACTATTCAATTTGCTTCCACTCTCCTCTCTCGGATGCATGTCGGTGTTTTATAAAAGCAGAATATTTTTTTACCACCTGCAATGCAAATATCAGTAAAAAGGGAGGGGAATGTCTCACTCCATTGCACTCAGATCACTTCATACAGCTCATTTATTTGTTAGGGATTGATAAAATCCGCCCCAAAATTAAGTCACAACACTTCTGTTAATCTGTCAAAAACTGTATACAGTAGTTACTCGTTTATTGCAAGAGCTACATTCTAAAAATGATCCACGGTTGGCAAAACCCACACAGCTTTATTTTTTTAGAAGTTTTAAAGGCTGTGAAAGCCCTCACTACACACTTTTTTACACTTCATAGATAAATAGGTTCACTATTATAGAATGAAAACAAAGTTCTGATTGCAATGAAAGATTTACGTAGATTTGGCAACTAAACTCCTTCTGTAATGAAGACATGGCATGGAGATTTGCCAAATACATCAAAAAAAAAAAAAAAAATCTGCAAAATCGCAAGATAACAAAAGGTAAACTGCGACATAGTGAGGGAGGACTTTATATCCAGGTTTCAAAAGATATGTTTTTTACATTTCTTTGTTTACAGGAATTTCTAGTTAAAATCATCACGTTTATTTTCAAAATATACCATGGTTTGGGTAAATAGTCTATTCTGATTTGATGCAGGGTGTGGATTGAAAAAGTAATAATTCACAGTAATAATGCATACATAAAATAGAAATTCTGGATGGTTAGCCCAAATTTTCTATGGCCAAATCCAAATACTTTTCCCACCCCTCCAAATTGTAGGGATATGTGTAGGTGTGGTTGTAGGGGTGTCCGAAATTGATTTTTTAAAGGATAATACGTAGGGACTTTCGACTTTGTATCCTTCCGCCACAAGGGTGCTCCGTATTGTGCCATGTGGAGAAGGAGAAACGCATTGCTCCACATGGGTGCGCTCTGAAGTACAGAAAATTACGTTTACATGTAAATATTGACTTTTTGTCTTCGCATGACTTTTTAAAGTTATTAAAATAATGTTGCTATGTATTTTCGAGCCCTGGCAGCTATGCGCAAACGTCGATGACTGGCAACTTTCGATGACGTCATCGAGTGTCATCCGAATTTGAAGAACCTATTTTTTCCATATCTCTCCGTTTGGAGAGCTAAATGAAAGGATAGGGAAAGAATTCAGATTTGGCCCAAATTACTGTGCTGGCCTTAACACCAGTTGGTAACTTGAACAGGAGAAACTTGCGTATTCGCGGTTTCACATCTTCAGGTTTCTTTTTCACAGGACTCCTCTGGTTCGTCACAAAAACTCCAACAACTCAAGAGACTTGTATAAAACTTTTGCTTCCAAAGGGGATGTGGGAATTTTCCAAGAGGCCAACGCAGTTGAAAAGCGCACATGCAGGCGCCCTCACACACACTTGATCAGCCTGCTTGGAGAAATGGCATCAGCAACGCAAACACAACTCAAAAATATCCTGATCATTGCGAAGGATAATTATCATCCACAGAAGGTGTTTATAATGGATAAGACCAGGAAAATTCTGGGAAGAGATGCCCTCTCGCACTTACTGAGGAAGCGCATTCTTTTTTAAGGCACAGA
Organism: Oryzias javanicus; assembly: GCA_003999625.1. Lineage (NCBI taxonomy): Eukaryota > Metazoa > Chordata > Actinopteri > Beloniformes > Adrianichthyidae > Oryzias > Oryzias javanicus. The sequence continues at coordinate 9,191,443 of CM012440.1, read as the reverse complement.
AGATAGAGTGACAATCCTCATGAGAAATTTGTTGTCTATTGCTCTGGATTAAAAAAAAAAAAAAAAAAAAATTTATGTTGAGCAATAATGTTCTTGAATAAATGTTTACAAAGCATAATCAGAAGTGTTTTTGGTGAGTATGGATCAGTATCACAGATTGGGTGAGGCGGAGACTAGGGGTTCTTTTTTGCGGATTCGCGAAGGTCTCTGGCCCATAACCCCAGTGAATAAGACAGGAATCATGTATTCCACAGTTTGTCACAACAGCAACATGAGTGATTTTAAAGTCTCTCTTAACCTGTTTCGTGAATTTGATCATTTTGAAGACCAGGATGCAGCAGAAGAAAGACAGAGATGATTATAAGAAGGAAGAGACGAGACACAAGGAGATGACACCAAAGGAATTGAACAACTTTTGACTTTGTTTCTTTGAAATAAACTTTCACTTCATCATCTGAGCAAAAATAGGCAGTAGCAGTATGATATTTCCCTCTGAATTAATGCTTTGTTTAACTCATGACATTCAGTGACATTCGTTCCTCTGCTGCACCAGAGCGAGGTCAGTGCAGGCTCTGTAGCTGTTACCATGTCAACGCATCTAATTGCGTATCAAATTGTCTAGGAAAACTAAAAAAGATAAGATTAAAGTACTAGTAATTGTTTCGATAACTATTTATTTTGAAAGTAGCTGATATTAGCAGGATAATGCCTTTCAAGGTGTGCTTTATCAGAAATTAATGAGCAACACAAAGCGAACGACAGATGCATTCACAAAAATAACAAAGAAATAACTTATTTGTGTAGTAGATTTGAGTCTGTATGATTTGGGACAAACATAGTTTTCTACCCATTTTTTAAAAGAAAACCTCATTTAGTTCAATCAGAGGTTACTGAATAATTCAGACAGAATATTTGATCACCTTTCTCATCTCTATCCCTCATATACAGCCCAAAATTGTCACTAAAATTACACATAACAAGCACGCAGAAGCAGCACAGAGCTAAAGAGAGCAGCCTGTTCACTCGGAGGAATTGGAGAGGCTTTTGGGGAGTAATGAAACAGAAAACTAAAGAATGGCCATGCATAAAATCTCTGAGGTGCGATGATTTAACATTCCCAGATATGGATTTTTTTCCACTTCAAAAAATTGACAAAATAAAATAAAATGTCAATAACAAGCAGATCTTTAGAATCCTATCCCCAACAGCTGCTAAAATATCAAATATCACCACAAAGTGAAAAATAAGCAGCTTGTGTGAGTGTTTCAGAATACACTTTTATTTTATTATTATTATTTTGTATTTTAGACAAACAACTTGGACATTTTTAGCAGAAATGTGCTGCTCTAACTGAGACATGACATGGGGGCTCCTTTTAAAGAAATCCTCTTAGCTAGCTACTTCAACACTTTAGTTTTTAAACATTTTTGTCACACAGCTCACTGAGACACTGAGTCAGAAGACCTGATAGGTGTGTATTTTGTCTGACTTCACTGCAGCTCGAAAATAGACAAAGAGCACAGTAGACAGGTTACACAGTCGAACTGTCGCTGACAGAACAGTGTCAGCTCAGCTGTGGGCGGATGATGCTTTTGTCATGGGGAAAATAATATGGCAGCGGGGCTCAGGTGAGGCTGCAGGAGGAGGATGAGGAGAAGGCAATAGCTCTGCAGGTGTAAACTGTGAACAATACTGCTCTTTGGCACTGGTTCTCAACTTTATTACCCCAGTGTGCACCGTAAAAACAAAACTGAGAGCTCTTTAAATAAAATACAATTAATAATAATAAAAAAATGTTAAATAATGGAAGATTACTTAACTTATGGGAAGTGCAAGGTAATAAATATGAGTATGTGAAACAAAAAATAATCAAAAATAACTTTTGCAACACCGATTATTATAGCTGTGTAATGTGTAAAAGAAGAGTAAGGGCTTTATGCTTGTTTGAATACTTGGATATTTGCAATCTTTTCCAAAAAATATGAGAAGGAATGTTTGTCCAAGATCAATGATTTGCAATCTTTATAAATCCAATGAAGTGGAGGAAAAATATACCGTATGCCACAAAAGTGAATATGCCCCTTACAATTCTGAATACATTTACTTATATCTTTTTAGGAACAAAACTGCCGACATGAATTTTTGACGCAATGAAAAGTCGTCAGTGTAAGTTATTTTTTCTTCAAAATAAATTATAATAGAGGCATCAATAGCCAAACCCTTGGCAGCAAAAATGAGGGATGTACTCACTTTTGTGAGATAATGTTCTTCAAACAATGTAATTATCACTTTAAAATGAAGAATAATGTTACATTTTAAGCTTAAACTTAAAAATCTGCTACTGTCACAGGAAGTAAGTAAATCTTCAAAGTAAAGTATCAGTGAAGCTTCTCATTCTCAAAGTAAAACTATGTATATAAAGTGTTTCTTCATAAATACAAAAAGGAACACTGGAGTCAGTTCACTGAAAAAAGATCTGAAAAAAATATATATATATATTGTTATATATAAGAATTTACAAATGTCCACAAAATACTGTGACCAGTTTCCACTATAGATGAAAAAAACGTGATAAATATCCTTTCATATTTTATTTTAATTCATCAAGTAAAAAATACAAGGCCTTGGAGAAAGGTAGATAACCACTATACAAGCGAATGCCATTTACCTATGTAAGGATCAACAGCCCTAGTAGGAGGAAAGAAACAGTATAAGATGACGTTTATTAATCTCACCCACTTTTCTCTTTAGAATTCAAAGTGTGGACATGTAAAAATGCCAAATAACTTTATATTTACTGAAGAGTTGGCCAATTAAACTCTTTATGTAGATTTATAAGTGATGGAGTTTCAACTTGGATAGTTTTGAAATGAATGTTATTCACAAATCATATTTACTGTAAGAAATACTTTGAGTTTCATAAATATGCAATGTTTGCTGTTCTTTATAGCTCTAAAAAGGACAAAGGTTTCCAATGAAATCTAATTGACAGATAAAATAATACATAAGCAGTGTAGAATGTTAGAATTAGGTCATTTCCTGTTGCAAAATGATTGACAAATGAAAGCACACAAAGTTAGATGTTCTGGAATGTCCTTCACAAAAATACCAAACTCAACAGTCAGATTCAAAGGAGCCCAAATACGACTTTTATGATGGTCGTCATCATTCATTGAGCGGTTCTTTCACTCCTGTCTGTATTTTTCAAGGAACGGCATTTCCTGTCAATGAGTACATTGTGTTTTTTTATCTATGATTTTATTCAGTCATTCCTTTTGAGTACCCCCCCAAGCAATGGATGAATGAACTGCATCTGCTTACTCAACTGTACCTCAAACCCACAATGCCCACTTCTTGTGTCTTCATACTATCCGAGAAGGTTATTAATGCCGTCGCACGGAGAGGCGGTGGGATCGCCAAAGAAACAGACTTCTACTACAAGTGTTTGCGCTCTCTGATGAATGCATGGCTTATGAGCTCGGTTTGAATTACTGGAATTTGTCATTTACCATGAATGAGCGTCTATGTCCTTCCTGTTCAAAGCAGGACGGGGGATGGCGTGCAATATGTGTGTAAAAGAAAAGTATGCTAATATAATGGATAACTTTCTTTCAATTAGCATTAAAAACCCAGACACAAAACTGGGTTTTGTGGTTTTCAAACCCCAGACCAGGGGTGGGCAAACTACGGCCCGGGGGCCACATGCGGCCCCTTAGGCTACTTAATCTGGCCCTCCAAATTAAAATACATTTAATCAAAATCCTAAAAATTTTTTTTATTTTTATTGTGTTTCTGGTTTCTTCTCATAAATGGTGTTGTTTTTCTGGCGTTCGTGTGTGTTTTTTTCTGACTCAGAAAGTGATTTTTCGGATTTCTTTGAGTTCGTATTTTCCTCTGAAGAACATCAACCCAAAAAGAGAACAAAAATCAAAATTTAGAAATTAAAATTCCCCCATTTTCTGTTTTTAAATGAATATATGTGAATTTTAATCCAAATTAAAGCATGTTTTTCTCTGAATTCCATATTATCTTTTTAGTTTCTGAGGTTCATTACCAAATCACTCCTTCCATCTGCTCCTTGTCCGGCCCTTATGCCAAATTTTAGAACCCTTTCTGGCCCACAAATCAAAAAGTTTGCCCACCCCTGCCCCAGACAGTATATATATTCATCTAGATTGGCTCTTGAAGGCTTTCATGTTTCTTCATTTCCTTTTTAACCACGAGTGGATACGAAAAAACGAGCACAAGCAGATGAGTAACAATGTTCTCCTCATTGACTAAAGTGATCTAATTTTATGTTTTTAGTGAGGATCAAATTTCTGATCGGGTTATAAAATGTTTTTTTATTCATCTTTAATATGCATGATCCCTGTGTGACAGTCACATTTATCCTTAAATTACAAACTTCATCCAAAAAAGTAAATCACTTTTCGCATCTTTTGTGGATTCAATATTGGCAGAAAAGTACATGAAGCATCAAATAATATTTTAGTAGAATATTCCCCCACCAATTACATTTTTAAAGAGCTTATTTGTGACCATGTGGGAAGCTGAAACTTTAAAAGACGTCAATGACCCGTATTGGTTCTCTGTGTTTTGTTACGCTTACTTTTGGGAAAAAGGAACGTGGGTTTTTTTTTAGCATCTGCTTCCTCAAATCTACTCACACATTCTGAGGTAGACTATGTCTTCCATGTTCTTCTGTCACTGCGTCTGGGCTGGCAGGGAGTACCCTGAACAGCTCAGCAGGGACATCTGCTTCCCAGAGCCATCTGTGCCTACATCTTCCTAATCCCTTCTCTCTGTCAACCTCCCTTTCCCTCCTTTCTTAACTCTTGTTATCTCGCTTTGTGTTTACTCGGTCAAACGTTGGCATATTTGCAGTTATACAGTGGCAGCAAAAATTAAAGACAAGGCTGGAAGAATTGAAAATGAAGCAAAGCTTAAACATGTTGAGTAGAATTAAAAAGGAGCGCATTTTCAAATATAAAGGATAACTCCAAACACAATCTCAAGAACATTTTGCAGGAAAAGATGATTGATAAGATTTAGTTTCAGCCAGGATAGGATAAATCGAGCTAAGATTGATATATTGTGTTGAACTTTATATAACTAATTACTTTATTAAATTGTTGTACTGCTGTTAAAAAAAGAAGATACTTATAAATTCTCCAATTTTTTTGTTATTCTCAACTGTTCTTGATGTTTATATACAAGTATATAAGTTATTTTGAGTAACAATGTGTACAGTTGTAGACGTACCTTTTGCTTTTTGTTGAAGGTATGCATGTAACAGGTCAGAAAAATATGTTTTTCTACATTCTGCTCCCTTTCATTTCCTCGGCATAAGATGTATTGTATTGTTATTGAATTTGTTTTCTTGTGAAAATTAAATAAAAAAAAAATAATAAAAAAATTATTTGGGTGTGACGACAATGGGTGTTGAAAAAACGGATTCAAATTTGAGTCTAGATTCTCAATTTTGAACGATTCAGAATCGATTCTAGATATTAAAGAATAATTTTTTTCCCATATCCGTGCATTTATGTCTCATTTAGTGGCTCGAACCTGCTAGCTTATTTCAAGCAGTAATGTTTGTCACAAAACGGCCACCGTAGCCTGTTTTTTTCTGGCGGCGAGCAGAGAATACTGAGCGTGCGCTACGCTACAACATGAGAGAAGAGAAAGAGATTCCTCCTGTCCCGTCGTCAGTGAAGGCAAATGTTTGGGCGCACTTCGGGCTCCACAAATCCCGCGGTAAGAAGCTTGACATGACATGTGCAGTGTGCAAAATCTGCAAAATCAAGTATTTCTTGAACACTTCAAATCCTCGCGCTCATATCTCGCACCATAACCCGGAGCTCAAAGTTTGAAAAGTCTTTCACTGCCTACGTACTGTAGAAATCATCCGTCCCTTCAGGATTTCGTGATGTTACGATTGCAACTATTAATGCAAATCCAATCAAACCCCACGGTTTTTATTTTCACCACAACTTTACTGTAACTATGACGAATCTTCTGTGACAACACTCATGGATGACCACGTGACCGATTCCCTTCCGACTCCTTCCCGGGAGCCCTGCTCTCTTTTATTATCGTTCTATAACTCTCAGACTTTTTCCTCTGCAAGACACGCGTTAACGGTCACCCCGCATTTCACTTTAATTGGTATAAAGGAGGAATTTAGAGTCTGCAGGAAAATAATTCCATATAAACCTCCTCCACAACAAACCTATAGACACCTGAGAGAACCCTCTTTAAATCAGAGCAGATCATTAAAACCAGATCAACTCCTCAAAGCCTTTGTTTTCCTCTACCAGCAACTCAGCAGTGATGCTTTTGAAATAAATAAAGAGGAAGATTCTGAGAACATGGAGATCTGAGGATTAATCTGTGTATGCTATTTTGCCTTTGTGTTTTACATTTTTGAATCGAGAATCGATTTAGAATCAAATCGGCACCCAAAGAATCGGAATCGAATTGAATCGTGAGTTGTAAGATTCACATCCCTAAAGACCCACTGATACAGGCCCATAAAAAATTCTTAAAAAGATTAATATGTAAAAATGTCAGCTGTTTCATTTTTTAAAGTTTTGCTACTATCGCCTACTGGGAATTATGATTTAACAAGTGATCAACATTAACAGAAATGCTGTCATTGCTAATACTCTACATAGGATAGAAGGAATAAAACTTAAGTAAACTTAAACTATAAACTTGTTTATTGTTGTATACCATCATGGCCCGGTTCCCCAAACACTATCAGAAACGCAGGATTTATTTATTTATTTGGTCAATATGGCCAATTGAGACCCAGATAGATAGAATGCAACTTTTTACTCCACCCTACTGGAATCTGAACTGTGAAAGAATGAGATAGACTGTTCAGTTTTTTTATTCATATTTTAGTATTATTTTTTGTGAAAATAACAGAAAGGAATTATTTTAAATTTGGTTGTGTGTGTGGCTTTCTGGAAAACCACAAATGTTTACATTTAGACACATCATGTGACTGTTACACTTTATCTGCTAGCCTACACACCGACCTTGGCCCCACATCAGAGAAGAAACGGTTATGTGGCCCTCACAAGGAAAAGTTTGGGGACCCTTGATCTAAAGCCACACAGATGACTGAGTTCTTTAGGATCATTACACAAGCGGCCCTCAAGACTTGAGCTGTTATCACACATTTTATAATTCAACAAAACTCCTTCAATGATTATTGAAATCTTAAAATAAATCATGATTTTGTTCTTCCAAAAATATTTGTTCTTCTTAGTTCTGAAAACTCAATTCAGTCATTCACGGCTGTTGCAGGAAAATCCAAAAATCCAAAGTATAGGACAACATTCACCAAATCATTGGTTTTGCTTTTAGTCATGAGTCAGTGGAACAGGTAACAAACAGATCCAGGTATGTAAGATGTCTTTATGCCTTTGCACACTTGGTTAATCAAATCAATAATCTTTTTTGTTTGTTTGTTTATTTGTTTTTTCCACAAGTAGATTTTGCACTCTATGTGTATATGTGCCTGCATTGTTTTGTTTTATATAGCAAATTATGGCTTTAATGATAAGATGAACTGGTTTATTTTATGACTCATTAGGCTTTCAGAGATGCTGCTGTTAGATTAAACCGGCAATTACAATTGTTAATGCTCGATGTCATAATTGGATGGCGTACTGGAGTAATTTATGGCATCAACATGGAGATGTTATTTAGACATCTCAACTGTGCTTCACAATGCTTTGATGGTACTACCGGCTAAATATATTCCTGTAAATGTAAGGGCCTTTTCTGTACTCGACAAAAACATGTTCCCTAATAGCAAAATAGACTTCAACGGCTGCAGCAGAAACACAGCTGTAAGTTTTGTTTATGTGAACTGTTACCACTGATGTTTGTCAGCACTTATGAGTGTGTGTACAAAAGTGGTTCCCATTATCCATTTGTGCTTCATTTGGTATTCTGCTAGCGTTCAACCACACAACTCACTGCCCAAGTGACAGGTCAGGCTTGGCAATGTGCCAAAGAGATCAGAGAAAGAGGAGTCAGAGAGATAGGTCAAGGCTGGATATGGGGTGTAAAGCTACTGACTGCTTGTTAGGCTGCAACCACTGGGGTTTACAAATGGTTTTACTGCGCCCAATAACAGGGCATAACCACACATCTAGCTTAAAGTCCCCCATGACGATTTTTTTTTTGTTTAAAAAAACAACCCCAGCAGTGTTTTAAGTACAATTATGAAGTTTTTAACTAGGGGTGTAACGGCTCACAAAAGTCACGGTTCGGATTGTGTCACGGTTTTTGGGTCACGGTTCGGATCATATTTGGGATAAAAAAACAGCAAAAAACAACAAGATAAAAGCTAAATTAATTTTGGAAATGCTCCAAAAACACATATTTGATAAAACGTCTGAAGTACTTCACACACACAATTGGCTATTTATATTTATTTATTAAAACAAAACATCTTTAAACTTTGAATACAAACAAAATGCTAAAACATGTAGTTTCTAATTACATTTACATGTCTTGAGACCAAATCTACAAAAAACTGAGAGAAAGAATGCTTAAAAATAGTGTTGAAATTATCAAATCCATCTAGAGTACCCCTTAAAATACAAATGTTCTCGTTCAAATTACTTTATAAATAAAACAGTTAACATTTAAATAACAATAATTTTTTGGTATTATTATTTTTTTTTACTGCAACTAACTGTGGGAACATTTAAATATTTAAAATAATAATTATTATCCGTAAAACATGGCATTTCCGTGCTCGCTTTTCCTGGTGATTTATGGTCCTTTTAGCTTGCCATACTATTATCCCCTGACTACACGTCCCTGTTACGGAGCAGCGGTTTTTCCTGTGCGGGTCAGTTGCTGCTCTTAACTAGGAAATTCTGTGGACCCAGAAATGGAAACGTGTACGAATGCTTTTGGTCAGCTCTTAAAATTAAATAAACTTGATATCTATGGATCCGCGTCCTCCATTTATGACGTTTTTTGACGGAAGCTCCACCCACACGCAGCGGGAGCTTCAGGTGAACAGACTGTAAGATAACCGTGAAGCAGCTACTTTAGGGCTTGTCAAAACAAAGACAGTGTACTTGAATTTGACGAGAATTCCATTAGATGCAAACGGACAATTCATTTAAATCATGCAAACACGAGGTGTGTGCACGTGGGGGGTGGGGGTGGGGGCGTTCCGCCATATACGCGTGTGCCAAACCGTGGCTTCTGATCCGTACAGACCAAGGAATAATATGTTTCAGACATAAATAGGCTAATTCGTTCGTTATTTTCCCTCTAATAAGTGATTGCCTTTTACCAGTTATTTCCCACTAACCTCTAAACATCATCTGTATCTTCTGTGCATTTTAAACGAGACACACAATCAAACCCTTAATGTTGTGATGAGGTTCAAAACTTCAGACAGCTTCTCCACAGACAATGGGAACATCTAGTTCATGAACACATTTGTGGTCAAGCATTGGGCATTAAATTTGACGCTGGTCAAAAAAGGTAGCGGACTAAAGTTAGACGCATGAATTGCATTTTGTGTCAAATTCAGGTGAATTTATTCATAAATGTTGGACTTCCCTCTTAAAAGTGTGACTTACACTCCGGAGCGACTTATATATGTTTTTCTTCTTCATTGTGCATTCTTTGGCACCTGCAACTTATACTCCCGAGTGACTTATTGTACAAAATATATGGTATTCATAGAGACAAAGTACTATGTATAAGGACAAATGTGCAGAAAAATATGAATACTGTATTTAGTTCTAGGTATGATACGTCGGTTTTGTGCATCCCGCTAACTCGTGCACATTGTGGCTCATTTATTGTGCACAACTTTATCTTCATGAATGAGTTTCGTATTGACAGTTATCTTACCCCATAAGATTGGTTTTCTGAGGTTTATTTTCATTACTCTTTATAGGAGGTTCTTCTTTAAAGACTTAGAAAGTATGATGAGAAATGATCGGATAAGCAGAGTTACAGTCTATTGATGCCCCTACATTCCCTTTATCATTTTTATAAAAGCCTTTTCAAATAAATTGTTAGCTGGCATTTCAATGGACAGCAGATGGTTTCCATTAAAAGATGGTTTCCATAAACAAATTTCAACCATGCATTTATGTGATTTGACCACCACTAAATGCTCCAGTTAATGGACTTTATGATTGTACTTAATGGTGCAGTATGCTTTTTGGCTGGCAATGAAATAGAAAATAATTTTATTAAGAGCACATTTACTTTTGGAATTATTATTTATTTTTTTACATTCACGATCAAAGCCAACATGTCAATTAGTTATTCTATTTACTCAATAACCGCCAGCTTTCAGAGTGAGCTTTTCCACAACTATTATTATGTAATTCAAACGTTAATGAAGACAGATATTTTCGGGTCACGTTCACCATATCCTACAACAAAGTACGACATATACATCTACACTCTATTGTATCTCACTTTACTCTTAGAACCTGATTAACTCATTTTTCTAATAAGGCCAGTGAAATGTATGCGCACATGCAAGCAGATTGGAGGGGCTTTGTTTATGAATTGCAGGTGAGCAACGGCGCTAAAAAGGTGAGTGAGCTCTTCTTTTTGTGGCATCTGTGAAACAATGAGCCATTTGTCTGGGTAGCTGTGGAAGTTTGCACCTGTCAGTCAGATGTGCAACATACAGATGAAACAGCTGCCACAATCTTGCTCCATAACTATTAAATAATTGAACGTTTTATGGTCATGTATTTGCATCTACTGCTCTCATATTTTTTTTTCTTAGTTTCTGCCTTCATAACACATTTAAATTCCCTTTATTACAAACAAATAAAAAAAAAAAAAAAAAAAGCTAGTACACATTTTTAGTAGCTCGTCTGTATTTGATACATTCAGGTTGAGGAGATAATTCCTGAGCATGTACAAAAGTGGCCAACTGGTAGTGTGGTATGCATCCAATACAACCATTTGAGTATTTCCCAGAATGATAAGGATACAAGCTGCACTTAAAGAGTCAGGGATGTAAAACGTAGAAGAAATGTTAGTGGGGTAAACTGAGCTGCTCCTTTGATTTTGACTGTTCTTACACAGCCTTTCAATTCCACAAGCTGTCTTCTGTCAGGTTGTCAATAATCCAGGCAGTTGTGGAGGCATCCACCTGCGTTTTTCTGGAGCTTCTCATACGGCAGAACTGGCTGGATCAGGTTCAAAGCACTGGAGAAATCAAAGAACATAATCTTTACAGTTCTTCATTCAGATGAAAGTAAACTCTCAGAAGAAGATGTGAGGACATCTTCATCTCCAGCACCTAAGCAGTGAGCAAACTACACTTGGACCTGCATCCGCCTTTTCGGTTAAATCTCCACAGCTGCTGCTTCATCTGATTTCTGGAGACAGATGAGAGTTGCGGGCAGGTGTGAGGGGAGATGAGGATTCAACTGTATCAACATCCATGACTGATACAGAAGATAGGGAATGACAGACGGGCTGTTTCTGTAAGAGTCTGTGTGGTTGAGGACAGACAAAAAAGATGCTGATCTCTTCCCTGAGCTAAATATATTAAAATAGGTGTTTAGTTTAATTTCCTGGTAGAGCTCTTTGCTCTCTGTTAGCTATTATTTTGTTCTTCGTAAACTCTGTATATCATCTTGTTTCTCTTTTTTTTTCCCCACTCGAGTCGCAAGCTCTCCTTCTTCCCTTTCCTCTCTTCCCCCTAACTTCCCTCTGTTGGAGACCAGAGCTCTGACACTCTATGACTTGATTCACTGTGGTAACATTTAAAAATGTCTTCAAAATAAGATACAGCTACACCGCAGAAACAAATATAAAGTGCAGGAAATATTTAACTTACCATAACCCTAAATCAATGGTATCCAGGAGCCTGTTTCCCTGAAAAGAGACAGTCCCATCTAAGGGTAATAATAACGAAAACCAGAGGTGTGTTGCTAATGTTCAGTCTACTCCAATGCTTTTCACAGTGATGTTATAATCCCTCCAACAATGGTTCAATGTGCCAAACAACCGTGTTAGTCGACAGAGGGATGTGATCTTTTAAACAACAGTCTCTCCTAAAAGTATTTGGCAAATGTCTTCAGTGGAGACCATTTTTCACTAATATAGCCTTAGCAATACAGTTAGCGACCAGGCATGATATGTGGTTGATAAAATTGATAAATTGATTTAAGCTTAACAAATCAATAATTAATTCATAAAAATATAAATCAATTTAGTACATAATGTTTAAGTCTACTACGTTTAGACTAATGTTCAATGGCATTTCCCATAGGATGCTAACACAGTCGACCAAAATATACATTGCTCACTAAATTAACATCTTTATATACTCACAGGCATGAATTTTCCAAACGCTTTAAAAAATATTTTTTAAAGCAACCATTTGGGGTCTAAAAAACAGTTTTTTGCTCATATTCTTCTTCTTCTGGAATAAGGTGTAATGCTGTAGCGTGATCGCCACCTAGTGGCCAAATTGAAACGCCCTCCAGAAAAAGCAGAACAATGTTTACAATGTTAATTATCTGAACATTTTTTTGTAATTTCTCCTTTTGAGAAACCCTGTAACACTGTATGCTATTAACAATCTCATTATTTCACGAATTAATTTTACAGTATGTAAACTGTATCAGATTAATATAGATATATCCATGTGTAAACTCAAAATTGAAATGAATTCAGTGGATCGAAAGAATAAAAAAAAAATGAATTGAATTGATGCAGGCTTTTTGGAAATCACATCGAATAGTTTCTGGAAATGATTATCAATACCCAGCCCTAAGTATGATGCTCTCAGTTCTTTTGTGTGTATTTATGAAGGTGTTCACAGTCATTTCTTCTGTTGGTGTTCCTGCTTTTTTCTTTCAAAATACTCTGGTGGCATGTCTTTTACTCCAGGATGCTTGGTCTCCAAGTGGCATACCAGTTTTGAAGGCTTCATTGTCTCATTAGAGGAGCAGTTGCTGAATAATATGCAGAAGGGGCTATGTGTGTGGGAATCACCTGTCTCGATAAAACCATATTTTAAGTAAGTCCCCTGCTACTATCTGTTAACTTTTTTTTTTTTTTGGGGGAATTCTTGGGCTTTTCAGTGTACTCACTGGGCCTTTTCCCTTAGGCAAATAAACGGTCCAAAGACCTGTCTCTTTCCTACTGCTTTTGCTAGATTGTGTGTTAAATTTTGGCACTTAAGGGACTGAGAAGTAACCAAGGGAATACTTGAATTAGTATTAATTGAATAATTTTTAAAAGAAAAGATAATTAAGACTGAAATAATTGACAAAACAGAAATAACAATTTCATGTTCAAGACAATCCAGGGCTTGAGACTATTGTAGATTAACATATTCCAGTCTTGTTCAGGTGTTCAAATCTTTTCCCTGGTGTTCTTAGACAGCTCTTTGGCCTCTGCTCCTGTGGAGAGGTTGCAGTCTGACTGTTTAAGGGTGTGGACATGTGTCTTCCACACAGATAAGCAGACTAATAGATGCCACTGGAGGACAAAAAAAAATCTTAAAGAAGTAGCTAACAGGTCTTAAAGGACCCAGTTTTGGCTTTTTTATATGAGCTACATTTTTATTTTCTTCTACATTCAACATAAATTATTTTATTATTATTAGTATTATTACGAGTTTGGACTTAATTATTAAGTATTAGGTAGAGATACTCCAAGTGCAATTTTGTTGTTCTAGGACAATGACAATAAATATTTGAATCCTTGAATCCTTAAAAAAAAAAAAAAAAAAAAAAATTCTGGATTTTTTTCCCCACGTTGTGACTATCACATATAGATCTATATTTTCAAGTGGGACAAATTGCAAATCAATAATTGCCCAAACATTTTTGTCCTATCCCATGGATAATGATCAGAGAACATCAATCATCATGCTTTGAAATGAACAAGTTCAGTGTCATTTTCTTAGATGTAGCTGACAAACACAAGGAATGTTAACAGAATTGAAGGCATTGCTGATGCCTCCTGATATTGCAAGTGGTGAACTGAATTGGGTTAACATTCAAACATAAATCTTTTTATTCTTTACAATTTCATCAGAACTTCAAATCTTGTGTTGTCTACATTTTTCTGTGCGATTAAGTAATTGTGACCTTTAAAGGGGCCATCCCATGAAAAATCTACTTTTTGAGCTTTTAAGTGTATTATACTATTCATTTCTCACAATAAACAACCCCAAAGTGGTATTTTGATCCGTTCCCACATTTCTGAGTAATCTTCTAAAAGCCTGTGCTCTCAACAGCAGCCCCTCCCATACCCCCAAAAACGAGTGGGTCCTCCCATGCTGATGTCACAATGTGAGACAGCCCCTTTTAGGACAAGTCTGCTCCACCCCCAAACTAACACTTTCTCTGCAAAGCTAGCAGCTTGAGCTAACACTAAAATGTCTGTAATTGATTAACCAGAATTAAAACAATATTTTGACAACCCGACTTTAAATACTTACAAGACATTGTACCATTAGAAATTATTTAGTAACTGATGTTAGTCATTTTGAATTGATGTAGAGATCTACAGCAAATTAAAAAATGTTCCAAAGAGCAAAAGTAATCTGAAGCCAGATCCTATTTTTCCACTTTACTTGGTAAATTCACTTTGTTATAAACAACACTAACTATGTGTTGTTTGTTACTGCTTTACTGGAAAACTTTATCCACTCTTTTTTTGATGTACTCCCTTCCATAGCACTAATGGACAATCCTTCATTGTCAGCAGAATTTGGAAGTCCTGCACAGTTCCGATAGGTGCAACCGCATTTATCATTGTGACATAGGGAAATAAGCAATTGCCGCTGCACTTAAATGGTTTCACTCATCTGCAAATATTGTAATAAATACACTGAGCAAAGGAGAGCTCCCTCTGGGTAAAGTCATATTTTACATGGCCTATTTGTGCCTGCCTGCTTTCTTTTGGGACTTTTCTTTTACAGACTGCCTCACTGTGTTATAAACATATATCCACCATACAAAGACATTTTTTCACAACAAGTTCACAATAACTCCAGGTTATCTATCATGGAGTGGTAAAACAGACCCAAAAAATTCAGGGTGTATTCAAACTGGAAAAATAATTGGTACCAGACCGAGTCCGTCTAATTTGTTCCAGAACCTTGAGTTTGGTCTGTATTCAGATAGCAGCTTGCAAACAAAACCACGTCTCTTCAGTGATCATTTTAATGAGTTGCTGTTGCATCACTGCTACACATTTGTCCACTAATGACCAGCTATGGTGGCCATTTTGGTTCAGTTGCTCGGACCATATTCAGACTGAGGAATTTCAGAGCAAACTGAAGTTCAGACTGATTGGAAACTAACCAAGACCACCTTGAAAGATGAATCTGAGAGCAGTTCCTGGCCCTAGTCCAGGGTCTGCTTGCATATTTTCAGATTGAAACTTTATTCAGGAAACGAACTGCAGTTAACTTTACACTGAACCAAATGTTTCCAGTCTGAATACACCCTAAGACAATTTCTGCTAACAGTAAAGCCAAAGTTTAAAGGAGGAGAGGTTGAACTCTTTAATACTGGAGATGTTGCCAGGTACTCACTAGCTCGCTAGTCAAGTGGCTTGTTGCGTAGCCGTCAATCAGCTTAATGAGTTCTGTGACAGGCCGGCAATCTTTCCTGGATGTATTCCACCTTCGCCCAACAGCAACTGGGGCAGTTTCTGGGAATCCAGCAGCCCCCAAGCGTTAAAAAAAAATGGATGGAAGATCATTACAAAAATCCTGACATGGAGCAGCCATGTTGAATGTTTATTTCTACCCTTTGATCTAGTCATTGAAAATGTCACATGCCCAAAGCTGAGTCCCTGATTGGTTGACAAGCTCATCGAGACTGACGCCCGAGTCACAACGCGCCGCATCTTGACATTGATTTAAAACTGAAATTTGACCACCTTGCCGCGCCTGCCCCATTCGGTGTGACTGCACCATTAGACACAAACCAATACATTTGTTGAAATAGCAATTTACTACGGTGAAGTGTTCCATATCAGCACGAAGCTCCTTATCTCAATTCCAAAACCCTGTTGAATTACGCTAGTAGTGATTTATAATATTAGCAGTTATGATAACTGAAGACATTTATGTCAACACAAAGACTGCCAACAATAGCCTGCAATATTACTGTTTATTTTTGACAATTTTACAAAAAAAGATGATAAAATCTCACAAATAATATTTTCAAAATCATTTGTGTTTTAAACTTCTTATATCTTGACTTTCAAGTTAGTGCCAAACTAAGTAGTGCGATTTAAAAAAAAAAAAAAAAAAACTTTAGAAAAGTTTAGTTTTCCATTTATAGTCATAAAAATCACAATTCCCAATCTAATGCAGTATCTCCCTGATTATTACAAAGTGTTCATCTTCACCTTTTTAAAACATTAGAAAAGAAATCAAATGCCCCCAAAAAATGATTTGTTTTGCAAACCCCATCCAATCAATTTGATTGAGCAATAAAAAAGAAAAGGCCGAGGCACAACCTTTTTAATCAACACCTGATTGAAACAAACAAAAGCCAAAAAAGAGAAATAGTATTGCATGAATAACTAGCCTCAGTTTTATAATGATATCTAAGCCCATTAAATGATGGATTTCAGATGGGTTTTTTTCAACGATGCGCCTGTAGTAATAGAGACCAGCAGGAAGATGCATGTCTAAGTGAACAGGTTCATTAAGCTTGTGTAAATTCCGCATTTTTTCAAGACTTTAAAATCTTGGCTAGGAGTATAATAATGGTAAAACTAAGAAAACCCCAGCTGAGAATCCATCCCCTCCCTTCCTTGGGCATTATTTTGCCTCACCAACTCTTGCTGCTCATTACCAACATGCACACATTCAAATAAACCCACGGCAAATGAGCACACACAAACACAAACACGTACTCTCTGGGGTTTGAGGGGATGAAGAGGATTCTGCACTTAATACAGCAAACTCACCGCATCGCAACACTGACGGTGAAAATCAACACTAAACTGATTTTGTTTATTTTGAGTCTTTACTTTTCAGTAAGTGCTAAACTCAAATCACAGTGCGGGAATATCCTGTGCAAACACATACGATAAAATAAGTTACAAAAAAAGCAAAAAAAACAAAAACAAAGGCAGCCATATAAAAAAAGCTTAAGCAAGGAATGTCAGATAAGCTCTTTAATTAGATGCTTAAATAAGAGTAAAGATTCACAGCTCTGGAAAGTATTAGAGAGCCACTACAAAATAATTACTTTCTCTTTTATTTTTTGTTTTAAGTAAAGGGATTGTTTTTAGTTTTATTCTACAAGCCACAAGGAGCTTTCATCCAAAATCCTAGCTACTGTTAGGGTGAAGGTGGGGCACTCAATGAACAGTACCCCAGTCCATTGTAGCGCCGCACACAGACAAACAACCGCACACACACACATTCAGTCCTAAGGGACAATTTAGAGTCACCAATTAACCCTAAAGCGTGCTTTAGACTGTGGGAGGAAGCTGGAGCGCTCAGAGAAAGCCCACGCATGCACGTGGAAAACATACAAACTCCATACAGGAAGGACCCAGCTGGGATATGAACTTAACCGGATTTTTACTGTGCAGTCAGAGAACAAACCACTTCAGCATCTCGCAGCCGTAATTTGATCATTTCAATCATGCATCGGCAGAAAAGAGATTTTCTAAATAACAAAAAAATTACATTATTTTTACACTAAAAATGCTAAATAAACAAGTAATCCATTTTTATACTGAATAATATTAATTATTTGAATTGTAACCAATATTTTATGGGAAAGCCCTGATTTTGTTCACAATCTGTCTGCGCTGTCTATCCTTAAATTGTAGTTGGGTGACTTAAAACCACTAATTTTTATATCTTAATCACACGTGGCTTGTAAACCTCTTCAGTTTTCCATCTAACCTTTAGGAATTTGTTTGGGGAAAGCTAAAAGTCTGAAAGTGAAGAAATGAGACTGCAGCTCTGGCTTATCTCCACTTCTTGTAGATGAAAGGCATTTTTTGGCATCATGACTTGAGTTCTGCCCCTAGGACATTTGCATCATTCTCTTCACCCCAGCTGTGATTTGCCATTTTTGTAACTGACTTGACATCATCCTACGATTGTTAAGCAACGTGTCAATGAGTTCACAGTCATTCAGACGTTTGGAGAGAAGGTTTCGTTATTGCTCAGTTTGTCTCGCGTCTGATGCTGGAATATTAATCTTAGAAATTTTATCTCACACTAAAGTTAAAAGTGACCCTGTTTTTCCCCAACACATTTTTTTTCTAATCTTTTGCTTATAGGAGTGTCAAATTTGCTTTGTTGCTTACCCCCCTCAACTACTAGTAGTCAAATATTCCAATCTAGAAAGTTTAACTACAGTATTTTCTTTTTTTAAGATATCCTTTATCCAAGTAGACATTACAATCAGGGATGGTGGTTCGGAGGACCTAAATGGGACCCAAAGTGATGGGCTTTTTGGCAGAAAGTAAAAGACTTACAAATTACGTTACAAATTATACAGAGGCTTGAAAGCGCATGTGTACTGCTCAGATGCAGCGATGTCATTGATAACCTTTCAAGTCTTGTCTGCCCTTTCTGCTTTGACAAATGGTTCATTTTTGATGGTATGTTCCGATTACACAACAACCTGCAGAAGCACGATTAAATGGTGTAGCTGCCTTACAAAAAGGCAGCTGTGAAGAATGATTTTTTTTAATCATAATTTAACAAAAATTCCTTCATTCCACAAATGAGACAAACATATTGATTGATAAATACTCAAAATAATGTACTTAAACTCTGGCCAAAAAAAATTAACATTGTCATCTGTATATTTCTTATTTGGAAAAGTGTTCCTATTTGTAAGGACCCAATGTTTTCTTCACCTCTTCATCAAAACTATACATATAAAGTATCTCACAGAAGTGAGTACACCCCTCACTTTTACTACCAGTTTTTTGGCTATTTAATGCCTCTATTATGATTTATTTAGCAGAAAAACAACTTTACACTGTTATACAAGATGGACGCTGACTACTTTTCATTTTGTCAGAAATTCATTTTGGCAGTGATGTCCCATGAAAAAGTTGTGAAGAAATATCTGCAAAAATGTAAGGGGTGTACTCACTTTTGTGAGATACTGTATATATATTTTTTTTTTAAACGACCCAAACACTACTTAGTCTAAAGCACAAAAGGCTTTAGAATAAATTTGCACCATTTGGTGTTATATTCCTAAATGGGACATTCCAACTATTTTAAGTCATTTTTGGATTTGCAAATAATAATAATAAATCATGAAGAAAATAAAAAAAAGAATCCAGCACCAAGCATGTTTTGTTTACACCACAGATTTGCCTTCATTCCAACACTTTATCCTGTCCAATTTTCAGAGACCAGTAGGCTCTTGAGTGTTTATTGGAGGCTTGAAGAAATAAACTATTTTCAAACATATCTGGCTTGAGAGGCCTGTGGAGGCTTCATCTCATCACCAATAAACTTTATTAACAAACTCAAACATGGGCACAACATGGGCTGAACATAAAAATAAAATAAAGATAAGAAAACTAACTAAAACTAGAATAGTTGCATTACCTGCAATAATGTTAGTGTGAATGTTTTTTCCTAAATCTGGCTGCTGAAAATGCTGAAGCAATTTACTCTACTTGCAAGAGGGTTTGCTAAAAATGCAAAAGCTATATGCAAAATGCCAAATTTTATAAAAGAGGGGCCATGCCATGAAAATTTTACTTTTTGAGCTTTTAAGTGCATTATACTGTTCATTTCACTCTATAACGAACCCCATAGCTATATTTTGATTCATTCTATAACAACCTGCGCTCTCCGCAGCAGCCCCTCCCATACCCATGAAAACGAGCAGGTGATATTGTGCTGACGTCAGCACGATGTGAACCGCCCCCTCCAGGAAGAGTCTGCCTTGCCAACACCATCCCCATTCTGACTCCAACACCCAAGTTCTCCACAGAGCTTGCAGTGATCAGCAAAAAACTTTCATTTTAAATGGACGATACCGTACATCTTCCAATTGTGTCCTGTCTTGTCTAAATAACAAAAAAAAAAAAAAACTTTAGTTGCGGGGCTCCTCTAAAATGTAAGCTAAACGTGAAAGTAGCCTAACAAACCAGAGTAGATAACAAATAACCCAAAAAACGTTAGCCTCTTCCTAGCTAAACTCAAAAACAGCCCAACAACTGTAGTAAATAACTAATAAGCCAAGAAATGATATTGAATTGCTAAAATGTTAAATAAAAAAACCTCAGTAGATGCCAAATTACCAAAATGAGCTAGCATAATGCTAATATAACAGATCATTGCCAAATTATTTAAAAATGATGTAAAACAATTGTTTCAAATTCCATAAAGTTCTTGCAGAATTTGAACAATTTCTCATTCACTTCGTATGGACCTTATTTTAAAAACTATAACATACCAAAAGTAAAAACAGTAATGTCCTGAAGAAGCTGGGTGTTTTGATACCAACATTGATGAAATTACAGAAAGTGTGATTGAGTTTTCATGTGATGAAAAACATACATCAAGGACCAGGAGAATCACTATGGTGTGAACGCTTTGAAGCATTCACACAATAAATCATGGAAACAAAAGGAGGGTAAAACAGAAAGTCTGACAATGGCCAACCATGGGCCTCAGTACACAGGAAGGGTAATTAGCCAAAACAGAAACAGCCGGGCATGAGTGAAACTAAATGTGATGCGATTGTGATTGAAAGAGACAGAAAACCTGAAAATAGACAAACAAAGCATCACAAAAAGGCAAAAAACATGAACCAAGAAAAAAATAAACTAAAAAAGGACCAATCATCTCAACTGTAATACTTAAAAGAGACACAATGTCAATTGGGAAGCCCATCATGCATCAAAACAGCTTTAGCGGCTGGTAGTCTTCAGCCAATAACTCTGTCTTTAGTAGTTCATGAAAGATATAACTAAGCTAAAATGATTGGGTAAATAATACTGACTGACCTCCACTGTATCAGTGAATATTGAGTAGGAAGATGCTTAATTGCAACCATTTCTATGGATGAAGTTTAAGCCTACGTGATGAGAAGAAATGTGTTTTTTTACAGAATGCAATCAAAACTGTTCTTGCAGACCCTCTAAAATGTTTTGCTTTCACTCATTCGACACTGGTAAAAAGCTGACAGCAACCGACCTTTGACAGCATGATAGGACATCCTTCCATTCTGAAGGCGAGATACCAGTAACTATGTCATTCATCACTCTAGCACTGAGCCAAACACACAGATCAGAAAGCTGAGGGTTATTGTCAGCCACCCCCTACGCTGTAGGAACTGGAGGAACACGCATGCAGTATTTGGGCTGGGAATAGCCCGCACTGTGGTCTTACAGATCCAAAAAGGATCCAGTGTAATGTAGCTTTTTGTCAGAGCTTATTGATGAATGGCGCTTCAAAGTGTTGTGGGAGATAGGGCCACCAGCCGGTGCCCTGGTTATTACTCACACACTTACAGACACGCAAAGATACTATTCAATTCAAACAGTTACACCCACGAGCTCTCAAACATATTATTATATCATTAATGTGCACAGACACCAAATTGAGCTGAATACAGTTTGACCTTTTCACTTAAATAATTTTTTAATGCCCCAAGTGTGTTGTTTGAATATTTTTTGATTTATTTATCCATTATATACTTATCAGATTATCTCCCAATAGTGAAAAAAACAATTAGAATAATTCTAGCATGAAAAGAAAAAAGTTCATAACCAGGGCATCTGAGCTTCTTTATCTTTTTTTACACTTCAGGTATGTATCATTAATGGCTTCATCAATCTGTTCTGTCATTCAGACACTGGTCTCTGTTCAGTTCTTGTTGCTCATGACTACATTCAAGAAATCCCTTTGAGAGTGGTGAAAAGATTGATGCCGCACACACAATATTTATGAGCTTGGAGAGTGCATGAGGAGAGGTTACACGTGCTATAAACCAAGAGAGATATAATTAAGTTGTCAGAGTTACTTTTCTCCAACAACTTGCTACTAATGCTACTGCATTTATATGAGCATGCAATCGGAGCAGTGTTTGTATGAAACATTAATGGGCTGGTTGCTTAAAACATCGCATTCATAAATATTTCAACGTACTCAATGAATTTTTTTTTTTTTATGTCATTATATTGTGCCGATTGTCATCGTACTGGAGTGAAAACTAATGAAAGGCCGTTTCTTTTATGAGCAACATTTTTTCCACGTTACAATTGTAATATAAGAAGAACGAGAAAAGTTGCATTACCTGCGATAATGCTGGTGTGAATGCTTTGTGCTGAAAGAATTTACTGAAAATGATGAAGCAATTTACTTTAATTGCTGAAGGAATTTGCTGAAAATACAAAAGGTATTTGAGACATGCAAACGTTGATAAAAGATTGGAAATTTTGTTGAAGAACTATGAAAGAGAGCTGTAGTTGACCTACATTTCTGAAAAATGTTTAATAAAATTGCTTAAAAATCCCTAATACATGCCAGTTTTGCAAAATTGTTTAGTGTGTTGATTCAATGTGAGCTAAATTCCAAATTAGCCTAAAACCTTAGCAGATGCCAAATTTGCCTAAAAATAAATACATAAAATAAAAGCTAGCTCTTTGCTTTAACACTAGCTAAACTCCAAAATAGCCTAAAATTAACCAGTAAACTAAATTAGTCAAAAATGTTTGCCTGTTGCTAAAATAGAAGCTAAACTTTAAATTAGCCTATAAAAACTTTAGTAGATAAGAAATCAGCCAAAATGTTAGCATGTTGCTAAAATTTTATCTAAACTCCAAATTAACATAAAAAAACTCAGTGGACGCTAAATTAGTCAGAAAAGCTAGAGATAAAAAAATGAGAAAAACTATTTATTTTTTTTTAATTACTATAAAAGATTAAAACATAACCTATACATATATTTAAAAGCTTGTTGTAATCTGTTAAAAATTTTGAAATTTGAAGACTTTCTCATTCATTTCCTATGTGGCATATTTTGCTCAATATTTCAAAAACTATAATAATACATTTTATTTATATAGCGCTTTTAAAAGACACTCAAAGACGCTTAAAAAACAAATTACATTAAAAACAGTAGTAAGAAGCATTTAATAAAAAATAAATAAAATAAAGTTTAAGAATACCCAAAATACAAGCAGTAAAATCCCGTACAAAGCTGAACGTTGTCATACCAAGATCGCTGAAATCGCAGAGAGTTTTTATATGCCGAAAAACATATGAAAGGGACCAGGAGAATCACTATGGTGTGAATGCTTAGCAATCATTCACACCATAGTGATTTTCTTGCTTTTTTCCATATGGTGTGAATGCTTAGCAAGCTTAGGAAGCATTCACACTATAGTGCGAATAACAAGACAAATCTCTGTTGGTAAATCTTGAGTAGTCAGGTCAAAAAAAGGTCAAATAAAGCACACAAAAATCTATTATTACACTAGAAAACTTGACGAAAGTGTAATAAAAAATAATAAAAAAACTTTTTCATTAGTATTTTAAAAGGAAGCTTTTAAAAAAACACTTTTGTGTTGCAAGTAATTGATGTTGTTTTTTACTCAGAGAAAGTTTCCCTTGGTTTCATTTTCACAAGTCAAAATTATTCTCACTTTCAATTCATACAATGTACCAGTGTCAAAAAGTAACAGCTCTGAGTTTTTATTCACACATCACTCCAACCAAGGTCAGCCAAATATTTAACTAAATAATTGGCAAGACGTCACACAGTGAGCTTTTGCTCATTGGCAAGATATTGCCCAGATGCTAGCCTTTCATCATTTTATTTCCAGAAAGAAAAAAAAAAAAAAAAAGCTCCAGCACCTGGTAGTTCAAGGTGCTCGGCTAGCCAAGGACTAGCCAGGTAAAACCCTGCTTAACAGATCAGACGAGTTGCAGCAGTATGGTTGAAAGTGGACTTGTTGGCAGCTGTGATACTTGTAGACAATATGACAGCGATAATGGACATAAGAGATACATATAGACTTAAAATAGTTGATCACCAACTTCCCACTACTTAAGGTTTCTCTTCTCAACGTTAACCCCAGTCCTTGTCGGTCAGGCTGCTGACTGTCTCTTCTCCTGCCTTGTCAGAACTTTGGAGAATCTAGAAACGACAAGTTCTTTGAAAATGCATAAAACATCACGAGGGATCAACTTCATTTATCAAATAATCCTTATTATGGTATCAAGCTGACAGAAAATAGGTCAGAATGGTTTAAAGCCCACCTGAGATCTCTTTTCGTGCGTAAGGCCAAACCCTGATAATTCCATCAGAAGATAAACCTTTAAGCTTTAGCTCCAGTTTTGACTTTTTTTTTTTTTTAATAGCACAAGTCTTCAACTGTTGACGTAATTTCTGCAAGTCCAAAAGATTATAAAACTAAAAACAGTTTTGCGCCAAAAAGCAGTTTTACAAACTTAAAGTGTTGCATTTAGGCACAAAAAATGTTGCACCAGTTATTTTACTTTGCTTCACAATCAGTTAGAATTACGTAAATTACTTAGACCACATGAGTCAAAGTCAAGGCCGGCCGGCCGGATCCAGCCCTCCGGGTAATCTTATCCGGCCCTCCAGATCATTTTATCTTATTGTTATTTATGGTCCGATGTTATTTTATGCTTATTTCTAACTTATATAATTTGACAATGTATATTTTTATGGATAGTAAAATACTGAACATTATACAAGGTTTAAATTGATTTATTCTGGAATAACAATATTTCCTGTTTTTTTTTTTAATTATTGATAATTATGTTAAATAGTTACAGCTTTAAAGTTTTAAAAATTGGCATTCTTTTAGCTTTTAGGAATATTTTGGCATTTACTACAATTTTTTAGGTTACTTTGATATCTCTCTAATATTTCAGCTACATGTTTAGTCTAATTTAGGCTTTTTTAACTATTTTAAGGTTATTTTGAAGTTAAGGTATTTTTCTCAGCTACATGCTAGCTGTTTTGGCTAGCCTAGATTTTTTTTTTTTTTTTTTACGTAATTTGGCATTTAGCTATTGTTTTAGCTGGTTATCAGCCTCAGCGTTTTTAGCTATCAATGTCAGAATCTTCAGCTATCAGAACTAGCTTCTTTAGCAACCAAATTCATATTACAGCATTCACACAAGAATTATCTCAGGTAATCCTATATATCTAGTTGAGATTATGCTAAAAAGTTACGCTTTAAAGTTTTAAAAATGTTGTTTTAGAGTGTTCAATAAATGTTAATTCTGATCGGCCCGCGACCTAAGGTGGGTTTTGGATTTTGGCCCCCTTTGCGATAGAGTTTGACACCCCTGGCTAAAATAGTCGAAGAGGTAAAACGTTTGAAGAATGTATGCTATTTACTGCTGCCAGTAAAATCTCTGGAATAAAAAACTTAAGGATCCACTCCAATGAAATTGTGTTTTAGGCATTGTCAAAATGTTCTTGTAGCATTTTCTTCTGATGGAGGACGTATATAGAGTAAGCTTTTTTTGGCATATGGGTACTGTTTTGTTTTTCAAATAAAACAACAGTTGGACATCTGCACAACATCTTGTCACCAAATACACATTATGATGTGAAACGTTTGACTGACATCAGCCAATTGTGATGGTAAATCCGAAAAATAGAGATTTCCCAAAAAAAAAAAAAAAAAATGTTGTGGCATATAAAAGGATAAACTATGTTTGATGGAAGCAAGCTCAGATGATACTAGATCAGGAGTCTGCAACCTTCAACACTTAAAGAGCCATTCCGGTCGATTTCTCACCAATCGAAACCCAGTGGGAGCCACAAAGTCTTCACTCACCCTTTAGAAAAATAAGATACTGATTTATGTTTTTGCTACTGGCATGATACATTTAAATAAACTATTGTGGCTTTTTTGCCATGAATAAAACATAAGCAGGAAGAGAAAATAGTTTTTTTTTTAAATATGAAATAGTTTATAACTGCAGTAGGAAGTGTAAAGTCATCAATAATTTTTTTTAAAAACTGTTTATTTTACCGTTTCTGGTGCATTTTAGCCACAAATTCATAAATATAACCAAGAAAAACTAAATCAGAGCTAATTAAGTGACCTCTACCATATATTAAAACCATGAGGAACACTTTAATGTCCAAACATTTTGACAGAGCGCCGTGTACCTGTCAAAATCGCTTTGACACAAGTAAGCCCAACCAGAATTAATCCATATAGAAGGCGCTATGGATAATAAGGCACACAGGTTTTTGAAAAAGTAAAACCTTTAAGTACGGAAATTACAGCAGCTCTTTTTGACTTTCATAGCAAATACAGCGCATAAATTAAATTAATTAAATACGTTAAAATAAATTGTAGAGTCACTATAGAAATTAGAACTTGAAAAATAAAAAAAATAAAAGTAAAAGGGCAAGATCCTGTGTACACATATGTTAAAAATAATGATGATAATACCGTGTGAAGTTAGCACATCTCTACTAAGACTTACTGAGTTTAAAAAAAAAAAAAAGAGCCTAATTTTTCAGGTCATCTTTGAAATCTGTCAAACTTAAAATAATTCCGCTACAGTCTGCTAGTTCTTCCCTCCCACTGGTACTTCTTATTAAAAAAGTGACAATTTCTTCTCTGACCATGACACTTTATGTGCAGCTCATGTTATTGGGATTTCAAGGTCTTTAAGTTCTGTCGACAACAACAAACTTTGTGACTTCAAAAGTATGAGAATCTGGCTGGCCTCATTAATATCATTAGGAGATGTCTATTTGTTTTTCTCTAATTAGATAAAACTCACGTATGGACAAACATTCACAGATCTGAGAGAAATGCAGAAATGTAAAAGTCCATGGAGGTATTAGCATCAAAATAATATTAACGACAGCATAGAAGTGAGGAAGTTTGCAATAAAAAGGTAGCAAAATTTAAAAAAACTGTTAACTATTCTATGAACTATAGCAGCTGGGCTTTTGTAATTAAAGTTGAAAGCAAATGTAATATTTGCAAGTATCAGATTTACCAATGTAGAATTATTTATATGGGTTGAATTGAACTCCAGTGACAGTACATTCATTCACATGGATAAATTCTATTTACTCTGTTTATAGGCCGGCATCTGCAACATATTATTTTATGTGCCCCATTGGAAAGATTAACTTTAAACATTTTCCACATGGACAGTTAACTGCTGTGGAGTGAAGAGCATAAAAAGAGCAAAATCCCTTGTAATAGGAAATGTAATCATTGTCGTTTGCCTAAAAGTCTTATATTTGTAAAAAAGTTCTGCATCAAATATGCTTAAAAGATAAGGTCCTGGAGATATTTCTAAGCCTTCATTAAGTGCACTGACATTGTAAAGACTGCTACAAGGCAGCAAGGGGCCCTCCTAAATGAGAGACATTTTTTATGATGATTGACATTTCATTATCATTATACTCTCCATGAAGAGCCAAGAACCCATTTTTGGAAACATTGCAAATCTCTGAGCCAGTGTTACACAGAGCATTAGTGTTTAAGCCTGACGAACAGTTGGCTATAGACGACAGACCCACGAGGGAAGGGAAGCTGCGTGTAAACATTTGACAGGTGGAATTTATAACATTTGTCGGAGGTCATGGCGCATGATGTTGCATACTAACAGTGTTTACTGAAAGCAATCAATTATGACACAAATTGCAAAATAAGTATTTTTTTCACTCTTGTTGATAAAAAGCTGCTAATCAAAAAGGCCAAAATGACACTCCCTAATAAGCCTTTCTTCATGTTTTGAATAAATTACATTTATAGTGTTAATAAGCATTATTAGGCAAGATAAAGTAAGTGTGCAACAAACATTAAGTTATTTAAAAAAAGCTCTTTCTCGTCAGAGGATCCTCACTTCTGTCTGGCTTGGTCGAGGCTTTTGGCATCCAATGCTTGGATCCGGATGTAGCAAACAGTGTCAAGGCCAGCACTGGGGCAGATCTTCACATTTTCTTTTGTTGTTTTTTTTTTTTTTTTACAGGTATATTAAAAAGATAAATTTTTCCCATTTATTTTGCCTCATTTGGATGAATTTAGGGACCCGGACGTTAAAGCGTTAATTAGTTTAATTTTGAATTTTTATTTCTAAGGCTAGACCTGTTCTGTGGGAAGGGGAAACATTTTGTGTTCTTGAAAAATTAAGAAAAAGGTTTTTTGAATAATTGATTAAAAAAGTTTCATGTGATCCAATTTTGGAAAAGAACTAAGTTATTTCAAGATTATTTATTCATCTTTGTGGACACTGAAATTACCCTGATTTATTTATTTATTGACTCATATAACTTAATGTGTGTTACAGCGGTGAGCTGTACAGAGATGTTAAATTCTGATTGAATAGTCGAGTTAAATGTTTTGAGCCTTTTACAGTGTAAAAGATATATATATATATATATATATATATATATATATATTATATATACATATATATATATATAATAGTTTTTTTTCTGACTTTCTTAATGTTAATGTCCGTTTCTTAATGTTTGTTATGGATGGATGGATGAATGGATGGACAGATGGATATACATACATTTACTTGGGCAATAATTACTCACAATACCCAAAGCGTAGGTAGCAACATCAGTTAAATCTTAAGATACTTGTATTATTAAAAAGAGTTGGGACTTTAATCAAAAGAAAATTGATCTTTTTAAAAAAACTGTACAATGGTTAAAACAGCAAGCCTTAGTCTGATGTCAAAACCCCTTTTCTGTATTTATTGGATTATTTACCTTTTATGATGTCACATAGATATTTGTTTTTCTAAGTTAGCAGTTTTTATATCTTTTGAGCTTTTCAAAAAGCAGCCATAGCAGTTTTTATCCAAATCATTTTGTAGGACATATTTTCTTAATAGTGGCAGTTCATTAAAATATGTTTCTGAGCTGTGTAGAGGGACTTTTGGGTCAGAAGAACCCCGCCCCCTTTTTTTCCCTGTTGCTGAAAGCTCTCTGTTTGGCTTACAACATCTCATCCCTAAATCTAACATTATTGGTGTAACAAAAATGGCAGGCAGTATTGGAGTTTTGGAATTTTGACCCAGATGCCAGTTCAGACGGAGGAATACATGGATCTAGCCGTCTACAAGTTGATGTTTCAGAATGAAGCCAATCAAATACCACTTACAGTAAATGTTGAAGAGTATCTTCAGTTGGATAAGATTTCAGTTAAAACTTGTGAAATCAGCATTGTGTTTTAAATAAAAAAAAATATATATTGCACGAGATGCCTCTAAAATATAAGCTTTGTCTTTATTTTAGGGGAATCTTCACTATTAGTAGCTGGCATGAGCTACAATTCTTTTTGATTAGAAGAAAGAAAAACCCACCGAGTGGAATGTTACACTAAGTAGAGCAGCGGAGGGATTGTTAAAAGGAGAAAATAGTGCTTAAAATGCTTTTGGACCTCGAGAGCTACACTTTGCTATTGTCAATTCCAGAGCAAGCTGTTGACATTGTTGGAAGTAGATGGCTGCTGGTATTCTCTCCTCCCCTTCCTTCTTCTGCTGCCAGATAAGGAAAAGGGTTGGAACAAGCCTGGAGCTGAAGTGATGATTGATGACACACCTCCTCCGGTGTACACTTCCCTGCTGACGCACTTTCACACTGCTACACTTTTCAACACTAATTGGGCAACCCTGCAAACTCTCCTCCCTGTGTATGTGAGCTCCAGGTCTAAGCCAACCACCCACTCACCAAAGAGTCTAAGCTGTACTGATCTGCCTAAAAAAATGTTTTTCTGTTTACTCTGGATTGTTTGTTTACGGTAAATTGGGTAAAGTTTCTCATTATACTGACAGAAGATAAGAAGTTATAGTAATAGATGAATATATATGGCTAAAACCCCTATATGTGCGTACATAATGCATCACAATATCAAACATTGATAAAGCAATACAATCCACAGCAACTTCACGATCCACACCACTATGTTGTGAGGCACGGAGCAAAATTAGGCTTGCGTTGTCCTCCTGACTCCATCAAGGGTGACTTGCATAACCTATAATATGTGTAGAAAGCCTTTATGGAGATGGATATTAACTGACACAGTTTAGATTAACGGTAAGTGCCTGACTCAAGGACACACCAGCAGCATCCTCTGCACTTGTGTTGGAACTGACAACCTCAAGATCATTAATCCATTCAGGGCCCAGAGGGTTACAGTGCAGCAAGCAGTATAAACAGAAGGCCATTGTCCTTTAGGGCTGTTTGTTAAACAACACGACGTGTTTCATGAATGTGATCATGAATTCAGCGCCAATGTTGTGTATTATCAACAAAAGACAATTATTTTCCCTGCTAACCATATGGCTGGAAAGACATGTAATGACTGTATGTTGTGTGTTCTTGGGTTTTTTAATGAAGGACATTTAGCTTTTAGATTGAAAAAATACCTACTGTTTTCTGAGTAGGGCTGGGTACCTCACAATACGATGCGATACATGGATCACGATATCCATGATATTGTGATTCTGCGATGATTGGTTAAAATCATCTCTAATAACACATTATTTAGAAGAACACAAATTTTTTTAAGGATAATACATCCCCATTTATTTTTTACACTTTGGTGCAAGATTGCTAAAATCACTAATGCTATCTAATATGTCTTTGACGAGCGTTGACACCAATTAAATTTGAACTATCTGCAAAATCCAGTGTTAACAATAGTAAACATGAACAGTAGTGCCACTACTTAGTGCAAAATTGTTGTAAACAACAGAACAAAAATTAAATAATTCAAGTAGCTGCCAGGTATATTGGTCCTCGCAACAGCCAGTCTTGAAACACGCACCCCCTATCTACCCTCGAAGGAAAGTCTCACCAAAGGATGACAAAGATAATGTTATACAGTCTCTTCAAATAAAACTAAAATATCAATATTTGATCAGAAACTATCGAGAATCAATCTCAGAACTATATATCACGATTAGCACATCCTTAGCTCTTGACTAGTGCATGACCAGTTTTTGCTAACTACCAAATCTGATCAAATTTGCACAGAAGAATAGATTTAAAGAAAATAAAAAAAATGTTGTAGAACTTCTGGGTAAACGCACAGGATGAACACATTATCTGAGTTTGCCAGCCAAAGGTGGCAAAACACTATAGAATAGTTTTTCTAGTGTAATTTTTCTGGTTCATTTTCTCTCATTCTGGTATTCCCCCTCTCATTACACTTGTCTCTTCATATCCTGCTTCTATCCCTACATACTGTAATTGTCCCTGTTCAAGTGACGCTGGACCTCCAGGCCCTATTATTAGGACCGTCTCTTCCTCGGTACCAGAGTAAACTGGTCGAAGCTTGAGTGTCATCTAAAATAAATTACAAGAATTCAAATCGAGGAGGAGGGGAGGCTCATGTGCAGTCAAGCCTTTGAATTTACTCTCAGGCTGACTCTTCTAGGTTTAATCAGGTAGTTTTAAGGACATCTCGGAACTGCAAAGTGATTGCTAGTTGATTATCTGTTACTGAAACTACTGGTATTAAAGGAACATTTGATGCCCTCCTAAAGTTCAACCAAAAGCGTTATGAATAAGTCAGTATACAGTATGCAATCAATTAAAGATCCATTCCAATGAAATTATTTTTTGTGTGTTTTTAAAAAATGTTTTTGTGGTATTTTTCTCATAATGGTGGACATGTATAAAAAATATGATTAAAATTGCATTTCTGACTATTTCTTTATTTAAATTGTTGTGAATCAGGAGAAGATATAACGATGTCGTTTGAAAAGAGGAATGTTTGTTAAGAAGAAAATCTGTCACAAGCTCGATTTCAGTACATTCACTTCTGAACAAATAATTCCATATTAACCTTTTTTTTCATCGTTAAAATTGTACAGTTGCATAGCTACTATATTGCTTACCATTTTTGATGCGCCAGTAATGTTTGGATGGGGTGTGAGAGGTCAAAACACCCAAGGACACTTTACAGTAAAATAGCAATAAAATAATAAATAATGCACATAAAAGCAAGACACAATAAAAACAACAGACAGAAGATTGGGTGCTGGGTCAAAGTGCAAAGGCGGTTTTAAACAGGTGAGTTTTGAGTCTGGATTTGAATAGAGAAAAATAGTTGATATTATGGAGGTCAGGAGGAGGAGAGTTCCAGAGTTTGGGAGCTGAGCGGCTAAAGGCTCGGCTCCCGAACGGGCTGGGGGTGTGGTGATCTGAAGAGAAGCAGAGGGCCGGAGAGAGCGGGAGGGAGTGTGAATATAGACACGATCAGCAAGGTAGGGAGGAGCCAGGCTGTGAAGGAATTTAAAAGTGAGGAGGAGTTTGAACTGGATTCTGAATTTAATGGGTAGCTAGTGTAGTTGCTGGAGGACGGGGACGATATGGTGAAATGATGGAGTTCTGGAAACAATGCGGGCGGCTGAATTCTGGACCGGTTGAAGTTTATTAAGAGTTTAGTGAATTGCAGTAATCTAGACGTGAAGTGACCAGACTGCGAACTAAGATTGATGTGACGAGTGAAAGGTGAGAGAAGGGCGCAGACGGTTAATGTTACGAAGACGGAAATAGGCCGACCGAGTAATGCTATTGACGTGAGAGTGGAAAGACAGTGTACAGTCAAGGACGACACCCACACTCTTTACCTGAGGGGATGGGGAAACCAGGGACGAATCAATGGGAAGAGTTAAACTTGGAGCTTTAGTGAGCGTGGATTTGGAGCCAATAAGAAGCAGATCCGTTTTGTCACTATTGAGTTTGAACAAGATTAGAGTGTACCAGTTTTTTATTCCAGAAAGGCATGAAGAGAAGGATGGATGGGGGAGAGCAGAATTGGGCTTACTGGCCAGATAGAGCTGGGTGTTGTCAGCGAAATAATGAAAACTAACATTGAATTTGCGGAAAATATTGCCAAGAGGTAAGAGGTAAGTGATGAAAAGAAGTGGACCTAGGACGGAACCTTGCGGAACACCGGAGGAAATGGTTGAGGGCTGAGATTTGAATGACTTAAGTTGAATGAACTGAGTCCGGCCTGAAAAAAGGGATTGGAGCCAGCAGAAGGGGTGGAGGTGATACCAATGGAAGAAAGTCAGCAATGTATCTTTACGTAGCCTGACCATTAGCAAAAGGAAAATCCATTATGTGTTAGCATCAAGCTAGCGGACTTTAGCTTTAAGTGCAAGATCAATCTCTGTTTTTATTAACCAATTATTGATCTATTAAGATTAGATCGATTCAAATCAATTAATCGATTTGATAAACCCAGTCCTAATAAAATGGCAAAACAATAATTAAAAGAGCACCGGAAACCCTTTAAAAATCACTTAAAGTGTAGAAAGATGCATATAACTATAAAATTATAATGGATATGGAAACATTAAATGTTCACATCAAAACTAATTAGAGTAAATAAAATGCATGTACATTTCTTAAGTATCAGCTTACAGAAAGCACATAAATGTCTAACAGGTTACAGAATCTGTTAATAGTTATAAGGAGTGGCCACTAATAGTTGACATTTTTAAAAATAATTGCAAACTTAACACAGTACTTTAATCATCAACTTACAATTATGCAGTGCTCTGAATTTGACGAAACAAGTGATTTATAATGGATATATTTTAATAATTTTCATGGATGTGTAGCACAGTCACCTCACAGCAAGAAGGCCCAGGTTCAAATTCCAGATAGATTGTCCCTTAGGTGTGAGTGTTAAGTGTGTGTGGTTGTCTTTGTGTAGTGCTGCAATGGACTAAAAAAATTGTCCAGGGTGTGCCCAACCTTCACCCCTCATTAGCAGGATAAGCTCCAGCATCCCTATGACCTCAAGCTGGTAAAGATAAACTGGTAAAGAAGATGGATGATATATTATTTTTGGCACTTTATGTTTTTCCATGTTCTATTTTTTCAGCAAAAGTACCTTAGTAGCAGGAATCCTCTATTAGGTAGTACAATAAAACTAATACATTCCATGTAAACAGAAAATATGTCGTTAGCACTCATAAAGTCTCAACTTTTCAGATGTGCAATGGCTTATTAAGCCTAATGGGAATAATGAAAAAAAAAAATCAATTTTCATAAGATTTTTTTAATGTAAACTACAGTATATTCCATACAAAAACATGGATCCATCCACCTGCTAAACCTGCTTTATTCCTGTTTGGGGTCACAGCTACTGAGGGGTGAAGTACACTCGGACAGTTTGCCAGTCCACACAGGACCACACAAAGACAGAAAACCATACACATTCACACCTATGGGACAATTTAGAAGCACCAATTAACCTCTGAAGCGTAGTTTTGGACTGTGGGAGGAAGCTGGAGTGCCTGGAGAAAACCCACACATGTACAGGGAGAACATGCAAACTCCATTCAGATAGGACCCAGCTGTGATATGAACGGCCATCTCACTATGAGGTGAGACTGCTAATTACTACACCGACGAGCAGCTCTCCTCAGAAAACACTACATCGCATCCCCAAAGTCTCAGTCTGATCATCTTTTGATATATTTTAAAAGGATTCCTAGTTGTCTTTTAATCTTGATTGTGCCGTTTTGAACCGAAAACCTGTCGTTTTCAAGGGCATAGTTTCTGCAAATCAGCAGAAGTTTGTCAGAAACTTGCCTCTGAGTTGTAACCCTCCTCTTATATCCCATCATCCCTAGCTTACAGCCCCTCGCAATCCCAACCTAATATTAAATGTACCCAGCCGTAGGGTTTTGCTGGAGATGCCGGCTCCGGATAAGGAAAACGAAGATGTACATGGATCTATTTATCTGGAAGTGGATGTATCGGAATGGAGCAGGACAGGGAGACTTTGGCCCACCCATTCTAGTTTCTACATCACAACAACTGAGAGCTTTTTCAATGAAATGTTGTCTTTTCAATGCACCACAATTTGAAAAAAATAAATACTCAGAGATGCAGTTTCTGTCACCATGAGGAAAAATGCTGCAAAACATGATAACAAAAACACTATTTTGATTGTAGTT
Organism: Oryzias javanicus; assembly: GCA_003999625.1. Lineage (NCBI taxonomy): Eukaryota > Metazoa > Chordata > Actinopteri > Beloniformes > Adrianichthyidae > Oryzias > Oryzias javanicus. Next base: position 9,156,471 of record CM012440.1, on the reverse strand, counting down.
GGCATTTAATCATTATTTATTTAGCCTAGTGTATCCTTAAAAATAAAACACAAAAAGTTAATTTTGTTTAATAGACGTATAAGTTTTATGCTTCGTCTTCTAAAATCTAAATTGTATTATTTCACTTGTGGAAGAAGCAGCCTTATAATCAGTAATTGATAGTGTTCACAGCTACTATTAATGTCTGATTAGTAATACAGATACATACGAGTAGGAGCCTGTATGTATGATTGTGATGCATTACAATTGAAAGACGGAGCACCTTCATTACTTTAACCAGTTTGATATTGCAGAAGAATACTGAAAAGATACTCTCAAGCAAATATTAAAATCCCAAACCCCCTGTTTTCAATACCTCAGAAATTAGCATTACCTCGTGTTAGATTAATTTCAACCAACATCTGTATTCTTGTATGACTTAATCACAGGGGACAGAGGTTTCATTTTAAACTGTCACACTTCCTGAGCTTTCTTCTTTCATCAATCTATAGTGCAAATGATTGAAATGTTTCCTCATCAAATGAATACATAAAGGGCTGTTTTCCCACTTTGCCTGGAGAAATGCTACCTGCTGTTACTCAGTGTTTCTTGGTGGCAAAACAGAAAATTATCAAAATACTGAAAGAAATAAAAATGTCATTTTGGTATCTTCATGATTACATGTGCCTTTGAGGGGAAAAAAAAGACATTGTGCTAGTCAACACCACAATGTCATTCAGTTTCTAAAAGTAACAACAAACCTCAAACACTGAAGAACACTTTTCCCCCCTTTAAACCTGCTGAATAGCCCTGAGGTGGCCGTGAAACAAAGTTGACAGGATTATCCTCCCCAAGCTTTGAAAATAAAAAAAAAAGCTCCCATTAGCGACTGCACAAGTATAAACTAGGGTGAATTTCTAAAATGAAAGTGACAAGTCATGCAGTGCAAAATAGAAAGCAGCAGGGGCTTTTTGTTGGAATCAAAGGCATTGCCTGGATTGAGGTTTGCAGCAGAAAGACGGGGCCTCCACACTTCTGAAGAAGACAACTGACTGCTTGAGAGATTCCAGAATGAACTGTAAAAGCCTGAGAACTGATTGCATGCCTCAGGACACTTCTATTGTGGAACACAACCTTATTTCTCAAAGCACTGTCAGATGAAACAGTGCATGTGTTTTAAATCAACCATTGGCCTTAACAGTTTATCTTAACGCACTTCATGAAACAGCTTAAATCAACGGTTATAAGGGAGAAGCAGAAACCAATTAATTAGCTTGAGAGCTTTCTTCCAAATTAAGTTTGAGCTTTTTCAAAAAATACATAATTTGTGTTAATAGATTGAATTGCAATCAAATGGAAAGCACACCATCTGTCATTTAATAGGATCAATTAGCCAAATGAAACTTCAAAAGACACGTGCAGAGGACTAAAATGTATTTTAATTAAGCAAATCCCCAAAAAAATAACCAAAAAGGAAATTAGAAGACCCAGTGCTGCTGTGATGTTACTCTGAAAACTACCTTGTAGTTCTTTAAAGGGTAACCAAACAGGGCAGTTGAAGGCTGACTATTCTCAGCCCAAATTTGAAAAATGCCAAAAAGGGGGTAGGGCTAGTGGAGCCAGACTGAGTGGCTTGGATCTATGATTGACAGTTAGGTTAGCTTTATGTAGCTGTAACACTAAAAGGCTAACACTATTCACAGCTTAGTTTTTAGTGATAATAAATATTTAAATAATTTTGTGAAAATCGGTTAAAAAAATGAGGGAGCTAGCTGGATTTTTGTGGTTGATGCCTGCATGTATTACACTGAAACAGCTGTGTTCTGTTGACGCGACTCAATGCATCGCAGCGGTCCCTGTGCGCGCACGTCTTTGTCTATTGCAGTGAATAGACAAGGGGCAATCCAGTAATATACTGTATATCAATGCTCAGGACGCTGATTTTGCAATGCCCAACAGCGGGGCTGCCGGTGCAGCTGAGGGTTTGCAGCTCGGAAGGGAACCCGTATCTGAGAGTGGTAAAATACTGCTAGCATCATAGCCAATAAAGGCTATGGCTACGAGCCATGCTAAAGTTAATGACGGGGCGGGGCTTTTATAATGGAACTGCAGAGAATGATGACGTGAAACTTCTGGGACTTACACCAGTGGACCAACCACAAAATTTAACCGCATGCCTCGTTTCAACCTCTAGGGGTCAGCATACAGACGGTTTTTGACTAGTTAATGAAATAAACAAGTTTATTTTGATCTGGCAACAACCGTCAAAAAACAGCACTTTTAAAGCCCCATTTGTAGAGGTCAACAACCAAAAAAATTTGATTTAGTCTTTGGTTACCCTTTAACAGAATTATCTTAAAAGCAGTGTCATAACACTACAATGACGATACCCAGAAACTCATTGGAATATGGTTAATGTATAGATGGATTAATATGGATTAATGCAGGTTCATAAAAACATTTTTTTTAACATGATACACATTGCTCATCCTTGTTTTCCAGACAATCTAAATATCGGTATCATAAACACCCATCAGCGTACCTTCATACCCGACATCTCCTTGCTGCATGCCTCCACTATACCAAGGTAAGGTTCGGGACTCGATCTGCACCAAATTAAGCAAACTCGGTTGGCACTTAATGATTTTTCTAGTCTTAATCCACACTTACATTCCCCACTTTTGAAGGTTTATGTTTGCAAGCATTTCTAGTCAAAAGTGGCATTTGACTGCTAGAGTAAAAATGTCCACATTTCCTTGAAAGATACAACACTAAACAATCCCTCAAGGCAAGAATAAGTTTGACAGAAAATACTATTATGTTTCAAAGTTATTTTTCCTGGATCTTTTGGGTTCAAGTCAAGGAAATAGCTTCATAAAAGGTGACATTTCAACATATTCATGAATCTCTTGGTGGCAACCAAAGCCTGCTATTGTATGTGGTCATGCAGGCCTGCTGTGCAACTCTGGAAGTAACAAATTAAAAAGAAAAAGACGCCTTCAAATCCCCTGCACCATTTCTGACGTTTTGATTTACTTTGAACTTAAATCCAGTTTTAAGAGCTCTGAAGAGATTCCTACTTCAGTGATTTTTTTTCACTTTTGGACATCTTGCCACCCACAGCTTTTCTCTTCTAGTGTACAGTCAGCAAAACGCCATAAAAATAAATGCTGCAACAAATGTCCAGAGTTTTATGGTGCTTTTCTTGACCTCAGTAGCCAAAAGACTCTTAATGACTTTCATATGATCTCAGCAGCTCCATTTATGAAAAATAAATCATGACACACATCTCTTACTCTTTTTTTTATGTGAACACCATGTAACACTAATGCATGACACAACTAACGATGCATTTAATATCAGGGTATGTTAAATTTGTCTTTTTTTAACAAAATATGGAAAAACTTTGCCATCATTATCTGGAAAAAAAACAAACAAAAAACATTACTTAATTTTAAAAGACATCTGTTTAAAAAAAATAGTATTTGTTATGTTTCATTTAAGGCTCTTTTTTGCCAAACTTTGTTGATTTTTCCTCCATCAGAAGATTTGTTGATTTCTTAAGTTAGTATGTTTAAAGGAAGAGACGGGATAGACGATAACTCTAAAGCAGCATCTATGACACATAAATTCTACAATGTTTAGATTCACAGCATGTCTATTTCTAACTTAAGGTTTCGATGGCGCTCATGATCACACAAAAATGAAATGTTTTAAACATTTTCCTTTCTTTTAATATGATTGTGTCCTCTTAAACTAACTGACCACAGCCTGTAACAGCAACAATTAGTGTAGATTAGCGACTCCACTGACCTATGAGGATACGCCTCATTTCCATCCACATACATGGACTGAAGAATGCTTTTTTAAAAATAACTAGAAGTAACTTAGCATGAACCTTTCATTCATACTATGCTGTTTTACAAAATGATATTGAATCATATCCATCTCTTTAATGAAATAGGAATGCATATTACATATTCAGCACTAGATTTACATCATAAACAAATATCCACTGGATGGATAATATCTAGTAGCCTCCACTGGATTCTGAAAAGGAAATGAAGCTTGAAGCGGGAAGGGCTCTTTGATCCAAATTTGCTCTGCTCACTAAGGCAGTATTCCAAATAAAGGGAACTGGACTGTATAAAGTAGTTTGAAGCTTGGTTGTGTTCACCCATGGGTCCTCCCACCTGCTAATAATAAAAAAAAACACTCCTAAATCAGCTCAAATTGGATCTTTAATAGAATGAAAAGGGCTTACTTAACCCCCCTCACCCCCCAGACACACATAGCTGCCAATAATGGAAAATAAAGTAATATACATCCAATAGATCCTTTAAACCACAATGCTTATGATGTAAAATCTATTTTTTAACACTGAAGTCAAGGAAGAAAGGCTCCCTTTACAACCAGCCATCAGCTTCTTCAGTTTGTTACAAGACCATACACTGGTTGAACAGTTTTATGTTAAAGTATAACACAGCCTGATTTGATCAATTGTTGTTAAAATATCCAATTATGATATGCAGGTGGGGTGGGTGATCGATTGTTATTAGGGCTGTAATGAGTATACAAGTACTCCGATACTCACGATCTCCAAAACTATAATTGGGGAAGAATGTATGTATTGCTCTGAAATGCAGAATAATGTTTTGTGGTGACAAGTAAGTAATATTGGTAGAGTGTGGTGAAAACATTCTTTTAAATGCATAGCTCCAGGATGCACTTATAATCCTTTCATAATAGAAACCTTGCCTCTCGCATCCAAATTGAATCAAATTGTGAGGTGCCTAAAGATTCCCACTACTACCAAAGTAAAGACAAATGTACTATCCTCCATGATTTATCAGAAATAATCTCAAAATCTTAGAAAGAATGTTAAAAATGCTGCTGTTTCTCTTCACACAACACTCTAGTGGAACATTCGTGCTGAATAATTTTTAATATTAATGAATCTTCTAAGGAACAGGGTAAAAAGGACTGAAACTCATTAAAAATATAAGTGCAGAAAGTAAAAAAAAAAACACTTCAGAGTAAAACTATCAATGTTGGGTTTGAGCAACAACTTATCTTATCACAATACCACTTTTAGATTTTATTTCTGTTTGAATTTTCTATCTTTTTACAACCTTACATTTGACTTCTGCAACATGTAAGTCTGGTGTCTGATTAGAAATCCTCCAAACATACTTTTTTTTCCACAGGCATTGCATTTTCACTCTCTTACAGTATAGCGAGATTCCCATAAGACAAGTAACATCCCAATCACTGTCTAGTGCTGCCGTGCCCCTATCTGCTGCTTCAGTATCAGTTAAAATAAAAATGTGGTATCTCTTGACTGATAAAAGAGCAAATAATGTTGCTGGAGGGTTTTATTGACTGAAAAACTATACCCTTCTTTCAACAGCTGGAAATGACACAGAAAATAACTGGATTGAATTTCTCTAAAAATACAACAAGAAAAATGGTGTTGTGTTCTCGAGAACATCAGAAAGATCATCCATCACAAAGTTATCATGATTGCAATTGGCTCTCCAGCTCACCTACAGATACATTTAAGGGAATGGAAATTAAAGGAAGAAAGGGCAGAAGGAAAATAAAAGAATCCGAGAAGACCACAAAGATATTGAAAAAGTATCAACACTGTGAGGTAAAACTAATCAGGTATTGGATTTGCTTTTAAAACCAGATACTAACAACAAGCAATAGTAAATAGCTAAATAAAATAAAATAATAATATTCATAAGCGTTTTAATAACCTAGCATTAACCCTTCTAGTCATTATGTTCTTCTGTTCCCAGAATAACTCGATAAATGCAATAGGGACGGTTTTAAATTCCACTTGAGCTGCGCCAATTTTTGCCCTTTTTAATTGGATTACTCTGCAGCAACAAACCATTGTGCCATCTTTGTAAAAATTGAAAACCCTTAATATACTGTCATGAATCTGTAATTAGGCAGTAATTCAAAAGGGACAGTCATCACAATTCTCATTTATCAACCAGCAAATTACAGCTTTGTAATAAAAATGCTTTGTATCATTTAGAAGCTCTATGGAGAGGACATAGCCTACATTTTTTATCCAAAGTTTTGAATAATATGAACCTGAACAAAACAGATCTTTATTGTAATGTTATCTTTATATATACTTTGTTTTTTTCAGCATTATCCAGTTTATAAGAGAACTTTGATTCCAGACAAACTACTATTGCAAAGACTGTGTTGTAGGGTGGCAGAGACAAGAATACTGACCTATAAAAGGCTAAGTAAAACTACAAAACCATCAGTGAAATGCAACTAAAGATGAAAGTTATAAAAAAACAATAAATCCCAATTAATAAAATCAATTTATGAAAAGTGACAAGAAATTGAACACAGTCGTGTTAAAAAAAAGAGAGAGTCAAGAGAAAGACAAGCTAGACTCCAGATTATCTGTGTCTGGAATTCAAGAAAAAGATTGTCAAATATCAGCCACCATGACCAAGGGCAACCATGGTGCTGAGGTGGAGCGGTCGGCTTGTGATCGGGAAATTGCTGGTTCAGCTCTCTCTCTTACAGTGTGTAAAAGTGTCCTTGAGCAAGACACTGGACCACAAATTGCTGCCTGGTGGCACCGGTGTTAAGCGGTACTGCCATCAGTGTGTGAATATATAATACATATATATACCATATATATATATATATATATATATATATAAGTGGTTCAAGAAAAAATATCTAATATTGTCGCTCAATGCAAGGATTTTCGTCCTGAACTTCCTGACCCGCTTGGGCCACGGGGTTCCCGGAGACTGTCCCAGCGAAAGGTGGGAAACACCCTGGGCATGTCACCAGCCTGTTACAGAGCCCATGGACGGCTAGCGAGCGAGCGCAACCACCCAGGATCTAGGAAAGCTCTGCCAGACCCTGCCATCCCATCTCTAAGGGAGCGCCCGGCCACCCTCCAGTGGAAACTCATTTCAGCTGCTTGTAGTCTGGATCTCGTTCTTTCTGTCATGACCCAAACTAATGAACCAGGGTGAGTACTTGAACAAAGACTAAATGGTAAATTGAGACCTTGGCTTTCTGCCTCAGTCCTCTCTTCACCACAACAGACTGATGCAGCGATCGCATAATGGCGGACGCCGGTCCAATCCGTCTGTCGATCTCATGCTCCGATCTTCCCTCGCTCATGAACAAGACCTCAAGATATTTCAACTTCTTCACCTGAGACAGGAGCACTCCACCCACCGGGAGAGGACAAACTGCCTATCTCCAGTCGAGAACCATGGCCTCAGACTTAGCTTGGGTTTGATGCTCAACATGGGCTAAAGACAGGCGGAAGTAATGTCTAGAACAGCCGTCAGGCGCAGTCCAAGGAGTGAAGTACTGGGAGAGGCTCTGAAAGATCTGGTGAATCCAGACACGGCAACGTGCTTGCTAACGCCTCTGTAGAGCTCTCAAAAAAATATAAACCCAAGATACTCGCTCAAAATTATCCATGAAACGAATGAAGCCCAGAAAAACTTTTGTGGTTACCCTGCAGCTGGGGCGTCAAGCCGTCGAGTAGTAAATTTGATTAGTGTAAAAAAAAGAGGTGACAGATGCAAATTTGACACACAAAGTGTGTCTGGTGTACTTTTCAAGTTTGTCCAATGCATTTTTGATTAATTTACACAGAATGAGAAACTGTAACTAAACTGTAACTAAACCACTGTTTAAATGTGGTAAATTCACAATTACAAACCAACTACTTTTTTATTTGTCAGAGGATTATTTTCCTAATTTGCATTTCTCGATAAAAACAACTCTAAATTTACAGAATCAAAATGATTATGTTTTGTCTCAAAAAATAATTTTCTGAACATTACCAGCCACAACTTATATTTTCTTGCAAATAGTAGTAAATTAAACAGTTGTGCTACTATGTCAGCCTTTAACAGACTCCAAGGACATTTTTACAAGGTCTGCCTTGGTTTGCGTTGCTATAGTAATCGTACATTCAAAAACAGAAATAAGAAAATGGTTTTTGTGTATGCAAAATCTGTTAATCACGGCATTACATTAAGGTAAACTGAAAACAGATTTTTCTAAAGGCAGATTTTTCAGGTCATCATTTAAAGTACAACCTGCACTTCTAGTTCCATTCCCAGCCTTTAAATCTGGATAAGCACATTTAAATGTAAATAGATACAATAAAATGCACAAAAAATACATTTTAGAGGACATGTATAGCGATTTTACAACTAACATTTTTAATTTAAACCTTTATATTTATTATTCTTTTTTTTCTATCTATTACATTTATAATTCTAACTTACAATTTCACTGAAAGCTTTATTTAGTTGACTTGTACATACTTTTCTATAAATGACCAGTATGGAAACTGAGGATAGCAAATATTGTGTTCTATTTGGATTGGGTCCACTGCAGTTCACTAATATTTAATCATACAGGTTTTCCATTTAGTCAGCTCACATATTTTCAGCTATTTGAAATCCACATATTCATTACGCAAAAGAACCAACTCCAATTACTGTTCTTTGTTAATGACTACCCACTTAAGACAAAATCTAATTTAGAAATGACAAAGTTGATGTTTTTAGGTTCAACTGTGGGAAGCAAACAAACACTAAATCTATGATGAAGATAACATATACATTTAAATGTCTGTTCATTTTAAAACAAATGCTAAAATAAAAATGCTTATTTTTCATTATAAAAATGTATATCAAGGGTTTTGCTTTCCAAGCAAAGTTCTGTTTGCAAACACTGCTCACAGAGCAGCAAATATTATTTTTACAACACTCATTACTTGTGTATTTAATGTAAAAAAAATGCCAAGCGTAGTTATACAAGGACAATGGCTATTAAAAAAACAAAAAAATCAATAAAATATGTTTACAAATAAAAAAGAAGGACAATGGCTGATACATTTGGGTTTTTTTTTCACTGATGTGAAACTTTTTTGTTAAAAAAGCAATTTTCTCAAAAAAGTTACGTTTTTTTTTTTTCTGGCATAGTAAGAATTACTTCATCAGTTCATTTGAACACACTTTTCATTAAAGTAGAATCCTGTGTTTTACCAGAACTAGTATTTGTTTCATACAGGTTAGTAAACTCCGAGAAGCACCATCACTAACTGTGGGAATACACAGATTTGCACCTGAGGCATCCAACCTCAGCCAAATCCTCATGCAAGTCAATTCGTTTTAGCAACCCCCCTTATAATGGGTACAAACCAAAAGAAAGAAAAAAAAAAAAAAAACATATACTGATCATTGTTATTTCCAAAAGATCAGACGCTGTTTTTGAGAAGATATTAAGGACAAATACCAAAATCATAAAATGTGTCTGGAAATGCATAAAACGGAAAGAAATGTTAAATAATTAATAAGGAGTTGGTTTATAACTTTGATGTTTCTTGCTTTTGTTGTGTAGGGCCTTAAGATAGCCTTAGTTTTAAATTGGCACTTTGCAAATAAACTGAATTAAATGTGATCCCAAAGAACCTAAAATTCCCTTTTCTTGCTTTAAATCTGTGATAAATGCTCGAAATACTCAAGTATCAACACCTGTTTAGGTATTCCAGCTAAATTTGTTTTAAACGCCGTTCCCTGAGCGGCTCCCTTTCACTTTGAAGGTCACATCATTAGCGACACTATTAAGGGAGCATGTCTCCTGCTAATTATTGAGTTTCACATTATATGGCTTTAGATCAGAGCTGGATTCAAAGACCCGCATAAAGAAAATGTCACGAGTATCAGAAGATGATTGAGATTTGACTTTTTTGAGTCACTAGTATAATGCAACAGACATGCACCTTTTTTATTTCTCTTTTTCTACATTACAATGACAGGATTTAAAATATGATGTAAGCAGGTTTTGTTTCTAAACAGCTGACATGAGCAGCATGCCAAGACTTGCTGGTATAAAGCTCAACTGAGAAGGCACAGAAGAGATTATGCAGTGTTGTCAGAGTAGCACAACTAATTATCATAAAACACAAGGAGATGCTAACTGATTGATTAAGGATTTTAATTGAAGGGGCTCTAAGGGACGGTTCTTTCCGTGATGAAAGTATAGAAGACTTGGCATACAATTGAGAAGGCAGTGCAGCATCAACAAAGAGCTTGTAAAATTGACTTGACTCTGCAGAAACTGTAACAGAGACAAAATCTGCAACATAAACAGAAAAGTGGCATCCTGAAAAAAAAAAAAATGCTACAAAAAAATGACTTCTGATGCAGTTTATTGCAAATCTGTGCCAATGACAACTGTTTATTAAAACTATAGGAACTGACTTATATCCATTTAGTTGTCTGTCAAGTTATGTTTGGTAAATGTTTCTTTCGGTTGGGGAAAAATCCCATCCTATGATTTCCTGTGTGAATTTCTATAATTCAGAGCCAAAAAGTGGCGGAGGCTCCATTTTTAACCCAAATAAATGTCCTCATTCCTTTTTATTGTAGTGATTATAAAAAGAATTATTAGAAATATGCTTTAAAGCCTAGCATGGCATCCATTTCTCCAAAAGGAATTACCTTGAGAAAGCATTTCCATTTAGACTAGAATTCAGCAGGCACTCAATCACTTTAGTGCTAATTGAAATACATTAGAAAGAGAAATGCTTAATTTTTTAAAAGCTCAAAGGATTGACTTGTCTGACAAATGAAGGCCACAAATGCAATTCATTTTGAAGTGTTTGTTGTTTACATTGAGGTTTTAAATGCATGATAAGCCAACAACATAGTTGCCGTCTATGGCTGACATTGTGTAATTTAAATAGCTAAGTTATGAAGATGGACTAAATGAGGTCAGTAGAGACCTGCTACGCCTATCCTCATCAGATTATCTTTGCACTTGTTTTAACAGTGAACATATTAGTCTCAGGGGTTTGGCAGTATTACTATTTTGATAAAACAAAACTAAATTCCACAAGCAGGAGTATACTATAAATGGAATATCTGTGAGTGAACAGACTGGGACATAACACTGAACAACCCCACATATGGTATGTTGCTAGATGTAAACAGAATCGTGGTATTGACTAATAGCTTAGATTCTGACTATTCCATCAATATATCCAAAACTACTTTCAATTTTTGTTTCAGTAATCTTCCCCCACACGCTCAGTAATACATTTTGTTATGTTTATATTTTGAAATAAATCCAAATCTTGATATTTGAGCAAGTTTGTTTATAGTAGAAGCTCACAGATAATCTAGAGTTTAGGATTTGATGTGGGAAAAAATTGCATGAATTAATTTACGTAAACAACAATTTTAATTTATGTATGTATTGGTGCCTGGGATGCCTAGGTGTGACTGTGATTGTGTGACCCTGCAACCTACTGTCAATCTGTTTGGGGTGTGCTCTGCCTTCGTCTAACAGTAGCCTGTACAGGTTCCAGAAGCAGAAGATGGATAGAAAGAATCTTTAAATGTCTCACATGTGCAAGGATTTCCACAATATCCACTTTTTATAGTCTGCCTGTCTACAAACCAAAGTACAAAATGAGAAAATATAATTTACATTCAGAGGTGGGTTTAAGAATTATTTTCCATTGCTGAGCCCTGTTATGATTTCTATCAAGGGCAAAAGTTACATCCAAATACTAATGACCACTTAAACCTCTTAAGACGGGCATGGGAAATGATGAACCACAGAAGGATCAAACATAAGTTACTAATACAACAATATTTACTACCAGCATAAAAAAATGTTGATTGATTGAGAGTGACAGAACACAAAATTAAAGGAATTTCCTGTGTTGCTTCAGATTAATGTGTATAGTGGTCACCTCCGTGCAGAAATATTGTCAATGCAACTGATTTGTCGAGTGCAGAAAAATTGCAATCCTTAAACAATTAGCTGAAAATTCTGAGGCCTGTTTGTACTTTTGTTGCAGAAAAATCTGTTTACTGAAGAAAAATGCTGGAATATTTTAAATTGTAAGCCACTTTAGGTCGCATTTTGGGTCTCTCCGGTGACTTTAAAGCTGTCTCCCTCAGAGCTTGAGCAATCACTTTGTTTTCTTCAGGTCTATTTTGCTAGAATATGTTTTGGGTGGGGCTCTAACACGTTTAAACTAGATGTTGTCTCTGGCACAAGTACTTATAGTAAATGTCAAGACCTTTCACAACCATAGTAATGATGTAGAAAAAGAAAATGATGCATGGCACCATTTTTGTCCAAGATAGGGCTATAAACACACAGCTCCACTTCAATCGTGTACAGCCAGAAAAGATTTTTATCAACCAGTCTGCTGACATGAAGTAATGATTTTAGATTTATAGGAATACCAGACTTTCAAACTAGTGACAAGTCAATTTTGCACCATTACGGAGACAAAGGCTTTGTGGTACAGGCCTTATTTGTTGCTGAGAGCAGACTGTCAAACTAAATAACAAAAAATAAGCTGAGATCATTGTCTTTTGGTGTGTACAGAGTTGCCCCCACTTACTGGCCTTGCTGCTGCTGCCTGCCTCCATACAATGTCAGATAAAGAGTAATAGAGCAAGATCATTATACCACTCTTGATTAATACTGTGTGTAGAAAAAAAAGTGCAATTCAGATATGCATGAAGAAAACACAAATCAAGAGGAAAAACGGATTTTAGAGCCATTCATTCATTTTTGCTGATAAGAACCTCTTTAGGATCTTGGAGGCATGTTAGAGCTTGTTACACAGCTGAATTGTGATGTGTTGGTTAGCACTGTCTCTTTTTTTCCCTACACTGTATCCATAAAACTCAAAACCAAAACCTTAGGGAGGAGGTGGTATCATTTATTTGATATATGCAGCTTCATCCCACAGTCACACAAACATGTTAAGTGACAGTTTTAAAAATGGTAGATGCCAATATTTTAAGCTTTATCAATCTACTTCTTGTTAATTATATGTTTTAATTGAAATCTTGTTACCTTTAGTAAGGATATAATTTAAGAGAGATAAATGCTATTCAGTTTTCCCTTGTTTATCGCAGGATGATAGGTGAAATCTCAGTAGTAGTATTACTGATGTTTTAAGGCTGTAAAACTTCTCACTACACACTTCATCCACTTTTCTAACATTTTGACACTCTTCTCTGTTCTATAAACGCTCAAAGTTTAAGCTTTCATAGAAAAGTAAGTCCAGTATTATAGAATTCAAACAAAGAGCTGCTCGGAATCAAAGATTTATGTAACTCTGGTGAGCTGAGCGCATTCCGTACAGCAGACCAGCATAGCCAGATGGAGCCTGGGTTTTCCTGTCCAAAAGTAATCTAAAAACCCCAAGACCCCATAACAAATACACCCAAAAAGTTAATCGAACTCAAAACTGCCAAACCGACCCTAAAGTCAGAAGAAGTAAGCATTGCCCTTAAATTCAAAACTGTCCATAAATCTGGTATAAGTGTAGCAGACACGGCATGGAGGATATTGACTGGTCAACAGCCAATCAGGGCACAGAACACAGTGAGCTGTGAATAGAAGGAATAAAAGGCATGCAGAACTGTCCCGAAAAAAATCTGCAAAACAGTGAGACATCAAAAGGTGCACCACATTGATGAAGATCTATGTGGTCCTACTAAATATCTTTCCAGATTTTTTGTAAAATCAAATAACTAAGTAGCCCATCAAGCTGATAAATAGGTCTACAAAACACAGAGTGAAAAGGATGTAATTTCAAGAAATGTCACAATAGTCTGAAATGACGTGACTACTGCTTTAAAGTTGGTGTTTGTATAATTTAGTTGTTTTAAAATGACTGATCTTTAAAGTCCCCTCTGATGAAAATTGTGTTTTTTGAGTTTTGAGTATATAGGATTTTTTTCTTATCAAAGAGAGTAAATGTAACATGAAATCATTTCGCTTTTGCATTTGCGAATACTTCTCCTTTTAAATCGCTGTCAATCAAACTGTTGCAGAAAAACTCAGTTTGAATCAATGAACCTTCCTAGTCCGAGCTGACATCCAGCTCAAAGCGATACGGCTGTAGCAGCGGCAAGACACAGAACTGCCATAATCAGACAGGGAGGAGGCGTGTGTGTGCGTCTGTGCCCGTGAGCAGGTCCGCTCAGCTCCAAAAGCCACGCCCACCCAGAGGATTCTTATCAGGCACAGGCTTTAGATCAACATGAAAAATGTCTTTTTTAAGACATTTAAAGGGTATAAACATATAAATAGTATAAAAAGTCTAAACTAGTGTATGCTTTTAGCTTTTTTATTTTTGTGACATTATGATACAGGAGCTGAGTAACTTGTTGATTCATTCTGTGATGATGCTTTTATTGCATGTAAAACTAAATGTTTTTACTTTTTTGTTAGTTTGCCATTTATAGGGATTCACATTTCCTTCAACAGGACAACATCATTCTTCATTTTCAGCCCCAGTAAATGTAGTTCTGATTAGATGTAACAATAATTTAAAAACTTGTTCATATTTCATATTGACATGTGGCAGTACAGAAAGTAAGTCTGAGTATAATTTGACCTTGTTTGGATATCATTCAACAAACTGAACTTATCGATCAATATTTATTTATTAAAATGACTTTTCATGTATTTCAGCTCAGAGCGCTTTACAATGAAAAACAAAGATAAAATACAAAAAAGGAGAAACATTAAAATTAACACACCTCTCTTAAAACTAGCAGCAGATCAACCACAGATCGTCACCACAGCACCCGCCAGAACCAGAAATTACAGGTCCACTAGAGCCGCGAGGCTGCATGCTGGACCCGAACCGGTCAAACAAGAGCGAATCCCGCCAATAAAAACTTAGACTAAACCAGCAAATCCCGATGCAAAAAATCTCCATGAGGAAACATAACTTCATTAATGTCAGCGATGCCAGAAACATGAACATAAAATAAAAGTTGTGCGCACAAAGACTTTTGCTACACGCTCTTCCCAATTACGCACGCGCTCACGTTCCATCCACAGACACGTGCTCAAATCGCCACACCTGTCATCTCACGGGCAACAGTTTCAAACACATGAATTATTACAGCTTTTTTATTTCACCACAGCAATTTTTTTTTTTTTCCTTCGGTGCGCATCAATTTCAATAATTTGGTCATGAAGGCTGACATGGATGTTAACGTGCGTTGTATGAAACTATAAAGTTAAAAGAAAAACCCTGCAGTATTTATATGGGTGGGCGGGGTCACAGTCATAGAGCTGCATGAATGGACCCTTTCCTTGTGACGCCATGGAGTATCAAAGATCATTAAGAGACGAGACGGTCACTCTTTAATTGTTGTCACACCCAGGTGGGCTACTGTCTTTCCCTCTGCGTGCCAGCTGTGGAACGCGTGCCCTAGGCTGCCGACCCCTGATTTCGGATTTGGTTACCCTTTAAGTTGTTTGGTTTGGGATTTGGTTACCCTTTAAATTGTGGGATTTTGTTTTAAAATGTCAAACTCATAGCTAAAACACTACTGAGAAATTTTTTTGAAAAAAAAAATTTCCATTGGAAGACTTTAAAAAAAAATATTTTATCCCAAGCTTCTGTTTTTTTAAACTTTAGCAAGTGTTATTGACAACTTAGATGACAGCGTAGGTACCATAGTATTAACAGGTGGATCTACTGGCTAAACTTAAATTCACTGACACCCTCTCCACCCCCCAAAAATAAATAAATAACTTAGATGGATTTCGCAAAAACTGAGGGTTTCTAGACAAGAAAACAGCTCATAAAGAACAAAGAGACTTAAGCTTTTCCTGTATCCATGGTCAAGTGACTTTTGACTTTAGGCAATTTTCCACTCATTACCCATAATAATGGCACCTGAACAGGTAATCTGTATAAAATACACCTGTCCACACCCTTAAACAGTCAGACTAAAACTACTCCACCATGACCATGACCAAAGAGCTGTCTGAGGACAACAGGAACAAAGTTGTACACCTGAACAAGACTGGGATGACTCAATCTACAGCCAACAGCTTGTTGAGAAGAAATCAGGTGTTCTCACCTTGTGAGGTCCAAATGATCTGGAGAATGTGAGTAAACAGTGAAGAACTACATGGAGGGAACTGGGACCACAGTAACAAAGATTATTATACACATCACATCTCAGGGATTAAAATCCTGCAGTGCTCGAAAGGTCTTCCTGCTTAAGCCAGTACATGTCCAGGCTCGTACAGGATCGCTGATCCGTATTAAGTAAAGGATGAATGGGGCCATGTATGGTGAGATTTTGAGCGGTGAGAGAATTCCGGATGAAACGTGCCTGGATCTTCAAGCATGACAATGATCCCAAACACACTACCAACGCAAGGATGGTTACGTAAAAAGCATTTCAAGGTTCTAGAGTGGCCTAGCCAGCCAAGCCAGTCTGGACCTCAATACAACTCTTGAGAAGATCCGTATGGAAGAATGGACCAAAATAGCAGCTCGAGTAAGAGGAAACCTGGTGAAGATCAACAAGAAATGTTTGACAAGTGTCATTACCAACCAGGGTTACATTACAAAGTTTTGAGATTAAATCTTTATTTTCTGTACCAAATAAATCATTTAAGAATCATACAATCCGATTTCCTGGATTCCTTTTTTACATTCTGTCTCTTCCAGTAGATTTTATCCAATGATGAAATTAAGAACTTTATCAACTTTTGAAGAGGGAGAACATGCAGAATCTGACAAGTACTTTTTTTTTTTTTACCTTACTTTGTATAGTTTTGTACTCACTACTCCCATAAAAGACAAGAATAACTATTGGACACTTTCTTTACATGTAATACCCTGTTTTACAGTCAGCTTGGATTACATGTTTAGGACAATGGCTGTTTGATGTTGATTACAGCTGCCCATCCATGTGGAAGAGGTAGTAGAGGACCATGTGTGTCTCCTGGCAGCACAGGAAACAAACTCTTTTTATCCTTGCTCCCTGCTTTCAATGGCTTTAACTGTACTGCCAGATGACTAATTTACTGAGAAGAATTACAGTTTATTCAGGTGAATCCAGTGGACGGAAAAGCAGCTGGGACGAGGGGAATGCTCCTCTGGTTCATAGCGTCCAAGAAAATCAAGAAGCGCCTAAAATGACACTATGATGCTGTGACAGCAACACAACACTGACAATTACCTAAGCCATAGGGGTTTCAGAAAAGATTTAAAGGGCCATTAAACATTCGTGGGTCGCTCTACATTTAAAAAGCCCAGATGATTTTATTGATCTGAACCCACTGTCCTACGTCAATTGGATGAGAAGAATTTTAACCCAAACCCTCAAGATAGGGAAAAATTGGCATACTATAGCAGAGGAACCTCTTGGGAGCCACTCCATAATCCAGAGGCAGTGACTAATTGCGTGCTTCTGGGTTTGTCGTATTTGAGAATGCTCTCGTTCTTAGCCAGCAATCAGCTCTGGGGCGCAGCAAAATTGCCCTCGACTAGTCAGGGGTCTCCACAATGGAGAGGCTCAACAAACAGAGCCTGTTTTCAGCCGATCCTGAACAAAAGACGGTTCATTCATGCATTGATGTCTGACTTTCAAGACCATTGATAAAAAAAGAGATGGGAAAATGAAAGAACTATGTCGTCTAATGCGAGTTGACGTAATGCTTGCTCAGCCACAGAGCAGAACGTCTCATGAACCAGATGCAAACAAGGGAAAAGTGTTTTGGACCTTTGGTGTACAGCCACATGTAAGAAATTAATAAGAACCCTCAGAATAGTTTCTAACTTCCTTTTATCTTTTTATTTATTTATTTTTTTGATTAAGTTGACAGTGACTCCTTTCCCAGAAGTTGGGAAGTTTCTCTTTAAATAACTGACAAATTTGCAATAAAATACCTAAAGCTAATAATAAAAACTCAGATACCTCGTATTTAGTAGCCCCTATGTCAGGATGACTTCTGAATATCATTTAATAATGTAAATTTGTCATATTTTCCTGTTCTTTGACATGCCTCTCCACCAAAAGCTGTGTGGCAGAAACGATGCAGCACATGAAGAGGCAAAGCATTGAAAACCAGTGACAAGCAGCTTCGTATGCATGTCCACACCCTGAACCTCTGAGTCAACATTCACAGAAATCATATTGAAATGGGGCAGAAATCCCTCTTCAGCCGTTCCTCTGAAGCATCAAAGCGGATATTTGAGTCACTTATTATCCCAATCCCTCAAAAATCCACCTTTTAGAGTAAAATGTTGACTTATTCAAGAGATAAATGAAACTAGAAAGCTTTGATGAATGCACTAAACATATAATGTTGTAATATTGTGAATAACCTTTCAGCAGTTGGGTTGTGTTTCTGGTGCAGAGTTTAATCCCAGATTTGGTTATCACACCCCTCTGTGCCCACTGAAGCAAAATACCACTTAATTTAATCCCTAATGAGTGTGTACCTGTGCAGCTGGCACCGGAGCCTACGTGATGGAGGGGGCGCGTGATGAAGACACAGCAGCGTCACTGCCATAACTCGGCTCGGATCGGCGCGCGCGCCTCTCCTCCGCGTGCCTTTGAAGCTGCGACATTCCCCTCAAAAACACCCCCAACATGGCGATGAGCTCTCTTTGAGACGGCGGGGGGGAAATTATATAAGTGATGCGCAGCACAATGAACCGTCCCACCGAGTGGGGACTTCGCCACACGAGACACTTTGCTTTTATTTAGGGATAAATGTAAAGGAAAAGTGGCTAAAGGAACTTTAGGAGGCAGTTGGGCTGCTCTTGTGAGCTCGCGGCACTTGCCGCCCCCCCCTCCGTCAGGAGAAAACACGGGGTTGGAGGGAAAACGACCTATTGTTGTGTCTCTCGCCGGCGCTAAATGACAACCGAGTCAAACAAAGTGCACCTCCTCGTAAAGAAGTGCGGACACAGAGGGGGCTCTCACTTCTTGTGAGTAGAAAGAGAGACGGTGTGGTGAGGAAGAAGTGAAGTTGTGTTAGCTTGTTTTACCTCAAAAGAGCCGTGTCGCCTTGTCTGCTGACCACACTTTCAACCGACGAATAGTCCACAGTTTGTCCGGCGGGCAAACAGGACGGCAGAAAGCAGCACAGGCTAAGAATGAACGCGGTAAGCCACTGACCAGACACACAGGCATCCTGCACCGCAATCATTATGTCCATCACAGCTGGATTCTGCTGTCGCTTCCCCACAAGTCTTCTGGATGCCAAAAGCGAGCGTTAGCCTTACAAAAAAATCTACCGGAGAATCGAGCTTTATTTATTCCCACACTTTTCCTCCTCGGAGTCCGCTCAGGAAGTGTTCCGTCGTATAGTTTCCCAGGTTTGTTTGGTTGGATGGAGGCTTCACTACGCGAGGAAGTCTTCTCTCCAGTGACTTGCACACCATCTAGTGAGGAAATGCGATTTTAAAATGGGAGCAGACCTACAAGCAGACAACCCCCAGGCTCTGATCCTGTTGCCATGCGGCCGTTTCCCGGGCAACCCGTTCCCAGTGGCTCGTGATGGAGCAGTAAAACCGGTAGGTATTGATACAGCCCAGGAGCAATTAAAGTCATCGACTGGAGAACCACCCCCTATTTATTCTCCCTTAACCAAATGAACAGCCGAGCATTTGCTGGAAATGGAGCCCGGTGTCAGTGACGCAAGTAGATCCCTCAGGAAAAGTCATGAAAAGCATTCAAGATGTCACACTTTAGGAAAATATGTCAGTGAAATGATCATTTCAGTTTTTGAAATAGTTCAAGTTTATTGGTTTAGTTCCCCATTTGTACAAAATGCAATACAAACAACCAATAAAAAGGAATAGGCAGTTGTTAAGAAGCTTATTTGATGCCTTTCCTTGAAAACTAAACACATATATAAAGAGATACAATAAAAAAAAATCAATTTACAAACAAATACAAGTAAATAAAATACTTTTAAATATGTTTTGATAATCATTTATACATTTAAGTTTATTTTTTTAAGAACTGCAAAAGTACTTTATTTTTAATTCACCACTCAATTCATTCCATAATTTTACTCCAAGAACTGAAACACATCTTTCCTTAACATTAGTTCAAACTTTATCCTCTTCATAACAATAACTCTTAAATTATTTTGACTAACCTCTTAAGTAAATGCCCTCTGTATATTTTTAAAACTAAATTATGTTTTACTCTATAAACAATTTCTAAGTAATCAATTTCCTTTAATTTTATACTTTTATTACAACAAAATAAAAATAAAAAAAATGTTGAATCACAATACACTTTAACTATTCTAATTTTTTTTTTTTTTTTTTTTTTTTTTTTTTTTTTTTTTGTAGTTTAACCTATGATTCCATAATAGTTTTTCCTGCATATAATATCATTTTAAATACCCTAAAATTAAGAGTTTTCTTACAGGAAGAATTTATAACAATCAAGAAACAAAAATTCATATCAACTACACTCAGGAAATGTCACTTCTTTATAAATGTTGTTTTCATTATATTGCTCTTCAAAGCCAGGCATATCGAAGGTCTGGCCCACAGTCAAGTTTTTTACTGGCCCACACAGGCTCCTGTCATAAACTCAATTATTAATTTTCTGCTGGTCTTCAAATATAAAATTAAGAGAAATTTGGATAAAATCCAGGTCTGCAACCTTCAGCGCTAAAAGAGCCATTTGGTCCACTTTCTTACTGTCCAAAACCAAACAACAGCCACAAAGTTCCACTTTCGGTTCAGAAAAAACACACCTTATTTATGCTTTTGAGCCATTTAACCATTTTAATAACATCTTGCTTTTAGGTATATCTTTTTTTATCTATAAATGTGCCAATTTTTAAATGTATATAACAATTTGAACTTTCATTGCTTTTGACAGAAGCTCATACAGGTTCATTTCAAAATAAAATACACCCTGTTATAAATAAAATAAGATTATGTGATAAGAATCAAAGGCTTTCATCTTGTTATCATAGATTAAATCTTTTGCCATAACTTTGTTCTATTATCTAGCATGTTAATAATCTAAACATACCATAGATATCATTGTTAACTAAAGAAATATGACCAAACTAAATACCAAGCGTTTATTCAAAACAGATTTCTTTAAAGCCAAAGAGCCACAACAGAACTAAAAGAGCCTCAGATTGCAGGACCCTAGGATAAAACATAAACTTTTTGATTTGATTGGATTTATTCGTTTTTTCCTTTCATTAAGAGTTAATTTCAGTAGCACAGTCAGTACATTTCATGACGGGAATGGAGCAGTGAAAACAATAAAATTATTATTTTATTTCTGCCCCTATATCAAATCGAACTTTCAGTCTTCCGATCAGAGATCACCCCCCCTACCGCTGCACCACAGCCACCCTAACGTTATCATAAAGGTTCAAATAATTCTGGCCCTCAAACATTTTCACATCACCAAATCTGGCCCTCTTTGCAAAAAGTTTAGACTCCCCTGCTCCAAGC
This sequence comes from Oryzias javanicus, assembly GCA_003999625.1. NCBI lineage: Eukaryota > Metazoa > Chordata > Actinopteri > Beloniformes > Adrianichthyidae > Oryzias > Oryzias javanicus. The sequence goes on along the minus strand of CM012440.1, from coordinate 9,135,164 downwards.
CTTTTGATTTAGCCTACATAATGCTTAACAGACTGTACAGCCGTAACCATGGGAATGACATACATTTCTATGAGGTGACATGCTTCCACGCTGCCCCTGAATCGCAGCAGATGACACCTAATGTGTTATGGTCATAATATTGGTCTTTTAGTGTGGCAGTAGAAAAGACACTAAATCAAGCAGTCACACCGAATGAGCGTCTAAAAGAGCATGCACATCACTCAGTTTAAAAATCTTACCCTCGTCGCTCACTCTGGGGATGTTCTGATTTATGGAAAATCCTCAAGTAACAGACGTTAATCCACAGCCTAATCCCTATTGTTATTTTTTTCTCTTAATCTATGCAGATATTAATATTTCAGTTTTATTTTCTTCATTTTTCATAATTATGTCAATTTTTCTTTATGAATTTTCCACATTTTATAAATATGATCAGTAGTATAGCATTTTTTGATACAAACAATATTACTGGCATACTTAGACTGTTGCTCTAGAAGTCTAGGTTATAAAGTGCTGCAGGTTTAGAGAATAGGGATTTAGGTTTAGAGAAAAGTTCTAAAACCAGATTTAGTCTGTCAGTATTTGTTGCCTATTTTCCCAAATCCCACCTTGCTTTCACATGATTTAGATGTATTTCTGACTAGTTTGGTTTGAACCAGAACTTGATTTATATGATTTTTTGTTGGTAATATCCCATCCATACTCTGGTATGGACTTCAAAAACCATACCTGGTCTGCTCAAAAACAAGGGTCTGGGTTTACTTGCAAGTGAACTCCAGTGCAACTCACCAACATTGATAATACAAGTAGATTAGGAGATCAAAGAGCATAAGTTAACCAAAATATATAAATGAACATAAGAGCAAATAACTAGAAAAACATCCCAGGAAGCACAAATATGGAGTGATATTTGTGCCACCATATTGCAAGCAAGTTTTTTTTAAGTTGCAAGCATAAAGTAAAGTGTTGCAATTAACATCTATTCTATGTGCTTTTTTTTTTTTTTTCTTTACGTTTTGCTAACTTTTTTTGCTTGAAAAAGATATTTTTCCATTTGCAAACTTTTTTTTTTTTAATTTACAGACAAACGTTTTTAATGCGTAGTGCCTCATCTGGCTTTCACTCTATCTTTGGCTTTGCGTTTAAGAATGCCAAAGATAGCCAAAGATAGGGGGAAAGCGAGATGAGGCACTATGCATCTAAAAACGTTTTTTCACATTTTTTTAAGAAAACAAAAAACTTTGCAAAATCAAAAATATTTTTTGCAAGCAAAAGAAAAGTTTGCAAACGGAAAAATATATGTAGGAAGCAAAGAAAAAGTTTTCAAAGCAAAAAAAAAAAAAAAAATTTTTCAAAGCAAATAAATATTTTATTTGCAACACTTGCTACATTTTGTTTGCAACTTAGAAAATTTTTATCTCCAAACTATGACTTTTACTTGCAATATGGTGGCACAAAAATCCCTCCATACACAAATCTAAAAAAAGGTAAAATTTATGGAGGAGTTAAAGTTAGTTGTCAGTATAGTCAGAGTGCTGTCATGTATAATTCAGCGTTATTTTCACTTCTCTTGGCAATGTTTGTTTCGGGCAAAAATGATCCCAAAGTAGCAGCCTTTCTATTGGTGTGTCATATCCAGGTGGTTTGCTCCCCGCTTATGAGTGCAGCGCACAGCAAACAAAATCAAACGTTTGAACATGTCTAGCAACACCTGCCCGTTCAAACTAAGTTCAGTGAACTGTCCTTGAGTGAAAGTATGGCTTTCAATAGCAAAATAGCCTCCCAACTTTGCCAATGGTTTTCTCATTTTAAGTAAGAAAAATGTGTAGGACTCCAGCAAGTACTAAAAAGACAGTACGGAGTGTAATAGAGGTCAAAATACATACTTTGCCCTTTTTGCCGTAGATTCTCTCAGCACTGCAGGGAAAAAAAGAGAGTTACATCAGTTCAATAGATAACTTTCAGAGGGACTTGTTTTGCCTTTAAAAAAGCCAAATTGAAGATGCTACTCTAATTACAGGGTACACTCTTACAGACGCTACATGGGAAATTTTAGCGTATAGTGGAAATGAGTCAACAACCACTGCTTTGTAAGAGCAGCATTAAAAGAGAGCGAAAAGTTCATTTTGTCACTTACATTTGTAATTTGCATAACTTAAGCTCTCCTGTTAATAGCTTTGATCATGTAATCGGTGGAATCAGCTACACGTTAGTTGTGTAGTGGAAATATTCTTTGGCTCAGACGGTTAGATATTTTTCATTTTTAGCTTGTCACTCATATTTTTTTTTCCTGTCATTTCTATGAACCTTTAAATTACCTCAGAAAATGTACCTTTCCATGCATGAAAGCTATAATTACAAAGACTCCATTTAGGCAGCCCATAATATTCAACACATAATAACCTCAAGAATTTTGAACAAGATGAAAGGGATCTGTGCTGCTGTCACTATGTCAGAGTTGTTTTGAGTAATATATACTGCTGAACCTTTCTTTAGGTTTTAGTTGCCACTTGATCTCTCAAGGCTGCAAAATGCTCAGTGCACACAGTTTGGTCTAATGAGAATCACATAACACATGAACAAGGGGTCAGGGTGCATGTTGTAGAGTATGCTTTATAGAATTGAACATTAAAGCCCATTGTCTCAAGGAATTACCAAGATACAATTAAATCACCGACCATGACCTTTACCCTTTAACACCAGAGTTTTAAGTATGGTGTTAATGCTCTTTAATTATCTTAACTCATTGGCCATTTTCACAATTATCCAGTTGCATAAATGGTCGATGATTTATCCGAATTCATCAACCATTTACACAATCATGACAATTTCGTAAATCAGTAATAAGCAATTCCTGGTCTCGAGGGCTGCTTGGTGTCCATAAATCCAAGCCCCACTCACGTCTGATTACCTGGTTGAGGCGTGTCCAGCCAATTAGAATAGCATACCAGAGCATGGTATGTTGGAAATCATACATGAATGCAGCCCTTGAGGCCAGTTGCCTATCCCTAGCGCAAACGGTTAATGAATTACCCTAACTCAATGATCATTTACGCCATTATCTTAATTCTAATAGGTTGTGAAGCTGAGAAAAGCAGCTTTACAGTAGGATAGTGTTATGCAATCGATGTAATTCCAACGGTGTGGGATTTGGGGGCTGGGTGTAGTTGTGTATTCGGTTAGTTGTTGTCTTTTTTTTACCGTTCTTCTCGTTTCAGGGGTGTTCTTTCCTCCCTTTTTCCCACCTGGTTCTCCTGCCCTCTTAATGGGTGCACCTGTGTTTAATTATCTTGCGTTCTGTTATAAGCTCCGCGTCCCCTCCGCTTGTCGCCAGATCGTCTTGTGTGTTTTCTCAAGTGCTGCGAGCTTTCTAGCCTTTTCAAGTTTTTTTTCTCAACCAAAGAATAAACAACGTCCTTGTGAACTTTCTGTGTTCTGCATTTGTGTCCATACGCAGATCTTGACAAACATATTCTGATGTTGAAGCTGATTCTTTGCACTAGTAAAGTGCATTTTCACCACTTCAGAATATCCTGGAATTACATTAATTGTGTAAACGCTCGAAGAGTTACAGTAGTTCAAAGAGTCCTTGTTATTATTTCCTGTCGATGGCGACAGCTCCAGTATTAAAGGGTTAACATCTAATGAATAAATTATATCATACATTTTTAATTTGTTTCAAATCTAACATTTGCAGATTAACATAATCCTACACAAACAGATGTTCACATGTGTAAAAACGCCTCTTTTAATGTTGTTGCTGTGATTTCCTATTCAATATCTTGAAGTCTGATACATACTGACGGCCAATTTTATCTTGAATTTGTTAGGCACATTAACCTTTTAACAAATTAGTTACCTGGCTTGTTATTATGATAATGGATACCATGCAGCAGGAAAGTGTGCCAATCGATTCAAGCAGACATTGATGTGTACAGCTGTTCTATATGTAGGAGTGCATGAGACCGACATTGCAAGAATAATTGATTTTGTATGTTGTTACCAACTCAAAACAGAAATGTATTTATTCATATAAAAACAAAATGTTTGCTCTGTACATCAATTTGGAGTACCTAATCTATAATATATATATTTGGGCTCGCTGTATTTATCTAAATGTAGGTATTTAATGGGGATTTAGAGAAGAATACATTTTAAAAGGACTTTGAAGACATATGTTTTACTCAAGCAATGGTTTATTTAAAATGTTTCATTTTTCTTTTGTTTTTTTCTTCCTTTTCACATGGTTCAAAAACCCAGTGCGGTCGTGTCAGCGCAGATATGTGCTTTCAAACTGCGTCGATGACACTCCATATATGGTGAGTAGTTAAACATTTTATGAGTCATTAGATATAGCTGGAAAGTGATCTGTTAGTCCCAAGAGTGTGGTCCAATCTGAACTGTCTTTAAAATGAGCAGAACACTCAATGGAAGTCCATCTGCCATCCATCCATATATTTTGATTCTTTTGCTAATCCATAGCCAAGATGCAGGGCAGGAGTTTTAATTCTCACTCCAAGGGGGTTTTACATGTTTTAAAAATGCAAATGGAAGCATCTGATGTATTATTCTATAACAAAAGGGTTTTTCATGTTACTGTTGCATTTTTTCTCAGAGAAAAAAAATTTAAAAAAAAAACACTTCAAGTTGGAAAAAAGCAACTCAAGGTATGTGTCACAGCAACTGGCATTGGTGGGTCAAGGTCTCCTTGCTCTGGTCCAACTCTAAATCCTCCACTCGCAGACAAATAAATATACATTTGCATCTTCATTATCCTCATCTGAGTCGCTATCTGGCTCTATAAACTTTGTGGCTGGACAGATATTGCTCGCCTTTTTTTTTTTTTTTGCTACGATAATGTTAGCTTGGGGTTGTGAGGGTCAGTAAGCTAGTGGGAGAGAGTGTAAACAATGGAATGCTGGAATAACAACGTATGGTAACAGTCATGCCCAAAACTCAGAAGCGAATTTCTAATGTGTTTCTGGGGGGCTGCAGAGAATATATATACATTTATAAAAAAAAAAAAAACAACAACAATACAGGCTTTTTGATTTTCGCTAAATACACTTTAATCACAATTAAAAGACTGCAAGGAACAATTTTAAAATAAAAAAAAATGAAGTTGGAGTGGGACTTCAAGGCAAAGATGCCTAGGCTTCCCTCTTCACAGAAACCTTGTCTAGTTCTACCAGGGGGACCTCAAGGCGCTCGCAGACAAGCTGAGAGACACAATTGCGCCAATCCGTCTTGGGTCTTCCCCGGGGCTTTTTCTAGGGAGTTATCATGGAGGCACCTGAAAGAGATGTTCAAGCCACCTCCACTGGGTTCTTTTGATGTGAATGAGAAGCGGCTCGTTGAGCTCCTCCTGGGACACCAAGCTCCTCGCCCTCGCGCCCACCCATCCTGTAAAAGAAACTCATATTTGCCACTTCTATGCATTTCCATTCGCTCACAACCCACAGCTCATGACCATAAGTGAGGTTAGGAACATAGTTTGTCCAGATCAAACTAGCATATGCATTACTTCACCTGTTAATTGCATGCTCCAGCTTTCTCTCACTCTTGAAAAAGACCCCAAGACACTTAAACTCCTCCACTTATCCCGTCCACTGATGAACACCCCCTTAGTCATTATCCAAAGGCGTGATGAAGTCACCCAGTTGAACAATGAAATTCCTAGATATAAGGAACTTCTATCCTGGAACCCCTCCTAGAGACTCCAAGAATGTTGGTTGCTCTTTAAAGCTGTTTGTCCTGTAAACTGAAACCTCAGTAAGAGACACGTCCCTGTCTCAGAGGCATAGGGGCACAGCCCTCTTGTTGATCGACAAGAACCTCAACACATAAAAGAATAAAAAAAAGTTGAGTGTTCAATCTTCAAAACATCATTAGACATTGTTTAGAACATTTATGTTCATCTCTTAAAATGTATAGCAGCTGTCTGGATTAGCTGAATGCCCAGTAGAGAGGACTCAAAAGAGCATTTGATGAACCAGTTATGATCTGGGCATCAAAATGTTAAAATTAAAGCAGATGAAGCAGCGGTGTTAACTGGCAAAACAGTAAAGTGATATTTTTAGCAACAAAATAAACCTTGTTATAGCAGGCAAAAGCCTCACAAACCAAAATATGAATGCATCTCTTTTAATTACATCAATCTCAATTTCTGTCGTTTCCCATATCAATAAATAAGGGATAAAGCTACAGCTTGAGAGATTTTAGAAGGTTGCCGTTGATTGTGTGGTCAATAACACAATTTTCTATGTTTTTTTATAAATACCTGGATGCCAATCAAACTGGTTCATATATTCTAAATAAAGAGAAGATGTCTTTGGAGAAGGAAGTTTTAGCTGGGCTGTTATGTATGCTTGAATACTTGGTAACATCTTAGTCATTGTTATTGATTTTGTGTTCAGTAAAGTTTTCTTTGTCTAGAGCATGTTGAGCCTCAAGGCAGCATTCATATTGCATAAAGCAGCTCAAAAAAGGGTTTATTCTTTCATGGAGAATGTTTTCATCTGAGTAGACTTATTGTCTATATCTCTGTCTTGATAGGACCTAATAAATCTTTGAAAACTCTCCTAAGTCTACAGCACATTGGCAAAGTGAAATGAGGATATCATACGGTCAGCATTAATCTATAGGCACCCAGGAATCATTTTTTAACAATGGGGAGCATTTCCATTTTGTTGCACCTTGTATGACTCATACACAAGCCCACACAGAAAAGGAAGATAAATGTCAAACAGAGTAAACTTACTGAATAAGTAATGATTCTGGAATACAATCATAAATCCAAGAATTTTATGATATTTTGTTCATACAGAAATCTAAAATCAATCAGCATCAAAGTAGCGTCTGTAACCAAAAGAGATCTGAAACACTTTATTTATGTCCTCCAGAAGGACATCCCAGAGGTTTATTCTTTTTTTCCCCCACAAATCAGTTTTTTAAGGAGTTGTTCTTTACCAAGAGGGAAGCTCAAAGGACAGGGATGTCCAGTTTAGTTAAGTCTGTTTGGTTTAGGTTAGCAGTCAGGTATTGTTTATATTTTTTAACTGATTTTATGTTTTTGGACAAATACCTATGTGAAGCCCGTTGAGACAAACTATATAAAGAAATTGAATTGAATTGAATTTAGTGTGTTTGCATGTACACTGTATTCTGAAAGAAGAGCTTATACTGGATGAGGTAATAGTTTAAATAACTTGTTTTAATGCCTTTCAGATTCTGGAATACAAACTATTAATAATATTATTTATGTTTCCTAGCATAACTAAAATACTACTCAATTAATTACAGATTACATGATTGTACAACAGATGTCAATTTCATATTTTGATCAAGAAGTCACTAACAGATCATATAAGTTAAACCTTGATGCATTATTGGTTTGCATGCGTGTCAGAAAACTAGAGCTCGCTGTCCTTGCTAGAATACAAATTAATCAGATTTTGATTCACAAGTTCATTAATTATCATTTTTTTCTGTCAAATTTAATTAAATTGTTTCTTAATAGGTGCTAACTGACTCTCTTCGCCAAAAAAAGACAATAATTCAACAAAGGTGGAACTTTTATGATGACATTTAGGAATTATTACACTGAAAACAGTTTTATGGCCTTCAATTATTAAATGATTATTTTAAAGCAATATTGATTCTTAGATTTGATTCATTTACTTTTTTTTTTAAACCACGATGAACCAGATGAATGAATGAAATACATTTTAAGATCAATTAGACATTCTAAATTAGAGATTCTAAATCAGCTTAAAATTAAATGTGTTTGTGACTCTGTGATTAGGGTAAAAAAGCTGTGAGCAGGAGAGGAGATGGAGAATGTGCCTCAATTAATAATTACACAACCAGAGAACAAACATTACAAATTACATAACAATGTAAACCATGTATTAATGTAAAATGAACACAAAGTAACTCATAACATGACCTAAATGTTACTATTTTTGCTGTTACCCAGTGAAAAGTCTAAATTTAAGTAGAACCCATGCAGAGAAAGAAATGAGGAGAGAAAAAAAAATCACTAACTCCAAAGGGTCAAATACAGAAACGGGGGGGTGGGGGTGTGTGTCCCGCTTCTTTTTTTAATAGAGCTCAAGGCTGACATGGCAGATCAGCACGTTCTGAACTGACTTTAAATTCTTAAAAGAGATTGACTCTGACGGTCAGGACAATATATTCCACAGCATCTTGAACTATGTCTCATTCGTGGTTATTTTCCAAAATGTAGAATTTCAATCAGAGATTGCTGCTTCCACAGTGAAGCCTTTGGCTTTAGTCTCAACCCTTTGAATGTAGACCTTACAAAATGCATTGGTCACACTAAAGCTGTTTTGAGCAACTATTCATTTTCGGTGCAAAAGTCTGACCTTCATGCCAAAAGACTGAAAGTTCCTTTTACATGCCACTGAGTGCTCAGTCTGGAGCTGTGCGACTCCCCAGCAGACAGCTGTCATAAGAAACTGGCATCTTCATTGCAAAATTGTATCTGTCTGACCTTCTGGCACAGAGAAATAAATGACATACCACTACACCTTCAGAGCCTCTTTTCCTCACTGCCTGCATCGTCATATGCATACCAAACAGCACATCTGCCTGGATTCTCACTCATCATCAGAGTGTGTTTTTATTTTACACGAATAGTTCAAGGTTCAGGTCTCACGGGTTTCTGCTCTTCAAGTCAACTGGACTTTGGTTTAGAACAGGGATAGGCAACTCCAGGCCTCGAAGGCCGCACTGTCTGTATGGTTTCCAGATATCCAAGCCCTACTTGTGACCGATTATCTGGTCCAAGTGTGTCCAGCCAATTAAAACATGCCAGAGAAGAGTATGTTGAAAATCATGCAGGACTGCGACCCTCGAGGCCTGGAGTTGCCTATCCCTGGTCTAGAAGATATTTGGTTGTCCATCTGAGTAGCTTCTTGGGGTGTATTCAGACTGAACACATTTGATCCGCTTCAAGTGAACCAGTTTGCTTCCCTTGATAATCGGGAACACCTTTTCGGTCTGAATACACCCAAGCGAACTCTGGTGCGGGACCAGGAACTGCTCTCCAACCCATCTATCGAGGTGGTCTCGGTTTGTTTCCAAAGTGGGTAGTCAAATGAAACATGAAACATGTTAGGAATGAACCAATGGTTGATGTGTCATCAAACAGGAAAAAATGGTCAAACTTCTTACTCATTAGACACATTGTTTTAAAAGAGCTAAAAATGCTTCTTATGTGCTTTTATATTTTTCTTTATGTGGCACGGACCTACCGCTGGTGTGACGTCATCCAAAAGCCATATGTAGTTCCATGAAAGAATGCTCTTAAAAACAATGCTATACAACAATGCTATAACAATGTGTTACAGCAACTCATTGAAATGCAGTCAGATGAAAGCAGGCTCATTAACACAACTTTTAACATGATATGCATCGCTTCTCACACTGTTTCCCCAACAAACTGTCATAAACACTCATCATTCCACCTTCATAGTCGTCGTCTAGTCAGTAACCAGATACAGATTTTCAAAATTGGTTGATGAAATAAAAAGTTTGAATCAGTGAAATATCTCAAAGATTCTACAGGACTTCCATAATTCCCACTAATAGATGTTTTGTCCTGGCTTTGTAATTCCTGGCCAATTACTGAAGAGACCTTTAGTCATGTGGTTTTGTTTACAGGCTTTGTTCCAGAACAGGAAAGTCCACTTGATGGCAGTCTGGACACAGACTAAACGCAAGGTTCTTGAGCTGAAACAAATTAAGCAGTCTCTGACCGGAACAAATTATTTTATCAGTCTGAATACACTCTTGATATCCAACTGCTAATGAGGAATTCTGGTTATTTATGTGCTTACTGCTTCAGTTGTGTGACAAAAAAGTAAAAAAAAAAACATTTTATGAGAGCAGAGGTAAATGTCATTGATCCATTATTAATCATGTTGCTCAACTATTGTTGAACAACTTGGTGAAGGTCTTAGTGTGGCTCAGAAAAGGGAGTACTTGTTAGTATTTCATTGCTGAAGTAAGTGAATGGGACCTTAGTCTCCTGGGAAAATACGTCAAAGCAGGATGGTACATGAGAGACAGAAACTGTCTGAGATTCTCACCTCTGTTGAGAGGAGGCTCCTGGATTTTGACCTAAACGACTTCCTTGACTCCTTTTTCACATCACCTGTCCTCTCTGTCCAGCATGTGCTCTTTACTGTCTTCGAAGGAGCGTTTACTATTTTACAGGTGTGAGTGAGACAGTAGTTTTCTTCAAAAGCAGTTGAATATAACTTTTGGATTTGTGCGTATTTTGATCACTTTTAAATCAAATAAGCAGAGATATGCCTCCAGGTCTCCCAAATCTTCCACTTTCTCCCCAACTTTTATTAAATTATTGCTTAAAAAAAACTTTTCTGAAGATAAAGTATCTGTATATAGCTATCATTTTGTAAATCTGAAATGACTAGCCAGCCTGCCTACTAAGAAAAGGTAAAATGAATGATGAAAGAAAAACAAATTATGAGAAGGGGTACCATTGAAAACAATACCAATTGCTTTTTTCCATGCTCAGTATAACTTACAATTTCATCCTCAGGGGAACAACGGTTGTGTTGTGTTTTTCCTCGAATTGGCTAGGTTGAAAGATTCTGCAAGACATAATGAGAAGTGATATGCCTAAGTGTTGCTGGTGATGAAAAGCCTGAGGCTTTCAGGAATGCTTTAAAAAGTGTAGAGCAGCTTCCAGATTGGATGAGCCTTACATTCACGACAAGCATAAAAAATCCAATTTATCTGACTGCTGCCAGCCCCCGCATGTGCTTTATTGGGAGGCTGACCCTTACTTGACCAAAGACAAACAAAGCCACAGTGGAGTATATTGTTCACCCTTTTCATCTAAATATGAAAGGAATGAAACAAGTCATTACAGTTTTATGCCTGCTATACAGCCACACTTATGTTTTTATAACCTTTGTGTACACTCAGTCTATTTCGAAGCTAAACTGAGAAACATATAGAAAAGAAGCTATGAAAACAAGCCGTATAACTTCTCTAACTGGAGAGACGCAGGCAATTTGTTACCACCCTTGCTCGGTGGTCAAAAAAAGTGTATTTCACGTTGTTTTGACTCCAACAAAAGCTTGAGTTCCTCTTTTATCCCCCTATGGCTGACAACCCCAGCAGCCCTCAGCGGGACGGTAAGGGTAGAGGTGAATGTGTCAGTGTGAAATGAAATGCTCTCTATCTCCTCAGGAAGGTCCTTGCTTTATATGGCTCGCAGTTCATGGGGAAAAAACAGGATTTAGTGAGGCGAAAACATGAATGCTTGACTTTAAGGTGGAATCCCGTTAGCGCGGCAAAGAAAATACCACGTGGATAGGGGTTAACTAAGCATTTCTGCAACTGAAGTGCAGACTAGATCCTAAATACATGAACACTGGTGGGAGGTAAGGGTGTAACCAAGAAGTAATTTGTCAATAGAGGACCTGTAAATTAAATTGAATTTTAAACTCCAGGTGGAAATCGTGGAAAACGAGATTGTTTCAGGATTAAAGTCAGCAGCGAAGACCTTCTATTTTATTAAATTTCTATCCAATGTAGAAATCTATAAAATAATCATGTCAAATCATGTTTTACGTGTTCTCGCAGATTATGGAATAACACATGGGGAATAAGTTATTGTGTTATTACATCCATTAAGCTTGCCAATCCTTCATTGCTCCTTTGGAGCAGATTTCTTTGCCTAATTTATTTTGTTTATTCAATTAAGCTCTGAAACAACAGGCTCTTTATTTCATAAAAAGATTGCCTTGTCACGAAACATCAAGGGCACAATAACGGAATAAGCTAAAGTCCCTGTTTAAATTATATCACCTATTTATTTATTTTTATTTTTTTTACCCGTCTACGGTTGACAAATGGCTACAGATCTTGGAACCATGTAACATCCAGGTAAAGTATCCATGAGTGATTACTGAAATCAATGATTTTCACTTTCAAATAAGCTGATGTTCTTAACTCCATAAAGATGACTTAAGCTTTCACCTGCCTAATGTAGAGAAGCTAACTGTATGTAATTGTTGAATTAAGAAAAATGTACACAGTGTGCTAGTAAATTTACAAAAGAAGAATACTTGTCTGCTCATTAGTATAAAAATCTCACCTAAAAATAGATAATGAGAACCTCTTCCTGGGAGAACTTAGCATTCTAAAATTCATGCAAGTTTTTATCCTTGCAGGCTGCCAACTATCTGAAAGTCTTCTGATCCAAGCGAAAAAAAAAAAAAAAAAGATGTGCTTTGCTGATGACATATGTCATTATGGGAGTTGTACTTTACCACCATCTAGTGTTTGCAGGATGTGACGTGTCACTTTCTTCACCGTCAGACACGCTACACATCAGATTTATCGGTTTAATGTTCAGGAAGGAAGTTCCTTCTCCCTGAAACTTCAACTTAAGCTTTGAAACTGTGATGCTCGTGCAAACTAAAGCAAGTTTTATAATTGAAAGTTCAAAATTCTGTTAACAAATTTTGATTCAAATTTTGTTTGTGTTTGTTTGAACTGATGATTGATGATTGAAATTGTGATGTCAATCATATGGGAACAAAAAAGTCCCCAAGAAAAAAAAAAAAAAGCTTTATGAGCCATAGTCTACAACCTATTAGGAATTTAAAATAATTCCTGTCAAAAACACAAACAAGAAAAAAAAAAAAGATACTCACAAATCTTAACACTTTCATTTCAATAACGTTATCTTGCTAAATTAATTTCACTAAAATAGTGTAGTTTACATGCAAATATATTTATGTCACTAAAATAAAATTAAAGTTAAATACACAACTCTGGGAACCAAGTTCTTGTTTGAGAATTATTTTTTGCATAAAATCAGAAAATCCCTCTACCGGCCGAAAAAAATCATTTTTGATTGACATTTCAAAATAAAAGACTAAAGAGTCCTGCCTAAGAAAATATTATTTTATGATAGTAGATAATTTTGTAAAATGCTGCTGCTGAAAAAAAGCCTAAAAGATTTTCTGTTAAACAAGCAAACAATTTTAAGATAATATGGTAATTGAGTAGAGGATAGTATAAATTATTATGAACATGAGAACTATTATCTTTACACTTATAATGCTTTTTTAATCAAAATATTAATAACACACCACATGTCTGATGTGTCAATGTAAAGCTGTGTTTTAAAAAATACTGCATCAAAATAATGCAGGCAAAAAAGAGCCTTTAAATAAGTACAATTTTCATGTATGACCTTGCAAAACCCGGATTAATTTAAGTGTGTCTTTATCAACAGTTTTTTCAGCGAAATATTACCTTGACTCAGGCCAAACAAAACATGTTTGAAACTGCTCGTCGGTTAAAGGGGAGACCTGAGAGGAAATTGCTTTTTTCATTTTAAAATTGTGATGCCCTTTCTCGTTTCAAATGTTTAAATGCATCAAGTAACGAGACTGAAGTCATTACCTAAATTATGATGATTGGAAGACCTACAGGGTGGTAATGATGATGGAATTTTGTGACTATCACCCTAATTTTGTAATTACTTGGCTTAGGTGCAATCAGTATTCACAGCTCATCCTTCAACAAGGAGACAAGCGCATCTATTACAGCAAACATTTTCAGACTTCTACAAATGTGTATTATTCAGGCTTTGTTTTTTAAAATTAATTTATGTTGGGGATAATTGCTGCTTTTAAGAGGTTGCATTTTAATTCAAATCACTTTTTGCTTTTTTTTTTCTTCCCAAATAAAAAAAAAAGAGCAATCATGAGCTGTAATTTTCTGCTTTAAGAGAACGTTAGACTTTTGCTGTTTGACCATAAACCTTAATTCCAAATTAGAGTTCTCTAATCTGAGTTCTCACTCTGCATAAAGCAATTATTTCAGTCATTTTCTCCCTTTACAGTAAGACTTTTTTTCAAGTCCAAAAAAGTTTTGTGATTCACCGAACCAGTTACAAGGATGATTGAACACATTTCCTCATCATTTAACATTATTTAATGTTTAGATAGTTTTAACTTTAACTTTTGAAAACACACTAACCATAATCATCCACTTGCTGAAGTATATGTGGAAAAAGTTAGAAGTACAAAAAGGATTTACTTCAAAAATATATACTTAAAGAAATTTACAGATTTACTTTACAAATTGAAACACTTTTTTTTTTTTTTTTTAAATTTACCACTGACTGTATAAAGAGAACTGGACTGAGTAGGTGTGAGGTCACCCATATAAAATATTTTAGCACTGGTTTCAGTAAAAATCTGTGACGAAGAGGCAGAGACGTGTGGATCCATGTGCAAACGAAGGTTTTAATGAAGACACAGGACAAGGCAAGGCGTGGTCAGAAAACAGGCTGAGGTCAAAACACAGAGGCCAGGCGGAGAGTCGAGGGATCAGGCAGGAGTCAGAACACAAAGAGACAGGCATGGGAGTAAACGCTCAGGCTGTATGTAGTACAAGACTTCGCAGTGAGCTGCTGTGAAAAGCTTGACTAAATACTGTGGCAGTGATGAGTAGATGGGAAACAGCTGATGAAGATTCATCCAAGTGAGGGCAGGTGGTGAGTTCAAAACTCAGGTGAGCGCTCCCTCTGGTGGTTGGTGAGAAAAGCAGCAGGTTGAACTGTGACAGAGCCCCCCTCCTGCGAGCGGCTCCGGAAGCGAGAAGGTCGACGACGCTGTGGGCGACCCCGACGACGAGGAGCTGGCCTGTCTGGGTGGGACTGGTGGAAGTCTGAGAGGAGAGAGGGGTCGAGGATGTCGCCGGAGGCAACCCATGAACGTTCTTCCGGACCGTACCCCTCCCAGTCTACGAGGTACTGTAGTCGGCCATTCCTGCGTCTGGAGTCCAAGATCTCGTTGACTCTGTAGGCTTCCTCGCCGTCCACCATGAGAGGCCGCGATGTGGAGTCCAAAGAACCAGAGGGTGCATCCTCATCGAGGGGTCCTGAGGCGAGCTTGAGCAGTGACACGTGGAAGGTAGGTGAGATCCGATACTCTGGAGGCAGCCTGAGACGGAAGGACACAGGGGTAATCTGACGTGTGATTTGAAAAGGTCCCACAAACCTGGGGCTGAGTTTTCGGCATGGCAGCTTCAGGCGGAGATCCCGGGTGGATAACCAGACCCATTGACCCGGCACAAGGTTGGGTCCTTCGCGACGGTGCCGATCAGCCTGGACCTGAGATCGACGAACCGCACGTTGGAGCTGAACATGGGCTGCTCTCCACGTCTCCTCGCACCGCCGAAACCAGTTGTCTACCGCTGGCAACTCTGTGGATTCGCCAGACCAGGGGAAGAATGGCGGCTGCACTCCTAAGACGCATTGGAATGGCGTGAGTCCAGTGGCGGCTTTCTTTAAGGAGTTCTGGGCGTATTCAGCCCAGACCAGAAACCGACTCCACTCCTCCTGGTGGCGACTGCAGTAAGTGCGCAGGAACCGGGTGACCTCCTGATTGAGACGTTCCACTTGCCCATTTGACTGGGGATGGTATCCAGATGTGAGGCTGACATTGATTCCAAGTCCCTTACACAACTCCCGCCACACCCTGGATGTGAATTGTGGTCCACGGTCCGATACAACGTCCTCAGGAAGCCCATAATGACGGAAGACGTGAGTCAGTAGGTGTTCTGCTGTCTCATGGCTGTGGGAAGCTTGGGGAGAGAATGAGACGACAAGCCTGGAGAAACGGTCAATAACAGATAGAATGGTGGTATTACCTTGAGAGCGAGGTAAATCTGTAATGAAATCCACTGCTATGTGGGACCAGGGGCGATGAGGAATGGGTAGAGGTTGCAGCAAACCGGCTGGGAGTTGTCGAGGAGACTTGGACATCTGGCAGGTAGCACATTTCATGACAAATTGTGCCACGTCGGCTTGTAGGGTGGGCCACCAGAAGGTGTTCTTGACCAGTGCTTGAGTGCCTGCCATACCTGGATGACCCGCCGCTGGAGTGTCATGGACAAGGTGTAACACCCGCTGCCGGTAAGGGGGTGGAACATAGACACGATCAGCTGGGCATGATGGTGGCGGGGCATCGACGGCATTGCAGTCAGTGAGTTCAGTGATGATGTCCCACTGGATGGGGGCCAAGATGATGGAGGTAGGTACCACATTCTCGGGTTCTTGGGAGACCTCGCAGTCGTTCTCATGCAAGCGAGAGAGAGCATCCGCTTTCCCGTTCTTGGAGCCAGGGCGATAGGAGATCTGAAAATTGAAGCGGGAGAAGAACAGAGACCAGCGAGCTTGTCGTGAATTCAACCTTTTGGCTGTCTTGATATATTCTAGGTTTTTGTGGTCGGTGAGAACGAGGAAAGGCAGGGAGGCCCCCTCCAGCCAGTGTCTCCACTCCGTGAATGCTTCTTTCATGGCTAGCAACTCTCGATCGCCCACGTCGTAGTTCTGTTCAGGGCCAGTGAGTTTGCGCGAGAAGTATGCACATGGGTACATTTTAGGTGGAGAACCGTGACGTTGGGAAAGAATCGCCCCCACACCCGTATTAGAAGCATCTACTTCGACAATGAATGGAATGGCGGGATCTGAGTGATGTAGGATTGGTGATTGGGAGAAGCGTGTTTTCAACATTTTAAAGGCTGTGGAGGCTTCTGTAGTCCACCGGAGGACTTTGGTAGCACCTTTCAAAAGGGAGGTGAGAGGAGCTGCGACAACACTAAACCCCCTAATAAATCGACGATAAAAGTTAGCAAATCCTAAGAAGCGCTGCAGGTCTTTGACGGTTTTGGGTTGAGGCCATTGTAACACAGTATCAACTTTACCCTGATCCATTGCGACCCCTTGGGAACTAATTACATAACCCAGAAAGGATATAGAAGTGGTATGGAACTCGCACTTCTCACCCTTGACGTAAAGGTTGTTGTCTATCAATCGTTGTAGAACTTGACGAACGTGGTTGATGTGCTCTTCAAAGGTCTTTGAGTATACTAAGATGTCGTCAATGTAGACAATGACGTGGCGCTGTAGCATGTCCCTGAATACGTCATTGACAAAAGCCTGAAAAACAGAAGGGGCATTACACAGTCCAAAGGGCATGACGCGATACTCATAATGACCAGATGTTGTGGAGAAGGCAGTCTTCCACTCGTCCCCTTCCTTGATGCGAATGAGATTATATGCACTGCGTAGATCTAGCTTTGTGAAAAAGCGTGCCTGGCGTAACTGTTCCAGCGCTGCTGGAACCAAAGGTAACGGATAGCGGTATTTGACAGTTACGTCGTTCAGACTCCTGAAGTCTATGCAGGGACGCAGGCCGCCATCCTTCTTTTTGACAAAAAAGAACCCCGCTGAGGCAGGTGACGTAGATGGGCGTATGAATCCTTTTTGCAGTTCTTCCTGGATGTACTTCTGCATGGCCTCAGTTTCCGGCTGGGACAGGGGAAACACCCTTCCCCTCGTAGGAGTGGCTCCAGGCAGCAATTCAATGGCGCAGTCATACGACCGGTGGGGAGGAAGACGAGTGGCGTTGCTTTTGCTAAAGGCCTCTTGCAAATCCCAGTATTGGGCAGGTAAAAAGTCAGGTTTTTGCTCGGGATCATGTGTGACGATCTTGGTGGTGGCAACCCGACAAGGTGGAGACTGCTTGGAAGCTGAGTCTTGAGGTTTCCGGACGTGGTCCCGACAGATGCTAGACGTGAAGGTCAGTTCCTTGGTAGACCAGGTGATGCTAGGGTCGTGCGTCTCAAGCCATGGCAAACCCAGAATGATGGCACAGTGAGGAGAGTCAATAGCGAAGAATCGGAGGTCTTCATGGTGATGGTCCTGTATCTCAAGTCGGATGGCTGGAGTGAGGAACTTGATCCTTCCAGAACCCAGAGGGCGACCATCTAAGGCAGAGACTGCCACCCGTGCATTGCAGGGCAGCAGAGGGATAGCATTAGCATGAGAAAACGCCAAGTCAATGAAATTTCCTGCTGCCCCTGAATCTATCATGGCTGTAGTTGCTATACTTCTGTCTGCTATGTTAAGAGTGATAGGTATTTCAAAAGGAGGAAAGTTATCACTCACCGGCCCACCCGACCGTCTAGGGGGACGGTCGGGGCAGGATGCACGTAGATGACCGGGACTCCCACAGTAAAGACAAAGGTTTTCACGCATGCGCCTCTCTCGTTCCTCTGGAGTGAGACGAGTGGAGCCCAACTGCATAGGTTCACAGGGATTACTTTGGGACTGACGATGGGGCGTCTGGAGTATGCCTGGAAGTTCAGACTTAATGTCTCTGGGTTTTCGAACACGTAGAAGATTATCCAAACGAATAGTGAGGGCAATGAGCTGGTCAATATCCATTTCTTCATCGCGGCAGGCGATCTCCCTTTGTAACTCTGCAGACAGACCTCGGCGAAAGACGGTTTTCAAACTACACTGGGACCACATAGTTTGAGCTGCAAGAGTCCGGAAGCGTAAGGAATATGCAGCAGCGGTGTCTTTTCCCTGTTTAATGTCAATGAGCTGTTCACCTGGTTCTTTACCGTTGGAAGCATGATGAAACACGGTGCGTAACAGTTGAGTGAAGGCGTCATATGAATGGAAGGGTAATGAACCTCCTGACCACACGGCGGCCAACCACTCCAAAGCTTCACCGGATAACAGCGAGCACAGGAAGGATACCTTGGCTTCTTCAGTAGGGTAAAGATGAGCCTGTTGATGCAGGAACAGCTGACATTGCATGAGGAAACCATTACATTGTTCAGGTTTTCCTGTGAATTTATCTGGTAAGGACAGATGTGGACCTGACACAGGAGAAGCAGCAGCCGGAGGGCTATCCAAACCAGTTGACATGGAAGGTGAGGGCCGGGAAGTTGCCAGTGTAGCGTTAGCAGCTGGATTGGCAAGAAGCTGTTCCATGATGGCGTCAGTGGTGGCAGTTAACTGATGAAGTTGACGGCCATGCTCCAGTAGCATGGCGGCAAAACCTGTTGCATTTGTGGGCGTGGGAACACTCGTTGCTGGATCCAGGTTAGGCGAAGTCTTCTGTGACGAAGAGGCAGAGACGTGTGGATCCATGTGCAAACGAAGGTTTTAATGAAGACACAGGACAAGGCAAGGCGTGGTCAGAAAACAGGCTGAGGTCAAAACACAGAGGCCAGGCGGAGAGTCGAGGGATCAGGCAGGAGTCAGAACACAAAGAGACAGGCATGGGAGTAAACGCTCAGGCTGTATGTAGTACAAGACTTCGCAGTGAGCTGCTGTGAAAAGCTTGACTAAATACTGTGGCAGTGATGAGTAGATGGGAAACAGCTGATGAAGATTCATCCACGTGAGGGCAGGTGGTGAGTTCAAAACTCAGGTGAGCGCTCCCTCTGGTGGTTGGTGAGAAAAGCAGCAGGTTGTACTGTGACAAAATCAAGCCTATTCAGGCCCCAAGTTCCAGCCATACGGGCACTGGAGCCAGACAGTAGTGATTGGTCCAAGTCGGTCTGAGTCACGTTTCTATGGCAACTTCTGTTGCCAATCAGGAGTACATTTGTTCAAAGTTCAAACTCCTTTCACTGAACGCAGTCCCCTATCGAGGAGAGGGCTTTGACTGAGACATCTGATTGTTCTGTTTATAACTTGATTAACTTGCGATAAAGAAAAAACAAAAGCATGAAAGAAGAATTTGGATTAGCAAGAAGTTGTTAAAAAGAATCAGAGCGAGAATAGTTATTCTGACAAATATAATAACTGAATAATAGTTGTTTATTTCTCAAAAGAAGTGTATAGGATTTTGGCTTCTTGGAGTTTTTTGGAACACGAGGAGGGGAGGAGTCACTCAGTCCAGTTCCCTATATGCAGTCAAGGTAGTTATTTGAGCACTCTAATTTTAAAATACTGACAGATAAAAGAAAAACTTTCCACAACTTTTTATAGAGCCACAATTTGATTCTTGTAAAGGGGATAAACATAATCTTTGATTTTCAAAAAGATTAGAGTTTTAAGAAAAGGATGTGAGCATCAACCAAATTATGTCCTGCCTTTTGGTAATCAAGACGTGCAAACAATAGATGAATCTGGTAATGGAACACACAAAAATAATTAAAATAAAACAAAAACATATGCTCACAAAATAGTCTTAATACATAAATACATTTTTTAATATTACTAAATGGGTTATTTCTTGACAAATAGCAAAACTATGTTTGATGATAGTTTGTGAAACAACTTTTTGCTTCTCAATCTTTATGGCTTTGACTGTTGATTAAAAACATGACTCACCTAAGAATAAATAGGTATTAATATTACACAAAACAATTCAAGAACAAGTCCAAACTTTCCCCAAATATTCTTAAAACTTGAAAACTGTCAGCAGAAGTAAAGAAATTCTGCTTATTTAGAATTTTATTCAAACTAGCCTCAAATAATTTACCTGAGATTCAGTGGCAGAGAAGCTGACTCCTGATAAAATGTATTATTGAAATTTTTTTTGCCACTTTCATTATTCTTTGTATAAACATTGCAACCTCGGCTGAGCATTTCATATTCCACCATCGTTATAATGAAATCCAGCAGATCAGTAACATATCCACCAATGACTTATTAAGTCAGAATAAATATGGACATAATTAACATATTACGCCATTATTTTTAACTTGGTCTGCAAATGTTAATCTTAGCCAATTAACTATTAGCAGCAAGCCGAAAACCATATTAACTCTCTGACAAGCTATCATTAATGTAGCAGCTTTCAGCTATGACTAATGAAAAATAATATACAAATTATATGGAGCCAAACAGCAAAAACATGATCAGTTCTGACTGTGGCGTTAATAGGCAGAGTTAATGTAGCTTAAAAGCACAGTTATTTGTGACTGAAAGGAGGTCTGATTATTTTAAAGTTTCAAATTAAAGCTGATAAATGTTAACTAGCTTCTGCACCACTGCAGGAAAATGTTTTTCCATTTCATGTCTTTATTAGGGAACGTTTAGTTCTTGCTCTATCTCAGTCAAACATGTCTGTTGCCATTGGGACAGGGCTTTTTTAAAACCTGGCAGCTCCTCTATTGCCATAACAACAAAGTCAACAAACTGTACACATTTAAACCTTAATTATAAAGATGTTTGGAGAAAACTAACAGCGTGTTACAAATTCATGCCAAAGCCCTTGTTAGTACGAACAGGCTACCACCTGGGTCATGCTCCTGCAGTTGGCAAAGAAACGGACCGTGTTTGGACAGACTCAGCAACAGGGTTTGCCCTCAGTTACCAGTGGACTCTACTTTCCTTTATTATACTTCAAGAATTTATCATATAAATGTCCTCTTTATCGCTCAAAGCAAGTTTTTAGGGAACCAAACATTTGGATTGGCTCAAGAACAAGCACCAATAGCCTTCTTACACGTCAGATATCTCACAGCTCACCTTGGACGGAATTGGCTTCAGAAGCTAATGTCAATGTTTTTTCTTACTCTGGCAAACTCTTTTGGGCTTTATCTGCTTCTTTTTTTATTTGGAATGTCAGAAAAGCCAATAAGCAAATTCCTTCCAGTGAGGTAAACTGCACAAAAATAGTCCAGAGCATATTGGGACTTCCATATTTCTCAGTATAAGATAACATATATGGTACAACCCAAGATTTTTCCAGAAAATGAAAAGCCCAATGGGACAATGAACAGACAATCACGTCTTCATGATGATACTTTGCTACCTTGATGTTATTTTTTATTCTTCTCTGTCTATGTAAATATTTCTTAGTTAAATTATTATTATATTGTTTATTGGCTGCGACAGACTGGCGACCTGTCCAGGGTAAACCCTACCTTCGAAAAGATGCTCATTTAGTCAGCAATGGATGTTTACGTCGATGGAATCTCTAGCGGACTTTAGCTCTATGTGCTAAATCAATCTATATTTTTAAGGATCAATTATCTATCTATTTAAATTAAATCTATTCAAATCGATGATTCAATTTTATCAACATTCATAAGACATCTCAACCACTTCTTTTTTCACTTCTTTTTTAAGCACTTTATTACGTTCTGTTTTAGTTTTTATCCAGATACTTTATTAATGTCTCTTTGAAAATAAAAAGAAATCAATCAATCAATTGATATTTATTTTTTCAAAAAGTGATTTTAGCATCTATATATGACTAAAATAACATAATGTAACAGGGCCTATAAATTTTAACATCTAAATATATATATATCATCATCTTATTTCTGAACATCTAACATCAGTATCCGTCTTTGTAAAAAGATATATTTCTTAAAAAAATAAGACTATTAAAAAGATGTATCTAGAAAAAATGTAAAAAGCCTTGTGCTCAGGTTGTATACCAATAATATACCGGCAATTTAAAGAGGAGAGATTTAAAAGCATGAGGCCTAAAAAAATCAATAGAAAGATTAAGCATGATGATAAAGCTTCTAAAAGCCTTAACATTAGTGGCTCTGCAAACCTTTGAGACCCTGACAAGAGAGGGGAAATGTTCTGCACATTCTGCTCTGTGACACTCTGATGCATTTAATCTAAAAGGGTTCACCCTCCCAACTTTTAACAATCTTTTTGAGTCACACCTCCTAAAATAAATAAATAACTGCACATTTTGGCTGTTTTGTTGGTGTTTGTTTGAAGCTTGGCTCTATCTGGGTTATGTATCCAGGGCAGCTGTGACCATATGCCCTCTCCACAATCTGCTGCTATTTTCTTTAGGGGTTTGGGACACATGTACAGCCAGAACCAAATTATATGCAAATTCACACTTAACGATTACGGTTTACTCCTCAAAGATAATCGGAAGCAATTATATGTGTAATGTTGGGGAAAAAAAAGCTTATAACAACAGCAAGACTGTTACGCAGTGTGTACTTTATTGAACGTTTACTTTTCCAATTGGTGAAAAACATAAAACCCAAATTACAGTTTGTTTTGTGATGTGATAATGCGTTCAACGCTTACCGTCTCTGTAAGAATTTCCTGCTTTAAGACAAAAC
Organism: Oryzias javanicus; assembly: GCA_003999625.1. NCBI lineage: Eukaryota > Metazoa > Chordata > Actinopteri > Beloniformes > Adrianichthyidae > Oryzias > Oryzias javanicus. The sequence continues at coordinate 9,112,226 of CM012440.1, read as the reverse complement.
AAAGTGTTTATTTCACACAGGTTTTTATTCTCTCAAGCCCAAATCTTTGGCTCTAAAACCATTTGTACTCCATGTCCCTCGATAAAGTGGCAGCTTGTACTCCCCCAGAGAAATGTTTCCCATGCATAAAGATTGCAGGTTGAGGGGGCAAGCTGAGCCAGGGTCGAGGAAGATAAAGTACAGCTCCTCCCTTTTTGTCTCAGGGTGACAAGGCTTCTGCCGCATGCCTTCACATTCATCTAAGTGGGTGATAAAGTGAATGGATGAGGGATATGAGGAAGACATGCTGCTGGGGCCAATGTGCTCCCAAGATACTACCCCCCCACCATGCAGCCGTTTTAATGCCGCTGAAGACAGTTGGAAAAATGCTAAGAGGAGGATGAGGCAATTTCTGCAACGTGCCTGCAACACATTTATACGTCTTGGGGAGCAGACATACAGCCCACTTATGGCATGTGCTTGTTACCATGGGGCGTTGGAACAGGGGGTGGGGGTTCACTGGAGGATTTGTGAAATTATTACACCATTCAAATGCTTGAATCATTGTGGCCACAAAGCCAATTTGGCGAAATAGCCCTGAAAGCCATTCTTTCTAGTCTTCTGAGAAAAAAAGAAAAAAAAAAAAAAAAATCACAGATTTAACTGAGCTCAAGTTCACACAGTGAAGAAATTTGAATAAAGCTTACGAGGGGGGGGGCTTTCATTTTGTTGGGCCATGTAAATCTTTCATACTGGGCCAATTGTTTGTCATGTAAAAAAAAGAGCACAATGCAAATCTTTTTCTGTAGTCGCACCAGAGTTACTGTTGTCTATTTTTATTCAAGTACACGAGTAGTCAAAGAATTGACTATTAAAATAGCCGACAACTAATTTAATAGTCGATTTGTCGTTATATTATATGGAGTCAGAGTGTAGTAAAGTTGAAAGTTATATTAGCATTCTGCTATAATTTTGGACAAGTTTGGAAATTATTAAGGTTTTTTTAGGCCATTTTAAAATGTAACAAATATTTGAGCTAATTTATCTTTTTTTTTAAGCTGATTTGGAGTTTAGCTCATATTTCAGCTGCATAAGAGCTATTTTGGCAAATTTAGGTAGTTTTTTGCTGTTTTTTAGGTTATTTTTGTTGGCTAGTTTATGATTTTTCAGTTTTTCAGGATTATTTCAAGTTCAGCTAATATTTTAACTCAATGTTAGCTGTTTTGGCCAATTTATGAAGTTTTTTTTTCAAATTTGTAGTTTAGTTAATATTTTAGTTGCATGCGAGCTATTTTGACTAGATTTTGTTCAGTTTTTTAGGCTAATTTGAAGTTTAGCAAATATTTCAACTGCATAGCCGTTTAGGCTAATTTAGGCTTGTTTTTGTTTTTTAGACTAATTTGGAGTTTGGCAAATATTTTTGCTAGATATCAGCTTACAGCAAACACACTAGCATTATCCCAGGTAATGCTATATATCTAGTTTAAATGCTAATAATGGTTAAGATGTGTGCTTTACATCGAGTTTGCGCATGACCTGGTTAGTCAGCTAATCGGAAATAAAATATTATATTATTAAAGTATTATTATTATTACTATACTATTAAAATAATTGTTTGTGGTAGCACTATATTCAAATAATTAGTCATTAAAGATATATCAAATGTCCTCATTCAGAAAAGGAAAAGTGGATTTACTTCATTTTTTTTTCTTGCAGTGCTTGGTCTGTTTTTTTTTTTATTCCTTATCTGACTGAGACAGAGGGAATTTCAAAGTGAATGCATTTGGAATGTTTTTAAGTGAGCATAAGGGAGAAAATAAGTAGCTAATTTTTTTCTCCAATGAACACAACGATTCTTTCACATGTGGCATTTAAGCATTTTGGAGAACTCTGGTACAGTCTGACATTAACTTGTTAAAGCATCAAAACCATCAGTCTTCCATAAAAAGAGAGCAGTTATTAAAGACTACTAGAGCTGAATGTGACATGCATGGATTCCTGAACAAAAGCAATTTTGTTTTTGTTTTTTTTTTTCCTTCCATGTCTGAATCAATCCTGAATGGCTGTTGTGGTCTTGCGATCACACAGCGTGGCAGATAAGGGTGCATTGTGGAAATGAGAAAATGACTCCAAACACTGGGAAAAGCACTGCCTTTTAAATACTTGTGAGCATTCTGCCATACACAGAAAGTAAATTCTGTTCTTTTCCTGGGAGCCCCGGCAGATCTCACGCACATTTTACACATTTTGTGTTGTACCAGGAAGCTGGATAGCTGGGCACAGGATCAAACATGGACGTCATGTTTATGGTTTGTTGTTCCCCCCTGAGTTTTCTAATGAAGGGCACTGAGAAGGCACCTGCAGTGAAGTGTATGCTCAGGCTGCTTAAATGGTAAACAAATAACACCTGCTGAACCTCGGCTCCAGGATCACACTGCACCGGGAGGAGAAGTGTAAGCGGCCAACCCAGGAGGCAGGCCCGAGAGCAAGATGGCAGGAGAGCTCAATTGGTATTCTGGCTTGAGATGCATCCCTGAAGGCCAGCCCTCATAAATAATATGATAATGCTGTATTTCCAGTGCTGCTGAGGTTAGCTGTATGGCAGCACTGGAACAAAGCAGCGTGCTGTGAGCATGACCCTGAGGTGAATGCCAGGGATCAGCAGCCAGAGGTGCATCCGGGGTCGACGGCTTTCAGCACCAGTCGGAAGATGAGGAAATGAGGGGTGTTGACAAGTTTAATCAAACCGTGTCAAGGCTGACAAAGGCAAGATTGGGGCTGTAAAAATGGCTGACACCGGCCTGTGTTTGTGCAGGAAGCTTGATGCTGCTCCAACAGATCATTTACGCAAGCTTGTGGTTCGTTCTGAAGAGGTGTCCCGTGGTTAAACATAAAAGATCCTGGGCTGCTCCCATCTTGACCTAATATTTCAAAACAAATCCTGCTCCTGGCAAAGAGGGTGTGAGAGCTGAAACATCAAGTTTTAAGACTATAGAGTAAGAGAAAGGAATACTGTTTGTGTTTCGTCTTAGAAAGGACATTTAAAAAGCTGGCTTCTTCCCAAAATCTAAAAGTATCTGCTTAGAATCCACAGATTTTATCTGCGATGCCATTTTCTATTTTTGGTTCACTGTGAAAATGTGTGTTGGTGGTTAAAAGGTTTACTTCATCAATCATATCACAAACACTGCTTTTGCTTCATTTGTATATGAAATAAAGTCAGTAAAACTTTTCTTATGTTGATTTATAGCAACACAGAGACATGTATTATTACATTGATCAAATGTCGATCAAGTTATCAGTAAAATAGCACTTAAAGTATAAACAAAAGTCATGGATAGACAAATCCTAAATTAATAGAATGGATTTCACAAAAGTAGCTAAGCAAAAGAATTGATTTCCCATTCAGCATTTTGCCTTTTATTTATATACTAGTACATACAATTGTCTCAATTTAAAAAATATTCATACAAGGTCTTCCATCTGAATTGATATTATGCTTCTGTTTTCAAATATATACTATTTTACAGGAAGTACTGCGTTGTATGTATAACTGCATTGTCCTAGTGTCTACAGCTACTGATGGGAGAATTGGAGCGCATAGATCTTTAGATGGCTTTTTCTCAACAACCATGACACAACTCTCCAACAGCTTACTTAGCATGATCTCTGTTGCACCATGATTAATAAAACAATTTGAATTAAAAGGGACTGTTCAAGGATCTTTGCTCTGCCTCCCACAAATATTCTTCTGTGGGATTTAAACACCTCAAACTTCAATTTGTCTGGCCATAACAGTCTTTTTAGTCTACCTCTGTCCAATGTCTGGGTTGTTTTTTCCAGTATTAATATTTTTCCTTAGTTAACCAGTCTCAGATGTGAAGTTTTCTTTGCCCCTCTGACTTGAAGGCTGATATTCCAAAGATGGTAGATGTTGGCACTGGTGTTTTGTTGGTACTATTCAATAAAGCTGCCAGTTTAGGACCTGTGAGTCATCTATTTCTCAAACCTGAGAGTCTTGCTCAGTTATACAGTGGGGCTGATTAGAGCCTGTTTGTGCTGTTCTCTGAAGATAGTACATACCGTTGAAGGAAATATTTAGTTTTTGGCAATGTATCATATGGAATACCCTTTATTTTTAAGAACAAGTTTTACAGGAAACTTCTCTTTTTCTGGCCATTTTGAGCATTTAATCAACACCAAAATGCTCCAGATACTCAACCTGCTCAAAGGGAGGTCAGTTTTATAGCTTATCTAACAAGCTAAACTTTTTTCAGCTGTGCTAACATGATTGCACAAGGGGTTTTCTAATTATCCGTTAACCTTCTGACCCAATGAGTAAACACATTGTACCATTAAAACACTCGAGTGATGGTTGCTGATAAATGGCCTCTAGTCACCTATAATGCACCAAAAACCAGACATTTACAGCCAGAATAGTCTTTTTATGTTAAATAATTTGCCACATTAATAGTGTATAGTCTATTTCTGATTTGAACAAGTTATCTACATTGAAAAAAAAGATGTGCAGCATCATTGCTGATTTTTTTTTAATTTCAATACTTGTTATTTAATTCATCAGTACATTTTGAAAACATAGGTAAAGGGGAAATGTGGTTATCCTGTGCTGATTTTTAAAAATGTTTTTTTTTTCATACTTTCATATTTCACATGGAACTAGAATTGCTCCAAAAGCTAAATTATCAGCTACAGCCTGTCGTTAAGTGTGCCCCTTTCCAGAAATCAAAGAAATGTAACTATTATGCTTTTTGTACACAGAGAAATGTGGTTCTTTTAGCTTAGCCATCCTTTTGCCATAAAATCAATCACCTTGGCAGAGTCACTAAAAATAATTGAGTACCCAACATATTTTTTCCTAAATCTAAATATTACTTGCTGAATTTTTAAATTTAAAATAAAATTTGAGTTCAGCAAAAGCTCCAAAATAAAACCTTAAAAGGCTCTTTGCATGCAGAACATTGGTGGTTTCTCTATATCCTGGTTCGAAAACTACTGTTGTCTTCTACACAGATGACTTTTAGTATGTATCAGTTCCAACATGTCCTGATCAAACATTCTGCAAGATCACAGCACGCAACACGTTTTCTGGTTTTCAATTCAGATATCCAGTAGTACAGTAATAATGCACAGTTATCAATGTACAATGTAGGTCACCGGGTACAACATATTATTTAACTAATATCTAAAATATTACAGGTGAAAAAATAAAATATCCAAATACCATTAAAAAAATTAAATCAAACTTATCCATATAATCTACAACTTCATCAAATAAATCTAACCAATCATATCACAATCATTAATCTCACAAAAATACAATACAAAAAATTTAAAAAAGATATATCATCATGTAAAATTGCAAAATTTTAGACCAGTTATAAAGTTTAAACAAAAAACATTTACAGAGATGTATTTACATAATATGAACTAACAGCAAACTCTTTTTTTTAAATTCATATTTTATGTTATATAGATTTTATTTCCTATGATCCTTTATTTTTATAATTTTATTTTATTTCCCAAATATATCATCAAAGCAGGGCAACAGGTAGTATTTATGTTACTATGATCCTTTATTTTATAATATGATTTTCACCATATTCACAAAGTCAAGTAATTAAATGTGTGTCAGACTACATGTAAAAGAAGTCAAAGTTGTTTGGACATGATGCGGTGGGAAATGCAAAGTACTGTTTTGTAAACTTTCACTTTTTTTTAAAGATGCTATTTAATAAATGAGTCACTAACCTTTTTTTTTGGCAGATTTTTGGTTTACTACATTTGTGTTTATGTCTGTGTGTTTTTTCATGTTTTTCATTGGAAAAATCCATCTCCGACGAGGAGCTCTAAGATTTTATTGCATTTCAAACATGGGCACTTTTGCTTTTTTTTTCCCTGAAGGCCAACTTTGTTGTTAGAGCAATTTAACTTCCTACCATCTGCATTAATCACCATCAGTGACCAAGACTTAGATGTTGACATATAGTGGATAAAAACGATAACATCTTAATAATGGAGAATGAAGGTTACTCTGTGGTTTATAGAAGCATTGATCACACCTATGGCTTGTTTCCACTGAGTGCTATGGTATGGTAAGATCCAGTTCAGTATTTTGAGCGTTTTCATTATAAAATGGACCCATTATGTCAAAACCATTTTTGGACTGTTGTTGGTTGTAGGTCCATTAAAAAAAATGGAATGGACCAGTTAGCCCAGAGCTACCGTTGAAACTGTTGATTGGTGGAAAGTCTTTACGACAGACAAAATCGACTGTACTCATCTTTGTCGCCCGCAGGGGAAAAAGACAAGCTGCTGGATGACCTTCATTGTTGTTGTTAACTTAACCTCGCATGCACCGTGATGGTCCAACTTTAAGGGGAAATGCTCAAGTGAATTACCTGGTTTATTTTAAACTGGACTACACCGTACTGTATTGCTCAGTGGAAACAAGGCTTTGGTGTCCTTTTCCAGAAGAACAACAATAGCTCAAAGGTAAAACTCTTCTCTTCACCTAAGCTGGGATTGAAGGCTACATGACATAATTGAGGTTTCTTAATTGCATTAACAACAAGAAGTGTGAAAGACTAGCTGCAGCTTCTCTATAGTATGTCCTGCAAATTTAAAAAAAGATATGTAAGTAGCAGTAAAAGCTTAGTTAATAGGACAAAAAAACAGAGTTTCTACAGCGACTCAACAACTGCATCCAAATAAAATTTTTATTAATACATTTTTATCATGTTTAGAAAGAGTTGGAGAGGCGTGTGCAAGCAGATCGGAAAGGATGGATGAAGACAGAAGTTCTGAGAAAGAGACAGAAGGCAGAGTGTGAAGTAGTAGAGCTGAAGATTTTGAAGCTCTCTTTGGGAGTGACGTGGATGGATAGGATCAGGAATGAAACCATCTAAAGGAAAGCTCATGTTAGATGTTTTAGAGGAGAAAAAAACAAAGAAGCCAGTTTGAAATGGTTGGTTTGAACCTCTGTTGGCTTCAGATGATAGACAGTGAAGGTGTTTTTAAAACGAAGCTGAACAAACAAACTGACACCAAACAATACTAAGCCAATTTCAGACTCATTTCTTCCACTTGACTTGAGATGAAGATAGAGATGTGAAGACAACGGCAGACATACAGCATCCCTTGAGTTGTGTTTGAAAGGCATGGTTTATGACAAAGTGAGTGAATGACAGGAGGAGCTGTTGCTTGAAGAACCAGCAGTTTGTACCGACCAAAAGAAAAAAACAAATATAAAAAAACTATGACAAATGTTGTATGTCGGAGGCAAGCAAATTCTCAGTTCATAACTTTCTTAAAACCTTTTTGATTTCATCTTAATGCCATCATTACTACCACAACCCCCACATGCATGCATACTGTAAAGGAGAAATAACTGATGGTGATACCAGTTCACTCACTTCTGAAACCTAAGAAATTTGTTACAAAAATGTTGGTTTCTAACTGAAAGACACACCTCGCATTAAAGTCATGCATAAGCAAGTACTATGCAGTACACTAGAATTACTCAGGGCTTAGGACATCAAAAGTCTGTCACCACTGCTTCTTTGTTTGTGTTATATCCAATACAATGGAATGCAGTTGCAATTTTAGCCCTATGAGCTCCATCCTTTTAACCCTTTGCCATTCTGGCATGAATGCTTTCTTATTTTGCAAAAGAGCAATAGAAATGAAACATATATATATATAACATGGGAAAAATTAATCAACATTTTGGTAGTACTAAGTCTATTTAAATTATTGTGTGATCACACTCATTTAGTCACTTATTTCAGTCATAATGATTTACAAATCTGTTACCCACTTCGTCAATTATAAACGCTATGTTAGAGAATAACTACTTATACTTATTGTGTGATAGGACTCACTTTGTACTAGGCACAGGTTGTTTCCGAAGGTAACCTCACCTTATGACACGCTTAGTAGTTCACTATTCCCAGGTAAGACATCACTGACACGTGATACGCGATGTATCATAACTGGCATGCACTATGCATATCAATCAATCAATCAATCTTTATTTGTATAGCACTTTTCATATAAAAATAACACAAAGTGCTTTACATTAAAGCAAACAATATACATATATATAAAACAGGTAAAAATTTAAATTAAAATAAAGCCCCCTGCTCCAAACCAGCCCACAATACCCTAATCCCTTTCCCACCACCCACTCCCTAACCGATAGAAATGATACAAAAGGAAAATAGAAAAATTGGCTGAGCACGTAAATTGACTCTGCGAAACTAATAGTTGGGACCTCCCTCTCAATGAACAGCCGCAAAGCCAGCCAAATGCAGCTTCACAGGCGGGGTCCCGCCTCACCACAGCTAGGCGGTGATGCAGGTCCCCATCCAGAGCCGCAACAGCTGAACCGCAGCTGACCCAGAGAGAGAGAGGCCCCAATTGAGGAAGCACTGGATATAAAATTTAAAAATGAATACAATTGTAAAATGAGAATAAAAGAAAAAACAAAGTAAAGGTAATAAAGGAATTAACAATAAAACAATAAAATAAGGAATTAGCAATAAAACAATAAAATAAGGAATATTAAGATCAATTATTAATAAATTAATGTAAATTCATAAAACATGATAAAATAGATAAACAGATAAAAGTAGCAAAATTAGCTAAAAGCAAGGTTAAAAAGATGAGTCTTGAGCCTATTCTTAAAAGCATGTATGCTCTCTGCGGCCCTCAGGTCCTCTGGCAGATCATTCCACAAACGAGGTCCATAATACTGAAAAGATGCCTCTCCATGAGTTTTGGTTTTCACTGTAGGAATGACCAGTAGACGAGAGCTAGAGGATCTCAGGGTCCGCGAGGGTTCATAAATGACTAAAAGATCAGACAAATAAGAAGGCCCAAGACCGTTAAGACATTTGAAAACCATTAAAAGTATCTTAAAATCAATCCTGAAGCTTATGGGGAGCCAATGCAGGGATTTTAAAATTGGGGTGATGTGGGCCCGCCTCCTGGTCCTGGTGAGAACTCTTGCAGCAGAATTTTGAAGAAGCTGAAGGTTCTTAATGTTTGTTTTTGGAAGACCAGCAAGCAGGGCGTTACAGTAGTCGATTCTACTTGTTATAAAAGCATGCATCAGCATCTCCATATTAGCAAGAGAGAGAAGTGGGCGGACTCTAGCCAAGTTTCTCAGATGATAAAAACCTGTTTTGACCACATGTTTAATGTGAGGGATGAACGTTAGCTTTGAGTCAAAAGTAACGCCCAAGTTTTTGACCGTTTCTGAACAACTTAATGAAAGTTCCTTAAGTTTCAGACATTGTTTCTCTCTCTTGGCTTCAGGACCGATAACTAAAATTTCAGTTTTTTCCTGGTTCAGCTGCAAAAAATTATTTGCCATCCATGATTTTTGGTTTTCACTGCTAGATGAACTTGAGAAAAAAAAACAAAAAAGCACTTTTTTTTTTGAAAATTTAAGTTTATAAAAGGGACCATATATACGGTCTTTTCATTTTTATATGTATAATTACTGTACCTTTTATGTAAGAATTTTTTTTTATTTTTTATAGTCTTGTTATTTGGACCTTGAGTTCATAATACTAAATTATTCTAATTCTAGGAATGATGTTGAGGGGGGGTTGCTCATCTTTATTTGCTTTATATTTTTTTTATAATATACTCCTCATCTAAAAATGTTTTAAATAGGTGATGCATTTTTGTCTTACCATGCTGTTCTTTTATGAAAAAAAAAAACATTTCTCTTAAACTAGTTTTAACAGCAATAGGCTGTTTTTATTGCCCTAGTGCGTCTCCAAGTATAGAGCAGAAAACTCTTCATGTCATTTTGTTCAGGAGACTTCTGCGACTGCCAAAACTGAAAATCATTACACATTCCAGGATGATCACATCCTTTTCCCTTGAGCAGAAAGAAAACCATGGATCTAAACTCGCAAAAGGTCAGAATAAAGTCCAGCAAATCCAAAGGGCAATGTGGGTGTCTTTTTGTGCCTCAAAATGCCAAACTCTAATCCAATTCATAACACTTTATCTGAAAATGAATTTTAATGAAGCAATCCGCGTTATTCAAAGTAGTTATTGATTTTTGTTATTTTTTTGGTAACAAACCTTACGGCTATCATGTATGCCATGTGTGTGTGTTTAGAGCTTATCTTTCTCTTTTTCAGAGTATCTCCTTTGAATATATAGCTATTTATTTAAAATCAACATTACTGATATTGAGCAGGTTTCCCGATTGTCAGGAAATGTGGCCAAAATAAAGCTTTCTTTAAAAAATAGCTTAAATACCCTTTGCAAAAAGTAGTGGACTTGCAGTTTTATTTTGTTAGATTATACACCCGGGGTCACCAACCTTTTTGAAACTGAGAGCTATGAGAGAGTCATCCGAAGAGATACCAAATAACAAATTTGAAATAACAAATTTGCTCAGTTTGCTTTTAGTTATACATAATTAATAATGATACTCCTCTATGTAATGATCAACAATAAAAACAAACTGGAAAACGAATATCAATATTCAGCACTTTTATTAATCTCAGTAATTGTTAAATTTACAGACGATCACTTACATTTCATGAGAAAAATGTCCCATTTTCACTATGCTGCAGCATGTTTATCAATTCTGTAATGTTAAGAAAAATCAGCTTACACATTTTTTAACAAATCTTGTCACTTTTTGAACTAATGAAAAAAATGAACCGGCTTTAACACTTCAGCTTTAGTTCCAGTGTTTACATTCTTTTGGTTATGGTAACTCTTCAACAGGTGACACAATTAATGTAATTCTGAATAATTGCGCTGATATCCTGCACCACACAGTTGAAGTGTGAATGTAGTCAACGTGAATCAGCTGATTATGTCAGGGGAAAAAAAACTTTTTATACTGGATTTGCACCAAAACGTAATGCTTAAAACATAAAGTGAAGCAGGCGGTTGAAGAAGGAAAAACTGTGGAAAACATGTTTAGGTTTTGTTGTTAAATGATCAAAAACAACCAAGATTTTTATGTTGTTTTATGTACTGATGACATTAACCAAAAGCTTAACAAAAAAAGTTTAAATTGACAAACACCATTTCCTTTTGTCTAAATATTTGGTGTTTTTATCAATTTTGTTGATTCTGATCTCCTGTTCTAATTAAAAGCACAAATGATGGTGATTTCATACAAATAATAAGACAAAAGACATACGCAGAGCAACAAACATTACATTAAAATGCAAGAATTGTGGTTCAACTCGTGAATTTGTCAGCTTGATTCAATGAATTGGATCACCACCTAAATAAAGATCAAAGGCCCTATTGAAAATGAAACATAACTTGAACAAAAAGCATAACAAATAAAACCCATCCACTGATTCCTTTTCATAACCCCGATATCCCTTTCGAGGTCACGGAGTTGCTGGCCTATACCGACTACTGTTGAGCGAAGGCATGATACACGCTGGACAGGAGGTCGCTAGTCTGTTACAGAGCACACGTTGCTCACACACACACTAATGAAACATGTTTTTGGAATGTAAGAGGAAGGCGGAGAACTCCAGACAGAAAGATCCCAGCTGGAATTCAAAACGTGAGCCTTGTCGCTGTGAGGTCATAGCGCTAACCACTAGTGCTGCCACGAACGATTAATTTAGTAGTCAACTAATCACCGATTACTTTTTTACGATTAGTCAGGTGAATGTAAAGCACTAATCTTAACTATCATTAGCTTTAAACTAACTAAAACGAAATCTATAGCATTACCTGCAATAATACAAGTGTCAATGCTGTAAGCTGAATTGGCCGCTGAAGATGCTGAAATTGATAGCTAAAATCTCTGAAGCTGAAAGCCAGCTAAAATGTTAGTTAAATTAGACTAAAAAACATGTTAAGCCAAATTAAAAACATAATAAGTATGTTAGCCAAAACAGATAGCATGCAACTCAAACACTGATAAAGCTCCAAATTACCATAAAAAACTGAAAAATTAATGAATTAGCCAAAATAGCTAGCATGTTGCTGAAATATTAGGTAAACTCAAAATTAGCCTAAAAATCTGTAAAAATGCTAAATTAGCCAAAATGGCTAGCATGTAGCTGAAATATTAGCTAAACTCCAAAACAGCCCAAAAAACCTAATAAATGCCAAAATAGTCCAGAAATCTAGCAGAATGCCATTATAACTTTAAACTTTACTAAATTCTGACTCCATATAATATAAAGAAACAAGTAATTGACCATTAATTTAGTCGTCGACTATTTTAATAGTCGATTTGTTGTTGATTAGTCGACTAATCGTGGCAGCCCTACTAACCACTGTGCCACTGTGCAGCACAAATGAAACCTAGCAAGTTATATTAAAAAAAATGCTAGTTTTCAGACCAAAGTTGAGGTAAAAGTTTATTGCTGGATAAGACATTGTAAGAACAGTTTACATATTGATGATCGATTAGGTAAACTTTCTTAGGATAAAGCATACATTTAGAGACTAGAATAAATATCCTCTCACATGGTTTATTGATAAACAATATCATCTCTACAACATCCCTCTGTTGCTGTCTTCCTCTTTAAACAAAGATATTGCCTTTTTTATTTTTTTTATTTTAAATTTGGACTGGCAGTGTTTGTATTGGTGTATACTGGGATAGAAGTGTGGACACTTTGTGGGTTTTGTTGACAAATGACACAGTTGGACTTTGTGGATTTTTCTGTCTACGCATAAAAGCTGCAACACTGAGACACGGTTTTGATGTGGAGGCGTCAGTAAATGTGAAAAGAGCCTTTTTTTTCTAGAAAATAATCAGCTACAATCACAGCAAAATGAACAGTTCGATCTTGTAGACATTTGTAGAGATCAATACAACAGCCACATTTTTAGTTCTTCCCTTTTTTGATTTCGATTGGTTTTACCAGCCTGCAAGGCCTCCGTCTTTGTAAAGCACTGGCCCGGTGATCCAAAAGCTTTTGCTGTGTGTCATAGGCAGTCATGGGGAGCTAAGGCGGGCTCAGACTGCGTCAGAGTTGATTTCTGCCTGCAGGGATGGAAACACTTAAACCGCTCAATCGACAAAGACTGCCTAGAGGCTCTATTTTGAGACTCCCCAAAAAGTGGAAGATTTTATTCCACAGTGAGGAAAGATTGTAGAAATCTGCTTTTGAGGTCAGTAAAGTACCTTGGAGTTATTCTGCAGCCAGTTCCGGTCTGCCCTTAAAGTCATTCAAGTCATTCTACCACTAGTTGATATATATATATATATTTTTTTTCTTTGAGTTTGTGGTTTCCTCCCACACGTTTTCTTGCAAATAAACATATTTCATTGTGTGTGAATGGTTATTAAAAAGTACTTATGTGGAAATGTTTAATCACCCCACAGCTGAAAATGGCCGTGAAATAAGCATCTGTTGGGGTGTAATAGTGTTGGGATTCACCACAGGCACAGAGCAGTCTGCCTTTCAGAAGTTGCATTCTGACCTTTTGCTCCTTTCATGCATGACTGCAGGCAGTCCTGCAAAGGACAAGGCCGTGCAGTCGGAGAACAAATGACAGCATTATTAAAAAAAAAGTTTAATCTGAGGTGCGTGGGGTTATCTTTTTTAATTAGTTCTTTTAATCTCCATAGTTGGCTTCCTTCAATTTAAAAAAGTTGATTTTTTTTTCTCTTTCATGAGCCAAATCATTTGCAGGACAGCCTAGTATCTTCTTCTGTTATCAATGATTAGAAACATAAAATGTGATCTGAACACAGATCCAGTGCAATTCACTTAAAATGGAAATCGTAAATTGTGTCGTTTTAGTCTTTATATTTACATTATTGAAATAATGAAAATTGTGTTTTTGCCGATTTTTGTAAAAAAGTTCTTGCGGCATTTTTCTAAAAATATATCAAGAAAATTAGGCTCAAACTGCATTTCTGAGTATGTCTTTATACAAATTGTGATTATTCAATTTGCCAGAATTTTTCCTGCTACAGTGTTGACACAGAACAGGCTCTGCTTGTTTTTGTTGTTACATACATACATGTTGTAAACATATCTTGTGTGCAACTATAAAGAGCCTTTACTAAAAATGCATTCAGTACACGCTCTGGACAAGTCAAATGACTGTCAGAGCTTCCATCGTTTTCTTGAAACTGAAATGTAATGACTTAGAAAGCAGTGGCTGAGCTTTCATGGCACGGTAGAGCATTCAGAGGCAATGACGTGCTGGACTCTGATGATACTTGTCTTATAACCTCACAATTCAGGTCAGTCAGTAGGACTGTGAGACGCCTGTTGTGGTGCAGGTGCGAGAACCCTTGGCTGTCCGTCAGCGTGTTTGGCTCACCTGAGAGACATGCTGAAAACTGCTGCAGAGGCAGAGAAACATGAAGATTGAGTTGTTATTTGAGCTAAAGTATTCTCTGTGTGAACTTGCCTCTCAGAGGCCAGAGGACAATGCTTTGCAACAATGTCTTCTCTACTGGGGAGCTTACTGTCAGAGAAATACCAAACCCTGTGGCGCCTCTCTTGTAGAAGCTAATACACTCACACACACACATCATGGAGGCCCTTCAAGTACTTGTCAAACCACTTTAACCTCATGCTTTCTGGAATGAACCTGTGGCTGCAGCTTTGTTTTACTCCCAGAGTTTCTAAGCATCTTTTGCCAAGGAGTTTATTTTGTTTATATAGAACGAGAGATGGAAGTCCAGGTGAATCGTTTAGCCATTATGCTACGTTCACACCAATCTTGGAAATGTGCTTTCAAACAACCAGGTCACATTCATGCATCACTGCTCAAGTTTTTTGGTTTGTTTTTGCGCTCTACTTATAAAACGAGCTGCTGTCAAACATGCATTGATTGTTATCCCACTTTGATTTTGACCAATCAGGGACTCAGATTTGGTAATGGCATGTGGGTAGGATCCTTCTCAAAACACAAGAGTGCCAACTTTTTGAAAGTTGACAATGAATGAGAAAGTAATGACTGCAGCTATGACACCATAGCTAAATCTGAATTTAGTCCCTGAATTTAGGGCATTTGGTCCCCCAAAAAGAGAATTAAAAACGTAGTGTCTTCAAATTCAGATGTTACTAACCTTCAATGATCCCATCAATTGTCACCAGTCAGCAACATTAGTGTGTAGCATGACCTGAAAAAGTCCCTTTCACTAATAAAAAAAAAAAAAAAAAAAAAAAAAAGCTTCAAATGCCCCTACAAATAGAGGGGTAGGGAGATGCCAGAGGGATTAAGGAAGAATTTGGAAAGACTGTCATAAAGCTGAATAGAGCTGTAAAATAAAAAGCCTGGAGGAAGATTCTTGAGATTTGCACCGCTTTGACATTTCGCAACAAGCCTTTTCCAACTGTGACTGCATGCGTTAGTATCGTGTTGTGACAGTCCAGTGTGAACATGCTTAACAGCGGTTCTTGAATAAGAATCACATGTCTGGTATGTACTTGGCTTAAGAGGAGTCCCTTGGGATTTGAGCAGAAAAGAAGTGTGATAACTAACCCATTATGATCTTTCCGTTTTCTTCTAAACCTTCAGGTTCAAAGAGGTACACCAAGTTTGAGCTTTTTATCTTCCAATAGTGGCCGGACTCTAATAGAATCCGGGTGTTATTTTTAGTTAGACACTGGTCTCTAATAGTGGCCAGGCCACTTTAAGACACCGTACCCGCACAGTCTTGCAGGCCCCCGGTGTCCATGCAGTAATTGCCAAAAAAAATGCTAATTTGATTTAGCATTAAATCTTTCTGCGGTGGTATACGCCAAATAATATTCTGGAGTGGAATCTGTACCACATTTTGGGAAGGATTCTAATATATTGTTTTCACTGAGCTTTCTGGACTGGACCGGTCTGCTTTTGGCTGGTTTAGAACGGTCTGGGCAATTTAATGGAATGTTTTCATTGAGTATTGGATCACCAAGGCACATGCGGGGTGTATACCAATGTGTGCGTCATGATGGTGCGACTACTCCGGTTCTTCGTATTCGCAGATTCGTCGTGTGTCTAATTCAGAACCCCCAAGAATAAGGGGAGAACACTGAATGCAAAGAATTTAATCATCTTTGCGAGAAGATTGCAGGTGGCAAAGAAGAATACAGTTAAAAACAGGACAAAACTTTCGGCTTGTATCTTGAATTGAGAAATGCAGTGATTGGATGCTTCCTGTTGATGTAATTTATTTTCACCAATCAATAGATTTCATTGTGTGACGACAGTAGCTTCGCCTTTACTGGTCTGTTCTATTTTTTTATGGACCTACAACCAACAAGGGACCAAAAAATGGTTGGAATCAGTTTGACCAAACGGGTCCATTTAATAATGGAAACACTCAAAATACCATGACCTTCCTGTCCAGCCTGGACCACTCAGTGGAAACGAGGCATAAATGTATCTGAGAATGGCACAAGCAGATGGGCCATAATGGGAAAACGGCTGCAGAAACAAGCAAACTGATTGCGTGATGGAGGTGCAAAGAAAGAGAGCTAAAAATTAGAAGACCGGTTTGAACGTGTATTATTGAGCAAAAACGGAAAGGTGCAGGTGTCTCCAGGAAAATGATTCACATGAAAGCAAAGAGGATTTTTGATACAGGGATTGATGATGCTTCAAAGAGAAAAGAAACATTCAAAGACAGTGCTAATCAGAACATAGTACAATCTTCTCTTCATTTAAAAAAAAAATCCTGAAACGTTCATCTCCTCATGTCTGCATTTATTGACCAAAATTCTCTACAAAATGAACCCATTAGCCATCTACTACTATTAGAGGATACACGGTATGCCATCTTAAAGATGGTTATTAAAAAAAGCCAATATGAGATCCAGGTGTATTTAGGGTAGAAGCGCAGGTTGTGCTGGTCATGACTTTCCAGAAGTGACCTGTAACTTCTCCTTTATGTTCAGTCTTCAATCTTTTTTCTTTACAACACCCAGATTCCCCAGAGGGATTTAGGTCAGGTAAGTTTTCTGGCCAATCGATCACAGAGATAGCTTTAATCACTGAACCAAGAGTCAGTACTTTGTGTGCAAGTGACATGTCCTGCTGGGAAAGGAAAACCGCACCTCCATAAGACTGATCACTGCTCTTTAAGTATGCTGTCCCTGAAATTATATCGAAAAATACTTTAGCAGATAACATGGCTTCCCAAGCCACAAGTGATGAGAATGGGAAACTTTCATTTTGTCCAAACTCTGGAGACTTGGTTTCTAAAAAAAAAAAGCTAAATATTATGTCTGGTTTTAAAGCAGATTTTTTAAGGAGTGTTGTAACAGTAGTCAAAACTTTCGACTCTACCAGTTGTTCATTTCTCCAACCAGAACTTTTGAACTACTTTTGCTTCTCAACTGTCTGATGATGGAATTTTCTCTACAGGTTGCTTCCTTTGCAATAAACTTTTTTTAATCTAAAAAACTTTTTTTTTTTTTTAAATGTCATTAATTTTGTAAGAGATTTTTTTTTTAATTCTGTAAAGCACTTTGTGTTACTTTAGTATGAAAAGTGTTTTATACGGTTAAGTTTGATTTGATTATAAAAAAAATATTTTCAAAGAAAAAAAAATAAAGATATTAGAGTTTTCTTTTTTAAATTATTGCCAAATAAATAATTTGATTCAATAAGTTATTTGAACGTATGTTAATATGGTGCAGTTAGTTTGTTGCAAGCCATAAACCTCTGCTTCCTATCTGCTCTTTGAATTTCTCTCTGCTCGTTGCAAATGTGTCACTACTTGTACATGACCAGTTTTTTTTTTTGATGGCTTTTAATACTCAGTACTTTGTGATTTATTATTTTTCTTTATTTTACTTAATTTGTATTCGACTTGATTTTGTAAACATTTGCCATGCATTACTTAACTTTCTCTTTACTTGTTTGTTTATTTTTTTAATCACTTTGTCGTACTGATGGCTTTGGAAAATGCTAAATAAGTAGCGTTCATTTATTTAATATTATATATAACAACTTTATAATATTTCTGCAAAAAAAGTTCACAAGTTGTGGTGACTAAAGTATTATATTCCTTCTAAAAGTTAAGACTCAAGGACAGACCTGCTGGCCCAAGCTGGCCCAAACAAGTGATAAGAATGAGCTTCAGGTGTATTAATTACTGATGTACCTGCAATAATATGGAGAGAAAATAGACTCACTCCGATTTGCTGTGCGTAATTGTTGATTCATGCGTAAATTAGGATTTGTGCGTGCGTATTCTTGATTTGTGCATGTGTAATTTAGGATTTGTGAATAACTTTGGATTTGTGTGTGCGTAATTCTTTTTCTGTTCAAAAGGCTGAATTCTGTATTTGTAACTTATATAATATGTTTTGTGCAAAAGTAAAAAAGGAGGCTTGAGGCTTGATCAGCCCACCGGCCAGCTACGATCTGGTGTTTAGAAGGGTCCAGCAATGCCTGCAATCTCCATGACTGTCATAAGGGATGTAGGCTTTTTTATATTAATTGTCGGGGATATATGTTTTGGAAAGATGTCAAGTTTTGCCCGATATTAGTTACAATGTATGTTCAAAATGACAAATCCAAAGTTACGAACAAACCAAGAATTATGCACGCACAAATCAAGAATACACATGCAGAAATCCTAAATTAGGCACATATCAGGAATTACCCATGTATAAATCGAGGTGATACTTATTTATCTCCTTACAAAAAATTTAACAAGAAAGTAGGAGCTATATCAAATTAAAATTTGACAGACCCAGGTCAAACCAGGTCAAGCGATAAGTCATAAAAAATCCAAAAACCTTATTCCTTTTTTGGTTTCAGATGGATCACATTTTGATTGGATGTACAAAGATTTATACAGACTGGAATAATAAACACTGCAGAAGGATCATTTAGAAAAAGCTTTTTCATTTTTGTAAACCGTCAGACTTTATTTAATATTTAGCTTTTTGTTGCTTAAGATGTGATGGTATACTATTTTACACATCAAAATCAATACACATATTCAAAGGAAAATGATCCTTTCCTTTTTTCTTTCTTTTGAAATTTAATCCTGACATAGAGTCTCAAGATCATCTAAATATTTTTCCCCTCCTGGCTGACTGTTCTCAGAAATCTGTTCAGATCTTAGAAATTGCACAGAAATTTCCATGTTGCATCATAATGAAAACATGAGATGAAAGCAAAGAACTCTTAAAAACTGTCTCTGTAGAACTGTTACAGAGGAGCAGGGATTCATCCACACAGAACAAAGCAGTGTCGTGCAGTTCAACAAGAAAAAAACGCACAGAATACAGCTTGTTGATTTCTGTCAAAAAAATCTAATTTATACTCATACATTCACTCAATTGAATTAAATAAATCAGGCTCCGACTTAAATCAGTGTTTATTCATTTCCTGGAAAAAAAAAAAAAAAAAAAAACACGTTTTGGTAGAAGTAGATGTTTTACTTAAAATGTACTCTATTTATTATTTCATGAAGTATCTGGTCTTAATGGAACAACCCTTAAAGTAATTGTTTATGAAGAGTCTTATGATGTTCCCTTAAGAAAACAGTAGTTTCACTGTGAATCAAGCTTTATCAAGTTATTGAACTGTACAAAGTACATTTGGACAAAAGATTGCACCGTATGGATTTTTAGGATTCATTAGTGCTAAAAACAACAACAACAATAGCGGTCCATTAAACTAAGCAGCTGCTTTGTTTGCCTAATTGTCTGTCTGTCTCATTAACTGACTATTTACTAGGGTGGATGCACAGTAGCTAAAATAACAAAGAAGAATCGCATTAAGGAAAAGGTGAAAATGATCTGCTGCAAACTTAAATCAATCATCTTAGTGTAACTTGAGGCTATTGTGTGTACCAATTATATTCTAAGGCTACCAGATATATCAAGTGGTCAGAGACAAAAACTGAGGTAAAGAAAATAACCGTTATGACTGGACCGCATATTGACAAGTAAAAAAAAAAACTTTGCAGCAACACTTAAAGATCGTATATGGTTTGTGTGGTAGTGCTTGTACCTCAAGAGAAAAGTAAATGAGAAAAAAAAAAAAAACAGGCTGCATGGAGGTTGCAGTTCGAATCCCTGTTGGGACTTCTCGTGTTGAGTTTGTATGGGTTGTGTCCCAATATTTCCTCCCACAGTTTAAAAATAAGCATCAAGGGTTAATTGTTAATGTCAGGGAGTGACAAAAGCAGGAGAAAGAAACAACAAAAGGCCCAGGAGTCCAGTTCAGGGTTTTAATCTCAAAACGAAGAGAACCGTGCATAAGCCAGATAACTAGAACGCTGAGACACAGAACTAGAGAAGAGAACATCCGTAAATACACAGTTCACAATTTGGAGAACAAGAAGCACCTGTGTGACCACAGGTGTCCTTGAGGAGAAGAGGGTGTCCATGACAGTTAAGTCTAAATCAGGGGTCTGCGAACTATGGCCCGCGGGCCAGAAACGCCGACCGAGAACCACATAAAATTTGACTTTTTATTTCACCCGTCTGAACTGTAACAGGAGAGGATAGAATATTTATTGGTTTAATAGTGATTTACTTTTTCTATATTTCCTTATTATTATTATTATTATTACTTTTCCTCTGTGCGTTTTTTTGGACTTCTATAGCTCTTCAGCTGTTTTTATGCTTGCTTTTTCGACTGTTTTGGCATTTACTAAAGATTTCTAAGCTATTAGCTAATATTTTAGGTAGGCTACATGCTAGCTGTTTTGGCTTTAGAATTTAGGATTTTTTTTTCAGTTTTTTTAGGCTAATTTGGAGCTTAGCTCAAATGTTATCCTTATGCTAGCTGTTTTGACTAAATTACACATTTTACATTTTTTTTTCAGGGGGTGGGGTAATTTGCCATTTAGTATATATTTTAGCTACATGCTAGCTGTTTTGCCAAATATATTTTTCAGTTTTTATGCTAGTTTAGAGTTTACCTCATATTTTAGCCTAATGCTAGCTGTTTTGGCTAAATTGGACATTTTATCAGTTTTTTCTTTATTTTTATCAGTCTAATATTTATCTAGCTATCAGCTTCAGTGTTTTCAGCTATCAACTTCAGCATTTTCAGCTATTAGCTTCAGCCATTTTTAGTTATCAATTTTAGCATCTTCAGGAAATAGCATACCATCTTCAGCGGCCACAATCAGCTTACAGCATGCACACTAGCAATATCACAGTTAATTTTTTCTTTGAAGATTACAGAAATGCATTATTTTAAATTTGGCTATGTGTTGCTTTCTGGAAAACCCTAAATGTTTACGTTGAGGTTATGATTGTTTCACTTTTTCCGTTAGCCTACAAACCAATCCCAGCTCCTTGATGCTTCTGTTTACTGAATTTAAAATAATTTTAACTTAGTAAAAAACCTGTCAAAGGCTAAAAAAATACCAAGATGGAAACAGTAATCAATACCAATCAACTTGTGTCTTTTTGAAAGCGACCTTACAGAATGTTGAGGTACCATCTGAACAATTAGGACTAAGTGTATTTGTGAACAAATACTTTGTGTTTCATGTTAGAAAATGCATAGGCAAAAGGTAATAAGCTTTAAACAAAACTAACACCCTCCAGTGCTGTCAATGGAAATAAGTCAGGTTGAATTCTAAAAACATAAAGCCTACAGTAACTCTACGATTCTGTTATTAAAAAATATTGTTCTCATAGAAATGAATGCATACATGTTTTAAAATGCAAATGTGTCATTTGACAAAAAAAAGGCAGCAGCTGGAACTAAATCTTTCATGTTTTCCACTGAATACTAGCTCAACAATTAGCTTGATCTGCAGTTCAGTGAAGTCTAAACTGACACTGTGCTGCTTAGAGAGAATTAAGAGCTTCTTAAATCTTGGAAAGCATCAACATCATTAAAAAAACAACGACAACAAATGGCTGCATCGTGTTCTATTGTCAAGATTAACACTTGACACAAACTCCAAGGACTTGGATTAACAATCCAAACAGTCACATGAAGCGGCTCAAAGTTGCAGAGTTCTTTTGAAGACAGATAAACTTTTCATAGACAAAACATCAAAGTGATTCTGTCATCAGGAAGTGATCACAGCTTCTGTGCTGTCAGAGAAAAATGTGATCAACAGAATTAAAACCCCTTGAACAACCTATAAATAGGTACACAGCAATAATTACCTCTGAGTGAAAAATGTCAGGCTTTCTGCTGCTGCTGGGCTCTGTCATGTTCCTCGTTTGCTTTAGTACCAGAGTGAACTGAAGCAGTGACTCAACATTCATGTATATGGTTTGTTTCAAACACTCTTTGATGACATGGTTTGTGCTTATCTGCTTGCAGGAGATTTACTAAGTTTATTAGAGTGAATGGCAGATTAAGCTTTCTTCACCTTTTACTTTGAACTAAAATTCAGTTTAGTATAGTTTGCTTTATGGTGATGTAAAGATAAAAATCTAAGAATGAAAATGTCACTATGTGCCAGAAAAAACAAAAGGCATCACAGAAAAATAAAAAAAAAACCTTCCAAGGACTTTTATCTTAATCCATGTGATGATACTACTTTGTTTTTATATAACAGTAACATCCATGAGTTCACTTTTCTCTGAAAATCCAAGTTCATGAGGATTTTGAGAATACTTGTGCTGCTGGTGTTCTAACTTAATGAAGTTTCTCATCATTTAGCTTGTGGGAGATAAGCTTTGTTTACAGGCTCTTCATCACATTTCTTCTGCAGCGGCATAAGAACTGATTGCAACTCAAAAATCTAGAAAAGGTAGTGCGAATCCTTAATGCTGGAAGTAGTCAATGAAGATGCTGAAGCTTTTTGCTGAAAATAGTGACGCAATTTACTTTAATTTCTGAAGAGATATTGCTGAAAATCCAAAAGCTATTTGCAAAATGCTAAATTTGCCAAAATACCAGAAATTGTCTAAAACATCTATGAAATGTAGCTGAAGTTGACATATATTTCTGAAAACTTTGTAGTAAAAATGCTTAAAAATAACTAATATATGCCAATTTTGCAAAAAAAAATTGAATGTGTTGCTTAAGTATGAGCTAAACTCCAAATTACCTCAAAAAAGATGGCTTGTTGCTTAAATGTGATCTTAACTCCAAAATGGCATTAAAATCCTCAGCTGAGTCAATAAATGTTAGCATGTTGCTAAAATAAAAACTAAACTCTAATTAGCCTATGGATGACAAATTAGCCAAGAATATTAGCATGTTGCTAAGATATTAGCTAAACTCCAAATTAGCATAAAAACCTCATTAGATGCCAAATTAGCCAAAAACTAGCATATTGCTTAAATACCAGCTAAACTGTAAATTAACCTACAAAACCCCAGTAGATTACAAATTAGCTAAAAACGTTAGCAAGTTGCTAAAATATTAGGTAAATGTTTTTTTTTTTTTTTTTTTTTTTTTTTTTTTTTTTTTTAACCATAAAATATTAAATAGCCCATAAATCATTAAAGGCTTGTTGCTAATTTACTAAAAATGTTGAAATTGGAAGAGTTTCTCCTTCACTCATTTATTTCCTATGGGGCATATAATTTTGCTCAATACTTCCAAAACTAATACCAAGATTGCTAAAAACAGTGTGACTGAGTTTTTACGTGCCGAAAACGTTAGAAAAAAAAG
The DNA here is from genome assembly GCA_003999625.1 of Oryzias javanicus. Classification (NCBI taxonomy): domain Eukaryota; kingdom Metazoa; phylum Chordata; class Actinopteri; order Beloniformes; family Adrianichthyidae; genus Oryzias; species Oryzias javanicus. Next base: position 9,088,697 of record CM012440.1, on the reverse strand, counting down.
CAGGAGAATCACGAAAAAGGTAAAAAAGGATAGGGATGTAAAAGATAGATACTGTATGTATAGAAAATCAGTCGAGCAGCAGCATTAACATTTATAAACCACTGATATAAAACTGATCAAGAAGTTATTGATCGATTTCTGACAAACTGTCAGTTTCTCTTCCTGTTGTGTTTTCTTCTGTCTTTTTCTTTTTATGAACAATGTAATTCAGACTGAAAGACATCCAATCACAAGCTCGCTTCTACCAACTCTGACAATTGGTTATGATATTTTTTTTTTCATTGCACTGCAAACAATACATGAATAAATTAATATAGCATTTTTTAAAGCACAGAAAGCAAAACTGTCTAAAAGACCCAAAATGCCAAGTTTGAAACTGAAGCAGTTATGACATTTTGTTTTTTGTCGATAAAAAAACGCTCATAAGGAATAAAACAAGTTTCTCTGTTAAAAGGTGTGCATTATTATTTACAGTTTCAAATACCAAATAAATTCTAAATATCTATTGTGTTGATTTCAGTTAGAAAAAAAAAAAAAAGGACTATTTCATATCGGCACTAAGTTAGTTGAATCTTATCTGTATTGATTTGTGGATTATATATCGAGAAGCATATTTAACCATGTGAGAGGGAAAGATGCACAACCCACTGCAAATATTTAAAAAGATTCTTTTAAAATTGGTATTGTATTATTTTTTTTCATGTGTGTTTGTCGAAGGCAAATATCATCAGCATAGACCTCCAACAATGAAGTCATTACTGACCGTCTTCGTTTCTATCTTTTACAATAATATTATAAATGTATATTTTATTCAAGTCTTACTTCTAGTGAAATTGTTGGCTGAAAAACATGTAGTAAAAAAAAAAAAAAACGTGAACCTTTACAGTTGATAACTGCAGTAATGTGTGGTGCACGTGATCGAGAGGTTTCTTAGTCAGGTGGGGCTTAACTTCTGTTTTGTCTTCTTAAATTTGAAGCTGAAGTTTGTTTTGTTGGAGTATTTTTCTGCTGCTCACTGCCAACAGATGAATCCTTTGCAATCAGACCAACTGGGTTTGTTTGTCTGTTTACTTGTTTGGCAAAGTGCTGAGATGCATTTTGACACAACTCAATTTGAAAGTGTTGCATTACCATACTCAGTTCTATTAGTAGCTACTCTACACATACAAATTCCTTACAAAGCAGCCCAGAAGGCCATCTTTTAAAACGCTGAGTCATGCTCAGCGATTTAAAGCACACACACACACACATGCTCTGTAGGTGTGTGTGTGTGTGTGTGCTTGTTTTCACAATGCTATAAATGAAGGATCCTTTTTCAGATACAGTTGTTTAGCAACAAGGAGAATTAAGATCCTTGTTGCAAGTCCTCTGTAGCATTTCCTACAATACTGTAAAATTAGCCACATTTAATTCCATCAGAAAAATGAAAGTTTTTCCGATGGAAATAAATTCTATAATCACTGTAATCATCTAGAGCAGCGGAAGAAATACGAGAGTCTTACTGATGAAGCAGATCATGGAATTCTAAGCTAACCATTCAGTAATTACGTTTTCGGTTTTACTCCTTACAAAATGAAAATGTATTTTCATTTCAAGCACCATCTTCACACTTATTCTATTTAACTGGCAAAGAATAGAATAGTCAGTGACAAGTATTTAGAGTTCCTGGTCAAATTTTCCCAGTGTATTTATATAAGTTTCTGTAAATTTTAAAGTTCCCCCTCGATGAAAATCATGTTTTTTCAGTTTTTAACATGTATTTGTGGCATTTTTCTTATTAAAGAGAACAAATATAAGCAGAAATCATTTCGTTTTAGCATTTCTGACTATTTCTCCTTTTAAATCAATGTCAATCAAATTGTCGCAGACAGGCTCTGTTTGAATGATAATCTTCTTTCCATCACAACAGCTCTGCTGTACATGCATTAAACCCTCATCTGGTCCAACTAGCAAGTCTAGTTCAGGTTCTGGAGTTGAGAAGATGGTATCTTCTCATTGACTGTAGTCAAATGAGTCGCCGTTCACATTTCTGTGGTTAAATAATAATAATTTTTTTTTTTTTCAGGGACAGTGCACATTAAAAGCATTACATGCAATGAGCCAGAATTAGCCCAACGGCTATTTTTCATCTGTTGTCCCTTGACAGATGTTAAAAATTGTCAACCTAAAAACAATCAATAAAAACACTTAAAATGTCAAAGCCCATAAAAAGACTAAAAATACAAGTATAAAACAATAACCTAAAATTCATTTTGATAAATAAAAAAAGCAAAAATGTATATATATGTATACATTACAAAGCATTAAAACAAATATAAAAGACAAGATTACAGAACACAGAAAGGGGAGGCATATTAAAATTCACCTGTCACTGGATTTTGTTGTGTAAGTTTCATACCATACTTATGGTAGCAGGGCTGAGAACGCTGAAAAATCTCCACCAGACTCCCCGGAGCTTCTTGATATGACCACGGAAATGTGAACGGCGGCTCATTTGACCGCAATTGTAAAGGATTGTAAATCAGTGAAAGAGCATTTTGATGTTAGCTTTCATTATTTTCCCAAGGACTCTGCTCTGAGAAACCAATGAATTGAATGCATTGATCACAGCAATGTCAATAAACATTGGAGAATTAGCTAAGAGTCTTTGGTGAACTGGAGTGAGAAAGAATCAGGATTTTGGAGAAAGATCTTCACTTCCTCGTCCGAGCTGACATACGGATCAAAACGATACGGCTGGACTTATGGACATTGCTTAACATTTCTAATGTAGCAGCGGTGAAGATTTTTGCTAGTGAGACACAGACCTATCAAATTAGACTGGGAAATTTGGGGCGGAGCGGCTCAGCTAAGCCACGCCCCCCTCAGAGGAGATTTTGGATCAACATGAAAGACCAACATGAAAACTACCTTTTAAAGACATTTAGTTTTGGTTAAAAACTTCATAATCATAATTAAAACACTACTGGGAAAGTTTTTTTCATTTCCCAATGAAAAAAATTGTCAGAGGATGACTTAAAAAAAATATCTGCCACGTGAAAATTCTAAGTAGTAACAGTCCTCTTCTGGTAACTTTTCTCTGCGTTGAATGTCTTTTATGTTTTTGAAGTAGTGCCAAGTGGAATGTTCCACGAATCTATTTTTGCACAAGTAGTTATAAGCTTCAAGAGCCATCAGCGTGCGGGCCTTCACCTGCTCGTTTCATTTCTTTTAGTCTCAGGCTTTGATGCCACTTTTCCAATCATTTTGCTTATAAAACTTAATTTTTCTGCTGCAAACTCCACTGGACCTGCTCTTCTTCAAGGGTCACCGTCTGCTTTGTACTTCCTGAACATCCACCAGTCTGTTTTCCAGGTGAGCTCCCAGGTAATCTGTTACCTCACAACGCTTCAGCTCCTTCGTCTTGATCATGTCCAAAAGAAGTAGATTGTTCCTGCGCCGTGCCGCTGAGTGATCAATATTTTTTCATTCCACAGTCTCCGACCGCACTGACACATTTGTCTCTGGGTTTCGGGTCCTAATTTGTGCTGGCATGGTTGTGTTAGGAATCCGAGGTGTGCGGGGTGAAGAGAAACAGCGAGAGTCCAGTCCCCCGTGATGCTGCTGTGCTCCTGACAACTCTTGAGTCACACAAACGCTGATTTATCTGTCAGGTTTTCAATAATACATGCAGTTGTGGAGGCATCCACCTGTGTTTGTGAAGCGTCTCACATAGTGGCGAAGAGTCTGGGTTTCACAGACTCGAGACAAAGCTGAGTGAAAACGAGGCTTACATGTGGAGGATCATGATGGATTAAAGGCATGTCATCGCTCTGTTTGCATCTGAAAAACATTTGGACAGTTTGGTCATGCATTTTTTTATGCCTGCGGAATAAAAAGCCACACCTACAATGAAGCTTCTAATAGTGTTTTCTCCCTGGACTCACATATATTTTCTGTACATTTTCCACTGCTATAGCCTATGTTGTGATATGTCTGAAGGGGAAATCTACAAGTGTGAAAGCTGACAGAAAAGATGCATAATGAGGCTGAAAATGTGGTCTCTGGGCCCTTTTTCATTTGACATGTTGACAGTGATACTTCAAGACTTGCAGGTTTTTAGACAATCTGATGTAGGGGACGTCACAGTGCATTCAATCTATAATAGAATATTAATGTACATTTCTTATTGTTTCCGTCTGCTTGCTTCGTCGCTCTAGGGTTGAAAAACTTGAATAAAATACTTGATTTACTGTGAAAGACAATCATATAGAGCTCGCAGTGTCACAACATAAGAGACTTCTACTGCAGAGAATCACTTAATCTGTGACACTATACTCCAACCCACTCCCATGAAAATTATGGTATTTCAGACATATTTTTTGTGACATTTTCTTTCAATCAATCAATCAGCTTTAGTTTTAAAAAAGTGTTTTTTTTATGTTTTGGAGCTCAAATCACTATCAAAAAAAAAAATCACAGATAAATGAACCTACACACAATGAATACAGCCAGGAATAAATAACTATAATTATAAAAGAGATGTACGGCTTGGCTCTGCTGTGAGGAAACAATATATTGAGATACCAGTTAACCAGCTCAGCCATAGAAAATCCCCTCAGTGCCCACCTACACTAGACAGCAACAGGGTCCACTTTACAGCCATGAGGCTGCAATGTTAAACCCAAGCCGCCCCAGCAACAGTGAGCACCACGGCAACAACTCAAGACCAAACCGGCAAGCCCTGGGAGAAAAAAAATCACAGGAAACAGTGGGGCTAAAATCATAATAAAAAGAATTTTAAAAAATAGATACACATAATGTAATTAAATATATTGAAGTGATAGTCAATTAAAATAAATACTAATTTGATACAAATAACAGATAAGATTATCTAAAAGCTATGTTGAAAAGATGGATCTTGAGCTTCTTCTTATGAACCTCTGTGGTTCTGAGGTTCTCCTTCAGACTGTTCTACAGCCGAGGATCGCAATAGCAGATATAAACCTCACTGTAAGTTTTGGTTCTCACTTTAAGAACAACTAAAAGGTGGCGCAGTAGAGCCTGGGGATCTGCTATGGTTCATACTTTACAAGAAAATCACTTAAATATGAAGACCCAAGACCCTTAAAATGTTTAAAAACCACTAAATTAATCCTAAATTAAATCCTGAAACACATGGGGGGGTTAAAGCTACCTGAGAGCGTTAAAATGGGTGTAATGTGAAACATTAGCCTGAAATACAGCGTGGACAACATCATCACACATAGAAGTGGCTTTTCAAATGTAACTAAATAAACGTGTCTTTTTGTAATTGGCAAACGTGCAATAGTCTATTCCTTTTTTTTATGTTTTTGCACTACTTCAAACTCACCATTTACTTGTACATATTTTTTATGTTACTTTTTTAAATTATTTTTATTTTTATTTTAAATAAAAAAAGACCTTGAACCTTGAATTTTTTTAACTAAAAATGGCATAATCATAATTAAAAGACCACTGGAAAGGCTTTGAAAATGGATCAAAAGATGATCTTTGTGGGACTTTAAATGAGGTGATGATTGTTTTGTGTCTGTTTGCTTCTTTTTTAATAGTTCTTCCTGCTGTGTGTTTTTACATATGAGACCTATTTTCGTCTCTGCAGCAGTGCATTCGCAGTCAACTTGTCAGTTTGTTGTCTTTAGTGTTACTTTGCTCCTGCTTTAATCAAGCTGCATTGCTGGGAGAAGGCCTGACAGCAGACCTGCTCTGAGACGCCAGCCCCACTGGAGATTAGACCCATCTTTCAAGGTGTCTGGAAACGTTTGGTGCTTCAAAATTGAAATTTTCTCGTTTATTTTTACATGGTGACACAATCATTTATTGTGCTGTTTTTCATTAACGGTGTGCCAAATGAAGCTGACATGTGGAGCATGTTTGCAGCTTCGTGGAAACACTGTGTCCTCTTAGTCGCAGTTAGAAAACGAGAGAAAATGCTGTATGACGCCTGTCCCATCAATTTACATTTAGGAAAGCTATAAAAAGTGAAATGCAACCTGCAGCTGCTTAATGTTACTAAGCAGGAAAGCTGCCACTTGTTTCACCTTTCACAAACATATTAGCAGGAACGACAGCAGCAACAAAAAGCCCTAAATACCACGTTTCCACATGTTTAGGCTAAAAATGTTTCTAGCTGCTACGTCAAAACGAACATACCATTGCATGGATGAGGGGAGATGAAAAGCCAGTATTTCTCAGTAACAGCTATTAACTCGTTTCCTTTGCAACGCAAAACTGAGCAGGACAGGAATTTGTCATTTATTTTGAAAACTTTTCAGAAAATAACAGAGATAATTCACATAGGTTTCAAAATGCACGCTAAAATGTCTTCTCCGAGCTTCAATCTCCCTCCATTAGCTGTAAGCTGAGCAGCTCAATCCCTGCAAGATGAACTCAGGTGTCACACCGAGTGTCACACCGAGTGTACCCGTTCTGCTTGTCATGCTTAAGCTGATTATTTTCTTTTTCTGAGGACGGGCGGGAATGACAAACTACAGTCACGCTAGTTAAAGCACAGTTTACATTAAAAATAGCTTCTAGACGTTGTAGGAGAACTCCAAACACTTTGTGCGTTTGAGGGCATCAGACTAAAAAGGTGCTTCAAACCTACAGATGAGGTAGAATTACATACGAGTCTTCCAGAGTGGAGTCTGATATGAAAGGATGTGTCAGAGCCAGGTTAACTATGTCTGCCTGTCTTCAGTTAGATTTGAGATCCTATTTTGAAACCCTGTCAGAAAGGAGGTGCAGATCTTGTCATCTAGCTTTTCACAGGAAAAAAAATAAATTCCTACATACGCCAGGATTGCATCACTTGATTCAATGAGTTTGCTTGCATTGAAAGTGTAGAACTCTGGGTATAACTGTTAAATTTGGCTCCACCAATCACATTAGTTAAAGTCACTCCAATCATCTTTTGGTATATGACAAATGAATTCCCAATGATCTTCTAATTATGATTATGTAGCTTTTTAGGGTTATCCTTGACAGGCGTTTTAAATTTGACAAACAGGTCAGCGCAGTGGTCCAGTCAAGCTTTTATCACTTAAGGCTGATCAGCAGAATCAAGCTATATCTTCCATTTCATGCTCTCGGACAAGTGATCCATGCTTTGATCTCTTTGAGACTGGACTACTGAAACTCGTTGAACAGTGGCATTGACCAGTCCCTGCTCTGCCGTCTCCACCTGATCCATAATTCAGCTTCCCGTCTGTTAACGGGGGCCAGACGGCGTGAGCACATCACTATACTACGCTTGCTTTACTGGTTGCCTCTATCTTTTCAAGTTTTGCTTCTAGTTTATTAATGTTTTAATGGTCTGGCACCATCTTTCTGAACTTTTACATTTTTATCATCCACGTTGAGTCCTAAGATCTAAAGATCAAACGGTTAACAGGACTCAGCTTGTGACTACAGGAGACGGAGCCTTCTTAGTTGTTGCTCCTAAACTCCTTACCAGAGCTGTCAGTGACTTTAATTCACTTTTAAAAACATAGTTTAATCAGGCTTTTAAGTCCAATGAGCAGATTTAGTAAACAAACTTGTTTTATTGCTTATCATATTGTTTAAATATTTTATTTATATGTGATTTTATATTCAGCACTTTGGTTGCTTCTGCTTTTATAAGTAGTCATTGATTGATTGATTGATAAAGCTTGCAAGTTTGAATTGGAGAAAAGAGACTTTGGCACGTCAATGACAGGTGTTGCATCACAAACCTGATCTTTTTCTAACATCTGGTTTTCATTTGCTTCTGATCCAACGTGATTTTAAAAGGCTAATACCATGACTTTCAGAGTAAACTATATCCATACTAGCAAAGGTAGCTGATCATTGCTAACTCAAGCTACTAGCTTATCGGAGAAAGTGTTTGTGTGTTAGGATTGAACAATATAATACACTTAAAAGCTCAAAAAGTTGTTTTTTCATGGCCCCTTTAATAAATAATTATTCAGAAAAACAATCTTAATCTTAAATTATTTTTTATATGTCCTTCAATATGAGAAAAAATGTCACGAGAACATGTTAAAACACCAAAAACCCAATACTTGTTTGAGTTGTTGCTTTAACTTGTTCCCACTCTTAAACTTTTCGTTCTGTAACTCCCACATGACAGGTTTTCGGCTCGGAATTGTGGGAAAATGTTAACCGAGTCTTGTTCTAGTAGAATGAACACAGCAGTGCACCACACTGAGTAAATTCCGGTCTTTGCAGGGATCAAACAGCCAAGTTCCCACTCATGGCTAATCTGTAATCACCCCAACGCTCCGCCACCTGCTCACTGTATGTAAATGTTTAGCATCAAGCATATAAACCACCAGACCCAAATTCTGACACCACTTTGAGCATATGGCCATGTTTTCCCCTAACATCTCATGTGCTGTTTAGAGAGGTGGGGGGGGGGGGATTCATTTCATTCGGTAATGTTTCTCTCTGAAATTGCATCTGGAAATGTGTTCCTCATTGTGGCTCTCGCATTGGATGTGTGTGTGTGTGACACGGAGGAGGTGCGAGGGAGAAACATCAGTAAACTCTTCTGCCTGGAACCTTGATAAACTGTGAGGTTGCCACGGCAACTGCTCTTGGCAGACAGGGATCAGTGGCCTTCTTTTGCCATAGATACAGAACCTATGAGACTGCACATGAAGGATCGCTGTATTCTTAGCTGCTGAATGCTTAAAGGTACTTCACCGGCACTCTTCTGCACTTTTCCTACTTCTGCTGCTCAGGTATCTATCGAGCATCATTCAGCAGGATCCCTGTTTTGGGCAAAATGCCGCACCAGGCTATTTTTAATTTCCAAAACAAGCAGTTTTCAATATTTAGGCTATTGTGACCAAGAGCCTATTAAGTCAAGTAAGGTTGTTACTCTTACAGAGGACAGATTGCAAAATACTCTAAATTGGTTTTTGCTATTTGGGTCAGATAATTCTGAATACTCATTTCTGGATTTGTGGGTTAAATTTTTGAAACAGAAGATTGTCACTGATCTGCACAGGAAGATATCAAATTCTCCCAAGAAGTAAAAATAGAATGGGGGGGGGGCTTCCATTGAAAGATTTCTTGCATTACTGCTCAGAGCATTACTGCCCCCTTCTGGTCAGTTCCAGGTTTGCATGTCTTGTGGTCAGTAAAATGTGGCTGAAGAGTGTCAGCAAGAATGAAAGAGAAGGTGTTGAAGACTGTGGAGAGAGCAGCCATGTTGTTGGTTTAGACCAGGGGTGTCGATCTCAAGTGCACAAGAGGCCAAAATCCAAAACACACCTTTAGTCGCGGGGCGAACAAGATTAATATCTATTGAACACTCTAAAACTACATTTTAAACACTTTAAAACCGTAACAAATTTATGAACTAGATATATGGCATTACTTGTGATATTGCTAGTGTATGTAAGCTGAATTTGGCCGCCGAAGATGCTCGCTAAAATCAATGAAGCTAATAACTGGAAACACTGAAACTGAAAGCCAGCTAAATTTTTAGCTAAATGCCATATTAGCCTAAAAAACTTAAAAAAAAAGAACTAGGTTAGCCAAAACAGCTAGCATGTTGCTGATAAAACAACTAAACTTGAAAACAACCTAAAGAAGGCTTAAGTAGCCAAAACAGCTAGTTTGTGACTATTAGCTTAACGCCAAAACAGCCTTAAAAACTTAAAAAATAAAAACGAATTAAGCCAAAACTGCTAGCATACAGCTGCAATATTAGCTAAACTCCAAAATAGCCAAAATAATTCTTAGTAAATGCCAAAGTAGTCCAAAAAGCTGGCAGAATGCCATTTTTTTTAAGCTCTAACTGTAACTTTTTAACATAATTATGAATAATAAAAAAGGAATATTATTCCACAATAAATCAACTTAAACCTTAAATAACTTTCAATATTTTACTCTCTATGATTTTTTTTTTGTCAAAATTAAACATGATAGCATTGGTCCATTAATAACAAGAAAATATAATTACCAAGAGGGCCGGATGCGGCACCCGGGCCTTTACTTTGGGACGTGGTCTAGAGACTCTGGGAAAGAGACAAGAGGCAGAACTGAAGATGGGCAGAATCAGGAATTAATATATTAGAGAAACCGCTCGTTCTGGAAATAAAGATATTTAAAATTTGACTTTTTTTTTCTTTTTCTCTAAATGGGTATGAAGCAGTTCTCCAAAAAATATATTCCAAATATTTTGCGTACATTTATAAAGTCTAAAATACTGTCATGTGATGTTTATGCTCTTTCCAATCTGAGTCCTGAAGCCTCAAGTGATCCTCTCTGTCCGTTTGTTTGTGTACTGCTGTAGGCAGAGGTCATAGATGGACAAGCTGGGGCATTTTTCTCTGCAGAACTTACCGACCCCTTTCGAGAGAGCAGCATCCTGAGTGAGAATCAATATTTTATTTGTGTGTAAATAAAGTTTGTGTGAAAATCTTTGAGAGTTCTAAGAACGTAATTTTTACGACAGATGTAAATTTATTACCAAGACAATAAGGCTCCGAATGCTGCGTAAAAGGCTTGTTTTAAGTTCTTTGAAAAGAGCACAATTTGTGATATTTCTGACGAAGTTTTCCTTGATTTATTACTATTAGCCCGTTTGTTGAATATAGAGCTGGATTCTAGACACATTATGTCTGGATTTATTGAAGCTTAGCCCTGAAGCAATTGGTTGATATCTTTCAGGGAAAAACATACACTTAGAAAAAACGGATTTGTTGTGTTGGAACAGACACATGAATGTAAAAAAAAAAAACTAATCTTTCAACACAACATGAATCCAAAATATCTTTTTGCCCCAAAACACGAGTCAGTTTATTTTTGGTGCACCATTTAAGGAAAATATAAAACATTAATATGGATTATCAATATAATTTATTCCAGTGTTGTAGGCCAAATTAATTATTTAAAGGGCCACATATGGCCCCCGGGCCGTAGTTTGTCCACACCGTGACTGGAAGGTTGGGAGTTCAAACTCACAGTCAAGTCATGCCACAAATCCAAAATATAGGGACCCACTGCCTCCCATCTTGAAGCTCAGCAACAAGGGGTTGGATTATGATGGTTGCAGATGGGATAATGTGTAAAAAATAATAATAAACCAAAGCAATTCAGAGAACAGTAGTTTCTGTTGAATTGTATCTCGCTGTTGCATAGACATGTACAGACTTCAGACTGATGCAGGAGCTTAAGTCTATCATCAGAAACTCACATGATATTAAATTAGGTCTCCATAGACTTCAGACTGCTGTGGTATTATCAGTCTGTGCTTGCCTGGTGAAGGCAAAAAACTCGACATCTGTGTATGAGATAAAGCTGCAGCTGCTGCTGTCTTTTCTATTAGATCACACATTAACCCCACTTCTCTTCTCTGTTTGGGCTCAAAAGATGCTGCAACCTAAATTAAAAGCAATAACACGGTGTTTTGCAGCCCATCATACTCCTGATGGAGCAATTTGAACGTATTCCAAAAATACATGTTTTCTAGGAGGGGGCTGTGCTGCGTTCAGCCTCTGAAGTGAATTTCCAAACTTAAAAGTATGTTTTTTAGTGGCTCTCCAGAAGGTGATGCATTGCGGTTTCAAAGTGTGTTGACTTGAAAAGTCAGTGATGAAAGCGGCTCGTCTACTTTTAATTTTCTGCTGTTTTTGTACATTTGAAGCTGAAAATCCAGACAATTTGTTCAATTGTTTCGTGTCCTGGGAAAGCAATCCACTTTATTGCTCTTGCAAATTACCTGATCAATCATTTAGTCATGTTTTTCCTATACGGAAACAGCTACCCTCCGTTAAGAAAGAGTTCTGTGTGGTTGAACAAGAAATGACAAAGCTCTGACTTTGGTGCAAATCCCATGAGCAAGAACCATCTGTTTATCCAATTATTAAAAGCAGGAGTTGAGTTTTTTTTTTCTTTTTTTTTGTACTAGAAGTACGGGGTCAAATCAGGATCTCCTTAAAGTGACCGAAAAAACGCATTGATAAAGTGAAAAACAGAACTTTTAAATTAAAAAAATATATATTGAAAATTTTAAAGCAGCATTAAATTCAAAAATACATATTGAAAACTTGAGGGAATTATTGAAAATTTGAAAGAATAAAACTGAAAAGTAAATTTGAAACTTAAAATAAAGCCCCGGCCCCACGTTAAATTAGGCTCTGCTCGGCAGCGAAACCTCAAGAACTCTGAATTGAAACTGAATTGAAAACATAGAACTGAAAGCAAGGAATGAAAAATGAAAAAAAGGAAAGTTCAAAGTACAAATACACTTTTTTTTTAAATTGGTAACAGTTTTTGTTGTTTTTTGTTTTTTCTTCCAAGTTTCAAATTTCCTTTTTTTCATAGTTCCATTTTTTTTAGTTTTCAATATTATTTTTCTAATCAAATGTTCAATTTAATTTTTTCAAATTTTCCATAATTCCTTCAAGTTTTCAATATGTATTTTCAAGTTTTAAATTGCTTTGAATTTTTTCTTTAATTCTACAAATCCCTGTTTTTCAAAGTTTCAATCTTTTTTTTGTTCACTTTAAGTGGATCCTGATACTACATGGCTCTTCTGTGAGGTGAGCAAATGCTTCAGTCTATCATTTGTGCGGTTGGTGGTAAGATCTGGTAAACACTGCCCTCTACTGCCCACAGGCAAATATTTTTCACCCAGATCTGTGTACTCAGTTTTGGAGAAACTCAAAACAAAAATAGATTAAAAGAAAAATAATCTTTTTTCTAACCTCTCTGCTAAAACCTATTTTGATCAGATGCTACTGCGATTTTATCATAAAAATACTATATTTTTCTATTGTTTCTGCACCAATCTTATTGTGCCAGCTCCCACAATTGGACAAAAGTGCCTGTTGCCATGGTTTTACTATCAGCCATTCTCAGATGGCTTTTGTGCCTAATGAGGCACGGCGCAATTATAGAGTGAGCGGCTGTAAAAAGGAGAAGACGGCCAATCCCTTCTCCTGCAAATGAGCAGAGCAGTCAGTGTGGAACGTTTTTCTGCACGGCTGATGTCACCTGCTGAAGTCATGTCGACATGAGGTCAGATTTACCTTGATCCCCGACACGGCCGCTCTGATAAGGGGGTGTTAGCTTTGGCGAGGCAGATTTGAGGCCTTTAGGATATTAGAGTTAAGAATGAAGCATCATCTTGCCGATGGTAATTGGGTTCATTCTCTTTTTGATGGTGCCATGTTTTACTAACAATTCAACACCATCTGGCTAAATCAGTTCAGGCAGGAGTTTGACATTGTTAGAACAACTGTTCTTTGGTTGTGGTTCAATTATTATTTTTTGCACGTGTCAGTTAACCTCATTTGTTCAGAGAAATGCTGCAACTTTTAGATACCAAGAAAGTTACGCAAATGTATACTCATGGGTAGAAGTGGCGTCGCATTTTTTTTTTTTCAATTTTTGCCAAAGTGCAGTGAATGCAACAGAGGCGGTGAACATTTGTAATGTCAGTGTGTACTCTGCAAACAATCCTGTTGGGACAGTTGAGCAAACACGCAGATCAGGGCATGCAGACCTGCAAATACGTCTCTTCCAAATTTGCATTTGTACTTCAGTTTGTGACTCCACACCACTCCGAAATCTGAGCAGTAAATTACAAATATACATCCTTTCAACATTGGGAATTGTGGGGTATTCTTTGTTTGGGAAACCTCTTTAAGGATGGGGTCCTCATAACTTTTCAACCAGACTACTGAAAAATATAATGTACCTGTATATATATATATATATATATATATATATATATATATATATATATATATATATATATATATATATATATATATATATATATATATATATATATATATATATTTTTTTTTTTTTTTTTCCAAATAAGAGTCTTCATAAAGAAAAAAATGTTACTGTTAACTGACCTTAATGTTGCTGATATTGAAAAACAGATATTTAGTTCCTCAAGTGTTTATATAACATATTTAAAAAAAAAAAAAAATCTGCTGTAGGATCCAAAAATTTGGGATGGATTTGGGAGAAAGATCACAGAAGACACGTGGAAAAATATCTGGCACAATAGTCAAAAGATTACAGTCTGTAATCAAACTAATGCATTACAACGTAAAATCTTACAAAGTTGCAAACACATCTTTCTAAATTTAAGTCTTCTTCTGTTACTCCCCTTTGCCCCAAATGTAATATAACTGCAGGTAGATTAACACATTGTTATTGGTCTAGTCCTAAAATACAAAACTATTACAATTCAATATCTTGTAAAATACAGCGTATGCTGAGAATTAAGATTGAACTAGAACCACTAACATTTCTCCTTGACGGAAAACTATTTAATGTCTTAACTTTTTGTGCTAGAAAAATATCCTGCTTCATTGGATCTCCAATAAATCTACGACCATATCAAGATGGTTGAAAATAATAATTTATATCATCCCTCTGGGTCAGGAGTCTGTAATAAAAGAGCCTGTTTGGTACTGATCAAAATCTAATAGACTTTTAGGAAAATGTGATACTACTTTGCATCATTAAATTGTCAGGGTTTTAAAAATATAACATATGAATTATATTTATTTTTCGGGGATTAATAAATACATAAATATTGAGATAGATTGGAATTTTGTCAAAGTTGTTTTGTTTTACTTTTGCCAGAAGCTCATTTGACTTTCTTACTATCAAAATAAAAGACTTCCTGTCCCAAACAGAAACATTCAAGTGAAGCAAATGCATTTGTAAACAAGACGAGGCAAAACTGATATTTTTTCATTATACTTTAGGTTTACTTTGGTGAGCCATCATCCTTCTTATTACTTACTACTATTACTACTTACTACTGCTGTTAACTGGAACATAAACGTAAAAAATAATTGGTTACTGATCCAGTAGAAAAAGTATATGAAGAATACACAAATCTATATTAGCTATTTTACATATATTAGCTATATTACTATTTTAGCCACTCCCCTCTAAAAAGCTACTAGCCATTGTTATGCAGAATAAGATAAAATGTACTAAAATCAGAAAAAATCTGACTTTTTAGCAAAGTTTTGCCTAGTATTTCTAATCTGTGTATTCTGGAGGAAGTGTAGCACAAACAAGACCTAATTATGTCAGCAGGAATATAAAATATATAGTTTATCCTCTAGGATTACCTCAGTCATAAACTTAAAAACTTTACTAGAAAAAAAATCAAATCATTGCTAAGTTAGCAGCCCTTACTTTTAGTTTGTTTTTGGTGCATTGCTCTGTCTTTGTATATTTGCATATGCATGTTTTGTTTTCTTTTTTAATAAAGAAAATAAAAATAAATATAGAAATGTACATCCTAACAAGAGAAGCCTACAAAAATGATTGATTTTTAAAAAATAGGGTAAGTATTTGACTTTTGTTTCTTAACCCCTCAATGCCTGTTTTCTCAAATATGCAACAAACCAAATTATCCATAAAATTACTCGCGTGTAGCATTAACTTAAAACCAAAAACATAAGTGAAAATAATTTTTCATAGCCAGAAATAAATCCAGACGTTGGAAGGTTAAGCAAAGGACTTTTTTTCAAACTCTTCTCTGTTAATTAAATTAGAATTTATTTGAATTTCTAATTTTAAGTTTGCCTTTACTGTTTTAATTCTAAAAACTGCCCATTTCTTTAAACTATTATAGAAAGATCATACTCACTCTCAAACTCTCAAATAAAAAGTGAGAAAACTAAATTTTGAGAAAATAAAGTTGCACACAAGACGTAACATATTTGGTATACAGTTAGAATTTTTATTTAACCTTTATCTGATTGAGATGAAATCTTTTTCAAGAGAGACCTGATAGTGTTAGACAAATGTAATCTGACTTTGTGTGACATTTTTGCTGTCATAAATGAACCTGTAAGATTTCCAGTGATTTCATCACCTCATCTGTTCTTTGTCTTGCCTAATATTGCTGTGAGAAATTCATTAATGAGCTCAGATTATCCATAAAATAAGGTTTTTGACAAACACAATTCATTTTTTTTTCTTTTATTTTATTCATAGGATTATCAAAACTGTGCAGGTTTAATATCATGTCAAATATTGCTGTAAATAAGGAAGCGCAGAAACAGATTTCTTTGCCTTTTTTTAATGAAGAGTTGTGGTAAACGCAGTAAAATAAAACTACGAATTGACATACAGTTACACCTTAGAAACACTTTACGTGTTCATGGTTAAAGGTTCATGTTTGCATGTGAACATCATTTCACTGGCATCGACATTTTTGTTTGTATGTTTTTAAATGTTCTTGCTGTTTATCTTTAGGGAGAGATGTCCATCCGGGCTTTGTTGATTTTCTGAAAAAGAAAAACAGATTTAATAAAAACTGTCATCTGCTTTTTCCAGACACCTTTCAAACTGTTCGGTTGAATTAGCTAAGGCCTTTGCTTAATTAAACAGCCTAGGATTACTTACATAACTACAAGCTCGTCCAAACCCGTCTATTGTTGTGTTGTCATGTTCTGAAAACCGACTGAAAGTGGCATAGCCTTGCGGTACACGGTGTACTTTTGAGAGGAGAAAGGAAAATAACAAAATGTAAATTATTTGATACACAAGCATCTGCATGTTTAACAGCCAAACGAGCGTTAAGTGTTTCCTGTGATACCTCTGGGAACGTAACATTTACATCAATGCTGTCTTCTGAGGAAACAGTAATGGATGCAGACACTTCCTGTTTGTCAGTTCTCTCATCTTCCTGGTGGAATCCAAGAAGCAAAGCCATACCAGGAATGTAGCGCTCCACTCTGAAAAAGATAGTTACCTCAAGTAAACCCGTCTCTTTGGAAGTCGGAATATGTTACTGATTTCCACCGATGTGTACCTTCTGCCCATCTCTGTCATGTACTCTGGGATGCGGGTGAATTGTACTTTAGACTTCAACATTGGTTTGGAACTGTTCAGATTTAAAGCTCCAGCTTTCATTGACATTTCATAGGACTGGCACTCGGCTCCCCATCGAAGGTGTGTCTGTGACAAACCACAGAAACTTTACAGTCAAACCACAGAATCTGTGACTTTGCTTCCAAGCCTTAACCAGGAAAGCCATGGATTCCAAGGTTATGACCAACATTAAATCTGTTTAATTGCCCACAAAAAACAGATAACTGGGAAGGATCTTGGGAACATGTGATGTGGCCTGTCGAATAATCATATCCCACCCTCCAAATAATTTTATTTTATTGTTATTAATGGCCCAATGTTTTCTTGCACTTATTACTAACTTGCATAATTTTGGCAAAATATATTTTTATGGAGAGTAAAATATTGAAAGTTATTTAAGGTGTAAGTTAATTTATTCTGTGTGTTATTATTCATAAATATGTTAAAAATTTCAGTTTTAAAGTTTAAAAAATTGGCATTTTGCCAGCTTTTTTGGACTATTTGGGTATTTACTAAGATTTTTTTTTTAGATTATTTTGGAATTTAGCTAATATTTCAGCTACATGCTAGCTGTTTAGACTAATTTAGGCTTTTTTTTGTATTGTTTTGTTTTCTTAGGCTATTTTGTAGTTTAGCTAATATTTCAACTACATACTAGGTTTTTTTGGGCTAATTTAAGATTTATTTATTTATTTATTTTTAGTCCATTTTAGAATTTAGCTAATATTACAACTACATGCTAGTTCTTTTTGGCTAATTTAGGCTTTTAAAAAACATTTTTAGGCTGTTTTGGAGTAAGGCTAATATTTCAGCTACATTCTTACTGTTTTGGCTACTTTTGGCTTTTTTTAGGCTATTTTGAAGCTTAGCTTTTATTTTCATCTACGTGCTAGCTGTTTTTGCTAACCTAAGTTTAAGTTCATAATAATGTCAAACAGTTACGGTTTAAGAGGTTTAAAAATTCAGTTTTATAATGTTCAATAAATGTTTATACTGTTCAGGCCATGTCTTAAGGTGTGTTTTGGATTTTGGTCCCATGTGCAAATGAGTTTGACACCCCTGATCTAGGGCTTAGTTTCTGCAGAGCAGCAATAGTTCTTTAAAAAATCACTAAGAGTTGTGGGTGGGAATGTCATCAAAGAGTTAGCCTGACCCTTCCCATCATTCATCTATTTCGATGTTCTCTCACTTGCTGACGGCAACTAGGGCTACATAGGTACAATATTAGTGATCGATATCACAATTACGGCATAACTTGTGACACATGACCTTGTAGCAAAATAACTAATACAGAAGTTCCCTTTCACTGCATCAGTCTTATTTAAATAAATTTAACAGAACTTAAATTATCCTTCAAATGACCCACATCTACATAGGAGGCTAGGAGGCGAGAATCTAACAAAAATATAAAAAAGGTTTAACTTCTTCCTACATTTCAAACTACATATTGAGATTATTTACTTTTATTTATAATTTATATAAACATTTTTCTTTATTTTCTTTGTTATTTTTTTTAACATTTACTATGTATTGTTTGAAATAAAGGAATAACAAATATGAAAATAGGTCCATAAAATTTGTCAAATCTAAAAGGGCTATGTTTAATTGTTAATATGTCAAGCTACCATAAGTAACATTTCGAGTGTAACAAAAATAGCCAGAAATATCAGAACTATTCTGCCATACAGTTTTAAACGAGATGTCAGTGCGGATGAGGAAAACAAATATGTACATGGATGTCTTTGTCTGAAAGCGGATGTATCGGAATGGAGTGGAGCAGGGAGTTTATGGGTTGCTGTAAAAACTTTTACGTCACATTCACAAGCTTTGATATGAATGTGACATCCAAAACATTATCCTGGGTCCCACATCTTGCACAAATTCCAGTTTCTCCTTCTTTTTTTAATCAAATGCTTGATTGTAAAACTACTTTAAACTGGACGTAGAAATAAAAATCTGTTTTTGAGGGACAAATCTACATTAATCTAACATGTCACTAGTGTGTAAGATAAAGGACATTAAATCAGCTCGTTCATACAATCACCTTTAAAATATCTGATGACTCAAGAAGTTTGACAATGATTGGATATTTGGTGTACATCAAAATAAGACATATGATACTCCATATTCCACTATTAGAGTCATTACTAGAAAATGAATGTGTGGGAAGGACCTAACTCTTCTTTTAGGAGGGGGGAGTCCTCATACAGATCTAAATCTTGGCCATGCCAACCTTTTATAATAAGTCTACAGTCAATGATCCAACCGAGTGCTGTAAAGACATTGGTCTGAAAAGCTGTTTAGACTCATTTCAAAGTGTGAGAAATTGTTTATCTCAAGTGAGGAGATTTGAGTTTGGCAGAATTTGGGATAGTTTGAACACTTTTTACAACCGCTACAAGTCTAAATCTGACTTTACTAATCATACTGGTTTCAGAAGGTCCAGGTATTTTTTTTTAACCATCATTCCCGCATGTTTCACATGTACCTTTGCCTCAGGACGCGCATCCACAGTAGTGTCAACGCACATCTTCCAGTTGGTGTTTGCTCCAACCTGGGACACAATTAGCTGGGCACTGTGAGCGTTTGCCTCGGGTGTATAGTACACTGCAGCATCATAACCCTCGTGCTTCTGGTTCTCATCCATTGCCAGGGCTTTGAAATTAAACAGAGCTTCAGGTGTTGAGGTTCTTCCCTGAGGAATGAGACAGAAAACAAGCCATTGCATCAAATTATGAGAGAGCTGCTGATGTTTTCATCATTATTGAGGCGATTGTGTCACATGACGACACATTTTTGGTTGATTAAAAGAGACGTATGGGTTTTAGTATGCTGCACAAGACGATACCTCAAGCTGGTCGGAATGAGATTGTCTTTGAGCTGCTGAAGAATCTGAATCCAGACTCACTTGCTGTGTTGCTTTCTATAAGCAAACAATTAAATTGAGATAACTCCATTAACTGGCACATCAGAAAATATTAAATATTAACAATAAATGAATATGAAATACCTTAGAAAGCTGTGCCAAAGTCTGGAGCAGCTGCTGTGGATGTTTGACGGTGCCAGCATTTATCTCAAAGTAGATTTTTTCAACAGTTTTGGTCGAGTTAACTGAAAAAAGTGAAAGAGCCATGGTAAAATTTGTATTGGTTTGTGGATTTTGTCAAGCTCAGCTCAAGCTCATTTCTTCTTAGAAACGTATTAAAAATCCTCAATAGAGAAATATATTTTCATTTCCTCAAGAAAAGATGTCTTGTGTTGTTTTAAGGTATAATGGTTATGTTTTCCAGTGGAAATGAATAAAAATGAGAAAAAAAATTAAAATAGAAGAAACTCAACATTTAGAAATTATATGGAATTTAAATTAAAACTCTTCACGTATTTCACTCATAAAAAATGTTGTGTGTCTCATGTGTGTGTTTGTCACTACAAACCTGGAACAATTTTGAGTTCCATGTGGCTGTATCCTAAGAAATAGTACAATGGGAAGTCCTCATGATGATACTGCCTCCTCAGCTCGTATTCCATGCACATGCCAACGCCATAGATCTCACTCTCAGCACACATGTTGTAAGTCGGATGCCAGTAGTTGGTGTTCCAATACTGTTGGGAACAAGAAAGTAAAATATAATAAAAAATGTAACGAGGAAAATTCCATCTGTGATTGGCTCTTCCTGTACCTTTTGAGACTCAGCGCTTGATTCAGTTGGATTTGGCATGATGGGTGTCATTTTAGGCATATCTGGTTCTGCGATGTTTCTTGAGATGGCGTACACATCAGCTCTGTTCATCGGAGAGGACAGGTACAATCTTGACAAAGCCAGTAATTGTGGTTTTGTATGTAAACACGGCAGTTAGTGGGAAGGTTGTCAGCAGTGAGAGTAAAGGAGCAATTTGTTGCTCAACAATCTGCAAAAGCCTGCAGGGTCATTACTAAGCAATCTGGAGTCAATCGAGCAGAAAAGAGCCACAGTGGTTTAACAGGGGAATACATTCGGGACGGCCTCTATCTCTGAGAAAGTGGGTTTTCACTTCAGGCCAAAATACTCACTCAATGCCATATATTTTAATGTTTATGTCTAAATACCTCATTGAAATAAGTGGAATCTCTTCGGTGCAAGGAGGGAACTCCAATTCGAATTTCCTCTCTGGAATGTTGAATTTGGTCGTGAACTTCCACGGAAGACCGATGGGAACTTTGTTGCGGAATTCGGATCCAGTTTGGAACAGCTCTGTGTTGACCCCATAGAACACCCAATAGTCCTTTGTGACACTAAAAAAAAAAAAAAAAACACAACAGTAAACTTTTTTGTTATATTTTTCAGCACATTTTTTAACTGTATTTAGAGTCTCTTAAATACATTATTTACAAATTCGTATTTTTTGTAATATTTAAAAGTGTTGCTATCTAAATACAGTGTGAGAAGAGTAAGTTAACCTAAAGAGTATTTGACTGTCTGCATCGGAACACACCACAATTATTTTATTTCAACTGATCTAAATATAAGAAGCATTAAAATCCAGAAATAAAATTTAATTGAAAGGTAAATTTGATCATTTTAAAATATTGGCTGGACAATCAAATGCACCCAGACCTACTTTTACTTTTCAGCAGAACGGATCAGAGGTGAGTGGCCAATACAGTAGAGCAAGGGTCTCAATCTGGCGGCCCACGGGCCATTTGTGGACCCCAAGTCGATATTTTGCAGCCCCCGCCTTAATATGAAAGTTCAATGTCTACTAAGCAATATCTTGTGATGTTTCAGCTTGCTCTATGCTTAAAACTTTGTATTTGTTACTGTCGTTTGATCTGGTCGTCATTAAAGTCCTTAGCAACGGTTGCTCGGGTTGTTAGCTCCTGTTGTTTTGCAGGACATGCAGAAGATATAGCTTAGTAGTACAAAGACATGAACAAATGTTCAATTAGATTTAGACCTGGGGTGTCAAATTCAATCGCACAAGAGGCCAAAATCCAAAACACACCTTAGTTTGCGGGCCGAACAGGATAAACATTTATTGAACTCTCTAAAACTACTTTTTTAAATTTTAAAACAGTAACTTTTTGTAATAATTATGAACTATATACATAGTATAACCAACAATAATGCTAATGGGATTGCTGTAAGCTGAATTTGGACACTGAAGATGCTAGTGCTGATAGCTAAAGATGCTAAAATGGATAGCTCAAATTTTTGAAGCTAATAGAGAAAAAGCTGAAGTTCATAGCTAAAAACGCTGAAGCTGATAGCTAGCTAAAATATTAGCTTAAGGCCATTTTAGGCTACAAAAAAAAAAAAAAAAAAAAAAACTTAGGTTAGCCAAAACAGCTTGCATGTAGTTTAAATATTACCGAAACTCAAAAACAGCCTAAAAATCTTAGTAAATGCTAAAATAGTCCAAAAAGCTAGCAGAATGCCAATTTTTTAAACTTTAAAACTGTAACTTTTTAACACAGTTATGAACACTAAAAAGGCAGGAATATTATTCCAGAATTAATCAATTTAAATCTTAATTAATTTTAAATATTCTACACTCCATAGAAATATTTTTTGTTAAAATTATGCAGATTAGAAATCCACGCAAGATAACATTGGGCTATTAGTAACAATAAACTAAAATGATCTGGAGGGCCAGATGGAGTTGCAAAAACATATTTTTGGCACTAATGGAACCCCATACGGCCCAGCCTCAGCCAGACTCTGCCTTCAGTATCTCCAAAGTAAATTGAATTTGAGAAGTGAATCGTCATGGTAAACAATGAATGCAATTACCCAGCAAAACCGTCTGTCTCCAGTTCAATTTCAGAACTCAAAAGTTGGTGCAGATGTTGCGTTGGTGGTGGCTTTGCAACAGCTTTAGCTAGAAGAACAAAGAACACAAAGATACAAAATCAGGACTTGTAGTCAATCCATTTCCTTACTTTTTTGAATATTTTTTCAGTTTGTGGGTTGTATCTTTTAAGTCCTAACCGTTGGCAGTGATGACAGTAACAGAGTTATAGTATTTGCTGATCTCCACTGGAAGACCAAGGGTGGATGGCTGGAAGTAGCGAGCATCTAGGATCAAGAAAGCTCGTGAGTAGTGCCATGATGCTCCACTCTTTAAACTCTCAATGGCATTCCACAGGGGACTTCCTCTCCATGCAGACGGATTCAGAGCCTGCAAGTTAAAACAGCAGGTTTTTTTTTTTTTAATTGTGGATAATGTAACTTCTTTTGACATATTCCATATTTTGCAGAGTATAAGTTGCACCGAAGTATAAGTCATAAGAGTAAAAAATGTCTAATAAAGAAGAAGAAAACCATGTATAAGTCGCACTTTTGAGAGAAAAATCTGTTGTTTCAGAACAAGTACACCAAGCCCAGCGTAGCTTAAAAAATAAAGAAATAAGTCAAAGTTTAAGAGGAAAACCATCAGATTCTCTTCCATGTTTGTTTTGGATTACACTTCTTCTGCCAGTGTCAGTAGCGAATACCTATTCTCAGATGCAGCACCATCTAGTGTTTGTAAGAGTGAACAACCGCTAAAGGACAACCGCTGTTTACTGGGAAAATAACAAATACGTGTCTAAAAAAACCAAACACAAATAGGTCGGTCTTGAGTATAAGTTGCACCCCTGTCTAAACTATGAAAAAAACTGCAACTTATACTTTGGAAAATACTGTAGTAACGTTTTTTTTTTCCTCACCATCATAATGGTCCTGATCAAATCTTTACTGACGTCAGCATAGAACCACTCTTGTCCAGATGCACGAGAATAAGCTGTAAAGAGCGTTTCGTCATTTGGCAAACTCTCCCAATTTTCAAGCTGAAAGCAAAAAAACACTTTTTAGGGCTGCTGTGATTTCACTTAGCAGAAATATGCTGGTCGGATTGTACAAATGTTTGCCTCACCACTTTGAAGATAGCCTGAAAGTCGCTGAAACTGTAATCCCCTTTGAATCCAGGGATGCCAGCACCAAACAGCTCTTTAATTCCTTCGAGACGCATACCCAGCTTTAAGACAACAAAGAAAAAAAGATACATTTTTCAGTCATTTTCAGAACAAAAAAACCCTGGTTGCGAAGGATCATACGTACCTCCAGGAGCTCTACAATTCTACCAATTACATGTAGTTTCCCTTTCATCATGACTTCAGAGGGGAACATGTATGCTGCATTTCTTATCATGTACATTTCTGTGGCAGTGCCAATGAGGAAGTCATCTGTTTCGAGGGAAAAAAACAGAAAACACATTTTCATGTGTTTTATTTAAAAAGATTGATTTGTCAAAGCTGGATTGGAACTTACCATCAAACCAGTCCATGTGCTTTGCTTTGCTGTAGTAGTAGCTGAGACGGCCAAATTTAGGAGCCAAGATTTTCACAGCTATGTTTGCAGCAGTGGAGCTGTAAGAAAAAAACATCAGTTAGCTACTTGCTACGGAGCCAAATTGGGGCCATTAAGGTTTGAAACCCAAATTAAACAATTAAAAATAATACTGGTGTTTGGCCAAAAAAATGTAAAATGTCCCAAACTTTTTGCTTTTCTCAAATAAAGTTAATCATTTTCAGCTGCAAATGTTCTGTTTTTTAGGTTTCAAAATTTCAATTTCAAAACTTTTTTTTTCTCAGTTTCAACTCTTTAGTTTTGTATCAAAATGTTTTGGCCCCGTTGTGGCGTGTTGGGGCGGGACTAACACAAAGGACCAATCAAAATCGATGAGAGTGGTAAGGACGTTTACGATGTCTGTATGTAACACTACAAGATGGCGCTTTGAACAGGCTAGAACAGTGTTTTGAACGCCTGGTTTGTACTCAATAAAACTCTGCTTTTTACCCCCTGTCTTTGGACAACTTCAGACTATAATAGTGCAGACTAAACAGCCATTTTCCTACCATAATTATCACAGTTCTCAAAGTCAGTGAGGACTGAAAGCATCACCCTCACCAATTTTAATTTGTCTCAACGGGGCCTAAAGTTTGAAACTAAAATTTTCAGATTCGAAAAAAAGAAAGAGTTGAAAGTGAAAAAAAGATCTGATACGGAAAAAAAAGTTTTGAAATTAAATTTTGATTTTTTTTTTAAGCCTAAAAAACAGAAGCTGAAAATTTTTGTGCATATTTTAGAATAGCAAAAGATTTGGGGTATTTTACATTTTATTTGGCCAAACAGCTTTTTTTTTTTTTTTTTTTTTTAATTTTGGTTAAAATCTTTATGGCCCCGATTTGGCTCCATACTTTTCTGCATCACCTCTGTCTGGAATAAAATAGACAACACCAGCTATCACTGGATGATGCACTGATACACACACTGGACAGTGTTAGTCCATCATAAAAAACAGCTCACTACAGAAAGAAGAACAACAAGCTCAGTGTTCACATGCTTATGCCTATTACTTTTTCTAATACTCACAGGAAGTGGTTGTCTGGAGTAGTGGATCTGGCAAAACCTTCCAGGTATGAGTATGCGAAACTGGCGACATGAATGTCTTCCTCATCCAAGAGATGTTCGGTTACTGTTGACACGGCCGCCATCGATGGCTTGGCGTCAAAGAGGATAACGAAAGCCAGCATGCGGATCTCACTAGGAAGATCCTTTTGCAGGAACAGACTCATGGTGATGTCTTGTACCTGGAAGCAGCAGCATGACAACAATGACAAGCAGAAATCTTAGATTACATATTTATATCTCACAGATTTAGAGATTAATATATTGACATCATTTTGCATAGTACAACAAACTTGAATATTTTATGCTGAAAAAAGCACTTTTTCAGGATTGCATTTATTTATGCAAAAACTGTATTTCTTTGTTAACAACAACAACCAAAAAAAGATGTATCTTTATAAAATCTCTTACACTGTGAGGGTCCCTGGCGGCGATGAGTCTCATAGCCTGCACAGCTGCACTCTGAACTGCAGGGGGCAGATCCTTGGGGGTGGCAGCCACTCCAGGGAGGAAGCGCATGATGGTTTTAATGCTGCCGGGATGACCTGCATTCCCCAGAGCTTTCAGAGCCAGGATCATGTCTTCCTTTTTGCCACTCTTCAGAGCCTCTGTGGCCATGTCCAGCAGAGGCTAGTATGAACAGAAATGTGTTACTATATTGGATTTTATTTTATTTTTTTAAATGAAATAAATGCTCTTTATATATATATTTCTATAAAGTCTTTATATCCTTTTTATGAAATAACAGTATTGATGTACCTGAACTGCAGAAACTGGACATGGTGTGTGATATGCACAGTGCTTATACACCACAGAGCCATAGGAAAGAACCACAGTGTGCCACAAGTTCATATCAGATTTGCTGTATGGTATTCTCAGAAACTCCTGCAGACAAGAGAGTTCAAAAAGGTCAAAGATGTCAAGATCCTCACGAGGAGTTTTGTTTTAAAAAAGGAAAGTTTTTCCATGTCATCTCGACTGACTCACTTTGGTGATTTCAACCAGCTCTGGAGTGGCCTCGAGATGTTCAACAGCCATCAGGAAAGTTTGCCAAGCTTCAGTCGGAGTCAGATCTCCTGCCTGGAACCTACTTTTCAGGAAGTTGAAAGTTCTGGCATCACCAATTTCTACAACCACATCCAAGAACCAGCGCCTGACAAAGAAAAAGGGAAAGTTTGGAATTTGTCATCCAATTTCCAAACACGCTTAAACAGTACCCTTAGAAATCATAAAAAAAGTTAAATAATAAATAAATGAATAAACCAATGGGGTCAGAAAAATTGTCTTACCAATATACATATATTTTAAATAAAAAAAAAAATCAATTCTCTAAAACAGGGGTGTCAATCTCACCCGTCTGATCTCAAGTGGGCCGGACCATCAACATATTATCAAAAAAACCTACGTTGAACTTGTTATAGCTTTGTTTTTGTTTTGTTTTTTATCCCAGTTTGAAAAATGCCTCAAAAAAACCTAATAGC
Organism: Oryzias javanicus; assembly: GCA_003999625.1. Lineage (NCBI taxonomy): Eukaryota > Metazoa > Chordata > Actinopteri > Beloniformes > Adrianichthyidae > Oryzias > Oryzias javanicus. The sequence continues at coordinate 9,061,906 of CM012440.1, read as the reverse complement.
TTAATCACTTATCATTACATTGTTTATCATAATAATTTCTTGATCTCTTGTTATGTCGGTTTTTAGTTTCCTTTCCTCCCCCTAGTGGTGGAATTGCACATTGCGGCCATTTCTTGGAACCATAACTCGCCACAGGAATGGGCTGCTGGCAGTCTGGATAGGGGCCTGCGAGATGTATGTTTGACAGCCTTGCTCTAAAATATGTTTTCTCAAACCAAATTTGTTTTGTAATAGAAAAACTTTCTTTATAAGATTACATTTCTTGCAAGACAGAAAATACAGTTGGACGATTTACCTGTAAAGAAGAGTCTTTTTGCTTTCTCAAGTTTCCGTTTTTGCTCTGTAGATGGTTTGTCACTTGTAATTAACCAGACAATGCTAAACATTATCAATAACCTTTACATGCCATAAAGTATAAAGAAAGTAGTATAAAGAAATAGGATGACAATTGGATACCTGGGATAAAATACTTCATTTTTTAAATGAAAATTAAAAAAATGCCCTTTTTTGCAGATGTTACTTGGTTAGGAATAAGCTAACATAGCATAAAAAAATAAATGTTTCTAAAATGTATTCTAATCTCCTTTTGGAAGTGTTCCGACTGAATTCATATTTGGAATTTTCTTAAATAAATAGATAAAAAAGAGGTAAGTCTGACTTTCTGGCAGCATAATTGTTTCCCAAATTTGGGAACTATTCTATCCTAAAGCTAAAATGGAACAACTTGGCACAAAGACGTGTGAATAGCTTACACATGTTTAACCATCCCATGAAGCATTAAAAGAGCTTTCACAAAATATGGAGGCGCAAATATCTTGAATATCTAGGTCATGGGAGATTAAATATTCTGGAGCAGATCAAAGCTGCTGGTGTTGCAGCGTGGTCAGCAAAATATCAAACACCTTCAGAGTTAGAGGAGCAGGGAGGTGAAACCTATGAACCATTTATAATTAGAAATGCATACTGTTTAGAGCCTAACTTATGAAAGATTTCAATTTTTTTATTGAAATTGTTGGGGGGAAAAAAATCACTCAAATCGTGTTTTAATCTACTGTAAAAGCTATCCCAGTGGTCTTTTAATTATGGTTATCCCGTTTTAGGCAACATTTTAAAAACCTGTGTCGTTTTCTAGGACATAGTTTCTGCAGAGCGGAAGTAGTCTATTAGAAATTTGCATGTGAGTTGTAGGTAGAATTGTTTGTGGGAAATAAGCTGCCACTATTTCCCATCATGCATCTTTCTAAACTCACTAGGTTTCCTGATATTCTTTTAAAACCGCAGCCTAACATTGGTGGTGCAACTGAAATGGTGAGGAAAATCTGAGCTATCCGTCTGTACGGTTTCGAGACTCCAGCGCAGATGAGAAAAATGAAGACAAACATGAATCTAGTTGTTTACAAGCAGATGCATCTCACTGGATTGGAGCAGTGAGCATGTGACCCGCTATGTCTCTGCTTCAAGATTTTTTTTGTCTGTTTTTGATTCGCAAACGATTTGACTAAAGAAATACTAAGAAATTAAATTTTAAACTTATGTCCTCAAATATGAGTAAAATGCCACAAGAACATTCTCTCTCCCAACTCATCATATATGGACGTATGGCACGGGGCCCCCCTCCGCGCCACTTTTTGATGCTTTGGGTGTCCCTAGCTCATCGTTTTTCGACAGTTCGTTTTTAAACCACGGGTTTCTAACCTTCGAGTACTGGTCCGGTACAGTCCACATCCTGAGGGTTTGGGACTCCCAATTAGTGTCTGCGGCCCAATTCCAAGGGCGATCTGAAGGTTGGGGACCCCTTATTTCATTTCAACAGCCACCACGTCAAAGAAGTTCCATACCCGTTCCATATGTCCATATATGAAGAGTTGGGAGTGAGAATAAGTTTGTTAAAAGCACCATTCGTTTTTGTAGGAGTGGGTCTTTAAATGGAAAGATTTTAATAAATATGTAATAATTTCTGTTCGGCAACTATGGTTCAGTTTAGGATATTTATTTCATCATGCAGTGTTTCTTTTTAAATAATTGTATTCTCCCTCTCTAAGACTCACCTCTCCTCATGATTTCCCTCAAATTCCTTCCACAAACCGTTCAATCCCTCAAATGGCACAACTTTCATAAGCTGATACAACTTGATGCAGTCTTCAGTTGTTGCGCTGTCCACCTGGTAACTGTTCGCAGCAGCCAGTCTCTTAATGAGTTTAGTAATCTGTGACGACAGGTTGCAAAATATAAATTAAATAAAGAGCCATAACACATTTCATCCCATCTTTCCATCTCTTTTACTACCTTTGGAATGGGCTCCTCGAGGTTCTGCATGAGAATTGGGAAATTAGAGTGTATGTTAGCAAACTTGAAAATGATGTCGCCCTTGCTTTCCATTGGTCCAAATGTGGGGGTTGATGCTGCGTCGTACACACCGAGCAGAACCAGCTCTTTCCTGCAGAAGGAGAAATGTTTGCTGGGTTTGTTGACTGCGGCAGACGCGTGAAGGCGTGTTAGCGCTCTTACATCGCTTGCATCTTGAAAGCTCCTCCCTTGACATTAAAGGGTGTGAAATGCTGTCGTTCCCGAGCCTCTGCTTTAGTGAGGAGTCCTCCCTCAGTCGATGGGGTGATGGTGTACACATTTCTCACAGTTGAATAGACAGACTCTCCTCTCTAGGGGTACAAAAAACAAAAGGAGGGTCAAAATTGCTCTTGGAAATGAGTCGTCTACGTTCAGAGACAAAAGAATACCTGTTTGGAAATTTTGTCCACCACGGCAGTCGCCATCCCTCTGTACATTTCTGCCTTCTCCTTGCAGTTTGTGACATCCACAACCTGGCTGATGGTCACATTCTTTGCTTCCATGTCCTCTTCTATAGAGTAATGGCTCTGACACTTGCCGTGGATTCCAATCTACAAACACGACAAAAAGCTCAACAGTCTCACTCACATTTGATCGCAGCGATGAGAAACGATTCCAGGAAAGACGGACCTCCTCAAGGTCATAAAACCTTTGTGTGGTCTTTACAGTCACTTGGAAGAACTCAAGGATCCCTCTCACGATGTTGACGACGGTGGTGGAGACCTCAGGAGAGGCCCGGATGTCGCCAACATGTCCGTTTGCATATTCAAACATGAAGGGCTTCACAAGCTGAGCAGCGATGCGGCGGGTGAGTTCCGGTGAGGCTTCGTAGCCGTTTTTACCCGGGAAGCCATTGTATTCAGCAAAAGCCAAATCCGACACCTTTAGATCAGAAACAGAAAAAAGCAGGAGGCGTTTGCTTTTACCGTATCATACAGATTGTTACTCTTGTGTTCCAAATCAGAAGTACTTTCTCATTTTAAAAAGGCCAAAACCCCATAGACTTCCAGTGAGAAGTAGACAGTTATTTCTCAGTTATTTTATTTAACAATTTCAACTGAATAAAAACATGTTCATCAATTATTGTCAATTTTTGAATGAAATTGCACTGTTTCTGTATAAAATATTAATCATATGTGTGGTCTCTTTTTTTTTTTTTTTTTTTTTTTACCTTTTTGTATAAACTTGGTTCTGAATCCTTATTAGTTTTTTTAAAATGTTATACTTTATTTGTAAACATGGGGATTTTATGTTTAAAAAAATCCCTTTCATGCATACATTTTGTAACTCACCTGAAGGACATAGGTTTGTTCTGATGCACCAGTAATCTTGACCTTGCATGTTATTCTCACTCCAGATTCGGCGAGGTTTTGCTTTCCGAGTCCAAAATTCACCATTCCTTCATACCTGTATTCGTAGGATTTCTTTGGATCCAGGCTGAGATCTAAAAGACAGTTTCAATGTTAAACAGCTTCTCTTTCCCGTTATTTTAAGCTTTAATTTGACCTCTGCAAATCAAAAAAGACTCACCATATCGAAGACTTTGGCATGCTAAAATTGAAAATCAAACGTACCACATTAATTCAGAACTTTTTTTTAGAAAAAAAAAACAAATCAATGGTGAAGTATTTGTTTTTTGCAAAGACTGAAACTAAACTGAACTTATTTTTTACAAACCAACATTTCTAAACACATTAACCATTTATGCTGTTATAAAAATGACAGTGTGTGATGCAATAGAAACCAGCAGTTCAAACTTACTGGCCAGAGCCACAAAGCAGCAAAGCAGGAGACCCCTCATGTTTAAACAGGGAGTTCAGACACTTTTTGATTTGCCCTTTTATAGGTTTTCACTTGTCATGTAGCCTTGAGGGCTGGTTGGACTTTAAATATTAAAAGACGTTAAAGTCAATATGTGCTTTCTGAAGTACAGGTATGCTGACCCGTGACATTGTCAGGCTGACCCAATCAACACGGGAAAGGTCACTCTCGCGGAATCGCTTCACAAAGCTCGCCTCAGTACTTCTTTTTGTTTATTTTTTTATTTATTTCTTGCATAAACAAGAATTTTAGGGATCAGAAAATGTCTAATTGAAAGTTATAAATTATTTATTTGTAGTTTAGGCTTCTAAAGTTTGTTTTAATTTAGCCATTTAAACAAAATTAATTTAAATATGAGACATGCATTGAATTGAAATGAATTGAATTGAATTGAATTGAATTGAATTGCTATTATGCTAAAGGTTTAGAATTTAATTTTTTTCCAAAAATGTACTAAAGAAATAGGTTATGGCTTTCATATTTTTCTTATAACCAAGCAAATATATATATATAAATATATTTATTTTTAATTTAGAATTGTGTTTTTTCCTTTAATTGGTTAAACTACAAGAAGCCAAAATGTTATTTTCAATGAGTAAGAACAGATAGTAACTACATTAAATGCTAATTTTATAAGCTTCTTACAATAACAATAGCTTTATTAACATTTTCATAAACTGAAAACATAATTTTAATATCCTTTTTGTTTGTTCTGCTCGTTATTTCAGCATGTTTTTAATGTTTATTTTTATCAAATAATTTTTCTTTTTACTTGGTATTTCACGACATTCAAAGGACAAATGACATAAAACGGTTAAAAATATACACATAACATAATTAAATCAGTTGTAAAATATCTTCAATTAATTTAAGCAAACTTCTTGAGTTTTAAAATATGTGCAGATTTTTATTTGTTTATAGTTTGCTGTTTACCAATTTGTTGTTGTCCAATCAATTTTAAATCCTCTTCTTTTGAAATACAAACTAATATGAAGTGGTGTCTGTGTGAACAAATGTACTCAAATTAAAAAAGGTGTACATTTTTTGTCTAAAATATTAAATATTTTTACCCACTTTTTCTAATTTTTATCTCAGATAAGTTTCGATTATTTGGTTGAAATGCCCTAAACCTTCAAACTGAGTTTCACTGTGTTTGATGCGCCATCACAGTGTTGAAGCACCAGGATGACCCCCACATCCGACCGAGCAAACATTTCCTATCTCACAGTGATGACATCTAGTTGTGGCGTAAACTGTTGTGGATCGGGTGAATCCAAACTATGGTGGTAAACATGACTGCATGAGAGGAAAGAGCTTTAAAGAATGAACACAAACAGACGCTGCAGTTTCATTTCTCTGGGACGTGCATACAGAAACAAATCTACCAGCTGATTACAGGGTGCAGAGCCTATTGGGGCCATTTATTCTTCCATTGTGTCACTTTAGAAATTGCCTGTTGTCAAAAATGATTCACTTTGACAACTGTGATACATCACCAAACGAGAAACATGTTTAGTTTGGATGATCGCATCATTCTGAGAGCTTGGAAAAAGCCTGTGGCAATCAGAAATGTAAAAAGTCAAATGACATTCAAAAATAAGATTTGGTGTAATCAGGCAAAAACAGATTAAAACAAGGATTGTTTCAGTCTAATTGATTAAATATTCACTTAAAGTTCCACTCCAACTAAATCTTTTCTTTTGTATGTCTGTTCCCAGTGGTCTTTGAATTAGGATTATGACATTTTAAGCAAATATTAAATATTAATCTATGACAGTTTCTGCAGAGGTGCAGGAGCTCATTTTAAAGTCACCTCTGAGTTGTGGGCGGGACGGTTAGCGGAAGTTAGCCTATGCTAATTTCCCAACAACACTTTGTTCACACATTCTCCCACTAGCTTATAGCAATTTACAAGCCCAAGCTAACATTAGCTAACATTAGCGTAGAAAAAATAATGTGTTTGTATACATACACATTTTAGACTTGTAGTGGAGACCGAAGACTTTGACCTACCGAAATAATAGTTGTTGCATCACAAACTCTAGCTTTTTTAAGCACTGGTTTTCATCACCCCTTGATCTAGCAAGTTTTGAATAAAGAAATACTTAGAAAAGACCAAAATTAAATGAATAATAATCGGAGTGGGTCTTCAATATCTATTAAATATTGTGAAGTTGTCTTGTTTGGAGGAATAAGTCAAGACTGTTATCTAAAGTAACCAAGATTTAAGACTTAATGCCAAAAACAAAAACTTTTCAAAATCCTATTTAAAGTCACTAATAATTTTATTGAACCAACATTAGCATTGGCATTTAAGCATCCTTCAAAGACCAAAATCAATGGAAAAAAAGAAGATTAGGTGTCCTTGACATGGTCTTGTAACATTTTACTCATGATGGAAGATACATATTAAGAAAATTAATATTAAAAGTGCATTTCTGAGTATTGCTTTATTCAAATCGTAAATCAGGAGCAGACGAGGAGCAGCTCAGTAATGCTAGGTCGAAGTCGTGAGGAGAGAGTGTAAACAAAGGGATGATGGGAAATAAAGGCAGGCTTACTCCACACCAACAGTCCCACCCACAATTTAGTGACAAATTCCTAATGAACTTCTTCTGCTCCACAGAAACTAAATCAACACATTTTTTAACCATTTTGGATAAAAACAGCATAATCATAATTAAAAAAAACTTGTCTGAGAAGATCTTATTTTCTAAAGTTGCTAAAAAAAATCCAAAAATGTATAAAACCAATAAAAGCAACAACTTCTGATCTTTAAAAAGTCTTATAAAAGTCATGTAATATTTGTCAAACGTTAACGGGCTCTAATGGCTGATATTCTTATTCACATATTTTAATTAATTTAAAAAACTGGTCAGTTTTCACCTTTAATTATTTATGTTTAATACATGTTTCCTAAACTTAATTTATCCTTACCATGACAACATTTCTAATGAGGTGTTAATAAAAATTACATTTTTTTCCTGTGGTTCATCGTTCAATTACTTTCAATATCTTGGTCCTTTTTAATCAAAAAAAAAAACATGTTGGTTGAGTAAAGTAACTGTAAGTAAAACTTTGTGTGATTTATTTCAGGCAGCCCTGTATATTTTTGGAAGTGCTTTTTTTCTTTTTTCCTTTATTTAGACGCCGCAGTAGTTATCCTTTGGTCTGAAGGTGATTCTTCGATTGTTTTTATTTATTTATGTATTTAGAAAGAAGCTGTCCTCTGGCTTTCCAGAAAGTTCCCATCTGGATGCAGCCCTCAAAGAGTAAAATCGTCATTCCTCTAAAGTCTGTTTCGACCTTAAAGCGATCCAGAAACAGTCCAATAAAAAAAAAGTAATATGAGGATGATGACATCAAGCAGCAATCATTGAACATTTTTATTCTAGCCAATTTTTACGCATCATGTTCACACTTTCCAACAGCTGAGTTGTTTTTTTGCAACCAGAGTTCGGGAATTTTCTCTCTTTATATTTTTCCCTTTCTTCAGATTTTGTTAGAGGCGAGTCTTGGCTTCTCTCTATGAATCGCAGTAATAATAGACATACTTCTCAAAAGCAAATATTTCATCCCACGTTTCTTTTTTACCATTAACCAGCAGAGGGCAGAAGCAGCTCGTGTTTCTGTCAGGCCTTACAGCTTTTTCTCTCAAGAATATTCAGGCTGACTTCCTAATAGCAGGAACAGAAGGTTATTTTCTGTGTGGAAATGTGCAGATAATAGTGGATATTCTCCTAGTCGGGGTGTCAAAGTCAATCGCAAGGGGCCAAAATCCAAAACACAATTTAGGTCGCGGGTCGAACAGGATAAATATTTATTGAACACTCTAAAACTACATTTTTAAAACTTTAAAACAGTAACTTTTTAACATAATTATGAACTATATATATATAATTTGGCCACTGAAAAAGCTAGTGCTGATAGTTGAAGATGCTGAAATTGATAATGCTAAATTAGCCTCAAAACTGAAGAAAAAAATAGGTTAACCAGTTAGCATGTAGCTGAATAAAAATAGCTTAGCTTCAAAATAGCCAAAAAACAGAAAAAAAAAGCCTAAATTAGGGAAAACAGCTAGCATGTAGATGAAATATTTGCTGCTCTCCAAAATAGCCTAAAAAATCTTTTTAAATGTCAAAATAGTCCAAAAAGCTAGCAGAATGCCAACTTTTAGACTTTTTTAAATGTAACTTTTTAACATATTTATGAATAATAAAATGGCAGCAATATTAATTCGCAATAAATTAACTATAAACTTAAATAAGTTTCAATACTTTACTCTCCATACAAATATATTTTGTCAAAATCATACAAGTTAAAAATGAGAAAACATCTTGCCACTAATAACAATAAAATAAATTGATCTGGGGGGCCGGGTGTATTTCTCCAGAGGGCCGGATCCTTGACTTTGACACATGTGCTCTAGGTTGAGCCCAACTGTGAGTTGGGGGTAGACGCAGGCGTCTGTACAGATGCAAGAATTAATAATCATAGTTACTGCATGTTAAGGTGACAGTTACTGACAATTCAGTTTAATCAAAAGTCAAAAACGGCTCTAAAAATAAACACCTCTGTTGCTTTTTTAGTTTAATGTTTGTCCTGACATCTTTGGTTTTATTTTTTTTATTCCACTTCCTGTTCTGCTTATAGCAGCAAATTATCCAGGGTTTTTTTTGGGAGAAGGTTAAATCCTCAAACTGTTTCTGAGCCCCTCCATCACCGTTTGCATATACGTACATGATGCTTTTCTACCTTCATTAAGATGCAAACATTCACACACTGTAATTCATGTCGTAAAAGTCTTTTAGTTTCTGCTGTTTTCTAAGTTTTGTCTGATGCTTATAAAGGGGAACACAACAGGACAGTTGTAGACTGACTCCACTCTTAGCCCAGATTTGAAAATTGCAAAAAAATCTTAAAATCCAGCTTTGATATCTCGTTTCAACCTGTAGTTTAGTTTAGTCTATTAATTTATCAGGACAGTGTACAAATACATTGAGCTTAAAAAGCAAAGATGCTTGCTCCAGATTGTAGCTTAATAGCTAATTTCCATCTGTAGTCCTTTACAAAAAAAATACATTATGCATAAACATTATAAACATGTTTACCAATTTAAGAAATGGAATATAAAATACAATATAAACCATAAAAATATATTATAAAACTACTGCAATAGAAAATACATACACATTTAGAATTTAAAACAAAACAGTTACATCGATGGTCGGGTTCTCCTATAGTATCAAATGATGTGTATATCTGACGCCAAAATATCCGCCTGTTAATGTGAGCAAGATTGATGAGAAAGCAGATGTTCTTTTGGGGACTCTGCAGTCGCCTCTGGTTACTGACCTCAACACTCGGCCCCCGAGCTCAGAGCATGGCTGTCTTAAGAGGAGGTGGGGCGGTGTCATGCAAAACTTTCTGTACCAGGAAAATGTCAGAGTTCCTAATCAAGTTTGTGTTTAGTGTTTTTCCAACATAAAGCAGAGGCGGTAACGCCTGGATTTCTTGTCGAGGATTTTCAAAGCTTAATTATGCATAGAACTAGGAGGTTTTAGGACTGTTACGATAGCCTGAGACCATGATGTCATACAAGATGTTATTTGATCATGGAATTGAAATACGACTTTGCAGCTTCTAATGATAAGGAGTCTCTAATGTCGAAAGCTGACAATGTTACATTTTTGCAGCTAAGCGTTGGGTCTGACATTACACCTTGATATTTAAACTCAGCAACATTCCTGATCATATAGACATTGGAAAGAACAGCTTGGAGTTGTTTGTTAAAGAAATACATAGTAACAGTCTTCTCTGCATTCAATATAAAACAGGAGTTCTTAAAGTCTCTTCAAAGTGAGGGGCAGCACACAGACTCGACTAGAATCTAGTTTGGCTGGGTCGCCTTTCATTGCAAGGTAGAAGACAATTTCTTTGGTTTCAGTTCATTTTCAAATGCATTTATTTTGACCTTCCTTTTTATTCGAAACAGTACCTTGTTCCTTTTAGCTCACAACATAATCTCTCTGTTCTGAGACATAAAAAACAATCTGGAAAAAAAAGGCTTTTTGTGTTAAAACTCCTGATGTCTGGAACAATCTTCCTTTATCTGTATGTTTCTCTGTTTAAAAAAGTTTTTTGAATTCATCTCAAACACGTGTTTGTTTTAAAAATTCAGAATATGTTGTCAATTTCCTTTTGTCTTTGCTTTTTTTTGTATTTTCAGTTCATTTTTTTTTTTTTGCAAATGTATTTATTTAAACTTTCCTCAAAAGTTAGGAAGTGATGGAGATTGAGAGTCTGTGCGTTTGTAATGTCTATTTAAACTTTTTTTTGTACTTTTTTTGTTTGGTTCCTTCTCTGTCATTTGTGATTATTATTTCTTGAAATGGAGGATCCCTTGAAAATGACATGCTCCATTACTGGGGGTTTATCATCCTGCTAGTTTAAATGTGTAAATTAATAATAAATTAAACAAGTTTATTTTAAATTGGAATAAAAACTCGGCAAGGAGCAACATAAAGCACTTTTAAAGCCCCATTTATGGAGGTCAACGACAAAAAAAGAGCTTAATGTTTGGTTACCCTTTAACTAATCACAAATACAAACATAAATAATATGTGACCTATTGTTATTATTTAGGTCAATTTCTTGGGTGGCACGGTGGTTAGTGCTCTCATTTCACAGGAAGAAGGTGCTAGTTCAAATCTCAGCTGCTTCCTACTGTGTGGAAGTCACATGTTCTCTTCATGCATGTGTGGGTTTTCTGCAGGCTTTCTCACACATTTCAAATACAGGCTTCATAAGTTAATTGATGTCTATAAAGTAACTTAAGGTGTGAGTAGACTGGTGTCCCGTTCAAAGTGTGCACACCATCACCCAACAACTCCAGGATTGACCCCGAAAGGGATCCAACAGGTTCTGAAAATCAATGTACTATAATATTTAAGATTTCTGAATCAAGATCTTTATTAGAAAAGAAGAGGAGACTAGAAATATCAGAGGAGTAAGAGATGCATTTTATTAACCAAAAAAGATACAGAGACAGGAAACATTGTACAAAAAAATATATACACTTTTATTTTGACTTTAATTTAGTTTGGAGACAAAAAGCTTTTACCAGACTGTCAGAATTTCCGATTATTTCTGCAGCTACAATCCCTCATCCTGTCCAGTAGATGGAGCTATTTGTCCGTCCAAACCTCCCATTGAATTTGTATGGATTGCACACTTTACTGCATGTTGCTTAAAAAGAGAAATTGAAGTCTGTTACACACGGACATTGATTTAATGTATAAAAGAAGTCAGTGGAGAGATTTGTTGAAGTCTCCCACGTTCATTTGAATAATTTGCAGATCAATTTGAAATGAAAAGAAACAACAAAGACGGAGGCTTTAAAGAAGATTTCAGGCGTTTGGCTGATAACTGCTAAGGTATTAAATTAAACTGGGAGAAAAAACACAACTTTCATTGTTCTCGCGCAAGAATCGTCTCGAAAAAAAAAAAAAGTCAATAAGCCGGTGAGGCTTGATTGTAAGAAAGTAATTATAAAGGAATGAAACTAAAAAGAAAAAAGTATTAATCCACTGTTTTGAATAGAAAATGATATTTTAAGACGGTATAATGAACGTATTTATTAGATATCTCTACCTAACAATTCATTTTTTTTTTTCAGAAACTTAAACTATGAATGATGGGATATTGCAAAGCGGCACTATTGTTGAAGAGCAGACGGTCAATATGCTCATCTTAGACATTCAAAACAACATGGAACATTCTTGAAAAGCCTGTAGTATTCCTCCTGAATCTGGAACAAAGGAAGTACAAAAGAATCGTTTTTTATTAAAGATATTTTTTAAACGATGATTGAAGACAGACAGGAGGAGGTCTGTGAGTCTTACCTTTCTGGAGAGCACGCAGAGGAAGATGAAGATGAACATTCCTTGAAAGGCATTTGTGATTGTGAACAGATAGGCGGTGAGCGTCGTCTCATGGAGAATATGCAGCACTCCAAAGGTCCAGGTGGCGCCCAGCACAAACAGCAGAGCGAAGGCGCCGCGGGCACATGACCTGAGGATGAGGGGGGGATATCACTGACTTAACTGCCCCGCACAGTGCAGCAAACCCCCTTTTAGACCCAATTTGTAATTTGGTTCTGCCAGGAAAACCACATGATATCTTAACCTGGAAGATAAGAAACTCACAAGTTTGCTTTTAATATGTTTTTGAAGCACCCAAGAGGAGCAGAGCTAATCCTACCTGATATTTTCATAGTGGCTGATTTCAGGCTTTTTCACAGCGGTGTGCCGGTACACCTTGTAGATGATTACTCCAAAGGCCAAGAGATTAACCTTTTGCAGAAACCAAGCAGAGCACAGAACATGCACAAAAAAAAAAGGAAATGACTATTTATGCTACAGCAATGCTTGTTTGCTGAATAAATATTTTTCCTCTATATCTCACCAGGATGATCAGGCAGGCAGGTCCGATGAAGCTCCAGATAAAGTGATTTTCTGTGCTCAGCCAACACCTAAAAAACATCACACCTCTCAATTAGGATTTTTTTAAATTATATTTTTACTTACAGAGTATTAGGGTTAATTTACAAGAAAAAATAACAAATTACGAGTTTAAAATTGTGAATTTACAAGAAAAAAGTTGTAACTTTTAAATGATGTGAATAAAGTAATAGATTCAAAACTCTAAAAGTAATACATTTATGACTTTGAATTTCCTAAAGTTAGACTTTAAAGCAAGTATAATTACAAAAAAAAACAAAAACTGGTAACTTTTAAATTATAAAAATTAAGTAATATATTAAAAAACTTAAAAGTCATGACTTCGAATTTGGTACATTTTCGACTTTAGAACACGTACATTTACGAGAAAAAAGTAATAAAATTACTAGACAGAAACTGTGACTGTTAAGTTATATAAAAACTGTAACAGATTCAAAACATAAAATTTGTAAATTTGTGAAAAAGTGAGTGATTTTTGTACATTTAGGACTGAGTTTAATAAATCTACGACTTTAAAACACATACATTTTTGAGAAAAATGTCATAAATGTACAAGATAAAACTGTGTTTGTTAAATTATAATAATAAGGTAATAGATTAAAAATGTTAAAAGTTGTAAATGTATCACTTTGATTTTCATAAATTTACGACTTTAAAACACCAACATTTCTGAGAAAAAAAGTCGTAAATGTCCTTTAAAAAGTTGTATATTAATAATTTTAAATTTGTAAATTTACGATTTGAGAACAGTGCTAATCTTGTAATATATATATATTTATTTATGGTGTCTCGTAATTATTCATATTTCACAGTTTTCCCATAATGATAATAAAAAAAACAAAAACGACGCAGACTGTATAGAGATTTGTATTCAGGGTCTCTATGGTCAAACGTTTCAGCTTTTAGATTTCCCTTTTTAAACTCTGTAATTAAATCACTTTCTGCCAGACACTTTGAGCAATTTCAGCCTCCTTTGTGTCCCTTCAGGCCAAATTCAATCTCTGTCCCCCTTGTACTTATAATTAATATGTTTATCTTGCTTTCTGAGACGTGAGTTTGACAAAAAAAAAAAAAAAAAAAAAAAGAAAGAATGAATCAAAGCATGGGTCTCTCGGTAACAGCAGGATAATTCGGCGCTCACACTCGATCCGTGCCGTAATACTTTGACCCCAGCGTTGCTGAGATGGCCACCACCACTGCTGGACTTCCATAGCCGAAGATGTAGAAGTTCCGGTGTAGAAAGCCTTTGTTGTAGATCACACCCACAACTATCAGGTATAGATGGATTCCTTCAATGCACATCCAGGCAAAGGCTGCCAAGAAGAAATAATGCAGCAAGCCGGCAATCACGGAGCAGAAAAGCTACCGAAAGACAAGAGAGAAGAATTTAATTCACCATTTTCCCCAAACAGGAGTATTGTGTGTTGTATGTTGGAGTTTTGTAAGTTCATGACAATTTATGGACATAAAGGTGAGTTTGTTGCCACACCTTATGAGTGTTCATGTTGATTCCGACCAGGAAGATGAACTCCGCCATGAAGAGGCTGCAGCACAGGTTCTTGTGGATGGTGGTTCTGGTGCTCTGGATCTCGCTGAAGAACCAGAAGGTGAAGATGCACAGGAACAAACAGATGAGAGAGATGATCATCCCCAGCTGGGTGATCCGGGTCAGGATGGTATGGTGGGCCACCAACTGAGAAGCAAATGGAAAGAGAGGTGTTTCATTCGCAGTCTGGAGGTACGCTGGAGGTTGTTGTATTTTCTGCTTGGAATCACTTCATGCAACATATATGTTGAGGTTTCTGCCCTGTCTGGTACTAAAATGGCTGGCATATGTTCTGATAAATTATTGCTTTGTGACTTCACACACAGACTGTGTTGAGACAATGTTTTTAACTTTTAATTACCCGTCATCCAGTCTGTGTTTTTTTTTTTTTTCCCTGTAATTTTATCAAAACTAAATAAGAAATTAACTTATTTTTAAGTCCTTATGTTCATAATCGATTTTTAAAAATGCAAATGAACTAAAAACATGATATTTAATTATTCATTTTAAATTTAGCCAATTGTTATAGGTTAGTACTTTTTTCCCAAAACTTTACTTATAATTATTTTACTTATAATTGGACATTTACAGTTTCTTAAGGAATTCTGGGACACTATTAAGAGAAAATGGATTCATCAGTTTTTTGGTCAAAATTCGTTAGAAAATCCAAAATAAACACTCACATTAGCTCGACCCGACGACATGAGGATTGCGAAGTGCGTGAGGTGGTTGCAGGTGCAGGTGGTTGCGTTGCTGGACACGCTGGTAGTCTTGCAGCCGTGTGTGGCCCAGCGGCCTTGCAGGCTGTCTGCCTCGTACTCCCAGAAGGCGCACTTTGTCACATCAGCTGTAGTGTCAATCGGCTTCAAGGGACAGAGGAGAGCCAAAGTGGCCGTTATGAATTGAGGTGGGATGCTTTTTTATTAGTTTTAGCGCTGCAGCGCTTCATAAGACTGCTTTAATAGGAGGTAATAACTGATTGTGCAGGTCTCATCAAAACAGCAGGGAGGATAAGTTACAGTCCATCCAAGGGTGAGGAGATAAAGGGGAATATTAAAAATTAAATTCTAAATTATTGGAGTTCTACCACTTTTTTTCTTCTTTCTTTTCTGAAATTATTCTTTTAAAACATCAGTTATGGGAATCAGTAAAAAAGTGACTACAGTTTATGACCCTTACATTAAATTATTTACCGCTGCAAATTATATTTCAACTTGAGGTCTGTAGATTGGAAATGCATGTTTTCATTATTATAATTTTTATAAAACAATGAAATAAAACTTCCTAATTAAGCATTTCTTAATAAATACATTTTAAAAATGTAACCAAATGATAAAGAAAAAAAAATGCGTGTGTGTTAGCTTAATTTTATTGCACTCAAAACTTGGTCTCTCTGTTGCATACGACAGTTAACACTTTTAATATTTAATTTTTGTTCCCAATAGTGCTCATAAAAATACATATTTAAATATTGAGGAAAATTACAGGAGAAAAACAATTAGAAAATTATTTAAATCCTTAAAGAAAATTTGATAAACTGATTTTCTGACATATTTGCATGTATTTTGAAATTGTTTTTGACATTTGTCCAAGAAAAATCATGGAACATTTTGAAGATTTTTCTTTTTCTTTCATGAAGTTTTTGTCTTTTAAGCAAAGCTTAGATCAATCAGTGAAATAAATTACGAATCAAAAATGGAAGTTCAGGTTTTTCTGTAACTGATAATGCAACTTTATTTAGAGAAGGATAAACCCCTTTTTTATTTTTATTGTGTAAATGCCTTACAGCATTCACACTTTAGTGATTTTCCTGCTTCTTTCCTTAAGTTGTTGTAAGTAAGTTGTTTCTGGCTAATTTAGACATTTTTTTTTTTCATTTTGTTCAACTAAGTTGGAGTTTAGTTAATATTTCAACAATACGCTAAAATATTAGACTTTGCCAAAATATTATAAAATATTTATAATATGCTAAAACATTGGCAAGAATGTGATTGATTAATTCAGAATTTAACTAAAATTTAAGCAATTGCTTAAAATATTGGCAAAATTAGATATTTTTCTAGTTTTTAAAACTAATTTGGAGTTTAGCTAATATTTTAGCTTTATGCTAGCAGTTTTGGCAAATTTGGAAATTGTTTTCCAGTTTCTTAGGTTAATTTGGCATTCAGCTAATATTTTAGTATTATGTTAGCTTTTTTGGCTAATTTAAACATTTTTCAATTTTTACGCTAATTTGGAGTATTATTAATATTTTAGAATTATGCGAGGTATTTTGTCTAATTGACACTTTTTCCGTTTTTTAGTTTAATTTGCAGTTTAATTAATATTTTACCATTATGCTAGCTGTTTTGGCTACATTAGACATTTTTTCCAGTTTTTTAGGCTAATTTAAAATTTAGCTAATATTTTGGCAAGCTTTTTGACCCTGAATTTTCAGCTATCATCTTCAGCATCTTAAGCTATCAGCCCTAGCATCTTCAGTAGCCACATTCACATTAGCATTTTTGCAGGTAATACCTTATATCTAGTTCTTTTTGTATGTGCTTTGATTACAAAAAAATTGTTTAAAATATTTTTAAATAATACAATTAATCTTTTTTTAAGAAAAAAGGGGAAAAAAAAAACTGCAAAAACTTGGTTGCCGAATAAGCGCAAAAGTGAAAATCATATAGCCAGCATCAGCACTCCGTGAAACCTTTACCTCTTTGTGCCTTAGAGTGAAGGTGACATGGTCAAGTTGGTAAACGTCAGCAGGTTTGACAGCCGCTGCTATGACTTGGGAGTTGACATTGATTTCCCCTGTTCCAGCGTAGCGTGAGTAGTCGGTGACACCTGGGTCGCTGCTCGGCTTCAGGATGTCACTGATGCTGTCATATCGCACAAACACCACCGACACACTTCCTGGTGGACAAAACAAGTGCAACAAAGAGGAAGTCGAACCCACTGCATCGGTCATTGAACTTTTAGGTAAGCAGCCAACAAGCACACACAGTTTTCGTGTTTGGAAGTTACTCAGGTCGCAGGTAGAAGCTGGAGTTTGGATCACATTGGCTTTCAATCACTACTCAATCCACTATATGGCGTTCACCATTTTGTCTGGGTGACTGAATCTAGAATTTAAAAATTCCATTCTATGGAAATTTTCCGGAAGTCTCTGTGAAAAATGTGACATTTTGCTCACTTCATTGGCAGATTTAGACCACAATGAATTCTGTTTGAAATACATTTAATTAAAAAAAATGTCATCATCGAGCACAGTTGGTTCTACAAAAGTCTTTGTGAAGTGCTACTAATTATCTTTTTACTTTGGCGAATGGATGACATCATATTCGTTGTTAAAGGATAAGTATGTGTTCAAATTACACTCAAATCCAGGACACTGGATAGTCCTACACTATAGTCTCTTAGGACTTAGAGAGGAAGGAAATCTGAACATACAATTCAAAAATCAAGTGTACTGGAAATTTCCCATAAGCCTCTGCAAAAAACCAGTGTGCATCGATGCTCAATAGATTGGCAAATTTAGACCACAATGCATTGCATTTCAATTATTTGTCATTCGAGAAAATGTATGAACATTTGTTTGTTTTTTTTAAAAATCACCCAACTTTTCATCACCTGAGCCCATAAATAGTCTTAATAATATGTTAATATCTATCTGGTTTTACTTCGGCAAATGGATGCCATCATATTTGCCATTAAAAAAACAAAAAAAAAAAAAAGATAGTGCGGATGTTTTCGAATTGCATAAAGTAGTCCTGTTCGTAGGGATTAGTTAAGGGATCTGGACATAGCCTACAATTTAAAAATTGAGTGTCCTGGAAATTTCCCAGAAGTCTCTGCAAAAAAACTAGTGTGCATGTGTGGATGTGTTTGAATTACATTGTAATCCAAGGCACTAGATAGCTTTGCTCTGTAATTAGTTTAGGGGTTAGGTAGCTATGAGTAAATTTGGACATTGGGGCTACAATTTCAAAAAATGAAAAGGCGTAGATATTTTTGTGAGGACCTGGTGGCAGACAAGATGATGGCTGAAAATCCTTAGCCAGAGACAGAAATTCCTCTAGATTTTCAGAATTTTTTATGAGTGTTCATGAACAGCTTAAAATCTGTCAAAAAGAGGGTAAACACTTTATTAATTTCAAAAAGGATATTACCAAAAGTGGGCAGATTTGTAAAACTGTTTAGACTTTTACATTGGCAAAATATCTCAAGATCAGTGTTTCCGTTTTACCGCAGTTAACTTTAACCTTTTATGTAATCAAAGTAAATCATTCCTTATCAACCAAAAAAAAAAGAGTATTTTTCAACTGAAATGTGTAGTGCAGGGTGTGTGTTCCGGTTCTGGACTTCCTTCTGGCTAATGATTATAAGCCTCCATCTTGTCTGACAACAGGTCCCCCTCGAAATTTTCCATACGTCTCTCCAAAAAAACTAGGGTGTTCGCTTACTTGATTGATTAATTTAGACCATAAACCACTGTGTTTGAATGACATGTCATTTAAAAAAATATATTTAAAAAAATGTGTTCAAATTGGGTTAAAATCTAGCCTAGGCACCAGAAATTATTAGTCATAGTCATAGATAAGGTCATAGTCTTGAATAGCCATAGTCATGGTCATGGTCATGGTTATAGTCATAGTCATAGTCATAGTCATGGTCATGGTCATAGTCATTAACTGCATAGTCCTTTTGTTTTAAGGGAGAAGTGAGATTCTTCAAAAATTTCTCAAAATCTATTTAAAACAAACATTGAGGATCACTTGTATCTTGTATGGCAAATAGAGACCACAATGCATTGCGTTCCAAAGATATAATACATACAAATATGTATGTATATTTGTTTTTTATTAAATATCCAAGTCTTCCTCATCAGAAAAAAAATTGATTCATAAATATTTTTTTGTAGAATGCTCATATTTATAGGGTTTTTGCTTTGGCTAATGATTGACGTCATCTTTGGCGTTTAAAAAAAAAAAAAAAGTAGTAGACATGTTCAAATTGCATGAACACCTTGATGCCTATTGAAAAAAATGTATCAAACCACTTTGGTTCCAAAATTACCATAGCTTAGTATCTCCTTGAAAACAGGCAAAAGTAATTTTTTATAAAAGATGAAAATAAAAATATTCTCTACTATTATAGTGGATTCTATATAGTTTTTTAGGGTTAAAGAAGTAGTGAGGAAATTTGAACATAACCATTTGGTTTTTTGTTTAGTTTGCTGAACTGACTTTAAAAATGGAATTTCATTGCATTACTCAGACGTCTTTAAAAAGTCTTTACCATTTCTGCCGTCCGCTGGCTTCATCTTTGGCGTGAGACTTATTTGATCTCCCCCCATTGAAACGGAAAGTTTGGCTTTTGTTTGTTGAACATCAAAAGTGACGAGTTTCAGTTCTGTTTGGGAGGGTCACACAAGAAAGGTCAAAGACTTCAAAGATCTTCTCCCACTCAAAAAATAAACAAAACCTTGATAAAAGTGAAGTTACCCATTTCAGCTGCCCTGACATCAATCTCCGTTGAGGTTTTGCAGTTGTTCCCCAGAGACAGAGCGCCGTCTTCCACAACATGCAGCAGCTTGGTGATGGTGTGCTCTCGACGCTCCTCTTTCATTCTGCTCCAAGCCACCAGCTCATCCTTCTCCACTAAGTTGTTTACCGCTTGAACTAATTTCTGTTTGACAAGAGTTTTACTTCACTGTGACATGTGGGGAATAACAGTGCATGTAATGTGCGGCTGGACTGCAGTATGTTTTTCATCAAGTGTATTATGAATTTGAAGGGCATCTGTTTTGGCTTTTCCGTAATTACTGGAAGTAATGAAGCTTCCGGGCAAGTTAGAAGTTAGATTTTCTACGGATGTCATGTTTAAGGATTTTATGTACTGGCACAGAACAACAGCAGCCTGCACATTGGAGGGTGCCTGACTCTGTGTAGTACCAGTTGTTTTCTTTAAAGCATAACTGCAGTTCAGGCAAACCTCCAACCTTCTGATTAAGAAACAACAAAACCTACTGAAAGGGTAGAGTTGATGGCAGATGGTTTGACAGTGAAATCCTTCTTTCCAGACGCCAGTGTTGAAGCGGATCGACTCAAGGCCTCTACATACGCAATTACTTCCACTGAGGTAAGTTCACCAGACGTCTGCTTGGCAATCTCTTTCAGGAGACTCTGCGGCTCGGTGAAATTGCTCATCTAGAGGGAAAAGAAGTGTTTATGTCAGAGTAACGAATGGCATCTTGTTCATCGTGTTTTATTAAACAATGGTCATAAATGTTCATTTTTGTGGTTCCCAGCACACCGTTTATGTCTTTTTCAGTTAACACTGAAAGAGCGAGTCGAAAGTCGATGAGTGCAGTTAAGTTATTCAAGAAGAAAATCTATAGATTGTGGTTTTAATCTACATTTTTTTTTTTTTTTGCTAGTGGAAGCCATTGAACTTTTTGTGTTGTCGGCTGTAAGAACCAGAGAGGCTTTCTCTGCTGGTTTTACTTTTTTGCAAAACGTAAATTTTTTTTACTAGCTCCAGCTGTATGGGCTCTTTGACAGGCTGGTGACCTGTCCAGGGTTTCTCCCGCCTTTGCCCCAGCAGGTTAAGAAAATGGATGATGGATGGAAGTTCTAGACGAAAATCCTTGCATTAAGCGGCCATATTGAATTTATTTTTCTACCTTTGATCTGGTCACTAAAAACACCCCATGCCCAAAGCTGAGTCCCTGATTGGTTGATGTGCAGCCTCAATCCTGTCGTGCCGCACCCAGTGCCAAAATCGCAATGCTAGACCTCAGTTTGTGTCCGTACGTTGAGTTAACATTGAAACTTGACGCTCCTGCCGCGCCAACCGTGTCCAGTGTGAATCCACCATTATTGGAAAATATGGCTAATGTTCAGCAGTGTTGCACTGTGTTTTATTTCTCTCTTCCTGACAAGTCTGGGAATTAAGATAGTTATAGCACTTTGTTTTAGTAGTATCATAAGTTTTCTTTATGTGTTGTAAACAAGGTTGGGAGTTACACATATAGTGAATTTACTAATGTGGCTAGCGTGTTACAAACAGACTTTGTGCCTAATGCTTCTTTTCAAGCTATAAAAGCTGTAGAAAGATGGACACGGCTGTTAGGATAAAAAAAAACCAAACAAAAAACCCTTGTGAATGGATGTACAGATACATTGGAGTCATGAAGGAGATATGTGTAAGTGAATGCAAACATTGGGCAAGAATTTACATTTCCTGTTGACTAACTAATTCTCTGCTGCACATTAATTTAGGTTTGTAGTTGTCGTTTTCATGAGTCAATTTGTATGTTTGTTACATTTTTATTGTTGTGATTAAATGTTGTTACTGCTTTGGGGCAAACAGAGATGTAACCTTTGTCTACTGTGTCACATTGTTGAGGGTTATGAGTGTATTTCTATGTAATTTGTGCAAAACCTTGAACCATTTTGCTAATGATATGATTTGAATGTATGCAAAAGTAAAGAAATAATCACATTAAGCAAAAGTTTCATCAGGTTTTAGCTAATTATGAGGTGCAACCACGTCTTTGCATATTGTAAATGCATGTGTGAGTATTATGTTTTATAATCTTTGTTAGTTTTTCTCTATTTTCCAACCAATACATGACTTGATATTTAAAATGGCTCTGATATATAATGATAATAATAATCCTTTTTATCTGAAAATGCCTTTAAAAAAAACTCAAGGATACTGTATAGAAAGCAACAGCCAATAAAATCAGTAAAAGTATACAGAAAAAGCAATAAATGGCAGTTGACAGAAGAGTGATCAGTGAAATCAAAGGAAAAAAGATTATTTTAACAGATGAGTTTTGAGTTACACTATATCTGTGTTTTGTAGTTTCCTTTTTTAGTATTTTCTTACTTTTAAAGCTTGAAATAAAACCAATAAAATCAAGAACAAATCAATGTGTTTATAAAATAGGGAAAATATAATTTTGTACTTTATCCTGATCAAATGTGACCAAAGATGAAGTTAAAAATGTATTTTTTATCAATTTTATGCAAGTGTTCAAACTTGGATTTTGAACGTATAACAGAAAATTTTGCTTTTTTAAAGCAATGCAAAATGAAAATATTGAAAAAGAAAATATAGAGACAATAGTTTGGCAGATATTTTTATAAATCTAAACACTATTGACAATTAAAGTCAATTTCAACATCGAACAGGAAGGGTTTTGAACCTTTTACTGTGTAAATGTCTCTCAAAATTCTGAGAATTGCAACTTGTTCATTTGAAAAAAAAAAAAAAAAAAGCTAAACTTTGTTATATCTTAACACGTAACTATCAGTCCAAACCTCTTGCTGAAACCCTGCAGAGCTGCATTTGTCATTTAGATCAAAGACGTTCGAGCCCTGTCACATTCCACAGTCTGCCTCAGTTTTTATCTCATGTTTGTATTCTGTCTGTCCAATAGGAGGCAGCCTCATCATGTGTATTTTTATTTTTTGAGCCGCGAGGTACTTACATTTTCGAGTGTTTTATTGACAGTCTGTGTCATGCATCCCATGTTGTTGTGGCAGAATTTCTGTGGATTTTCTAGAAATAAACAAGAAAACCAAAAAAAAAAATCAAGTAAGTGTTCCTAAAATGTTTGACATTTTTGAAAATATCTGCACACATATCATCACACAACCCCGTGTATTTCACACATTATTCAAGAAATTGCACCATTTATTGATATGTTGCACAACAGATCCTGCAATGTTTGAGACGGTGCTCTGTGTGTTGTGCGAGGGTGGATAAACAAAAGCATAAAAGAGGATGTTTGTCCTTGAATACGAGTACCTGAGTGCTTGTGTTGTGTTTTGTGTGTCTGTGTGCTTTTCAATGCTCATACCGACCTTTACAACTTGCACCTTTTCCTGGATGAAAGTGCTTAGTGCCTGAAGTTGGGGTATAATCACGCTGACAGGAGCAGTAGTAAGATCCATTTATATTGTGGCAGTGTGAGTTCGATCCACAGTTGTTTTCTAACTTGCATTCATCGATATCTAAACATAGATAAAGAGGTCAGCACCAATTAAAGGAACATTAAATGTTAAATTTGACTAAGAAAGGTCAAGACACGTTCAAAAGCTTCCACTTCCACAGCTTTTGGCTAAAGGTGCTGTTAGTGTTGTTTAAAAATCAACAAACTGTATCTGGTGCTTTCTCAGAGCAGCAGATGGGAAGGAAGTAAAAATTTCCAGACAAAAATCACCTCCAACATATTTATCCTCCTCTGTGTGGCGAGAAGGAAAACAGTTCGCACATCCTGAGACCCCATGCCCTCACAGCTGCGCTGCGGTTGTGTTTACACACTCTCATTTGTGATACTCCAACTCCACCGAGAGCAAAAGTTATTGCATCCTACAGGTCTTCACATGAAAGTCTGTATATTTGGGTTTCCAGGCAGACATTACCGGTACATTCGGTGCCATCGTTTGGCTGGAACTCAGCGAGTCCTGTCGATGTGTATCCAGAGTCACATTTGCAGTAGAAGCTGCCCACCGTGTTATAACACTGGCTCCTGTCCCCGCAGATGTTGGTGGCATTTTGGCACTCGTTGTCATCTGTCAGGGGAGGGAAAGAAAACTAAATCAGATAAATTAAATATAAAACCTGTAAGCAGGATTCAAAAAAAAAAAAAGAAAAAAATCCTGTTTTTTGTATTCTTCATTTTAAATCAAGAATAATGTCTAAACAAGGGACCCTTAGAGTGGAAAATTACCATCATACAATATGATATAAATACTGGCGTTTATTTCATATTTCATTCCAACAGCCTCGTCTTTTCTGTTTCTGAGAACGTGCGTTCTTGGAATATTATCTCCCGTTTATGAATGTAGAAATTCATGATTTGACCCTGATCTTGTGCCATAAAGTGCAATTAAATCAGATTGTGCCTCAATGTGAAATCTGAAAGGCTTTATCTGGTCTGGATGGAAATCTTTACTGTCTTTGACTCTGTTTCAATGTTGTTTTTTGTGATATCCTCTTTAAATCTGATGATGTTTTTTTTTTCTTGTTGCGGCTCAGATTTATTCATTTAAATAGATCTTCATGATAAAACATCTTACTGCATATATTTTCAAACACACGAGCAAATATTTAAAACCTTGTTTTAATAGGATTCTTTAAAGCATTGTATTTATGAATTTGGAAATAATACCTTTGAAAGAATTTAAAAAGTTTCAAATGTATGTATTAAAGTCTTAAAAATTGTACTCTGTGAAACTTTTCTTTTCTAGATGTCTTGTTGAAAATGTAATTTTTTTTCAATGATTATGTTTGATGAAAAGATGTAAATAAACAGCAAGAGGACCAATCATTTTGCAACATAATGTTAAATAACTACCCTCAGTTTAAAATAAGAAGATAAAGAAGTAACCTAAAGGATCATGGGACAAATCATAAATGACAAGATAAGAAGCTACAGTTTAGATCATAAAATAAGAATAAATGTAAAAAAAAAAAAACTTGACATGTATGGTCTTTAAAAGTCTTAAATTCAACTTGAACAAACTTGTATAGGAACCCTGTTTAAGGCATTCAAGCTCTTTCACTAAGTTTTACATTTTTTTTAACTTCTTTTTTCTCTACACATTTCTAAGCTTTTCTTAAAATTAGATAAACAACAACAATTTGTCTCATTAAAGGCTAGAAATAAGAAAATTATTAAAACGGGTCAAAATAATTTTGCTCCATACTCTTGACAATAGCAAAATTTTCAACTTTCAGGTATGTAATGATAAGGTTAGACTAAGATTTTAGATTTCTGTTCTAAGAATAGTTTGAGATTTTTTAAAGGATTTATGAAGAAGGACCAATTTATACTATAAAATCAGTCAAGATTACTCTTGAGTAACCTTTTATTAATTGTCATAATGTTTATTTTAACTGCATTTTATTTCTCCTTTATTGTTTTAACTTTATTTTATTTTGTTGATCGGCCCAAGTCTCCCTTGAAAAATAAATGAGTGGAATTTTCAGGTGAAATAAAGGTTAAAAAAATAAAATCATAAATATAATTTTGTTTAAATCTGGGGAGTCTAATAAGGAATTTCCACTTTTACATTTGTCATTTTTAATCAAAACTAAATACATATAAGTCCATAAAAACAAAAAAAAACTGCAAACTATTTGCTTGAAACCAGCTCAAAAAACTGAAGTAATTCTATCTAAAAGTTAGACTGTTATATTATTTCTCCCTATTTGAATTCTTTCCACTTTTACTAACTTTCCCTGTTCTTAAAAATGCCAAAACTCAATTTTAGAAGTAAAACTGACAATCTGCCAAAAATTGAAGTTATTTTCCTATTTTTAGGCCACATTTAAAAGAAAATAAAAAGGCAAAAGACTTTGCAGTGGCATTTTTTGTGTATCTAAATGTGATGGACGTTCTTCACCTCTCTTCCTTTTTTTTTTTTTTTTTTTAAAGGTATGCGGTAAAGGAAATCCTCTGCTCTGATGTTCAGGAGCTTCATTCAAGCAGGAAATACCTTTATCACATAAACATGAACGCTCTGCTTTTGTTACGTTACACATTTTCACACTTTAAAGAAACACCCAGTGATGAAATATTTTCGTTGAGTTATTATTTTGTCCCGCACATCTTCCACACACGTCTTTATGAGTAAAACAGCTTGAGGTTATTGTTGTTGGATTTTTTTTTCTCTTTTCCGTCTCTAACAGAGACAGATCAGGCAGACGGCTCTGTTAACCTTCCTGCTTCTTCCTCAGGCGTTCCTCTGTAATCGGTACACAACAAGGTTTTTGTGGGAGTCCCTGGATAATATGCAAAGTTTAAGGCATCATATTTGCCCTTTCAGAGCTCATTTTGGCTTTAATATTGATATCAGAGACGAAATAAATTACTTTTACACACAGTTCACATTCAAACCAGATCAAAATGCTGTAAACAGATCTGTTTTTCTTTCACGTTTTTGATCCTACTTCTTATGCAACTGACTGATTATTTCCCGCCTCATCTGTATTTTTTTTTTTTGGTACATTGGGAGATGTTCTAAAAATATGTTATTACAAACTTCATTTTTGTTTCAAATGTTTTCTCGGAGAGGAACTGCATCTTCCTGTTTCAAACGTTTGCACCACAATGGCTGTTTAGCCGAGTCTGTTTTCATCCCATTTTGGCTCTTGAAATGTGGAAGCTGTGCAGAGGATTGTGCTTTGATTTGTCCAGGAAACCAAAAGGGTTCCAGGAATTCTAAACAGACCTGGGACAGCAGCAGGTCTCACAATGCTAAATGACATGCAATATTGGCCATCACACCCCTACACACTATGCAGCGCCAACTCCTTTGTAAATCAACAGTTTGTGATAAATACTAATGGAAAGTGGCCTTAAATTCCAAATCCACAAAAAAAAAAAAAAAACTTTATTTGTTGCCATTTTAACTAACTTTGACTCATTTCCACTTTTACTAACTTTCCCTGTTCTTAAAAATGCCAAAACTCAATTTTAGAAACAACATTTGGTAAGAAAAAACACTTTTTTTCATTTTACTCAACACCACCATCCTGGTGTTAAAGCGAAATGAAAGGCTTACATTCGCCACCTGGTCTGAGTCTTATTTTTGGAACCCTCCAAATTATAGCACATCTTAAAGATCAGCTGACCTGAATACCATTTTCTTCTCACCAAACTTTCATTTCCTCAGTCGTTACATCCCAAATAGGCACACATGCCGTAAGTCTCGGGGAAAATGAAAAAAGGGGGATAAAAAAAAAACCCAAAACTGGACACAGAGTAAGAATTGAAAGAACACAGTTTATTAAATAAACAAAACCCTATGTCCCAAAAGAAGAACAAAATGAAATAACTAATGTGCTGGTTCAAACATAAAGACAAACCCAAGAGGGATTGAAACATTTAGCCGAACAAAGTAAGTCAGGGAGGCTGCTGACTCAGCCATGTTAACCGTCCGAGTCAGCAGCTCCCTGCTCAGGGCTGTCTAACCAAAACTACCTAAAGAAAACAAATAAACAAAGCCCACAAATCAAGACTACCAAGTATTGCATCGGCTCATAGAATGAAACCCTGTGTTGGTGCGAGTATCACTTTGGGAAAAGTCCCGTGCCGATACAGCTACTGTGTCGGTGTGTCACCGAGACTGTTTGAAAGGAAGAGCATCAGCCAGCAGGGTTGCCAAATTTGATGGTTTTCATCCCAATTTGGGGATTTTGATTTTGAAACAGCGGGTAAAATTTGCTTTGCTTTGCTTTTGAGCCAATCAGGCTGGTTTTAGTTAGTTTTATTTTGAGTCAGAGAGATCTTTTTTCTTGAAGAATTTTATTTTGAAAAATGACCAGATCCTCTCAGTTATATTTATGTTACTTGGGTGCTAAATCAGTCCAGCGGTTTAGTTTATCAGTAAACAACTGTGTCAAATATTGTATTTATACTTGTTTATTTAATCAGTACATTAGTGAAGTTTCTTAACTTGGTTGCCAGAAATTGTGTTCTCGCTCCAGTAGGGGTCAGTATTAAGTGACACAGTATCAATACAGTATCGATATAGTTTGCTTATGTGCCGAAACGTCTCACAAGGCCTCCCATCACTACTGCCAACGTCCAACCCCAAACTAAAATAACAAAACCCAGCAGTGTAAGACTGCAGAGGACAAAAAGAATGAAACAAAACAAAACAGACCCCGCTGCCTCTCCTCTGATTTAAATACCAGGCAGGTGCTAATTAAGATTTTTTTCCCACCTGTCAGGTGAGAAAATTGTTAAGGCATGTTGAAAGGTGTCATCACAGCAGCAGCAGTATGTAACATCAGTTCTTTCTCAACCAAAGATTTTAATATATTTTTTGTTAGGACTTTGCATCTTCAAACAAATAATAAAAACACACATTTTTGATTTAAGCTTGGGATTAGTTTACATTTATGTAAAGGGGCATAGTTTGAAATCCTTGTAAATGCCTCCATCTGTATACTCACCGTCACAAAACCGCGTCCCATCCCCCGTAAAACCGCGGTTACAGAAGCAGGCCTTCTGCGATCCGTTCATGGACTTACACGTGGCATTTTTGTGGCAGGAGCCACAAATGTCAGAGAGGCAGTAAATGTCCATCAAACTTGTGATCCATGCTGGACGAATAAAATGAGAAGGAAGTTTCAGTTCAACTCGGTTAACAAGTATCTTAAATTGAATGTTTTTATAGCTAGCTCCTAAAAGCGATTACCTGACAGCAAATCAGTTAAGACAAACATCTGTCTAAATCTTAAGAAATAAAAGAACGTCACATATTTAAAGAAGTGTTTAAGAACACCTCCTTCTCAAACTAGCGGAGGCTTTTGGAGCAAACATATCAGTAAAGTGCCCCTCAATGAGAGTACCCGTTACCGTAGTGTACTACAGTTGAGCTCACGTACCTGTGAAAAGCAGAAGTTTCATCTGTGACTTGAAAAAAGACTCCATTCTCCGGCTGGCTCTGGATAATACTTTAGGAGCAGAATGAAGTGGGCTGGCTGCTGACGCAGTCCACTTCCTTGCATCAGTTTTCCTGTTTCCCTAAACCTGGCCCTTCCTGTCTTGATCTTTAATCAGTTTTCAGAAACTCTTTTTGTCAACCTCTCTACCAGCAGCACGCACTCTTCTCACATAGTAACCACCTCCACAGAACGGGGTTCCCATCACGTTTTGGTGAAGTTTATGACCTCTGTGATCCACTCTGGGATATTGTTCTTGCTAGAACGCATAAAAACGGCCAAGTAAACAGAGTCCACAACAACACAGACGGAGTTCACTGAAGGACAACTCCTCCCTTCCGCAAAGAACGCCACACAAACACACAATACGGCGAGCTAGTTGTCTCCTTCTGACCAACCTCGTCCACTGGAATTAACTCGCCAGATTTGTGTGAATTCTTTAAAACTATTGTTGTTGGGTTAATGAAAAAAAAAAAAAAAAAGATTTACACCTCAAAGAAAATATTGATTGCTGCAAGTCTACTCTCAAAAGTGGCCGGATTTTCATTTATATTCAAAGATTTGTTCATAACACATTTTCTTTTGGTCTTTCACACATTTCCTAAAAAAAACCCTGATCTATTGAAGATACAATTTTCCCTCTGTAAAGTTGTTAAAAAATGCTGCTCTGTTTGCTATTGTTCAGATTTCTTTATATGTTGCCTTAAAACACTTTCTTTCAATGAGCGCGGCCAGAGTAATTCTGCTATTGTATAAAATGGGAATATAAACAGAGTTTGAGGGGCTTTTGTGCTGGAGTCACATTCGGAGTGTGCCTTTGAAGATAAGTGATAAAGCAACACTTTCTGCTTCAGATTCTTTGACATCTGTCATGGACTAATGACCCCATTCTCCGGGAGGAAAATGAGCGGCACTGGTTGTTATCTAGCGTTGGTGGGCTTCTGACCCAGACAAAACAAAGTTTTTTCCTTCTCCCTGAAAGCCTCTGTTTCTCATTTCAAAAGCAGACGTTTACAGTTTTGCTTTTTTTTTTTTTTTTTTTTTCCAGTGCGCCCATCAACATTTCAAATTGCTGTGACATTTAACTGCTACAACAGACACAAAACAGGTGAATTCACTCACGGAAAACAGTCAAACGGGGAAAGTAGCCATTCAGGAGCAACTCAGGTCTTTTCAAACCGCCTTTTTACCCTTTGGCACACAAACACATTCATTGATGAATAGTTTCACATTGAAAGATAAGTTCTTTGTTGACTGTATTGCAATCTGTGGAGGCGGGTTGAATTGCTTAGGCAAGGCGTTCAGTTTATTGCTGAGAGAGGCAGCTGGTTTGAATGACACCATTAGAAATGCTCTGCATTACTGTCCTGGGAAAATGCAGGGTGAAAACCCCATTTGAATGTCTCTCTCTGACACTCTCCTGACGGTAAGGAAGGAAGTGATGCTGCTTGGAACAAACCTGGACTGATTGCACTCTTCCTCTTCTGCTTTTTGGTCTCAGGAAATCTCTGGTTTTAAAGCTCACGGCAGGCTGGCTTCCCCCACAATAACATTGTAAGACACCTAAGATTGCTGCAAACGTTCATCAGAAGTGTCAATGTTTCCTCTTTTCCTCCATGAAGGAATATGGAAATGTTGATTTTACAGGTGCAGACTTTTCCATGTGTTTTTGTATGTTTAAGCAATGTGTCGGTATTCAGGCAGGATTGAGATTTGCGACACAGAGTACAGTAGAGGATGGTGTATTTCCACACTTTTCACACATATCTGTTCTGGTTTTGGCTTCATTCTCTGCCACGAGAGGAAGACGGCACATCAGGGCACAGATGGCTGCCACTGTTTCATAAACTACCAAGTCTTAAATATTTCAGAACTTGATTTTTTTTTTTCTGATTGGGTTCGCAGACACCAGCTGGTGTGTGGGTGTGTGTGTGTGGACGACCCTCAGCATTTACGCTCCAGCTAAGTACAGCTGGGTGTACTTAAAAAAATTAAAAAAAACTTGCACCTACTTAACAGGGAATACCCATTCTGCAGATAAAATAGCAGACTGGGTAACTGGGAGTGACTTGAATTTAGGTTGAAAATGAGATTTTTTTTTTTGTTTGTCATCTCTTGGTCAGGAAGATAAGAGGATCAAGTAGATCCTCTTAAAAGGTCAACAATCCACCACAATTCCAGACTTCTTCTCCTAGCTAAACAGCTGACCTGTAAAACGAAAACCTTTAAGGCTGTTTTTGGTGAGTTTTGTGTTTTACATGCAGGAATCAGAATCCAGGACACACGTGTGTCAATAGAAGGCACGAATGATCAGGTTCCAAGTGGTTTTTGTGATGAATAATTTCTTACTATTAATAAAAAGTAACTCTAAGGTGATTTTTGAACTATCACAGGGGAAAAAATAGAAAAACAAGGCAGACTTTTAAGTATGCACAAAATAATAAAAAAGAATAAACTACAACATCATTATAGTTGCAAACTACCACCTAAAAGTCAATGCTTTGATTTTAAAGACCCACAGAGACTGTATTTTGGTCTGTTGTAAAAGTGTTTCTAGTTGCCTTTAATAATAATTATGCTAGCTTTAATCAAAGTATGTCTCATTTTTACAGTGTCCTATAAGTCTCCATACAAAAGACACAGAATACTTTCCATACATAACGGTTCTAACATGTATTTCTTGATATTTCAGATACCCCAGCCAATGCTTTTGAACAAAAGGCAACAAATAGAAACTAAAAAAGATGCATTACCTGTGATAATGCAAGTGTGAATACGTTTTACTTAAAAAAGTCGCTGAAGCTTCTTTGTTTTTTGCTGAAAATCATGTGATTTACTTAAAGGGATTTGCTGAAAAAGCTAAATCTTTTTGCTAAAGTTGTTAAAGAACTATAAAAGACTGCTGAAGTTATTGTAAAATTGCCAAAAAATTGTGCAAAATATTTAGCGTGTTACTTAAATATGAGCTAAATTCCAAATTAGCTGTAAAGAAAATCTCAGTAGATGCCAAATTAGCGAGAAAAAAAGCTAGCACATCGCTTAATCACTAGTAAAACTCCAAAATATCCTAAAGTTCTTTAGTAAACTAAATTAGTCAAAAATGTTAGCCTGTTGCTAATATAGAAGCTAAAGTCTAAATTAGCCTAAAAAACCTAAATAAATAACAAATCAACCAAAAGCATTAGCATGTTGCTAAAATATGAGCTAAACTCAAAATTAGAACCAAAATAACCTCAGTAGATGCCAAATAAGCCACAAAAAGAAATGCTAGCACATTGCTCAAACACTAATTAAACTCCAAAATATCCTAAAATTCTTCAGTAAACGAAATTGGTCAAAAGTGTTAGCCTGTTGCTAAAATAAAAGCTAAAATCTAATTAGCCTAAAAAACTCAGTAGATAACAAATTAGCCAAAAACGTTAGCATGATGCTAAAATATAAGGTAAAGTCCAAATTTGTAGAAAATTACTTTAAAAAAAGAAAACATAGTCCATGAATATTTAAAGGCTTGTTGCTAATCTACTTAAAATTTGAAGAGTTTCTCATTCATTTCCTATGTTTCATATTTTGCTTAATATTTCAAAAACATTAAAGTTCACAAATACCAAAAATACAACCAGAAATGTCCTAAACAAAGCTGAACAAGAGTGCTGAAAGTGTGATTGAGTTTTTACGTGCCAAAAATGTACGGAAAGAAGCAGGAGAATCACTATTGTGTGAATGTTTACTAAGCATTCACACAATAATCTTGATGGCCGGGTCAGTAAGCAGTTGCATGGTTGAAAGCGCACTTAACAGAAAACATGGATCGAATATCACTCGATACTTTGGGTATAACTTCTTGTCAAGTTAAAAAAAAAATGGAAGAGATTGGGATCAAGCAAGATGTTCCAGACAAAATTGCAGTCATATAGAGCATTGACATATACTGCTCACAAAAATTAAAGGAACACTTTTTTATTGGGCCTGGCATGAATTGAGTTAACCTGTTTTATAATTTTCTTGTTGGTTAATCAGCTGAGGGCCTTGTTAATCAATTTCAGCTGTATTGGTGTTCATGAATTAACAACAGGTGCACTTCAGTGGCAACAATTAGAAAACCCTCCAAACAGGACTGGTGTTACATGTGGAGGTCATTTCAAGTTTCTCCCTCTTGATCTTTTTTAGCTGGTTTTCCACTCGTGCTGATTTTGGCTTGTGTAATTCTCTCTACTGGCAGTATGAGGAGATTCCTTAACCCTATAGCAGTTGCACAGGTTTTCCAACTTCTCCAGGATGGCACATCCACACGTACTGCAGCAAGAAGGTTTAATGTGTCTCCCAGCACAATCTCCAGAACATGGAGGAGATTTCAGGAGACTGGTGCTTATTCTGGGAGAGCTGGACAGGGCCGTACAAGGTCCTCAACCCCTCAGCAGGACCGATAGCTGCTCCTTTGTGCAAGGTGGAACAGGCTGAGCACTGGGACACACAGACCTCTACTGCCTAGGAAATGGTGCTCTTAGTGCCATAAGGTATCCAGATGAAATCCTTGAACCCATTGTCAGACCCTACGCTGGTGCAGTAGGTCCTGGTTTCCTCCTTACGCTCGACAATGCCCGGCCTCATGTAGCAAGAGTCTGCAGGCAGTACCTGGAGGATGAAGGAATTGAAACAATTGAATGACCTTCACCATCCCCTGACTTAAACCCAATAGAACATCTCTTGGACATTATGTTCTGGTCCATTAGGCGCCGCCAGGTTGCTCCTCAGACTGTACAACAGCTCAGAGATGCCCTCACACAGATCTGGGAGGAAATGCCACAAGAGACCATCCGTCGTCTCATTAGGAGCATTGCTGCGACATTGTTAAGCATGCATACAAGCTCGTGGGGGCCACACAAGATACTGAAAAGCATTTAGAGTTGCAGAAATGAAGTTTTGGAGAAAATGGACTAACCTGCCACATCTTCATTTCACTCTGATTTCATGGTGTCTACACAATTGAGTCCTCCGTAGACTGAAAACCTTTATTTCCATTAAAAGACTTGGCATCCTTTTGTTCCTAAGACACTGCCCTGTCGTTATTTGTATAGATATCCAACTTCATTTAGAGATCTGATGTATCTAATGTGTTTCTTTAAAGTGTTCCTTTAATTTTTGTGAGCAGTGTATATATGTGTGTGTGTATACAAAATGTTTATGTCAAGAAAGGTTTTTGTTCCTATGTATGTTGACTTATATGACATACTGTATATAGCTTCTGCACAGCACCAGTAGTTCATTAGAAATTTGCTTTTGAGTTGTGGGTGGGAATGTCATCATAAAGCAACCCCGCCCCCCTTCCCCTCCCAGTTGAATAACAGCACAACAATTTGAATACTCACAAATACAATTGTGAGCCAACTTTTCTTTATATATGTTCTCCATCATGGAATTAAGTCTTTAACCATGCAGGTTACATGGTGCAGGTTTAACCTCAAGATTACAGAAAGGGACATTTTAGATGTTATCTTGGCAGGAGAGTTCTTGTTCTACTTTAGAGTACTGCAGAACCAGCATATTAAAGGCTTCAAAGAGTTAAGAAGGTCAATATTTATGATGCATCTATAGGAGACAAATTTGTCAGTAAGTGCAAAACCGGCACCCAAACCCCAACCTGGTCTGCATCCCGTACTGAGTCTGACAAAACAACCGGACTTCTTGGGCACATCCAAAACGTCAAAAAGTGACACGGTGGGCCCTTAACGATGTGTCAATATGTGATGGCTTGGGAATGAGAATGTTTAGAACCAAAAAGCACTGACACAATTCCTTGTGTGTTTTTTGACGCTGCCAAAAGCCTCATCCACCTATTTGTACTCCATTTCTTCCCTCTTCTTTATAGCTCTTCAACTCACTTCACAGCATTTCTTCTTCTGGGGTTGAATTTGTGTTGAGCAAACAACTGAATGAGGCATTCTCACTTACTGGTCTCAATGCTTCCTTCTTTCCCTCTCTTTCAGTCACCGTATCCTCCTGGATGGATCTTTATTACTCTTAAATGTCCTCACAAAACAGAAAAGTAAATAAATATTTCCTATAAACTTAAATTCTGAGAACATGTATTAACTATTCAGAACAGTAAGTATAAACATAAACCCCCAGATGACTCTGAAATAACTTTTGGGAAACAAAATGTTTTTCAATTTACAGTAATAAAAAATGGAAGCCCTAAAAACATTACAAATCACTTACACATTCAGTTCTATATTACCTGCTGTATACACATTCATCTATTCACACAAACATGAACATATTTCCCTGCAAAAACACACTGGATCGTACCAA
Source organism: Oryzias javanicus (assembly GCA_003999625.1). Taxonomy (NCBI): domain Eukaryota; kingdom Metazoa; phylum Chordata; class Actinopteri; order Beloniformes; family Adrianichthyidae; genus Oryzias; species Oryzias javanicus. The sequence continues at coordinate 9,026,902 of CM012440.1, read as the reverse complement.
CACCTCAGAGGTGTAATCAATCTGCTGATGACTTTCAGCTCAGGTGTGTAATTACCCTCTTTGTATATAAGCTCCGCTCTTAGAGTTGCTCTGTTTTGCCCGTCCACTTCTTTTTGGGAAAGTAAGGATACTCAGCAGATTTGATCCTCTAAAGTGGGATGCATGTGTGAGGGAGAATTGGGAAGCAGCGAGCCAGGTGTGTCAGCTGCTCTACTGAAAGTTAAGAGAAGGGGTGAGTAGTGTGCCCTTTTTAGGCTTTAGTGGAGAGAAATGAATTAATTGAAAAGAATTACTTCTACTTCCACTTTGTTTAATGCATTTCTAATCTTAACTTTTAGCATGAAAATTGTTGTAGCTGATATAAATTAATTCAGATTGTCCAACTTGTGACAGCATTTTGCTGCAGAAAATAAAAAGGGATTATTTCACAGATGAAAGTTTCAAGTTTAGCTGAACTTATCTTAATCGTCTACTGTAAAAACTGGTATTTTGGAAAATTTGATTAAACATGTCATCAGTGCTTATCTCTTAAAAATGTGTTGCAACACTCTTTATGTAGGGGTTGGAACTAACAACTTACAAAAGCAATGTATTAAAATAATATTACTTTCTTTACACAACAATGTTGTGTCAAGCTGTATTAATGAATTCAGTCATTTTTAACTTGCCAAAATATTTTCTACTTTTGGTCAGCACCTTTGAGCCTTTTTATTTTATTTATATATATTTACTTAATTGATAATCTATTTTTTTCGAAGTCTACAGAGACTTTAATTTAATGTTTTTTGTTTTTCCTTCATGTTTCTGTTTTTATTCCGAGTTGTCTTTCTTTTTGTAAGAAAGACACAGTCATCTGAAGATGCTTTTACTTTGGTAGCCATTTTTTCTTCGTTATTTTCCTGAGTACGTGAGCAGCAAGTTCTGATTTTTCTTTGTTTAAAAAAGTAGAAAACATGTCTAAAAATATTTTTTTATGGAATAATCTGACTAAATGTGAGGGTTGATCTTCCTTCCTTTCAGTTTACTGAAAATGTATATACATTTCTGAATATTCCTTATAAATGAGAAATACTTTCCAATCTTAAGCTCTACTTTAGTGAATATTTTAAAGACGGTAACTTTTCATAGCGCTTTTCAATTATGACAGTAATTTTGTTAGGGACATTAAACAATACCAAGTAAACTTCAATGCGTGGGGCACGCGGGCCAAATCTGGCCTGCCAAAGGTTTTCTTTTGACCCGCCAACGAAAAAGCATTGATTCTCTATAAATGACGTTCCATACTTTTGGCCTCCAGGTGGCGCTGTTAGCACTTTCTTTGCCTGCGGCTATGATTATGCAATAAGTGTCATATTCATGTACTGTACTTCGTCTTTGTTTTAACATGGGTAAAAGTTGCTTCTTCATGGTTATCCAAAACCTTAAAGCTCCCGCTGCGTGTGGGAGGGGTTAACGTAAAAAAACTTTTCTCGAGCTCGTCATGGATGACGTGCATATTGAGAGATTTATTTTGAAGAGCTGAATGAAGCATTGGTGCATGTCTCCGTGTTTGGGTACAAATCTTCCTGTGAGGGCATTAGCTGTCCCACAGCCACTGTTCTGTTCCAGGAGAAGGCAGTATGGCAAGCCAAAAGGATCAAAAATTGCTTGGAAAAACAGCAGTGCTTCCTCTTCACATGTACCACGAATAAAAACAATTATTTGAAATATATAAATGTTTGCACAGTTAGTGTCAATATTACAAATAATTTAAAAAAAAAGTTTGATTGTAACTTTTTCATTTAAGATTTAATTTGGGGTTGCATGTCTAGAAACAACATATTTGATATGTTTTCTCAAATATGTTTTAAAGCTTTTCAAAAATAATTTTAGGCTTTTATTTTCTTGTTTTTCCTTTTGTTTATCCTGTTGTTTTTTTCCCCACTTTTTATTAATTCGGAAAATTATATGAACAGTGACGTTAAAACTGTGAAATAGTCCGAACCGTGACTTTTGTGATCCGTTACACCCTATAGGTGTGAGAACCCACAAGTAAGTCAGCCTTTTTTTTTTCTTTTCTTTTCATGGAGTCTTCAAGGTCACGGAGACGGAGCGACAGCATCAGTGGCAGACAGATAGTCAAGCGACCAGCTCCACGTCTCTCTTTAGGATCCCAGTTTGCTGTTTTCATTGGAAGAAAGTTTTAGTTTTCTCTTGTTTTTCTATTAAAAACGCCCAGTGAGGCCTTGCTGTTAAGGGTTTCAAAGACAAATGTCACTTACTTTGTATTCTTACTAATGCATGTTACCTTCATGAATACAGAATCAAAAGAAATACTTGAAACTACATTCTTTACTTTCTCCTTTTATTTCACGACATGCCGGGATCTCATTCTGATTTTGGCCCTTTGAACAAAAAAGTTTGGGTACCCTTGATCTAATGTATTACAGTTTGGGAAGTTGTCTTTGTACAAAAGAAAAACAGAGTACAGAGATTTACTTGAAAAATAAAATAATTTATTAAGTTCTTTGTTTTTTTGTTTTATTTTAATTTTTACTTTAAAACAGATCAATCCAATTAAGTATTGAGGCTTTTGGTTAAACAATGATCCTTTAAGTGAACTAAAACTATGTTAATGCTTTATGATCCCGGCATGAAATAAAACAGGAAAATTAATGACACAATTAGGCCTAAAACAAGTAAAATTTGACTTAAGAAAACAGCAATTCACCTCTGTAGCTTCACCTGTAAAATTAAAACTAAACCCAATGATACAACTGCTGAAGAACCGGGCAGATCTGGGAATCGCTGCACCGCTCTTGGTTGCTGTCGGGGAAGCAAAGCATGAACCGATCTGAGCCAAACACCAGGAGGAGAGAGCAGAGGTCGAGGTTTAAAGTCACCAATCTGGGCCTTCATCCAATCTAGAGCAGAGACACATCAGCAAACCAAACCTGCAGAGATCCACAGAAAACAACATTTACTCTGTTACTGAATAAATCAAATCCATGTCAAAAGGTAAAAACAAAAATACAGATAAAGCTGTAAGAATAAAAAAAAAACAAGAAAATGATCTGATAGTGCGACATCACATACCCAAGAGAACATACTGCGATTTTTGTTATAGCTTAGTCTGTCAGATGAAATGCTGTTCCTAGTAATTCCTATTCTTCTTTGAACAGTAATGACAAAAGTGTAAATTCTTACATTTTTTATGATATACAGATGTTTTGACTTCAATAAATTTTGTTTCACTTGATTAACGGTCATAGACAGAAAGAGGATAATTAGCAGAAAATAATCTGAGTTTAGAACCTAACCAGGACTGGCAGGTCCTGTCAAGAAGCTATTTTATTTAATTTTCTTCTTACTTTTGCTTTAGGGAAATTTAAATACACCCAAAAGTTAAAAAGATGATTAAATTTTGATGTGTAATTCAAAATTAATGCAAAATGTAAATATCTTTCAAAAGGCGTTCCACATATGCACTCCTTCCTGATTTTACGAGGCCATAAAAATACTGCTTGAAACACTTAGTGGTTTTGCAGAAGTACTGCAGAATTTTAAAATAAGTGGGATTTGACCCCCAAAGAATCTGTCCATAATCTTTTCTAACAGATATGCTAACTAAAGACTGCAGAAACAGACTGCTTTAGCAAAGTGAAACACGGAAAAAACAAAGTTGTGTTTCAGAGCTTAACACTACACAACCATCCAGGTTGTATGTTCACTCATAAGATATAACATTAATTCATTTGATATTTATTCATCCAATCACATGGCAACAGCTTAGTGTATATATCACGGTATTTTTTTTCAACATTTATGCACTTTTTCCAACACATTAATTGCACATTAATAGTCAAATTCACACACTAAGATTACAAAAATCACAAATTTGTCATATAAATGTACCAAATAAATATAATAAAAAAGAGAGATGGAATATTTCAATTTTTTAAACCTTTGATATATGTGAAAAGATTGAAAAATAAGTGCAGAATCAGCAGTGATTTATTTGGTTGGTTGGTTTAATGTGATGTATAATGCTTCTCACACCGTTTTCCTGATAATTTGACATAAACACTTATTAGTACCTTCACTGTCTTCTCCTCAGTAATCGCTCTGCAGCTTCTGCTGTAGCAAGTAGCTCAAAGTAGCAAGTAATAGATAAAAATCTGACTTTGATCAAAAACAATCAGCAAGATATAAAGTTTAAATCAGGGAACTATCCTGATAAGGATTGAGCCTCCATTTTTAAGTATCGTGTTGCTTTCCCTCTCCCTTGTAATTCTTTGGGTTTATTTATTTTTTTATTTTCTTAAATATGATTTCAATCCACTTTATTTTGCGTGTCAAAAAAAGTTTAATTTCTGAAGTGGAGGTGACGCCACCAGCTTTTCTACCGCAAAACATTCCCTGAATTCATTAGACTAATTTACCCCCAAAGTAATTTCAGGCCATGCGTTCCTATTTTCTCCGCTGTTGAATGAAGTAACTTCATGGCCATTTAAGGGACTGTTTGACAAACAGTTTGTGGAGCTGACGCAGGTGTCCCTGGCCTGGAAACGCGGAACCGCATTTTAAAAACACACTTGAACCCACTTGTCAGTGTTGTACAAGCAGCTGGAAGGGTCACAAGTTCAGATTGTGTGTGTTCGAGTGCGAAGGACACGTTTAGAGTGGTGAGAGAACTTAACAGAAAAAAAAGCTTAAATACTTCAGAGAACTTTAAATAATAGAAAAGTATTCGTAATTGAATTACAACATTTCTTTGATTTGTTTTCATCAGCAAACGTGGATTTTTGCTATATGTGAGTTGATTAGTGCATTCATGAAAGTTAAGAGTCTTAACTCAAAAAGCAGGACAAACCACTGGAAAATACAAAGGTGGAAAATAATTTAATTATGTTGACCGATTATTAAAAATATATCAATTTAAAAAAAAATCCAAAGATGCAATTAGCCTTGCTTGTATTTATGCCCCTTTTGAATTGATAAATGTTCTCTCACTTTCATATTTTTCTTTTACTAAATATGTACTCCAAGACTTCACTTATCTATAGTTTTTAGTATTGTTTGAAACTTTTTTATCAAATTCCTTAAACGTATAAAAGCATGAATATCATCAAATGTAGATTTGTGTTAATTTCTAAATCTGGCACAACTAAAAACCTTTGAATACATAGTTGTTCTACGTCCAAACCCGACTATGGCAAAGGAGAAATTCCTGCAAATATTGTCTGCAATATGCAATTGAATTTCCTTCACGCTTGACTGTTCCTTGAAAGCATTTGTCCTGACTCAGATTGAGCACACTTGAATGAGCCTATCCATATTCTCGACTTTGTTACAAGACAACGTTTTCCATTTTTCTCAAATGGAGGAGCTTCATATTTCCATGTTTCCAGCGGCAACAAATGCTTCTGATTGGCCCTTTTATTTTTGTGCCACCAACCTCTCGTTAGGTCACAAAGTGGAACAAAGTGACACCGGGAGAAGCTTGTGCTCTGTCAAGGATAAAGGGATCATATTTCAAAGCTACTTTTTTTATTTTTTTATCATACAAAATAATATTCTTTTTTTTTTTTTTTTTTTTTAGCAAATACGGGTAGAATGTCTCAAAGTATTAATAATTTAGAACAATCACAAACAAGGAGAATACTAGAAAAGTTGCATTAGCTGCAATAATGCTAGTGTTAAGATACTAAAGCTTTAAGTGGAAAATTGCCATGCAATTTGCTTTAATTGCTGAAAGGATTTGCTGAAAATGCAAAATCTATATTAAATGCTAAAAGACTAAGTTTTGTTGAACCACAAAAGGGTGCTGAAGTTGACCTGAAAAAATGACAAAAAAATGTAGTAAAATTTCTTTAAAATTCCAAATACATGCCAATTTTGTAAAAAAAAAAAATGTTTAGTGTGTTGCTTAAATATGACCTAAACTCCAAATTAGCCCAGAAGACCTTAGTAGAGGCCAAATTAGCCAAAAAAGCTAGCTTGTTTCTTAAACATTTGCTAAACTCCAAAATAGCCAAAAAAAAACCTCAGTAAAAAAAATTAAGCTTGTTGCTGAAATAGAATCTAAACTCTAATTAGTCTAAAAAAACAGTTAGCCAAAAATTACCATGTTGCTAAAATAGAAGCTAAACTCTAAATTGGTCTAAAAAAAAAAAAAACAAGTAGAAAAAAATAGCCAAAAATGTTAGCATGTTGCGAAAATATTAGGTAAACTCCAATATTTTTTGAAAATAACTATAAAAGATAAAAGCATAACCCATAAAAATATTTAAAGGCTTGTTGCTAATCTACTTAAAAAAATGAAATTTGAAGAGTCATTCATTTCCTATGGGGTAAATTTTATCTCAATATGTCAAAAACTACAAAGTTTATGAATAACAAAAATGCAAACAGTGATGTCCCGAACAAGCTGCATGTTTTGATACCAAGATTGATAAAATCACTGAAAGTATTAGTTTATTAAATAACTATCATTTTTTTTTTTTTTTTTTTTAACCAGGGACAGTTTTCATTGACTACAAAAAAATGCCAACAGTGAAAAAATCAGAAAAAACTGACAATGATTGATCTATGTGGTTGGAGACGTGCAATCTTACCTATGTGCATAATAATTGATATTGGTACTGTCTTAACTTATCTTCCATATACAATATATGTAAATAATATTCTTTATTCTTATTTTTATTCTACAGAGTTTTTAGACTTTTATTTATCTTATCTTAATTCACTTATCTGGAGAGCCACTGTTTTTTCGTTGTAACACAAATCCTTGTGTAACAATGACATTAAAGATCATTCTGATTCTGATATTAGGTTATTATCTAATTTGGTCAAAAAATATTTTGTTGTATTTAGTTTATTCACAAACTGCATCTACATGCCTCAACTGCTTTTTGTTGTTACCATCATTATTATTAGTAGTAGTAGTGGGAGTAGTAGTATTTGTTATTTAAGCAAGGTTCTTAAGCATTTTTCTTTTATTTTTTACTTGCATCATTTGCATGTTGGAATTTTTTCAAAGGATTTTCTTTTATTGTGTATAATTTGGTAACATACAATATTTGAACATTAATAAACATTTCCAAAATACAGTTTGGCCTCCATAAAAAATATGTCAGGCAAAAATAATGTAATGCAGCATATGTAATTGAATATCAGGCAAAGCTTTAACAAACAAACTTTCTCACCAAAATCCTGTCTCAACTGCCAATCAGAGCTCAAGAATTCCTGCGTGTTATGATGTTAAAAACTGCATTGATACGTCCTGGCATGATGTGTTCTAACCTTTGGTTCAATTGATTTATTCAAAGCTAAAGGTGAAGCCATTAGTTTCTCCTATGAGATCCCTCTGTGAAGCCAACTCTGAATTTATAAAATTTCAAGGAGCTCTGATAATTTAATATGGAGTGCCCTTTTATAGGTTAGGTCACCTGCAGCGCGCCTAGCAAATTCAATAAAGAACAGTAATAGAAAACAGGATGTCAGGTGGGCTCCCTGCTTATAAAATCATTAACAACAGCGTGTCTTTCCTCATAAAGGAACCCATTTATTGTGACGAGGAAATGTTATGAAAGTGTAGGGACCAACTCAATTTATTTTTCATTAGGAATTAACTTAGGAAAATCTCTGAGAGCGTTAATAGCTGCTGGTGTACATCAGCAGTGTGTAACTAATAGCTTTTAGAAAAGGCTGTTCAGAGGATTGTTGCACATTTTTGAAATATTGCTCTCAGTTAAATTAATGGCCCTTTTGTGGTAAGTATCAGCCCATGTAGTGCCAATGATATTGTACTGAGAGCACATAAACATTGCAATTTAAAAAGGTCTGTGTCCTTCCCATGGTGGGATTTGACTTTTGGAGGGGAGACAGAATGAGCGGGTGGGGCTTTCTTGCATGTGGGATTTAAATGAAACTCATTTGATTTAAAGATTTACTGATCAGATCGCTGAAACGAGGTGTGGATGCATTAATATCAGAGTAGGGGGTGGAGTGCATACATTTCCTGTGGAGGACAAACCGAAGCTGCAGTCATTTATCCAACAAAACCCACCGTCTGCGATTACTGGGACCCGACCAGTCACACAGCTGCCATGGACATGTTCTTCTTTTTTTTAAATAAACGGGCACATATATATGAAACAATTTACAACATTTTTTTTTTTTTTTTCTCTCAAACAATCAAAACAGATCACAAGTAAGACAAAAATGTGTCTAGACATGGATAAATCAAACTTTGGATGATCATACATGACTTTGTTTGAAAAATAAGTTGAAAAATAACAATTATATAAAAAATCACACACACATAAATTATAGCATTATATTTCTTCCTAATTATAAATAGACATATCTGTATTGTTACATACTGTACATGATGCATTGGATCAATTAAATGTGAAATTTCTCCAAAAACTCTTTAATATAAATTACTTGAGAAGTAATAATAGAACTTAAATTCTCATACACCATTTAGGCTTTACTTACCTTATTATAATTTATGTTTTTATTTTTTTTCATATTTATCATCTGTTTCATAACATCTAGTCATTTATATTTTACCAGTCCAAGTGCAGCTCATTTATCAAATACATTATTATTAATATCTAATAACAGATATGATATCCACATTGATTGTAAAAAGACATTAAATATTTTTATTTATGATAGTTATATCAAGTTGTGATGCATTTATTTAATAAAAAACTATCAATTGAATGCACAACTAAAGAAAAAAAAACTAATTGTTGTTGATTGTAAACAGAAAATATGAACGTGCAATAATAAGGCTCATGGATAAAAAGCTTCTTTTTTAAGTTTTTATCAATAAAGCAGTAATAAAAAAAATCTGAAAAAATTAAATAAAAGAAGCTAAAAATATTTGACAGTGTTTTGAAATTTCGGGAGTTTTTACAAGTCTTTATTTATGTCTTCAACGATGGCCCTACATATTTGACCGCTTCATGGTTGATCTGCAACAATTCCAGTTTTCAGAACTTTGCAAATAAGTTTTGCCACAGTATCGTGTGTGTGTGTGATGCTCGTTAGATTATATTTTGTGTATGCAACTGCTTCCTGATCCAACCATCAGTATCATGACAATTTGTTTCTCTTCGGTCAAACACGTCATCTGAAATATAAAAACAATACTCATTTAGCATTCTCCTATATATGGAAACATACGGTCCACCTTGTAGTTTCCCTATTTTTCCCATTTTATTTATAAGCTAATTCTGAAGGAAGTTACCAATAAAGTTGTTCAAATTGTGGATTCATGTTTGATTTGATTTAAAAAATACCTAAATATGAAAAGTGAATTTTTAAAGTCAAATGAGGCTGAAGTTGGCGTCCAAATTTTTTAGCTTCCAGGGGAAATCTGTATCACATTTTAATGGTTCCTACATGGAATCTAATGTACAAATGAAGTTTAAACCAGTTTGGGTCTTAGAAAAGGATGAACTTAACACTCAAAAGTTAAGGAAAACTCAAAAAAAAAATGGTTGGGCACCTACTTCCTCCTCGTATAGGTCGTTCTGTGAAAACAGTAAACTGATCTGTCTGTGGCATGATAAAGGTGTGAGACTACTGCTCTTTGCAGCAGAACATTTGAGACAGAAGCATCCACAAAAGGAAGAGATGTGACACTTAACAGAAAATACTATAGAAAGCGTCGAGTCTGTGTGGTAGAATAGCCTGGCTTTGTTTCTGCTTTTTCCTGAAGTTAAAGGGGTGGTGCAGGGCAGATATAGGTGGACTTGGAACATTTTATTCAAGGGGGGCAGAAGGCTTTAGAAGGGTAGTATATGAGAACAGTAGATAGAAGAAGGCAGAGAAAACACTCTCACTGATTGTAATTCTTGATCTGTGGCTAAGTTTGGATTTGTGCGTGAGTAATTCTTGATGTCTGTGTGTGTAAATTTGGTTTTGTGAATGCATAATTCTTGATTTGTGTGTGAGTAATTCTTGATTTGTACATAACTTTGGATTTCTGTGTAGCTTTGGATTGACGCGTGCATAATTCTTGATGTAACTGTAGCTTTGGATTTATGTATAACTATGGATTTGTGCGTGCATAATTCTTGATTTGTAACTCATTCAACACATTTTTTTGCATAAGTACAAAATTAAAAAAATTTACAGCATTTACACACAAATCTGTGACTCTTTTTTCACGTCTCCAAGATTCGTGTGTAAATGCTGCGTTTAAATGCTGCTACAATTCTGGATCATCACAGTTTTCTAATCAGCTGCTTTGAACTTAGATTGTGGTTTTTTTTCTGGTGAAAACTTGGCACTTTATTAAACAAATCTGCCAGGTAATTTATATAAAAAAAAATCTAAATAAGCATTTTGTTGATATAGAAGTCCACTACAAAGAAATAATTTAAAAAATGTAAAATACACAATTTCATGGACTAAAGATTTCATCTAAAAATGTTGCTTTTGGTGTTTTTGCAGTGCTTAAAGAATTTTGAATTAACTTCTTAATCTATTTCAATAATGGTAATGCTGAATCGAAGATTAGGCATCCATTCCACCCCTCTAGCTCCGTCCCTGAAGAGACATGGAGCAGAGCAACAATCATCCCAGTTTGACAGCAAATGTTGGTGAAGACGACAAAATGCAAAAAAAAACATTTAAATGCAGTTTTAAAACTGTTATTATCTGGTTCTTGCAAATTTGCAAAGGAAAATTCTTAAACTTAATAGAACACAAAACAGCTATTAGTGCAGTTGCATTTATTTAACCTTTTCATCTGTTACAAAAGTCTACACATATCCATGACTACTTAATTGAAGGCCTTAATTATGGTTTTGCTCAAGGACATATACAGTAAATATGGGCATTAAAGTTACTTTTTTATTCTTTTTGGAGATGTTCATGGGATTTAAAGCATTTTTCTCTTTTTTTTTTTGGCGTTCTGCACAGACTGCCCCACATTGAAAGCTGCTGAGAGTTTCATAAACCTCCAAACCCCTGCAGGAAAGAGCTTCATAGTCAGATTTAGTGTAAAAACTGCTTCATCTTGTCCAGCGTGACCTCACTTTTTTTCTATTTATGTGCCATGGCTCAGCATTTTCATTTGCAGACACACTAAGCTCCCACCCTCAGAGACCCACCTCTTGTTTTTTTTTTTTTTTTGCGTGTGAGAGATTAATCTGCTGTGCTCCTGCGCTGATCTGTGTGAACCGGCCTTCCTCTGCAGGCTATGAAGGTGGCGTTGGACTAAAAACATTTTGGGAAGTGCAAAACTAACACAGCTGGGTGATGGAGAATCACTTCAAAACCTCAGCCAAGAGAAAACCAACCCTCATGTGTGCACAGAAATAACAAATCTCCAGCTTTGATTTAAAATAAACTGTCATACATTTCCTACAGTACATTCTCTTTTTTTTTTTTTCCTGATATATATTTTTTTGCAGTTAAAACCGATCTATATATAGTCATTTGAAAGAGCCAAAAAGAGATGCTCACAAAAGTAAAGAGAAGAACTTACATATGTAAAGATAATGAAGCACATTTATTTTAACGGAACTTGAAAAGAAAAAGTGTCATTAGATGGAAGATAAAAAAAAAGTGAATTTCAAGGTAAAGTTTCCATATCGCACTCAGTGGAAAGCGCTCCCGGAGTGCAGGACAAAAGCATTGATCATGCCGATGGATGCTGTGCCTGTGCTGAACAAGATGGGGGTTTACGTCGATGAGGATGAGAAGGAGAGTGCTGATCCGAGGGAGCTGAACCTCTGTGATGCCTGGAACACAAAAAGGGGGCCCCACTAAAAATCAAATGGTGCACATATCAAAGACTGAGCACAGGGAAGATTTAAATCAGAACTCCTCAAACAAGGAAGATCAATAGCCGCTGCACATTGATAATTGATTGTATAAAACTTGTGTAACGTTGTGTACGGTAAATGTTTAGCAAGTTAAGTAAGTAAAAATCTTTAATTACAAAAAACAAATATCATAAATTGGTGGAAGATGAGGTGTTTTTCTTTGTTTCAAGGAGAATTTGTCACATCTGTCAGAATTGCTTAAGATTTGAATTAAAAATAATACTTTACATGTGTTTTTCATGACAAAATTTCCACCACTTTTCCTCATGTGGTGTTCCGTTTACTCTTGATTTAAAGGATTTAAATGTGAGTTTGGAGTTTGTACATGTTGTATTTGAGACGGCCTGGTGACAGCTCAGACAATCCACAGCAGACGTTAGTCCTTTGACAAAATGCGGTTATGGAACATGAATTTAATATTAGCGAGACTGCAGATTCCCCCTCCAAATGATCACATTTTAAATAAATTATTGTATCCCACTGCATCCCACTCCAATTATTAGTGGATTAATTATGATTATGCTGTTTTTAGCCAAAATTTAAAAGCTTGTATATATATATAATATATATATATATATATGAAAAAAAGATAGATATAGATAGATATATACCCATTTCCCCTTTTGGCCTCATTTAGCAATGTGTTAATAACATGGTAAAAAGGTGTAACATAAAAATATATTTAAAAAAAACTTCCTTTAGGATAAAAACTCATCAAGTATACCAAATATTGAAGATATCCAGCCGTAAAGCTTTGAGATGGATGGTAGCTCAGAAAACATGAAGGGGATGCTTTGAAATTATTGCTGAGAAGGGAGACTTTGGACCGCCATAGATGTTGTTGCTCCACAAACCCAAGCTTTTTCAAACCACGCTTGTACCTCCTCCTGATCCAACTCAATTTGAATAAAGAAATACTAAAACGTAATTTAAATCTTATCATCAGTGTTGGCTCTGGGCTGCATGGCGTCCTAGGCTAAACATAATTTCACACACACCCACCAACTGTCCAAAGAAACAAAACAAAAAACAAAACACAGTAGTTTCCTGAAATTGTTGCAATAAGTATTTAATAAATTTGATTCTCAAAACTTAAATAACTACTTGAGAAAATTGTTTAGAATAGTGAAACCTCTCCCAAGCCGGGACACGACCCCAAACATGGGTAATGGACGGCAACAGAACTAACCACTACACCACATCTCGGTACTATTGATTATGCAATGTAGATCCTTTGATAGACATCTCTAGTGTTGAAGGTTTAAGGATTTGATGATTTCCATTGTAAAAAAGAAATAAATTGCGGTTAAATTATTTTTTTCCAACCAAAAACTAGAGTAGGGGGGGTGTCCAAGCAATTGCATGTAAATAAAACAGACAAACGTCTACTTTGAGTCAGTTTTTCTTCCTCCTCTTTACTTTTTTGACATTAAATCTGTCCCTGAGGGATTTTTTAAAGCTCAAGTTTTAAAGAAGGACTAACAATGACACTCTCCCCCCCCCCCACCACCACCACCACCACCACACACACACATACCTAGCTTAGACGGCGGATGTGACAGGTTAGCAAGGGCGCCGCACTGGGCAAAATTGATTGCCTCAAGCTTTTGAGTTGTTTTATTTCTGTTTATAATTAATGCCTTTTTTTCACATCTCACACAAAATGAGTGTTGTGTCAAACTGTAAAAAAATAAGAAAAAATACATTAATATATAGCCTAATCATTGCAATTTGGCGCCCCCTACAGCAGATGGCGCGCTAGGCAGCTGCCTAGGTTGCCTATGCCCTGGGCCGGCCCTGCTTATTATGGAGTGTCCTCCATTGTGAGAGAGAAAACACTACAAGAACATTATAAAAACACAATCTTTATTAGAGTGGGTTTCATTTTAGGTTCAATCAAACAAAGAATTTTATATTGCATTTCAATAAGAATGGCTCCACTAAGAATGGTAAATCTCCAAAGCGATGTGATCAAATTCTATGTAAATATTAGATTAATCAGTTGCATAAGTAATAGCTAATATAGCTTGTGCAGCTGCAGGTTGCGTATCTTATTCTTGTTTTCCACACATGAAAACCTCCTGCTGCTCTCTCTGTGTGCAGTGAAGAAAGACAAACCCTCATTGATCATGCTGGCGTGTTTTAGGCACTGACATCAGAATTTCTTATGTATTTGTATCCACAGATTTATTTATTTATTTATTTTTAAAGCAGCTAATCAGAAAGGGTTTTTTGGAGCGTGTGCTCTCTCTGTGAATCTTGATGTTGACAATTTGCACACTTCAGGGAGGCCGGCAACCCCAGTCCCATTGATTGGATCATCTTTCTTCTCCCACCAGCTCCCTAAAACTGTTGGTGATTTCAAGGCATTGGTGCGAGTTTTCAGAACCGTTTAGCTAAATTGCTTTCATGAGATATTTTGGTGCTGAATTCAATTTTAAAAACTATATTTCAGAAAGTTATCTTTCTGCTCAAAGGCTTTAGCTGCTTGTTCATTGTTAATATTGATACTGGGTCTGATATAAGCTATAATAATGTCTGGAATATTGTAAAATTGTTGCAAATGGGAATAAGCACTCAATTGTTTTGATACTTGTGTGTAAAATTTCAATGTAATGAATTTTACTGTATATATAAGCCCTTTAAATGTATTTGATATTATAAGTACTTCAGTTATGATCTGCTCTTGGATTGGAAAAGGCTAAATAACTCATTAGAAATCACGAACCGGATTATGATAACCTTGGAAAAAAATAATCAAAATAGTTAAACAAAGCATAATAAGGGTGAGATTATGTAAAGTTAAATTCCTCCCACGCCATTTCAAGCAATAACATAACCATAATAGCATAATAAGGAGTGGGAATATATGTATTTTCTGAGTTCTACACCTTCTCAATTAAACAATTAAACTCTTTTTGTCTGACTTCACTCTTAAATAATTCAATGTGTCATATATTGTATGTACTAGTATAAAGACATTGCATATAATCTATATATATAATTAGGGGTAATTATAGTGGCATGATATACGTGTGGATGTGTATGAAAATATGTATATCTTTTTTTATTTTTTTCATCTGAGTTTGGCATATCTACATAAGAATATATATTTTTGTTTTTTCGTCTTTATAATTGTTACTTTTATTGTGTGAAATAAACTAGTTCCAGTATCAGAAAACCAAAAATTCTAATTGGACTTTACTGTATTTCCCTTTTAAAGTTTAATTGTATTACAATTTTATCTTTTCTAAAAAATATAAAATTTATCAAACTTTTTAATTGGTGACTATTTTCTATATAATAAAGTTGCTGTTTTAATGCAACTTAATTAACTTTAAAAATTAATTTTAACTGTATTATTGGTTTAACTGTTTATATTCTTTTCAGTTTTTAACACAAATATAAGAGAAATGAAAGTGCATCACTGACAAGTTTCCTCGTCTTTTGTTTGTTTTGTAAACCTCAGCTGAGTCAGTCAATGGAGTAAATTAATATCGATTAAGACTGAACACTTTTCTGAAGCTCCAATACCCAATTGTTTTTCAGCAGCATTTATTTTTTAGTCCTATAAACCAAATACTTTTGATTTTTCTCCAGCTGCTGTTAGAAGATAAACTATTGAATTATGTTACTGTTATCTCAAGTTTAGCCTCTAGATGTCAGTAATTCTTGGATTGTTTGCATTTATTGAATAAGAATTGAGCAGGATGTGCTTGATTTTGCACTTTTAGGATTATAAATAAGATAATATAATACAGGAAAAGGAATAAATGGTTGGTAAATATGCAAAAATGTTATAAGTTTATGTTCAGTTAAGCAAAATGTCATTAAAGATTATTAAGATCATTAGTTTAAGCTTATATTTTCTACCTAGAAGAATCAATTATTAAAAATAAATTAAAATATAATATTTTAATACAATTCTAAAAAACTAAAATATTTTTAATCCATTGTATTTAAATAATGTTTTGCTATTAAAAATGATCTTTGTGATGTTTTTTTTTCCCCCTCTAAATGTCACTTTATTTGTTTCGCTTTTGTCTGTCATTTGGCAAATTATGTAAAGATAATATTGCACTATTAAAAAGGGGGGACCAAGTGACAGAAACAGAATGGACCCCCTACATCGGTGTCATGCTGTTAGCTTTATTTGGATCAAGTCAGAACAATGCAGCGAGTTGGCCAAATCCTCTCCATCCTTAACAGGCATCCACAGAACTCCTGGTGCTCTCAGCAGGACTCGGGCCGGGTGCCGCAGGAGGTAGAAAACCCTGCCTAATCCTGTCAGTGCTTTTACAAATATCTATATTTCCTGGCAGAGAAGATCTGAGAATAATAAAACAACAGCAGTTGGTCATGTGGAAAATCTGCAGATTTTCTACTTACCGGTACATGATACACTTCCCTTTTCTGTAATATACAGCTTGAGCATTACATATAGATATTTGACATTTATCTAGTCTCAAATCCCATTTACTCCTGATGAAAATTACGAGTAATTTTTATGAGTAATTTTAGACAATTGTTAATAAAATAACCATCTGTGAATAGAAAGATATCATCAGCATACATCATGATTAATGCTTTATACTTGCATTGGTTGCAAGGTAATCAGGAAAATATGTGACATTAGTCGATGACATCACCTGCGATTGGAATTTTACGCCCGTGAACTTTATTTTGAGTGATTAGAAGACGTGAAGCGAACTCAATAAGGAAAATGACTGTTTCCATGTCCTCGGATTTCAAAGACTCAAATTATTGTACAATATTGGTTAGACATTTCATTGTCTCAGTTGAAAAAACAAAAAAAAAAAAAAACGTGACATTTATAAAGTTTATTTACTTAAGTCGACTATAACTTCAATTATATTTCATTAAAGAACAAATCAATTCAAATGTAACTTATTTTTTAAATTAAAAAGTTATTTGTTGAGGCTTTTAAATACAAAAAAACCTACTTACACTGTAAAAGTGAAACACTGGATCAATTAATAGAAGCTCTGTAATATTTTACATTACATTAGGCCTGATGTTAATGCATGTGAACAATTAAATAGCACATTAATGTTTATTAACTCAAATTAATCACACTTCTTCACCGTTTTACGAGGATTCCATGGTGTGCCTTCATTTCTAATGAATCAAACATTTTCTGACATTCACCCACCTTTACCATGGTCACTAAAAGAAGAAGTAATTATTTAGCCAATTTGGATCGCTTTTTCACACAAAGCTGACTTTTTGATTTACGACGTGGGCCGTTGTCACGACAATACGTCGCTGAGCTGGCAAAAGCTGTGCAGACCCAGTCTGCAGTGGCAGAGGAAAACATCATTGTTATCTTGTCGTGTCGTAGAAAGATCAGGCCGGGTATCTTAACCGATTAACTTTTATTTTCATCAATAAATTCAACATTACATAAAACGCGGAAAGTTATAAAACAAAATACATACAGTAATAAAGTCTGTGCAGCCAAAAAAAAAAAAAAAAGAATATAAACATTATTAAAAAAATAAATACAATAAAATATCATGGTTTTAATGTAGTAAAAAAAAAAATTAGAAATAAATAAAAATGAAAAAGGAACTAAATTGAATAAACGGATAAATTATCTAAAAGTCTCATAGCTTTATGGATAAACTTTATTTAAGTCTTTAGCAGAACATGTGGGCAGCCTAGAAATACACTTCTTCTCTTCTCATCTCTGCTCCTACTGCATCTTACATCGCCCCCTAGTGGTTACATCAGATATACATGCTGATCATCATCGCTTGTTTTTGTCCAGATGTTGAAGCAAAAGTTTTTTTTGAAGAAGCTTGCGTGGTGATACAGAACATCTGGGCTATGTGACAGGAAATTCATTGAAAGGTGTGCGTTCACACCCAGCAGCCAATCAGAATTGAGGATTCACCTGGACCATGGTATAAGTTCATTTAAGATTCAGACACATTTTTGCTGTCTTGGAGTAATTCTGCAGACACTAAAGTCTTTAAAGTCTTGCTTATCTTACTGTTGATGTGTTTTTGTGCACACAAATTGCACTTCTGAGATATCTGAGTTAACACTTTATAAATTAAAACATTTTAGACAATAAAAATCTCTGGTCTGTTTTTGTTCAAAAGCTGAATATTGTTATATAAAATTTACTTAGTAAAACATTGCGATTAATCATGATTAATTATAGTCCAAAAGTGGGATTAATATGATTTTTTCTTTTTTTTTTACTGTCACTACTAAATTAAAATTATTACTTTTCGTCAAATTAGTTTTGTTTTGATGGTTTATTTAACTTAAAAATTTAAATTTGATGAAAACTAATATTTTTAAATGGAACAAATTGCAGAACTTTTGCGTATGTTTGACCTTTTAAAGTGTACATCATCCCGTCTGCAACATTAATCTATGAATTTACCTCAAAGGTATTTACAGATGTAAACATCTTTAGAATAAAATTGAACCCTGGGGCCAACTGCATCATCAGACTCAAAAAGTATAAACTCCACTCAGAAGTTTGTCGCAGACGCAGGAAACCGGAAAACCTCAGAATGAGTTTCACCACGCAACTGTAGGAATGCAATGCGATGGGCGACCGCTATGAAGTATAATATGCGCAGTGGGCTGTGTAGAATATAAAAAGGCCGTATGGGCTCCGTCACATGGGTTATTCATGTGGGTTGTACATTAATTGGTACAGAGCTTCTCTGGTGGGTTTTTATTAAGGGTTGGGTGTTTGAAGTGTTTCTTTACCACCAGAAGACGCTCATGGTGTTGCAGCCAATTTCTGAGCAAAGGAGTTTTTTTTGCTCTTTACTGCGGAAGTTCAGCCACCAGGGAGGCTTTGCTAATAAGTTCCCAGTGCTAACCCCAACCTGTTTTCAGTTTTCCGCCCTCATTTCCATCTACATTAACTAAACTAAAGATTCATTTGCTCTTGCAGATGTTTTGTACTTCTAAAAGTAGAGCTCTATTTTTTTTTTTTTTTTTTTTTTTTTTTTAGGGGTGAACTTTAAAAATTAAATATCCGTGTCATTAAATGTGGAAAAAAAATGAAATGAAAACAGAGTGGAATATTACTTGAATCCATGCTCATTTCCATTAGCACTTAAAATGAATGTGGGCAAAATAAATGGCCTCGGTGAGGTTCTGACCATCGCTGGGCATATTTTTGCTGGTTCAATGGAATATGGAAATGAGAAGCAATTATAACAAATTTTAATGTCACCATTGTTACATGGCGACCCTTCGTTTCACGCGGCTTGGGCACTTTGGTCAAAGCAGGTGTGGTGAAAGTCACACAGGCCTTTATTTTTCTTTCAGTCTGAAAGGAGGACTTGTGTTCGCTTTGACCTCTCAGAAAAGAGCTTTGTGTGCTCCCTTTGCGATGTTATTTTTTTTCCCCCTTCTTCAGCTGTATCAGGGTTTCAGACTGTCCAGGAACAGTCACCCAATCTGCCCTGCTGACACAGGAGAGAGCTTTTACAGGCCTCTGTGATTTTTGTGGGAATTACAATCCTCAAGTATTCAGTGTGGACTCTGAAAAGCTGCTGACAGCTGTCATTGATGGGATTTGCTTGCAGCCGAAAGAGAAAATAACAGACTTTACCGAGTATTTTATTAAAAAATGAATGTTATGATATTCCCTTTCAGTAATCAGACACCACCTGCCCTGTACAAGCTTTATCAAGTTTAATTATATTAAGATAATTGGCTAGATATTGAGTTTGTTCATAATTGACCAGTGAAGACAGAAGGAGGGCTTTTAGAATGCATATTTATACAGATTAAACTAGAAAAGTTGCAATACCTGCAATAATGCTTGAGTGAAATCTTTTTATTGAAAGTAATCGCTGAAGATGCTGAGGCTTTCTGCTGAAAATGGTGATGCAGTTTATTTTTAATTGCCAATGGGATTTGCTTAAAATGCAAAAGCTATTTGCAAGAAGTCAACTTTGGTAAAAGACTGGAAATTTTGTTTAAGAACTACAAAAGAGATCTGAAATTGACCTAAATTTCTGAAAAAATGTGGTAAAATTGCTTAAACATCTCCAATACATGCCAATTTTGCAAAAAAATATTTATTTTGTTGCTTAAATGTGTACTAAACTCCAATTTACCCCAAAACCCCAATAGATGCCAAATTAGCCCCCCCCAAAAAGCTAGCTTGTTGCTTAAAGGGGCCCGACCATGAAAATTCTACTTTTTGAGGTTTTTAATGCATTATTCTGTTCATTCCTCACTATAAAGAACCCCAAAACGGTATTTTGATCAATTCACGCATGTAAGAGTAACCCTCTAAAAACCTGTGCGGTCTTCAGCAGCCCCTCCCATACCCACGAAAACGAGCGGGTGGAAACGTGCTGACATAAGATCGATGCCAACTGCTCCCTCCAGGAAGAGTCTGCTCTGACAGCTCCGCCCGATGGCATATAGCAATGGCAAGGCCAACTAAAGGCAGATATCATGGTGCATCCATCTTTGAAGAAGTTTGTATTATTTTAATTGGAGAAATACAAAGATACTGTCACAGGAAGTGGACTGCAGCCGCATTCTGCAGCAGGCGGAGCTTGAGGAATCAAGTCGTTTTACTTCCGTGTAGGGAAAAACTCATGAAATATAGCTAATATTTCATTAATAATTCATTTTTAGTGGTCCAAAGGTAATATATGATCTTATATGAAGATATAGTTCACTCTGATAGCTTAAGAAAATCGTGGTAGGGCCCCTTTAAATTAAATTATTATTATTAATTACTAGCTAATCTCCAAAATAGCTCCTCAGTAAACTAAATTAACCAAAAATGTTAGCCTGTTGCTAAAAGAAAAGCTAAACTCTAAATTAGTCTATAAAAGCCTCAGTAGAAAACAAATATCCCAAACACGTTAGAATGTTACTAATATATTAGCTAAACTCCACATTAGCATAAAAAATATCAGTAGAGGCTGATTTGGCCAAAGCTAGCGCATTGCTTAAATACTAGCTAAACTCCGAAATAGTTTCCTACATTCCTCAGTGAACTAAATTAGTCAAAAATGTTACCCTGTTGCTAAAATAGACGCTAAACTCTAAATTAGCCTAAGAACCTTAAATAACAAATTAGCCAAAAATGTTAGGATGTTGCTTAAATATTAGGTAAACTCCAATTTTTTTTTTTTTTTTTTTTTTGAAAATAACATAGCCCATGAATATATTTAAAGGCTTTTTTCTAATCCACTTAAAATGTTAACATTTGAAGACTCTCATTTCCAATGGGGCATATTTTGCTCAATTTTTCTCAAACTATAAAGTTTATGAATACCAGACATAGAGGCAGGAATGTCCTGGACGAGCTGAATGTTTTGACATCAAGATTGATGAAATTGCTGAAAATATGATTGAGTTTTTTTGCCAAAAAATATACAGAAAGGAACAGGAGAATGACTCTAGTATGAACTGCTATAGAATTATACTATATTCCATTAAAAAATAAAATAATGCCTAAAGAAAACATTCTCAAATTCTGTGAGACTGAAAGAGACTGTCTTTGTTTACGGTTTTACTGTCTGCCCATTTGTGTGAGACTGATGCTCGTTGGCACTTCTTTGGACCGGGCCAAGTCACTTCTATCAGTGGAACGCGTCCATGCCAGAATTTTCTCTGCGGCTAAAAATCCCACCAAAAAATATAAACATTTTATTTATTATTTTTAGTTGTGAAAGATGGCGTTTGTATTGATGATCTTTTGATGTGACTTTAGCTCTGTATCCAAATGCTGCTATAGTGCTGGGGGATATGGAAAAAAATTGTATATCGTGATATAGATTATTTTATATCACAATAACAAGATATATCGCAATGTTCCACAATATATTTTCAGTCATTCTCTGAAAAAAATGGACAAAAATGCATTGAAATGTATGTCAAATGGTTCATATTAAAGGCCTATGAAAAAAAATAATTACTTCAATTTTTCATGAAACAACAGTTTCAAGTTTCTTTGCATAAAAGCATCATAGCATAAAAGTTCAGTAATAAAAATAAACAAATAGAAAGGATAGAAGAAAAATGGCACAACAGACACTTTTCTATGGCTCCACGATATATCGTCATATCGCCCAGTACTAAGTAGAGATGTAAGATTTTTTTCAAACTGAAACCAGATTTAGCCAGTACATTTCCTGTTGTCTTAATTTCACAGAACTCCTTTAAAAATACAAACAAAGGACTTTTTATGGGGACTGTAATGATCACTTCACACCTTCACAGAAGTGAGTCTAAGGTCACGGCAGGGTTCCCGCAGAGTATTACTGTCAAATTTATGAATTTGGAAATAACACCTTAAAAAGTCTTGAGTTTTGATATTTGAACCGTCAAGATTTTGTTTTTTGAAGCTTCTCTGTTTCAGACTAAAAATGTATTTTTTAAAACTACTATTGTCTTGAAAATATAATGGAACAAATCATTATCCACCAATACGAGAAGTATGTAAATATACAAAAGTATTTAAAGAAGTGAGCTAAAGCATAAAATCACAAATCACAAACAATAGACTGAAACACTGGACTTAATTTTTTATGCGCATGGCCTTAAAAAGTCTAAAATTTATCTTGAAGAAACTTGTTGGAACCCTTCTATGGTCATGTATCCCAAAATGGCCATTTTTTTAACACGCCACATGTTGATGAGATTTTAGTAAAAAATTTTAGGGCGACTGCACGATTTTTCTCTAAAAGTTGACAGTGGTCAGGGGTCACATGACGCCATTGCAAAGCTGGGTGAACACAAGGCAGTTTGCTGGTCAGCAGCAGCTCTGACTGGACAATATGGCATCCATATAAGGCTGCCTGAAAGCCCAGGGATATATAAAAATCTGGCCATTGTCCGACCTCAACAGTTTAAATGTTATTTAAAAAACACACCTTTTTAGAATGGCTTTTAACGCTCAGCAGTTTGTGGCCTTTAATTGTATTCTTATTTATCTTTTGTGTATTTTACTGTAGACTACTTTTTAAACTTTTAAACTTTGTTCTTCATTTGACTATTTTTTAAACCTTCTTGTATTGTGAAGCACTTTGTTACACTGAAAGGACTGATGAAGTGTTGTGTAAATAAATTTCACTGCCACATTTGTGACCATGCCAACAATTAAAAAAAAAATCAGGTGGTTGCATCAAATCTTAAAGATTCTGCCGAATCCTCCCCATTGCCCAGAGGCAGATGTATTTGTGACCTCATCAGTAAAGACCCTCTCTGATCACGTCTTGAGCTTTTTTAAAAGCAGTTGTTGTTTAAGTCCTAATGTTGAACGTAGCAACATTAGAAATTTGCCTCTGAGTTGTGGGCGGGATCGTTGTGGACCTGCCTTTATTGTCCTGGAGTGGAGCAGGGAGCTTGTGGCCCACACTGTTTTTTTTTTTCTGATCCTGATTCACGACAATTTGAATAAAGAGATACTCAGAAATGCCATTTTTGAGCTTAGAACATGTTATAAACATGTCATTGGAGTAAGAGTTTAAGTCTTTTTGTGGATTTAATTGATGACAACATTGTGGCTGATGGTGCGCAAAGGTTGGTGCCCTAGCTTCTGTTTGAACTGATCATGAACCCACTTGAAGATCCGTGTAACTTTCTGTAACTGGGCAGCACATTTTGAACAACTTGCTTGCTAAGGACAATTTTTCCTCCGAAAAGGTCACGGAGGATGGCGAGGAGAAGAGAGGCGCACACCTCGTCACTTTCTGAAGGACAAAGCATTGTGCTCTGAAATAGACCACAGGGAGACTCGGATGACTCAGAGGGCTCCACCAGCGCGCACTTCCACTCGACTTTATTTATTTATTAATTTGAGGCCTGTCTACTGACACATCTGAGTGGTCTAATTGCTGTGAATTGACACCGGTTACTGTCCATAATGGGAGCTTGGGAGTCTTTCCTGACCGCAGTTCATTCAGCCGCCCCTTGCTGCAACTTAACTGCCCTTAAAATGTCTGATTGCAACACGGGAGCTGCGGGGCGAGACAGGATTATCAGTCTTTGTTGTGTGACTGTGTCTATTATCCTGATCTCTATTCACAGTGGGCCCTTAGGAGTGTCGCTTCCAGCCACACAGCAAACTACCCCATTCCCGACAAACAACAAGTGAACCAGAGATCTCCCCCCCGTCCCAAAGCACAAGACACTTACAGCTTCAACACTGCACTCCACTGCAGGTAAGGCTATCAAATCCCTGCCGATTTTACAAAGATAGACTGAAAGCAATTCCTGTCAGTGTTATTGCTGCGCGTGTGATTGGTTGCTTGTGTTTGTGGCTGTTTGATTTAGATAATTAAATGTTGGACTATGTGAAGTTGGAGTTTCAAAAAAAACAAACATTTTATGTAATTATTTGATGTTTTCAAAGTTTTAACTTAAGTTTGATAGAATTTTTTTGCTACATAAATTTTAACCAAATGCATTTATTTGCTATGTAAGTAGTTTTTATTGTGTAGAAAAAAAAAAGAAAAGATTTATTTCATTTTTTAAAGCTTTAATTGATTTCAAAGCATCGGTACATCGCATTTTTTATCAAAATCCCAATTTTATTTTGTAACTTTTGGAAATTTTTTTTTTTTTTTTTTAATTTTCTTGTATGAGTAAAAAATTAAACTGATTTGCAGATTTATTGTAACCAGATGATATAGATTCAAATAATCTTTCCTTTATCTGCATGTTTGTAGATTAAATTGTTGCCTCTTCTTCAAAAACAGACAGTTTAGAAATAAGTCAAAAATTGTTTCCTTTTTGGCAGATTTTCTTTAATTAATAAAATAAATCTCTTATTTTAAGAAATAAAATTCCGATTGCTTGCACATTTTTTCTCAAATTAATTTTGCAATAAAAAACTTTCAGTTGCAAAATTACTATTAGATTATTCACTAATAGTCTCAGATTGTCAAGGAAAAGATCTGATTACTATTAAATTTATTTATTTAAGATTATTATTATTATTTAAACAGCAAATTAGACATTTTTTATTACTTTAAAAATCAGGTTTTGTAGTCTGGTCCTCGAGTAATTACCTTTTTGTATAATAAATATACAATAATATATATTAGGACAACAATAATTTTTAAGAGTTCTTTTTTAGTAAAATGCTTTTCACGTAAAAGTTAATAAATAAATGCAAAAAAAAAATATTCAATGAAGCTTATTTTTTTTAGACTTAAAAGTGAAATAAAATTCCTACATAAAGTAATTTCAGTCCTGTACTATGTGGGATTTTTTTTATCTGTTTGACCTTTTTTACCTAAAATTTTTACATATTAAAGGGGTAAAAAATCAAACAGCTGATATCAGTTTTATTTTAAAGCTTAAAAGGAAAAAAATATATAATTTATGGAATGGTCAAACAGATTAAAACTATATAGTGATAGACAAAAATACATTTAAAAATACACTAAAATCACAAATATTGATTAATAGTAATAATATTAATTGATAAGATAAATAAAAATATTAGATTTAGTGTGATTGAAGCGCTTGTTTTGCAGTAAATAAACCTTTACCCCACATTGTTGACTATTATCATAGGAGTCATCTCCAACTTGTCCGACTGACTAACAGAGCTGGTACTCTGCTGCTCCACTCATCCTCCCGTAGCCGGCTACATCAGATGGGGATGATTGCAGTCTCGAAATCAATGAAACCACAAACCTCCCTGATAATATTCCCCACTGGGGTGCAAAGGCAAATGCAGTCGGGGCAGTATTTAACCCCCCCCTCCGCTTCAAGGCTCACACTGGAGCCATTTGCGGGCTTCATTTTAGGTCAAAATGAGTGTCTTTATCAAAATTACTGGAGATATTCTTTCATTTTGCTAATTATGTTACTTTGCTTTGGAGGTAAACTTGGTTTATTTTTCAATTTGAAAGTTTATTCATTTTCTTTTTTCTAAATGTCAATAAGTATAAACAGTGGGAATTTGTCAGACACCCCACCCCCACCCCCACCCCCCGGAGAAATGTGCGCACTTTTCTAACCAATCTGACAATATTAAAGTCTCTGACGAGCCACTGCTGTCCCCTGTTATTGTTCCCCAAACAATAAAGAAACAATATCAGATTAATAAAGGGTCTGTTCTTGGTGGGGATTTGCCCTCGTGGGGGCTGGCAACATCCCCTCGTCTGAAGCCACCGAGCAGTAAGAAGGATTTGGTCGACAGAGCAGAGCGTAGTCAAAGACGCAGAAGCATTTGAGGTCACTGGTGGATAGTAAAGTTATCTAAAGAGCCAGTGTGCACCAAATTCCCCTGCCATCCCGGAGCGAGTGTCACAGATTAGTGGTGCATCCATCCTCTGCGACCTCCACAAGCTTAGAAGACGCTGTGTGCCATCTTGTGTCCTGCTAAACAATGCGAGGGCAGGACTGTCATTTTGATGTCATGCTCTTCCAGCCGAGTGGTCCTTTTGTTAAACGCTCTAGAATGGTGGCCCTGCATGTAATTTCAGTCGCCTCTGCTTTTGGCTTTTAGACGCTGAAAGGTTGTTCGGAGAACCTTTCGTGGGAATTCTGCGAGGAGCTCTCGATAAATATCAACTTTTTGATTCAAAGCAGGTAAAAAAAAAAAAAAAACTGGACATGTTTGTCTTTTATTATTGAAGACGTTTCAACTCTCCTCCAAGAAGCTTTCTCAAATATGTGGGAAAAAGAGCAGGTTCATATGCTCTATTACAATTGTATTTCAGAATTGAAGAGGTGAGACGTCTTCAATAATTAAAGATAAACCAAGTCCAATTCACCACTTCGATGGAATCAACCTGGATGAACAGAAAATCAGCACAGACTTTGTCTTTCACTGAAACCTCTTCAGAAATCACTTATTGATCTCGCATTTTCTCAAAATGTTCTTTTTTTAAATAACTTTTTATTATAAGATAACAAATGTTTTCTTGAGATAACAGAATAAATTACTGGGGATGCTACAATTCTTGACTTACGCATTCTTACTAGCACCTCGTCACATATTGACATTTGATCAACCCTAGAGCACCTTCGCTGTAAAAAGTTGCACCATTACTTTCGCCAGGGAATTTTTACCCAATATAATAAACTCAATGAAATGTATTTGTCATTAAAAATAAATCAAAATATGACAACACATGATAAACTAGAGTGGTTTTCATTTATTTTCAACTGTGGTTTATATATACGCATAGGAGCATCCTGAAAACATGCTTGAAAATGACAAAAAAATTGGGAATTTTAATTTGTTCCCATCAAACCACGGGTCCCCAACCAGCGGACCGCCAACTGGAACCTGTCCAGTACCAAGACGTGGAGTGCACCGGTACCATAACCTTTTAGCTTTAAGTCTGTCTATTTATTTTAAGTTTGTTTGTTTTATTTTATCTGTAATTTTAGTCGACTACTCGGCGTCTAATCGACTATTAAAATAGTCGAACACTAAATTGTCGTTACTTTATATTATATGGAGTCATAGTGTAGTAAAGTTGAACAAAGTTGTGAGCGTTCAGCACCAAAAAAATGCACTTTTGTTTTATTTAAGTCAGTGAGACCAAAACTTCATCTTTTGTAAAAAATAGTTCCTTGTTTCAGATGCCGACCTCATTTGATTGAATCTTGTTTTAATATCAGAAACTAATGAAGGACAGAGGCTGCACGATTCATTGAAAATGGAATAAACTATCATCTTAATTGTCTTCATTTGTAGCCAGTTTAAAGCTAATGATGGTAAAGATGTGTTCTTTACATCCACTTGACCCGATGACATCCGCATGACCCGATTAGTCGACCAATCGGAAAAATAATCAGTAACTAGCAGCCCTAATATACATACAGGTGTTTTCACATCAGAAAACACGTATTGCACAATACTCAAGAATTTCTTATATATAGAATATCTTATGTTACTTGCTTGTTAGCAAATTTTAAAAATAAAGAAAAAATCTTAATTGTTGTTGTTTTGTAACAGCTAATCGCTTGAACCAAATGATTGAACAGTTTGAACCAAATGGTGGAGGAAAGTGGGTCATTCCATCCCGAAAGATTACAGCTCGATATGTCAAAAATACAGAAAAAAATAACATTTTCATGGGAGATGACTGTTTTTTTTTTTTTCTAAAATGATTTGGACTGATTTAAAGTGGTTTCTGATGCACCATTTACACCCGAGTTAAACCACAACTATAAAGTAATCAATAAGTCAATCGGTTAGCCGTGATCTTGTTTGCTGTTTTGGCTCTCATTTCCCACAGTGTTATGTTTTCCACCGATCTTTAAATAAGGAAAAAGGAGTAGCGTTATGTCAAGAGAGCAAATACAGTTTTCTTAACCTCACGAGTATTTGTGTTCTCAGGAATTTCAAAATAAAAGTTGTTATCGCAGAAATAGTTTTATAGACTTCAGAAGAGATAGTGAATTGAATCTTTTTTTTTCCCTGTTTTTTTTTAAGAAAACCAGCTTGGCAGACATTTCCATGGCAACTTTCTTTCTTTTGATTTTAGGTTCACATTTTGTCAGATTTTATTTGACCTGAGACTCCAATTTCCCTTATGACAGAAACAGACCATACCTGTTAAAGTCATGTCAAAATGTCAAATAAAAAGGAAGTATCACGTTTTATTTGTGGTTTCCCAAATTCAGCTAAACCAGAAGTTTGCCATTTACGCCTCAGTCAGATTCCCCTACATTTTCTATTGTCACGTCCTCTCGCTCTGCCATCTTGTGACGTATAAATCGTTCCTCTGAAGAAACATTTCATCCTCTATATTCGACATAAACATGTCGAGCGATACCAGGATTTCCTGAGATGTGTTTCCTTTGAAAAGTAGTCATCTATCTGTCCCCAATATCAGCAGTGATGGCAAAGCTCTCCAAAGTGTCACATTTTTTTGAGCAAACATCTCCTCAACAACTGCAAACGATGATCTTTAATAATCAATTTTGAGACTAACGCTGTTGTTGTTGTCGTCTTGCGCGATCCTTTTACGGTTGAGTTTAGCGCTCCACTGCAGGAAATTACATTCAATTCTTCTTTTTTTTTATTAGAAACTACAGCTGGTTTAAATGCAATAAGCTGTTCAATGCAAAAAAAAAACTCATGAAATGAAAGCTTCCGCAATGTAACCAGAAACATAGCCTGCAGTGAGGTCACCTAACGTCTGCTCTTGGAAATTCAAATGGTAGAGCATCGCAGAGAAGTTCAGAGCAGCTGTCAGTTTACGACGTGAAAATGTGTCTTGAAAAGTTCAGCACAAGGTGAAAGGAAGTATTTTTGAAGCAGAAGTCCATCTGTGGTAAAAGAGAAGAAGAAAAGGGCCTTTAACGCTACACTACACTACAGGTAGCAAAGGTGTTTAATTTAACCCGGTTAATAATACGAGACCTGGCCCTTCTTGTCATCAATTACTATAAATGAATGATTTTCCAAAACTGCTGTTACACTTGGATGGCTCATGAATTATTTAGGTGTGAGAGGGATTAAAGCAACGCCGTCCTCTCTTGTCCTTCCTGTGTCTTTAGGTGCTTTGACTTTTCTTTTTTTTGTTCAAAGTTAATTCTTCTATTTCAGCTTTTGAGCAAAAACAAACATCCGTCAAATGGAGGAAAGTCAGAGCGAGGAAGTTTGACTGGAAAGTTTTTACAAGTAGAAGGAAAACTGCTCGTCTTTGAGGAGGTTTCGTCTGTTCACCGCATGAGCTGGGATTCCTGGGATCGTGTGACTCGTTTGTGAGACGCGATCCAGTGGAAAAAATGTAAATAAAAGAGAAACTCTCACAGTAGTTTGAGGATAAATTTACCACTGTTTAGCAGCACGACTTTGTAAGGATCAACACCGTTAGTGTTTGGGAATTCTGGGAAACGGGTTGTTGCGGTGATAGAAGGGATTTCAGCTTTTTTGGCTCTATAGATTTTTTTGTGTTTCATTATATTCCATATATTTACAACCGATGACAGATTCAGACTGCAAAATAACCAAAAAAATCACATCAGCTCCCAGAATGATTTCCTATAGAGCTGTACTCTTCTTCTAACTCAGACTTTTCTATTACAGCCTCAATGATGTCTTAATGGATTATCACATATTATAAAGACCGCCCCCTTTTTTTGTTTTCCGCCATATCTTAATGCACCTGTCCCTTTTAATCGCATGGACATCTTATTTAAAATTAAATTATTTTTTTTTCTCAATGCTGAGAACAATTTTCTTGCTTTGTTTGATTTTTATTTCGATTGAAGGTCATTTGAGATAAACATGTTTTTCATTTAAAAATGTTGTTTACATATGCCGGCCTTCTTGTTACGGTAAAGTTTTATCTCACATTTATGGAACGCATCCACTGAAAGTTTATATTTAAAAGTTTAAGAGAGCTTTAAGTCTAAATTCCATAGTTTTCTTTTTTATGGACTAAAAGTGTTGATTCCCAAATTTTTAAATGGGCTCTATTTAGCAATAAACAATTTCTTGGCGAAAATAAGCAGCAGACAGACTCAAATAGTAAGATGTAACTTTAGCTTTATATTTCAGAAAACTCAGTCAGGTGTAGTTTGCACTTTTCCATTTTTAACTTTAAGATTTATTTTAAGCGATTCTATAATTAAACAACAAAAAGATGAAACAAAGCAATAGTCAGACAAAGTAGAGCTTATTAACTATGATATTTTTTGTAAATATATATTTTTTCTGTTTTGCAAATTTCTGAATATGTTTAAAAGGCACAAAAACATACCAGTTATAAATGATTCACTTTTTTTGTTTTAATTTCCATGCTCAGACATTCTGTGGTTGATGTGACAAACTAAAAAAAAAAAAAAAAACACTACAACAATATACAGAGCTCCTAAAGGTACATTAAGGAAAAAACAATTGAGGTAAATTCTCTTTTTAAATAAAAAAAAAAGAAAGAAATAAAGAAAAATTCTGGTTACTAATTGGTGCGCGCCAGTTAGTTTCTTTTCTTGATTCAACTTTTGGGAAAAATAATCAGTAAATATCTGTTATGCATCAGTTAATAGATTTTTTTTCTAAAAATGTAGGGAAAAAAAATTGGTTAGTAACTGGTGCACACCAGATAATAACCAGAAACATTTTTTAACTCACTTAAAAAAATCTGTTATCATCTGGTTTGCACCAGTTACTATAACCATTTTTTTTTTTTTGTTTCTAAAAATTGAAGTTGGAAAAAAAAAAACCTAGTTAGTAACTCGTGCACAGAAGATAGTTACTGGTGAGCACCAGATACTAACCAGAATTTTTTTTCAAAAAGATTAGTTTATAAAAAAATTCTGTTTAGGACCTGGTGTGCACCCGTTACGATCTGCTTATCTGTAGATTTTTCTTTTCTAAAAATTGAAGTAAAAAAATATGCTTTTCTGGTTACTATCCGGTGTGCACCAGTTAATAGCCAGAATTTTTTTGTTTCTAAAAAATTGAGGTAAAGAAAAATTCTAATTAGGATCTGGTGTACACTGTGTACTAACTATGCTAATCAAGGTTGTTTTTATTTTTTCTTAAAATTTTGAATTGTATTTTTTTAAATGAAGAAAAAACATATTTTTAGTATCTGGTGCACACCAGTTAGGAATCAGATTTTTTTGTATCTAAAAATTAAAAAAAAAAAAAATCTGCTTAGGAAATGGTGTGCACTACATGAAAACCAGATTGTTTTTTTTTTTTTTTTGTTACTTTAATTTTTGTATTTTTTTTTCTTTTTACTTAAAAGAAAAAAATATATATATATTTTTTTTTTTCTTTGATGTCTCTTAAGTGGCTCCATACAAACAAACTTTTACCCAAAAAGTTTGCTTGTTTATCCTGAAAGAAACAGAAAGAAAGAGTCCCTTTTCCTCTTGGGTCTGTGGACTTTCCAAAAGCCTGGTATGTTGATGGGTAATGTTTATTGTGAAGGTGTCAGCAGGCCCATACAGCCAGACTGGACTGCTGTAATAACCATGTAATTCAAGTTGTCAGCCACTTTCCATGTTGAAACATAGAGAAGAAGCTGTCCTTCAGGTGCTGCAGCGTTCTTTTTAAAAAGCCCTTTTCAAGTAATATGAGCCACTCAAGCACTTGCTTTCCAGTTCCATGCATGACGCTGTCATTACATTACTTTAAGAGCACTTTGAGGGCTGTTAAAGTAGTGTTTAAATGGAAACTATTCAAACTACTCTTAACTGAGTGGAACAGACTGTCAGGACCTGAGTCATACCTCCAATGATATGGCCATGCATCTGTAAGGACTATAACAATATGCCTGGCAGTCAGGACTTAATAATGAGCATTGGAATGAATGCCAATATCTGCTTAGAGTTCATCTTCAAGGGTGCTGCCACAATATGTGCAGCCTGGGCCCAAGGCTGAATGTGAGTCCACACTCTGATAGGACCCCAACTGTGTGCTTCAGCGAGATAGCACACCTCTAAAGTGGCTCCGACTAGAGTCCTGATAGAGAAATCATTGACATTTGATGTATTTTTTAATCCCCCCACTTTGAAAGTCTCTTGCTTTATCAATTCATTTTAGCGGATTTGCTCTACCTGGACTGAGCGCTTCAGATATGTGGCTGCATGTGGACTCGTGGTCAGCCGATGTGTCATTCGTGGAAAAATGCCACGACTGGAGTGTCCGTCTTCTTGTTCAAGGCAATGATATTTTGCTTGGTATTTTAGATGATGAAGAGCCTCGATAGGAGGAAGCCACATTTTTTTTTCCTCCTTTTTAGGTGACCCTTTTACAGCTAGCCTGAAAAAGTCATTTGCACCACACATACACATATAAATATATTTCTGAACAGCAAAAAAGACAAATAATTGAAATCCAAACTGGTCCTTATATAGATTTTTTTTTAATATTACATTGATTGTAGAAAATATATATACTAAAAACAAAGAAAAAAGCAGTAAAAATAGATATTTTAAATTAAATGTCATTAATACTAAAACTCAATATTACAACCAAAGTAGAAATGCATACACAAGAAGTGCATGGATATGTGGACTCTAGGAATGAATGCTATATCACAGAACATCACTGTAAAGGTTTAGTTTTGGCTGCAGCAGATTACTATGCTGGAACAGTTTTCTTCCTTCCCTGAATTGACTTCAGAGCAGACTGTTTTCAGATGCTTCTCCAAGTTCTACTACATGCCATGATTAATTCATCCATAATTTATGTTAATATATGCTAATCTGTGTCACTGATATGCTAATGAATACCTTCGCTCTGGCAGCACACACTTATTGACGAAGGTGCCGTGTTGATATTCGGAGGAAGAATTGTCTCTGCAAATGTTATCATCAATAAAGTGGTGATGTGGATGTTTCGCTTTGCAGAAAAAAACGAGTATTTTTAGGGAAATGATGTAGAAATAAATATAAATCTTCAGGATTATAGCTCATATTTATAAAATTAGTTCAGTTTTGCTTAAAAATCATGTGTTAGATTGATTTGATTTTAGTTTTTAATATATATTGACAATTTTGTAGTATTATTAAATAATAAAAAAGCACACAAATTGCACTAATATCAACTGTCTGCTCAAAAAAAAATAATTTTAATTTAAATTTCATCATTGTGTCCTAAATTGTATTTCAAAGGCGTACAGTAAGAGCAGGGCAGAGGGAACTCTTTATTAACAGTAGGTGGCACCAGCTCATCGTCATGTAAAATGTGAGATTTAACGGGGCCCCGTGTGCAATCCTGGCCCATGAATAAGTGTGTTACAGAAGAAATGGGGAAAAAAAAAATATTTGCCCATCCAAATTCATGAGAAATCATTTTTACCCTTTTTTTTTTTTTAAATTTACGATTTACAATATTATCCTTCAGGAAGTAGGACATGAAAGAGCAGTGCAGCACGGCTGAGCTGATGCGGTCGTGACGTGACTGACACTCATTGGAGCTGAGAACTCGTTTTTTTCTGCTTCTACAATTGTTGCCAATGAGATGCTCACTGGAGCTTTAGGAGGAGAGCTTTCAAAAAAAAAAAAAAAAAAAAAAAACACTGCAAAATATGTTGCCGTATTTACCAAAAAGAAATGTCAGGAACACAGTGAAGCTTTGTGTTTGCTGGAGATAACTATTTGTGAGCCTTGACCTGAAGGTTTCCTCGCTGCTATTACTCTTCGTGCTTTAAAAGGCTTGAATACCACGATGGTATCTGGCCGACATTCTCCAGCTGCTTTTTTTTTTTTTTTTTTAAAAAAAAAAAAAAAAAAAAAAAAAACACTGTCAGTATTTATTTGCAGTCTCCAACCTTAGAATATATAGTATGGATATGTTGACATGTCAATTTAAAATGACTTTTAGATAAATATTTTCTGTTTTACTTTTATTTTTAGTAACGTTTATACAAAAAAAAGATTTAAAAAAATAGAGTTTGATTTTTTTTTATTTGATTTTAGAATTTTTTTGTAGTATTTTTTTTATTATTAACTCTTTACACATTTTAATATAAACAAAAAATGAATTATTTAAAAAATATGTTACGCTAAAAACTCTAAAGCTTGAAATTGTTTCCTGCATTTAACCCCTTAATGCCTGTTGTCTGAAATATGCGACAAACAAAATCAGCCTTAAAATTTCTCACATGTAACATTTACTTAAACGCATAATATCTTTTTTCCTAGCTGGAAATAATTTCAGGCGTTAACGGGTTAATGATTTACTGTCAACAATAAAATGTATTTACTTCAAAAACACAATTCCTGTTCACATTTTCTGTCTTCGTGCCACATGTTGATTAATACTTTCATTTTTTTTGTATGTGGGAGAGACGGAATAAATATTATTAATGATCAGAAAAGCCTGATCACCATGGAACAGTTGTGCACACTGGTCATTTGCTTAGTCAATGTTGTAGAAGATAATGATATGTTGAAAATAAATGAGCCCACTCATAATCATGCCTAATCTGCCATCGCAGACCGTTGTGTGAAAACATCAATCTTGTCTGAATCCAGTTGGGGATTTTGTTTTGCGGTGCCTCCGGATAGGTTCGCGAGTGCAGACAGCTTTGAGCCGCCCCACTGTAATTCACTGACCGCCAGATGCTAATTATATAATTCTCTGATGGGGAAACACACAATAGGTCAATCCCATTGTTGGCTTCAGTTTCCATATTATGCTGAACTCTATGCTAATAAATGTATTTTATTCTGCAAACGCACACTCAAGAGTTCATATGTTGTTGTGTGCTTGGCGTGGTGTGTGTACTCTCAGAGCCGCTCAGAAACAAATCTTTTAAAGCACTGCTTTCAAGTGTCCTTATATGCGAGATCTAATTGAATTTAAATGATTGTTTGCGTGGTGGAGCGTAACGTCCCTCAATGAAATGTGTCTAAAACTGCGCAATAACATCAAGAAAAGACGTTAAAACTGTCAAGAAAACATAACAACAAATCTCCGAACAGCTCAACTGTAAAAACTAATTGTTATTATAGGTGGAAACTCTTCTACAGAGCAATTCAACTTGGAATATAGTGTGGGTCTAAGCAAATATGTGTAGCTTCAGTGTGTGCCTGCAATTCCCAAATGATCACCCTGAGGATAGACTGAAGATTGGGCTGCAGCAGAATCCCTAATAGTTGTAATAGTTTTTTTTTTTTTTTTTTTTTTTTTGGGGGGCGGTTTGTGAAAGTACTGCTCAGCAAGCAGCACTGATCGTACTGTCTGAGCCCTTGAACTGGCAGCACAATTACTACATTTTGAAGCCTTAATACACAGTTTCAGTTAAAGTCCCTGCCTTATGTTTTTTTCAGCAGCCTTTCAGCAAGTATCACCTTTTGTTGGGTTTGCATTCAGCGCCGGTGTCGGATGATATCGCTGCTATCAACTTAAACGATTGTGAGTCAAATCCTCCGTCTCTGATACAGCAAGTTGAGTTAAAGAAATTAAAAAAAAAGACCAAAAAAATAAATATTGTTGAAGTCTGTCCTGTCATTGTGAGACAAAAAGCAAATTAGTATTGTCACAAAACAATCCATAAACCTCAACATGTAAGATCGTCTTTTTCAGAACGAAACCTTTACATAAAAGCAAAACATCTTATTTTTTCTCGACTTTGTAAAAGCAGAACAACAAGAGTCATCAACACGCAGCCGAATAACAATACCAAGAGAAACCTTTTAGACCGACCTATCAGCCTGCTATCAGTAAAGCCTAATGCCCACCCCTGGGATATGAAGGCATGTGGTATGTGAATAACAAACCTGCAGTGCAGCACTCATTATATTGTAACATTATATCCCTCTGCACTTAGGGACAATGCAGGTGAAATTGTGGAGTCTGATATCTCTGCTACTTAAGTCATGGTGCTGAGATTAAATCCACAGAAAAGTGAATAAAAAGGTGAAAAAAAGTAAGCCTGTTTATTTATTTTTTATTCTTTTGAACAAATATCTCGAAGAAAACAACTGTATTAAGTGTAACCAAACATAAAGAGAGCAACTGTAAAGCACAGTGGCAGAAATGGAGTATTTTTTTTTATGTAATATCTCAAACAGCGAGATTTTTCTTAAAATTAAAATAAAAAATACTGGAGCGCATGTGTTTACACTAACCCTTTAATTTCTTTAGTTTGACATGTGTTACATAAAAAACTGTCATTTTTATTAATTGTTCTTTATTGTTTGTCAACTATATTCATTTATTTTTTTCATCTTGGTTAAATTCTGATTTTTGCTCACTTACTTCTTTAATCTTTTATTTTCTATTTATTAAATAAAATACAGCTGTGGGACAAAAATATATGTGAATCCTTTGGAATTACTTGGATAAACTGGACACATGTTTGTGTTCAATAAAAGATGAAAATTGGTGATTTTTTTTTTTTTTTTTTTTTATCCATTGTTGTGATTTAGATTGAGATATTTAAAAAAACCGAAATGTGTCCTTTCATACAGAAATTAAAGGGTTCACATACTTTCTCAACTGTTTTTGCTAAATGTATTTAGTCATTAAATATTCAAAACAGGAAGTATCTTATTTTTGAATACCAGAAAATTGAACTCTATCGAAGGAAAATATTTAGAGTGAAAAAAAAGTGACGTATTTGACACCGACTTGTTTCTGAGAAGTTTTTGTTGTTTTTTTTAAATTCATGAATGAAGCTAGACTTGCAGTGGTGAAGGGGTCCATCCAGCAGGCTAAACGTGCGCCTTTAGGTGATTGATGGAGGATCAATAACACTTAAATAATTTAGAAATACTAGATTTTTTTTTTCTTCAAGTTGAATGGCTCATAAATAAATTTGATTTGTAAAACCGCTTTTTCATATTAATGTGTTTAAAATGCTCAATTAAAAAAACAAACAAAAAAACAAAAGAAATCATGAAAAATCCATAACATTTTGGTTTAATTATGATTCAAATCAATTTGGATTTTTTTAAAGTGTTTTACTTTTTTTAAACCTTTTTAACCATTTTTACTTTTTAACCTTTTTTAACCGTGTTTTATTTTTTTAAAGTTTTTATTGATTTTTAGGGATATAGAATAAAGTTATTTTTTTGAGAAAAAAAAGTCATATCTTTAAATAAAAAAATATATATTTATCAACCCACCAAGTATCACTGTAATTTTATGTTAATTTGTAAGTACAACTGTAAATAATTTAAAATATATCATGCTGTAATTGTGGCTCTTCTATCTCTACAAGTTGATTTATCTAAAACTTGGTTTAAAGAACGTCTCTCAATTGAAAGGGTCAAAACTGTCTTATAATAAGGGTACAAAACTTTCAATTTAAATAATAAATAATGTTGTAAAATGACTGTTTTGAATGAAGGAAATGTCTAGCATTCTTCATTCTTGACAAGATCCTGCAGTGACGAAGCATTTATTGCATAAGTCTATAAGTCACAAGGGTAACTTGTAACGATAACATACAAAATAAAATTTAAGGTGTTTCTCTTGGCAGAAATCTTTGCCAAATGTCAAAACAATCCATGAACTGCTGTCATAAACGGCTGGAAAGGAGACACTTTCATTTCCATTTGAATCCCTGACGGTGTAATAGCAGCTCGAGGATGAGGACACCCGTCGGTTTTCTTCAAGTACATGAACATATTATTACATGAAGTTTTGTTACTTAAACTTTTTCAACAGAATCTCAAAGGTGACAGTTGTGTCTTTTTAGCTAATGCTGTCACTTAGCAGGCCCGTGTGTCTTGTGCTGAACCCTCATTAAAACCTGTAGAGAAGACACAGACAGGCTTGGCAGCTTATTGTACATGCATGACATGACTTACAGAGACATGTTCACATGCAGCAGCACTGTTGTTTACACTGAATACAAATGGGCCATGGTAAACAGATGCTCTAGTTTATGAGTTGGGAAAATATTAGCCTATAATGATTCCTACCCAACAAATCAATGATCTACTCCTAGTTCTTGTTGGAACTTGTAAAACCAGTTGGGGTTGACAACCTTTAAGAGGAAAAGAACCATTTGGAGTAATTTTTTACTGATCAAAGCCAAGAAGGAGACGCATATTCATGACCTTTTTTTTTTTTAAATAATAAATATGAATCATGTCTAATATGGCACAAACAAAAGCAAACATATTAAAAGAACTTAGCATCTCTCTTTTCTTTTTTTTTTACAATTGACAAAAGTTTAAATATTTTATTTTCAAAATAAAAGATGCTGTGTGCCAAAAAGGATCATCTCAGTGTAGTTCTGGGCAGCTAGTAACCAATGTTGTGCAGCACAAGATAATATGTGCTTTGAACTCATAAAAGATCAAACTTCTTACCAAAATTTTTCTTAATTTGGACATTCTGGTGGTAGCATTCAGCAAACAAGAAGTCTTCAGGTCAGCAGGGATATAAAAACCTACATAGTTTATCATCTAAGTGCACCTCAGCCACCAGTTTATAAATTTAATTAATCTAAATTAAATAATACTAATCAAGTAATTGGCTCTTCTACTTCTTGAGTGGTTTAATGGCGCATGGCCCACAGCTTTAAGGTGCATTACTGCCACCTACTGGTATGGAGTGAGGGTCAGAATGTCAACCCACTAATTCCTTTATATTTTAGTAATTTGTTTTGTCTGATTCAAAAAGGAAAT
The DNA here is from genome assembly GCA_003999625.1 of Oryzias javanicus. Taxonomy (NCBI): domain Eukaryota; kingdom Metazoa; phylum Chordata; class Actinopteri; order Beloniformes; family Adrianichthyidae; genus Oryzias; species Oryzias javanicus. Next base: position 8,988,017 of record CM012440.1, on the reverse strand, counting down.
CAAAAAAGGATAACTGTTGGTGTTGCTCTAACTAGACCTTTGGCTCACCTGGCAGGTGTGGCCAATGTGCCTTAATTGCCACCTGCTGTTTAATTAAGACAGAGGAGGCCACACCAAACCAGGCAGGGAGCAGAGCAGAAGACTGGGTTTTAGTTGGTGTGGTGCTGGTTTGTTTTGGTCTCTTTTACAATTGTTGTCCTCAGTAGAAGGCTGATTTTTATTTATTTATTTATTTATTTTTATTTTTTGTTATGTTAGTTTGGGGTTGAACCTTAGTATTTCTGATTTGGGGGCTTTGTTTTTTTTTTTTTTTAGTAGGTAGTTTTGGTAAGGCAGCCTCTAGCAGGGAACTGCTGGCTCCAACTGTCAACATGGCTGGGTCAGCAGTCTCCCTGACTTATTTGTATTTTTGTTCAAACTCCGTTTTGATTTGTTTTTTTTTAACCAGCACACTAATTATAATTTGTTCTCTAATTTCAGGACACAGTGTTTTAGTTATTTTTAATTAACTGTGATCCTTTTATTTTCATTGGTGTCCAGTTTTTATTTTCCCCCTTAGCCTCCCGAGATCTGTGGAGTAACTCCCTGTATAGTAACTAAATAACCATTTTACTTAAATCCATGCCATTAATAAAAATGATCTCAGAAAAAACATCCTTATACACTTGATTCGTCAATATCCCTGCAAGTACTTTGATTATCTGGAATCTTCTTGAATGCATTAACATATTTTGAACCTCCGCTCGGTGCTCTTGGACTGCCTCATTTCAAAGAGCGAAATGAACTTTCTTTAAGTTCTGACTACTTCTGAGCCTGCCTGAAAGTGGCCAGCACTCGCTTCTTATGGCATTTACAGCCCATCGAGATACTGTAGCTTCATCCATCAATCTCTCACTTTTTATGTAATTCCTTCAGGGTGAGAAATGAAAGAGAAAATAATTCAGCTTCAGTTTGATTTCTCTAGTTTTCATCACTCTGTGTTATCATGAGGAGTCATTTATGAATCATGTTTGAAATGGCTGTAATTTCATTGAACTTCTGCCACCAGCTCCACTATTACACTCCCAAACACCTCTGTTCTTCCACACTTCTTCATTTCTGACATTCCAATTATCTCTGCATCAATCATTAAAGTCTTTTAACATTTCATGTGTTTCTTTATGAAGGATCTTATGCTCCAGTCCAAGTCTTAATGTTGGGATTTTTCTGACAGAATAAAAATTTTTACAGCTTTTCATATTTGATTCTGTCCGTCACTATATCATGCTACATCTGAATGGAAGCTCCTGAATGCGGTTGTGTCATTTACAAAATTCTGTCATGGACTTGTAGTTTTTTTGGCACTTTGATCAGTTTGCCAAACAGTATTAATCAGTCTACCCAGCAAAAAGTTTTCAATTCATTCATTAATTTTATGTCATTTAAGTCTCCGGACATTTGAGTCTGACAAACTAATCTTATGCAGTCTGAGATTATTTTTGTCCTCCGTTCCTCAGATGTTGCTGCTCTTTAATTTACTTGGAGAGAACCCCCACGGAAAGATTCATTACAGACAGGAAGGAGGTCGGTGCTGAATAACTAGCTCACGGTGGCTTTTAAGGGTCTCCAACCTCCGCAACCACAGAAACCTGAAACCCTACACCGTGTCCATTAAGTGAATAACTAACCTTGAACAACGCTTTCCTAAATGAACTTCATAGAAAAATATTTTTTCAGTAAAGGTCGAAAATCTGCCTTAGATATGCATATAATCTACTGTGTATATATGTATATTTAAAGTTTACATAAATATCCAGAGAAATAAGATTTTAGTGAAGATTTCTAGATCAAGCTGTGGCTTTTATTTGGTAAGCTTTATATTAAATCTTTTAAAGACCCATTCCATCTTTTAATCTATTTTCCCAATTATGGTTATGCAGGTTTTAGTCAAAATATAACAAACAAGTCATTTTCTAGGACCTAGTTTCTGCAGAGCGACAGGAGTTCATTAGAAATTTGAGTCTGAGTCGTGGACTGGACTGTTGATGTGGAGTGGTTCCGCCCCTCATCCCGTCACCTATAGGCACGTAAATCTATTTGTTTCGTGCCTGCAAGCTTACCGTCCATTAAACCCCTAAACCAAACATTATCGGTGCAATAAAAAATGGAAAGAAATATCCGAGCCGTACAGTTTGGAGCCAGATGAAAACTCAGATGAGGAAAAATGAGGACAAACATGGATCTGTTTGTCTGTAACTAGATGCTTTAGAACGGAGAGGGTCTTTAAAAATGTTTGAAAGTATAAATCATTTATCTAACACAGCCTCTTTGGTGACTGCTAGCAGGCATGGTAAACAAAATTCTTAATGTTGCTATGAACATTTCATATGGATTTTTTTATATATATCGTTTTTAAAACAGTTATTGCTCCATAGAAGTTATTTTTGGCAATTTTTTTGGGGGTAACTAAATATGCTTTTTTTTATTTTTTATGTAATTTGGTGTACATTTCTATTTAGATTTAAAGGTGAAATGTTCAGTTTTTAGAGCTCAAAGTGATTGTATCGTAATTTACTTGCCACAACTGTATGCATGCACATTAATACTCAGATCTCAACTTAATTTTACTTTTTGTATAAGCTGTGAGTCAAAAGCTAAAGAAACAGTGACCTTCCACACATATAGGTGGACATAGGTCAAGAATGTATCAGTTAAATATGGCACAACCTGGATAAAGATGTTAAAGTTAAAATGTGTTCTCATTTTATTCAGGTTTCAGGGTTATGCCCTTCTCTGTGCTGCTCTCAGATGCTCGTTCAATGTACCAAAATGAGCCTATGCATATCGAGTCTACAGACTAACAGAATGTGTGTCTAGAAGGGGATAAAATATTTTTGGAAAATTGTTTTTGACATTGTAATCTTTTACAGACTCATACTGGCTCCACTGATCTTGACCTGATCAAGTTACATTAGGAGGTTAAAGAGTCACCAAACAGGGAAGTTGTAGGCTGACTCCACCGAAATATGAAAATCCAGTCAGAGAGGTGGGGCTGGAGAATAGGACAGTTATCGTTACTAGAGCTGCAGATCATGACGTGGGACTTAAATGCTTTAACCAATCACAAAATTAGACTGTAATACCTCGATTCAACCTGTAGGGGGCAGCACACAGATGGTTTTTGATTACATTTTTCACTAATTAAATATGTTTTAATTTTTTTTTTTTTTTTAACGTGGCAATGACGATCAGATCGTACTTTTAAAGCCCCAGTTATTGAGGCCAACAGATAAAAAAAAAGTTGCTTTAGGGTTTGGTTACTCTAAGGATTCACAGGATTTTGAATTACTAAAAATGCAGAGCATACAAAGTATACAAACCAGCTATATCTTTAGGTAAAACAGTTTATGTAAATAAAAGGGCAAAAATAAATGGTGTATATTTTTGCAAATTAATTGTATCTTATTTTTAAATTTTAGAATGTGTTGGGGCTAAATAATGGTGTAGTGGTTGGCACTCTTGCCTCACAGTAAAAAAAAAAAAAGTCCTGGTTGAATCCCATTTGGGCCCTTTTAGTGTAGATTCAGTCTTCCCTGCCTGTTGCACGTCAACAATTTTGTTGGCAGCTCTTTGGTCTTGGCCATAGTGGAGATTGGAGTGTGACTGTTTCAGGTGTCTTTCATATAGATAACAAGTTCAAACAGGTGACATTAATTCAGGTAATGAGTGGAGGACAGAGGATCTTCTTGCTGAAGAAGTTACAGAAATCTTGCTTCATGTGTAGATGACCACATACTTATTTTCCACCCTAATTTGCAAGTAAATTCATGAAAAAAAATCAAACAATGTGTCTTTATGTTTTTTCCCCTCATTTTGTCTCTCATAGTTGAGGTATGCAATATAAATAACAGACCTCATATCTTCTCAAGTTGGAGAACTTGCAGCATTGGTGGCTGACTGTCTGTATTAAGTAAGATACACTCATGTGTAAAAGTTAGCCACACAGAGGATCAAAGGAGGCCTGTGCAGGGTTTGGGAGCAACAGCTTGAAAGGACAGGTTTCCCTGCGTTCATTTATTATGAAAAATGAATGAACAGATGGAAATTTGTAGTAAATGTGTAATGACTAATGTTAAAAGATTATTGTTTGATTTGCTGCACATTTTGGCTGTATCAAGTTCAAGGTGTATGTAATGACTGGACTTGAATGGATAAGAACTGTTGGTTTAGGGTTTGAGAATCGGAGCGAGATGGATCAACTTTTATTATCAGAAAAACAAAAATGCAAACAATTAAAAAAAAAGTTTTGAAGGTTTAAAAAAGTTATATGAAAAATGTGTACCGATATAGCTTAATGACATATGTTTTAAGTATGGATGGTTTCAATATGTTTTAAGTATTAGCAATCAATAAACTATGTATGGTGTCTCATTAGTATTGTTACTGTAATTTCATACATACATACAATGGTTTAAAATTTCCTAAGTTACACAAAATCCTAACTTCACTGGAATGTTCTGCTGGTTTCAGATCAGAAAAACAAATATTTAATATTATATTTAATATAATTCAAAGTCATCATTTTTTTATTGCAGAACTAACAACAATATTAACAAAGTAGTATTTACTGTAAAATACAAGAAAATGTATCAACTATGTTCACTATCTTTGTAAAATTACACCAACAAATACTTTTTTTTGGATTTAACTGATCTTAGCCTGGAACCATTAAGCTCAGATCAATGCTAATATTGCATTATTAAGTGAAGACTGTCAAACTGAGTAAAAAAATATGCAAATAAAGCATCTCAAAGGTCATTTACAATCTTTAATTTAGCCAACAGCAGCATTTTGAAATTTCTGAAAACTCTACTACTAAGTAAAAATAAATAATCTATCATTTCCAGCAGTTTTATGTAAAGACGTGTTGTTTACTGGCACATTCATAATGTATCAAACATCAGAAGTGGTTGAATTGATGAAGGCCTTTCAAAACATGAAAAAACTTTCCTGCTTTTGCCCAACTGTGGCATATTTTGGACCAGACTTCACTTGAATCCATTTCAGCCCTGTCCTGTGGGGCTCTGCAGATCATTATAGAAAACACTGTCAGAGCATCAGCTCTTTTGGTTCTAAACTTAAGGCAAAAACTGGTATTTTGAAGCTGGTAGAAACTTCAAAAAGCAACCTAAATTCTCTTAAGCAGAAAAAAAAAAATAGTTTCCTTTCTGTGCAATAATTAGAAAGAAAGGCTCATTTCAGAGAGAATGACTGTGAAATTTGAAAAAATCCTGATCAAGGGGCAAACATTTTGCAGTTTTAAAGGTTTCACAGCCCATTGGAGAAATAGCAGCAACCCATTTTTCTTTTGAAAAGCAACACAATGTTGATATCTAAAGGCGTACATATATTAAGGGGTCTTTCATATCAAAGTCTCTACTAGCAGATTCAGATGGTACCTTTTCAGTGCCATCTTACCCAATGATGTTTTTAACTCTTGATCCTTGAAAGTGCTTTTGTAACCCAAAGAATGACACCGGGGAGAGCAGGCGGGCGGAAAAAAAGAATGGTAAATTACCTGTGTTAAGTGTAACCCCGGTGAAAAAGTGCTTGTATCATATTCTTACTTTGCATAACTTATCATGTCATTGTAGAGCAATTGTAGTGTTTATGGGAATAATGAAAGGGTACGGGTGTTTTCAGCTTCTGCCTTTGTAATGCAACAGAGACTTCGCTCAATGCTACTGTGAAGACATCCAATTAAAATCAGAAAATATGGCCTTAGAGCTGGAGGTTACTGCTCCCAGTGGTGTCCCACTAACAATATTTTCATGGACAAATGTCTGTTGTTGGAAATAAATATATTTCACTGCTGGTGCACGAACCACCGAATAATGGTCGGGGTGTTGGTCGCTGAACTCGGCATTTCTTACTGACTGGCGGGCGGCTGGGGATAACAACAGAAGCCAACAACATCAGGGGGAGAGACGGTTGCCATGGCTACCGTGACTGATGGTATTCAAAATGTGGGATTGAGCTTTGAGCATTCAAAAAAAAAAAAAAAGAAAAAAAATTCTGCCCTCTGTGGCTAAACGTTGCATGTCAGAATCTTTTAGTGATTATTTAAATCAAACTTTATTAATATAGCACTTTTAATACAACAGTAACACAAAGCTTAAAACAGTTTAAAACACAAATATAAAACAAACATGCCCTAACACGTGAATATAACTCAAAATAGAAATAGAAACTACAGTGGAATGTCACTAACTTGTGCATGAAAGTTGCTCCCTATAGTTTGAGCGTCACTAATAAATTGTTTTGAAACTCCAAATCAGACGGTAACTCCTTCTGATTTGCAGGCAATGTTTGTTTTCTTCAAAATGGGAAAAACAAAAAAATAAGATTTCTCTGTCACTTTTTGCTTTGCTGATGAAATGCTCTTTTTTTTCCTTTTTTTTTAGATTAAGGGACAATTTCTAGTAAAACGTCGAGTTTAAATTAAGAGACTTCTTTTACAGGTACAACTGTGTAACATTAGAGATGATCAGGTGGGACATGGCAAATTATTCAGTTTAATTGGTATAAAACAAACATTTACCATTAGCTGTGTTTTCATGGACACAAGTAATCGGAATAAACACCTGATCAGAATAAAAATGCGTCATGTAAACATGCCAATCAGAATATTCTGGTCAGATCAGACTCATCCAGATCAAGATTTCTTACGATTAAGATAGATGGGTTATGCTGATCGTGGTCCATTTAAACAATTTATTCTGATTGTGGGTCATTACCACTGATATGAATTTCAATGGACACCACAACCCCCCCTCCCCTTTTGAGCTCCAAATAGGAAGTACCCGCTGGTTGCTAGAAGGCCAAAGTCTGATTGACTTCCATTGAAAAATAAATATTTCTCTGTCATTTTCTTTGTCAGAATAATCATTCTTGCTCTGATGCTTCCTTCTCAGCATGTTCTTTCTAATCCTAATTTTTGTCAAAGATATTTTTTTTTCTTTCTTTATTGCCAGTTATTAAAGTTATAAACTTGTGTGCCATATGTAAACGCTTGGGACAATTGGATAAAGTGCTTCCGGGTCCATGTACAATCCGATCTTTGATCCGTTCAAGGATATTTTGCACATGTAACCACAGCTATTGTAAGGATATCAGCTCTGGGTTTATTCTAAGACCAGGTTTTTATTGTAACTTTCCTGAAAAACAGCTGCAACTTTAAAATTTGTATGCCTCAAATATTAGAAAAAAAATGCATGTGAGAACCTGGAGTGACTGGTACATCAAACAGACTACAGAGTTTCTTGTTTTTTAACATTTTCACTTGCGCATCATGTATTTTGTGGAGGAAAAAAAGTGTTCCTTGGCTCAAAAAAGGTTGAAAAACACCGTCTATTGTTACGGAAGAACATGGAAGGAACATGTTCAAGGAAGAAAAAAAGGTAAACAAAATCAAGGACTTTTTATTTCCTTGCAGGTTTCTTCCTTGGCCTTAAAATGAAAAAAAAAAGGTTTGTGAAGATTTGAAATGTTAAGATATTTGCACTTTCAGATTCTGCAACAATTTGGTGCAAAAGATCACAGTCATACTGATCTCAGTTCAACCAAAAAGGACCTGCCAGTGATAATCGCACTAAAGATTTGGTCTGCCAGAGCTTTACACCTTGTATGAATTTGTTCAGCTTTGCCTCCATGCTTGTAATTATTGCCCCCATCTGAATGAGCTTAGCGGGCTAGTGTGAAGGAGTCCCAGTGGGGCCCAGCATGGGTCCTTTCAGCCTTGCATATTCCAGCGCTGCCATTTCACAAAAAAAAAAAAAAAAAAGTATCACCGGCTTGCAGCTCTGGTAAATGTCATGCCATTCTCTCTTGTGTGGGAGGAATTGCCGTCATGGAGATGGTCAAAGAGTTTTGGCCCTCACAACCAGCACGAGGCGGGGAGTTCTGAGATCTGAATCCGTCTTATTGTACTATCCTTTTATTTTGATTGATGCAATTCACTTTAGCCATAAAGGGCATTTATTGTTATTGTAAAGTAGGGCTGCTATTAGTCGACTAATCGGCGACTAATCGACTATAGTCGACAAGTAATGTAATAGTCGATTAATCGTTACTTTAAATTATATGGAGTCCGAGTGTAGTAAAGTGGAAAATTACAATAGCATTCTGCTAGCTTTTTAGATTATTTTGGCATTTGTTAAGCTTATTTAGACTAGTTTAGAGTTTGCTAATATTTCAGCTATATGTTATCTATTTTGGCTAATTTAGGATTTTTTCAGTTTCTTTAGGCTGACTTTGAGTTTAGCTCAAATTTCAGCTACATGCTAGCTGTTTTGGCTAATTTAGGCCTTTTTTAGGCTATTTTGGAGTTTGGCTAATAATTTCAATTTTTTATTTGTCACGTACATATACATACAGGGTGACCCAAAAAGATGTTTACCCATGAAAATTTCAATTGTGACTTTGATTAAAAAGCTATTTATTTCAAATTACAACCACACATTATCCAGTTTATGGAAGACCATTCACCAGAGTTTGAGCTATTTCTGTCAATTTTTAGTCAATTTATGGCTTTCCCGCCGCAGTGACTCCCTTGTCATTCCGAGTTCTTGGTTGCGTCTACGCACTGATTTCCTAGGGCTGCGTCCTACTGAGTCCCTCACTGCAGCAATGTTTTCTTCTGTCCTTGCACTCTTTTTCCTGCCTGAATAAGTTCCCCCTGTGGCTTTAGAACATAAGTCCACTACAGTCCCATGCTCTCTGAACTTCGTAACCCAACTAACAATCGTTGATTTTGGTGGAAAGTTGCGACAATGGAAACGTTTTCGAAACTGAATCTGTACACTCTGGTATGATTTTGTCGCAAAATAGGTCTCCAGGGAGAATGTCTTCTGCTGATTTGTCCAAGACATTTTTGGGGCAACTATAGCTGCAAACGATCATCCATAGGTTCACCTTTCATGTCGTGCAACAGAAAAAACATTCGTTAAAAAATTGATTTTTTATCGAATAAAATGTGGGTACGCATCTTTTTGGGTCACCCTGTACATGGTATAATATACAGTTATATGTCAGCTACATGCTAGCGGTTTTGGCTAATTTATTTTTTCAGCTTTTTAGGCTAATTTGGAGTTTAGCTAACATTTCAGCTGTATGCTAGCTATTTATGTCTAACTTAGACTTCTTTTTTTAGGCCAATTTGGCATTTAACTAATATTTTAGCTGGCTATCAGCTTCAGCGTTTTTAGCTATCAATTCCAGCATGTTCAGCTATCGTCACCAGTATCTTCGGCAGCCAAATTCAGCTAGCATTATAACTATATAACTAGTATTATCGTAGGTAATGCTATATATCTAGTTTTTAGTTAGTTTAAAGATATTTAAACTTATATTTTGTTATATTTTGTTGTCATAAAATCTCTCCTTCAGCTATAAAAGCAATAATGGGTCAAAATGGAGGTCAGTGAGTTGCAGAGTTTCAAAAAAAGCTCAAAGGGTCAGGTTCTGTGCGGAAAAGTTCAAAGTAAACAATCTAAATGTTGCAGCTGTTAGAGTACAATTTAAAACCTCTGACATTGTCATCATCGCAGTCCAAACTGGATGTTTAACCCTCAGAAACACTACGTGTTTGTTTTCTCTTTGCTTCTTATTTTTTACTATTTTGCTAGTCTCTTGCCTTCACATTCCAGGTTTCAGTGCGATTGATTTTCTGTTCAAATTAGCCCCTTTTCAGCTCTCCTTTGAGATCTTCACCAGTCACCACGGGAGTAATTCCAAGCAGGTGATTTAGTGTGTCACTTTGTTTTATTCACCAAGGACATCAACTGTCAGCTTGGTTTTAAACGGACAAGAAAGGGAAGATTTCATCTTAACAAAAGACGCCAAATTCAGGAAATATGGAAATAAGGGATGCACAACGACTGGCTCTACAGGGGGGGATTTCACCACACACAGAAAAGCCTAATGAATCCTCCAACCAATTGACTCCTATTGCATATCAGCAGATGATCAGTCATCAGAAAGGCAGAAAATCTCCCCCTCTCATCTAATTTGACCACTGCAGGAACATTGCATTGAGCACTTGAGGTTATTCTCATTAAAAAAGGTGCAACAGCAAAGAGGTGTTTAGAGAGGCTGAGCTCTGTGGATGATGAACGTGTTTACATCATGCTGCGCTGAGCCCCAGGAATGATTTGGGTCCAGAATAAATGTAGTGTTGTTACAACTGGAAAAAGAAGACATCCGATTGCCAGTTTTGCATGGAGTGTTTTTAACTTTCATAGTGTCATAAAAGTTAGATTCTGCAAATCTCAAAGGAGTTCTAGAAATCTATAATCTGCCCTTTGTAGACGGGAAATGTCGACGCAGTTTAAAATAATAAAACAAAAGCTTAAAAAATCAATTTACATTGTCTTTTACTTATGAAAATGATCAATCAAAACACAACATTTCAAAAATATAAGCTTAGGCGATTAGTCAAATGGGAATTCTGCCATCTGCCAAAAGATTTAGCATGTGTACTACGGTTAGACTAAGCATTCATTACATTACAGCAAGGCTTTAAGTACCCTTTAGGTGATTCTCCTTTTAAAGGCATTAATCACGACTGCTTATTTCCATGACCTGCTGAAACCCCTTTATCTCGAGAAAAAGACTTTCCTTGTGCTTGCTCAAATACTTTATCCCCCTGAACCCTGCAACACCTTCAAACTTCCCTGAAAAGTACTTTACTAATGCCACAGCTGATAGTTACCACTATAAAAACAGCTGGTTCGTTATTATAATTGTTAATAAGCCAGTAAAGAGCTTGTGCTGAACACAATTACAACACAATAGAATTACATTTACATGCTGTTTTCAAATTCATAATAGATATTATCCTAACGAGACCTCTATGTACACAGTCTGCTTATTTTTAGTCTAAGTAAATATCCAGGGCTTCTACCTGAAGGAAAAACACACATAATTTCCCCAGTGATTTTTTTAAAGAAAATATCAACACATAGCCGCAATGTTGACTAAGCATGTTTACATTACTAAATGCCAGGTCTTTCTTGGCTTTCAGTTTTGTAGCTAAGATATAGAAAAACACCTCAAATTGATTACATTTTTAAACATTGTGGGGTTTATCAGTGATCAAGTTTTATTTTATTCTATTAAAATAAATAGTGTTGGATGATTTCCATTTTTTTTCTGGTGTTTTTCCAAAGTCTTGTCCAGTACAATAGGTATGGAGATCAAGACAGACCATTATGTCAGGAGTCAGGGCTCTGTCTGTAGTACTGTAGTACTGAATGCACTACATCTCCCAGCAACCTCAGCGCACAGTTCCTGGATCTCACTCACCTGACTCTGATTTCTCAATCAACTACATGACTGGTGGGGTGGCCGTGGTGCAGTGGTAGGGCAGTCGTCTCAGGATCAGAAGATAGTGGGTTCGATTCCTTGCCTTTGTCAAAGTGTCCTTGGGCAAGACACTGAACCCCAAATTGCCTCTGGTGGGAGGTTGGCGCCAGTGTTCGGCAGCGGAGCCACCACCAGTGTATGAATGTGCGTGTGAATGGCTCTGACTGTGAAGCGCCTTGGGCCCTCGAAGGAGGGTAGAGAGCGCTATACAAGTATACGCCATTTACTCTTAGCGCTTAGAAGCTCAGTGCAAACTATTGTTTGTTCCACTCTACCTGCACTACCGTGTTTTATCCGCACCTGATCTTCTGTTTCATGACCCTGTTTTGGCTCCCTGTCCCAACTCTTGCCTGGATCCTGACTACTTCCTTTTCTGATGCTTCCATGCTCGTTGTTGACCCCTGCCTGACCCTGATTTAGATTTGTGGACTTTTAGCTGTGCTAATAAACCTGCTGCAATTGGAAATAGCCATCTGCCCGTTCTGTGACCAATTACTACTTCTAAAAACTTTATGTACACACTGAACATTTAGAACCATTGTTAGCATATGGTGTTTACACCAGACTATTATATTATATTACCTGATTTATATAATTCGGGCTCAAACCGCAATTTTTAACATGTCCTTCAAAATCTACTTTTTAACTGGTTGGCACTTCCATGTCTTGAAATGAGAATCCCTGATTGGTCGTAGTTGGACTTGTCTATATTTCAACTTGCATTTAATGGGCGTATCTTTTATATGCGGAGCCCGATAAGACTTATAAACTTATGTTGCAATGCATGAACTGAAGAATTTTTAAAGCGGAAGTCTGAAATGCATGTTTCCACAGACTTTTCATTGGAAGTGGTCACTTGAATGCTTGTTGCCGAGGCCGGTGTTAACGTAGCTTAACGGTCGCTCACAGCTGGGTACTCATCGTTATTTTTTCTTATTAAGAAACAACCCTTTAACATGTCAAAGTCCGGCCCTCTGGGTAATTATACCCGGCCCTCCAGATCATTTTATTTTTATTGTTATTAATGGCCCGATGTTATCTTGCACTTATTTCTAACTTGTATAATTTGACGAAACATATTTTTTATGGAGAGTAAAATGTTGAAAGTTCTTTAAGGTTTAAATTGATTTATTCTGAAATAATTTCCCTGCCTTTTAATTATTCATAATTATGTTAAAAAGTTACAGTGTTAAAGTTTTAAAAATTGGCATTCTGCTAGCTTTTTGAACTTTTTTTTGCATTTATTAAGATTTTTAGGCTATTTTGAAGTTTAGCTAAAGTTTCAGCTACATGCTAGCTGTTTTGGCTAATATATGCTTTTTTCAAAGGCTATTTTGAAGTTTAGCTCATTTTCTAACTACGAACTAGCTTTTTTGGCTAACTTAAGTTTTTTGCTGGTTTCTATAGGATAATTTGGCATTTAGATAATATTTTAGCTTTCTATCCAATTCAGCATTTTCAGCTATTAGCTTCAGGTATTTCAGCTATCAACTTGAGCATTTTCAGTTTCAGCGTTTTTCGCTAACAATATTAGCATCTTTAGCTATCAGTAGCAACACCTTCAGCGGCCAAATTCATCTTACAGCATTCACATTAGCATGATTGGTGGTAATGCTATAAATCTAGTTAATAATTACCTTTAAAATTTACATTTTTAAAGTTTTAAAAATGTAGTTTTAGAGTTTTCAATAAATGTTTATCCTGTTCGGCCCACGACCGAAGGTGTGTTTTGGATTTTGGTCCCTTGCCTCCTGCTTTAACCCTTAAAAATCGTAATTCTTAAAAAGATAACCAGAGCATTTTTTTTTTTTTTTTTTTTTTTTTTTTTTTTTTTTTAAGAGGAGACAAACTAAAAAACTGTAAAAGTGAGATTCATCCATCAATCATGTGTCTGTGAACCTGTTTCATCTCATCCAGGGCGACACTAGAGCTTTTCTATGCCAACCAAGAGCCCCATTCTTTTTAGGTGGGTCTGTCACAGTCTCCTTCCAGTTAGACATGACATTAAAACTTCACTAAGGTGGTGTTCAGATGGCATTCTTGCCAGATTTTGAGCATCAGTGGCTGAGCAGGAAGAGCTAACTCAAGATTCCTTCAAATTTTCCTGAATGCAAACTCCAGATGTCCAGTACATTCTAATACTCCACCTTATGAGTCAGTGTCCTCCCCCTGTTTTTGAAAAACATTCATTTGAGAACAGCCATCTTTCTTTCCATCTAGTTTTTTCAATAACTTTGATATTGCATAGACGAGCCATTTGAGCTTAGAGGTGATGTCTGTAACTAGGTTGGTTTCTGTCCACTAACAAGTCAGCAAGTAGCAAATCTAGCAAGTCACAAAGTCCTACTACACTGTTAACAAAACGCAAACATTTGTGACCAATAGGCAACGTACAGTATGATGTTGCTTTTTAGTTATTTTTGAAAGTCTTGGATAAGATCAACCTGGTTTCACTTACATTAAAAATGTGAAAAAAAAAGACAAGACAATTTAAAACTGCTAAAACCTCTGTAAACAGATTTTAAATCTTATTTTTTTCTTTGCTTAGACCTATAATTCCATTATCCTACATAACTGATGTAGTACTCAGTGATTGGCCCTTTGCTCAGAAAGTAACAGCTCAGATTATACAGATTAGACCAGATTACAGTCATCCATACTCCATCACTGAGCTTGCTGCAGTCGTCTGCACTTGTAGCCTTGATGAAATAGTGTTACCAAGAGATTGTGTCTGTTTCAAAAGCTTGTATACAGTGAGGGTGAAACAAAGGTTATGGAGGCTCTTCAATATTTTACAGGGGAACCCCTCCCATGCCATAATTAGATAGATTACCTGTTAGCCACGCTTCTGTGTGCAGAAATGTTTTTAAACTGCTTTATCCTCCAGGCAAATGGAAAGGAAAGTCAAAAGGAATTACACGCTGTCCGGGCACCAGTGACTCCAATACTATTTAATGGCTACAGCCAAAGCAAGAAGAAAAAAAATGAAAAGAGGGCAGAGTAACGTTCTTATGTCGAGCTCTGATTAATTTTTTACTGCTCTGGAGTACAAAAGGCTTAGCTAAAATATTTATAAGCCTTGTCGCTGACAGTGGCAATCAGATGTCAAGACGGTTCAGTCACTCCTGTGCAGACTGTTCGTGCAGCAGCTCTGCAGCAGCACATGAGTTTTGCAAATAATCTGCATTGTTGACATGGAAGGTAAAGTTCACTTCACTGCTCTATGCCCAGATGGCAAAAAAAACAGCTAAAATATTTGTGTGTTTACTTTCAGAACAGATGTATAATTCCTTCAGACTGATCATCGCGGTATAACTAAAACATAACCTGCTAAAACATATAAAAGAGGGGAGCTATATTTATTCAATGCTTTCAGATCATGGTCTGTTCGAGCAAAAAAATTAATGGATTTGTCCAGTTTTTCCTAAATAACATGTGATTGTATATATAAAAAAAAAAAAAAAAAAACACCCTGTCATCCTCCGTGGGTAGTTTAACATTTTTTAAATTCTATTAGAAAAAAGGTTGCACATTTTTCTTTGTTTATTCAGTGCATACATTTATCAGTACTTTTCCGCATTAAAAAAAGATTCAAAGAGGGTGCCAATTTTAGGAAAAATAAGAATATTCTATACATAATTGGGAACAAATATTTCCCGTAATACTTTGCTAACCTCTGAGTCTTGTCTCTGTTTTTCTGTGTTCTTTTTTTTATGAACCCTTCTGTTGTTCCAACAGCTGCTGAATAAATGTAGATATGTTTTTTTGGGCTATTTTTTTTAGCTCATAAAGTTTTCAATGAGTTATGTACGCGAAATGCTGTAATCCGAGTAAGGCTCTGCAGATGTTTAGGTAAACACCATGTGTGCCACTATCAAGTAAGCAGCTTGATCATTCTGAAAGACATTTTGAGCTGTGGGAGCCACATGGCTGCAGACTTGTCACATTATGTCAAATATATCAGTTTTGAATGTGGAGGATGTCAACTGCAAAACTTCAGCAAATCAGGCAACTTTTCACAATGTGAGTAATGAGAGTAACAGGGATGTAAATGCTTTCTGAGTTTGTATGAGAGAATGGGGATTGGAAAAAAAAAAACCTGAATATTCATTAAAAACTTATCTAAAAAAAATGTTAAGGAAAAAGAAAACTGGTTGAAGAGGAAGCTGTAGGACCACCTGCTACACGACAGGAAGAAAGTGAAATCGTAGTGTTTAAGGAAGCAGAAATGAAGACGGGGAGTTGGAATAACAGGTTGAATTTTGCCTTCAGCACCACCTCTTATTCTCTAAAGCCTCCAGGAAAGCCTTTTCTGTGTCCCCTGCCTCTTATCCGAGTCAATTTCCTTCCCCAACACTGTAGGCTGGTTGATAAAGTAACTTAAAAAGACCCAAATTGACTTCTTGATTCTAATTCCAAAAAAGTTTAACGCTGAGAAGAATACTAAATTTAACAGAAAAGTTGCTGGATTTAACTCCAAAAAGTTTAAACTTTAGAAATAAGGATCCTCTGTGATGCTGTAATGGTATTCTCATAGGTGAGTCACTGTCCAATACTAGCCACACGTTCCTTAATCCAAATTCTTCCCTTACGGCTTCTCCCTACCTCTACATTTAGAAAAAATGTAAAAGTAGAGTCTTCAAATTCGGATGTTACTCCCTCTTGATGACATCATCAATAGTTGCCAGTCAGCTACTTTAACGCGGAGCTGCTAGCGCTAGAAATACATAAGAACTTAAGTTTAATAAAAGGTCATGCGAAAACAATAAGTCATAACTTATATTTAAGTGTAAAATTCTGAGCTTCAGAAAAGGGACGACCCTACCAAATCCGAGTCCCTGATTGGTCAAAGCTCAAACAGGCATAGGAATGCGTGAACGCAAGAGTTATGCATGCGTGTTTACTTAACTACGAATCGTCAACAGATTATGATATGAATCAAATATATTTGCTTATATATTTATACATTCAGGCTCTTGTCTAGTGCAACTGGGATCACAGAGAATCTCTTTGGTCATCCTGCCACTGCGATGTTCGACCTTCATGCAGAAGATATTGCAGCATAAATGAACAACATCGCGTCATTCCAGAGGGTTCTGTCCTCAGGCTGTGGTATTAATTTAATTTATACTTTTATATTTTTATTATTTGGCCTTATCAAGTGCAATTTGTCCATTTATGCTTTTAATCTGTGTCCTTTTTTTTGTCTTTGTGGTAGCCCTGCAATTATTGTTTCAATATGATTTAACAATTACAAATTGATTTACTGTTGTTAAAAAAAAAACAAAAAAACTTGTGTTTGTGAAGACTTTTCATAGGAAGTGGTCTCTTTAACGCCAGAGGGGGGTGTGAACGTAACTTCAGAGAGCAGAAATGAGTTGGAATAACAGATTGAATTCACAACTTATTCTCTAAAGCTTTCAGGAAAGCCTTTTCTCTGACCCCCGCCTCATCACACTCCTGTTGACTGGTTGTCAAGCATCTAAAAAAGACCCAAATTGACTTCTCATTCCAAAAAGTTTAACTCTGAATAGAATTATCATCTGTAGCTGAAAACTTTCTGGTTCTAATTCCAAAAAGTTTCACTTTGTAAGCATTAAATAGTGAACCGTGACCTCCACCCCCAAGGAGGCAGAGAGCTGCTTCCTCCTCAGCTCGCCTATCATCCAGCCATAAAGGCAGCCGTTGCCATTTTTCCTCCATGTGCACTTTGGAGTTGAGAACCCAATAGAACATTGTCATTTTTTTAGAAGTTCTTGCATCAACAAGTGTTTGCTGTGAGTCAGATAGTAGCTGACTGGAGTCAGATTTTGGTGATGATGTGTCAATTCTATATGACTATAAAAATCCATATTTCGGGAGGTATTTTTCCCATAAATGTGGAAATCGTAGAAGGTTCTCTTGAGTTATTATAGTGCCACTTGATGACACAGACTCAATATCAGTTAAATTTTATCATCAAAATCCTGCAAAATGATGTAAATTCATGCATCAGGTGCTAAAAAAAATCAAATATCAGGTTTATTTTAATACGAAGAGGTAATCTAAACAAGAATGTAAAATTGTACCAAGTGACTGTAGACTCAGGGGGAGTAGGCCAAAATGCACATCCCACAGATTGGTAGTGATCTTTGGGCTGCAGATATCTCGCTTAAAACTCATTCTAGAAGAATAAAAACCGCCGTGCTGTAAGAAAAAGTTTTTCTCATGTTTCTATGTGGATTAATTAATTGTTTCCTTCTTTCTTTTAAAATCATCTATGCTATATTTAAATCCAGCACAGTCTGCATGATGTTTCCCCTGTGGACTGAAGGACCATCTGCGCTGTCATTTCCCCCCTTTTTTTTTAACTGATGACACCAATGCTTCAATTGCAAAAATCTTTGTAAACCTGACTCAAGCTAAACCCAATTGTGTCTCCTTTTTGTTTTGTAGAAGGCTACACAACTTTACTTTTTTTTTTTTGTCTATTGTCTGGTCCAAACATGCCCCACACCAGACATGTTTATATCTCCATTCTGCGCTGTATCTTTGGAGAGGCAGATAGGAGATGTGATGGATGTCTGTTAAAGTCTGGTGAGGATTCTACTGAAAAATAAATAAATAGCCAGAATGGGAGGAATGGACGTGATTTATAAATGTTTCCACGTGACAGTTGGCAGTACTTTTTTAATCCAGTTTTACTGGTTCTGAAAATCTGGAAGTGATTCTGGGTCCTGATACCAGGGACAGCCAACATTTTCCTAATTGTTCAATTGTTTCTTAAAATAAATTAAACTAAGTGGTTTTGAGAAATAGTAATATGGGTGTGTCTGTTTATCCTGATCTGAATTTATTCAATAAATTTTAGCGTCCCACCAAACTGAACTCAGTCACTTTTTAATGTTCCTTATTCTGGTTACTGTCGGCCGTAACCAACGGCATTCAACTTTGTAGCAACTTATTAATCGAGCCAACAGGGCAGAAAAACGTTCTCATTCCCTTGCCTGCACAGCCCTCCCTCTTTTCCCTATTCAGCCAATATCTGAACCCAACCGTTACAAACCTCCCGACAACAGGCTAAGTGACAGAACGAGGGCCAATCAGCGTCTCCTCCTGGTGCATTCACTGAACCCTGTAATTTAGGATGCACCAAAACAGTCACCCAGCACAACTTAGTCCGCTACAATATTTATTTATCGACTGGAAACCGATTTGAATTAATCATTACGGATTTAATAACATATCACAATACTTTATTTGGCAATATTTGTATTGATTTTTTAAGCCTTTCAGAGTAAACTATATCCATATATATGATCATATATAACCTTCAGAACACTAAAAAAAACAAATTATTTATGAAATATGAGTCATTTTTGTGACCAATTTAAAGGGGCCATGCCATGATTTTCTTAATCCTTTC
Source organism: Oryzias javanicus (assembly GCA_003999625.1). NCBI lineage: Eukaryota > Metazoa > Chordata > Actinopteri > Beloniformes > Adrianichthyidae > Oryzias > Oryzias javanicus. The sequence continues at coordinate 8,969,209 of CM012440.1, read as the reverse complement.
AGAATAAACGATTTCCATATATGTGATCGTATATTACCCTTGGAACACTAAAAAACAAATTATGTATTAGTTATTATTATTTATATTTTGTGAGTTTTTTCCAACCCAGAAGTAAAATGACTCGAATCCAGTTGCAAAATGAAACATATACAACTTGGCTTTAACTGAGGATGAGTACTAACTTAAGTTAGTGTTTGTAACATATAAACACATGGATTTTGGTGCTTCATGGCCCATGCAAGAATGGACCGCGCCCACTGTGCGCTGAGCTTCATTCAAAATGCTCAAGACAAAGATAACAGTGACGTGTACAATGCTCTGAAAAAGATTGATGTTGTGGTGAAGAAATAAGCGCTGTCCTGTGCCCCGTCATGAAGCTTCGTCACACTGAAATGTTTCTGGAAATCACCTGTCGAGGCCCCTGAACTACAGGTCCAGCAATGCTGGGAATGAAAAGCTCTTTTTTTTTATCAACCATACATATAGAACGTTACTGGTCAAGGTACATTTCATCTTTGTGTTTTTATGCTGCTAAATATTTTGTTGGGAAAATCAGACGTCGATTGTTGGAAAATATTTTTTAAATAATTAAAGGAAAATTATTTTTTTATTTTACTTGTATGCAAGTTGAAGTGCTTAAAGTTCTGATCTTCAAATAAAATTAATTGTATAATAATCAGTCACAATTTTAAAAAAAGTGAAATGTTTATTAATACTTTCTTGGAAAATATTGGGATATGGGATAATATTGCATATCGTATCGGGACACATGTATCATGATACACATCGTATCTCCATACTCTTGTCAATACACATCCCTTCTAGTCATAGTATATATTTTCTCCTTTTTATTCTACTTTATCGATACATCCTTATAACCATAATGCTTATTTGTAATAATTCCCAGTATGAAATAAGTGTTGGATAAGTATTTTTAATACATTTTTTCTACTCGTTTATGAGTTTGACATTCCCTTTCTTGTAGTCTGATCTGATCTCACAGATTCGTTGCACATTTATAATATTCTGCAGAGTTTTTTGGACGATCAGCCTTTAATCAGCCTTTCACTGCTGTGCAGATCTTCTTATTTGTTTGCCCCCCTTAGAATTTTCTACATTGAATCATGTACCTCCATCAAATCGTATCTTCAGCATTCTCCTCACTCACACCAACCACGCTCATGTCCTTCACTGCATCTATGAAGCTTTTTGGTCCATCTTCTTGGTAGCTCAAACCTATCCAATCCAAGCTTTTTTTATGATTCTATTTTTTTCAATTTTTTCAATTTTTTTTTTTTCTTTTTTCGAGGTTCACGGTCTGACCTTGAGGCAAAGTCACTAAGATGGACACTCTTAGGATGATTGACAGCTGTCTTGAATGTCCTGACGATGAGAAGGATCTTCCTCGCTGAGGAATGCTGAATGCTAAGATGTTCAGAAAGGGTTTCCTAAAATATTTCCCAACTGGTGCAGGGAAAGGAAAATGCATTGATGATGGAAGTGTGATCATTTGCACCTGAATATGTCACACCTTGATGGTCCTTGATGGTCCCCAAAACCTTTGGAGATGCTCACATTTACAAGGGGATTGGTAAAAAAATGACTCTTTTTAACAAATGAAGGAAGCAGTTTAATACCTCAAATGACTTGAATTCATTGGGGTGTAGATTTTTGCTCTTACAGTTCGATAAACAAACCATGTTGTGTGCATTTAAGAATGCGCTAATTCTTGAACGTGCTTTCGGCCTTCGATGTTCACACTGGACTGTCGCTACCCGATACTAGCGCATGTACTCACAGTTGGAAGAGGCTTGGTGGAAAAAATAGACAAATCTTCACCAGGCTTTTTTACACACACCTCTATTGGAATAGATGAAAGAGTAAGTGCCCAGCATGGCACAAACTGTGATTATTACTTTCTCTTTCATGATCAATTTAAAATCTTTGACACTTCTGTACATCTGAGCTCCTGCTTTGTCAACGTTAATGTGGTTTAATTTTTAACACGCGTTCAATGTTTTGTGCGTAGAGCCCGAAAACTGTCTTTAAACTCTCGTAGAGTTTTGAACCCGGAAGCCTGAAATGCAAATGTACGCACGTTTATTGACTTTTCACCACTACCGGTTGCTGGAACAGATGTTTTGGAACCTGATGTGAATGTAGGACGTTCAAACCAAATTCTACTCACATGTCCAAATATAAGCTAGACACCCCAGTTGTGTGTGGGAGGAGCTACTGCCAAATGTTTTCAGCCTGATTGGTACACGGAACCTCCATCCATCCATCCATTTTCTTCCGTTCATCCGTGACCGAGTCGAGGTGACTTCCCTCTCCCTGGCCGCTTCCTCCAGCTCCTCTAGGGGAACAGAAAAAAATAAAAATGAGAACAAGTTTTATTATTTTCTTGTTATTCTCTCAATGAGAAAAAGAAAAATATAAGGTTTAGGAGGTGAACGACCAGATTCTACTGACTTGACTCGATTGACTTAACATTGCTGCACAAATCCCATCCGGTGAGAATTCAGCACAAGAGTTTTGGCAGATTTTGGAGAAAAACATGCGTTTCAAAGAAAGACTTTTAGCTCTGTGGATTTATAATTTTAATGTTATCATACCAAAGTTTAAGCTTTCCTCGTAAAATCTGAGGCACTAATTGTTGTCTCACTGGGTGAGATGTGGAGACCAAACACGTTGAGTCTAGCCTGCAATCCCTTCTAAATATGCTGGAGTTAAGCACTGCCTCAGAGCATTAAAATGTTTTTTTTTTTCTTATTTTAGATCAGTTTGTTTCTCCCTGTTGATTGGTATTTCACTGTCAAAGATTAGACCTTCACTGATTCAAAAATTTGAGATCAAACACTTTCAGTAGAGGAATGTGTGTGCTCTCTCAGAATATGCTGTAATTGAGTTTTAATCTCTGACGCTGCAAGCTTTTTTTGCACTGGGTTAAAATTAACCCTTTGCAATTAAACTTAATGTAGATAAGGTTTAGATATTTGAATCTCCAAACCAGGATTTTAGTCGTCTAATATTTGCCGTGCATTTATTTTAGCTTTTGAAAGGTTCATGGATTACAACAAAAAATTTAATCTTAACCTCTTAGATTAAAAATACAAGTGTGGATCTTTTTTGTATAGAACACGTGTCAAAGTCAAGACCCGGGGAATTATATGCGATCCAGATCATTTTATTTTATTGTTATTAATGGCCCGATGTTATCTTGGACTTATTTCTAACTTGTATAATTTTGACAAAAATATATTTTTATGGAGAGTAAAATAATGAAAGTTGTTTAAGGTTTAAATTGATTTATTATGGAATAATATTCTTGCCTTTTTATTATTCATAGTTATATTAAAAAGTCACGGTGTTAAAGTTTTAAAAAGTTACAGGGTTAGAGTTTTAAAAATTGGCATTCTGCTAGATTTTTGGACTATTTTGGCATTTACTACAAAATACTTAGGCTGTTTTGGAGTTTAGGCTAATTTAAGCTTCAAGTTACTAGTCATGCTAGTGTTTTTTTGGCTAATTTGATAAAAATTAAATGGGTTCTTAGGGTTTTGGAGCCAGGCTAATAGTAGGCTAAATCACTACAACTGTTCTTGTTAACTTAGGTTTTTTTTTAAATTGCTTAAGTTCCGGACTTATGCTAACTTGAAGGTCTTCTAGTTTTTGGTGGTTTAGGTTTTTGCGAGTTACATTGCTTGTCTTTTATTGGCTAACCCGGTTTTTTTTTTTTTTTTTTAGTTTTTAGGCTAATTTGGCCTTTAGCTAACATTTTAGCTAGCTATCAGCCCTATCATCTTTAGTGGCCGATTCAGCGGTAACACTTTGTAATAAGGTTCATTAACAAGCTTTATTAACACATTAACAAACGTTATTAAAGTGTTTATAGATTGTTAGTAAGACACTTATTAGCACAATAAGCTTGATACAGTTTATTAACATACTAAATAGGATTTATTAACATCTAAAGGGAGACCGTTGTCTTAAAGGGCCATATAAATAAACTACTTGCAAGCCTAACAAATGCATGAACTATCTTTATCAACATTATATTGAGTGTTTTTCAGCACCTCATCTAAAGTGTTACCTTACGGTTTTAATCTTTGTTACGGTTTTTAAAAATGTAGTTTTAAGTTGTTTAACCAAATGGTTTGTTTTTGTGTCGTAAGTTGTTGGTTTGGTGGATTTTGGCCCCTGTGCGATTGAGTTTGACGCCCCTGGTAAAGACATAAAGCCACACAGTAGCACACAGCTGAAGGACATGTCACCATCCTGATAGCTGAATGCTTTCACACTAGGTCAGTGAGTATACCACCAGCCAATAATCTCTGAAATCACAACTCCTTCACAGCTGGCTTAGAGGCTTACATGTGGCTGCCTCGCTTGTTAACAACACCATCCCTTTTCTGGGAGCAAAAGTAAAAGGCAAATTGCGTAAATAGATGTCACATCCGAAGGAAGGCCATAAAATATGAAGTGTCACTGCCAGGAGGCTCATTTCTTTAATTAGAGAGCCACATCACAATGTCTACGAGACTCTGCATGTTCATTTGCAGGGGTCCGTGAAGAGATTTGCAAAAGCTGCATCTCAGAGAAAGCTCTTACACTTTTCCTGCTGTGAGTCTCTGTAGATTGTCTTTGATTGACCCAATTAGGCAAGTCCACTGGGTTATACTTGCTGCTTGTTAGTGTTTCACATCGGCTTAATCATCGGATGCTGTACGTGAATGAAGTGCAGAGCAACCTGGCAGAAGGCTGACACAGGCCTCCTTTCAAGTGCAAATGAAACCAAAGGATGGTAACCTGTGGCAACTTCAACAGCTGCTTTGAGTAGCTATCAAAACTAGTCTTAATAAAATTTAGTAGGTCACTGCTTCGGAGAGATAATCAGGAAACTTTTCAGATCACGTGCAGCTTATTTCTCAGTGGTCATTAAATCTAAAGCAAGTAAGCAAACCTGACTGTCTCCCCGGTGACAGTGGAGTTTTTTTTCTATTTTTTTTTTTTTTTTTTTTTTTTTTTTAACCCTGCATTTGTGTCACATTTCTGCATATTATTTTCAGATGTACTGCATTTGTGACATTTTCTAAGACATAATAAAGCCGTGTTTTTATGAGATGAGCTGCAGAGAGGTGGGATGTTAGAAGAGCGAGGAGCAGAGCAGCGTGCTACATAGCATGCAGCCCAACTCTCCCGTGTGACGGATGGAGGGGAAAAGGTAATTTGTGAGGAGACCTGCCTGACAAGAAGATGAAGAGTTCTCCAGTGTTGATTTTCCCAAAAGTGTCTCCCAGTCAGGAGCCATAAGAGAGTAGAGCTTATGGTGACACCTTGACTGGCATTCAGGGGAGGTGAGGCCTTTCTTAAAACTTTGGATGTCTTTAAAATAAAGAATATGATTATGTTTTGATGCGAATTTTCTGTCATTTTCCGTGGTAATTTCCCATACTCGCAGTGACAATGCTGCCTTTGGGGTTTCTGTGTAACAGTATTCGTAAATATATTAAGCTTTCCTCCAGGAACGCAGGAAACAATAAATAAACTTCAATACCAGCACTTTATTTGTGAAGAGTTGATGTTGCTTAAAGCTATGAAGTGGAAATGTATTCCATAAATTCTGAATATTGATTTTAGCAGTGGTTTTCATAAACAGTAATTGTATATTGGTTGTTCAGATGTAACATTAAAGAAGATAGATTGTCGATTATTATAAAAGTGTTTTTTTAAATTATTTTTATTTTGATTATGGTGTCATTGACACAATTCAAAAATCTGTAGAGTGGCGGTAGTTTATTAAAAATTCACTTTGAGTTGTAGGTGGGATCGTTGGTGTGGAACAATCCCGCCCCCCTTCCCTTTCCCTCCCCATGACAGAGCAAAGCAGAGACAAATATGATCTTTTTCAAACAATTTTTTTCCATCTGCTTCTGATTCACAACAATTTTAATGACTAAAAAGCTGAATTTTATTTATATATGTCTTCCATCATTAGAAATGTTCACAAGATTATTTTGAAAACACCAAAAACATAATTTCTATCGGAGTGGGTCTTTAAGGTTTTGTGATTTCTGCATTTAGTACAGAAGAAAAATGTATGTTTTTGTTGACTGATGTTTATTTGAACATCAGTCTTTATAAACATTGTTCTTCCTCTCCTGAAGGGCGTTTCAAATTGGCCACTAGTTGGAGATAATGCTACAGAATTACACCCTATTCCAAAAGAAGACGAAAGAATGAGGAAAAAAATGCTTTTGACCACAAATGGTTATTTTAAAAATATTTCCTTAAAAGAGTTTGGAAAATTCATACCTGTGAGTCTATAGAGATGTTAATTTAGTCAGCAATGTGTGTTTAGGTCGACCAAGCGTTAGCGTCCTGTGGGAAATTCCATTAAATCTTAGCATCAAGCTAGCAGACTTTGTGCTAAATCAATATATATTTTTATGAACTGATTATTGATCTGTTAAGCTTAAATCGATTAAAATTAATTAATCGATTTTATTAACCCAGCCCTAATGAAAACCCATTTTCAGTCACACAACAATATTCTTTGTCTTTGTTTATATTTTCCTTTTATGAAACATCGAAAATATAAAGAATTTTACTAAATCAACTTTTTCGGCTTGTGTTATTCGCAGACATTCATCTGCGACCAGCATAAAACGTAATGCGTGCAGCCAAGATTCACACTGCTGCACGTATTTTAAACGCATCTAAGACTATAAATGTTGGTCGCATGTGTTTAAAATTAAAGCTAGATAGCTGTCACATGGGTGAAATTTGCTCTCCGCAGTTGAGCCAGCTGTTGGGGGAGCGGTGAGTTGCAGACACCAGTACTCTGGAACCATTTGGTGTATTTTACCCTAAACATAATTTTAACCCTAACCCTTCCTATGGGTCCATGCAGCACTCCTCACACATATTTAGAAAATTACATGCGAATAGTCCCTTTTTTTTTTTCTTCTTCTTCTTCTTTTTATAAACCAATGAATTGACATGTCATGATGTAGTCCCGCAGTTGGCCATTCACTACCCAAACAATAAAGGGAAAAAAAAGAAGAAGCAATAACCTTAATTACAACTCCCAAATTTGATCTGTTTATTTATTTTATACACAGGAATATTTTAACATCTTTTCCAATTATTCTGTTGCAAATTCCCAAGTTATAAATTGAATTTTTTTATACAAAATGACATACAAGGACATACATTTAACATTTGCTTTATTTCTAACTTGTATTTTTATGACAGAACACATTATTATGGAGAGCAAAATATTGAAAGTTATTTAAGGTGTAAGTTTATTTATTCTGGAATAATATTCCTGTCTTTTTATTCATAGTTATTTTAAAAAGTTACGTTTCTAAAGTTCTAACAATTTCATTTTTTGTGTTTAATAAATATTTGTTTTGTTCGACCCACAACGTAATGTGTGTTTTGGCCCGCGATGTGATTAAATTTGACATTTAGCTAATCAGAAATGAAAGGGAAAACCTTTAATTAGCTTTCTTGCATCGCTCAAGTTTTAATTTTAAACATGCAATACAAGGTTTGTTGTTTTAAGTCTTAAAATTCCAGAACACTAGACTTAATGAGTTGTAAATCTGAACTTTCTCTATGTCCAACTTCATTATTTGAATATTTAAATAAATAGTTTCTGCAATATACATCATGGTATTATCTGTTTTATAAATAAGCCTCCGCTCCTACATGTTTAATTTTAATAGTTGTGTACTAAAAAACACTATAAATCAGGTGAGAACTACTTACTTAAGTGTAAGTAAATGTTTTATCTTGTTGCAGCTCTCATTCTCACATTTAATGAGCTAAAGAGAAATCATATTCATATTGTGATGTGCATGTCGACTTTGTTTCTGTTTGTAAAGTGTTGTTATTTAGTAGTTGTGGCGTTCTGACACCCATCAATTACAGAATGCGGTGGAACTTTGGTTTTACGAGTCAGTAATTAGTTTGATGAATAACTGCTGTACAGACAAACTTCAGGCATCTTCAGATTGTGACTATTCTTCACTAGTATCATCCTCTCTGAGGTCCATCTGTCCAATATGCTTAATGCTTTCAGGAGGTCCAATTTGAGAGATTGTTTAGTAAAAATTAGTTTTCTTATAGTTTGCAATCATATATTGTGACGAGACAATATTTTTAAATTTTGGAAGAAATTCACCTTTTACATATTTTAAGGAAGAAGTGATTGTCTCATATTTTTCTCTGTTGAATTTAATTAGAAATCATAAAAAGGCCTTTGACACATGCCGTTTGAGCACAATTTGCAAGGCTTTAGGCTAGTTGGAATTGACTTGACAGATCTTGGAGCGCTGTGTGACAAAAGTATATATTTTCATTATCAGAATTCTGTAATGCTGCATGTCTGACAAAGCCAGGGGAAGGGAACTTCTCTGCTGTGGAAAAAAACAACCAAAAATACAGGTGATTTCATTTTGCTTTTGAATGTAGCTTGTTTTTTAAAAAATGGTTTTACCTTCTAATAAAAAATAGAGAAGAATCACATGTAACCAATGAGAACAGTTTTCATTAGACCATTAAAAAGAATTAAGTTCTAATGCCGCTTTTATTCAGGACCATTTAACGAAATAAATAAAAAGTTCCAATAAACAGACAGGATGGATGCGGTCTAGGAAAGAAAAAATAAAAAAGGAGAAATCATATATGAAATATATATATATATATATATATATATATATATATATATATATATATATATATATATTACATAACGCCCCCTCACCCTTTGTGCATATGTATATATATATATAATATATATATATATATATATATATATAGTTATAGATATAGAAATATAGATATAAATATATATATATATATGTATATTCCTTTTTTCCATTGAAATTAACAATTTTATTTGCTTTAAAGAAACACTTTTTACATAACTACAAAGAAATCTTAACAAAAGTTGAACTTGTATTACAAAATGTACATATTTATGCTTTAAAATTAACTGGAAGTGTTTTTTGTCAATAAAATACGTCAACAATCCTTTTATAGCAAAAACTAGTTTAAAATCATTTAGTTTAGTTTTAAAAGAAACATTAAAATTCTTGAAAATGTTAATTTGAAACAGCTTGTTATAATATGACAGCATTTAACAGCTTTAATTGAACCATAAAATTGGCAAACAAATTACAATTATTTTTTGTATGCTTTTATATTTATATATATATATATACACGTGTGTGTGTGTGTGTGTGTGTGTGTATGTTTGAGTTGTGTGGGTGTGAGAGAGATTATGTTATCTTGATAAAACTTGAACTTAGTCAGTTTTGCAGTAAAGATATTACAAAAAATGTTGTTTTAGAATTATTAAAATAGTTTAAGTTCAGCCTCTAACTGTTACAGCTTGTGATTAATTAAATCTGCAATATATTAGGGTGATTTTCTGCCAAAAAAAAAACAAGATTACAAGTGTAAAGAACTGACATTTGGTCTATTTGGTACTCATAATTCTGTCTGTCAAAGGAGTCACGCCCTCTCACAGTTGTCACAAGTGTTCCGTCTCGTGTCTCCCACTAGACTGCATTAGTGTCAGCTGCACTCTGCTCCACTCATTGTGTGTAATCATTGCTTTGTCTCTGGTGCCCTGACACACACCTCACTGCATGCAACTTCCGCAGTCCCACCGGTCTCCCCACACAAAATCTCTCGGCAATCCCCGCACCGCTGAACTGCACTCGCCTCACACCTAAAGGGATTGCTGTCACCTTGAAAAGGCCAGGCTTTCTATGCCTGACAACTTGCATATTTGTACATGGTGATGCAAATGTTTTCCCACTGATATTGTTTTGTCACTTAATGGTGACCCCTGCTAGTGTGCCATTAAGAACCAGGCATTTGTCTGTGTGACAGAACTATGGCGTTTTTTGCAAACTTGTCCCTTTAGGACATTTTCAACACTTGTCCTTGTTATCTATGTGCTATTGTTTGCTGCACAAGCCCATTTTCTGCTTTATTCCTCCCCTGCTGAACGATTTGGCTGAGAGTCCACAGGGGGGACTGCGTGAAACCCTTCACTTTTTTTCTTCCTGCAAACTTTTCGCTGCAGTCTGTAGACTTATTTCTGCATTAAGATGACACCTAAAAACGATCCCTGGAGGTTTTTACAAAGTGGAATAAAAGTTGAGTTAATCAGATATTCGAAGTGAAATTACACCATTAGGTGTGTCTCAGTCACGTTCCTTCATCCATTTGTTATTCATTTTTATAGTGCAAAGGCAGAAATTTGTGTCAAAGCTCTTCTGTTTTTTACTCTTTGAAAACTTGACTTCTTTATAGAAATGTCCTTCTTATTCAAGACCTTTCTTTTCATAAGAAAAAATTACAGTTCATTTGTCATGCTTTTTAGTTATTTTGGTGACACTTCAACGACGGAGCTCCAGATGCTCCTGGCTTGTCTTTACATAACAAAAAAAAAAGTGCAGGTTTTTTTTTTTTTTTTTTGGGAGGGGGTTAACCTGTCACCACCTCAGCTTTGAGAGACGTCATGTCTGCAGTCAGTGTCTCCAGTCACTTGCCTATAAATAAACTAAACTTGCATTGCTGTGATCCACTCAATTTCAGAGATGAACTGTAGGTATGGTTGTCCCAAAAATGTAGTTTTGAGACAAAGTTGCAGGCAAATATATTTTATTTGTCTTTTGTAATATTTTAATGATTTCATCATATTGTCTTCTACAACAAAACGCTGTATTTTTCCATCCTGCTTTGTGTAACATCAATATTTTGGATAATTAGTGCCCAACCCCCAGACCTTTGATATACACTGGTCCGTGGGAAAAAAAATTAAAAATTTTGGCATTTGATTTTGAATCTAATTGGGAAGGGACTTTTATTTTGAAAATCCACTGAATTCTTCACACCACATCCAACTCATTCTTCACTCATGTTAAATCCATTGGCTACTTTTTAAAACCGGCCGCACTGACCGCTAAACTGAAACCCCCAAGATAGAAAACTTGATAAAAAAACAAACATTTGGGAAGTTTCTGTTTGTAGAAAGAAGCCAATGAGGAAACAAAAAAGTCTTTGACCTCAAAGAAAGAAGAAAGCAAACAAAAAACATGGATCTATTCAAACATTTGTTCCTACAGACCTTAATAATAATGCAAAATATTCAGCTACCGGCTGTCTAATGCTACAAAGATGCCTTGGTACCTAGAATCTGCCTTAAAACTGGTGCGGACCGGGGGAATCAGACGGTTCAGGTAAAACAAGGATCCAGGAGGTCCACCAGGGGGTGCTGGCGCAATGTGATTTCTGCCCAGAGCTCCGAATGTCAAATGAAGAAATTCAATGACGTTCGGGTTTTCAGGTTCTCCGCGTGGATAGTTATTCTTCTTCTGTGGTTTTAACATGGTTCATTTGTGATTCATCTGTGAAAATTTCACGTAGTAAACCACAACTAGGCGAAACGGTGGTGCAGGGGTTAGCATTCCAGCTTCCTCCCACCGTCCAAAAATATGCTTCATAGGTTAAGTGGTTACTCTAAAATGTCCCTGAGTGTGAAAGGGTGCGTGATTGAGGCCCTGCAACAGACTAGAGACTTGTCCAGGGTGTACCCTGTCTTCACCCATTAGTAGCCAAGTTTGCCCCCATGACCCCAAAGGGGACAAACAGCTAAGAAGATGAATGAATGAGATCACAACTTTTCTCACTTTCTCCATGTATGACCCTTTTTCGTCCATGCATTAAGCACTGTATGTCATGGCCTTGAAATTGATGCTTAAAACTGAGTTGTTATCATCTAGAGGGGTTTCAAAGATAAGACAAGCTCACTTTTATGCGGCAGTATTCTGACAGTAGCACTGTTTTCCCTTTATTTTAATACCCCAGTGCCTTCAAGGACGTGTGACGCAAGAACTACTGAGGGAATATGCTGTAGTTTTTCACCTTCCCACAACATAGTCCATGTTTTACACTATATAGGATGAAGTGTATCACATCTCCTCCCCTTTTAATTAGTTGTGAGAACTATGCTGCTTGCATACATATGTGCATCCTGCTTCTAAACTGGTAGAACATCGCTGAAAAAGCCATATGGTGTTGTTTGACATGAAGAAATTAGGCCACCAGTGCTGTCTGTTCATTGTCATCAACTTGACCACCTGCTTTGCTTCTGTCGCGGGTGAACTCGTGCAAACCCCCTCCCGCTGCTGCCTCCGCTGCCCAACTTGCAATGTCTATAGAGGACAAGGATAAAACAGAGAGAGTTTATCCGTTTGCTTAGCGGTAAAACGCGTTGGGTTTGATGGTACAGGTGAAAAGATTTACCGTCTGTTTTTCGTCCTTGACATAGGAATGCTGGGTGGCGGTGCCAAAACCAAGACACCAAGTCTTTAAATCAGCGTCGTGCCAGCTTTTTTTTTAATCTTCCATGCTAATTTAATAGGACATAATCTGTTTTAGCATTCCACTGACACAAATGAATCTATGCAACACGGTCTCTGTTTGCAGTGTAACTGTTTACTTGGATGCATGGAGCAGTGTGTTGTGCTTGGGAGACAACATATGGCGGGACCAAAGCTCAACCTCTCAGTCAGCAGACAGTTACTTAGGTCGCATTACAAGCCGCCCAGTCCAACTCAGAATAGACACATTTAAGCAAAGGACAATCTCAGGGGACAGACTACACACTCTTCCCGAGGCACTTATTTTGTGTGTGTCCAAGTGTGTGTGTGTGTGTCTGAATTAATTTTTCATCATTGTGCTCGAAGACTCAGCAAGGCTCCATGGTTTCACTGATCTACAGCGGAGCGAACTGTCACATCCATTTGGCAACAACTCACAGGCTACACGCAGCTGCTATGTTTGAGGCATTGGTATGATGACACAAATAGTTATTTAGATTGTCCTCTATTGGATCAGCTTAGGATGTGTCCTTGACTTTTGGGGGCAGGGGAAAAGTGCCAAAGCCCACACAACACCAGGTAGCTTTAGTTTAAAAAATCCTTCCAACTAATTCTTAACTCTTCGCTGCCAACTCTCCGTTTTCCTTGAAGGACAATAAAATACAAAAAAAAAAAAAGTTTGGATTGTTTTTAAGGTCGGAAGTAGGGGTGTGACGATTAATCGAGATTGATCTGTCTGAGCCAAATTGTTCAATTTTAATAAAAAAATTGTTTCCAAACCTCCATGTAAAGCAAACTGGCATAGACTTGTCATTGAACATTTCCCTCTGGAATACCTGACCTGTTTGCTCCACTCAAAGAGGAGTCAATTTCACTAGTCTCAAAACAGACTCTACACTAAAAACTTTCATCTTTGACTAACATCTTTTTGGTTTCATTTTGTTTTAGTTATCAATTTGCTGCAATAATCTTTACAGATGTTGATCAGTGTTGTGCTGAGCTATGTTTATGTTTGTTTAAAATATGTTGAAAAGACAAGTCAAAATAAAAAAAAAATAAAAATGTGATTTATTTCCTTTTAAAACAATTATTTTTATGTTAGAAAACACAATTTGGATAGAGGTGTGGTCGGTTTGTTTTATTATAAAGTAAAAATGATCAAGTGAAATCACAGCCGACAACACACAGTTCAATGTGTGGAAAATACTTTGAATTTAGCAAAGACATGTGACCATAGAGTGTGTATAATGTTTTAATAACAGTTGTATTATTTTGATGTAGAAAAACAACAGTAGGCTAAAATTTATCAAACTAATATGTGAATGGATTTGAATTTGATTTAATTTTGATTCATTATTGTTTACTTGTTTGTACACATTTTTGATTATATTACAAACAAAACAATAAATCTGAAAAAACATATCTTTAACTGTTCAGTAATCAAGTATTTATCTGTGAGTCTCACTGGTTGAATTCTTGACTAAAGATGTTCTGTATTGATTTTGGATCAAATTGAATCACTTAAAATGAACCAATATCAACTATAAATCACATTCTTAACTACAAATGTTGATATGATGCAGATCAAGAAGAAAGGACAAAAAGACTCCAGAGCAGTTTTTACCCAGCTGCCATGTTGGAAACATTAAACCTGGACCTCTTCTTGTAACTTGTAATACAGTGAATATTTTCTTCATATATTTTTTTTTTCTAGGGTTTAACAATTTTAGCACATATTTACACACATTATAATTTTTCAATGCATTTTATTCAGCAACAAATTTATTTTATTTTCAGTTTCCAAAGATGTTTTTTGTAACCGTTTTACCGTGAGTTGTTTTAAATTACGTGTGTTATACATGTAACAAATACAGATCCATCCGTCCATGATGAATCAATATATTATTATATTATATATATATTATTATATATATTATTTCTCACTTTCACAGCCAAATTTTTACATTATTGTGGTCACTTTATTTCCGAGCATTTGCTTTCAAAAAAGAAATGTGTTCTGCATCCCGATTGGCTGTCAATCTCCTCTGTTTCGTGTCTCCTGCACAGAATGCGATTATGTTGCCAATTCGACATAAATCTTCTATCATGAGCAGATATTTGTTTTCATTCACTAATACTGGACTTTTTATGAAAGTTTGAACTTTGAGAGTTTCAATAAGAAATTGTGAATGTTCATGAAAAAGTATCTACAACATCTTTATTCATATTTAGAAGCAGTCACATGTTATTTTTATATAGGATATTCTTATGTGTCGTCTTCTTTACAAAAAACAATTCTAGCATGAGTGCACTGTTGTTTCTGAGTAATGTCTTCTTTTTTTCCTATGATCTACCATAAAAATCTCCAGACTCCTAAAGATCCTGGACACTTGTTGACATTTGTTTCCATTATGAAGTATTAAAAGTTCTTTTTGGGTGATTCAGCCCAATCAACAAGTCTTTAAGGCCATAGCTTGAACCCCGAATGTGCTGGAATCCAGCCTGGTTCTGGTTTTGTGGAGAGGTTTTTTATTCACTGTGGCCCCACAGAGCCTGGGGAGGGATTAAAGATTGATGAGAGCTCTCAGAATCAGTTTATTGCTCCAGAGATCCTCGCTTGTGTTATGAGTGAAAAGATTGTTTTGCTGTTTTGCCTCATAGAAGTTCATGAGGCTGCTTTGGAACTGAAGTGTTTGACAATCAAGGTTAGACCCCCCCACACACACAGACACACACACTTTTTTTTTTTTTCCTTTTTGCCTTTTTTGAGCTCAGTAGATAGCCTCTGGATTGCCAAAAAAAATGTGGGGAGCCATCAGAACAGCAGATTCTGGTGTGAAATGGGATAAAATGCCAGCTCTACAGGAAGTAGAGCTTTCATATTTTCTTGACTTCAAAGTTGATAAGCAATGCACTCACTTGCAGCTGCAGATAATACCTTGGCTACCTTGAATATATTCTCACTTTTGCCTCTTTTCTGCATTAAATCTGTCAGAAGAGAATTTGAACTGGATCAGTTCAGCCTCAGAGAAAAGAAGAATAGGATGTTTTTCAATCAGAATTTTTGTTCTGCCGATGACTTTTTATTGGCATATGAAAGGCTCAGAGAGATTCCCAAAGCGACATCAATGAAAAAACCGCTTTAACATCCGCTAACTTAGTCCTTCTCGCTCGAAACATTAAAAAACAACAGAAATTCAACACCTTGGACATTCTTCTCATACCTCCGGTGCACAAACAAGCCTGGAGGCGAAGGATATCTTTTTGTGTGTGTGTTCGCAGTAAGTTTATTTTTGTCAACTAAAGCTGCGTAGTCTCACACATTGCCCCAAGTTAAAAATGCATTTATTCATGCATGTTAAAATTCTTGAAATCTGAGTAAAGTTGTCAACACCTACAGTAAAGTGTTTAACACTTTATACTGCTTAGCAACAGCAAGAAACACCTTTTTTTTAAACTTTAGTTGCAGATTAATTCCTTATAATAAATTTATTGAAGGTTAATTACAACAAAAGACTCATTTGTTGAATTAAAAACAGACGTGCTGACTAAAGGAAGCAAAATATATTTTTATTGTAATTCAACTTTTAAAGCAATACTAATAATTATGTGATTTATCTATTTGAAATAATTGAATAGACGTTTTAGACATTTGGTTTTTCCTCTCATCGTTGCTGTCAGCACCAGTGTGTTGTGAATACAACCCAACCGCAGTGTGTCCTTCTAGGAAGAGAAGTTCTCCAAAACCAAACAGTCATCTATAATAATGCTGCCCTGAGGCCTGATGCCGTTTCCTGTTCTCTTTCCAACCCGAGCTCCGGCTGGAGTTGAAGGCTTTGTTTTGTTTACTGCATACTGATAAAGTTGCACTTTTTTTTTTAAATCAATCCTTTAAAATATGACCAACTTTTAAAGGTAAAATCAAAATTTAAATAGTTGCAAAAGTATTTTAGCTCGTCTATATGAGGATGATTTGAAAAAAATGTGTTCTCATGACTTCACTACACACTTTTTTATAGTTGATTATGATTTAATCACTGAATATAATCAATAAATGACAAAAAAACTTCATCTTTGCTTCTAAACTATTGTCTTCTCACTCTTGGTGGGGGTCATCTGTTTTCGGGCCCATGTCCCCATGATTCGCTCGCCCTGGCTTCTCCTTGGCTGGTGGGAGGCTGGGGGATGCAGGGTCAGATGTAGACGCCCAGCCAACAGGAGATCAGGGCTGACAGCATTTCTATTTGTATTTATTTATTTATTTTTAGTTTATAAGTTTGTATGTGTACGCGTATATATATATACACTATCAGACTTTCAGTTTGGGGTATATCAAGAGGGTATTTTTGACGTTCATTTCTAAATGTATAGCACTTTGAGATGTATTTTTTTCATTAAAGGTGCTTTATATAAATTAAAATGAATAATATTTACAATCAGGCCAATATACATTTCTGGATGTTTTTTTTTTTATTTTTAATATTCAATTTACGTGTTAACAAAGTTATTGTCTACATGTGCGGCTCATTTGTGTTTACATATTGTTATAATGCATTTTATTGTAACCACGTGTGTCCGCTCATTTATTGTGATTTTACCTTTTCTAAAATATAATGCGTCTTTACGGTTTTTATGCTTTCATTGTTTTTTTTCTAATTTTATTAGGGCTGGAAATAAATTAAAAATGAACTAATTAATCGCTAACTGGAAAAAATGTGTTTGCAATTATTCATTTTTAATTTACAGTATTTGTGGACCACTTATTATCTGCAAATAATCATAAAATGAAATCACACACAAAACTTTACATTTAGAACATTTATTCTTAATTAATGCTGTTAATCGATTAAAGAAATGTATCAGATTAATCAAACTTTTGTGTTGTGATTATTTAAGATTAATCACAATGCTTTACTAGGTTCATATGCGGCTTTTGAACAAAAATATGCAAGAGAGAAATATTTTTATATTGTCTGATATGTTTACATTTATCCAGTGTTAACTGGATACAAGCGGTAAGAGGAGAACTTTCTCTCAAATTGATGTCGTATTTAACCTAGCATGTCTATCGCTTTTATTTGCCGCTGCAGTTGAAGTAGGGAGGAAATTTGGATGTAACCAATCAAAAGACAAACAGAAATGGAAGGAAACGCCATAATACTTTGGGAGAAATGATGCATAAAATAAAGGGTAAAAATTAAAAGCCAGAAAATACTCAAAAACCAAATAAATAAGTTAATTAAACAAATTCATTATCAGAATCTTTTTATTGTCATTGTTACTCAAGGAGCTTGTGATACATTGAAAAATCAGGTGATCTCCAGCCAATAACAGAAAAAAATTAATATATGTGTAAAATATTTAACAGAAAACTGTGAGAATATATACATGTATTGCACATCTATATATTTATGAAAGTTTATATATATGTTTATGTATATTTAAATATACATGTGTATATAAATTAAGTAAAAGTTGAGTTGAAAATGACTTTAAAAATGATATTAATTATTAAGTAAATAGCAGAAACTGGAACAAATTTGCAGGAATCATTTGATTTAAAGATCATACTTTTGTGTCGTGGGCCTAACACTCATGCATTCACCTATTTGTTGTTCTACAGCTGATCTGGGACCAGGTTTAGGGGCCAGTAGTCTAACCAGAGCCCCTTAGACCTCCCTCTTAACACTTCTTTTGTCTGCACGGATGCTTCCTCCCCATGGGACATGTTTGAAACATTGCGACTGGGAGGCTACTGGAGGGCAAATAAAAAGATGCCCACACCACCTCAAATGGCTCCTTTCAATGTGAAGAAGCAGCACATCTAGTCCCAGTTCTTGCCAGATAACTGAGCTCACCCTCTCCCTCAGGATGAGCCCAGCCAGCAACAGCTTTGGAGGAAACTCATTTTGGCGCCATGAATTCACTATCTCCTCCTTTCTGTCACTACCAAAACCATATGTGAGGACCGGAATTTAGATCAACCGGCATATTAGCGGCTCTGCCCTTCGGTTCAGCTCGCTCTTCACCGTGACAGACTGATACAGAGCCGACATCACTGTAGATGCTGCCCCGAGCCTCCTGTCAATCTCAGTCTACATCCTACCAAACCCCTCGCCCCACTTGTGAACACGACCCCAACATATTTAAACTTTTTAACTTGAGGCGGTTATTCATCTTAATGCCGAAACCCGTTTCTTTTCACTCGAGTTACAAACCTCCACATAATCCTGCTGGAGGTCTTTGATTCATGAAGGTATCGAGACCAAATCATCTAAAAAAAAAAAAATACTGTCCCAGCTGACCGTTCCCCTTTGGCTGTCTGTACTTTTGAATCCTGCAAGTTAAAAAAGATATGGACTGAATCCATGTAAAAAAAAATAAAAAAAGATAGCCTGGAATCCTAACACCCAATGGAATCAATGATGACCTACCTTGTTTACTTGTTTGTTGAGGGGTTATTTGCAGTTGACCTGTCTGTCAGTTTTCCTTACAGGCTGATTTTTGGACATTTTTCTCATTTTATAGTCCCTAAAAATTACAAAGTTTTATTTCAACATAGATATAAAAATATTTTTTACTCAAGCTATAAATGTATTTTTTTAATTATGACTACAAGCTCCAAATTTTGAAAAATAAAAATAAAATAAATAAAAATCTGCATTTGATTAAGAGTATCCACAATAACTAACTAGAAAAGCTGCGCTAATACTAGTTAATGTTGAATGCTTTTCGCTGAAAATAGTTGCTGAAGATGCTGAAGCTTTCTGCTGAAAATGGTGACGCAATTTACTTTATTTGCTGAAGGAATTTGCTGAAAATGCAAAAACTCTATTTGTTGAATATTAAATTTGCTGAAATACTGGAAATTTCTACACAGAACCATGGAAGAGCGTTGAAGTTGACCTAAATTTCTGAAAAATTTATTGTAAAAATTGCTAATACATGCCAATTTAGCAAAAATATTTAGACATGAGCTAAACTCCAAATTATCCTAAAAAACCTTAGTCGTTGCCAAATCAAACCAAAAAAACAGCTCTTTGCTTAAATAATAGCTAAACTCCAAAATAGCCTAAAATGAAATGTTAGGCTGTTGCTAAAACAGAAGCTAAAATCTAAATTAGCCCATAAAAGCATCAGTAGATAAATAGCCAAAAACGTTAGCATTTTGCAAAAATATTAGCTAAACTCCAAATTAGCAAAAAAAGAAAAACAAAAAAACAGTAGATGGTAAATTAGCCAAAAAAGCTAGCACATTGTATAAATACAAGCTAAACTCCAAAATAGCTTAAAATTCCTCAGTAAAATAAGTAAGTCAAAAACTTTAGCCTTTTAGTAATATAGAAGCTAAAGTCTAAATTAGCCTAAAAAAACCCCAATGGATTAAAAAAGTTAAAAACATAGCAAAAGCATGTTGCTAAAATAGTAGGTAAACTCAATTGTTTTTAATTACTATTAAAGATGGTTGCACAATGGTGCAGTGGTTAGGACTCTTGCCTCACAGCAAGAAGGCCCCGGTCCAAATCCCAGCTGGGGGATCAGAAACACCAACTGGGACCTTTCTGTGTGGAGTTTGCATGTTCTCCCCATGCATGCTTGGGTTTTTTTAACCGGGTACTTGGGCGTCCTCCCACCGTCCAAAAACATGCTTCATAGGTTAATTGGTGACTCTAAATTACCCCTAGGCCCTGCGTCAGACTGGCGACCTGTCCAAGGTGAACCCTGCCTTCGCCCATCAGTAGCCGGGTTAGGCTCTGGCACCCCCGTGACCCCGAAAGGGACAAAGCGACCAAGAAAATGAATGAATGAATGAATACTATAAAAGATGAAACCATAGCCCATGAATATATTTAAAGACTTGTTGTTAATCTACTTAATACTTTTAAATTTTAAGATTTTCTTATTCTTTTTTTTTTTTCTCACTATTTCAAAAATACAAGCAGTAATGTCGTAAACAAGCTGAAATTTTTAATACCAAGATTGCCAAATTCACTGAAAATGTGACATAAAGAAAGGAGCAGAAGAATCACAATTAGTGAAGCTTGTTAAGATTATTTTAACGATAAATATATATTAAGAAAAGCACATTTTTCATGCAGCTTTTTAAACACATAGTGAAGAATTAGCTGTATTTAAATGTAATGGTTGATCCAAGTCTCCAAGGAGGGCGTCTGCCCTCAACATTACTGTGAAAGTTTAATAAAAATTCCGACAAGCCTTTCATGGCACATTTATTCCAGACAAGAATGGCTGATGGTCCGTCTCTGTGGGAGTACAAACATACTGTATTGCAACATGTTAATTTTTTGGGGTGATGCGTTTAATTTTTCACCCACGTGCTATAGACTCAGCATGGCTCCGTGGTTTCACTGATGAACAATGGAGCAAACTGTCATCTCGATTTGGCAACCGCACTCAACCTCCTGCACAGCCAGCTGCATCGTACTGCATGCGATATAAAGGGGGCCCGGTAACAACACAGGGATTTATTACCTAGGAAATTAATGATCTCAGAGACTAAGATATAATGGCTGAACCATCTGCAAGAAATCATCCTCGGAAAGATGTCTTTCCAATTTAAATGTGTGTGTTCAGCCATAATGCACCAGAAGCATAAATCAACAAGCTAATTCATACTGTTAAGCTAACTGTGGTGTCTTCACCTTAACGATGTCACAGCAAACACAGCTTATGATTGATTACTCGCAATTATGCTTAAAGTCTATTGATATTTCTCTCTTATAATTTATAAATGGGCTCCCTGACATAAAGAATTATAGAGAAATATTCCTCCCCACTTGCATTTCGTAGGCCCCGCCCCACAGACGTACCCACACGCACTTTCTGTTTCCACTTTCTGACCTTTTGAAAATATCTGGTGCACCATTTTGACTGAGTAACTGGGAGAAGATGGGAGCTCACTGGAATTTGATGTCATGAGTTTGGTTTCTATGGAATGGAGGAGCTTGGCTATTGACGATTGGCTGACAGGGTGTTGAACAGAGCCAATAGGAGCGCCCGGCTTTATGTTTGGGGCGCCCTGCGCTCCAATGAGGAGGAGACACCCCCTGTTGCACAGTTGTAGAATTTGCTCTCCTGGCTCCATCCTCAGCCCTGCTGGGGCTCACCAGACTTTTTTTTTTTGGAGAATATAATTTACAGTGACGGACCAAAATGCCAAGAGGGCCTCGGTGGTATTCTGCTTTAGTGGCAGATTTACTTCGTTAACCCCGAGGATTTAAGTCGCAGGATTTGGTTGCTGTGTATTTATGATGCTTTTTTTTTTTTGTAACCTGAAAAATATATATATATATAATCATTGATCACAGTTTGGAAATTGTGAAACCAAAACATTCACTCTATTAATTGAGTAAATGTTTTATATGCAGAGTTTGAATCGCAATATTTCACTCTTTTGGAAGGCAGTTAAATAATATGTTCTTAATTTGATTTTAAGACCATTATAAGCCATTAACTATTAAAATGCAGTAATGGATCATTTGCTAACTTGCAAAAGGGAGAAAAATGAAATGATTTGCTCGGAAGTGAATAAAAGCTGCAATCCTTTTGACCAATCGGTGTTCGGACATCCTTCGCACTTGGTTGGAACCGCTCACCTACGTAATGGTGTCCTCTGGACCTTCGGTTTCCTCCTGTGCGCCGTTTGTCGCGTGTCTCTCGCGCACCTCGGCATCCTCGTCCCTTTAATTGAGCTGTTAGTTGGAGTGCCTTTCAGCCGAATATACTATACCGGTCTCCTCAGCTGACAGGATGCAGAACCAGGAGGTTCCTCATATGAAAAGCTCTGACCTTTCTTTTGTGGTGCAATCAAATGGGGCTGCCTTGGTCCTTGGCTCTGAATAATTAATTCCTCCCCTCAGTAGGAGTGTTTGCTAAACAGTGGGGTCCTCGGCAGTTCACTTTTTCTGCACCACTGCCACTGCACCCTAGGGGAGAGACGAGTGTATGCTTTAGTCTGACTTAAGATGTGCCTTTCAGAGAAAAGGGAAGCTGCAAGGAGATATCGGAAAGCCTCGATTTACTTTTTTTTTTGGGTACCGTGAAAATACAACAGCACAGTGGGCAAACTTTGCATAATTTTTTGCTCTTAGAACACCTTTTTCTTTAAAGAATTTAATAAAAATGAATGTTTGCAAGTTAAACCCACAATCCAAATGTAAGCTCACAAAAGAAGAACCTGCATTTGCTTCATAACACAGGACTTCCTCCGCCGGCATCACAGCCTGTACTCATCTATAGGAATAATATATTGAAGGGATACGCTGCAGAGCCTTCCACTCTGGCAGGGCGTGACAGACACTTTGATCTCACTGTAACTCCAGGAGAAATTATCAGTGAGATGGGGCACGAGGGAGAGCGGGAAACGGGTTTGATTCTGTCTGTTGGCGATCAGATATGTAAAATGTATTATTTAGTGGATTTATGAATGAAAAAGGGAGGGTTTATTTTTTTGTAACTATGAAATTGTAGCTCAGATTTATGTCTGCTAATTTAAGAGTTTGTGGGAACAACACTGGACTTCATAAAAGAAAGCTATAAGTTAAATGGTCGAACACATTACAATATTGTAATTTAAAAATGATTTTTTTTCTGCTTACCAAAATACTTTTTTTTTTTTTTTCTTTTATAAATGTTTTTTTTTCTTTTCCAACATACCTAAATTAAAAATTATTTAGCTCCTTTAATTTAGAGCATAAAAATAAAAATCTTTAAAAATATAAGCAACAGTTGTTGGACGAGAAATTCTGTTTCCAACTGAGAGTGATGCTTTAAAATAACCCCGCCCTGAAGGATTTTTTTTCACTAGCAACCACCTGTATCTGTGGTATAGAAAGAATATATAGCACATGCAAAAAAAAAAAGAACATTTCTAACCAAAACTTGAACTTAAAAAATATTTAGGACTTAGGTAAAATATATAAATATGAGAAATGGCAGCTGATTTAAAAAAAAAAAAGTGTATGGGAGGATTTTTGTTTGTTTTTTTGGGGGGTTTTTTTTGGAGGGAGATGAGAGCTTTTCAGTTCTCTGAGCAGCTTTTGCTCCTGATCTCATCTGTCTGGCATGAAGGGGGAGCTGTGGCTCCTCCTGTCCGACCAAGGTTACAGCTTCAGGCTTCGGTGTGTGCCACGCACATTTTCTCACACTTTTCTGGCTGCGCTTTGCCACATTGATTTAAATGTATCTGTTGAGGGGAAAATAATCAATGCAAATTCTCTGACAGTGCAGCCCACAAATAAGACATGTCTGATTCATCAAGCGGACATTCCTGTAAAGAACCACTCTTTCTCTCCTTTTTTTTTTTTTGGTTCCATTTCTCCCCCTCTGTTTCTCTCATTTTTTTTTCCTTCTCTCCCAAGTCTTACTCACCTCTGGGCCACTTCACTCGTTTTTGCTCTCTTCACCTTTCTGTGTCGAAAAACTCTTAGCCTGAATTAGTGGAAGGAGCTTTATGCTCATGCATATACTCATGGAATTTCCTCATAGACTCTCAATTAAGGTAGGTGCAAATATAATCATTAACCATAAAGTTATTTTATTTTTTTTTCAAAAGTTGTCTTATACATATGGCCCAGTTACTTTACATTAAAGGGGTCAATTCAAGGGTTAATTCTATGTTATCAAGTTAAAATGTTTTTTTTTTTTTTAAATCAAAAAAATATTTAAATAAATGTATAATGTTTTCAAACGTAATAGCAAAAAAGTGATTCAGTATGCTGAGGAGAAAAAAAAAAAAAAAAAGTTCACCTGACACCTAACCTTAACTTTTTGTTTTGCTTTAACTCAGTCAGATGGTCTGGCTTCTAACAAGAGCAGAGTGTAGTCTGTGTATGTAAATTCACTACATGTGTGAGAGAAATAAAGGCAGGGGATATTTGGAAATTCCTGTGTGATGAAAGGGAAAGAATATCCCCCAAAAAATGATTAATGTGGTGTTCAGGTACACAGAAGATTGAGTGATCCTGTCATCGTGCCATATGGTACCAATTTATTCCAGCAAGCATGAGGCAAACGCAGTGGAGGAGTCTGTGGCTTTTCAAAATGAGAAAAAAATTAAAGAAAATCTGCACAAATAGAATTTGTATTTTGGACATTCTTTTTTTTTTTTTGGTTATAAAGACAAGGAAGAAACAGAAATCATGTTGCAGAGTCAAAAAAAAAAAAAAAGAAGCTAAAATGAAAATTCAAAAATCCCAACACTGTGAATGTTATTAAAACAAAATATAATTTTAATGCATCCAAATATCCAATTGTTTGCCATTTTTTTAATATTTTGAATAGGAAATTAAAAAAATAATTGCTTTTATTGTCGATATACCCACAAGCTATAGTTTTTAGATAACAGCTTTTAAAAAACAGCATTCTTTTTGGCTTGTTAAATCCATTTAAAGTTAGACTACTGCTAACTCTCGCAGCGACTTTTGTGACGAATCAGGAATCCACCCATTCCAACGGCTGGAATCACGTGTCCTCCGTATCTCCTTCCAACGCTGCACAAACCCAACTTTTAACTCTCTAATCTTCTGTCTCGAGTCGTGTGCGGAAATGAGTGTTTTTTGAAAATGCAGATGGCTATTGGCGGACGGTGGACAGGTTAGGGAGCTGGGCTCCTATTACTTTTCTTTTTCACTACCCTGTTATTTGTCGTCTCACCCCTGCAGGGCATGCTGACAGGAACTGATAAACCTCTTTATGGGCTGAACTGAATTGGCTCCTATTATCCAAGGTGTGGAGCTGCTCAGTGGAGAAAATAAAAGACTTTATCCACTGCCCATCTGCCCACCAGTCTCTCTTTGCCCAGTTTCCGGGATTTCATAAAGCTGTGTCCAATTTGTGATCGTAATAGTTACGAACAGCTAGGTTGGGGGAATAATGTCTATGTCTTTGGAGCGAAATAAATATTTTCCCAAATGCCTCAATACTTTAAAAAAATGCCACAAAAATAATGTATTCAGACACAGGAAAAAATGTTTGAACTCAGAAATGGTGTTAAGGTTAAACAGGGAGGGTGCTAACAGGGTAAAAATAAGCAAAGAAAGGGGATTCGATCATAAACTAGAATTAATAATGCCTGGTTTTATTTGTTAAAAAATAAGCAAAAAAAAAAACGATTGAGTTATACTAGAGATTTGTCATTAATTTAATTGTCCTCGTAAATTTTGATCAAATTTGTTTGAAAAATTCTGCAACACTCACCCCCCTCTTTACTGCTAACATTAAAATTAAATCCAGTCAAACTCCTCTGCTTTTATTTGCTTTTTCTATTTCTTTTGTCAAAAAAGTGACAATACTACTTCATGTCAGTAAATGTACACAGTGACAGTTTAGTGACACACTCCTTATTGATTTTGTACAGTCTGTTGTTTAGCAATCATTTCTCAATCTTATCAAGTTTCTTGTCACACCCTGAGTCTTTGTTTATAGACCTTCCACACTCTACAAATCTTTAGTCAGGCTTATTTTTAACAGCTTTTTGACAAGCATCTTTGTTTCGGTGTTTTGTTGGAATGAAATCATACAAAGAGAAATAAAACATGGTAAAATATCAAAGATACTGTAGGGCAATACTAAGAAAAGCTTGTCGGATTGAATAGATTGGATCTATTTTAAATACTTTGGGGCTTTTTTCATTAATAATATAAAATTGTAAATGTATAAATGTACACCTTGTAGTGACAGCGTTATTTTACCTTCCTTCAATGTCAAAGTGTATTCTGCAAAAGGGAATGGCACAGTCTGACTGTTCAGGACCGTTTCACAAGACTTGTAAAATGTTTACTTATTGAAAATCATTTTGAACAGATAAAAAAAAAAAAATGTCTTCTGAAATGTCAGATTGTTCAAGGTGGTTGAAAGCCGTTACACTCCTGTAATATTAGTGTCACTTGACTCGTTTACAAAATACAGATGACAAGGATCCAAATCCTTGAAAGGCAAAGGCTGTGTGACAGGGAATCGCTCCCTGAAGCCATGTGTGTAATGACTTTGCATGGGGAATGGAACAAGTGGAGGCAAAGATGGATGTTTAGTTTACTGTAGCGCTATGTGTGGAATTTTGGACTGCTTCAAGCAAGCTATCAAAGCCATCTGTTAGGGTGCGCAGGCCAAAACTGATTAATATTATCACTGAAAATGAAAATCACAAAAAAAATAACTCAAGCAGCAGAAGCCAACGATATTTATGTGTTGAATGATTTAAAGTCTAATTTAAACCTGTGTGGTGGTGTACTTGCTAGCATTGCTAGCAGGGGTGTCAATAGCCATTGAGTTATGGAATCCAAAAACAGCTCAGGAGTTAACTCGGGTTAGCTTAATAAAAAGATAAATTGGAAAATGATCATTTCTTTGTCAGTAATACAGCGGATAAACACTAAAAGCATCTTAAAATAAATAGTGTGGTCCAAATTTAAAGATCAATCTAGAGCGACACAAAATGACTTGAGTTAGCAAGGTTAGCAATCAGCGAATTGCTACATTTGTTATACAGAGAAAATCTCAACAGTTGTTTCTCCTATTAGCATTTAGATGGGCATGCTGAATGGGATACTGCACAAGTCAGAATATAAAAGCAAGAGCTTTTATTTTTATTTATTTATTTTTTATTGACTGTGCACCAAACCATTACAAATAAGTCAATAAAAAGAGTTAAAAGTAGTTCTGCTCTGCCCATCCTTGCCATTTGAATTATTTCAATTCAATTTAACTGCAGTGTCCCACCCTTTGGAGCAGCACAACAACATTCAAAGTGCTTACTGAATTTCTATTTTGGCCTAATAATCCAGAAAACAGATTTCCCTTTCAGACCAGTAAGCTAGGCGTCATTGATAGTTAAACGAAGACATTAGCATGAGTCGGTGGCTAATGACATTGTTTAATGATGTGTTCACTTTGTTAATATGGCTGACAACACAGACACATTATGCTTGCAACTCTGAGTTGTCTGGAGCTCAATATGGAGAGTCACTTTCAAGGATAAGTTCACAATTATCAAGTGATTTTTCTTTTTTTTTCTTTTTTTTTTTACAAAGGTGTCTTCCCTTCAGGCTAGTCTACAAGCTACGTGAACGAGGGGAAATGATTGGGTTACAACTGCTAAATATAAAGCGTGAACTCTCACTTTTTTAAAACAAGACGACAAAAAGAAATTACACAATTTTGGAATAATGTTTTGCTTTCGCCAGTCTACCAAGGGTCTGCCACCTGGAGCTCTGGAGGCAAATGCGGCTCTTTTATTCCTCCATTGTGGCTCTTTGGCTTTGAAGAAAACTTCACACTTAACTAATTAACTGGAAAAGTTGCATTACCTGTGTAAATGCTCGTTTGAATGCATTTTTTGCGGAAAGTAGTCGCTGAAGATGCTGAAGTTTCCTGCTTAAAACAGTGACGCGAAAATGTTAAATTTGCTAAATGCTGTACAAAGACACAAGGCCTGACTTTTCTGGCAGTTGGAGTCAAATATGTATCTTTCTTTTTGTTATTTTGTTAAAGAACTATGAAAGAGCGCTGAAGTTGACCCAAATTTCGGAAAATTTGCTTAGAAATCCCTAATACATGCCAAAAAGTATTTAGTGTGTTGCTGAAATATTAATTAAACTCCAAAATAGCCTTTAATTCCTTAGGAAACTAAATTAGTCTAAAATGTTAGCCTGTTGCTAAAATAAAAGCTAAACTCTATGTTAGCCTTTAAAAAAACAAAATAGATAACAAATTAGCCAAAAATGGTAGCGTGTTGGTAAAATAGAAGTTAAATTCTAAATTAGCCTTTAAAAACCTCAGTATATGGCAAACGAGCCTAAAAAAAAAGAAAAACAGCACATTGCTTAAATACTAGCTAAACACCAAAATAGCCTAAAATTCCTGAGTAATTCTTACTAAAGTATTCACACAAATAATTAAAGACATTGAATTTAGAATTTTGACATTTCAGATTGGCCTAACGGATTAAAATGATAGTAAATGGTTTTATCTACTGTCAGAGTGGTTTATAACCAGTGACATTTTCTTAATGTATTTGCATGTATCGATTTTAACATAATTTGGATTTTACACTTATATTGTCATGTCTTTATTCATCAGCAAAAGAAGAAAAAGGATGAAGCAACACAAAAATCATAATGATAGAAAATCTCTTTTTCTAGCATTTTTAATTAATTAGAGGATCTGATTAAACACATGTTTTATTTTATGAATGCATGACTTAATGACCACAAAAACATAAATAAACTTGTGGCTCTCTTTGAGTTTCGTCAATAAGAAATGTTTTTTTAGTGTTCAAATCTGCAGACCCCTGGTCTATACCAATTAAAAAAAAAAATCTAAAAATATACCATAAAGATTATAGCTAAAATGTAAGATTTGCTTTGGCTTCAGAGTGATGTGAATGGTGGAAAGGGAGAATTTTCCGGAAGACTCTGAGCTGCAACTCCCTGCTCTCAGATTGAAGTACTCCAAGCTCCGCCCACATATCGTCTCAGTTCTTCAAGGCAGAGCCCAGCTGCTCATTCTGGCTACTTAAACTCACTTTCATTCTCATGGTCAGCACCCAGAGCTCCCAACCAGAAGAAAGGGCCGAATGCAGATCAGCTGCTAAATGAACAGATTCGTCCTTTTAGCCGAGCTCCACTGACCACGACTGACCAGAACATTGTTGGCGCCGATGCAGCACGAGTTACTCCCTCAAGTGAAGGAGTGAAAGCATGTCGGGGTCTTGTTTACTAGCGAGGGTGGAAGACGCAGGTGATTGACAGGAGGTTTGTGGCAGCGCAATGGAGGGGGGTGACTGCTCTTCCTTTTTTATCACTCCTTTTCTTTGCATTCAGAGTCCCTTAAAAAGCGTGATGCACTCAACCTTGAAAATGTATCAATAATTCAAACACATCATCCTCTGCCTGAAATTGGGGAGAGTGTGTCTGTGGGATAATATTGCACTCAGTCACATTTGACTGGCTGTCACCTGCTGGAGAATGGCTACACCCAGCCAATAATTGCAGAGTCAAAGCAAGCACATTTTTGTGATTTGCGGTTCAGCAACTGCTGCTCTTAGCAGGAAATGTGACTTACAGATCCTGCAACATTCAGATAGTGCATAATTGGTGCTTGCATCCATTTCGGGATGGCTTTTGAATTTCAAATTGATTCTAAGGATCCCCCACCACCTATCCTTTGAGGTTTTTATTTTTTTCCGTCTCAGCCCTGATCAGAGTTCATTAGTATTGAACATCTGTCAATGCCAAAGCTGACCCATCTCAAAAACATTATTTTTTCCTCTTTCCTACCCACTTTAGAACCTACTTAACCTAAAGTAGACAGACATCAAAAATAGAAAAGCTATTTAGTTATTTCTGTGAGAGCTTCAAAGTGGCCCTTTTATGTCAGAATTTTTTGGAATATCAACTTGTTGTCAGTCTGCGATGCAGCAAAGTACACAAAAGATTGTATCAAAATTATTACCAAGAAAGGCTCCACATACTGTGTTTTTAAAGCATATTTATTGTGCTGATTGAAGTGTGTGTTGGAATGTAAACTGTTGCTGCTCTTTTTTAGTATTTACTTCTTAAAAAATGAATCTTAACAAAGTAAAAACACTTGTTTAAAGAAAAAAAGAAAGTATTAAATAGCAAAATAATCTAAAATATAGATACAATTGTGTCGTATTTGATACATGCCTTTCTAAGAACTCTACCTTAATAGCATGATCAAAACTTTAATTAAAAACTCATTGTATACATATTGTTCCATATTTTCTGCCCTGTAGTTCAACATCATTCCACTAGGGGCAGTAGAAGGGCCTTTCCTGCTCATTTCAAAATGGCTGCTTCCATAAAATCTCAAGAACACTTTTGGTGGGAAAAGTTTAGCTAATTTTCTTAATGTTATGGTGAGAAAACCTCATCTTTAGCTACTGTTTTTTAAATGTCTACTTGCTTTATTGAAAGACTGAAAACATTGGTGATAATTATTTATTTTAAATAAAGTTACATTATGTTTAAAATCTGCTGACCAAATTTGAGACAGTGGGCAAACAAAGTGCTTTTTTTGAACACTTATCAATTATTATTTTTTTTTTTTTAATTTCTCTGAAGGTTTTTTGCACGCCTAGTATAGTCTACAGGCCACATGGATGAGTAGAAATGATTGGGTTGCAATTCTAGTTGCTAAACATAAGGGGTGAACTATCTTTTTTTTTTTTTTTTTAGGATAAAATGACAGCAAAATATTACAGAACTTTGAACAAAATGTTGTTTTTAAGAACTTTGAAAAAAAATGTTTAATGTTTTAAGAGCAAAACTAAATGTTTCTTAGAAAAAAATATATATATGTTTTGCTAAAGTAATTTCCATAATTGTTTTCACCTTCATTTTAAAAAAATATCTATTTTTTCCTGCCAAAGGTGTTTTTAAGATTTCATGGAAGCAGTCATTTTAAAATGAGCAGGAAAGGCCCGGCCCGCTGCATAATTCTATCCGGCCCTCCAGGTCATTTTATTTTATTGTTATAATATATAATATTTTGACAAAATATATTTTTATGGAGAGTAAAATATTTAAAGTTATTCAAGGTTTAAGTTTATTTATTCTGGAATAATAGTTCAACCTGTTTTTATTATTTATAATTATGTTAAAAGGTTACGGTTTTAAAGTTTTAAAAATTGGCATTCTGCTGGCTTTTTGGACTCTTTTCGCATTTACTGAGATTTTTTTTTTTAGGTTTTTTTTTTGTTAAGCTAATATTAAGCTAATATTTCAGCTACATGCTAGGTATTTAGGCTAATTTAAGTTTTTCTTTTAAAGTTTTTCCGACTATTTTGGAGTTTAGCTAATGCAGCTACATGTTAACTGTTTTGGCTAATTTAGGCATTTTCTAATTTTTTTAGGATATTTTTAAGTTTAGCTATTTTTTTCAGCCACATGCTTTTTTTTAGGCATTTAGCTTCTATTTTAGCTAACCATCAGCCTCAGCTTTTTCAACTCTGATGATGAACTGCAGTGCAGAAATCATTGATCAAGTCATATATGATGCATTTTTAAAAAGCAAAATAATCTTCACCCTATGAAGATAACGTTACTAATGAAAAAGCATTTTGATAATATTTACTTAATAATATTATTAAAATATAAGATTCATATAAGATTCTTGAAAATCCTAAAACACGTTTATTTTCCATATTTTGCATCAAATCAACATTTTTTGAGACTAAAAACTGACCAAATCACCAATTTCTCATAAAAAATAATATTCCAAAACTTTTTTTTTTTTTTGTGGATTTCATCAAAGTTTTAAAACTCTGTCGATTCTTTGATGTAGAGCATTTTTCAGGGTTAATGTAAAAAAAGTTTATCAATTACAATTTTTTTCCTTTTAAAATAATTATTTACATGGCAATTTGTTTTTACCCCATTTGCATTTTTCTTTTTCAAGAATTTCTTTAATTTTAAGAATTTGTGACTATTTTTCACAGAGCTTGTTTTTACAGTGTAGCATAGCACTGGCTGACTTTAGAAACATTATTCCTTTATGGAACAGTAGAATACAGGACGTCATCATCACAATGCTTCTGATATGGTTGTGTTGATTACTGTGTATTAAATTAAGCATTTTTCATGCAGATGCCTCAATTTATTTCAATTTAACACTAAAAATAATGATGCAACATCAAATTGATTTTAATGGGAAGCAGGAAAGAAAAGGTTTAAAAAAAAAAGACGTCTGCTGTCAATACAACGTAATTGTGTGATTAAATAATTTAAATTTTAATGCAGAGGTCTTCAAATCTATAATCAGCCTCATTTTCATCGAACTGATATCGGTAAATTCTAATTGACTCCTCAAATTAGGTTCATTCATCATTATGGTGGAAAATAAATCCAAATTTTTTAGAATCAATTTGGCTTCTTCCCAGTAACTTCTTGCACTAGATAACAAAAACACAGATAATTAGCAGTTATTAAAAATCATTTCCCTGTGTTAATCACGGTGGAAGTTTGGCTTCTTCATTGTCGCCTCAGTATCAACTCACTTGTGAGGCGAGAATATTTCACTGATGTAATGTAATCAGAGATGTCTATCTCTGAGAAGTTTTGGCTCAATTAGCCCTCCTGAACACTCAAGGCTCAGTGCCGCGCTAATTTTGTCCTCTACTCGGCACCTGCAGTGCAGTCAATAGACTCTATCACAAACTTTATAAAAGGAAACTATTTAGGAGGCAGATCTCAGCATAAGTTAGACACAAATTCCAGCAGAAGGCTTCTGCCACGATTTGTTCAAGGAGAATTCACAAGGAAAGACCTGAAAGCTCCATGAGACGACAAACACTTTAATCAGATAAAATCCAACATAAACAATCAGTGCGGTCTGATTAAGAGCACACAGCAATGCTAATCTTTGCCTGTTTGATTATCTTGTTTGGTTTTCTTGCAACAAACAGTCCCTGAAAATGAACTGTCACGTGGAGAGAATGGTGCGGCTTTCACTGAAAAAAACCTGCTTCGCCTCCCCAAAGCGGGAACATTCGTGGACGGCTGCATGAAAAATTGGTCAGAATTCTGACCAATGAATCGTTTTGCGCATGCAATAATGTATTTCATAAATAATCTGCCCGAGAAGGTAATTAGTGCAGGTGTTTACACATATTTTTGCCATTAGGGTGCACAGTAGGATCATAGTTGACTGAATGAGTTTTAGGTTATTAAATTAGCCTTAAAGTAACAGGAAGAAAAATTAGCCACAGTTGGGCAGGTATGAGCAACAGCATCTTCCCCTATTCATCACACTCATAAAAATAAATATTTTTGCTTTATCTACCATTTAAGGAAAACCAGATATGAACAATCTGGCCTGTGTGCAGACGGATTCCTCATCCAAAGAGATGTAAACGCTTGAAAGGAAACTCCCTGGAGGAAATTCTTGAGATGAGAAAACAAACAGATGTTTAACTTAATAGGGCCTCATAAAAAAGCTTAATCTATGTCATCATTAGGTTGTAAACATAGCAATAAAAGAATATAAAGATACGTTGAACCCTTTTTTTTGCAACAAATGCTGATCAACAGCAGCTCTCCTTCCAGCACCACAGAAGAATGTCTGACATCCTCCTTGAAGAGGACTGCAACCTGCTATCAGCTGGATACTTGGACTGCAACTGATCTGAGACCATCAGTCCTTCTCGCTGCTGCGCGGACTGCACTGATGATGACGGGGCTTTTCTGTCCCGGTGGCAAGGCTGATTGTTCTACCGTTCTGAACTCTGGAGCCCAGATCCAGCCGCACTCTCACCGTTTCGATTTTACAAATTTAACGTCCCCCTCCGATGAAAATCATGTTTTTTGAGTTTTCTAGCTCAGGTGCAGAAGAAGAGAAAGAATCTGGCTTTTGGAGGGAGTTCGGTCCACGAAGCTCTTCGCTTCCTTGTCTGAGCTGACATCAAAACGATACGGCTGGACATTACCAAAATTGCGTGACATTTTTCTGTAGCAGCCATGAAGATTTACGCTAGCATAATCAGACAAGGGGGGTCAGGGGCGGGGCTACTTAGCTCAGCTCCAAAAGCCACACCCCCTAAGAGGAGATTTTGGTAACAGAGGCTTCAGATCAACATGAAAAATGGCTTTTAAAGACATTCAGGTTGTGGGTTTTTGGTTAAAAATGTCTTTATCATAATTAAAATACTACTGGAAACATATTTTTTTAATTTGAATTTGGGGGGACTTTAACTTACAGGAAGTCGATCAATCTACTAGCAAATCTTTGCTCACTTATTTTGATCGTAACGTAAGGCTAATTTCTTTTTGTTTTTTTTAACAATACTTCCTTCTTCTCATATGATCACTTGTTGTTTCTTAAAGATCCACTCTGTATTTTTGGTATTGGTTTGTTTTTTCTTGCAAACATTTGAAAGAAAATTCAACTTAAAATTGTATTTCTTCTTATTTTATTTATTCAAATCATTGAATGAAATGAAAAATGCTATTTGAAAAAGCTTGTAGCAGTGATCTAGGCGTTGTGTCACTCTGATGCATCCACTTGCAGACAGATAGATCCATTTATGTCTTTATTCAAAAAGAAAAAATATTGCGCTTGAAAATAAGAGTCGGAAGTCCCTCCCCCCGGAACCTCCCACTTTAAGCTTTCAACCTTTTTGCCCTTTGACTAACCGTAAATGCTTACGTGATCAGCTGATTCACAGAGAAAAAATGGCATTTCGCCAGATTTTTCTCTGCAGGTAAACGGGTGAAGTTATACAGATTAACGTTCCATGTCCCGTTTGAAGCTCATCTCACACACTAAACTGCTAGACAGTTACAGTTTATTCACATTTATTTGCTTTTATACGTTTTATAAGTCTGCCCATGCAACCGGCTAAAGTTATGAAATTTCTGCTTCCGCTAGAGATTATGTTAGCGACCAGAGGCCCCTTCTTTGTTTTTTCTCGTCTGAGCCGGAATCTGGCTCAAAATTGTGCATCTGGATAGCTCTTCTAATGTTAGGTCTGGGTTGTGAGGGAATGTAAATGAAGGTATGATGGGAAATCAAGGCAGGCTTACTCTGTGCCAACAGCCCCGCCCACAAGTCAGAAGCTAATTTCCAGTGAACATATAAACTATGTCCTAGAAAACTTTTTTTTTTTTTTTTTTGTATTTGATAATAAAGAGACGACAGGAAACAATTTAAAAATAGATCAAAAAATGATTGGAGTGAGACTTAAAGTTGCAGTATTTTATGATCTGGTCCAACTTTTCTTCATGTTTTAGCAAAAAATCTATTCGTTTTGTTGATTAAAGTGGAGTCTTTCAGAAGATACAGAACTCCCACTTGACTTTATTTTTTATGCAAAACATTAGTTTGAACTCTGGGCCAACATAAATTTGAATCACTGCGCTGCAACGAGGTTCCTTCATTTATTAATTAATTTATATCCCAGCTGCAGTTAGATGTTCCCTGTGTGAGTTGCTGGAGGATTTTTTTTTTTTCTTTTTTGGCTGCATAGATTCAGGTGAAGTGTCTCTATTAGCCCCTCATTGCACTGGCAACCCATTCAGGTGGATGTGGTGGGGTGGGGGGGGCTGACACTCCGGTGCAGATGAATTGGAAAATGCTGCAAATTCTAATGGCCTTCAGTTTGAGGATGCTAATGTTAATCAGCAGTAGGGATTGACAAATAGTGCCGACTCAAATCCAGCTGCTGCTAATGGGCTAAAAAAGGTGGGTCTAATTAAATATAATGACTCGTGTGGGCTGCTGTAGCTGTAATCCATTACTTTTTGATATCGTGGACCTTTCCAGAAACGATACATGTGCATTATTTCTAGTCCATCAAAGTGACAGAATGAATGGGGGGGTTGGCATCGCGCTTTTCGTTGGCAGAATAAGCAACACGGAGAAAACAGGTGAGCAGCTACCTGCACCAGTGAACTCTTCTTGAACTTATGCACTTCTGGAGTCTTGGGGAACGTCTTAGTCATCAGTTTTTTTCACTAAGATATGTGAGTAGATGGGGAGGAGGTTGTCTCCATAAGCTGCCATCCTAAAATGAGCTTCGGCTTTGCGAGTGAAACTTTAATGCAGCATAAATCAGCTGCGTGCTTTGGCATGGTGTTCTGAAGCATGTTTTGAAATATTTGTAAAGATTCAGTCGTGGTCAAGGTCCTTTATTTTTATTTTTTATCATTCTGTTTGATAATTTAGGAAATGGTAGGACGATGAAATGCGGGAAGTTATCAGGTAAGTCATCAGTTTGACACGCAGTGCGTTCTTTGGCGCGTGGCCATCATGTTCATATAGTTTAATACCGGCCTTCGTCTCTGAAGCAACAGTTCGTGTGTCTAATTTGCAATTGCAAATGTATTCAAGAAGATATCTAATTACGGCTGGATTATGAATCATAATTGAAGCAAGTTTTTGTTGTCAATAAATATTGGCTTGAAATATTTTTCTCTCCCTGCTTTTGATGAGATTTTCCTCAAAATGTTGTTTATTGCAAACAATAGATTATCACAATAGCTGCAATATTTCAATTATTTTGTTTTTGTGGAATGCTACTTTGACATATTTGAGGCCTCTAGATGAATCATTAAAAAAAAAAAAATCACAAAAAAGGAAAATAATAAATGTGATTTTACCTGAACTGACAGATGTTTTGTTTCTTTTAGGCTCAACCTTTGTTCTTTTATAACATCAGTATTAAGGTTGTTAAGCCTGATTTTACGTTTTCCGCATATATTTTAATTTAATGGACACTTTACATTTCTGATTCCCACTCATTTTAATAGTTTACCTTGATGAACCACATTCCTAATATGCTCACTTGTCAAATTATTTTATTCAGCTTTGGCCAATAATTTATGTATTTTCACAATATTGTGGTAAAAATGGACAAGCAACAGAGGAACATCTCATTTTCGTGGTCAAAATCTACAACTTTCGATTGCATAATTTCTTCTTAAGTAGCTTCCCAATGTAGTTCGAAGAGTAAAAAGGTGATAGATCAAAATTCTTTGGAGTAAATATTGTTTAAGATACTAAATATCATCTTAGGTTGTTGTTTGTTTTTATTTTTAATTTAAGATGGCAGCCGTTTCCCAAGGTCAAAGGTCAACGACACAGGTTGTTGTTTTAGTCTATGTCCGAATTCCTTCACCACTTGCTATATAGGTGTTTTGTAGGGCTGTCTGATTTTACAATTCTAAAATCAAGTATTCTAGAAATTTCCCAGAAGTCTTTGCAAAAAACTGGTGTGCATCAATGCTCACTACATTAGTGAATATAGACCACAATGCATTGTGGTCGAGCAATTTCTGCCCAAAGAAAAAAAACGTGTTCAAATGTAATTTTTTTAATGAACCTCCACAATTCCATCATCACAACACAGTGAGGTCACAAATAGACGTCGTAAAAACATTTTTTTAAACACCGGCATTTAAAAAAAAGAAATAAAAGTAGTGATAATTGTTTCTTTTCTGGTATTTATTCTTATTTTATGTATATTTGTTATTGTACAACAAAAAATAAGGGCAAAAAGCTTTATGACATGGGAATGGGACTGCTCGTCGCATGTTTTTATATCTATCTTTATTCGGAAATAGATTCAATAAATTGCACTTAACAGTGTGACATCAAATGTTTACAGACAAACATTTGCGTGACTGTTTTCCTTTAGAGGGCTTTGACATTTCATTCCCCATCTTTACATTCTTCTTCATACCTGTTTCCTGGGATCAGTCATCCTCACTGCCTGCTTACCAGGTGAAGGCCGGAACCACCACCATGTTGTTTAGTAAATGTTTTATGTTTGGATTAGGTGGAAAAAAAAAAAAAGCTGCAAGGTGCTTTTTATGTTTCCCCTCCAATTAAAAAACAGTCCCAAGTTGACAGGAAAGCCAAGCTCCTTCAAAGCCGATTTTGCACTATTACTCATAAACACAACAGTGGGATTGAAGCCTAATCACTTAGAGTCAGGATTGGAGAACTAATAAGGCCCATTAGAGGAAACTAAACTAACTCAGAAATGTAGATAATTCATAATAGAGATCATTACGGCGTATCTAGTGCCTGCCTTGGTCAGTTTAAATCTTTCTGTCCACCAAGAACAATCGATGTGTTGTGCTGTAAACGTTGATGCATGAGCTAATAACAGCGCAATGAAGTATTGCCCACATTGTAACAATTTCTGGCATCTGGGAAGGTTTGGCACAAAGGCATGGGTGGTTGATGAATTAAAAATCAACAAAGTACATTTGAGAAAGGATATTCATTGTTCAAAGTTGGAAACTACACACACACACAGGGGTGAATCATCAGTTTGCTTGTGTGTGTGGGTGTGGTCATAGCAACTTTATTATCACCCTTTGCTTCATAATGGCTTTTCAGATTTCTTATGGAGGATTTCACAGCTTTTTTTTTTAAAGAATACACCTCCTAGGAAGTGGGAGGAAGAGGTGACAAAGACTGAAATTTGGCTCTTTTCTGTCCACAATGTGTGGCAAACATCCTAATGGGGGCTGTGAAGCCGTTAAAGGACTTTACACAATTCCAAAGCTATTTTTATTGTCCTGTCCTGAAGATGAGGGAGGAATTTCCAAAGAAGAATAAGTCGTTTTTTAAGGGTGAAGTGAACAAAAACGACTGGAGCGACAATAAGTTTGATGTGTAACCGCCATACCTGTACCAAGGCAACAGGTTCCCCCTCCCAACTGGAATGGACATGTGATGCACGTTCGCAAAACACTCTGAACATGCTTTCAGCATAGGTTGTTCTAGGTCACTACCAGTGCATGGAATCACAGTTGGAAAAGCCTCGGTCTTGTTTTTACTGTGACACCGGTCAAAGATGCTCCATTTTTGACGTTTTTGACATCAAGCATCTTGACGTCAAAAGGTCTTTAGGTCTGTTACATAAAGACACATTAGGTAGCGGACATATGCTACCTAATGTGTCTTTTCTGGACAATTAGCGTAGCCCGATCTGAGCGGCTGCTGCCCACCTTTAGGCAACTTGTCTTTGGATTTATTGCTCTACCACCAGTTTCAATACAGTTTGGTCTTGACTTGTCAAAGCGCTATAAATTTCGCCAATCTTGCTCCCTCCATTCTCCTTCGCTATTCCAATGTATGAAAGACTTGGGCCGTATCCGAATTCTTCCCCTACCCCTCTGGCTTCTGCTTACCCATACATTTAGCCCTCTATGCAGAGAGTTCTGGATGAGCGCCCGTCGGGGGAGAAAGGAGAAGAAAAATCCTCAACCTCCACTGGAGGTTCTGTGGTGAAACTGGCATCACTTGGCTCGGCGGTACCACTCTCCATGTTGAAGACGTTGCGATACCTCACTGTCAATCGCTAATGCAAATCACACATCCCCCATTCAGCCATCCTCCCCTTTTTATTTTTTAAATCTGGCCTGAAATTGTAGTAAACTTCCAACCGCTTCAAAAAAACAATACTATTATTCACTATTATTGAAGTTTTATCGTGGTTTTTCTTCTTCTTTTTTTTTTTTTTTGCTATTTTGATTTTTAATTAAAGTTGGCTTTGGATAAAATTTCTTCATGGGATAGCAGTAGGCGTAATAAAGCTAGGCTTTCAGCTATTTCCCTTTTTTTGGATTAGTTTCAGTTTAATGAGGAATAAAAATAATGTGTTTTATTTTCTAAAAACATATTTAGAAAAAAACTCTAATCACACGGATCCTTACCCTGGCGACATAACACTAAATGGTGTCCAAATCATCAAGTCAAAAGAAGTATGTTTTGTAGTGAAAAAATATGCACAAGTTACAAATTATGAATTTCAAATAAATAAAAGAAGGAAAAAGAATATAAGAAACAAAAAGAAGAATGCTGAATGACTGGCCTCCGTTAAATACCTTGGTGATCAAAGTGAGCTGAAACTCTGCCTGTTTCATGTGAATCCGTACACCCCATCAGATTGCAGCCTGTGGAATGTGGCATTGCCTTGGACCACAGCTTTAATTAGAATAGACTGGTTTGAAGTCAGACTGGCTTTTATCTGGCTCACAGAATGAGGGCATTTTTTAGATTGCAGAGGGACACTGTTTTCCAAGCTTATGCAGATATGTATCAAATAGTCAGTCAGACGAGAAAAATGCGATTCGGCATCTCGCGTGACGACATGGCGAGCTCCGTCTTCAACTTTTCATCCTATTGAAAAAATGACTCGCCTCACACAGACTTAAGGTGGAAACCGAAGTTACAAGTGAGGAGAAAATAAAAGCAGCTCTCTGGTTCTGATCTAAGCTGCTCTTTGATAAATGATCACATGAAGGCTTTACTGTCTAAATGCTTTTTTGTGTTTTACAAAAATGATTGTAAGCTGTCAGAACCTCTTAAAGTTTAGAAAACTATGAGGAAAAGTGAAACAGAATCATCCCATAAAATTAATTTAGAAAAAAAAGATGATATTAAGTAACATTTATTATTATAAAGGCCTTCATTGGAAAAAAAAAACTGTAATAGAACGATAAAAAAGCCCAATTTTTGTTATGTCTTTTAAGATTTAAGAAGCAATTATTTTATTTTTACTTTATTGAAATTGTACAAATTGGCTTATTTGTTCCAGTAGAGTTGTGAGTTTAAATATTAACATCAATAAGTTAAGAGAAATGGCTGTCAAAATGGGAATATGTCTATTTTTTACTTGTTTCGGTGTCCCTAGGCCCACAGGCTGAGATGCATTTAAGCAACATTTGTGAGAAACGACCTCGTCTTGCAAAGGCCATCTGGTCACTTGCTATTCATAATATATTTCTATTTTCCTCTCGGGCAACTTTGACTAAATCAAAGTTTGTGAAGTTTAAAAGAAAAAGCCGTTAAAACCTTGTTTTTGTAAACAATGGCCAGAGTTAACGACATTGAGCTTCCCATCGTATTACAAACTGTGCAGTAAATACACACCTCTGTGGGTAGTCAAACAGTCATCTTAATGAGTTGCATAAAAATGTTTGAAATAAAATATAGGCTGGTTTACTCCCCGAGTTGCATGTTTGAGTCGGATTGAACAGAGAAATGTTTAACTGTCTCCCCTACAGTGCTGAAATAATGATCTTGTGTTTGGTGTGATCTCTTTCTCCTCATTTTTTTTCTTTGTTTTTACCTCTTCTTTTTTCACACTCTTTATTATCCCTTTTTTTTTCTCCTATTTTTCAGCCAACCGGCTTCTACTCCCAGTATGAGAATAATGCTCCTCAACTCTGAGGAGATTCATGAATAGTTAAAAAGCGGGTGATTGATGAACTTCTAGATCTTATGTTAATGACCGATTTGGAGTCTCATTCCTCAGCTTTAGTGGCAAAATTCTATCAATTTTCTATATAGATGAAGAACCTGTGAACTGTCAGCTTGCTGTAAATTTTGTAAAAGGCCCTTTATTTTCATTCTATGATAGTGAAACCTTCCAGTTTTATGCATTTTGTTCTCATGGAGTCACAGTTGTATTCTTTCTAGGTCCGGAAATTGATAAAAAAATTAACTATAGAAACTGCAAACTTGAAAAAATTAATTGCAATTAATTTTCTTTTTTTTTCTTTTCGCTACAGTATTTGCCAGCCAGTTATCTGCAAAAAATAAAAATATAAAATAACACGCAAAATTGTCGACTTCCATTGTAGCTTTCTTGTTCGCATTTCCTTTTTTGTCCTCAATATTTGTTTATTTACTTCTTTAAGTTTGGCTTAGATCGTTTTTTGTTTACAAATATAATCTTACTTTAGCACAGTTTCTTTTTTTGTTTTCCTTTACTTTCTTTTTTTGCTGGGATGGCGGTTCTCTGCCAAAGTGCTTTAGTTGAAAAACTACAAATAAATGCCAAATTATCTTTTTAACTGAGTAAAATCTCAATCACAGAATTTTTTTTTTAAATTACGTATATTTTAGAAAGTTTAATTATGCTGATCTCACAGCTGCTTGGCAGGACCACTGAGGGCATTAATTAATATAAACGCGTTAGTCTGTTTTGATCAATCGCCTGCGTTAACTTACACTTTCATTTTTTTTGTTTATGCACTCAACATAACTTTTTTTATCTTTTCATTCTGACGTCTTTATCTTTCAGACACTTAGTTTGTTGTTTTTTTTTTCTTGTTTATGAAAAACTTTGGAAAGATTTTGAATAACAAAAGGATTATTTTTGGCTAAATTCAGTCAGAAGAAGATAAAACACCTCGGAGGCAGGGCCGGCCCTGGGCATAGGCAACCTAGGTGGCCGCCTAGGGCACCATCTGCTGGAGGGGTGACAAAAGTACTACGATTTTTTTTTTATTTTAGTTTAACACACCACTCACCAAAAATAATAATTAAAACCATGAATAAAAATAACTCAAAAGTTTGACATAATTAATCATTTTTCCTGACGTAGCCCCTGTGGAAGCTAGGTGGGGGGAGGTGCACGCGGTGTTATCTGTTAGTGCTTCTTTAAACCTTTAAGGAAGAGAAAGCAGACCTTCAGAGACAGCTTTAAGGTCAAAAAAGAAAGGAAAAAAAAACTTCTGCTTCTAAGCAGAGGTTTGTCTATTATTTGCATTCAATTGCTAGTAAATTCACCCCCCACCACCATTTTAGTTAAAAAATTATTTTTTTCCTCTTTAAACCTTTTCCTCTTTTTTTGTTAACCCGTAACAACTGAGATCTTTAAATCCAACGTATTTTAACATTTCAGGCAACTATAGTCTTCCTTTTTTGCGTGCAGTGATATCTGTGTGTGTGTTAGGGGTGGGGGGGGGCAGAAATCACGTTTCCCCTTGGGCGCCATGCAGCCCAGGGTCGGCCCCACTCGGAGGATAGGATTTACAGAACATTTCTGTGCTTCCACAGATAAATCAAGTTTATAGTATTTCTATAAAAACTTCGGTTATCTCAAAACATTTCGATGCCTTTTATTCTCGATTCGTAATGCATGGTAGTTCAGCGTAGGTCAGCTGTTCTGAGGTAAACCTTCTAATCCGGCCTGACGACATCTCTGTTTTATTTTGATTTATGGGGACACACACATCATCTACCTCTTCCGCCCACCATGAATATTAATATGTTCTCTTTGAGCAGAAGCAGGCAGCTGGGTTTGGTCAGCAGCCTGAGAAGGCAGAGACGCTTCAATCGTCCGTGGGAGGAGACTCTCATGCTGCCTTTTCTCCCCAAAAAAAACCAAGTCTAACATTCTCTATTTGTAAGGTTGTACGATAATTATATACTGTTAAATACAAAAACAGGATGGAAAAGTCATATAAAAAATGATACTAATTTTCAGTGACAGAATATGAAAACAAAAACTAGCGGATACCATCAGTTTCTATAAAGAAGATGACAGTGTTCATTGATGCTGTGAGTAACAGTTGTGTCTTATCAGCATGACAACATGTTGCAGCTGAGACCAAGGATCCCAAAGAGCCATTAGTGTCCTCTTCTTTGTCCTGACACCGACTTTTGGATATCTGCCACTTGATATTGTATTACAGCATCACCAACCCCCACGTTTATCTTTATTACTGCCCTCTAATCTCCTGTGACAGCTAATCATGATACAAGTTCCCCGGGTCGCTTCAGTTCTTCATCGTGTCGGTTTGTGTTGCGGCGTGATTCTCATAAGTTCTGATCAGCGAACGGGCCATTGTTCGGGCCGTATTCCGCATCACAAGTCGTCTCCTAACAAGAGAAGTCACCCGTTCTCCCACAGTGCTGGTTAGCCACGCTGTGATTAATGTCTTCATGGTCTGGTCAAAGTGTCGATATCTTTAACAGCTGGGCCCATCTGTCATC
This sequence comes from Oryzias javanicus, assembly GCA_003999625.1. Classification (NCBI taxonomy): domain Eukaryota; kingdom Metazoa; phylum Chordata; class Actinopteri; order Beloniformes; family Adrianichthyidae; genus Oryzias; species Oryzias javanicus. The sequence continues at coordinate 8,925,524 of CM012440.1, read as the reverse complement.
TTTTTCCTGTGACACCCCTGAACGTAACTCAGGTCCTATCACGGAGGCCATCCATCAAAGTGGTAAACAGAGACGTCTCACATTAGCGGCCCCGAACACTTCTCATCATATAGCATAACAGCCCAGCAATTATCTGATATTATGTAGGGCTACAGGCTAATGTGAATTATTAACGGAAATATACCGCACACCAGCTGCCTATTGGATAAGGCATCTGTGCTTAGCGTAATGGGTGGGGAACAATCTAATATTGTAGAGACAGTAGCTCGTAGATTTGCTTTGTGGATTTATTTCAAACGCACTCAATCAAGTTGACAAAAACTGTCTCTAGGATTGTTTTAGGAATCATTCTTCTGGATTCAAAAACGGTCCATCTTTTCGTATTTATTTATATCACATCGTCTTTTAAAAAGGATCTCACCGTGAAGTTGATCACACATGAAGCAGATCTGCCCTTTGAGATACTCATAAAAATGACTGATATCTACAACCACCTTGAAAATAGAATCCAGTGATGCATACGGATGCATTTATTACCTTTTGCCTCTCAATTATTTTCCTCAAGAGGATGGCAGAATCCGGGACAGCTGGGATGTTTCTTCATCAGTGAGTGATTCCGACACGTTGCCGCTCATATAAATGTTTTAGAGCTGAGGGGCCAAAGGGCTAGCTTACTGGGGATAAACCTCATCGCTCTTTCCAGCATCTACATCCCATGTGTCAAAGTCAAGGCCCGGGGGCCGGATTCCGCCCTCCTAATAATTATATCCGGCACTCCAGATCATTTTATTTTATTGCTATTAATGTCCCAATATTATCTTGGGCTTATTTCAAACTTGTATAATTTTGACAAAATATATTTTTAAGGAGAGGAAAATAGAGGTTTATTTGAGGTTTAAATTAATTTATTCTGGAATAATATTCCTATTTGTCATTATTCATATTTATGTTGAAAGGCTAAGGTTTTTTTAAGTTTTAAAAATTGGCATTCTTCTATCTTTTTGGAATATTTTGGCATTTACTAAGATTTTTTTGGGCTATTTTGGAGTTTGGCTAATATTTCAGCTATGTACTAGCTGTTTTGGCTAATTTAGACTTTTTTCTGTGTTTTTTTAGGGTATTTTTAAGTTTGGCTAATGTTTACATGCTAACTGTTTTGGCTAATTTAGGCTTTTTTTCTGTTTTTTTTAAGGGTATATTGGAGTTAGGCTAATATTAACATGCTAGATGTTTTGGCTAATTTAGGCTTTTTCAGTTTTTTAAGCTGTTTTGAAGTTTAGCTGTTTTTTCAGGTATGTGTTGGCAGTTTTGGCTAAACTCTTTTTGTTTGTTTGTTTTTTAGGCTAATTTGGCATTTCTTTTTATTTTAGCTAGCCATCAATTTCAGCGTTTTCAGCTATTAGCTTCAATGATTTTAGCCATCAACTTAAGTGGTTTATCAGCTTCAGTGTTTTTAGCTATCAATTTCAGCATCTTCAGCAACCAAATTCAGCTAACACCATTCACACTAGCATTATCGTAGTAATACTAAATATGTAGTTCATAAATATGCTAAAAAATTACGGTTTTAAAGTTTGAAAAATGTAGTTTTAGTGCGTTCACTGAATTTATCCTGTTCGGCCCGTGACCTAAGGTGTGTTTTGGATTTTGGCCCCTTGTGCGATGGGGTTTGACACCCCTGATCTACATCCTCCACCCCGTTCTCTGTGTTCCGCATCCGTTCCGCAGTGTTCTGCAACACTCACTCTTGGAAGGGATTATGCTGACATCGTAGAAGAACAAGTATATGCATGCAGGGAATCGAGATATGGACTATTCGTCAGTTCCGTTAAGTGTTGCAGACAAATGTAGGTGCAATATTTGTTTTCCGCGTTCATTTTTAATGTTCCGCCTGATGGCTTTTTCCAAAATGAAGGGACCACTATTTTATTCCGATAGTTCTGGCTCTGCTGTCAGCACAGATACTCTATATTTACAAAGGAGCCGTGGATAATAGCCTCTGCAGCAGTGAAGATTCTTGGGGATAAACCTGTTAATGTTTGAGATAAAATGTGGTGGTATCATAGATAAAGCATTAGTCTCTTGGCCCCTGGATGCCTTAGCACTGTGGTGTTTTATTTGGATTCAACCGACAGCAAACCACATGGCATTTGAAAAAGAAAAACTCTATTAGATAAAGGAGGCAAAATTAAGCACAGGTCCCCCGAAATTGGGGAGCGATAGTGTTTCCTTGGCTCTTTGAAACTCAAGCACAATCTGCTGCACACTGAGTAGGAGAACAGTAAATTGCATCAGCACCTCTGCATAGAAAGTCAGTCAGTTATGAAGACATAATGGAAAACAGGATTCCTCCTCAACGCTCCGTGTAATACACACCTTTTTATTTTCTTGCTTAAGGGACGGCCCTTTTTTTTTCCCCCTTCCATCTGTTGTGGTCAAAGCAATGTTATCCATTTTAACAATATGAAACATTTCGCGTGTATTGAGGAATGAGGCATAGCAGGCCAATAATCAGGGCAGTTAAATGGAAATAGTTTCATTTCCTTTGGTGTAAACAAATACCCCATGTAGTCCCCGGACCAGAGCTGTGGGTAATCGGCTGCTATAACTCAACACAAGTCCCATGCCCTGAGCTAAGCATAATACTTCCTGCACTTAACTAAATCCATTTTTCAACCCTCAGAAGAGTTTTGACACACCAACAGATTGTGTGAGATTTCTGCAACAAAGTTACACCCAACAGCATTCGTAGACCCATTTCACCGGGGCTCATGCTCCACTATTGATCAGCAGCTCCAGCAAAGTCATGCGTAGGGGTTTACTGGAAGGATGGAATCAGGAAGAATTCATTGATGGGGAAGAAGGGTGTAGTTTTAGAGGGCTACTATTACAAGCCAGTAAAATGAAGCACATTTATTTAAGTCAAAGTGGTACTAAAGTAATAAGTCATAATAAATCAGAAATTATATAAATGAATATTATTTCTTGCCTTTTGTTGACTAGATGAAAAAGTAAACTAGTAACAATGTACAAGAATTGATTTTGGCTCGCTATGCTAGCAATCGCCAAATGGCTGACCAAGCGACCCCTGCCCCCAACGGGCCGGTAGAGCTGGCAGGGTCATCGCCAGTCCCTGACCAGCGGTGCCAATGTGGGCAAACACAAGTGGGGCCCACTTCTCCCCGCTGGCTGGGCTGTATAAGAGAACTGGACTGAGTGAGTGTGACATCACCTGTAAAAAATGGTTTATTTTCAGCTACAACAAAATGAAGTCGTTTTTTTTCCGTAATTTTTCTCGCAATACTGACACAGCCACGATGGAGCCAGACGACATCAGCAAACGGTGATTGGTCCAATTGGTACTTGCTATTTGGAACACGAGAAGGGAGGGGTTGATCAGTCCAGTTCCTACTTATTCAGTCAATGGCTCTCACCAATCAGGAGTGAGCCGGTTGGAAGTCCACATCCAACAGCAATCAAATGCTTTGAATGTTTGATGTAGGCGCCTGCCATATTGAGGCATCTGATTGGTCAGTTTATAACTTGAATAAATTGATATATATATATATAAAATGAAAAATAATGAAATATAATGAAAAATAATGAAAAAAGATTTAAAAAAAAAGGTAGCAGAGCAAGGAAGGTTATTCTGACAAATATGACTGAGATGTTTATTTCCTATTTGCTATTTATTTCCTAATTGCTGACTATTTCTATTACGAACGCCAGTCCAGTTTTCTTAGACAGTCAATGCATATGCCCAACAACAAGGATAGGTTCCAGCACCCTAATGATCCCAACAGGGATAAATTGAGTTTGGTAAATGGATGGATAGAATTAAATATTCATTTAAAATGGATAGGATATTATTTATGCTTCTATTTATGAGCTTTTTTACATTTTTAAACTGTATTTTTGAGTCAGTAGTGTCACAACTTGCCATTTTAATTTCTCACCATTAGTTCTAACCATATAGGTTTTCTTTTTTATGGCTGAAATGCTTTCTCAATTAAGCACAAATGTTTTTATTTTTTTTTTTTGTGAAGTTTGATGGTCAACATACTTTAATTGGATGTATGTTGTTTTTTTATCTATTTTATATAACTTTTATTTTACCAGGAAATCCCATTAAGATTAGTTCAAGGGAGGTCTGTGCCAAAAGCAGCATCACAAGAAAATAAATAGTTATAAAGAGAGTGGAGCACAAAACGTGTATTTTTTTATTGCACAGAAAAAGCATAAAGTGGTGGACAGGGTAAGCTAGCATCCTCTGATGCATCATGTCTGCATCCAAAAACTGAAATTCCTCAACCAGGTTTGGTCCATTTGTTTCACTGTTAGTCAGATTCCCCTGCAGCTGTAATTTCATTTCACATTTATTTAAAATAGGCGACACTTTTGCTCAAAATTCTGATGTGGTTCTGGCAGATAAATTGCACCAAAGAAAGTAGCTGGGCGTGTTAAGATTACTGAGAAGATACTTGGGTCTTTGTGTCCAAAACTTTAAATCACATTATGATGTAATAGGAAAAAAAAAAGTTCCTCACCAAACTAATAAAAAATCACAAGATAAGTTAACTATTCTATATGTATCCTCTGATATTTCAATAGTATTTCATAGCCTCTTAATAGTTTTTTCAGCTTCCTTTCCAAAATTGTTGTCCTTGTCTTTGTCTTGTGAATAATCCATCCTTCCTCTCCAGACAATGGCCTCCGCTGCTCATTCTGAAGATGGCACATAGTATCACAGCCAAATGAGATGGCAGCCAATTAGAGGCTTCTCCAGGACCACTTAAATGCAAACTTGGTCCACCCCCTGCATCCTATAGTGTTTCAATTTAAAGTCTGTGTCTTAGAAGTGCATTTCAACAGTTCTGAGAGCATTTCAATTGTTTGAACAAAGGACGGACTTCTTTCAATATTAGGCACAGGGGGGTGCACACCTTAATGATGTCTCGCCAAATGTCCTCAAAGCATAAATTGAAACTGACTTCCTGTCAGTGCAGTTTGTGTAAGCTCTTTGGTATCCTTTTAATGGTAGCTGTTACCACAAAACGAATCAAATAATCCATTTTTTTTTCTGCATTCTGGGCTTCAGTGTTTCCACACAGTGTGAGACTGCACAGTTATCTGGACTGACTGACACCCCCTGGGGTTTAGAGTAGTACTGTTTCATATGTGTTCTTATCAAGAGCTTTAGTACAATGCCCTAAAACTATCAAATGGAACGTTTAATAAGAAGTTGTTATAAATGAACTTTACAACTACCTTATTGTAAGTTTCAAAAAATAATCACTAAAATTTGAGTGAGACCCCTATTTCATTAGCCTAATGCAAAAAAACTTTCCTAAAAACCCCATTGTATATAAGTAGGTCAGTATTTTCTGCTCTATAGTGGATTATCGTTCCACGAGAGGCAGTGGAAGTAGAATAAAATCCCTAAAAATCTCAAAAACACTTTTGCAGAACAATTTTTTTTAATTTAAAAATACTTTATGGTTCAGATAATCCATCTATTTTGATTAATTTGATGAAATTATTATTTGCTTTAATGAAAGAATCCAGAATTTTTTGAAATTGTTTCCCTATAACAGTTCCAACATGTTAAAAATGTGTGGATCATATTTGAGACAGAATAAATATAATTCACTTAATTTTTTGAACACATTTTTGCTTCTTCAATTAATATTGTTGAAAACAAAACATATAAAATTACCAAACATATCATATTTGATCATATTAAAAAATTATATTGCAATTTTAAAAATGTTTTATTAGTCAATAAAGAGTTTAAAAACATCTTGATTAAAAAAAAAAGAATGTTATGTCAATTAACAGAGTCAATTTGAATTTCAGTGAACTGGGATCTTCCTTTTCGAAGAAAAAAAATTCAAACAGGCTAGTCGTGACTGAAAAATTCCTTTTTTCCCCCTGAATCTGCAAATACACAATACTTCCCCAAAGCGGCCTTCTAATTAACATTTTTAGTTATTATTCAAATAAATCAAACCAGGAAAAGCAGTGAGAAGTTTGGTGTGCTGTAAATCTTGATCTACCTCTCTGATTGCTCAGGCCACCGTGGAATAAAGATTAAAAGAAAATCACTAATGACATCGGATGTCATTAGCATTTCACCAATAAGGGAGTGCAAAAAGGGAGAAGAGAAATTGCCTTATAATGCTGGATAAAGCGCGAATCAATGCCATGTATGGATGCACACAGCTGCTTGACAAACAGACATATTCACTCGCAAACATGGGTGAAGGAAGTTGTCTAATAATGATGTTTTTTTTTATGTTTTTGTCTGAGTCACTCACTGGAGCACTTGATGCTAATATCACATTCCCCCTCTCTCTTTTGATCAGCTTTTGCAGCTGGGCTGCCCTGCCTTACTTGGATGCATCAACAAAGCTTGAAGTGGCCACTTTAATCTGGTTAAGTATTGCCTGGTTGGGGAGAAATTAGCTGAATTCTTTTAACTTTTCAAACAAACATAATACAGTCAAACTTGCTGGATGAGAATCAATTACATGAGCTGAATATAGGTTGGGGGGAGGGTGGGTGTCTCAGCATCTCATTTCTGGAAATCGTCTAATACATCTGCTCGGTGGCTTGAGCCTGTAGTGTCGCATTCAAGCCATTTTTCAGTGCGGTGCGATGAATGAGGCAGCGGAGTAGCTGTTGAATCACTTCCAGAATGAGCCTCACAAATCTTTTGCAGCCAGTGGTAACATTGCTGTTATCTGCATTACTTGAAAATAGTTATTTCCTGCCTGAATCTAAAAGATATGACGTGTAAAAATGTGATGATCTCAAAGGAATTGTAGTTTCTCAGTACAAATGAGTCGATGTGGGGTGAGTGTTATACGCCTGGTTCACCGCCTCCATTTGGTGGCCTTGTTCACCCGTGGTGCGGTTCACACCAGCCGCGGAGCGCCGCGGAAGTTTTGTGTCGTGCAGCGGATCATTTCGACATCCGGTCTACGTTGCGCGTTGGCGATCCGTGTCAATTCTGGCAGGAAGTTACATCAAAATACATGAGAAAATATGGTTTATTTTCAAACCAATTTTTCACCGTAAAACACAGTGACTGACAAATATGATCATTTTTTTTAAATCTAAATAGACTGTAAAGATGAAAATAAACATGCAATCACAACACACAATGTAGTTCCTTAATGACAACGCTGCACACAGTTTCTCGAGTACGGGCGGATTTTAATATCTTCATCATCATTTTACTAATTTTAATAACATTAATTTTACACCAAAAGCATTTCTACATTTAAACAAGAAAATAAACAAACTTTATAACCTTTTGGTGACACACACACTTCTCCATCTGTGTCTCAACAACATGCAAATTAAAGAAGTGTAGGCAGAACTACTTGCTTCTTCTTAGCAGACACAACTATTTTTAGGTTATTAACTTACCCATAATGGCAAACCCCCACCAAAAAAAGCTCTAGCAGAGGTGCCTGTCAAACCGTGCACTCCGCTCCGCGGCGCTTCCGCATCCAGTGTGAACCTAGCGCGGGACTCTGCAACCTTCAACACTTAAAGAGCCATTCGGGTCGATTTCTCACTAATCAAAACCCAATAAGAGCCCCAAAGTCTTCCCTCACCCTTTAGAAAAATAAGATACTGATTAATATGTATGTTTTTTCCACTGACATGATACATTTAAATAAACCATTGTGTGTCTTTTTTTTTAGCATAAATAAAACATAAACATGAAGAGAAAATGGCTTAAAAAAAAAAAAGTTTATTATTTTTGACAGACATTTGCATAACTTCCTATTAATGACATCCTACACCATAGGATCATGTCAATGCAGAAAATGCAGCAGGAAGTGTAAAGTCATCAATGATTAAAAAACTGTTTCTGGTGCGTTTCAGCCACAAAATCATGGATATAACCAACAAAAACTAAATCAGAGCTTTTTAAGTGGAACACCACCCCCACCCCCCGATATTAAAACCACAAGACACACTTTAAATCCTTGAATTTGTTCAAAAATAAAAATAAAAAACTGCTTTATAATCCAGTGGATTATAATTTAACGTATCTTTAATTCTGGTTGTGCTTACTGACATTAAATTAATTTTCTGCTATAGATGAAGTCAAAATGTGTCAGTATGACGTTGATAAACTACAAAAGATTGATGGAGAATTATGGCTCCTGTTGTGTGGACCTTTGTTGAATGAATCACACCGTCCTTCGACTGTTTAAGTTACTTTACTTTAGTTTTTTTTTTAACTTACTTTTTTACTATGAAGTTACTTTTTATTTTTAAAAAAGACATATGGAGCCGCCTGGTACAGACCCTTGACCTAACGTTATGCTCGTCTCCTGCTCCTTCAGGTGTGTTTTCCTAACACAGTTTTATATATTTGCATTTACAAATCAACAACGTTTCTACTGCAGATATAAAAGCGTTGATGGAAATCGATAGTATCAGTGTGCGTAGCACAATTTTGGAGTTTAATCACATAATCTATGCAAGATAAGATTTTTAGAGGACTATTTGTTGCATTATTGACTCACCTAGCAGATGGTTTATAAAGAGAAAAGAATATGATCACAATGCAGACATTTTTGTTGCATTGACTTTTCTCTCCCATCAGATCTTAAAGGCAGATTGCCTCCATTTTTCAACATGTCTAAAGTCTTTGTTTGAGAGAGCCCTGTTAAATCTGTCTTGGTGCTAATAAACTGCCATTATTCCCTTCAACAAGGCTGCGCTCATTAATAATGCTTCTGTCACTTGCTCATTCTCCTCTGTGAAAATAGAAAATATCATTAATTACAGTTTCTGTCACCGTCTGACAGCTCGAGCAATTGTTGTAGTGGCTGAGTTCTGTTTCATTGTGTCCAAACCTAGTGACCACCTATTCTTTACTGTCTCAATGGGGATGTCCAGCATCTGAGAGCCACAAAGGCCTCGGGAGATCTCAGCACACATTGCAGTGCTTTTGTCCCGGCAACACATTACTCATCCGCCGAATGATCAAGTTAGGTGGCAAACTCAAAATGTTGCTTGATTTCACTCTCAGGCGGAGATTAAAGAAGAGAGCATCAGCCGAGATTCAGTCGCTTTACTTTTCATTCATTTCTTTTTTTCTTTTTCACTCACAGAAAAATATCCTCCTCGGAGAATCACAGAGGGATTTTCTTATTCAACTTATCAACCCGCAAGCAAGACACGGAACACGACTTCGGTGTGAGTGCTTTCTTCAAAATAACAGGATCTTATTGCATGTGGAATGCAAAAAAAAAAAAAAAAAACTACCAATGCACATAGGACGAGGCAGTTGCAGGACATCTCTCCCAACATATCCAAGCACTGTGCTAACAGACCCAATAGCTTTGATTGTTTAGTTTTTCATTATGTAAACCGCAGTCACACACCAACTGTTCCCCTGAGTCCTGCCATGTCAGACAAATACACGATTTACTTTAGTGATCTGTTGTTATTTGCGAGGGTAAACATAGTGGAGCCGCAGTTATGGAAGAACACCATAAGTCACAGCAGATATGTCTTAAGTGTGAATGCTGTCAGCTGTCCATTAAGTTGATGTGCGGCGCTGAGATCTTGCAAAATTTATCAGCCTTCAAGCAGAGCTCATAGTTTGTTTATGTGTCTTTTGATTGGCTGTGGGGGGCAGACTAAGCACGAGTGCTTCACTTCTTAAAATATCTGAGCGAACCCTCCCCACCGTGTGTTTATGGAGCACGTAATACAAAAGTAAATACAAGGAGAATAACAAAATAGTCAGAATTTAACTTATGGCCAAAAACAAATATGTTTTGACTCTTGGAGAACTCCCAGAATGCACCTTTAAAAATAGATATTATTTCAACATTACCTTCTAAGAACAAATTAAATGATTTCCCACGATCTTCACCTGTCCATCTGGTTGTTAGTTCAAATTTCCAATCAGCCAATCACATTGAAGCAACTCAATGCATTTAGGCATAGAGACATGTCAGAAGAGTTTTTGGTGCTAGACGAGCTGATCTGAGTGTTTTAGAAACTGCTGATCTGCTGGGATTTTCACCCTCAACCATATTTAGGGTTTACAGAGGGGTTTCAAACTGGTAGGCCCCAAGTTAATATTTTGGTCCTCTTGCCCTAAAATGAAAGTTCAACGTCTACTAAGCAATATCTCCTGCATGTCTGATCATTTGATGATATCTTTATATTTTCTTTGTGATGTTTCAGCTTGCTCTATGCTTAAAACTTTGCATTTGCAGGTTTTCGTTGGATCTGGTTGTCAGAAAAGTCCTTAGCAACAGTTGAATGAATGAATGAATGAATGAATGAAATGGTTTATTTCAAGCAATCAGGTTATAATACATGAAATAACATCACATAATCAATCACAAGTAGATTGCTTGAAAGGGAGTAGAAGGAAGCGAACTTATATAATCCCACCCCGACTCGACCAGTACCATTTTCTCTACATCAATTATCAATATCCGGTTCAGGACTTAAAGTCAAAGATTAATATAGTTTCAGGTAATAAAAGATCCTTAATATCAGTGATGTAATAGAATTTCAAAAACATCCATAGACAAGTCATTTATATTAATCATCAACAATAATCTTAACATTCTCATAAAGAAAAAAAATTCTATATAATATCAAGTAGTAATTAACTTAATTTGTTACTGCAGGAAAATATATCAAAATATTCTTGTTACAGTTGCTAGCGCCGTTAGCTTCTGTCATTTCACAGGACACGCAGAAGATATTGACTAGTAGTACAAAGACATGAACGAATGTTCAATAAACTTGTTTAGAGTACATAGACAAGGGACCAAAGATGTAGACAGTGGACACAAAAACATATTTTTGGGAAAAATGGTTCCTCGTACGGCCCAGCCTGAACCAGACTCTGCCTTCAGTGGCTCCAACACAAAATGAGTTTGAGAACCCTTGTTTACAGAGAATGGTCAAAAAAAAAAAAAAAAAAAAAAAACAGTTCTGTAGGTGGAAATCCAGAGGTAAGAGGAGAATTGCCAGAAAGGCAACAGTAACTCAACTGGTTACAATCTTTGATTTGTATTATTTTACTGGACATCTCAAGCTGTCGACATTCCCTATAGGAAATGCCTTACTTTGGCTTTCGCCAAATCAGGCCAAAGCCTTCTCCCTCACTTCTTGATTGTCTGCCGCCAATTTAAAATCCGTCCACAGTGATTGGTCCGAGTCAGTCTGGGCCATGTTTTTAGAGAAACTACTGTCACCAATCATGATTCCACACGCCTTTTATTGAAAGTTGGCTTAGGAGAAGCTTTCAAGTAAACGTTCGAGATGGGGCCAGTGGGTACCACATGATTGGACTGAGGCATCTGATTGGTCAGTTTATAACTTGTGATGAAAACAACATCTTTTAAAAAAAAAAAAAAAAGATTTGAAAAGATGCTAGAAAAGTATCAGAGCAAGAATGGTTATTCTGACTAAGAAAATGACTTTCTCAATAGAGGTCTGTGGGATTTTGAGCTACTTGAAACTAGTGGGTACTTCCTGATTGGAACACAAGAGGAGAGAGGTTAATATGACCAGTGTTTATACAGTCAATGGTTACAACCGAGGTCTGCAGAGGAGCATCTCTAAACATACAACAACCTTAAGGTAGACGGGCTACTACACCATAGGACCACGACGGGTGTCACTCCTGTCAGCTATGAACTGGAAACGGAGGCTGCAACTCTCACAGACTCACTAAAACTGGACAATAGAAGATTGAAGAAACGTTCCCCGGTCTAATAAGTCTCCATTTCTGGTGCCATAATTTGGGATCAACAAAATGAAAGCATGGATCCATCCTGCTTTGTATCAACATTTCACGCTGGTGGTGGTCATGTTATGGTGTGAGGAATATTATCTTGGTTCACTTTGGACTCCTTAGTACCAACTGAGCATGATTACAATGCCATGGCCTGCATTAGTATTGTCGCTGACCATGACCATGACCCTATGACCACAGTGTACCTATCTTCTAAAGTTGGAATCATCTCAGATTGGTTTCTTGAACACAACAATGAGATTGCTAGACTCAAATGGCCTCCACAGTCACCAGATAGAGCAGTTTTGGGATGTGGTGGAACGGGAGATTGGCATCATGGACGTGCAGACGACAAATCTCAAGGAACTGTGTGATGCTAGCTTGTCAATATGGACCAAATTCTCTGAGGAATGTTTCCAGTACCTTGTTGAATCTATAACACCCAGGATCAAGGCAAGGGGGTCCAACCAAGTACTAGCAAGGTGTATCTGAGTGCATATTGAAGATTGCCTCTGTGAAGGCTTAGCTATATTTCTGTATTTCTACTGATACACTCAACTTATTTGTTTTTAAATATACGGAAGTTGCCCTTCGGGTTCGGTTTAATGCATATTATTATGTTCTGTGCGGGTTATTTAATGTAATTTTAATGTAAAGCCTTTCTGAGGTAATTAAATGATGTGTGATGTAAATAACACAATGCTTTTTAAAGCCTTTTCAGGGCATGTCTACATGTGCTGCTCATTATTCATTTGCAGCCCAGAAAAAAAAAAAAAAGAAACCATAGAATTCATTTTGTGGGTGCAATAAACCGTATTAATGGATTAGCTGTCAAGATACCAAACTGCTTCTTAAGTTATTGCTGAAATATCCTTTTCTCGCGCTCTGTCAAATGTGGGATTATATGACAAAAATGCAGACTTTGGTTAAAGTTTTCAATGATGGATATGCTTTGAAGGATATGACACCGGACCCCATACATGGATGTCATTAAAATAGGACAAGTCATAGTAATAATGCATCATCCTCTAAAGCCGAGGTCCATGCTTGCTGTGAACCAGCCTAACCAGAGACAAATGACTTGCAGCAGTTGCCAACATTGACTCTAAGTATGCATGGTCCAGACACAGAGAGTCTCTCCCCAACAGTGGTGGCCCATCCAAGACAAATGGACGCTCATAATCCTCTCACTGTTGGGGAATGTGGTTTATTAAAATATGATACAGTAGATAGAAGATTTTTTTTTTTTTTTTTTTACATGTCGTAGGATTTAGTTTTCAGCTCATTCCTCAACACAAAATTCCGACTTGACAGCTTTACGGTGCAGCTTAGCAGATGACTCCCTTCAAAACGAGTTAAGTTGTTGGGAGTTAATTGAGAGTTTGCCATGTATCTCTTCTAAGCTGCCCCCAAATCTGCCACATTAGGTGTAACTGAATTTAGAAAATAAACCTACTAAAGACAAATTCGGAGGACCCTTTTTTTTTTTTTTTTTTTTTTTTTGGCATTCTGGTATTTTTCACCAACTCCTGTTTATCTATTCAGGATGTTTGGGCCACAAATGAAAGGAAATATTGGCACGGATAGATTCAACCATTACTGCATATCATTACATGAATAAAATATGTGTATGATTACGGGAAAAAGTTTGTTTAGCAGTTTTCCAATTTGGGTTTGTTTGGTTAAAGGGGGCAAGAAGCAGGTTTTGTCAACATCTTGAGGAGTAATAACTCCATGACCTGAGTTAATAATTAACAAAGAAATTACAATCTGGAACTCTGTACTTTTTATCTTCGTGTTTTCCAAACTTTTTGGAAGGATAAACGTTATTTCCCACACTTGTTTTTCCTGAGCACAGTAAGAGTTTTCTCCAAACCTTCTTCTCTGTCCTCTAGGGGTCATTTGCAGTGTCAGCAAAATGTAGATTTTTGCAACACTGTCAATTTTTAGCTGTTTTTTTAACACAACAGATGATTTTTTCTGCTCTCAGACATTTTATTTTAAAGAATAACTAAGCTTTGATTGGATTAACTTGAATCTGAATTAAATGAAGATGGATTTTCTGATATTTTTAACATATTTGGGTTTCTTGTGTTTTCATTTACGTTTTTGTTCATTTTGAGTGTCAGATTTGTTAGCAAATTTACACTTGAATTAAGCACACAAAAGATTTATGCGCTAATTACTTCAGCTTAATTACTGGGAAAACTGTTCATCAACATAAATTAAAGGACCAAATATTCTGAATCACATACTCCAAACGTGAAAATAAAGTGCAATTTATACCAACAATTAAGAAGTATTACAGAATGTGGAAAGATTTGCTTTAAATGTCAGCAACTAAAATACAATGTATTTTCTTTTTTTAATTTTCTGGTTTTGATTTCTGCAACAAGAATCGACCATATTTTTTCATGGAGTGGTGCTGAGCGGCGGTAATGCAGAATCCTGAATGCTCCATGCTCCCCCTCACCCCTTCACTCTGTTCTTTACATCTTATTTTGCAAAAGCCTTTGGTGAGGGGGGAAGGGTTGGCATCTCGGAGGTGGAAAATCACGGCTTCCTCTGATTGGCCAGTTCTGATGTTAGTCTCGCTGCTCTCCAAGTCTGTTGCTCGGTCAAACTTACAACCATTCAAAGCAATTTTGATTTTACTGAATGTCTTTTTTTTTTCTTTTCCTGTAAAAAAGGTTACTGCGTTCATGATGAAACATTTATCTGTGAAATGTATGATGAGGAATCAGTAAATCATTTAAGCATTTATATGCTATTATGAATTGTATGCAATCTACTCCAGATAACTTTGTAATATTGTATACAAGTAATCCTTACTTTACAGTTTAATAGAGACTTTTGTTGTTACTTGAGTCATCTTATTTTAGGTTTATCATCTTACCTGCAGATGTATTATATGTATATATGCTAATATAACAATTTTGAAATTAAATGAGAGACTGTGTTGAATATTGACTAAAAACAATGTAGTTTTGTTTTGGGTGGGGAAGATAAAGCGAGAAAAAAAATAACAATCATGAACAATGTAAGCCAGCTTAATATGGTAGACTTGTTTTTTTTTTTTTTTTTTTTTTTTTCAGTATTATCTGAAGAAAATCAGGGTTTTTGTCAGAATAGTCAGTACTTATAGACTGTAAAAAAAAAAAAGCATTTTTTTTTTCTTTTTTTAAACGAACAGACTTTAGTGTGTATTTTTCAACATAAATTGGTAGAGCTGTGTACTGGAAAGAATCTGGTGATACAAATGTATTCCGATACGTGTGTCACAACGCGATACAGATCGCGATATATATCGCAATATACCCCAAGACTGACAAATTGTAATTTCCATTGTTATGGAACGTAGCAACACAATTGCTACATGTACCAGAACAATTTTACTTTTTTTTTTTTTATGAGCATGAATTAGAAAAAATAGCTCTACCTGAATATTAATACAGCTTTCATTACATTAAAATGATGAATTTCATTTTATTTTATGATCACAACATCAAGCACTGCAACTGTATCTTTTGTACAGGCTGCATTGACTTAAGCAAATTTGTGGTGCTTTTCTTTTTGTTAAATTGGAGTGGGGTCATCTGGACCCCTCAAGACAGCGCGCTGAGCTTCTTTTTTAAATGATTTTTGATTTTCACTGGTGTATGCGGCAGACAGGAAATCCTGTCCACCTTCATCCACATTCATCTTGGGATAGATGACACATTAATGTAAGGCTTGGGTCATCTGGAACTCATTAGATAGCACAGGTTAAAGTGATACAAGTATCGCTAAACAAAAAATCATGATAGATTGCTAAATCGATATTTTCCTACACCCTTATAAATGAGTCAATTAGAATGAAAAACTGTTAAATTAAATATAATAGCTGTTGAAATTAAGTAATGTAGATACAGTTTAGGATACAGATGTATGACATCAGCTTTTTTGCATTAAACTCAGACATAGAGGCCTAAATTAATCACTGTTTTGAAATAATAATAAACATAAGAGGCATAAAAAACTGAAACAAGTGTTTAAATTGACAATTGCCCATAAAAACACAAGTAAGAACAATAAGAACAAAGAAAAAATGAAGAAAGGAAAAAGTACACAACACACTCTTATCAAATCAATAAGAAATTAAATAAAATCAATACTAGCAAAGCTTTCATTGTGATTTTTAGTGAACGACCCTACTCTGTCTCTGTAGTTTTAACAGTTACATTCTGGGATGTAAATACAGTATATTGGACAATACAAGTTAAAGAAAAAACAAAATCTGCTTGTTTAAGGAATTCTCCCCTGGACAGTATTACTTATTTTCTTTTTTATTGTTAATTTTTATGCCAAACGTTTTAGCTCTTTGAACCTTTCTCCAAGCAAGTAGCTGCTTAGCTGCATAAGTGCAGACATATCTATGCAACTTATTTCTATACAGTTTCCACAAAAAAAAACAAAAAAAAAAAACACTTGTGATAGGGTGACAATATAGCAATATTTCTGTCACTGCTAATAACATTTATCAAATCAAATTCAAGTAGCAGCGAGACTGACACCAGAATCAGCCAATCACGAGAAGCATCGACTTCTCCTCTGTCAAAAACACCTTTTAAAAACTGCTGAGGTAAAATAAACTGTCTAGAGCAGACGAGGTAGGGACGCGCGTATAGAGCGCTGAGGTGTGTTTACATTTTCATGCGTCTGCTTTCACGCTGCAGAGCGCCGTTTTGAGCACATTGTTGCAGAGTTTCATGAGGACGGTGACGGTGCCTCTCCAGTGCAGGAACCTAATTACACTCACATCATTTTTGGCTTAAATTTGACACCATACAAGCTACATTTCCATTCTTCTCTTTATTTAATTGTACAAAATGAATTTTGGATGCTGAAATTTGTTCCAGAAACGGAGTATTAAAAAAAAAAATTGAATTTTATTTGTATTTCTTAAACTATTTGTAACTGTTTTCATAAACCTTATTTGTTAATGTGAATAAATGTATTAACTTTGCAGCCAAATAAGCAAAACATCTCAAATAAAGGTTTTGTTAAACCAAAAGGTGGCCATAAAAAGCTAAATTTACACCCATTTCACTTGTTTTTTTCTTCCTATTTTGATGTGGTGGTGGAAAAAAGATAAGGAAAAAAAAATCCACATTTTATCAAAGGACCAACCCCAGAGGGAGGATATGTTCACGTCTGCAGACAGTTTAGTTCTTCCAGTCGGCGCAGGCTGCTGGGTTTTGGACTGTTGGGAAAAACTGGGGGAAAAGAAATGAAATCTCAGTAAAAACACGTGATCAGTCTTTGCTTGAAAGTGTCAGTATCACCTATCCCCACTGCAACCAAACCTAATGTACTTCTTTTATAGCAGCATCTCCATACAGCTTTGTGTCTGTTCAACAGATACGGAAGCTCCAAGTTGACATGGGAAAAAAAACAGTTTTTGCTTACCTACTAGGTATTAAAAAACAAAAGTTATAATAAAAATATGAGGCTCCTCAATGAAAAATAAGGACAACATTTGCAAAAATCAATTTATATTAAGGATAAATTGAAGAAGAGTCAATATCACAGAACTGACTTGCATTTTTTTTTTTGCAGTTTAATTCAATGTATGGCTCAACACTTAGTCATATTTCATCACAATATGTTAGGATTACTTGATTCATTCTATGGTAGACTTTACTTATCCCCACCAGATTACAAAGTAATCCTCCAAAAGAGATTTAAAATATGTGTAGACTAAGATTAAATCCTGAACGTCAGTTGGGGAGAAATATGATGTTTAAATGTAACTGTCAGGTTAAGGATTAGGTACATTTCTAAAAAAAAGGGAAAAAAAGAGGTGCAAAATGAATAAATCACATTTGTAAAAAATTAAAATAAATTCCATTATTTTTCTACATGCAAAACTTGCATGTGTACATAAAATACAAATAATTATATATATATATATATATATAAACATTCTCCCATTTCCCATTGGAATTTTCTTTGAAAAAAAGTAGACATTCAAATTTTAGTTTGATAAAAAAACAAGACTTACATATATAAAGCTTTCAGTGTGGTAGCTTAGCCTCTTCATAGGTTTTGGGGTTGTGCTTATCGTCAGTCTGTTCATAATACTTCCACAAGACGTTGAGAACTTCAGATTACAAGAAAAGCTAACATTCATCTTCCACCGCACACAAGACGGTTTATAATCTCTGAAGAGCTCAGCATACGGCTGCACCATAAGTCCATTTGTGATACGACAACATGACCTGTGGATTCGCTCCCATCTGTTTTGCTTAAGATATTCTATGGCAGCAAATCCATGGACATGCTCTTTTTTTTAAATATTCAGTCTTAATGTCAGCAAGTTAAGACATAGGATTTCCACATTTTTTTGGACACTTCCTGTTTTGGGAGCTTTCTACTCACAGTGTGCTCTTTAAATTGTCGTTAAAACCATATTTACTGCTAAACTTTAAATGTCAGATTCTGTTAACATATGTGTTTTTAATTCACCCAAAACTGTCAGAGAGTTAAATAATGTCAGTGTTTTCCCTCTGTAGTTGTACCTTAATTTAAAAGTACTAAAATACTTTAATAAACTTTATAAACATTTCATTAAACATTTTTAATCAATTTTTCTTATTATTTATATGTTTGTATCCTCTGTCATTGTACAGCATTTCAGGTCTGTATGGGGAATTTAAGTGCTTTATTAAAAAAATGTTCTTTTTCAGAATTTTTCATCCAATTTTTACTTTTTTCTGGCTGTTCATCATTTCAGTATTTTTATTTTAACAAATGAATGTAGTTTCATCCGTCTTTATATCACCAGCTGTAAAGCTTTCTCCTGACTTTTCTTTTTTTGTTTTTTTTTTGTCTTTTTTCATCTCCTCCAAAGACCACACTGAGCCCACCCACACAGAAAATGGAGGTTACAGCCCTTGAGATTTTCCTCTCCCTCTCTCTCTCTGACCTCTGCTTTTAACCAGGTCTATTTAAAAAATCTTCTTAAACTAAATGTTGTCTTGGATTCTCTGGGTCCAGAGTGAAAGCATTAAATCAGTTTATTAGAGATTAAAGTGAATATTTACAATTTAGAAAAGCTTAAAATGCTGCTTTTTTTCTTCTTTTTAATATTATATTTTGTTTGGACCTAGTTAAACAAGACTTTTTTTTTTTTAATTTTTGCTTATTTGTTACTTTAATATTTAAAATGTATGAATTTGTCACAATTGGCAGTGAATAACTTTTTAACTAGTTTCAGTTCTTTAAGATGTAATGCATCGTAAATGGTCTGTTCACATTGGAATATGTAGTAAATCTAATAATACTTTAAACAAATTCAGTATTATTCTATGTTTTTGTTTTACAAAATACTAGTCTGGTATTTACCTTTGGACTGGAAATGTCTATGTAAATCGTGTACTCAAAATTGAGCATTTCCTGTCTCACATTTAAATAAAAATAAACAAACAGTCGTCATTGGTCCTATGCATATTTATACACTGTAGATGTTCTGTGTAAATTCACATAATTAGGAAATGTCGGCTTACATGAATCTCCTGATTCAATCTTCAACTCTATTTTAATCATTTTTGGTCCATTCTTTATGTGATGTCATTCATAATTCTTTTAAAGAACACAATGCTTTATTTAACTTTGTTTCTAACGCTTCCTGGTTATTTACAGATACTTTTAATATTTTTTGATTGAAAACTTTTTAACCACCAAAAATGTGATCACATAGATCCAACATTACAATCTTAACTCCTAGAGAAATCCACACACATAAATGTGCTTTAGATGCAGCAGCTCCAAAACTTTAAAACGATTTCAATTCATGTTAGAGAGTCTTCATCATTGTTGGTTTTTAAGTCTTTAAGTCTTCAAGTCTTTTCAGTGAAGAGATCCCCTCTTTTTCTATTATCCCACCATATTCCATTTATTTTTTTTAATGTATTTATCGTGATGTGCTTTTGTTTTTAAGAATATTAATTTCTAAGCATTTCATTGTACTCTTTAATTCTGATTTCATCTGATTCTCTCTATATTTTTATCATCTATCATCGCATTTTTGGTCTGTCTGGGCAATTTAACTGCTTTATTAATAAAGTTTGTTCGTATTATTTCAATCAGCCTATCAACTTCATGTTCATAACACAGTCCACATCAGTTCATATCTTAGCACAGAAAGAAAAAGCAACATTTACAAATACATAAACATATTCTGCATAGATATAGAATTTTAAAGCAAGACTGCTCCGCTAACGGACATTTTCCGATTTCAAAGTTTCACTGTCGATGTGGGGGACTAAGGTGTCCTGACTGGGATTTGAACACGCACAGTTTAAAAAAGGTGTCCGGTTTCCCCTTTAAAGGTAAATGTAACATGCATAGAAAATGGCTACTCTGTGCAAAATGTAAAAACGAACACTTAGCTCTATAAGTTTCAGTGAAAACATTTCTCTAAACTTTCACGTTATTGTATTTTTTAGTAATATTATAATTTCTACCTCAACCCTTTAACACCAGATCTGTCACTGGTGACACCTTAATGACGCACGCTCTTTGGCAAACCGTAACTCTTCAACGATTCTGCGATCAACGTGAATCAGCTAATTATGACATAGAGTAAAGCAGATTTTCTTATTGGCCGTGCACCAAAATGCTACACTTTTACTATTAAATGCTTACTATTGCGTAAGTACTTGACTACTGTAAAGCGTTTCATGTCAGACAGCTTTTCTCTGCTTCTGAATCTGCTGATTTACATTGATTTATGCAATCAAAGGTGGAAGATTTATAGTCAAAAAATTCAAACACTGGAGCTAAAGCTTCAATTTTAAAGTGTCTTGATTCTTTTTGTTTTAATTTCATCTCCTGAAAATGTGGCGCACAGACAATAAATGAACAAGATTATATTCACCAACAGGAAATGAGAAATTATGTACAATTAAAGTTCATGCAGAAATCTTACAGAAAGATTTAAGTAAGTTGTACAAACTTGTAGTAATTTTCAGGTCTACCTACTCGACAAAATGATAGGGTTTTAGTACGAGCTCCTATAGCAGGAGAGGCTGAGAGATTGACTCACAACTGGAGGAATATGCACTGAAATGACCGGCATGAGGCTGAAAAGCTCTGTTTAAAGGTCAAGCATTTAGCATTTTCCTTATGAAACTCGACTTCTTTCACATTATCTTGTTCATTCAAGGAAGCACAATACAAGTGAAAAAGAGAACGTCCTAACTGTGTGCGACTTTTTCAAAAGTAAGGTTAAGATTTATGCTGTTAGTGAATACTCTGTTAATCTTTTTTATATCTTTAATACTAATCTTTTTTTTTTTTTTTATGAAAAAAGTTGTCATTCATTTCACCTCCTTTTCAAGGTTTTTGCTTAAAAAAAATAATAAATTCAGAAAAAAATAGGCACACTTTCAATATGATCAAGATCTACATAACGCTTTCTTTTTTTTCCTCTGACACTCACAAATCTCCATGTGCCTTTTATAAATGGGCCAGAGGATACTAAAAAAGAAAAAAAAAAACAAGACACACAGGAATATTCAAATTACATTGGGGGTCTCTGTGGGGGAAGTGTAAAATTGCTTTCACCTCTTCTGTGTTGGGCCGCAGGCCAGGTCATTATTGCAGTTCCGCTCTGAGAGTATTTTGCTTCAAATAAACTTATAAACTCTGGTAGTTAACAAATTAATGTGGGAAAGTTGAATTTTTGAGCACAGATTTTCTAAGACAAATTGTAATTAAATGAAAGTGAATCTGGAGGAAAAAAAAGTTATTTATAGACACAAGAGTTGGACAGATCCAGCGTTTGTGTTTTTGTCTTTTTGACATCTTAAACAAAGGCTTCACTGATTAAGTCTATCAGGAAATATTTCATGTTTCACTCCAATCATCTTTTGATCTATTTTAAAAACATTCAGTAGTCTTTTATTTATAATTAGCCCGTTTTTAGTCAAAATCCAAAAATCTGTGTCGTTTTCTAAGCAGGATTCTGTAAAAGTCTTTATGAATTTAGAAATAATATCTTAAAAAGCCCTGAAAAAGTCTTGAATTTTGACCTCTGGGCCTCAAAAATTGTGCTGTTTGAAACATCTTCACTTTTCACATTTCTTGTTAAAAATATAATGTTTTAACTATGATTATTTTGATCATAAAATGTAAATAAACAACAATGGTGCGTAACAAATCATTATGTATCAGTACACTGAATGCCGACAAACGTTTGAAAAAAGAATAGACCACAAACAACAAAATTTATGGCAGTTTTGGTCATATAATGGGAATAAATTAAAGAAATTCAAAATAGGTCTTAAATTTTACATGCATGGCCTTAAAAACTCTGAAATTTACCTCTAAGAAACTCATAGGAACCAAACTAAGACCGTTTCTGTTAGAAATTCCTCTGAGTTTTAGGTGGGACAGAATAAACCTGCCTCAATTACCCATCATCCCCTTTGTTTACACTCTCCCACTAGCTTACAGCCCCTCACAACCCTAAGCTAACAGTAGTGATGCAACGAAAACAGTTTTGAGCCAGCTCAAAGGAGGAAAACGAAGCTGTTCACGGATCTGTTTGTCTGCCAGTGGACGCATCGGAATGAAGTGGAGCAGGTTGTGGCTTCTACGTCACAATCTTTCTCCAAGCTGGATTTTTACTTCTGCTTCTGATTCACAATGATTTTCATAAAGAAATACTTTAGATTAATTTTCTTTAAAAATGTCCTCCGTTACTATAAAAACAACGTCCCAAGAAGATGTTAAAAACACCATTTCCATCAGAGTGGGTCTTTAACCCTTCCGCTCTCCTTGGGGTCCAGATGGCTCCAACCACATATTGTTATGCGATTTCTTCCATGACAAATGTGGACGAAGGGGGACAGGATTTCATGTCTGTCATGGACATTAGTGAAACTCAAAAATCAGTGAAAAAAAAAAGTTCAGCGCTCTGTCCTGTGGTGTCCAGATGACCCCACTTTTAATGTAAACAAGCTAAGGAGAGCGGAAGGGTTACATGTAGAGTACATGTATAACTGGCAGTGGAAATCCAACTTTTGGGAAAAATCTGCTTTCAAACTGACTATTAAATATCAATAATGTACAAAAGTTAGTTTTTTTTTTTTTTAAATAAAACCTTTTCAAAAGCAAATTCTCTTTAAATAGAAATGAAAACTTGTATCCTGACTTTAGAGTAGTTTTGTTTTCTTACATTTTTTTTTTTGAGTCTCGATTTGATACTGTTGAGCTTGTTTGATCAGCAAACAAATGTCAGAGAGACAGCCGGGTGTAGCAGCTCACAGGAGGAGACAGATAAGTGCAGAAGTCTCAAGGGAAAAAGTTGCTTGATAGCGTTAAGGATGCCGAAATGGATTTAAATTCTTCACTGCATGGGTTGTTTGTTGCCAGGAAGTAGCCCCTGCCCCCTTCTGAAACTTGACCCGTGCATGGGCTTTGCAACTTGTCACAATTATCCTTGATGTCCTTTTACATCCCAACCAAAAAAAAAACAAGGAGAAAAAGGAAAACTCTGTCTCCTGAACTTCCGACTGATCAGCATTGGAAGGGAGGAATCCCATTGGCAAAGCCTTTATCAGGCCATCAGCCCCCCCCCTGGATGACATGGGAAGACAGCCAGACATTCTTCTCGCTGAAGACCCGTTTCTTGGCTCTGGCTGAGTTTAAGTGGATCCTCTGCTGCTGATAGTGACCCATTAGGCTGCCTGAAGGAGCGCTGACGTGGAGACAATAACCAAATGTGCTTAAGATAAACTTCTCAGCATTTATTCTCAAATTGCTTAAAGAGAACGTAATTCTGCAAAATATTTCTTAGTGACTTAGATTAATTTAAAAAAAGTCTCTGAGGGTGTGATTACCTGAAAGAAGTAATCTGAAGTATTCCGGGATTCTAAGGCTGTTTTTATCTTTGATGCAGATAAATCTCTGAAGAAAAAGGTTCACCTAGATTTAATATTTACTAAAAAAAAGTGATTGTGATAGATTGATAACTTGTCCAGGGTGTATCCCACCTTTGTCCAATAGTAGTTGGGACAGGCTCCAGCAACCCTGTATCTCTGAAAGAGAGTTAATGAAAAAGATGGATGGATGGAGTCTGCATACTTGTTAAGAACTGTTTATCAGGAGTCATTTAACTGATATTATTGTATTTTTGTACATGTCGAGCGTTAGCCACGTGTGGGGGGGTTGACCTGCTTGGGTTCGTAGAAGGTCACAGGGAGGGCCGATTGCATCTTACAGGGACCGCAGGTGTGTCTTCTACTTCCCTTTAGGTCCGTGTGGCCATAAGAGACGTCATGGAAATAGATAAAAGTATTCGTAGGGCCAATTAAAACGTACAGATGATGATGCCGTGCCCTTACACCATTGATCCCCAACCTTTTTCAGGCCACAGACCGGTTTAAATCGGACAGTATTTTTCACAGACCGGTCCCAATGGGGCAGAAGTTGGCATTTTTAAGCTTCCGGTTTCTCAAAATCTATTTTCAAAATAAAATTTTACTACAAGAAATTTAGTAGAAAAAAATCATTTTATTTTTTTTTTTTACAGATGATGAAGATTCAATGAAACAAAGTTGTTGGTTTTGATGACGTCGTTTCTGATTTTTTTTTTAAATCCATAAAGGAAACATTACAAGATTTTTTTCCCTAACAAATGTTTTTTTTTAACTCTCAATCCAGGCTCTGATTGTCTTTCAGGTTAAAAAGATTGATCTTACACTGTAAAAAGCAAAAAAAACTGGATCAATTAACAAAAGTTCTGTAAATTAAAAGTATTACTCAAGTTTATTCAACTTAAAATTAAACTGGATGAAAACTAAGACTTTTAAATGTAACAAATTGCAGATGTTTTGTATATTGATCCAATTTTTAGCTTTTTAAGTTTTGTCTTCACAGAAATCCTCATTCATTTGATATTTTTTAACACAAAGGAACATTTTTTGTGGTAACGTTTCTGAAGGGATGCTGACCTAATTCAGCCTTACTGTAACAAATTAGCAACTTTATTTGATTGAATCTTCATTCTCTGTTTACAGCTGGTTTGAACTTTGTGATGAAGATTTTCCCTTTAACGTCATACTGGAGGCTAACAACCAGATGCTAGCTTCTTCTACGTCCGACTTTTGGGGTGTGATGGATAAATAAAACAAAACAAAAATCCACCGTGTCTCCAACTTTATTACCTGTGTGTGTGAAACGGTTGAGAGTCTGTCGCCGCGTATTAAATAGAGCGGTTTCTGCTACACGAGAACAAACTTTTTACATTTCATCTGTCAACATCTGCTTTATTGTTCTTTGAAGTCAAAGGTTCTGAGTCGGTTTCCTAAATGGCTCTTATCTCCCTGAAGAAACTTTTTAAATACTTTGTATTGTTTGGTTTCTGTTAGCTTTTAGCTTTGTTCTCCTAACTTAGCAATCCAGGTCGCCATGCAGGTAGCTGCTATAAGTCACATGACTGATGACAAAACTCTATTCACTAGCGAGATGTACATGCTCCTCCTTACTGATCACTGTTCGAAGGATGCAAACACAAGCTTTGCTCTGATTTTCTTATTTCCTAATTTTTCTGTTTTTTTTTTTTTTTTGTTTCCTAATTTTTGACATTAATATTACTTGAGCAGCACTATCAGGCTCCTTCCACAGGTTTAGAGGGTTGGAAAAAAAAATGAAAATGCTTAAGACATGTCTGCATCTCATCCACTTCAGTGGTCCCTAACATTTTCATGACAGTGAACCGGTCGACCCATGAGGATTTTACCGCCTCATGCCGCCGGACTGCTTTTAGCGCTCAAACTAATTAAAGGAATCCGGTCAATTTTCAAAATAAAATATTATTTACAAAGAAAGATTGTTCAGACGTTGTCATTTTGCTCCCCTGACCAAACTTTACAGCTCAAGTGATCGAAGCTGTAGCTGAGAGAATTCGGTTATTTTTCAAAATAAAAGATTTTCAGGACTCAAAAAAAAGCTATAATTTGTTAGTTCTTCTGTGGCTCGGTGGCAATTGATCCGTGGACTGGTACCGGTGGTTGGGGACCATTGATCTACTTTACCTTTACATACCCGTACATGTTAAGTGTTTACTATGACCTGTTACACGCAGCATGCCCATAGAAAAAATGTACATGAACATTTTTTTCTATAGTTTTTTTTGGGCCACCTTGTTTGCCTCATACTGGCTTGCCCATTTTTTTATTCTTGTCTTTGATTATTGAGACATATATGTAACACGTAGGTTATGAGGTGTGCTTTTTACATTTTGTAACTGTGCTTGTTTTTTTTTTTTTTCTTCATTTTGTCAAAACAAAAAAGTTTTGTGTGGATGAACCTCTCATTTGTGTCTCTCTGGCAAAATACTTTCTATGTTGTGAACTCAACAAAGATCAAACTAATGAGAGAGAACTACAGACACGTGGAGTATTGGTGTTCATTCATTGATGGGTGAGAAAACTGGAGAAAGGTTCTCAGATTCCTCTAAAGCACAGCCGTAAGTCAATCACCAATTATAAGGTGAGCTGAAAGTGATACGTGATTATCACTGAGCTCGCTTTGATAAAGCCTTCCTAGCAAAAGAGTGACTGGAATGCTTGTTTAAGAATAAAAGCAGCACATTAAGTACCATCAGATTACAGAAATGTAATGAATGTGGAAAAGGAGATTAAAGGGGACAAAAAAGTGAGCTGGCCTCTGGGTTAGGCTTTGAATGTACCATTCAGTATCTCTTTCAAAGTTTAAAGTATAAAAATAGAATAAAACAGTTAAGGCTGTTAGCTTTAAAAAAATTAAATTAGCTTAGTGTTTAATTCATAGGCGACAAGATTGTTCATTCTTCTTAGCAAGTGAAGACAAATGATCTCACTGTCCATTGTGCTGGATGATATGGAAACAATTGTGATATCATCATCATATAAATCATTTTATATCACAATAACGATATATATCACGATATAAGGCAATAAAGTATATTTTCAGGTAAAATGTTATAGCTTACTTTTGTAATTATTTTAAGTTAGAATAGTTTAAGATAACTGAATAAACAAAGATTTTACAATGTTTAAAAACAAACATTTTAATGCAGCAAAAAATCAAATGAGAACAGATGTGCCTGATATACGGCAACTTTCAGATTATTTTTCAAAAAGTTTTTAAAGTGAGTTCATAAAAATAATTTAAAAAAACCTTTGTGAAAAACATTGGAAAAACACATTTCTGCACAAAATTCCACCAAAAATACATAAATTGTGTCAACTGTTGATGAGTTACCACCACAACGATATAAACACTGGAGCTAAAGGTATTTTTTTTCTTCAGAACTTGTATCAATAAGTGGAACTTCAGTCACAATTTTTGAGCAGAAAAAAATCACTCGCTAGCTTTACTTTGAAAACAGGAAGCTTCATTGACATTTTATTTTGAAGATTTGTTTACTTCCTGTGACAGTAGTGCTGCACATTCAGTTTTGTTGTTAGTTTGTGAATTCAAATCTAACATTATTCTGAATTTCAGAACAATAAATATTTTACTACATGATATTTTACCACACTACAATATTCATAAAGATTGTGAATCGGCGATGTTGGATGTTGCGAATATTCGCACTTGAATTTTTGGGAGCAGATCCGAGAGCTCAGTTACTGTCGCAGCCCTGTTCCACAGCTTTGTTTATCTTGTAGTTTTTTTAAGCTCATGTGTTCATTTTTGTGGACTTTTCTTGAGTGACAAAATGTTTGTTTTGTTAGCATCTGCGCGAGAATAGCCTCCTGGCTTAATTTACGTATTGCTGTCTTTTGCTCCAAAATGAATCCAAAATGCAGCCAAATCACAGACGTACCTCTCTTTTGCTGAAAATGCTTCTTCTTGGGCTGCCTGCATCGTTGTATCTGTTTGTTTCAACAAACAACTTCAAGTTGTAAGCGACGTGTCCCGCGTGTTCTTCTCTCGTGTTAAGTAACGTAAAGTATGTTATAAAACCCGCATGAGTGCGAAACAAAGCAGTTTTACGTCGCAAAACCACAAGACAGTTTCTTTGAAAGAATCTCTTTTTAATTTGTCTATTTTCACCTATAAACATTTTTGGGGTACAGACTGACAAGGCAACACCTCTGCAATTGTCTCGGGCTATTTAATGATATTTTTGGTGTAATAAATAATTAAATTAGGTTAGAAACAATATAAGAGAAATAAACGGACAGACACTTTTCTATTCCCCATGATGTGTCCAGCACTGGTCCCTATGTTACATCCATCAAATTTTTCCACAATATTTTTGCTAGTTTCCAACTTGATGGTTTTCAAAATCAAAATATAACAAGCTATATCCCAACATTAATTTAAAAAGATAAAAACATTAGTTTAAATGTATTTAATTACATATATATATTTTTTTTAAATGAACAAGTTAGTTCACGACTTGCATTGTTTTTCTTTTTTTGAATGATCTGTAAATAAAAAAATAAAACTTGAAGGGATGGTTGGAAATTATTTTAAAAATATATTATTTTTCTAAAAAGTGTTATTTAGTGTGAAAATTTCATTGAAAATACTGAAACGTTGGATCACCTAATAAAAGCTCTGTAATTTGTTATATTTAAAAATATCACATTTCTATCAAATTAAATGTTTAAGTTGAGCAGAACACCAACTTAATATTTTAATTTGATGAAAATTAATAATTTTAAATGTAATATATTGCAAAGCTTTTGTAAATTGATCTAACATTTAACTTTCTTTCAGTGTGATCTATCAATTCTCATTTTTCCATTCAGCAATTTAGCCCTGATTGCCAAATTAATATCTTGTTTAGTAATTGTCCTTGTGGCGCATTTCTTTATGTATTTAAAGACAGTGTGTCGCCTGTTCAAGAGTCAGTGGGCAGCCTCCAATGTTCCTGAGCCGGTGCAGAAGCGGCTTCCTCCAATGACTGGTCTGGATTTGTTTACACAGAGGACTGTGGGATTGTTGGCCCAGGAAACAATGAAGTTTAGAAAGCTGTCTCCAAGATAAATGTGCCAGTCCGTGTGCAACCACAGCTTCCCTGCAAATAATTGTAGGGCGAGTCGGAACAAAGCAAGACGACATAAAACATGAAATGCACCTTACTTAGATTTAGGCAATACGTGTGAGGAAGAAACAAGCTCCATTTAGAAAGTTTTAGAAATGAATCATTAATCTTTATGACCAAAAATACTTTATTTACCATGAATGAAATTTCTCCAGAAAAAAAAAGAACATTAAAAAGCAACTTTTTCAGCTTCACCCCACCTCCTCATCTGCCCTGACTCCACTTTACCACCTTCTTGCAGTTTCTCAGCTTCTCCTTCCCTCTTTAAGTTCCATCCAGTGTCCTGCTATTTGATGTAATTATCATCAGAGCAGTGGGAGAGATTTGGTGCTAGAGGGCCAGTCATGCAGCTGGCCTTTGTGAACTACGCCACATTTTCTGTGTACGATTTCTAGGTCAGCGAGCAGGGCGTTGTAAATGACAGTGATGGTGCTGCTTCCAGCCAGAGAAAAAGAACATAAAAAAAAACGTCCTAGAAGCTTCTTTACATTCACACCTGTAAAAACAGTCCAAGAAATATAGTTTTACTCTGTTTACTATGTTTTTGGAAATCATTACAGCAAGAGAATGTTAAAGCTGGTTTATGTGTATATATGTATGTGTTTGTGCATAGATCCTTCCGTGTGTGTGCTTATTTGGACAAATGTTAGATGAAAAAAAGGGTACTAAAAGCTCAGTTTTAAAATGGTTTATACTGAAGATTAAACTAAGATATATTGTTGGGGGTAGGATTCAAAAAGTTTTTAACTTCTTCCTACTCTATTTCGAACTACACATAAAGGTGTTTATTTTTTTAAATAATTTATATAAACATTTTCCTATGTTGTTTTCTTGTTTTTTTTAAATTATTTATTATGTATTGGTTGAAATAAAGGACTGAATCAAATCAAAAACCAAATTTAGTGTAAATTTTGTTTTTGCTGATATCAAATACATTTTCAAATTTGTACATTTGAATATATCTGGATTATTTGTTTTGCCTTTAGACTCCATTTAAATTGTAATAACTATGGAGAGAAAATAGTATCATCCAAGTTTGTGCACGTAATTCTTGATTTTTGCATCACTTTGGACTTGTGTGTGAGAAAATTCTTGATTTGTAACTCAAATAAGTACACCAATTATGAAAAAAAAAAAAAAAAAAAGCAATTTATACGTTTAATCAAATAATTGGAAAAATGTCAGGTTTCCGCAGATAATAATCTAAGAATCTAGGTTCAAAGCAACTGATAAGAGAACTCTGATCCAGCATTCTAGCAGTATTTAAACTCATCACTCACAGATTAATCTCATGTGTAAATGTGTTTTTATGTGTGCGTAACAAACAATTGGTGCGTAATTTTTAAAGGGGCCATGCCATGACTTTATTAAGTCCTTCAGAGTAAACTATATCATTATTATTGATCATATATTACCTTTGGAAAACTAAAAAACAAATTATTTATGAAATAGTAATTATTTTTGTGAACTTTTTCATCTCGGGAAGTAAAACCACTTGATCTCTGAGGCTCCACCTTTCGCTCCCAGAGGGTGCCGCCCATTTCATGACGTCAACCTAAAGTCGTCCTCGTCAGTGTGTCATCCACGTAAAAAAAACATAATTGTTTTAAAAATATATATTGATGTACATACCGTAAAGCTCAGGCGTTTATCTCCAAAATTTGAGATAAAAAATTGACAGAATAGCGAAGGTTAATGGGTTCATTTTGCAGTGAAGTTTGGTCAAAAAGTCAGACAACAACAGCAGATGAACATTTTTTTAAATTGACGACTTATAATCTCTGTATCATTGTTTAATTAGCCCTGATTTGATTTTAGTTAAATTTAAAAATTTTGTCTGAGAAACACCAATAATGGTAAATTATACTGTATATATTTTTTCTTAAATCCCTCAAGAAATCCCACTACCCACTACACTACCACTATTACACTGCTATATTTGTTGTTTGGACATGTCTTTTATTTTGATAGGAAGTCATGTTAATCTTAGTCAAAAGTTATGAACTTTAAGTGAAGCATTTTTTCATTTATATTATAATTGTAACAATAAATACAAATCTGTGTCTTATTTTTCTTTGTGGCTTCTACTGGGATTGTGATCAGTGATAAATTGACCTGAATGGCTCTTTAAATGGTAAAGGTTAAAGACCCCTGGCATCAAGCTGTTGTCATTTTAAGTTGTGCATGTCATAATTGTAATTTTTTGAATTCATAATTTTTGTACTTATGCACAAAATACATTGTATGAGTTACAAATCAAGAATTACCCACGCACAAATTGATACTATTTTCTCTCCATAATTATCTCATGCTTCATTTTCCTCACATCTTCATCAATCCAGGACTATGGAAAGAATTCGGCTCGGTTGACTGAGTTTCACATTTTGACAGTTTCTGAAAGCTTTTCTGCTGTAACTCCCCCGTCTAACTTTGATCTTAAAGCCACTACACTGCACATTATATGTAAATTATTACAAAACATAGGAATTAAAAAAACAAAATTTCATGTTTTAGCTGATAATAAGTCAGAGAAATCTATTTTAGCCCCATTTATTATGAATTTTGGACATTTCCTTCTGTCACGTGAAGCTTCAGTGACAGCTCAGAGTTCTTTTGACATCTCTTCTGCGGCTCAGCAGCCAATCATCAGTCACCAACTCAAAATATTCAAAAGTCTTGCAAAAGCAATAAAAATCAGTGACTATTCATACATACATATATCAAGCATTAATTATACAGAAAAAGGTGTAATGTGTTGTTTTAGAAGGAGTCTTGTTAATGGACAGTGCTGATTTACAGATGAAACATACATTCTGGACGTGCACACTATCGCTGCATAATTTGTTTTCATATTTTCCAAAGTAGCTGCCAAAGAATGCAAAGCTGTGCGGCTGCAATATAGACTCGATCATTCAAACTGTTTTGTTTTTCCTGTCGAGATTAGTGGCGTTAACGAAGGAGCAGAGTGCAGGACGGCGGAGGGAGGCAGACGACTGCTCTTACAGGGTAAACAGGCTCAAACTGGGGGGGAACAGAAGAGCAGAACTGACAAAAGACAACCAAGCTGAGCATATAGTGAATGAAGGAGTAAATAATAATAAAGCCTCTTTCACACAGCCTGTCTA
Organism: Oryzias javanicus; assembly: GCA_003999625.1. Classification (NCBI taxonomy): domain Eukaryota; kingdom Metazoa; phylum Chordata; class Actinopteri; order Beloniformes; family Adrianichthyidae; genus Oryzias; species Oryzias javanicus. The sequence continues at coordinate 8,893,510 of CM012440.1, read as the reverse complement.
ACCCCTTTTTTTCCGCTCTGCTGTGTTTTTCTTAGAATGGCTCAATGTTTCTTTTCAACTCTGTCATATTTCTGTGCTCTGTGGTAAAAAAAAAAAAAAACAGACATGAGCGTATGAGCAAATAGTAACACTGAAAACGTCTTTTGTTCTAAAAGGACAAACCCTGTTGCTGCTTTGTATATGGTTTATTTGAAGCCAGTTTTTCCAGAGTATGTCATCATCATTATAGTTAATACTGTGTAACTGAAATTCAGATAGGCAGGAAAAGAATGCACATTAATGGTTGGAATATGCTCTATAAGCCTGATCTAAAGCTGACAATTCAACTAGGCATTATCAATCAAAAGACACACCTTCAAATGAATAAACTTTTTTCAATTTCTGAAAAAAACAAAAAAATCAGTTGATGAGATTCATAAAAAAAAATATTGTGAAATTAGACTGTTTTACAGTGTAGTGTATTGGGACCGGGCCAGCATGTCACTTAGCAGTTGCTTCATACTTTTGTTTGGATCTATTTTTTTTTTTTTTTTGCTTTCAAACTAATTGTGGGAAGGAAGTGAAGCTGTCACTATCCATTATTTTTTTTTACAAAGATAATAATAATAAAAAAAAGTCATCATTGTAGGAAAAAGAAATCAATGTTCAACAGAACTCAAGTGAAAAAGCTTTGCAGGAAATCCAGTTCAATACAAACTAAAAACAGGAATCATTCCTATTAAAACAATGGGTCAATTATACTAATCAAATCCAACTTTATTTATAAAAAGCGCTTTTCATAACTTTCACAACTCAAAGCACTTTAGATTTAAAAGCAGAAAACATACACAATAAAAATCCAACCCTTTCTTCAACCTCCCATCTATTTACACGTACAACCATTGACTGTATAAGTACTAACTGGACATATCAAACCCTCTTGTGTTCCAAATACCCGCTGGTTGCAAAAAGACCAAAGTCCCATAACCTTCCATTGAGAAATACAGTTATTTTATTTGTCATAATAATCATTCTTGCTCTGATGCATTCTTCTTAGCACATTCTTTCTATTCCTAATTTTTTAAAGATATTTTTTTCTGTAGCACAAGTTATTCAAGTTATAAACTGACCAATCAGATGCCTCAGTTAGAGCATGTGGCTCCCGTTGGCCCCGCCTCGAATGTATGACAAATTTCTACGAGCCGCTTTCAGTGGAAGGGCTATGGACTTCGAACAAGCCGGAACAATCACTACAATAACAATCATGTTATTGTAATGCATATGTTTTGACATCAAGACCAGAGTAGTCGATCACAGATCAACCGATAATTGCATCACTGTCTATTCTTGGGAAAAAAATGTTTTTATGATTTCCTATTTAGGAACAGTTATGAATAATACCAATTATCATTTTCCAAACAATATGAAGCATGTTCTGTTTAGTCAGCAATTTTCTTTCTTCCTTGTGTTAAAAAACAGCTATAAGGCCATTACATCAGCCATCTTTGTGTCACCTTGATAACTCATAGCAAATGTATACATTATATATATATAAAATAGATACATCATTTTATAAAAAAAAAAAAATTGTATTTAATTAAATGTCTTTAATCTGTTTGCTACTAGTTGGGGTCATCATCCAGTCGGTACCGTCAAGCTCCAATGCCCAGAAAGTTCTCTTGATCCCAAATCAACATCAACATGTGTGCAGAGAAGCCTGGTGTTTTTACATGTGGTGCTCTGATAGCAAGAATTAAGGATGTTAGTGTTTCTTTTTATGAATCTAAAAGAGACATCTTCATCAGTGAGGCAGAGGGGCTGTTTCAATCATCACACGGGGGTATCTAAATGCTCTGCAGCTGCAAAGCATTCCTGATTTCATTTCATTTCCTTTAGGCCGTGAATTCTGTTTTGGTTGACGAGTCTGTAAGACAGATGTCAGGAACAGTACCCCTAAACTGACAACAAATAGTCTGCAGGGAGATCACATAAAGATGTGTTCGGAGGTGAACACACAATAATATTTCTTGAGTGAGGTCAATGAAGAAGTGGAGAGATCGTCTGTCCTTTTGTTGAATTTATTATATTGTGAGAAGAAGCTCCGTCCATCACGTACAGCGCAGCAGTACTGCGAGAAGAAGAAAAAAGACTCTTACTCTTTTGCAGTGTTATTATTGCAGTATGTTACAAAAGTCAGAAATATCTCAAACATGTCAGTGCACTCACTGACTTTTAAACTTCTTTTAAGTTTAGTTATAAAAAGAAAACTCAGTGAGAACTCTGTGTGAAGGTCTAAAAGAGATCCACAACCTTCAGAGGTCAACCAGATACAAAAGTGAGCAATTCAACCTTGTACTATCTCAGGCTAAACTTTATTCTTTTAATAGATATTTAAATTATATAACATGAAGAAAATAAACGTCCAAGCAAATCCCTTAGGAGATTCTTATTCTCAAAGACTGGTATGATAGAAAGTTACCTTGGCTAAGATTCCAATTGGAGTCCCTCAAGGATCAATCTTGGGTCCGGAACTATTTTCATTTTGTCAATGATTTGCCAAGTATATGGACAAATGTAGACAACATTCTATATGCTGATGACACTGTACTTTTCAAACACTTCAAAAGCTCAATACATTTGAGCTGCTTGGATGATTTTCAGAGATGATTCATTGACTCATATTATCTTTTTTATGAATCTAAAAAAAAAAAACATGCGCATGGTTGTTTCTATAAAAACGTTAGACCTGACTCTAGCAAAAGTTTCTTTAAAAGGAGAGGAATTACAAAATCTTGAAAAATTCAAATATTTTGGCTCAAAATTGTTCAAAATACTAGTTATAAATATTTTTAAAACAATACATTCTGATGATTTTAAACATTGTGAAGTTATACCACATTTTGATAGTACACCCCAGTTGATCATTTACTGTGTTTTCTGTTATTCAACTTGTTGAATCGTGCTATAAAAGACCACTGGAAATCCTGGACAGAGCACAATTCTCATTGTTTTTTTTAAACAAAGTTTTAAATACTTTAAAGAGCCTATACTATGCGTTTCTTAAGCCTCTCTGAGTAAACTACATCCATATATATAATCATATATCACCTTTGACACAGGAAAGAATAAAGTACTCATGAAATACAGGTTATTTTTGTGAACTCTTTTCCTACCTGGAAGTAAGATGCCTCGATCTCGGGGGCTCCGCCTTGCGCTCTTTGTAGGTGATGCCCATTTCATGATGTCGTCCTAGAGCTGGCCCATAGACCGTAGAAACACTACAGTTATTTTTATGGCCTATGAGCCGGCCTCGGCAGCATGTTTTCCTTTTACCCATGAAAAACAAACACTATCCAAACTTTTGCAAACATAAAGGCTATGGGGACAAGACACAAGTGGAAGATCTACAGTTTTATACACTTAAAATGAAACCATTTAGCTGAGCGGCGTTAGCTCCGTTAAGAAAGTGGGTGTTTGTGTGTTAGCTTGGAGGTGGTGCTAGCACTGCAGACTCTTCCTGGAAGGGGCTGTTCTCCCTTTCTGTCATCAGCTTTTGGAAGGGGCTGGTGCTCAGAGCGCAGGTGTGTAGATGAATACTCAAAAATAAGGGAATTAATCAAAATACTGCTATTATTGTTATTTTTGTTGTTTATAGTGAGAAATGAACATTTCAATACTCAGCTCAAAAAAATTGATTTTACATGCTATAGGCCATTTAAATCTGTTTGCCTGATTTATAAAGTCATGGTCTGGCCTGTTAAGTAAGCAGAAACCAATTCCAACATAACTCTATCCACTTACTTACTATGAGCTATAGTTTGGTTAAATATTTTTATTATCCAAACGTACTGACATTTCAAGGCTTAAAATTTTGAAACTGCATAATTCTCAAAGATTTTCCACCTTCTAAAGAGTTTTGAAACTGTGGCAACAAGATACTCAACTATGCTGTGTCGCATAACCAGGAATCCAGACAACCATTTTATTGGTAGACATTGATCTTACGCTAAAATCCACCCACTTGTGTTGGACAATAAGACCACATTTGTATGTTTATTGTTTGTCCACTTAGTTGGCTGTTTTATATCTTTAACATCAACCTGTCTGGGGACTGCAGACAGAAATTAGCTTCAGGCTATAATCTGACATATTTACTGTTATTTTATTGTTTCATAAATATGCAATGTCCTCCTCCTCCTAGAAAATGTATATCTAAATAAAAATGCAAGGAGTCTAGTTAGATACTCGTAGTTTAAAAGGATGTAATCTGCTTATTATCATGGAATATTTATTCAATTGTTAATATTTGGGTGTCTAATCTTCGTGTTCTTTTTTAAATACATAAAACAGGTTACAACGATATTGTGTTCACATTTTCTTTGAGCTGAATTTCCATCGACAGTCTCAACCATCGCCTTTGGTCATGAGTTCCTCTTAACTACCTAAAGAATAACACCGCTAATACAAGTATGTTGACCTTCTCTTAAAGGATGCCTGTGGCCACCCTCAGGACTAAACCGAGGAACTCTCCCTCCCCAGAGGATGTCGTCATTAAGCAGCTTCTCTTCCACACCAAAACCAACCTGTTCAGGTGGCTTAGGCATCTGGTGGGGATGTCTTCCAGACTCCTGATAGTAGAGGTATGTTAGAGATTTTCCACAAAGAGTTCCAAGAAAGACCAGGGACTCCGGGGACTTAATGGAAAAATAATATCTCTCGGCTGTGCTGGGAATGTCTCAGTATCCCCATTGATGAGCTGGGGAAGATGATTGTGGAGAAAGAAGTCTGGGACCGGAGCTCAGCCTGGTGCCATGTGATCCATATCCTGATAGGTGGATACAAATGGACAGATGGATGGCTGATTAGAAGTGGTATATCAAAGGGAGCTAACATGCTACACATATGCATAACGTTAGGATGCATGAGGAGGTTGTAATAGCTATGGTTGCTCCAATCTCACCAAAATTCTTATAGCAGCATTTTTAGGCCTGAATATTATTGATGAATACACAAGAATATCACTTAAAAGGGTTCAGGCAGGGGGAAAAAAAAGAACATAAACACATTTCCTTATTCGCAAACGCATGCGTTTGACTTTTTTAGATTACCCAGAAAGCTTTTTTTCCTTACAACAAGCTAAACAACATAAAAAATAAGTGATTTGAAGAGAAAATATGTATAGATTTAATGCATTTGTCAGTATCCATGCTGACAAACTGAGTCCACAAACTCCAACTGTGCATCACGCAGAGGAGGGCATTCATGTGGAGTATACATTCATTCACGGGAAAGAGTTTTGGTGCTTTACTGCTGTTCCACGATCCATTTTTTTTGTTTAACTGTCATCTGTAGGGGGATATGGCTGAATTCTGTCACTATCACTCCTTTTTTTTGGTTTGCATTTACTTCTTTTTCTGTTATATGGGAGTTTTTTTTTAATCATATGTGGTGTTTGTTTTTATAACTGCCACATTTGAGAAGAAATTAAAAGCTACAGATCTCTACAAAGGTTACTTTTCTTCCCACTGTCTGTATTTTGTCAACCTCTATGCAGTGTTTGTTTTTTGGTTTTTTGTTTTTGCAGGGACGTCACACAATGTTTGCATATTTACAAAAAGTCATACTGATTCTAATCAAACCTAACCACATAGTTTTGTGATCACAGTCTTACATATACACAAACTGATGCCATTATCAGTGTGTAGATGCTTTTGATTACGGGGATGAGACATTTGCTGCCAATGCCCATTTATTTGAGTTGCAGCGCAGAGAAGAGCTGCTTCCACACCTCGAAGAGGATAAAAGTAAAAAAAGATGAGAGAGAGTCTGAGCTAAAAGTGTTACTGCAAACCAGTTGTTAGGGGTCTCTGCTTTTTTGGTGTTTTCAACATATTGTTTTTCAGTGTTTATAGGAGCGTAGTCAATCAAAAATAAAAAATAAAAAGAATATGTGTAGGCGGAAAGACAAAGTACATTGAGCAAAAATTACATAACAACATCTGTTTAATAACAGCTCAATTATATTAGATTTCCTTTTGGATGGTTTTACCAAGGGGTGTTAAATTAACTTGTCAATTGTGAATAATAACAGACAAATTAGTTGCTTTTTTATCGCAATAATGCATTAAAAGATGACACAGAGGCCTGATCATATTGTAATGTTACTTATTGTTGATGTACCTTAACTTCTGATAATGCACAACTCAAGGTGCATTGTCACAATGGTCACGAAAGAAATGAATGTGAAATAAGTTTCTATTACTTTATTCTTGCTGCTTTTAAGTTGTTTTTTACACAAAGAAGACGGAAACACTGTTCAATGTGTTGTCATGGAAATAGGTACAAAACCCTCACTGACCTGCACAGCAGAACACGTCCATATATTCTGAACATTGTAAGTTAAACAAAGCATCATTTCAGAGGGAAAGCGCTCCTCTTTTTGTTTGTTTTTGCTCTGAAGCATCTCAAGCTTACATTCCCTCACAACCCTAACCTAACATCACCAGTGCAGCAAAAGTAATGAGCAATAATGAGCCAGATATTAGTAGAGGAAGCTTGTGGCACCACCAGTGTATTTTCAGCGTCACAAATGAACTCCTTCTCAAATGGCATTTTTTCCGTCTGCTCCTGATTCACAAGGATTTGAATAAATAAGTATTCAGAAATGCAATTTTAAACTTAATTTTCTTCATATGTGTCATCCTTTATGAGAAAAATGCCACAAGAACACGTTAAAAATACCAGTACTACAATTTTTACCAGAGTGAGTCGTAAAGCATTTTTGTAATATCCATTTTTTGATATATTAAAATGTTTCAGCATGTTGCAGAAACAAATACTATATTTTTTACAAATTTACTTTTTTTAAATTCCAAATAAATACACAGTCTGCTGTGGTGTCATGACTTTGATTTTTGTCAACATTTTCCATTCAGGACAGAAAAATAACTGCTGTCACATGTTTGTTTTTTACATGATCCATTTTAACTGCATTTTCTTTGATTTGTAATGTTTTTTATTTAACTTGCAATAATCCAAATTTAATCGGTTACTATTTGACACTACAATCGACTTGCATTCATGAGCTGAAGAGCACGTTGCAACTTAAATCAATCTATAGAATTCTACTTCTGATTGGCTCTCATAAACCTTCTTATAAACAATGTTCCCTGCAAACACATTGCCTTCAAGTAAAAATAAATGTTAACATCCCTTTTTTTAGCACAACTAGTAACAAGTTTAGTGTTTTCTACCCCAGGAAAACTCAGCAAAGTGTTGTTCCACGTTTTGTTTTAACAGTTTAAAGAAAAGCACAAATGTAAAGCACGGTGTGTGTGTGTGTGTGTGTGTTTTTAGAAAGACACAATTTAACGATACCAACTGGTGGTTTACTGTACTCCTACCAGGCCAGCTGTCTCTGATCTTACTTCTGTTAAGACTTGCACACTTTACTGAGACTGTTTACCTCCTTTAAGATTTCACACCAAATGTGTTCCATCAGCGAGACTTCATCTGGGACCCTATTAATAAGTCACTTTTACACAGCAGTTATGCTTTATCAGCAAAAAAACAAAAGTAAAATAGAAAAAGGTTTGTGTTTTACCACAATTTTTGCCTTGAATGCGTAACTTCCTTTCCTCAAAAGTGGCTCAGCGCTGCACCACTATACTTATATGCACAGGAAGCCAGATTGTGGGGTTTGAATCTACATTTATGTCACACCGAAAACTCAAAACAGATCCTATGCCTCTGTGTTTGACATTCATCATAAAGGCTTGAATTAGGCTGTGACTGCAGCTCCCTCGGTGGATGAGTTATACATGGTGAACAAATTTCACACATTCAAACTGTTGGACAACTTTTGCTTTTTTTTAACTGCCTTTTGGCAGAAATGGAGAATAAAAAGCCAATGTAAACAAGTTGGTTATATTACAACTTTTAAATAAAACTTTAAATCCCTGACCATTATTTTTTAATCTTAATTGCTTTACATTTTAATGTCATTAATGAGGTGAAGTTTCTCTCCATGTCCGTGACTTGGTAGATGTTCGGTGGATCTTGCCTAATTTCCATATTAAGCTCTTCTCTCTGTTTCTTTTTCATATTTAGCATAGCTTATCATAAAAATTTCATAATGCAAAATTCATCCCTGTATTAAAGCCAGTTTAAGCAATTTTAGGATTTTTTTGTGTGTGTTAATGGAGGGAGGGGGTGGGTAGAGGGTGGATTGGGTTTCTGTCTTTTTATTGATTGATTTATTTGCTTTTTTCTATTTTTAATTGTAAAGCGCTTCACACTGCCTAAGTAAGAGAAGCGCTCTTTTATAAATAAAGTTCGATTGATTGATTGATTGATTGTCCACACTTATCCATAGACGCAAACACAATAGACACACATGTTGGCTGCAAAAACCCTCACTCACATATCTAAGCAGGCTATCATTTCTGCACACATACAAATGTCCTGTTTGTGTAAGAATAATCAGGCACCTGTGCTCAGGTGACTGTGTTCATACAGTAGACAATGATGTTCATGGAATGCTGAGGGCAAGTAAAAAAGCCAAGTACCCTCGACACCAAGCTCCCGGCAAAGGGTGAGACAGAAGTGGCAACCAAGACCCCCAAGATACCTGCAAAGGAGCAGATTGATGGAATTCCTCACTGGGTAACCTGAACCAGCCACCCCATACCAGAGTCAGAGAGACCACCGTAGGAACCCCCAGTTCTAAAGAGTAGGGAGGCATAGGAGAATGGAGAGTGCAAGTCCCAGGCCAACAGGAGACCGGCCCCACCTACCCAAGTATCCCACCAGCCCCGGACAAGGAGGCATACCTCCATCCTGGAATCCTGAGCATCACCTGCTCCCAATCCCAGACATGAACCAGAACCACCCATTGTATTCCCTGCAGACCACCAACATAGCTCATGGAAAATCCAGTATAGACCAAAGACAGGGACCAACCCTCTTGCTCAAGAGGCACGAGAGGAGAGGATAAGTATGGGCCAGCCAGGGCTTTGTCAACACAATGTTGGAAGAGCTAGAGAGGTCCAGCACATATGGGGGAACCAGTACCAGCCTCACAAGAACATGGATGACCCCCAGCTCAGATGTGACGTGCTCACTGGCTCATGGCAAAGCCAGAGATTTTTGGGATCCCCCTCCCCATGTGGAAAAAGGACCTCCAGACCCGGAAACCCAGCGCCCAAGGGACCAAACCATCACCACCACTGGACAGCTGAGTCCCCCCTCCCAGGGATCGGGTGGGGAACACAGGATCACGGCCTGGATAAATAAAGCTTAAATAAATTGGTGACACCTTTACCTATATAGTGTGTGTGTGAGATGCCTCGTTTCCATTGAGCGGACAATACAGTCGGGTATTTTAAGTATTTCCATTATAAATTGGACCCATTAAACCCGACCAAACTACCATTTTGGGTCTCTGTTGGCTGTAGGGAAAAATGGAACGAACCGGTTGGCGCGGAGCTACTGTTGAAACCTGTTGATTGGCAGAAGGTCATTACAACAAAGAAAAGCACCAAGAAAGCGGCTGTATTCCTCTTTGTCGCTCACTTTCAGTGCTTTGCATATACAAGTACAAAAAGCCAAGTGGAAAAATAATGGATGACCTTCATCGTTGTTGTTGGCTTCCCACACGTGTGACATGACGGTCCAATTTGACAAACAAAATAGGGTGGCCCATTTTAAACCAGACCATTACTTGTGCATACATTTCATGTGCAGGCATAAGTGTGTGGGAAGGGCACTTACTGTTTGCTGCCCAAGTGCCCTACCCCGAAAGAAAGTCTGATGTGCAAATAAAATCAAGATGGGAGAGGGTGCAAAGTTGTTAGTGGGAGGAACCACAACCAAGTACCCCAACCCCACAAGGTACATTGCATACTTGGCCATTCCCCCAGACAACTATAAAGAATTATCAGATTTATCAATCCCCACAATTAGATGAACGGTTCCTTTACTGTAATGTAAAAAAATAAACCTATCCCAAGAACTTTTTTTCCTCTCCATTTGTTCAGTGTATATTTATTTAACCAATGGCCCATCATTCTGGTATTTCTATTTGGTGTCATGCATAATGGCACAAGTTTAAAGAAATATGAAGCATTTCATGGTATATTCTGGAAATAAATTATTTATTGAAGAACTACTAAATTCTTTGGTATAAAACTCTATGTCCAGTATTATTTAGATGTGATCTGTGATATTTGACTTAAAAGGCCCCACGTTCATTTCCAGTTCAAATTAATACATTCTAGATTGGTTTTGACCTCAGCTCGTTAATAGTTAAAAATATCTTGACTGCCCATGCTCTGAGGATGTTTATATATACATAGATATGTGTGAGTGTGTATGTATATTTATGAACAATTTTTAACTACTTTTAGATTGAGTTCTGATTTTCTAATTGCAGTAAAATCAGTTTTGTTCATAACTACCAATCCACAATTTGGAAATACTGGTATGTACGTTTGTTGGTATGTTTCTCCTTTTCTTCATTATATGTTTATCACTTATTGTTCTTGGTATTCCTTTACTTTTATGGTACTTTTACTGGTGATTCCATTCTTTCACGCTTTACTATCTTTTATGGTGTTTATATTTGGACCTTGAGTCTGTAAATAAATAAAAACATTATAGGTATTTTAATCATTTTAATTAATGTTTTGTTTTTCTCTCTTGACATATGTAGATTCAACGAGTTCACATCTTAAAGCCATATTTAGCTTATTAAAAAGACTGTATGTCATATATAACATTTACATAAGGAAGGGCTACCTACCTAATTATCCCTCAAGCTGAGTGATATCGGTGAGCTTTATTAATGTTCTTCTGAACTGCCTGGCACAACCAATAAATACAGCTCCAAGGATTCCACCAAATGAAATGGGAATAATTTAGTATTTTAATGAAGCACTGTCAATGCATATCACACACAACCTTATTTAAATATGCACATGATTCTTCAAAGTCATTTTAAAAGAAGGATGTGGAAAAGATGGCAGCTCAATTACCTTTTACAGCTGAAGATGCATTGGGCCGTACGTTTTATTTTACTGTTAAATGAAAATAAAAATGAAAAAGTAGCCTCTAGTTCAACTGTAAGAAAACATTAAGTGGATCTTGGCAATTGCGGAAAATAATAATATTGTTTTCTGACTTAATGAGAACCTTAGAGACCTGGGTTTTTTTTTTTTTTTTTTTTTTTGTGGGATCTCATCCTATTGGCAAAACGGGCTAACCCCCCTGGAAGTTTACATTAAAAATGGGGGCATTTCTTCAGCAGTGGGTTAAGACACTGAATTCCCTTGAGTTCTTTTCACCTTTCATTTGAACATAATGGAAAATCAAACATCATTATCAGTGCACAGAGCTATAAAAGACAAATGCATGTGTTTCTCCTCACACTCTGTTTTCTTCAGTGTTTTATGCCCTCCCTGTGGAGACGTTGGGGTCTGTTGTAGATTGTCCATAAATCCTAAACTTAGTCATTTTTTCATCACAGTATGAGATGGCTGTCTGACTGAAGACTGACCATGGATCAGAACTGCACTAAGACTTCTATGACAGGCCCCACTGAGGACTGAATGGACAGCACTGTCTGATGAATGACCTGCCTGCTTCTTAATTACACAGCACACACATCAAGAGACATGCCAACAACGGCGACTGTGAAAGTGTGAGGAACTTCTAAACTTAACCCATTTTGGGATTGAGAAACTGCGGTTTATTTATCAGTAGCTGCATTTCCATGACACACGAGCACAAAACTTTTAGAAATGTTGAAAAAAACCCACAATTTTGCAAAAACACTATTTCCATGAAATCGTAATTATGCGAATAAGTCATTCAAAAACACCACAACAGATGTGAACAATACTGTGTTTCACATTTCAAATTCTGTCACGCCACTAGCGCTCATCATCATCTATCTAAGCTCACGTTGGCGTCTTATTCAGCCATGGAGCGGCAAGCTACGTAGGAGTGGCTACGGTTGAAGCGATTTTGGGAAATGGTGGTTGGTGATTTAACAGAGGAGCTGCGGATCCAACAATTCTGCATGACACGCTCAACTTTTGATGACATGTGAGATGCTGTTGGACCTCTCGAAGCACCCGCTAGCACAGCTAAGTGTTGTATCCAGATGTTGGTCATGTGACAAAACATATTTGCGTATTTTACTCAACTATACTGCAGAACATTGAAGGTGAAATCATTCAGATTCACTTAAGTCAGGGATAGGCAACTCCAGTCCTCAAGAACCGCTGTGTCAGCATGATTTCCAGATCTTCAAACCCGACACATGACTGAATACCTGGTTCAGGTGTGTCCAGGAAAACATGCAGGAGTGTGGTCCTCGAGGCCTGGAGTTGCCTATTCCTGACTTCCTCAGATCTTGTTTAATGTTTAAACATCTATCTATTTGTCTTCAAAACCCACCTTATCCCTTTTTTGGGGTCACAGAGGTTGCCGAAACCTAACTCGGCAGGATACACCCTGGACAGGTCCCCAGTCTGTCGCAGGGCTTCAATCACACGCCCATACACACTCACATTCACACCTAGGGACAATTTAGAGTACCCAGTTAACCTATGAAGGAGGGTTTTGGACTGTAGAAGGAAGTCGGAGTCCACGGAGAAAACCCACGCATGCATAAGAGATATATACATTTGAAGATATATATATATATATTATATATATATATATATATATATATACAAACTTGTTACCGTTCTGTTTTGGTGGTTCACACACTAAGCCATCAAGTTAGCTCATTTAGTTTTGTCATTCTGGCTCATGTACTTGCAGTGTTTTTGTTTTTTTCTGTTAACCTCTGTTTCTCCTCAGGAGAAGGTTACAAAGGTGGAAAAAAAAAAATGTAAGCCACTCAGGGAGAGTTTAAATTACTAGGCACAGAAGAGACCATTGGGGTAACAAAAAAAGAGTCTGTTTTGCTGTTCATCTTTTGGCTCCTGATCTTTTTTTTTTTTTGCTTGTTGCCTTTGCTGAGTTAATTACATGGGAAATGACATGAAGTTTTACACCCTTCCTGTGGTGAAACCTGAAATCTGGTTGTTTGTACTCATTTGCTCTTGGTGACAAGGTGTGGAAACTGGGAAAAAAAAAGGAATTGTGACGGCGGTTTATGAGTCACCTCGCTGCAGTATCTCTGCTAGTGAGTTGTGGCTTGTTTGGACTTAGTTCTGTGATAAAAGAAAAGAAAATATTTACAAAAAAAAAAAAAACTTTTTATAGATATAAATATATATTGCACTTTTAGATTAAAAAGTAGTGATTTGTAAAACGCAGATTTTATTGAATATCATAGAATGCCTGCATTTCTGATTTATTGAAACATTTAGCATTTATTTAAGTAATGTTTATAATTTGAAATAAAAATAGAGGGTAATCTTTGTGAAGACAGAAACTTCATATGTATCCTTTTGCAATTGTTCACTAATAAGAAGAAAGAAACAAAATTACCTCCCAAAGCTTGTTATTTTTTAAGCAACCTATTGCAATGCAAGATGTACAGTGAGCCCCGAGCACGGGTTGCATTTGCTCTACACTTCACTGCAAAATGAGACTAGTCAAGCCTTAATGTAACCAGCAAAAGCTGGATAAAAATCTATACAAACTCAATTATGAATCAATTTGAGTTTGTGTCAGACAGTCTGGTGCCAACAGAGTGGATTTTTTATTAACTTATGGTCTAGGAAGAATGAAACACTTTTCATTTGTGTACTTCACTATGTTGCTTCATGATTCAGAGGAAGGGTGTTCACACTTTGTCTTGAAGGGATCTCTGATGGAGGCCTACTTTGTGTGGATCAGAGTTTTATGACGAACAGGATTTTTGTATGTTTTTAGCTACCTTTTTTTATTACTTATTTAACAAAGTGAAAATTGCTGTAAATTTATTAAATTGGGAATAAAACGTTGTTATTTTATGCTGTCAATTAGATTTTTACCTAAATCGCAAATCTTTTAAAACTCAGTAATATGAATATATTCATGAATATTCATGAATCAGTTAGTCGGCTCTCTGTTCATTCCTGTCAAAACAGATGTTCATTTTTAGTTTTTCATATTTAACTCTTCCATAACTTAAATTATGTACTCGGTTAGTTGCTTCAAATCTATTTGATTTTATCAGTGATTTATTTCAGGTCTAAGCAGGTTTATCTATTTGTCTTTACATGACATATGTTTGCCATTTTGGAGATTTACTCACTCTATAGCTCTGATCTTGAACAGTTATTGATTTCAGCCAGCCAGACAGCTGGCACATGGGATTTTGCTTTGTTTTGTTCATTCTGGGTTGCAACCAAATGTCAGTGGAGAAATGAAATTTTTAGCCCTAAATATTCCTAAAAATGTAGTGTTCAATTGGGCTTGGAGCTCCCAGCTCTCTGCCAATCACTCCTTGTCATGTCATTATCATCAGCTTGTTGCCTCAGTTGCATTTATTCTATCTCTGTTACACCGCTGTGCGTCGGGGGGGCACACATGCAAGGATAGAGCATTCTGACATGGTCCCACTGGTTCCATTAAAAGCTGCCCTACAGTAGTTTGTCTGTTTTGTCCCATACTCATACACCTGCCACGTGCCAGGAATATGTGGGCTGTCCCTTAAGGTCAATAAAGCACTACACAATGGCCCAAAAGAAATGACAGCGTTTTCCCCTGATATGCCCAGCGTGTGATGACCTCTCATTAGCAAGAAAGTGGGTCATATAAGGTCTCGTAGTTATCAATTCTTGAGTGAGAAACGGAAGCTGTATATACTTTATCATGGGATATAAAATAGCCCTCCTGGTAGTCATTTACTACTTCCCTGCCAAGAGCAGCATCATTAATTGGAAATGGTGTGGAATGCTTGGCATGGTTTTTTCTAACAAGTTGACTAAAAACTAAGGTTTTCACAGCCAAAACTGTTTAATGTGAAACAGCAGGGAAAAAGGCAAATATCGTAAGAGTATGCCATGTGCAAGAAAGATCTATTTTTTTATTTTATTTTAGGAAGTTGACTGGTTTGAGACAAGGGCTACGTCCGAACTCCCTCCTTACTCCCTGACCGCTAATAATCTATAGTGTGTGACTAGTGCCCTGGATTTTAAAAGCAATTCAGAGACCATGCTCACCATTTTTTTCTTTTTTTGGTGGCAAATGCGATATACAGTGGAGTATTAGGGCAACGAGAGGGAAACTCCTGCACTCAGACCAAACCTGGGAGTGTGTGAAGATGTGCTTTTGCCGTTTCTATCCCTCAAAGTGTGAAGTCTTCTTCTCATGTTCTTCACCGGTCCTGGCTGAATGAAGTTCCAGCAGGACTTTATTGAAAACCCAGCCTCCGACCGCTTCTGCACCTTGAACATAAAAAAAAAGAAAAAGCTTTAATACATTTCTGCGAATAATAGTAAAATTATGAGAAAAAAAAGTAAAAAAATAAAAAGATCACCAATATTTCACAATAATCAAGATAAAATTATACCATTTATGAATTGGGAATTTATGAGATTAAAGTCAAACATTTATGAGGCAAAAATTTGTTTACTAAGAGAAATGCAAGCAGCAACAAAAAACAATATTGTGTTTCAATATTAATAACAGAACACATTTTAAGCTGTTACTTAAGCATTGGTTTAACAAAAAAGAAAATACGGAGTCTTTTAGTGAGTCAACATTGATTTACTTGAAAATTTTCATTGAAAAGATCTAATGACAAACTAAATCCTCTCCATGATTTTAGTTTATGTGGAAGGAGGCTTATACAGCTAACTGTATTTTTCTTGTAAATTACAACTTATTTTCTCATAAATGTATGACCTCATCTATCCATCTATCCATCCATCCGTCCATCCATCCGTCCATCCATCCATCATCTTTCGGTCATCTGGGTCATCTGCCGCAGGGGCGGCAGTCTAAGCAAAGATGGTCAGACTTCCGTCTCCCCGGTCACTTCCTACAGCTTCTCCAGGGGACCCTGCAGGCATTGCACCTGAGAGACATCGTCTCTCTAACCTTTCCTGGGTCTTCCCTGGGTCCGCTGCACTGTTTACTCGTAAATTTACAACTTTTTTCTAATAAATTTACTGTTTTATTCTCCTATAATTATGTTTTTTTTCTTCATAAATTTACAACTTTATTCTTGTAAAATTACGGGGTATTTTTTCCATAAACTCACATTTTTGCGACAGCAATTTTACAAATTTTTTCTCACAATTTTACTTATTCTTGTAAAATTACACCTTCTTTCTTATTAATGTAGAAACTTTCTTTTTGTAAAATTGCTGTGTATTTTTTTTCTATAAATTCCCATTTTTACTCTAGTAAAATTATGACTTTTTCTTACATTACCACTTTATTCTCATAAAATTATCACTCTTTTCTCATAAATTTACCATTTTATTCTTGTAACATTATGGCTTTTTTCCCATGAATTTTACAACTTTATTCTTGTAAAATTATTACTTTTTTCACGAATTTACAAGCCCGGGTCTTGTAAAATTATATCTTTATTTTATGGTGGCTGTAATACTCTGTGGTAATGATTTCCTAATGTAAAAACTTTTAAAATATGACCGTTAGGAAGGCAGTTTATGAATCCATTGTGTTTTGATGATGAAAACTTGGACGATTTGTAAAAAAAATAATGTTAAATACTTTCTTTTCTTTCACCTGAAAAATCACTCCAGTGCAATACATTGGGGTTTATAATTGCCAATCTAGTGAGCATTGATACCCTCAGTTTTTTGTTTTTTTTTTAACAGAGATTTCTGGGAAATTTCTAGGGCATTCAAATTTGGAATTGTAGGCCCTGACAGAACAAGAAATTGGCAAATGGGCAGTATGTTGTGAGTGGTGAAGAATTCAAACACAACCAAAGTATTTCCTTCAGCTTTTATTTTCTTCAGTTTGGCTGTTTTATGCTTGTTTTTGCTAAAAAAAAAAAAAAAAAAGAAATCACAGTTTCTGCTAATATAAGCTGAAGATAAAGATCCAGTGAGATTGGACTTCTACAGCTGAACATCCCCAAGGGAGCCTCATCACCCCCACTGCAACAGACTAGAACAAAAGGACTAAGGAAGTAGAGAGAGGCAAGAATTCCACTGAGCTACAACAAAGAATGGAGTCAGATCTTCCACCCCCACGGCCCAACCTCATCTTAGTGTACAGTAATGGCTTAACCTGTTTGGTGTGAAGAAAGTTCGATTCTCACCTCATGCTGGGAATGAGGTATTCTGAAGCATATTGACTAAAGTCCGCTTACACTAGTCATTAAATCTGATAACTGGCAGCTAGGTGAAGAGTTTTGTTTTTTCCCCCTTTGAGTTTCTTTTGTCGTTGCATTGGAAGAGTTATGCCACCTTCTTTGTGTGACACGAATGCTTCCTCTCCTCATCTCGCCCCTTCATTGCCAACATTTAAAGATTTATCTCTTAAATGAGAACCTTTGGTAAACAGGCTAATCTGTTTGGCAGCACTCACAGTCATGGCTGAATAAAACATTTGACAACACTAAGCTTCTGAATCTTGCTATCTCTCCCTGGCAAAAGGCCTTCCATTGCCTCCCTTCGGGGCTCCTTCGCCGTTTAATCCCAGCGATCACATTCTTCTAGCTTTTTACCATGCTGCAGGGGTGTGGTCAGACTTTTGTCTTGTCTGACAGAGAGTTCATTATGTGATTGGCGAGGAGCTAATACAATAACGCTCATCATGTGCTGCTACTGGGGCCAAGTCCAGCCATTCATGCAGCACACGGTTCTTCTTCCTGTCTCTGTCTCATGGAGGCAGGCTGCCACCTCTCCCGTGGTGACAGGTTTCCTCAGAGGTATTAAACCACTTGTCTTGCAAAACCCCTTTTAATTGAAATTACCCGTTGGCTGATAAGCTTCTGCTGTCTTATCAGGCATGCGATATAGTGGTTATGGTCTTTCATGCTGGGATGTTTTGCTGTGGCTTGCTCTTCTTGATTTATTTTTAACTGTACTTTCATTTCCTCAGTCCTCACCTTTGGTGAGCCCTCTTCACATGAATGATTACTTTGTTGTTTGTTTGCTTGTCTGCGAGTGACTGTTGTCTTATCTTAGCCTCTCGATACATATGTGTATTTTTTTCTTTTTTAGTTTTGTCTCTTGTGGGATAAAAGGGGCTGTAGTTATACAACATTTTACTTGTCTAATTGACCAAACTCTTTCTGTGCCGCAAGTCACAAGTACACACGTTCATTTATGGTCATATAGCAACTCTAAACATGGCCATAAATTTCTTATTTGTTGCTCCCATGCAAACTTACCCCCAAATATCCACATATTAACCTGCCAATGGCGGACTCATCAAGAAAACAAACGGCACCTTTCAAACTGGTAAATAACTACTCGAGGGCGTGAGTCTGGTTATAAGCCCACAAAACCAGATAACTAGAAGTCATGAGATTTATGGAAATTAACTATGAAAATGTGTCATCAAACAATCCTGCTCTACAAGGGAGTCAATTATCTGATTTATACTGGAAACCTATATATGGGGTGGCGGTGGTGAAGAAGCAGAGTGGTCAATCTCTGGTAGAAACATTTCACGCTTAACACTGAACTCCACATAGCTCCTGGTGGTTATAGATTTGTGCCAGGTTTGGCCAGAAGTGTGTGTGAATGGAACTCGATTCAGGCCTTGTAAGAAGGCAGTAAGGCGCTATATAAGAAAACCGTTATCTGTTTTACATTTTTCGACCACGATTATTTTTATCAAATTATGTAAATAAACAGTTGGCAAGCCAGTTCTTATGGACCAATTTATGCCATTTTGAAATAGAAGTGCTCTTAAACATCATGGTACAAACAACAAGATACGAAGCCACAGTTTTTAAAATAGGAATAAATTCATAAAATGGGAAATAAACTGAGACATTGGTCCTAATGTTTGACATGTATAACCTATGTAATATATCTATAAATTTGACAACATTTTGCTGCTGTTCTTGTCTGTAGTCCATTAAGGAAGCAATAGTGTTTACCTTAGACAAACTATGCTCCTTGTCAGGAGTCAGGGCTCTGACTCCCCGTCTGGTCACCAGCAGTCTCCAGAGTTCTAACTCACCTGACTCCAATCTGACAGTCAGCCACCTGCTTCTTAATCAGCACACAGAGCCTCACTCGTGCGAAGTATTGTTTTGTGCCACCCCGCCTGCATTACCGAGCGTTTCTATCTGGACCTGATCTTCTGTGTGCCTGACCCTGCTTTTTCTCTGCTTGCCTGCTGCCTGCCCTGACCCCCGACTGGACTCACTTCTTGGATGACTCCATGCTCGTGATTGACCCCCGCTCGTCTGACCCTGATTTAGCTTTATGGGCTTTCAGCTGTACTTGGTTCCTGTCTGAGCTAATAAACGTGCTGCACGTAGAACCAGCTGCCTGTTGCGAGACTACTGAATCTCACAATTAAGTTTTGTAACTTCTGTCTTCTTGATTCTGTCAAGCATACACATGGAAATATGTAAAACTACAACATTTATTGAATAAAGGCAGTTTATGGATTCTCTGTGAGAAATTCTGCAGATACCTCATCAGATAACTGTCGTTATCAGATAAAGGCCAACAGATTGTCTTGTCGACATGTTACTTGTAGAATCCAATGACTCAAACAAACAGAATTGATTGGTCGGATAATTGGTCCACATGTAAACTGGCTTTTTGATGTAGTTTTTAATAGACTCAAAACTTGCTTTTATTTGTACCAAGTCAAAAAACAAACAAATTTAGAAATAATAACTAATTGTATGAATTATTTCAAAATGTTTGTCACTTGATCAAGAGTGACGACTAACCAACTACCTTGTTAAGCTTCATGTTAGCAATAAACCTATGATGTAGTCAACTTAATGTTTTGTTTCCTTTCAAATTTATGTTCCAAGTTTATAGATTTTGCTCTTTTGCCCCTGCATGGGCCTACAGCTACTACTACATTATAAACCTACAAGGTTTACCAATATAATTCATGTTTACCGGTAATTACATTTGTCAAAATCCAGATTAGTTATCAATAAACTCTTTAGGGTGTTTTGAAATCAGAAACATTTGAGACATTTCCAGATAGGTAACACAGGTTTTTCTCCTTCTGGACTTTATCTAGATTCATGGTACTAGACCCTTTTGACAGACACAATACGAGAGAAACACTCATGATTTCCAGACTTAAGCATTTTATTGGATTACTGGAATAAATTCACTTGCAAATACTTGTAAGCAGCTCTGTACTGAATTGCAATGACCCACTTCCTGAGTTGTAGATCAGAATCACAAAAAAGCAAGTTCTTTATGAGGCAATGTCAAATTAATTGTCTTAGCACTGCAGAAGTTGTCAATCATTCTGTCACTGAGTGAAAGCCATCAGTAACTAAAGTCAAACAGTCATTATTAGGTCATTTGCATTTGTTAGTTAAAGCCTAGTCAGAGGTCAGCAGCTTCCCTCCCACATGGCACAAGAACTGACAGTAACAAGAATCAACAGTGCCTGCTTTATTTAAAAGGATATAATTCTAAAATAAATGACTAGTCTTTATTCTTTTATTCTTGATTGTGCCTACCTGAAGCTCAAAAATATTGTTTTGTTTATTTTTTTTGGTTTGGCATCTGGAGACCTCCAGACCCCCTTTATGAAATGCCGAATAAAGAATGATGTAATCAAGTCAAAGGCTTCTACAAAGCTTTGGTTTACCAATAGAAATACACATTAGCTTGGTTCAATATTGGGTTTTTTCAGCTGTAGCGCAGGACACTTCATCTCTGAATAGAGTCCAACTCAGCAGGCTCAACTCAATACAAAAATTCAATGAGCATTAAGCTATGTACACAACATCCAACATATTTTTACTTCCCCAAAAAGATGTGAGGACGCACACAGTGAGCGGCAACACACAACTGAAAAGATTGCTTGTATTTTAAGCATTGCATCCTAGAAACCAAGAGTCAGGCATTTCTTTGTTTGACATTCAAATACGTTTTTGTGAGTTGGTAAACACATTTCATCCACTGCTGTGGGGAAAATAATTTAAAGTCACTGTCCTGCAGAATATGATGAACACTTCCTATTCTGAAAGTCCTTTTGGTCTTCAGCCTGGGACACAACCGAGTCATTCACTGAACATTCAGAGTGAAAGTGTAGTTTTTCATCATAACAAGTCGGTGCTCCAATCTGAACGACAAGCACAAATTCGCAAAGTCAAACAAAACTTTTGCTGTTTTTTACTGCTCTGAAAAACAATGTCTGAGACAGGCCCTTTAATTAATGTTTCTGAAGAATTTGGGGAAAGAAACTGCAGCAGCGGAGCATTGACCTTAGGAAAACGCCGTATCTGTGCTGATAAAACCTTATCCAGTATTTTGGATTGTGGTTCTTATTACCATAATCATTTATCCGACAGTTTTTTTATATATGTTTTCACTTTTCATGACTTGCCTGTAGCTCACATAGCATGAAAGGACATTACCTTTTGCAGAGAACATCGCTAAAAGCTACCATTTAATGATATAGTATTCTTTATTTGAATGTTGAAAAGGATACTAGAACTAGAATAAGAGTTTTAAGCCATATAATCCGTCCACTTCCAACTGGCTAATGTTTATGAGTATGCAGACAGTGGATTAACAAAAAAGTAAGAATTAGTATTTGAGCAATTTCATTTTTTTAACAATTGAAAATCTACTATAAACTTCACTTTATATAATTCTACATTCCACTGTTCTGAATTTTTTTTTAAAACGATGAGAAGAAACTGTTTAAAAAGAATTGGCACTTCAACCAAAACGTTTTTGAAGCTCCTAACAAAAACACTGGTGTAGAAAACAGCTTATAAATGCAGATTTGTTCTTGGATTCATCAGCCCTTCGAGCAATACATAAAAATATGTCTTCTTCGTGACACTTAAGCAGTAAACACATATTAAGCCACTATAGTTCAGAAGATTGGATTCATGTAGTTTGTCTTGTCTTTTTAGACAAAAATATAATAAATGGTATTTAAAGAATAAAAGCTGTCAAGACTAAATGTGTTGTATTCAAGGAAATGTACAAAAAATCTATTTTTTTTCACAGTTTAATGTTAAATATTGTAACAATTGGAATCTAATTTTGCTGGATTTTAGTCAAATGTATTGTATACCATCATTGGGAATAATCATTGTGAAAGTAATTCACTATAATTTTTTTAATTTCTTATTGCAAGTTCAGTGACTCTATTATATCAGCTTTTGTTTATGGTAATTCTGTTAAAAGTTGCAAGTCCAAAATGCTTAAAAAAAATCAAATTTCTGCTTTTGGTCTATAACTTAGAGCTTATATTGCATTTTTATTACTTACATTATAGAGCTAAGTTTCCTGGTGGGCATTATGTTTAGAGTACTATCGCCGGGTGATTCTCACCCGAGCAAAAGGATTGACATGATTTTTAATATTTTGCATTTTTCTGAGCATTATGGGTCCCTGGGTAAAGTCTCACAAGTCCCAGGAATTGGTGGCCCAAAGGTTTGTTTTTTTTCTAAGAAGTTTTTTTTCTTAAATTCCAAATTTTTCAGTAATTTTCAAGCATCGTATTTTTTTTGATCGTCCATTTTTTTAATATATATATGACAACTGAAAATAAAAGAAAACTACTTTAATTTGTCATGTGTTGTCATTTTGATCTTTTTTTATGACAAATACTTTTTATTAGGTATATTATATGGGAAGAAATTACATTTTTTTTTATAGCAAAAGTGCTCTGGGGTCAATATTTATATCAAAAATGTCTTATATTGAACTTATTTATGTTGAGAATGTACTTTTTAATGTCAGTAGTGAGTAATTTGTTATAAATTTAGTCTTGGAAGCAACTTGCTCAATGGTGGTCTTCTGTAATCTAAGAGTAAAACAATACATTATTAACAAAATTGAAAATAGTAATTTTTTTAATTTTTTTTAGTATTAAAAGCATGGTTTACATTAGTTTTTCACAACCAATGGTTTTGATTAAATCACATGATTTTGCAGTTGAGTTAGTTATTTTGGCTGCCCTCTAAAGGTAAAAATTTTATATAAATTCGACTCTCAATCATAACAATGACATTGCAAAAATAACCCAATGGGAGGGGCTTTTACAGAAAGATCCAGATCTAAACTACTCTCAAAAAGATCAAGTGATGTCGTCTTCCCAGACAAAAGCAACATCAAGAATTAAAAAAAAAAAATACCATGAAGCCTCAAAAATAGAACTAAAATCTAGGCGAGTGAAGATGTGAAAAGTGAAGGACATGGCGGTGCCAGCGGTAATTGGAGCACTGAAGACCACCCCCCATCCCCCACGCTGCCAAAAGGGGGTAAATAAATAAACAAAAAGTGTGAGAATGGCTCAGAAGAACAGCGTCTGTCCGGGGTAGCGCAGTTGTAGAAGCGGCTCGGATAGGCTGCAGAACTCTCAAGCTCCCAGAGTTCTGGTGGGAGATCTGAGCTTGAATGGCAACCGCCAACTTAGAAGAGAGCTACTCTCCCGCTATGTGTGTTGTAGGCGAGTTGCTTTTGTTCTTTGTTTTGACAACCGGTTGAATTGTGCAAGCATGGAGTCGCATGAGAGTTAATGCCAAGCTGTCTAAAGCTGGTAAACATCCATACTCTACTCTAAATAACAAGATTCTTTTGCTTCGCCTTATAAGGCCAGGAAAACGGTAGTTAACAGAGGTTGCGACAATTTCTGTTTGATATGTGCTTAAGCATGCGCCGCAGAAAGGAATGCGTCTCCAAATGAGATGATGTCATTCGCAGATTAGGAACCATCATCAAGGGGAAGGACGGGGTGAGTTAAAAGGAAATTTCCACAAGTAAGGATGGGAGTGACCTGAGAGACTCGCTGGCATACCTGAACCGTCTGAAACAGGAGTGCTTTGTTGACAAGCCATCACTCAGAGACTTGGGCCAGGCTTTCACCAAACCTTTAGGCCCCTCTACCTGCACAAACCCCTGAGACACACACTGTCAAACTGCATCACAATGCATGTCAGCACGGTTATTAGAGTAATTGCTGATTAAATACACAATTTCCCACTCTGGAAACAGCTTTTAGTCTGAAAGGAGATCACTCATGACTTCTTTTTTCTGCAGCAAATTGTGTCTTTTGTTAAAAATAATTTTGTTTTTTTATGAACACAAATCATGTTTTACTTTGACCCTAAACATCAGAGATGATTACACCACTTCTATTACTTCAAATGCTCGGTTCGTGGACACACTTGAAGAAGATGAAGAATCGCATGGGATGATTTTGTTTAGAGACCTGCTGATGGATAAGTGGACGATATGCCACGGACAGGTAGCTATGAAAAATTGCTCTTGTTATGCTTGGAGACAGTCTGACATCTCAGAAATTCAAAATGGAAAAATTCCTTGAAAGCTTTTCTGACAGTCTTTTCCTCCTTGGTGGAGATAACAAAAGAATATTCACATTTTTTTTTTTTAGGTTTTGTTTTTATTTATTTATTTATTTCAAGGAAAGAAAAGACCTGTAGCAGATGATGTGCTGAAAAATGTAATGTTTTGCCACTAAACCTATTTAGCCTGAAGAAGTGAGTTTCCTATGAGCATGCGATGCACCAAAACTTGAGTATAACATTTCTAAGAAATGATTCAAGAGTACATAAAAAAACATTAAAGAAGTTTTCTTTGTCGATCTTGTTCAATTTTTTATGACGGGCCTACTTGTAATTCACTGATTTTTTTTTAGATACAAGACAAAGCACCTTTGGAAAAACTTAAGAAATGTTGCACTAAAGTAATAAGAGAGATAAATATTTAACTATGTAAAGGTGCAGGTAGGATTTTAAACCTAAAACACTTTTGCCAAAAAAAGTTTTTCTGGGTAATTTTTATCCAATATAATATAACCAATAAAAAGTATTTGTCATAAAAAATACTTTGAAATATGACAACATGTGCTTTCTTTTATTTTAAACTGTGATTTGTGTAAGAAAAAGGAAAATATAAGCATAGGAAGATCCTAAAAACATGCTTGAAAATGACAGAAATATTTGGAATTTGAGAACAAAAAAAAAAAATAATGATATTGGAGATTTGGTCTTCAGTCCACCCATTCCTGGGACATGTAGGACTTTACCCAGGGGCCCATGACACTCAGAAAAATGCAATATATTAGAAATCATTCATGAACCTTTGCTGTAAAGGTGAAAATTACCCGGCGATAGGGCTCTAGGGTTAAAAAGCATTGTAATGCCCTGATTCATATCAACTCCATCAGACACACCTAAAGAACATAAAGTATAGTTCTAACAGTCCTGTGGGAATCCTAAAGACCCACTGCAATATAAATCATGTTTTGGGAGTTTTGTGATGATGGGAAACACACAAAGAAATTGGAACTTAAAATTTGCATTTCTGAGTATATTTATTTTAATCCTTGTGAATAGAGAAAAAAATGCAGTTTAGAAAAGTTTCTAGCGATGACATAGAAGCTACAATCTGCAGGCCACAGGCTCCCTGCTCAGCTCCATTCCGATTCATCCACCTGCAGACAAATAAATCCGACATTGTTTTCCTCATCTGAAATGGTATCTGATTCAAAGCTGTACAGATGGATGGCTCCACCATTTCTCACTATTTTTGCTGCTTCACTGATGTTAGGTTGGGGGTTTGAGGGGGTGTAAGCTAGCAAGAGAGAGTCTAAAAGGGATGATGAGAAGTGGGGGCGGGCTTACTCCACACCGACCGTCCTACCTTCAACACACAGGCAGATGTCTAAAGAAACTCCCTCAGCTCTACAGAAACAATGCCCTTGAAAGGGATAGTTTTAAAAACATCATAATAATTATTGAAAGACCACTGGGAATGCTTCAGAATAGATTAAAAGAGGATCAGAGTTGGACTTGAGTTCTGATCCAGGATGTAAAAGCTCATAGGCCCGATGGCCCAGAAGTGCATATCACATCAACAAATCATTCAAGGCAAAAAACACATTAAAGAACACAATGAATAATAAAAATGAAAAAATAAATCATGAGAAGAAAAAAAACATTTCTGAGAATCATGAATACATTCCAGAAACCAAGACGTAATTCCAAAAAATGAAACAAAATACAAAAGGAAACACTTTGGAAAACAAAAGTGATGTCTAGAAATCAAGAATGAAAGACAAAAAAATAAACTAAAACTATTGTGGGATGTTATGGATTGGATGATGACATTTGTTGATGTTCTATTTAGTGTTTTAGAATGGCAATAACTTTGAACATACGCTATTTATTCAAGCCTTATTTAATCTTCAGCTATTGCAAAACAAGTCTTTCCCACAGTTTGGTCAAAGATCCTTCTCCTTTCCCTCTTTTTCAACTCAGGGATCCTCATACAATCACTCATGTCCCATAATTCCTACGTTTTCTGATTTCTTATTTTGATTTCTGAAAATTAAATTTGTTTACCTTTCTTATGTATCGGTACATAGAATTTGGATTTGATTTCTAATATATGTATATATATATATATATATATATATATATATGTATATATATTTATATATATATATATATTTATTATTATTTTTTTGCTTTGTTAATAATGTTTGAGATCTTTAATGTTTTTGCGTTGAGAGAGTTTTTGTGATTTGGATTTGAGGACCACTGTACTTAGGTACATGCAATAAAATGTAATATATTCCATTCTTGCAAAGAATTATAAAAATCTGTGCATATCAAAATTAGAATAAATTATAGTAATTCACAATTTGATAGTTGCACAAACTCAGTTTCCAGGAAATCCAATTCTTTTGTTTTACTTTATAAATGAAAAGACCATTAAAGTAACATACATAAAATAGTTGTTTAACTAACATATGCTATTTAACTCTATCAAGCTGAACTTGCTTTTGTCAGAGGGTGGGATTGGATTCTCTGGGTTTAACTACAGGTTAGACACTATATCACCAAAAGTATTGGCACACCCATCCAAATGATCAGAATCAGGTGTCCTAATGACTTGGCCTGGTCACAGGTGTATAAGATCAAGCCCTCAGGCATGCAGACTGTTTTTACAAACATTTGTGACAGAATGGGACGCTCTCAGGGGCTCAGGGAATTCCAGTGTGGAACTGTCATATGATGCCACCTGTGCAACAAAGACAATCGTAAAGTTTCCTTGCTCAAAAATATTCCAGTCACCTGTCAGCTCCATCATAACAAAATTGAAGTTTGGGAAGAACAGCAACTCAACCACCAAGTGGTAGGCCATGGAAACTGATGGAGAGGGGTCAGTGGATGCTGACCTGCTAAGAGGTCGCCAACCTTCTGCACAGTCAGTGGCTACAGAGCTCCAAACTTCATGTGGCCTTCAGATTAGCCCAAGTACAGTACACAGAGAGCTTCATGGAATGGGTTTTCATGATCGAGCATCCAAGCCACACATCACCAAGTGCAATGCAAGGCGGTGGATGTAGTGGTGTAAAGCACGCCGCCACTGGACTCTAGAGTAGTGGAGATGCCTTCTCTGGAGAGATGAATCATGCTTTTCCATCTGGAAATCTGGTGGACCAGTCTGGGTTTGGTGGTTGCCAGGAGAACGGACATTTGGGACTGTACTAGGGCGAGTGTGAAATTATGGAGGAATGGTGTGCGATTGTTTTTCAGGAGTTGGGTTTAGCCCCTTAGTTACAATGAAAGGAACTCTAAATGCTTCAGGATAGCAAAACATTGTGGACAATTCCATGCTCCCAACCAAGGGAACAGTTTGGAGCGGCCCCTTCCTCTTCCAACATGACCAGGTCCATAAAGACTTGGAGGACAGAGTCTGGTGTGGATGAACTGGACTTGCTTGCGCAGAGTCCTGACCTGAGCCCGATAGAACCCCTTTGGGCTGAATGAGAGCGGAGACTGAGAACCAAGCCTTCTCCACCAACATCAGTGTGGGACCTGACCAATGTGCTTTTGGAAGAATGGTCAATTTACCGGTCGATCTTCGTTCCAATACTCACCTATGAGCTCTGGGTCATGATCGTAAGAACGAGATCCTGATTGCAAGCAGCTGAAATGAATTTCCTCCGGAGGGTGACCGGGCGCTCCCTTAGAGATAGGGGGAGAAGCACGGTCACCCGGAGAGAGCTCGGAGTAGAGCCGCTTCTCCTCCACATTGAGAGGAGCCCGTTAAGGTGGCTCAGGCATCTGGTCCAGATGCCTCCTGGAGAGGTGTTCCAGGATGTCCCGCCAGGCGGAGGCCCCGGGGAAGACCCAGGCCTGGGAACGTCTCTGGGTCCCTCAGAGGAGCTGAAGGAAGTGGCCGGGAAGAGGCAAGTCTGGACATCTTCGCTTAGACTGCTGTCTTCACGACCCAGTCCAGGATAGCCAAAGAAGATGGACCTTGTGGACAGACTTCCCAGAAGAGTTAAAGCAGCAATAAACACAAAAGGTGGACCGACACCATGTTGAACTCTATGGGTGAGAAATGAAATGCCACTTCAATTTATATGTGAGTCACAGCAGGGGAGGGAATACTTTTGGTAATATAGAATATCTGGTCTGCGGTCAAAATAATTTATATCTTTATTCGGCTGTGATTCACACTTCGGGGTACTTTAACCTCATTTTAGGTGGTTAAAAAGACTAAAAAGAAACATCCAAAGTATAAAGAGTGAGCACCACTAAAAAAAGACCTGAAAAAGGTCATTTTTGGGACAATGACATTAGTCCAGAAAAGTACATGCTGAGTAGTAAGTCACTGATTCACAACTTTTTTTTTACCAAACCTGATGACTGGAGGTTGTCTTGAAAGCTAAAAGACAAATGGTTAAGAGGACACATCTTCCACCAGCACTTAAAAATAAGGTTTTTTTTTGCATATTTGGACCACGGAGGCTCAGAGGCCTCAACCTCACAGCCAAACCCTAACCCTCTCAGCCATTTGACTTTCTTAAGTACAAGTAATGAGTTTGATCCTTTGAAAGGGAGCAACAGTAGGTGGAAATAGTTTTGGGAAAAGAAAAAAAAATCCTCTTTCCTGCAGAGGTTTTGCTCCTCTGTGCAAAGCTAGGAGGGGATGTATGACAATTATCGAGGTCAAGCGGGACAGAAACAACAACATTTCACACAAAGCTTTATGCAGCTGGCCCTCAAACAGATTGACACATACTTCGATGTACACATGAATACAGACTAATAGCACACACTCAGCCAGTGGTGATGGCTTGGAGGATTGAAATATGCTTGGGAGCCTGTACAGGGATTAGCAGCTCATTTCAGTGGCTGCACAGTTGGCCTGCACAGTCTCCCAGAAGAGGCAAACAGCTGTTTGCGAGTGTTTGAGCGCATGCATGTGTGTGAGTTATTTGAGTTTGTGAGAGCAGCCTAGAGAGTCTGCAGGAAGGGGGCATGTGCTTATCAGACACCAAGAGGCAAATTTGAGATGGTCCAATATCAGCTTAAACAATACACACCACTGCACTTAAGAGGAACGGCAGCCGAATCTCACCTCTCTGGAGATGCCTTATCATATTGTCCCTCACTTTACACAAGTTTGTGAGGATTTAGAAAAGCTTCAGCATGTGACGAAGCATGAAGGCATGTTTTAGAGAGGATTTAGGACGATTAAAAAAATGGACCCTTAGAGATCCAACTTAATTTTTTAAAGTAAGTTCCAGCTAATTCAAAGAGATAAACACAAACAGGGGCTTACCGAAGCAGTCAGACACACAAGGCGCAGGCTTTGCTGCGATAATGAGATGTGAAACAACAGTGTTTAATTACATTTTCTATAGAACAAACTATTTTGACTCGGGATAAAATCCAGATGGACTTTATTATGAAGGAGGTCCTTGAGTGACAAGAGGTCATGTGAAGATGTGCAGTATGGTTTCACAAAAATAGAAACCCGAGGTGCTTGCAGACACCTACAGTAAACATACATAAATATTTAAGTGAACTTCAGATCCTCTGTCATATGCAAACTTAGTTTTATTGACCATGGCCTCAGAGGTGAGAAGGTGTGAATTCTCAGATGTTATGACCTGCACTTAAAGCCCCCATGGCCCTTCCTGTGCTTCGCTCCCCGTGTTTATGCAGCCTCTTTCGCAGCGTTTTTCATCCCACGTCTCATCTTTTTGCAATATACGCAGATGAGATTTGCAGTACATTAACTTTATGCTTTGACTCACATGTGTGTTTTCAGCTGTTATTGTTGCCTGGAGTCTAAAAAGGCAAAGACTTTGTTGCTTCAGGTTAAAATTTCCTGGATTACTGGTGGCCCGGATTTTGAAATCCCAAAAACATCAACTGCCAGCTCCAAAGCAAACACTGCCAACCTCAGGTCGGAAAGGAAAAAGGAAACAAAGAGCGTATCCAGGCTCTGCTCCTCCAAGAAAACCACTGGCGGTGTAATACAGAATTGGGGACTTATTTCCCATGCTTTCTAAGATTTTGACAAAAGTTAGAAAGAAAAAAAAATAAATCCTCACCAAGTGATGTCACAGACTCTAATTTCACAGACAAAGGAAACCTTCAACTGTGTACTATCCTCTCTATTGTGTCAGGCACGATGACCTGTTGGGCCATTTACATGAAAAATGGGACTGGTGGTGAGCCTGGGCTCCATCTCACAGTAAGCTGTCTCTCTAATCCAATCAATTGCAATAGTGTAGGCATTACAGTACCAAAGCTGCAGCAGTAGGGGACTTTTTTGTGAGGAAAGAGGGATGGTTATCGTTTTAGGACCTCCATACCAGACAAGGGTCGCTTGCTTTGCTTTTCTGGTTTCCTCTTACTGTGATGACACGATGTGTGGCATTTTGAACCTTTTTCATATAACTAGTTGAAGCAAATGGTGTTAGGAACTAAAAACAACCATCGTTTGCACTCTTGAACCTTGAGTATAAACACGCTGACTCTATGAAACGAAAGTATATCCCAAGATTGTATCTCCTGTTTGTTTAGACCCAGAGACAAGAAAACATAAAAGTTTGCTTAATTCTTTGGGCCGGTGTAAAGTACGAATGGCCCCACCCGCCCCCGCACTCCATTACACAGCTTTAACGGAGGTTCTAATGTTGGGGCGCTGGGAATGTTTGAGACGAGTGCTGCTCTCATTGTTCCAAACACAACAGCTGGGACTTAATGAGTCCATTCCAGTGCTCACCCTTTGCTCAAGTCTGAGCTGCTTCCACGGCTTCCTCCTTATTGACCACATGACCATTGTCGCCAAGGTATTCAGCGGGTCTTAATGGTAAGACACACAAGAATGCAGCCGTGGCTGTGCTTTAGCTGCCTCACAGAGATGGTGGGAAAGCTCCTGAAACCAATTCCAACATCTTACTTTTACCAGTGACCCCCAGGTTCACTCTGTAATTTGGGGAGGGAACTCCCTCCCAACACAAAAAAACCTTCACAGAAGGAGATTTAATCACTTATTTCTTTTATTTCAGCTTAATTTAACTGGAAAAAGACCCACTACAATCCTCTTTTGATGTTCCTTTTAGTTATGATTTTGTCGTTTTTAACCAAAAAGTTTAAAAACGGTGTTCGTGCGTGGAACATTAACTGTCCAAGGCAGGGATGGGCAAACCTTCTCACTCGTGGGCCACAACAGGTTGAACAATTTGACCGAAGGGTCAGACCAGAAGCACATTTGCAGATTCAATTCACCTCCTGAAAGAAAGAAATAACGCAGAATCTGGACAAAAACATGCCTTAATCTTGATTAAAAATGACATTAAAACAGAACATTTTGGAGTTTTTATTTTGTTCTCCTTTTAGTGCTATTTTCACCAATGGGTTGAAGTCCCTCAAGGAAAATCTTAAACTCTGAAATGCTGCATTCATGTGTTGTTGAAATAGTTGGAAGAATGACTGTCTGACCTGGAAATCACAAGTGAATATTGGAAAAACAACAAATCTTCCAAAACTATGAATGTAGAACAACTTTCTGCGCCTGAATAAAGGTATATTTTTTTTGTAGTGTGCCATTTGTGGGAAGATACCTGGGCTAAAACGAAAATAAATCCTTAAATCACCCATAGAAAATTTCTTACATCCAGTTTCAAAGAAATGGAGCCAGTTCAGTCACCATTTTTTTCATTTCTCCATGTTGGAGGCAGAGGACAGTGATTGGTCCAAGTTCCAAGTCCACACCCCTTCCACTGAAAACACCGCGGCAGAATCTGTCAATCAAACGTTTGAGGTGAGGTCAGCAGGGTTTATCATAACTTATGAGAAGGAACAAATGTCTTGAAATAAAAAATAGAATTAGAAAATGTTAAAAAATGTATCAGAACAAGAATAGTTATTCTGACAGATATAGAATGACTAGAGCTGTTTATTTCTCAATAGAAGTCTATGGGATTTTGGTTTGTTGGAGCCAGCAGGCACTTCCTATGTGAAACGTGAGGGGGGAGGGGTCACTCAGTCCAATTCTCCTAAACAGTCAATAGAGTGGAAGTAAGCCTCCACTGATATCCCATCTTCCCTTCGTTCACATTCTCTCCCACTAGCTTACAGCCCTCACAACCCTGAGCTAACACTAGTGGTGCAACAAAATAGCAAACAATATCAGAGCTATCCAGGCGTACAGTTTTGATCCAGATTCCAGCTCAGAAGAAGAAAACAAAGACGTACATGTCTACAAGTAAATGCATTGGTCTTTTTCAATATTTTTCGCTGTTCCTGATTCACCACAATTTGAATTATCTTAAATTTATTTGTACATCTCCTCCATTTTTTGGTAACTCTCCATA
Organism: Oryzias javanicus; assembly: GCA_003999625.1. NCBI lineage: Eukaryota > Metazoa > Chordata > Actinopteri > Beloniformes > Adrianichthyidae > Oryzias > Oryzias javanicus. The sequence goes on along the minus strand of CM012440.1, from coordinate 8,860,768 downwards.
ATAAATTATTATCATTAATAAACTGTTACTTAAAGAGCTATAAATGACTTGCTAAATAACAGTTTAAGCATTTAAAATGTTATTAATTATTATTATTATTAATATCAAGTGTAGCAACTCATTAGTGAGTAATTTACTAACTGCCTATTCATAATGTATTACTAATTAATAAACTACAGTTAGAAATAATTAATGAATAGGTTCGTTTATAACTAGCTAATTAATAGTTTGTTAGTTGTCTATTGTCTATCCATTAGGTAGTTTTATAAATACTTATAGTCACTCAATAACTAACAGTTTATTAATGATATGTTGATCCATGACAAGTATGAAATCAAATAACAATAAAACATCATGGTGGATGATGTGTGGCTCAGTGTTAAGCTCTAAGCACCTGAGTGCTGTTAGAAGTCTCTGAACTTTGTGGCTTTTCAATGCACAAAACTGCAAATCCACCAGATCAGATGTAATGTGGTTCAACTCTGCTGCTTGGCAAGGAACTCTGGGATGTTGCCATAGCTATTGAGATGAAATACACAAGTACTTTTTTAATTAAATTCAGCTTCTTTTGTAGATTTGGATGAACACCGTTACAACAATAGGGGGTCACAATATTGGAAGTCTGTGATGAGACAGTTCTTGTGGAGCCGTGTAAGTAAATTCATTTTATTTTCACACTGAAGCGATTTGACTCAAACTGCTGGAAACATTTTTTTTTTTTTTCCCTCAAATGAATTCACGCCCGTGTGGCGATGTAGGCTCATAACAGGATTGAAACTCAGCCTTACACGACTATAAACCCTTCTTACTGTCTTTTATTCAGCATTTTGACTTCAGCTGTTGCGTCGCGGGGCTAATCGTGACGGGTGTTTGGTAGAAGTTTATCCTTGAGGAGAAAAGGAGGGCCTGTCATCCTGCCGAATATGCATACAAAGTGCTTCGCTATTTTCTTTAGGACTACAAAAACAAGACTTTATTAAGAGTCGGGAGTGCAGATGATGCTAAAGAGCCTGGAGTCACACACCCTTAACCTCGGGAATCACACAGCATGAAGCTGTTATTTGAGTCAGGTACAATTATCACGGCATGCCTGCGTTCTTAGTGAAAGCTGTCAGCTCTATGATTTGATTTACTTGTGTTGTTAAGTAATTAAAGAGGAGAAGGCTTGAATATAAAAAAGTACATGACAGAAATAGGTTCCCGTTTTTTTTTTTTTAGAACTGCCTCAGTGAAAGATGCAACTTGGAATCGTGTACGTTTATGAATTAGACAGACTGTAATTGCTTGCATGCTGTAAAAGCAGCATCATAATTACTTTTTTAAAGGACCTTTAATTCATTTTGCTCCTTTTGTTTCATAGAGTCATCACCAGAACTCCCACTGCTAAGTAATTCCAGTCATGTGTCGTCCGTACACTCTTTGAATTAGTCGGAGCAAAAGTCACGTCGTTTGACCCTGGACACGAACCGCCGGGAAAAGGGGGCTTGTTGAAAACCAAATGAGCCAAATTGATGATAACCTTTTGCCCCTGAGGTTCTTTTCAGGAGGTTTTTTCCCTCCTCTCGTCTCCTGGACATGCCGTGCAAAGTGAATGACATGATATTAAAGCACTTCCTCATCAAGATTGAAAGGCATACATTCATTTTTGCCTGCAAGCAGTCAATTATTTGACAAGTACACATAATGAACAATGCAAGACTTGTCAGAATTTAATCAAAAAGGCAGAGACAGGGGCCCATTGCAGATGGGAAATGATTAACACAGTTAATCAAACATCCCAGTGTTAGGTTAAACATGCAGCAAGACTATCCCATCATCTGAAATATAGATGGGATTCACTGCACATTTCAATTTTTCTATTGCCTTTTTGCCAGTGGAACGTTTGCTGCTCTTGTCATGTTGACCCCTGTTTGTTCTGCTGTATTCATATATGACAATCGCAGGCGAGGGCTCATTTCCTGTCGGGCTTATTGAAAAAAAAAATCATGAATGCAGGGTAATATTTTATGTATGGGATGTTTTCTTGAGAACGTCTTAATGATTTTTTTCAGTTGAAACACAAATACTGAGTTTGGAGCATTTTTGTCAGAAACGACGATCGTTATAGAGACAAATATAGTTTTTGGAAAGGACTTAAAGTCCAAATATGTATTTTTATTTTCAAAGCATTCTCTTTTAACCATTATAAGGTCATTTTTAGCCCCAATAAAAGGCTGTAAAGCCATATTTTCTGCAGAGCAGCAGGCATTTGCCTCTGGATTGTGGGCGGGACTTTTGACCTGATGGTGACCCTACATCATCTCTTTGTTTACACTCTTGCTTACAGAGCCTCAAAACCCGAAGCTAAGTTTAGCGTAGCTCTCAGAGCCGTACAGTTTTGATCCAGACAAGGAAAATGAAGGTGTTAATGGATCTATTTGGTTGAATTAAAAATTTTCCCCTCCCCCTACAGCTTCTCCCTACCTCTACATTTACCCTTCCAAGCGGAGAGTTATGTAACAAAAGTGTCTTCAAATTTGGATGTTACTCCCGCTTGATGACGTCATCAATAGTGTCCGGTCAGCAACGTTAGTGCAGAGCTGCTAGCACTCAGAAATACTTAACATCGGTTTTATAGTTTCAAAAAGGTCATGTTAAAACAAAAAGTCATCACTAACTATTAAGTGTAAACTTCTGTGAAAAGCACAACCCAGTGAGCTCTTAAAATAATTATTTTGGACGACCCTACGCCTTAGCCTTTGTCTTCAAGTGGATACATCAGAATTTGAGCGGAACTGGGAGACTTTGGCCCGCCCATCACAGTTGCTGCGTCACAAACTTGCAACTTTTTAATGGTTGTTATGCACTCTTGATCCATCAGAATTCGAACAAAGAAATACTGAGAAATGCAGCTTTGATCTTTTATATATGTTCGCCATCATGAGAACACGTTTAAAACATGATTTTCATTGGAGTGGGTCTTTAAAACATAATTTGGTCACAAAAAAATCATCATATTTCTTCTGACTTTTTTATTTTTATATGAAACTAATATTTAATCACAGATTCTATAACTGATTATAGAGTGCATAAACACTTGGCTCAATAACTGTGCTGTTACCAACAACTTTCCATTTTTTAAAGGAAACATGTAAACAGAAACAATTGAGTCTGCTCCTGTTATAACCTATTTCTTTGTAGTTATATTTATTTTTTCTAAAAAAAAGTTTTTTGGGGGAGCCTGATTTCACATCTGAGGAACAAACTGAAATCAATTCCCTTCTTCTATTTCAGTCTCATAATCAGCAACGCTGCTTTTATTTTCACACTCAGCAGGAATGAATGTGTTTTCATTTCATAGGGGGAAAATGTGTGTTTAAATGTGTGTTAAGGAAGGGATATTGTATATATTTAGAAGACCATCCGTTTTTCTATACCTGAAAACAAATCATTTTTGAATACCAATTCTGATTGACTGCAGTAATCTGGCTCTTTTATCTTCTAGATGCATTTTTGCTTTATAATATCAAGCACTTTACCAAAAATACCTTAGAATTTTGCTTTAAGGAGTAAACTTTACTACTTTAAAAGCACTTAAGCAAACATCTGGGTAAAAGTACTAATGATTGGCCAAGGTTAATGACAAAAGCCTTAGTAAAATACCAGGAAAACTCCATAAGCTTGTGGACGCAAAATGCAAAAATATACACATTCCTGGGTATTTTTGTTCTTTTTAAACTTTTCTATAAAGATTTTATGTAGCGTTTTGTATCCTGAAGTTTTTTTTTTCCTCATTTATAAGTTTCCAATTTAAAGTTTAAATTACTTATTCATTCAGGCGGACTTCGTGTGCGCCAGAATTAAAGTTTTAGCAATTTCCACAAAGACCTTTTTTATTTAGCAAATTTTACCGAAAACGTTAAACAACAATTACGGCTCCTTACATGTACCATGCAGGAGAAATTAACCATGATTTCAAAGTGTCTCTTGAAAATCTGGGACAGAACAATTTAGCTCATTGTCCTCCGAAATGAGAGTTTCCCCTCCTTTCCCTTGTCTTTTCACCCATTGGATTCACGAAGAACAAACCACTAATCAAGCCAACTATTTGACTGCCTTGCTAGGATTTCATTTGGACTAATTTGGCTTAATAGGCAGCCACGTCAAATTATTGTGAATGGGTGTCGCCTCAGACTTATCAAAGAATATGCATTAAAAGAAGTGCTTTTGTTTCTGGCTGGATTTACATACAACCTTGCACATTTGCAGAATGTCTGTTTCCTGAAGTGTGTGGCTTGAAACACACCTCGGAAAAGCAATCAGCCTTCAAGAGCAATTTAGTTGGTAATATAGGCAAGTTTTGTCAAATGGAAAAACCTTCTGTAATTGTTGTTGACTTGGTAATAAGTTTAAGCATCTACAGACAGAGCCGGCATAAATTTGGCCTTTTTTATGCTTTGGTGAGCACCCTCTGTATTTAGAACTGTAATGTTTTATGGAAATAAGCTATATGTATTTAAAACTTATAATTGTGTTCTTTTATATGAGCACAAAGCAGTTACTTTTAAATTAGCAGAATTAATCTGAATTGAAGGGAGGTATGTCTGTCTACAGTGATGAATGCCTAAGTAATATTTTGCTTCAATTAAAATTTCAACCAATTATTATAAAAGATTATTGACCTCTGAAGGGACTGATGAGGTCACATGTTTGCCTCTGTCTTTGTGGCGCCGTATTCATCTTCATTAACCAGAACAATTGCGTTTTCTGCTCATGCTGGAGGGTATTACGGCCAACAGATTATCCTTTTGGACAGTTAATAAAGTTTATTTTTATTATTGTCTTTGTCAGGTGTAGCGCTGTCTTCTCTAAAGCAGAGTTTCTCTTTTTTCCCTGTGAAATTTGAAGGTGTCCTCAACAACAAGGCAAGGCAAGTTTATTTGTATAGCACATTTCATATACATAGAGAATTAAAACTGAGTTAAACATTAAAAGAAACAGTCAAAAGAAATAGTAAAGTTGGGATCATTAAAATAAAGTAAAAGGAACAGAATTTAAAACATGCATAGATAAACAGTAAACCTTTTAGTCAAATGCAGCTGAGAACAGGTGGGTCTTTAATACAGAATGTTTTAGCTAATCTAAGGTTTTCTGGAAGTCTGTTCCAGATCTGTGGAGCATAGAAGCTGAATGCAGATTCTCCATGTTTAGTTCTGACTGTAGGAACTGATAAAAGACCGGAGAGGTCTGGCTGATACATACTGGGTCAAGAGGTCAGTCATTCAAAATTTTATAAACCAGTAACAGAACTTTTAAATCTATCCTCTGGCAGTCAGGTAACTAGTGTAAAGACCTCAGAACTGGACTGATGTGGTCTACTTTCTTGGTCCTAGTGAGAACCCGAGCAGCAGAGTTCTGAATCAGATCTAGTTTCCTGATGGATTTTTTTTGGTAGTCTTGTAGAAACACTATTACAGTAATCAAGTTGACTAAAGATGAAAGCATGCACTAGTTTTTCCAGGTCCTGCTTAGACATCAGAGATATTTTTGATGATAATAGGCTGATTTTGTGACTGCCTTAATGTGTTTATCAAAATGTAGGTCTGTGTCTATCATTATACTCAAGTTTCTGGCCTAGTTGGTATTTTTAGATTGAAGCTCTGCAACCTTTTTTCTGTGGCCCAAAGACAATAACCATAGTTTTGTTTTTATTTAACTGAAGTAAGTTGTGAGTCTTTAATGTCCTCAATGCATTTACCGAGAGCCTGTACAGGGCCTGTCAGTGTAATATATATATATATGTGTGTCATCTGCATAGTTATGGTAACTAATGTTGTTCTTTATAACCTGGGCCAGTAGGAGCATTTAGATGTTCAATAGAAGTGGCCCCAGGATGGCGCCCTGGAGAACTCCACATGTAATTTCTGTTGGTTTAGATGTGAAGTTACCAATAGACAAAAAAATATTTCCTGTTTTTCAAGTACATCTGGAACCAGTTTAGTACTGGCTCAGTGAGACCCACCCAGTTCTCCAGTTGTCTGACAAGTACAGCATGGTTGACTGTATCAAATGTATGAGATACATGGGAATGTAAAAGACTCCAATTTGTCATTTTCATGCATAAATAAAGCTTTAATTTATAATTATTTATTTTATGATTATATTATTTTAGTAAAAACAACAATAAAAACGTAATTCTTTTGAAAAATACTGATCATTCCCCCCAATAAATCAAACTAAACCAGTTTGAAGTCTCTAATTGTTAGACATGTTTGCTTTCCGATGTGTTACGTTCAAGAATAATGTGTTTTTCTGTCATCTGAGTCATTTGAAAGTTTACGAAGCACACATGGGGTTCACAGTGCAAAATGCCATAGCTTTTGTTTAAAAAATATGTCCACATTTGCACAACACAGAGAGTACCACACGGCGAAGTGAAGCAAATTGGAAGTGCTGGCCTCCGCTGAACCGTATTACTCGTGACCATATATCATTTTTTATAGGTCACAAGTGACGCACATCTGTTTCCACTTGGCTAAGTCTCCATATAAAACATTTGAATAGAAATTGTTCACCTATATGTGTTGCTCCCCTGTGCTTATTTAAGCCAACATGTAACTCATACATCAAACCTCACAAAGAGCCGGGGCTATTTTGTACATGAAAGAATATTTCTGAAAATATTGACGGGGTGCTAAGGTTCTTTAATATTTGCAACATGACACAGTTTGTTTTGAAATGATTTGTTTATGTAGTGTGGCCCCTTAAAAGTCAACTTATTTGACAGTTGTGCAAACCAGACCCTCGGTGTGTCCACACTGGACCTCCCTTTTAACTCAAAGCCCCTCATGTGTTTGACTTCTTTTTAATTGCTTCCTGTCTGCTCGCTCAATTATAACTTTGGCTCGTTAAGGGGGACCAACCATAGGAGCGTCTGCAGAACAGGGGGAGCGATTCAGAATCTGAAATTTGAGTGGAATGGTCATATTTTTAGGTTTCATCACAAACACATTGAGGCATATGTCGGTCATACTTTTTATTTTTTCATTATTTAGTGATCAGGAACATGTTGGTCTAATAGTAACACTGAAATCCTGATCAATTACTGAATGTAAGTTGCTTCATAAATAAGCAGTGTCTTGTTGAACGATTGCAGAGAAACCATGAAGTGCTGCAACAGTGAAGGCAAAACTCCTAGCTGCATGGTTGCCCATGGCTATATAAATATTAAGCAAGCCTCCACTGTGCAGGAAAGCCCTCTTTGATTACGAGGCTGCTCCAAGAGCTCCATATCCAAGGAGACCATGATAGCTGGCTCCACAAAGTTGATGGAAAAATACTGCGAGCTGGGAGGACTCGCGCTTGATTTGGGACTGGTTCATGCAAATGAACTGAAAGGGACATCATATTCCACATGATTAAGTTTCACTTTGAACTTTTTTTATGGATAGAGTACATGTGACGAGAAGTAAATAGGAAGTGGAGCAGACTGATTCTTTTATCTCCAGTCTGGATAAAATGTAGGTTCACGGAAGAAAATAAAAACAAAGCTCTGACATACGTATTAATTCAATTTTAGGAGGATATTGACTGGTATTCCAATTAAATCAAAAGGTTCCCCTTTTTTCAGTCCAAAAAAGGTATTTTTAAGGTCTTCTGGTAACTTAAAGAGCCACTGCATTGTAAATTGTGTGGCATTTTTCTCACGATTAAGGGCATAAAAAAAGTAAATTAAGCCTAGATTTGCATTTCTGTATATTTTTTTTATTCAATTTGTTGTGAATCAAGAGCAGACAAATAATTCCAGCTTGAATAAGCTTGTACATTTGATGAAAAATATGCAATCACCTGAAGCCCTTTGTGGCTCTTTTTCAAAAAAAAAAAAATAATAATAATTTAATAAATATTTTTTGGACCACACGTCACATCTAGCAAAACAGTCAAATACGTCAAACTTTATTTAACTCACTCATAAACAATTGAAGTATAGTTTGCATCACTCCACCAGGTTCCTGACTACAGTACCCATAATTCTCTGAAAGTCCATCAAGCAATACGGCATCTTAGTTTTATCGAACTATTCTATAATGTTTCTACACGGACGTTCCGCTCTTCCGGAAAAGTCGTCCTAATGTTGTCTCCTTTTTTGGTGTGAGGGACTCTGGCTTCACGTAAGAATCAGCTTCGGCAATCAGGTTCTGGAATGGCTTTACTGGCGGACGCCTGGATTCTCCAGTAAGCATGTCTGAATTTATTTTGCTTTGTTAAATTCATCACAATCAGTAAAATAAATAGCTTTTAAAAAGTTTTCATTATGAATTTATTTGTCTTTTTTTTAATCACTTCTGACATAATACTCCCAGCAACTACATTTTCTGCATTGAGACCATTCTATAAGGAACAGGAAGTATTTTTATTTTAAAAAGGAAGTCACGTGACTATCTTTCCAAAGTTATAAACTTTCTTATTTTAAAATTTTTGTGTTTATGTTTTATATAAACCAAAAAGCAACAGTTCATTTATATTGATCATAATAGTAACAATAACTTAAATACTATTTACAATTTAAATATTTTAATAAAGGGTGAAAAAACTATGTGGCTCCTACTGGGTTTTGGTCAGTGAGAAATTGCCCCAAATGGCTCTTTATTTCTTAAAAGTTGCAAGTTTTCGATTTTAACAGGGAAAAAAAACCCACCATAATTAAAAGACAACTGGAAACACGTTAAAATATATCACAAGATAATTAGAAGGCAACTTTAAAAGTGTGACAAGTTCTCTTTGTTCTGATGATTTGTTCCGATTAGGTAAAATTCACTTTTTTCTTCCTTACCGTTGGACTCTGCAAAACAAAACCTGAAATGATTAAGACGGTCCAGCAGACTCTGTGACACAAAGGAGCGACTGAGCCTGAATGTTGCTTTCTTATTTGTGCTCTGAAGCATAACCTGGCCAATTCTTTGTTTGTCGTGAAGAAAAGGCCCAGATTTGTCTGGGTCAGCCGCAGCCTTGTGACTGGTCATGTGTGCCTGAGATGTCAATCATGTGCAAATATTTTAGCGGACAACCAAAAAGCGTTGTCAGGAGAACAATCGAAGGTTAAGTGGGGAGCTGGAAGCTGCATGAGAAATAAGAGTGGTATATAAGGGGGGTAATATCCAGAAAATATGAAAGGTTCTGCAACAGTTTGAGTCTGAACTTTGACAAATACGTAAACACACATAATTAAAACAATCTCTGTCTTCACTTAATCTCAATCTCAGGAAACGTATGCAAATGAATGTGTCCTAAAAGGCTGCAGAGGCTCCTGCAGCTGTGGAACTACATGTGTTTTGAGTCTCGCCTTATAAATAAACATTCCTCCAGATATGGATGCCTGTCACTGAGTGACCTTTTATTACATCTGTTTTCTCTTCTTTTGTCCCTTGCAAAAGGGGCTATATTATTATGTAAAATTATGCTTATGAAAACATAAAACTGCCTCTCTGCTGTGTTCACCTTCACCTTGCAAGCATGACTCAACCTCCCGTTTTCCCCACCGAGGTTGAAAGACAGTTTCTATTGAAGCCATGTGTGCAGCCACATCCTGCTCGGAGAGAATTTCTTGACCTAATCATAACATGTTCCAACTGTTTGCAAAGTGAAGAGGCAAACATGCTGCGTTTGTGGCCTTCGTGTTTTGGACCTATCTGAATATTCTGAGGATAAGATGGAGGCTTTGATATGAAAGGAAAATAAAAAATAATTTGTGAGGTCAATGAGAGACTGGTGACCTGACCGGGTGTGCAGCTGAGATGGGTTTCAGCTCCTCCCTCTTGGCCCTGACTGGCGGAGGTTGGATGAGCAGGATGGATGGATTCTTTGAGGCTTTAGAAACACACTTGAATGGAAATCAAGTTTTTGATGGCATTTTTTCATGATGGAGGACATATAGAAAATAATTTAAACCTAAAGCTGTGTTTCTTGGTATTTCTTTAGTCTATAACATACCTTTCAGAATAACCTATATCCATATTTTTAAACATGATAATATATTCCCTTTGACATATTAAAGAAAACATTTTTTTTATGAAATATGAGTTATTTTTGTGAGCTAATGTTCCTACCTGAAAGTAAGATGCTTTGATATCTGAGGCTCCGCCTTTAGCTCCTTGTGGGTGCCACCCATTTCATGATCTCATCCGAGAGCCAGCCTTGGGCGTGTGTTTGTGGATCCCCCACGAAAATAAACACCAGACGAAATTTTGCAAAGATGAATGTGTGTATTGTGCATCTAAAATCAAAGGGTTTAGCTGATCACAGCCTGGGGGCGGGGCTGGCAGCACAGACTCTTCCTGGAAGGGGCTGTTCCTCACTTTGTTTCCACTGAGCATTCCAATACAGTAGGATTAGTATGGAACGTTCAAGTTAATTTTGGTGAGCGTTTCTACTCAGTTAAGCCTCCTTCACTCTGAACAGTTTTTCACGGCGCATCCGTGATGTAGACCGCTAGCATGTCATGGCGTCATTGTCGTGCGACAACTAGAGAAGCACCAACATTGGAAGTCATCCAGCAGTTTTTTTACTTTTGTTATATTGTGCATAACATGAGTTTAATGTTGTTTGAAAGAAGATTGAGGTTGGCTAAGAAGAAAGAGGAAAATGAAATCGCTAGCTTAGTGCTATAGTGTTGCTTTCCAACGTCGTCATACTTTCTGCCAATCAGCAGCTGGCAACAACGACTCCGCTCCAACCGTTCCATTCTATTTTTCTATGTACCTTTCAACAGATGGGGCCCTTTAAGAGGTCTTTAATAGGTCCATTTAAGAAAAAATACCAGATCAAACCAGACCGTACTGGACTGCTTGTTGGAAACCAGGCTTCAGTGATGTCATAATGTGAGGACCTACTTGTTTTCATGGATTGAAAGGGGCTGGTGCTCAGAGAGCTGAGTTTTAGAGGACTACTCAGAAATGTGTAAATGGACAAAAATACCAACTTAAAAGTAAAAAAAAAAAAACTAAATTTGCATGATATAGGCCGTTTACATCATGTTGGATCGGGGGCAGATGAGAACCTGTAGTTTAGAAAAGGTCAGGTTTGTGACAATGCAATGGGCGGGGCAAAGCCTCCCTTCTTAAAGGGTAACCAAACCAGGAAGTTGGAGGCTGACTCCACCCACAGCTGAAATTTGAAAATCCAGTCAGAGGGGTGGAGCTTGGGGGCAGGAGTGTTATCATTACTGGAGCTGCAGATCATGATGTCAGACTTCTGAAACGAACATGGTTTGACCAATCACAAAATTCAACTATAATACCTCATTTCAACCTGTAGGGGGCAGCACACAGACTGTTTTTCACTATATTTTGAAGAACTTAACAGTTTCATCTCAATTTGCCAAACATTTGGCTATGACCAACAGACAGCTCTTTTAAATCCCCATTTGTAGATGTCTACAGCCAAAAAAAGTTAATTTTGGGTTTGGTTACAATTTCGGTTACGAGGGGCTGTAAGCTAGTGGGAGAAAATGTAAGCAAAAGATACCTGGGATATCATTTTTGGGTTACTTCTGCACCAGTTCAGAGGCAAATTCTTGATAACTTCCTGTTGCTCTGCAGAAAAAAATGCCTTAAAAAGCATAACAGACTTTTTTTTTAATTTTGGCCAATCCTTATTGAAAAACCACGTTAAAATAGAGAACAAATAAAGTAGTAGAAGGATTTAATTTCTTTTTTTTAAAAAGCATCACAGAAACTCTGATTTATTTGAAAATGAAGGTCCATTAGAAGGAGCTGAATGTGCATAATGTGTACAGTGAATCTTATATAACACGCAGACAATGAGGAGAACACAGGTCAAAGTCACTGCGACCTGACAAAATACTCTTGATGCTGAAAAGATTTTTTTTTTTCATTGAAGAAGGACCTTGAATGAGAAAAAAATATATATATATTCACAACTCAGAAGACTTTCTGGGTTAAAATAACTGCTTGGCTTGAGACATCAGTAGCAGCTTTCACACTGACCAGTCTTATAAGCCGCGGAGCCACTTTGAGAGAGGATGGGAAAAAGAAGAAAAAAGGATGACTGGTCTGTACTACCATGGTGCCTTTGAAGCTTGTATTACAGTAGAATGAGACCTCTGTCAGTGGCTGAATGGACTGTGCTTCTTGGCTGTGACAGAGTGTCAGCCTCTCAAACCCAAAGGGAGAGCAGTGCTGCATCTAAACGCAACAACAACAGCAAAAGAGTAAATATTGATACCATCCTTTCTATACGTACACACGGCGTGGATGATCTTTAAAGTGGGAGCTCAGCTGAGCCTCGAGACACCATAACAAGTTGATGTGATTAGTGCGCGTTCACGACTCCGAGTCAGTGGATTTGGAGGTCCATGTCGGGTTTTGGCGCATGCCCGCGCGCAGACGGCTCCTGCAGACGACAGCCCGCTCTCCTCTGCGCCGCACCAGCGCTGTTCGCTGGAAGCCCGCTCCGCTACGCTCCGCGCTGCTGCTGCTGCTTCCACCAACAGTCTGTGTGCGGGATCTCTTCCACAGGCGAGCCGCTGAAACTTGCCCACTGATTCAGAGGAGCCCGAGGAGCTGCGCTTTCAAGTGTTTCCCCATCTCCCTTCAGCAGAGACTGTTGTCCCTCTCAGCCACTCATTTTGATTGTTTTTATCTTCCAATATCTCTTTTTTTTTGTGTGTAATTTTCTTCTGGTTCCCGGGCTGCTTGTATGTGGCTGCACCTGGATTGACTGCGCAGGAGCGCCGAGAGCAGCTGGGCTCCGCAGAGGCGCAGATGAGTGCGTACTGAGCGCAAAGCAACACCTTGCATGCCATGGAAGTGTGCGTCCGGCGCGTGGGGACGCGCGGGCTGAGAGGGGGATCCGCCGCCTGAGAAGCACTTTCTGTCCCACAGAAGGGGAGCATGCCTCAGACCCGCAGGAGCTCTGCAGAGGACCCCCCATCTGACTGTCATTTTTACTTTTTTCCAATTTCATTTTTATGACTTTTTCTTCTTTTTTTAACTGCTTTTCAAGAAAGGTAAGACTCTTTTTTTTCACCAATTCTCTGTCAAAAACTTTTATGTTAAACTTAAAAAATATTATTCAACTTTCTTTTTAAATTCAATCAAATTCTAATGATCACAAAGAACAACTTGTGATTGAAATCTCTGCGCGCGCAGCTGCCGTGCTCCACTGAAAGGAGGTTAATCAAAACGTAACCAGATGTGGATTGATTTGTTCGGCTGCCGAGCAGCCTGAAAGGAAAGTCCTCCAAAGTGGGGGCACAGCGCGCGTAAAAGGTGAACCAAAACATGGAAAGCAGCGCCGTTTAATTGGGATTTCTGCCTCCAAAGTTGAGGAGGAGTTTGGACGGCGGTGCTGGTCACCGAAGGGGTTTAAATCCACTGATGATGGTCTTGTTGGTTTGAAAGAGAGGGGGGGTGGATTTAGCAAAAGGCAAAGGGAGCTGTGACCTGAGACGCGACGCCGGCGTGGTTCTTCAGAGCATTCGCGGGCTAATCCATTATAATTGGGGTTAGGCTGTTTGAGCAGAAGGAAGAGAAAAAGAAAAAGCATCATTGGAGCTTCGCTTCTAGTGAGTTTGACTTGCAGATTACCCGTAGTGCAGATGCGTAAAAGTGACGTAAAAAATTACTTGGAATAAATAAATAAATAAACAGAAATCAAATAATCTCCCAGTTGGAACAAACAGTAAATTTAGATCTTTAGATTCATCATTTAGGCCTGCCGATTCTTCTTGTCCAGCGTGCGTTACAGCAGGCGCGCACATGCGGTGCGGTGCGTGCCTCCTTGCCAGCCAGCAGCCAGCCAGCCAGTGATGCATGGGAGCCCGGAGCAGAGCAGCAATCATTAGTGATCGATCTGTGAATTGGGGATAAATTTAGCTCCAGTCCGTTTTTTTCTTTTTTTTTTTCTGTGTTTTCTGTCAAAGATCCGATCTTCCTGAGGCGCACAGGATCCTCCAGTGATGAGTGCGCCTTCTAAAAGCGCCGTAAAACTGCTTTATTAACTTTTAAAGGCAGGATTACAATCTCAGTGTAAACTGTGACTCTTTTTTTTATTTTTTCCAACGCCAAACATATTTGGAAAACACAAAAAAACAGCTAGCATTCTTTTTCTAAACTGGTTTTAGTCTCCCATCATACCAAACAAATGATGTTTTGAAGGTTCAGTTCCACTCAAAGACAACCACTTGGTTTCAGCTGAACTGGTTCTCTTATCAGGATACGGAAGCTTTGCTTCTTATTTATTCCGGAACTCAATTTTCATGTGTTTGTGCATAAAAAAAAGAATTAATCTATATTCCAGCTGTTAGGAGGAGATGTATTAACATATCAAAGTGAGCGCCTGAGTCTGTCCACAATAGGAGAAGTGGTATTTTTTAGAACTGGTTTTGGCTGAGAGACTTCAGATTGATTGAGTTGGCTGCTGAGAGTGACCCCCCCCCCTTTCTGTACACACACTGTCCTCATTTCTAATAGGTCCATAGGACATCTTCAATAAAACTCAGTTTGTTTGGCAAACTTTCTCACTGCAAATATCCCTACGCTCAATTGAAAAATAGTACAATATAAAGCAAAAACATTTTCTGCAAGGACAAGTAGATAGAATTTGAATAAATGTGGATTTTAAAAAATGAAAACGGACGCTAAACTTTTTCGTTTGTTAGCATCCAGCCTCCATTTCCAGCGAATGGAATCTTAAACTCGCCTTTCTGAACTCTTCTGAGTCGTAGAGACCCATTTTTCTGTTTTCGTGGAGGTGCGGTTCAGAAAACTGCAGCTGCTCTTGATGCCTCCCCCCTCCTCATGTCAAATCAATACAGCCCAAGGTGCACGCCTGTATGCGCTCTACATCGCCTCTTTTCTCAACTTTATATATCACTCCGGTGCAGAACTTGAGACTATACGAATCCAGTTAATGTGATTGGGTCGGTCGGTTTAAATGCACGGAAATGTTGTCAGATAACAGAGTTTTACTTTGGATTTCTGCTCACAAAAGCAGCTGAGGTTTCACTCTGTCTGTGGATATTTGACTCGTGCATGAAGCCGATTGTCATGGTCTTTCCAGATTAATTATAACAACAAGCCAGGCAGCTCAGGCCGGCTTTATTAAGGTAATTTGTTATTGATTAAATTCAACATGAGCTCAAACATACTGACCAGATGCAGGATTTGCTCACTTCGTTTTTGTTTTTTTGTGTCACAGCGTGCATTCAATCCTCTTGTTTGTGTAAGTCAATGTGGATAATTTCAAGGATTTGGTCTGAATGGATTTTTTTTCTTACACTAAAGCGCTGCTGTGCATTTTTCTAAACTCCAACATCACGCTCGGGCTTTTGTCCACCGTGAGCATCCCAGTGTCAGCAGGCAGTATGAAGGAAACCATTTTCTGGTTGCAATCTGTCGTATGGTAAAAAGAAAACAACAAAAAAAAACAACTTGGGAATGATAGATGTTTTGAATGTGTCAACAGTGGAAGATTGTGGGGTTTAAATTTACATCCCAGTGCTTTTTGGGTGCGTAAATGACGAGTTTGTGTTTGCAGATGCAGTTTTTTTTTTTTTTTTTTTTGTGGAACCAGCGACATGGAGCCATGCTGTGCGGATAACTGCTTACCATTAAAGGAAATAAACATGGCTGTAAAAGAAACCTTTGGCAAACGTGATACAAAGCGCTGGCCTTTGGTGGGTCAGAATACCTTCCCCTTTCATGGCTGATTTTATTTTACGATTGGCAATCAGTAAAAACGCCGTGCGCCCGTGTGTCCCCCCCCCCCCCCCCCCCCCTCCCTGCCATTTTGTGAAACATTTGTTTCCACTTGCCAAAGGCCTTTGGTGGCGACGGGAGAGCCGGTGCCCCCCGAAATGGCAGGTGAAACTTTCTGCTTGCCTAAATAATTTCCTCGCAGAGCATTACTCTGCAAGGACATGGCGCCGCGAAGCAAGGCTCAATTCAAACTGTGGTGACAAGAAACAACACGGCTATTAGCCGGTAGCTGGCATGTGGGGTTTCTGAGCACTGGTTAAGTGGCAGTCTCCCTGAGCTTATCTGGCATGGCTTTCTGAGTGCTTCACTCATTCTATGTTGCTTTGAAAAGCCACATGGAACAAAAAAAATATATATAAAGCACAAGGTGAAAACTGGGTCATAAAATTCTTCTGTCCTCAGCTCTTAAAGCACATAAGAGTGCAACGTTTTGACCTGGTTTATTATTGCTGCACACATTTATTTTTTATTTTGTGATGAAAACACTTGGGCTTTGCTGTGTTCTTTCAGCAGGTCAATCTAGGACTGTGAAGTTTAGTTGAAGAAAGTTCTTTTTTTTAATTGAATAATAGAAAAAAAATAGCTTTTTATGCAACTTAATTAATTTTTGTCATAATTATTTAAATATATTTTAAAAGAAAATATCCTTTTTTACACAAAAGCAGTTTTTCACGCGAATTTTACTTCTAATTTCATATGATAATTTACTTTAAGGAAAAATACATGAACACACACACACACTCGCTGCACCATTCTTGGTGCCATCTGAACGGGACTCGTACTTATCTGTGCACAGCTGCAACGCTATTTGGGAAAATATTGCGTTTCTGCGTGACAGAGGAGAACCTGGGAGGCAAGGCTCTGAGCAAACAGCAGTTATTGCAGCTCTGCCATAGCAGCAGAGAGCAAGGCCTGGCTGGGAGACAGGGGGGATCTGCGGACGTCTGCCAGGGGAAGCAGTAATGTCTCGGCTGGATTATAGGAGAGCGAGGCACATTCACACTTAAAAACCCCTTTTCCAGCAAGACAGGACTGTTATTTCGGGATGGTGCGAGTAAACATGGCAGACTAATATATCTCCCCCATGTAAGCTGGTGTTGTTTTTGACAATTGTGACTCTTTTGGACTTGGAAAAGTTAGCTTTTTTTCTTCCCTCTACGCCTTTCCTTTATTTTTCCATATCAGGAATTGGACATTAATCATTATTTTTAGTCTGGCTTTTTGACTTTTTTCCACAAGTACAAGCCCGGTAAGATCAACATTTTAATGTAATTTTAATTATTTTGCGGTAAAAATCGCTCAAAAATGTTTGTCGTTTTAAACCAATTACTTTATTTTGGTAAAACTTTACATGAGGTGCTGCAAAACACTTCATATAATGTTAATGTTAATGATAATAAAGAAAGTTAATATATTTTTTAAGCACTTTATGAATATGTCCTTTGTAGACTATTATCTCACGGTATATGTCAATGAATCTTACTAAGTATGTTAATGAACCTTATTTGGATTATTGTGCTAATAAATGTCTTATTAACACCCTATAAACACATTCAGAAAGTTTGTTAATGTGTTAATAAAGAGTCTTATTATAAAGTGTTACATTTATTATTTTTTTAGCAGTTGAGACAATAGTTTTAAAGTAAATCAAATTGTGTGCTTTAAATATTAAAATAAATTAAATAATTTATATTTTTTCTTTGCTAAATGATAAAATGTGTATTTTCTTTCAATTTCAAAATAAATTGATATCTTATCGATAATAGCGATATATCGAATAAATCGATAGTATCGAATTATTTTAAAATCTAGAGAAAATTAAAATTTTATTTCAGTTTTTAGCATAATATTAGATTTTTTTTAAAATATAACATTGATTTACCTGATTAAATGCATAAAATAATAAAGCAAGTGTAAGAGATTTTTTGGACGATAAATAGTTTTTAAATAAAATCGCACCACTTCCATGCCTTTTATCCCCTCTTGTGTTGCTATGCAGGTCTGAGGCTTCAGAAAATAATATTTTATTGTACAGTATTTAGTTAGGGAGTGTGAAAGCTTTGTTCTCGTTACGTAGTTGCCAAGTCAGATGGAGTGAAGCGTCTGGTCTGGGAGTTTCAGAGGAATATCACAGGCATGGTAAGTTGCTAAAAACTAAGCTGATCAACAAAATAATTGTCTGCTCGATTGCTTCCATGCCAGGAGACATCAAACAGGTTGAGTGAAAATCTGAAAAATAAAAAAAAAGGAAATTATCTTTTAATGGTTGCTCCTGTTGACAGATGAGCGATTGTAAGGAGGTTTTGGGTGGTTGCTATACGTCAGCAACCGGAAAGCCAGCAGAATATTTACTTATAAATTATGTGTGATTTCCAGAAATTTACATAAAAATCCATCATCACCTGCGAAAAAAGGGGCGAAAAAAAATCACTATGATGTGATTTTTGGCGTTGAAACGGAGTCAAATGCTTCGGTCTGTAAATTTCCTGTAGTGAATTATGAATGCTTTCGTCCTCTCTTCATGTGTGGTCCACAAAAATACTTTTATACCCTCTCCAAACTAAAGTTCCACCCCCCTCTAGTGCCGCCACCGCCTCCTCCTTCTCAGTCTTTTCTCTCTGTGTAGATAATGTCTCTGCAAATGATTTAGCCGACCTCATTGAGGCTCCTTCCAGTAATTGAACAAGCAGAGGCTGTGTGCTTTACTGGAAAACAATAGCGATGCTATCTCCGTTCTCCACTGTTTCGACATTTAGCTAAACAAAGTGTTGGATTGGACTTCTTTCATTCTGGAAAACCTTTATTTAGTTGCTTTTCTCATATATTCACCCAATAAAACGACGTCCGTTCGTTTGGGTTGTGTCGTCGCAGTTGACCTTGCGTGTCAGGATGAACTTTTTCTACGCCTCGTTTCATGCGGAGAACTCTGCCGACTAAAATGGCCTCGGGAAGGGTTGTTCTTGACAGAGATGCATTGTTCCAGGCAGCCAATATAGTGCTGCAGTGAGTGGCTACATCTGTGAACCTCATCTTGACTACAGCGTGGGGCTAGCAACAACACGGCAACTGTCACAGCTGCACCTGCTACTGTCTTAGTACAGAGCCTCCCTCTCTGTCGCCCACAGAGCGGCCCCCGCGCTCCCCCCACCACCACCCTCTGCTTGGGTCAACCGAAGTGAAGCTTCTTTGGGAAAACATTTGAAAGCGGAGAACAAGATGGGATGTGAGGAGTAAAAAATTCTGCCCCAAGGGGCCCGGATCTCGTCTTTTCCCCTCAAAACGTAACAGTTTATTGCAACATTTGTCCACCTTTTGTACACTTTTTTCTTTTCTTTTTGGACTAATGAATTCACGCAGAAAAATTCCAGCTTACTTTTTTTTTTTTTTTTTCTTGACGCAAAGTCCTGGTTTGTATTGAGGCCATTCGGAAGAAGATCTGATCAGCTAAGAAGAGATTCTGAAGCATTAAAAGCTTCCCCGTCTCATACATTTGGGGTCATCAAAAAAAAAAAAATACGAGTAAATCTCGTTTTAAACGCTTTAGAGAAATCGAAGCAAAAAAAAAAGTCAACTATTGTGTTAATATGGCGTGGAAATGCTAAAAAAAATAAAAATAAAAAAGATTATCAGAGGGAAAATGAGATGATTTTTTAAGCCAGAAGATGTGATGCAACAAGTTCACTTCCCTGCCAAATTGAACATAGCAGTGTGAAAAAAAAAAAGATGCAGGGACATGAGAAGTGGGGCTGACGTGCTTGCAGATAGAGTGGGATTAACACAGATTGAGCGACAGTGGCTAGTGACTTCCTTTTACAGCTTGGCTTGTACAGCTGTGCCAAGGCTGGCATTCACTTCTGCCTGCTGGATCCAACGCCTCCTCATCCGCCGTGGGGAAAGGGCGACGAACGTCCTAAAATACTGCAGTTGAGTGGCGTTCATCTGCTTTTGGATGCAGACATCAAATTATTAACATATTTTTAAAAAACACACACAATTCATCATGGCTCTTTCTAAACAAGGTGTGAGGCGGCTCTGCTGGTGTGAATTCGGCTGTAAATCACACATACTCTGCTTTATCCATTAGACCGTCCTGCTTGTCTGATTCGGCAAAAAAAAAAAAAAAAAAAAAACAGTTCTAGTAATTGAGACGAGTGTGAGAGCTGCAGCTTCTACTTCACATCTGATGTGTTATTGCTGTGAGCGAAATGTGGAGAAACAAATAGCCGCGAGATATATTTGAAATTCATGGCATCATGACTTGAATATTTAGGAATCATTTCAGAAGAAGAAAAAAAAACTGTTCTTTTTTTTTTGCTATAAAAAATTCAAGGGAAGGAAGTACATCCCGCCATTCTTGGAGGTGTCGAATGAGGTCAGCTCTAAAAATTCAAGCTTAAATTTTGATGTTTTCATATAGTATATGGATGAAATTGTAAAGTGATAAAAAATAAATAAGCAAAGAAAGTTATTTTTTAAATATTTTCTGTTTTTGCAAAAAAAAATCAGAGATTCAAAATGAAATACACATTTTAAACAGAAAAAAAATGTTAAAATAAATGCAAAATGTAAAAAAAAAATTATTAACTAAATAAATGATAGTATTTACTGCCTAAAAAAGCAGTGAAATTGTACTTCCAATGTAAACACACAAAGGCGTAGTGATAATATCCATGCAGAGCTGGAGAGAAGTGTGAAGTGGACAGTCAAACGTGTGGGCGGTCAGCCAGAAACAGGTGCATTTTTGTTGTTAGAAAAAGCCGAGCCAGAGGAGTCTCCATCATTCATCTGCCGGGGCTGATTACAAGTGAATCTGGAGTGATCTGACAGGATGTGACTCTTGCAGCCATTACCATCAGCCCGGCCCGGGGGCGAGCGCGGACCTGCAACTCTGAGAGGCAGAAAGACGCCTGGAGGATGGGAAAGAAAGTTTCTCCTCTGTGATCACCCCCCGCAGCCCGACAACGCTTATCATATTGACATATTTGGCGTGAGTCTGGAGCATCCGCCCGACCAAACTTAGCCGCCATGCTAATCAGCGCGAGGCTGTCGCTAACAGCTACTCAGTTTACTCTCAACCGCAAAGGGCCCTTTATCCCCCATCACCTGAAAAGACTTGTTAGCTCTTGGATATAATGAAGTTCAGTCCACAGTGCAGCAAAAGGGAGGGGTCACATCATTCTCAAGTCCTACCCACAATCCCGCGCTGACAGAATTGAGCCGTCATAACATGGTTCCTACGAACTGACCGCGCAGTAAAAACTCTAAAGATGTAAAACATAGAATATTTATCAGCAACATACATCAGTTGCCTTTGAAGTTGCTTTTAACTGGGGGGATTTAAGTCACACTTTCTATTTCTGGCCTCAGTTGTGTTTCAGTAAAGTGCGGGGGGGGGTGTTTTAAATATTTAGGCATTTCTTTTTCACCTTTTTAAATCATTATGTGCTCACTAAGTCTGTTTTATTTTCACATTAATGGCGTCCCCAGTGAGAAAAGTTCTGCTGCACCTGCCCAGTCACGTCACGCTTAACTAGCTGCTTGTTTTTTTTTTGTTTTTTTCATTTATAATTGCCTGTTCTGCAGAGGGCGATGTTGCAAATTCCACATCTTGTGAAGTGTTTTACTTTTTTTTTCCCCCCCCTAAATTTGCCTGAGCGTCATTCACAGAAAACAATCACTGCTGATTGCTTCACTGGAAACTTACTTTATGATATAATCTAACAGCCAATTCTACACAGCTCAGGTAATTTATGCTCTAAATGGTGATTCGTGTTGAGGAACAACATCTGTTAATGCTTGTTGTTGTTGCTCTGTGGAGAATAATTTTCTCTCTCCAGCAAGAGGGACTTGTCAAAGCTCTTTTCTAGTGCGGGACTTTGTTCTCCTAACTCACTTCATATTCCAGTCTTATCCCCTTGTTGTTATTTTGTGTAATTTAAACTGGAGCAATTACACTGTAGTAGATTACCATTGCGGGCAGATTAGGATCTTCTTCATGCTACTTCCAAGCTCAGTGGTTCAAAGGTGCGAGCTAAGCTGCAGTCGGCTATTGTTGAGCCGAGCACAAAATCGGTCGGCCTCTTAGAATATGTTTTTTGGGGAGTGTGAATCCGTTTGGTATTCAAAACAGGAGGGTCTTTTGACGGAGATAATTTCCTGGTGAATGTTTTATCGCCGTTCGCTTGACAGTCTGCCCGCTCTCCCTCCTTGTGTCTTTAGATTTCCGGACTTTGGTCCAGTTATCCCCCCACCCAAAAAAAAAAAAAAAAAAAGAAAATAAAACCCCACAACAACAAAAGGACGGCCCTGTTTGTTTTCTTCCTTCCTTTTCCCGTTATCACAAAAGAGCAAACACATATTCTACATACACAAGGTGCGGACGCTGTGATTGTTGTATCTGCCTGTCCTACGGTGGGTGGCAGGGGACGATAACATAAGCCACGGCTGCATTTACATATTTTTTTTTCAGCCAACTAAAGCCCGAATCGTGGTCAGCCGGGAGTGCTGAGACACTAAAAGATATTTTTACCAATAAAGAACCTTTTCCATATAATTATCCGTCCTCTGTTCTGCCTTGTGTTTAGATTGAGGCAAATTAAAGCAGGTTTAGATTTAGCTACAGAACATTTTAATAGAAAGTCTCATCCCAGCTTATTTTATTTGTATTTTTTTTCTGGATTCTGCTCTCCCTCTCGGTCCCAAAGTGGGCTGATCCTTTGAACAGTGAGCACGGAGCAGTGAGAGCCTATTGCACCTCCGTTATTAAAATTGGGGGGTTGGAATGAACCAATCTCGGCTTGTTTGCATCACAATCCCCCTCAGAGTGCTGATCTTATGCAAATGAGTGCCGTGGAGAGGGCTCAGCCCCCCGAAACTGTCCTGTCTCTGTCACAGCTGAGGGTGGGGATCGGGCGGGGAGTGGTGACACCGGCGCTGCACAAGGAAATCTAATGAAGAAGCCTGAAATTTCAAAGCAACTTCAATTACTCACTCTTGTGTTACCGCTAAAGCAGTCATTTACCGCTTGCTATTTGCCTTTTTCTTCCCACTCTTTTCATTTTCGTTGAAAAGATATTCCCAGTTATTGTGCTGCAAAGAATGGGAAGCGTTCGCTCCTGAGCGGGGAGCAAACTGCACTTTATGCATTTTTCTGTGTCTTTGGGGAAAGAAAAAAAAAGGCCAACTATACCTTCATCGGATTTAACCGGCACCATTACCTGTCAAGGCTATACTGAGGGAAGATTTAGGGCTGACAAGTGATTGCATTCAGGAAAGACTACACCCACCTTCTTTTGTCTGTGCTTCCTGACAAGACACAGTGCTATACCTTGTTTTAGCTTGACACACGCTGCTTCCCCTGTCTGACAAAGGCATTCTTGCCATCTTTTAGATTGAAAATAGATACAGCAGCGCTGGGATAGATAAGTGAAAGTAGAGTACCGTAGTCTGAAATTATTTGTACAGGATGGCTTTAGCGGTAAGGTCAAGGTCCTTGTGCCGCTTTCTGCTTTAGTGACTTCTGCGAACGCTCTTTCTCTTTTATTTTGGCGGTGCTTGTCCTTCCCTTGAGCTACAGAAAGGATGAAAGCCTCAATAAGACATTGGGACAAGGTTGATATTTTTTACAGGCAGCGCCTCAAATCGGAATTAGCACCAGTTTGGACATTTTACAACAAACTTGTTGGATTTCGTTTTTGCATAAAAAAATTTGTTTGTTTGTTTTAAAGATAAGAAAGATTAGCAAACAAGAAATTACTTTGAAAGGTGTGTTACTTTTTTTTAAAGATTTTTTTTGTTATTTTCATGGAGCATCCAAAAAAAATACAAAGACGTGAATATTTTCTTTCACAAGGGAGTAAGGAGCCAAATCAGGGCCAATATTACTTGAAACCCAAATAAAACAAATAAAAAAAAAATATATTGGTTTATGGTAAGGTAAATGTCCAAAACCTTTTGATATTCTAAAATCAACTTAATTTTTTTTTTAGCTTCAAATGTCGTTTTTAGGTTTCAAATTTCAATTATAAAACTTATTTTCAGTTTCAAATATTTTTTTCACTTTTAACTCCTTTTTTTTTTGTTTTCTGAAAATTTCAGTTTCAAGACGTTTTTCCTCTTTGTAGGGCGTTGGGGCGGGGCTTACACGAAGAACCAATCAAAATCAATGAGGCTTGTAACGTCAGTCCTGGTGCATTCCCTGACTCGGAGAACTTTACGCTGTATTGTCTGTACTGTCATAGTCTGAAGCGTTCCCAAGAGGCGCTATAATACTCTGCTTTTTACATCCCAAAATAAAAGGCGAAAAAAAGAAAGGTTCAGGAAGTGAAAAAAAGATTTGAAACTGAACAAAAAGAAATGGAATTTTTTTAGTTTTGAAACCTAAAAAACGTAACATTTGAAGCGGAAAATAATTAAGTTTATGTTAGAAAAGCAAAAAGTTTTGGAAATTTTACAATTTTTTGGCCTAACACCATTATATATATTTTTTATTTGTATTATTTGGGTTTTAAATAATAATTCTAAAAGAGAGCAGCTTTAAAAATACAAAATATTTCAGCAATGTGTCAAATTTTCTTTTTAATGTTGCATTAAAGTGTCTCACAAATGTCCTACTTTTACTCAGGTATCGCTAAGGCTTTCCTCTCCTTTCCGATCTGACGCTGACAAGTCATCGTCTCCATTACCTCCAATATGTTTTGTGTTGCTTCCCACCACCTGAAAAATTAATCATCCTGTTTAATAACGCCTTATGATCACAGTGCATTATTGATGGCAAAGTCCCTAACAGAGAGGATGGAGCTGGATTTTTAACCACTCAACTGCTCATTTTAAAAGGGAAGAAGGTCAGGAGCTGCTTGTTGGTGCAGATTTGGTTAAATGCAGCGGATTGTTAAACCAGAGTCCGTTTTTCAGCAAAAAGATGTTTATAAAAAGGAGATGTGACTCATGTGTGTCACATAAATCTTTTTTTTTAAGTCGTGACCCTGATGACCGAGTTTCCAACTTCTGTTTATTTATTTATTTTTCCAGCTTAAGCTTTTTCAGGCACGCCATCGTGGCTGGACTCGTCCTCAGGCGTGTGTGTTGCAGGGATTTTTTAAATTTTTTTATTTCTAAGGCAACAAAGCAGTGATGGACACGAGCTGAAATTGACAAGATGAGTTTGGAAAAACGACTGGGCAAAATGTCGAGCTCAATCGGGTTTTAATCCATGGTTTGTTTATATTAATATCGCCACAGTTATCTGGATCACACAACAGACGCGCCTTTTATCGTCTTCCAGTGTGTTCCGTGCGTATCAGTTCTTCAAAGTATTTTTAGGAACACAATAATTGGATTTAGTCCTGAACAGAAAGGAATGCACAACATATTACATTTGCTTGGAGTGTTTCAAGGTGAATCATGGCGTGGCAAGGACTTATTGGACTTGATTGGCAGGTACTATCACCATGAGATGCCCATATAATGGCAGGGTTCCCATTTCTGACCTGCCCATTTATCTTGCTGTATTAATGTCAGCCTATTAATTCCTAAGCGGAGGAACATTTGGAGAAGACACCGTTAAACACTCTTGGCTGAGTTTTTCTTATCGCAGCTGTCCTGAAAGGAATAGTTCTGCGCTATCGGAAAGTGGAAATGGCATTTTCAAATTTCATTCGAGATAATCCACTTCACTTGTTGGTAAAACATCAACATTAGAACAAAAAAAAAAGAGTATGGAGCATGTATTAAAACTTTGTCGGCGTGACAAATTATCTGGCTATAATCCACATGGACAGACAGGTGTAGGTGTCTTTCACCTTTTAATAGGATTTCTGCTGCATTTCTTAAGTGATTATGAGGTTACCAATTTAATATCTAATAAAGGTTTTGGGTGATTGCATGAAGTGTCCAAATCTGGACAAACTTGACTCCCATTTGAGAGAATCCTCGACGATAAGTGGGACTTTTTCTGGTAAAACCATGCTGTTTTGTGTCTTTTAACAAATATTGTTCATGACAGGGCGTGCAGTTTTGTTCCTGTGGATGTATTGATGTGCTGGAGTGTTTCAGCTTGTGATTGCTTTGTTCTGTATCCATATTTTCTGACCAGTGGGGAGTACTCGAATCGATTAATTGAGTGGCTCATAAAAATGATGAATAGAGGAAACACTAAGAGCGATGAGCATGACAAGCACCACGCTTATGTCACATGCTTTGACCGGTGCCTTTTCTTTCAAAGTAACCTAGGAGGTCATTTATTAAGCAAATATATTAAAATTTACCAATTTATTTTAGTGTTTACAGACCCACTCTGATGAAAATAATATTTTTGGTGATTTAGCATGAAGTCAGGGGAGGCAGGTGAGGCAATGCCTTAAAAAATAGCCTAAAAAAATAAATAAAATAAATTATAATAATTTTAAATAAAATATTAATTTTTCACATGTCTTTTCTATGATTTCTATTTTCTGTGTGAATTCTTTGGTAAAAACAAAGCAAATTTATGAATTTCCTGTTGAAATACATGGTAAAGCTGCAGGTGAGGCAGTGGCAGCCTGTGCCATTGTTTGGTCTTTTTGGTATCATAAATGATGCTTTATTTTTATTTATCCGCCTTGCCTTTTTCTTGCCAACTGTGTGAGTATGCTGGGCCCAGTTTGTGGCTCATTTAGTCTTTTTTTATCCACTAAAAATATGAATTAGAAATACTCTAGATGAGGCACGCAGTACGCAAGCCAGAAGGCAGAGGGCGCTGGTGAGCCTGGAGAATGTGACAGTGCGGCTAAAGAATAATAGAATAAGTGGTGTCGTCCAGATATTTGGCATCATTTTCTAAATGGAGGATGATAGTCAATGGCCTGAACTCAGAAGGAGCGGCCTTCATTTATAAAAGTAAGTCAATAATAGTAATTTTGGTAATTTTGTTTATGCTGCACTTTGTTAACAGAAGAAAAATGATGATAGGAAATTTTAAACAACATGCTTTAACTGGTGCCAGTCAAATGGTGGATACGCGTCTCTGTAGGGCTCATATGTTTGTAAATCTGACTGATGACGTCAGTGCCTCACCAGCCGTGAACCTCACTGCACATCAATAATGGATGGCAAGTATAAAAGGAAAAAATTAAGCTTCAAATTTCATTTCTGAGTCACTTTTTACTGAAATTGTTGTGAATCAGAAGCAGATGAAAATATGCTATTTGAAAAATATCGTATTTGTTACTTAGAAAATACGCTGGGCGGACCACAAGCTCCCGTCTCCGCTCTATTCTGATGCCACCGTTCGTAGACGACTAGATCCATGCACGTCTTCCATATGGCTCAATGCGCACTTCAAACTTTTTTCTTTTCTTTATTTATGTTTCCCAAACTTTCAAGTTGTTATGAGCCTTTTTTATAACTCCCTGTGACATCACTTATGACCTGGATTAGCACGACTGCACAGGTGTGTCACAGATGATGGCAGTTAGAACGCATGCATCATAGTTTTGAGAATTACTTTTTTTTTTTTAATAAATAAAGACGCAACTAATCAACTGCTAAATTAGTTAACTATTTCAATAGTCGACTAGTTGTCAACTGATCAATATTGCTCACCATTTTTGTTGCAGTATTAGCTTGGGGTTGTGAGGGGCTGTACGCTAGCGGGAGTGCATGTAAACAGAGAGCTCTCAGTAATGGGAAGGGTGGTGGGGTTGCTCCACACTAATGTTTCCACCCACAACTCAAACAAACTTCTAAATTTCTACTGCCGCTCTGCAGAAACTATGTTCTAGAAAACAAAGATTTTTTTATTATTACTATTTTTGCTAAAAACTGCATATTTTAATAAAAGTAAACTGGGAATGCTTTAAAAATTGATCAAAAGATGATTGGAGTGGGTCCTCTACTATGAAATATCTTTATCTTTTTTGTTTTGTTTTTGGCATTCAGTTATTTCCATTTTTAAAATGCCAATTTTTTTAACTTATTTAAAAAAAAGCTGTTTTTATAGTTGTCCCTCTCATGCTTTGTCAACATGGCTCCAGCCATTGCCCCTTGACGACCTCGTGCATCAGCTTCGCCCCCCGCCGAGCGGCCATGTTCCACAGTGAACATGTTTGACCTGGTATTTCGCCTGGCCCGGCTCCCGTCAGGGTCGGGCCGGTGTTTGGGGCACCAGCAGTCACACAGAGTTTGGGTGCTTGTCACTCATGTCCGCTGGCCCTGTGCGGCTTTCAATCAATCCCTCAGCAGAGGAGTCAGCATCTGATTCCTTTCTGCCCCATATATCGGACTCTGGGGGGGGCTCTGGGCTCAGATGATCACTGACCTGCCGCTGCCACAGTGGAGTTTTCTGATTTGCCCTTGCAAATCGTACATTTCCAACATTTGTCAAAGCAGGAACCCAATAGGGTGTGAGAATGTTTTATTCACAGTTGAGACCGACTATTTCATAGCAAAGTCCACTGCCTCGTTTTTTTTTTTTTTTTTTTTATGAAAGTGGAATAAGAAGCAGAGATAACAGGACCTATCTTTAACTTCATGTTTGAGACAGCAGCTCAGAAAGTCCAACAGATCCATGTAAAATGCAAATGAGCTTCTCCATTCCACATGTGTTGGTTCTGATTTACATTTCAGTGAATATATCTCCTTTCTTTTGCATCCTTATGATGTTGGGTGAAAATTAACATCCCAACTCCTTTTTGGGGTTTGTTGAAAGCTTGGGGGCTAATTCGGGGGTCAAGCAAGACTTGCAAGCTGTCAGTCTTTTATTGAAGATTGAGCCCCCTTCCCCCTACTTAAGTCCTTTATTCTTTCCTCTCCTCCATTGTCTCAGACCTTGTTCCATAGAAAAAGCTCAACTCTTCTCTTATTCTCTTGTGGCTCCTCAAACTGCAAAGAGGGGGACAACCGGGAGCTCTGTCTAAGAAACTTGACATTCTTTTCACATCTGCCTCTTGTTTTCAGACTACCACAGCATTTAAATTTCAAACTGTCCTGAATCGACCCTCCTCCCCCTTCCCTCTGTTTCACCCCCTAATAAATGCTAGTCCAAGCCCTTCTCTTTGACGTCACACGTAAGCCGGATGTCTTTTTCCTCCAGTTCCTTCTATTCACCCGTGTTGAAATAAATACGCTCAGAGGAGGCTAAAGAAGAGCCTGTGCCTCCGCCATTTTTACCTTTCTGCGACTTCAATTTGCGACATAACTGTGACATTTCAACACTGCGCTTCCTAAAAGCGATTACACCTGTAATACTTTTAGGTCGCACGCTTTAACAGCAACATGTGCGTCGCAGGCACTGAATGCACGAACACAGCAAAGGTGGTGTGGCTGGCGGTTTCCGTTATAAGACGGAGAGACAAAAGAGAAACCCCCAACTGAGAGGGGAGACCTCGGCTCGTTTAATGAGGAGAAAGGCAGTCTTCCTCCAGCCTCAGCCTTTGGTGTCTCAGCATGTTAAACACTCACAGCATGAAACAAAATATATTAAAGTATAGGCCTGTTATCATCGATTTACAGAACACCCATCACCGTGTACGAGGAATCTACATCCAGCGTGTTTGGCGCGGCAGGGGGTCTCTGCTGCCTTCAAGCAAAACTACAAAACTCTTGTCTCTTTTTTTTCTGCGCGTTCTGACACATGAAGCACAGATTCGCCCCGACTCCGTATTGTGTATTAATGACAAAGGAGGGAGACTAATCGTTTTTATTCATTATGAATGTAATGACATGTACCCCCCACCAAATAAAAAAAAAAGATGTTTTCATTCTGAAAAAGCCGAAATAAAATATAACCTTCAGAAAGGGATCAAGGAGATGTTTTTCATTTAAATTTAAACAAGTTTGGGCAAACTACCTCACTCTGTGAGCACTTCAATAAATTATCTGCAACTTAAGTGAGACCATGAACTAATTAGAAAAGTTACAAGACCGTATCTAGCTTAGTTTACTTGCGTCAAGGTTGCAAACAGAGGCTTTCTAAAACTGCATCTGGCACATTCACCCAATAGAATCTGTGTTTTAAATCTATGAAAGTGCAGGAGAGGGAATCAGCGGCAAAGTGGAGCATTCTTAAAAAAAAGAACAACAGGTGTCAGAGCTGTTGAAAAAAAGCAAAAAAATCTATTGGTTCATTATTAAAAAAAACTAGAAAATTCCCACTGTATTTTATTAAAAATATTTATTTAACTTTTAATAACTTAAATATTTGTGAGTATTTTTGGGGATTCTGTAAACTTCATTGTGAACTCTCATTCTCTTGACAATATTGTGTCTAAGAAAGCTCACTATTTAAAACAAGATCATGTATGAAGGACGAATAACAGTTTTCACCAGCCGTTTACTGTCCCATTGTACCTTGTAGACATTAGATATATGCTAAATCCAGCCCCTCCAGTATCTTTAGGGCCATTTTTGTGATTGTTGACCCACTAAACAGCCGCAATCTTTCTAAAAATGTATTTGTGATATTTTTCTTTTTTTTTTTTAATTATCATTAATTATATAAATATTATAATTATTATTATATAATAAGAAATAAAAAATAATTGAAAAAATATATAAAAAATGTTAAAATATATTTAAAAATATATATATATATATTTTCACAACATTATTTTCAACTAAAGGCTATCAGAAGACGCACACATTTCGAAGTAGTTATGTTTTTGACAGTACAATTTTATGTAACTCCAAAAATGGAGCAAACTAAATTCTTATTAAAAATCCTTTTACCATATGGATATGTCTGTGCAAGATCAACTGTAAAAGTGAAACAATTATATAATTGCATTGTTTTTAGTTAATTGTATACCAAAAATGACCAACATTATATTTATGTCGAATATTAGCTATTGATGGCACCTTAAATAGTTTATATTTTTTTCTTGTATTCAAATGAAACTGTCATTTAAAAGAATATCTTTAAAATGAACCATGTTTAAAAATATATTTTAGTCTAGTTTTTTGGTGAAGTTTATTTTGTTACTACTAAAGTTTTATTTTTGACTTTCATTTTTCTACTGAAGCACTAGAGATCTGAATTTGAATTTATTTAAAAACAGCTTTTTCAGTTCGAAAGATCACTTTAGATAAATATGTGTCTCAATTTCTGCTAAACAATACATTCTTTTATATACATCGAGCGCTTTTGTTGCCATATCGTTATCACACATAGTCAAATTTTAAATAACAGTTTTTTGTAATCTTCACAGAAAAAATAATACTAAAACATTTTCAAAACTTGATATATAGCATTCCCCGCGATAGATTATTAGCTGAAGATGCTTAAATTGAAAGTGCTCAAAACACTGAAGCTGATAGAGAGCTAAAATATTAGCTAAGTGCCAAAATAGCTGAAAAAACGGAAAAAAGACTAAATTAGCCAAAACAGATAGCATGTAGCTAAAATATTAGCTAAATTCCAAAGTAGCCAAAAAAAGTCTTTAAAAAATACTATATTAGCCCAAACAGCTAGCATTTAGCTGACATATCAGCTAAATGCCAAATTAACCTAAAGACTGGAAAAATGTCTAATTCCGCCAAAACAGTTTGGGGGGCCGGGTCAAATGTGGAGGTGGGCCGGATCTGACCCACGGGTTGTAGTTTGGGGACCCAAACTTTATGGCTCTATAGACCACTTAATGGAATGGGAGTGGCTTTCCTACAAGCTCTTGATTAGCAGAAGGGGTTGCCATAGAAGTGATGACTCGGACGAATCACCGCTTACCAATGTCGTCTGGTTCCAACATGGCGACTGAAATGACTTCATTTTATTGGAACTGGAAGAAGGAAATGTTCTATGGGTGAGATCACAGACACTTTGTCCATCTTTATATACTGTCAGTGGTCTTCTATCAAGCTGATTCAGTGTGGCATTAAAAAAATGTATTATAGTATTCAATGAGCTCATATTTCATCCTATGGAATCTTTACATTTTAAACCCAAACATGGTAAACTGAGGCAACCTGTAAACTTCCAGTCATTCTCTGCATGTTTCACAGTTGAAAAGCGCTCATTTATGTAGACTTTTGTTTGTGCTCCAAGTCTTTGTTGCAAGAAAAATAAAACCCTTATGCTTTCATGAAAGATATTTGCAAAGTGCTGAGTCACTAATCTCTTTTTGCTGGCATTAAAGAAGGAGTGGTGTTAAAGTTGTTATGTAGCAACACATTTGATTGATTAGACAATGACGTGTATGTTTGAGCCTTTAAACCTGATTGCAGGAAAAGTTTGACTGATGGAATGCGTTCAAATTGAGAGCAATTGGATTAAGTTGAGGCAAAGTTGTTTGGAAAAAATGCGTGGGAATCAGTTGAATTGTTCTAACGGGGAAAACTGCAAAATCCTGGAAGGAATGATCATGTCTGATGATGTCATCCATTGGATTCTGCAGGTGAGACAGGCACCAGAGTTCACTCCGCCCATGTTTGCAACATACTGAAAACAGCAATTGTGAGAGCTAAAGTGCTGTGTAATGCTCAGCTGGCTTCACCCATGGCGCCACTCACTCTTCAGAGACCATTGAACAAATGTGTAATATTTTAATCGTCAAAAATGTAAGAATTAAAAAAAAACCAAAAAAAATGACCTCCCAATCGTCATAAATAAACTAATCTTCCTGATTCTTTTTGGTGATAAATTAGATGTTTTAACATGGGAGTAATTAGGAAATAATTTATTGTACACCCTCAGATTTTATTAGCTTTTAACATATATTTCATCTATTGTTCTTAGTACTATTTTCTGTGTCATCACGGCCAGAGAACCGCAGATGAAAACTCGCCTTTTGACTAATTCTGGCTTTTTTAAAGCCATGTGTTTCGTCTTGTTTTATCACGTGGCTTTCTTTTTTAAATTGAATTGTCCTCTTTTAAATAATACAAATTTATATTGAAAAAAATAGACATAAACATGGAAGTAATTTTATTTTTTATTTTTCAACAGCTTAACCAACATAATTTTTATTCTGGTATGAAAAAGACTATGTTTTTATGGTATGAATTGTTTGAAGAAAGTGATAATATTTCAAAAAAAAAAAGTGATTAATATATATATATTTTAGTTTGGAGTTAAAAGTTTGTTTTTCCCTTTTCATTTTTTCTTGTGGGTTTTTATTTTTTTTAGTATCGAATTTAAAATAGTCGACTGCGTTTTGTCCGAATCCAGAATGTTTTATCTCTGCGGTCGACTTTCACTTGTTAAGCCCCCACAGCTGCATTTTACTTCATTGGAACTAAATACAGCGGGCCTGTGTGTGTTCTGCTCCTGTTAACCTCTCCTAAATGGCTCTAAAATTGGAGGTCTCAGGTGAGGAGTAATGTCATACTAGATGAGCTGATTATGGTGGGTTTAATTAAAACTTTGTCGGCTAATGTGTGCACCCTGCACGTTATTTCTCGGGATGAATTATGGCATTGTCTAAAAACCCCGAACGGATCAAAGACCTTCTGGGCGCTGGTTGACCCGCCGCTCGGAAGCGGACGGCTGAATCTGATTTGTGCAGTTTGACTGTATGCGACAAACAACCGTCTTCTGGGTTGAGTTTTCTTGTTAGCTCCTAGTATGATGGATAACATTCAGCGGACTGAATCTTAACTAACAATTGTGGGCTGCAGACACAAAAAAAACTGGAATGTTGTTTTTGAATGTGCTAAAAAAGAACAAAGAAAACAGTTTCTAATGGGGTCCTGTGTGCCTTGTTGCCGGAGTGATGCCATATCCCATGGTGAATGTGCTAATGGTTCATGGGAGTGAGAGGACTGAGCTCAGCCCAGCAGTGTAAACACACAGACAAAAGGGAGCCGTTAGAAGAGTGAAACGCATGCCTGGGCGCTCAGGTAGGCATTAGGTTTCACCCTACACAGCTCCACCACTGTAGCCGCGATGCGTGGGGTGGGGTGGGGTGGGGTGGCTGAGTCGGGGGGCATTTGCTTTTGTAGCAGAAGAGAGCAAAACAAACTATCAGACTAGTACTACAAAGACAGGTATGGATGAGGTGGAGAAAGAGGAATTTGGAGACGCGTCAAAGGGGGAGGGCAGAGGAAAGAGGCAGCAGAGATAAGGCTGTTTGTGGTTTGTTACAACATGGCCAACTGACCATTTGTTTGGCAGTTTATTTGTTTAGTTTTGGCACTGGGGGAGTGAAAAGTCACAGGATATCAAT
This sequence comes from Oryzias javanicus, assembly GCA_003999625.1. Lineage (NCBI taxonomy): Eukaryota > Metazoa > Chordata > Actinopteri > Beloniformes > Adrianichthyidae > Oryzias > Oryzias javanicus. The sequence goes on along the minus strand of CM012440.1, from coordinate 8,826,876 downwards.
CAAATCAAAGCACGGTTACTTTACACCCTTAAAACTTTGGGAAAATAACCACATCAAGAGATTACAGTGAAATATTTGCTCCGTATGTTGTGACTCATTGAAATAAATGAAATATTTTAAACTGATGTATATTGTACAGAAAATGATTAGGACCACAGAGGGGAAAAGGGCCTGAATATAAACTCAGAATTCTAACTTTTTTTTCTCAAAATTCCGTCATTAATCTAAAATTTTTGTTTTATTTTTTTTTTTAAGATTTCTGACTTTTTTTCTGAGAATTCTGATTATAACCTCAGAATACTGACTTTAATCTCATGATTCTGAATGTAATGTCAGAATTCTGTCTGTTTTTCTCAGAATTGTGATTTATTTTACCCAGAATTCTATTTTTTTCACAGAACTCTGACTTTAATCTCAGAATACCGATTTTAATCTGAGGATTCTGAATTTAATCTCAGAATCCCGTCTCTCTTTATTTTCAGAATTTTGAAGTCTGACTTTAATCTAAGAGATCCGACTTTAATCGCTGGATTCTGAATTTAATGTCAGAATTCAGTCTATTTTTCTCATAATACTGACTTTTTAATCATGATTCTAACTTTACTCTCAGAATTCTGTCTTTTTTTAGAATTCTGACTTATTTTTCCTCAGATTTTTAAATCAAAGATTTTTTTGAACCTTTTTTACAACCCTGACATATTACTATTTTGTTAAATAGGGAACTATTGATTTAAACAAATAGATCATTTGCAGTCCAATGTGTAAATAGTTGGAAAGATAAAAAAAAAAGAAAAGAATTTAGACAATCATATTTTGAAAAGTTGGCCACTTAGAAAAAAGAAATTACATCATTTATTATTTTGGTGACTTTTAAATACTCTGACCTAAAAGATGTAAAGTATTACTTTATAAATGTAAAAGCTTAAAAGTGGACCAATCCTGATGTAATAGCACGCTGCATTTACAGTAGATGAGTCCTCCATCGTTGTGTCACCAAATAACACATTTATGTTACTATGCTTACAGAAATAATTTACACATGCAACCATATCTCAATTCTGAATTCAGTTGTGATGTAAACATGAAGATGCATAGTTTTATTTAAAGGGGATTTACCAATAAAAATGAGTTAGAGGGAGATTTCAAATTAGCAGTAAATAAATCACTTATTCTTTTGGATAAAAAAAAAAATACATCTAAAACAATATAAATGTAGGTAAAATTAGATGTACATTGGACTGTAATGATGGTTTGATCCTTTTTTTACTGCCATCATGTATGTTGTCTGATGTGATGCCACAGCATTACACCTCAATTTACATTTATGTCAACAATTATTTACATTTGTTGATTAAGTTAATAGTAACTTATATTGATGCGTATTCTTATTCAAGGTTCATTCTAGTTTGGACACCCAATAAGGACTTTTCTTATAAAAAAGTGGTCGACACGGTTTATGCATCATCTGTTGCTGTTATAGAGTTGATTAGCTGCCAGAGAATTCATTTTCTTCAAATAGCATACTTTATAATGACCTTTCTCCTCACCCTGAGTTTAAGTCACTGATTTAATATCATTTAGGTAAATGGGTGAATAAAAAATCAAAGCCTATACCACATTTTTTAATGAGGCATAAACATTCTCTTTATAACAAGAGGAGAAAGCAGAAGCGCATTAGCAGCATTACTCATCTAAGGCTAACGAGTAGATGGACAGGATGGGCCACATCTGTTTGAAATAGCATTGAAATGGTTAGCATTTATCTGCCATTAAGGGATTTCCCTCCTCAGGATTATTGACCCTCAGGGCTTATTTTAGTGGCTTCTGTGGTTTTGCAGCATTTCACAGCTTAAGCTTTGTCACGTCTTTGCAGTGGAATGTATATGCAACATCAAGCGGCTTTTGACGGGGGTGTTACGAGGTGATTTGCGCTGTGAAATAGCACACTTGAAGCTGACGTGAATGTTTTTTTTTTTTCTTTTGTCTGGTTCACAGGTGAGAGGATCAATGATGAGCGCCTCTGAGACCAGTTGGCTTGGACTTTTCTAATCAGAACCTGTTAGTAACAACACAAACCTGTCACTACTCATCAATAGCCAGCACCATGGCATGCTCCCTGTGGAAACTACACACCTTGTGCTGGTTTCTCATCACTCTGGCTCAAGTACACTCCTCACAAGGTAAGCGAAAACCCGAAATTATGTGCGTTTGCTTCCTCTTCCGAATAGACTCATCTGAAACACAAAGTCTTATTTTTTTCTTCACAAATACAGCATTAGCTGGGAAATTGTTGCCCCAACCAAATCTGCTCCTTTGTGTGTAGGCACTGCTCATAAAAGCAGTTTTGAGGACAGTGGGCACAGGCGGATAGGGGATAATCTTGAGAGGTTTCATTAGTTGGTAAATTGTGATTTGTCTGAGATTTTCTGCTTGAAAGCTTCAGTCGTTCCCGGTGGTATTGGGGCTGGATCTGTTTGTAAATTCCCCACTTTAAATGTTGTATGTCGGAGTGGGCACACGCAGATTTTAGACTTTGAAATATGCAGAGCTCTAGTGTATTTTAATCATGCTTCGTTTATTTTTGATCAAATCATTTATGGCTTTATTGATGTCGTCAGATTGATGTTTTCATGCCATGTTGCATAAACTGTACTCAACATATATTTGTGTTGAACCGCCAGATTAGAGGGTTTGATCTATGGGCTTAGATCTAGGTCTAATATAAGAGAAGCCTTTCCTTACCAGGGGTGTAAGGAAAAATCAATATATCGCGATATTTCGTTTGGCGATACTTGCATCGATTAAAAATGCTGACTAGGTGACATTTGATTCATTAGTGCATCTTTCAACGTCTTACTTCTGTTTTCCACCTAAATCCCAACCGCCAATTGGCAGCACAGCACATTCAGGGTCGTTGAGTAGCTCTACACCGCGACCAAAACAACAGTGAGATCTCGCGAGAACCAGCTTAAATAATCAGTCAGCCTCGTGGTTTTTATCACTATGAGAGATGTTCTCCTTGATTCTTACTGGGGTTGGGTCCTGAACCAAAAATCTGTGCTACGTTGCTGCCAGTAGCAGTGCTACAGTTACAATGCTTACTGTTGTGATCATTAATGAATTTAACCAGAATAAATTCATTCATTAAAATTCATTCTAGTAGAGGTTTTTCTAAGTCACACTCTTAAAAAACAAAAAAATTAAAAGATTGTTCTGGCACAGTCTTGGAATATATATATATATATATATATATATGAAAGCTCTATGTTTGATTTGATTATAGATTCTATGTGGGGAATTATTTGTATTTTACATTTTTCAGATGATCTATAAATTTTTTTTTTAAAAAAAAGAAAGTTTACTCATTATCATATTTTCAGCTTGCTTTTTGACTACGTGGTGCAACCCTAAACCTTGGCAAAGGTCAGAGGATGACTCGCGTATGTAGAAATACATTTATTACGCGAGTGTGAAAGATAGACACCACCTCAGAGGCTTCCAATTCCACGTAGTATTGCCTCTGGTGTTTACCTGACACTCCACTGAATTCAGCTGACTGTGTTTGCAAGGTGCAACGCAAGCCAACACAACACTGCACACTCCGAGTGGATGTTCAAAGCACATCTACCTAAGGGGTTGTGATGGGCCGTACTTTGTGTGTAATGAGTGTCCATGCAGTTCATAGATGATTCACATGTAGCCAGACTGCCCTCCGGCAAACAGAGAGTGTAAGCAGCATATAGTAGCAGGGGCGGACCTATAAGGGGGCAACTACCCCCCTAATGTGGAGCCCTGCCCCCTGACTTTTCATGTGTTTTTATTTCTTACTATGAAAAACAGTCTATAAAAGCCATTTGGTTATTTGTCTGAAACATTCGCTGCACTAGAGGTGGAAATCTTAAAGCATCTCACGATTCAGGTAGATAATAATTAATTTATTAAATAGATATGAATGCTTCCTGTATCTGCATTTTGAGACTAGAACAATAATACTTACTTTTCTCCACTAGAGTAAATTTTTAAGTAAAAATAAGATCAAAATATATTTTTTTAACTCTAATTAAGAGCAAAAACACAAATTATTTCATTTGACAATTAAAAATCTTTCATAGCCTCAAAAAGGAAAAAAATCTCTGAACTCAAAAACAGTGAATAAGATAATAACGTCATTTTTTATTAGTGTCGGTGAAGAAGCAACAGGAAGAGATGTTGGATCTCAACTCTAACGTTTAGAACAACGTTCAGAATTATTCAGTCTTAAGTCCTTTGTTGTAAAACCGATTGATTTTATCCATCGCTTAGCTGGGGAAGATTTCTTTAGGTTATCCAACATTCCAATATAGTTCTTTTTTACCTTTGTAAGTGCTCGCATCAGAAATTATAAGAGCCAGACTCCACTCCTCCTCCTTTCGCAAGATATTTAATTTTTGTGCGACACACTCCATAACTTCTATCCAAAGCCAAAATGCTTCCAAACGGTCGCTTTATGCAAAGCTGGGACCGGTCTGATGATGCAATCTGCAAGGTCCGCCATGTTAAAAAATGTCTGACTGCAAATTAACTTTTAGATAATTATTATTTAAAATTAATAAAATAATACAGAGTTATTATGGATTGTAATTGACGCATCTACACAACAACCAATGTTGCCTTAAGCTCTTTAAATAAAAAGGTGTCCCTTTGCTGAGCTTTAAATAAAGGTTTTACATTTTGAAGAACTGCTGCAGTTCTGTTGCTGATGTGCATAATTAAGAACATTTTAAAAAAATGTGTTGCTACAGATGTAACATAACAAAAAAAACGATCTAACTTTTGCTTCCTTTGTTAAACCATTTGCATTTGAGCCATCTGCTCACACCGTCCTGTGAAGACCTTTTGGCGCGCCCCCCGTAAAGTCTCCAAGGTACTCTGACTGGACAGCAGGAAGTCCTGATGCAAATCAGGCAAAGGACAGTAAAAGCACAGCAAAAATATGAGCCAGCTTACTGTTACAAAATTTGTTATTCACCCTTTTCTCTTGTTAGTTGGTTTTATTAGACTCTTGACTTTACCTTTCTTTTTTTTTTTTTCCTGTTAGCTGCACAGATCAGCCCGGAAACAGTTCATTACAAACAATATCCCCAAGTAAACATGCTTCATTAAACTGCGGCTACCCCTAATATCTTTTTAATGCATTTTTATAATTGAATTAAATGGGTTCGGGAAAATGCTTAAAATAGTTCCTTCTTTTGCTTTTCTTTTTGCATCTAAAAGAAGCGATGTGCTCCATTTCTCCTTGTTTGACTGTACTCACATGACTTTGATCCACATCTGTGTCATTTTATTTGCGCAGCAGTGATCCTTGCATTTCCAAGACTTTCATCTTTTTTTTGTTTTGTTTGTTTTTCTTAACCCCGGAAAATTCCTTGTTTGCCTGAGCCATTCCAGCAGTCAGTAGCATTAGTTCCTGAAATCGATTTGTGTGATTATTTTAATTATGCTATATTTATAGAGCACGGTGTTGTTGACTCCTAAGTTACCCTGAGGCCGAGAGCTTTTAAAACTAATGATGTGGAATTAACCATGTTATACCCGACTATTATGTATCTGTCAGTATTAAAAAGGATATGTTATAGTAGTTAGTTGACGGTGTTGTTTTCCTCAAATTATTTAGTAAAAACCTGGAAGGACAAGTTGTTTAGTTATGAATAGGGCTGTGGAGCTTTGATTCAATTCATGAATCAAGATAAACGATTTACAGATCAAACCGTAATTGTTACAATATATATACATTGCTATATGAGTGGTTTTTTTTACTGGATGAAAAAAAATTAAACTAATATTTAATCACCATTATTTGTGTCTTCATACAGAATAGGAGATCAGAATAAACAAAGCATAACAGATTAAAACAGTTTTAGAAGAAAGAAACTGTACTTGAACCTTTGAACGCCTGTTTAAACTTGAATGTTTTTCTGTCAACTTCCTTGGAAACTTCAGCAGTAAACAAAGCATATCTTGTATCATCTTACAACAAATCATGGACATATTCTTCCTACAGTTTCTCTCTACAGTTTTTCTGACTAGTACTAGAAGATAGTAAATGAAGACACAACAAAACCTAGATAAAACCCCTAAAAAAAAAGTTCTTTATGCTAAACTGACAACATTGTTTTCACCTGATATATTTTATAAACAGACTCTGTTTTAATCTTTTGAAGAAACTGATCACAAGGTCTTTTTAATATCCCTAAATTCATGTTTATCATATTTTTTTTAAATACCAATCTATATAGGGGTTAGGGACCAGAGTCATCCGCAAATACCCTGAATACTGACAATCCTACTCGTCCCGGTCTCATCCCTCACCCCAGCGGCCAAAAAATGTCTGTTACCAATCCGTACTCATCAAAAACACTTCTGATCATGCTTTTTAAAACATCTATTAAAGAATATTGGAGTATTGCTCAACATAAGCAGTTGTTTTTCTCTCATCCAGAAACAGTGCTGTCACTCTGTCTCTCTGTGCCTCAAATAAGTGTAAGAGGGCGCGTTCTTCCAGAATTGGCCAGTGTCATCCATAATAAACACCTGCTCCAGATGATAATTATCCCGTTATTATCTTCCACAGCATATCAGGATTTTTTTGGAGGTTGTTTCTAAGTCAGCTGATGGCATTTCTCCATGCAGGGGCATAGAACGAGGAGGGGGTAGCCGACGGGCCGGCGTGCTCTTCATCTCTGTAGAGATGTACCTCCTTTGGATGCAAACGTTTCACACAAGCATCTTAAGTTGTTGAGTTCTTGTGACGAACTGGAAGATTCACGAGACTGAAAAAAAATCACTGATTATGTGAAACCGAGAATAAAGAAACCTGAATATATACACAAATAATTATTTTTTTAAACTAAACAGAGCTTCAGTCTCATTTTTGGTAACAGTTTTTGTTTAGTTTAGTTTATGTACCTATCATCCAACATTATTCCTCATTTTAAAGCAATAATTACTTTGCCTAAAGTGTATTTTTACTACAAAAAATTATAAAGAAAAGGGAATCAGCGATCTTAGACGTCGCAAATATACGTTATTGTATTTTCTGCATCAGATCGCAAATATCCAGGTAGTCGAATATGCGTTACAGCCTTAATTATAATACTAATAAAGAAAATTAGGACCCCCATTGGAATGGTTTAGTGTGTTATAACTGAGTAAAAAAGTACAGCCTCCAGATTACACCAAGAACAGAAATACTGCCGTTATCGACCATGCAAAAAACAACTATTACCTTCGGGACAAAAAGTAACTTTTTCTACCTGGAAGCAAACAGGAAAGAACCTCCCTTCAGACAAGAGCTGCAGTGATTAATATGTTTGAGCCTCCAACAAGTTAGGTCAGTTGACTGCCTGAATATACAGACTGACCAGCTTCTTACATCAATAGATTTTCTCTCCCCTGATGGCATGGCCATACATCAAAATGACAGTGCCAGGATTCATTGAACTCAAATTGTGAAAGAGTGGTTCAGGGAGCATGAGACATCATTTTCACACAAGGTCTGGCCGCCACACTGTCCAGACCTTAACCACACCGAGAGCCTTTAGGATTTACTGGAGAAAGCTGCACTGTTGTCTGATTCGGTACAAGACCCAAGTGAAAGATTTATAGAGATATAACTGTTAAAAGGCAGTAAAGCTAATCCAAGAACCTTTCTTAAGTTGGATTGTCTTACATTTCCTTCCTTTATTTATTTGCAAGAAGCTCAGTTTGCCAATAAGATCGCTGTTTATGTAACGATAGTTCTTATTCTAAATTTACCATGAAGGTTAAAAAATACACAGCTTTTAAATTTTTAGTTCAAAGCAAACATAAAAGACACATAATTGTTATACTCCTTGAGATAAACCCTTGGAAATGCCAGTTTTCTTTTTTTAAACACAATTTTCAAGTAGTTTTGACCTTGTCTTTGCTTTCTTTTTGGATTTTTACATTTTTATTTTGTGTCTTCATATTTTACCTTCGCTATGAAACAAAAAATAAAACAGTTTGATCTCAAATGTACTGATTTTTGCACGAAAAAAGAAAAAAATACTCTGAAATCGACTGTTTTTTGGACAGTTTCAAGTTCATCGTGGAATTGTTGTGAAATATAATAAAAGAAAATATCTCTAACAGAAAAATTACATACACAAATGATAAGAAAAGAAGCTTGGCTGGCACTAAAAAGAACACTATTAAGCATTTCTATAAAAAATTGTAAAGTCATTAGATCAGTAGGTTATTTTAGAAAATTGTGAATTTGTATAAAATACTCTAAAAAGCCCCAGACAAGGGAAAATGAAGGAGAGAGAGAAAACAATAACTAAAGGAACTAATAAAAAATAGATTTCAGATTTTAAAGTATTAAATTCAACATTTTTTTATTAAAATGTCCAAAAAATGAGTAAGAATCTCATCACCTTATGATTAAGACTTTTCTTGTCTCAAATTCCTATAGAATATCATTATTTAACGCAGTCTTTTTAGTCAATTTGCAAAAAAAAAAAAAAGTGTTTAGTCTGTTTAGCCCAGTAGTTTTAATCTCATGTTTTGGTGAAGACTGATCCACAAAAAAAGAAATTATTAACTTCAGTGATGATGCATAGATGGAAGCTATTATTTTCAAACTTTTACGTTTAAATGACTTAAATATACAGAAATGATTGTTGCAGTGCCTTCTGTAAGGTCTTGCAGACACCCACCGTGTCTGTTTCTTCTTCTTGCTAGTGTCAAACTCACAGTCCCTGTTGCATGCATAGTTGTAATCAGTCCATGTTATGCCTTGTATTCCCCAAAGTATTTGTACACTATTCAACCCACATTTCTCAAACCGTAGAACAAGGATGACCTACACTCAGGGATTCATATCTCAGGAGTTGTGCCCGATTTAAAAGAAGCACAATATAAAAATGGTCAGGAAAATCCCCACGTTCTAAGTATTGTGCCCCATAAATGGTCTTTTGATTTTCTCCTTCAGAGTCTTTCTATTAGCCAAGAAAAATCCTATTAATGTCTACAAAGTAATAACTAAAAGGAGGAGAAAGTTTGGATTATATTTCTTTGTTAAAATTGTTAGAAACTGTTTATAACTGAAAATAATAATCTACATTTTATCTGAACTCATCATGTGAGGCTCAGTAGATAATAATATATGTCAATTATGTCGTTTCTTGTTGCACATGTAATGAAAATGACAAATTATCATTACATGGTAATAATAACTGAGAATAAATTGTGAATAAAGGTGAAACAGTCATGGCTGCACTGTAGATTTGAAGTTCCTATATACTGAATACCTCAATAATAAGATGACTTGAATAGGTTCATATGTCTGTCTACTGACTTCTTTGTTATTTATGCATTTACAATTGTTTACTGTCTCTGCTGTGATCATCATCAGATTTTTCCAAGTAAAACCCCGTCTGAATGTCACCATAGTAACCCACCAGAAATAAGGTGGAGGTGTGATTTTACAAGTAATACACAGAAAAAAATGATAAAACGAAAAAAAGTGATGATTTACTTTTACGAGACATGATTAAACCAGCTTGCATGTCTACCGAAATAATTTAGTCTAGTCTGGTTGGATTGCAGGGATTTGCATGTATCAACGATAGAATAACAATTCAAATCTAGGTTAGCCGTGCGCTCTCTTCAAAAGCTTCCCCAAAGATTGTTGGAATTTCTGACAGACAGAGTGAGAGCAGAGCTTCAGTGCAAAAAGGCTTTTCTTTCTCTATATAGAAGGAAGTCCATCAACGATTCACTTTAGTAATTACGTTTTTTCAATCTGATATTTTTGCTGCAACAAAATGATCAGGCACACTTGAACATTTTGATTATTAACAGTTTTGAGGACCTTTTCATTCAATCATTCATATTATTTTATAGAACAAAATGTAAAAGATCTGGTGTGATACATTTAGTGAATTGTGATTAACCCCTTTACTCCGTATGTTGGTAATTCCAACATTTCACTTAATTTAAGTGTCAACTCAAATGGGGAAAAAAGATGAGCAATATATATTTTTTATAATTGGAAATAAATGTGGGCATGAAGAGGTTAACTTATTTAAGTAAGTTTGCTTCCTCCTACTCCATTAACCAAATCAATCAATTAAATTACATTTTTGCTCAATTTTTTTTTTCCAGAATTTCTTTATACACCAGTGTGTTCTACTCAACTGTATTTTTATGGCAGGTTTCAAACTTTTTTTGGTAAACAGAATAAAATATTGTATTAAAATTTAATTAGTGAAAAAATGTGTCTATCACTAAAATATAGAATTAAGAATTGATAAAGTCTGAAAACTCAATTTTGTAAATTTGTGCAAACTTAACAATACAACACAAGAAATCTCTATAAGTTAAATAGAAAGTCTACCATTTGTTTATTAATATTGCTTATAGAATCCATGACAGAGTCAGAAACACAGACTTTGCACACACCCTGAAACTACTGTTTCCCCTCATAGCTTGAAATGTTTGAACTACTTGAGTTTTCTCAAAGGCATCAGGAAAGGGCACCTTTAACAAGTTCTCTGGATGCATCGTGCGAAAGGGAAAGGAACCAGGTTTAAACCTTCATCTCAAAGTCAAAGAAGTAAAACTGAAAATCAAGGTGTTCTGAAATAAAATTACTGGTTTCAAAAAATCCGCGGCTTAAGTTGAGCTGCGAGAAAGCGGGATCCGGCTCCTCCCTCTGATGCTTGAGTTAAGTTTGAGGTTGTCTCCGCATACCAAAAGTAGAATGTGTAGCTACTTTTTTCTTTTTCATATAAGCATTACTTTGCCCTTCTTTATTCCCAGTGTTGCATAGTCATGCAGGATAGGCTGGAGACGAAACCATAATCTAGCAGGGTAAAGGCAGTCAGGTAAATTAGAAATGCCGTAAGCGGATTCTTAGGAGGTAAAGATGCCATATCTGTCACTGATAATGAGCTTTTGATTAACTGGAATAACCGTCGTACATAGAAAGCATCTAATAGCTTTACTATTCTTTGTATTAAGCAGAGAAAAGAAGGTCAACCATTTATACATGTTCCCATGTATGTCAAGGTTTTGCCTGATAAATCTGATAAATCACAATTTTTTTGCAGGAAAGCCTATGCTGTCAAAATATCTTGTTTATTCAGAGCAGCAGTAAAACTTTTTTGGCTCAGGGGTTTTTTGTTTAGTCTTGCGTGTCTTAAACAACTTAGTTTCGTCTTTCTACCTCCTTACTTGATCTTGTTGGGGTTGTTTGTGGCAGACTGCACAATCTAGAGTCCCCGTGGAGCCAGGCAGGCGCAGGGTCTGTGTACGCAGGCCCACCGCGCTGTCATGTCTCTTTCATCGCCAGCCAGGCTTGGCCAATAAGGAGATAAGGAGACAATGACTGGGAGAGCAAGCAGTGGCAAGGTGTAACCGCAACCCCCGGGTCTCCTCCCCGCCGAGTACTTCAAATCCTCATTAGGATTTTCAGCAAAGGAAGGAGGGATTTTCTGGATTAGAGCTTTGTCACAGCTGGCTCCAGGTTGGTGTTTGTCATGCAAGAGCATAGCGGAGCTCTGACATCTTGCCACCCTCCCACCCAAACAGAAACTGTCTTAACCCGGCTGCTGTGTGCTCTAGTAACCCAAAATGTTTAGACCTTCTAATCAGGAATTCACAGCCATAATCATAGGTTTTTAACAGCCTTTTAGCCGCCTGTGTCAGGTATCTGGGTTTGGCCCGCTGCATCAGCATTCTTCCTAATGGTTATTTATGCAGATTTAACCTTGGGATGCATTTAAGTTGTTGTTTGCAGTTTCTATCCGAAAGCCGCGCTAGGCTCTTGATCATGAGACTTTCTCAGTTGTTCAAACAGAACACGCACTGTCTTGTTTCAGTGCTACTGAGGCGTGGGTCACTTAAGGCTGACACAAAATTTGTCTTCTTGACAAGAAGTTAGCGCTCTGCAAGCTAATTCTGGGACTTCTTAAAGGTGGTTTTGTGTGTCGCCCATTACCCCACATTGGCCAAATTTTGCACATGATCTCTAGTGTTAGTTGGACGAAATACTTCAGCATTACAGAGCCTCTAACGTAAGCTATTTCAGAAGTGGTCTTTTAAATATAATAATGTTTTTTTTGCCAAAATAATTCTGCAGAGCAGCAGTTCTTTAAGCCTTGTTTCCACTGAGTGGTCCGGGACGGTCTGGTCTGGTATTTTGAGCGTTTCCATTGTAAACAGTACAGACCCATACCTCTTAGAGGCCTTTATCGGTTGTACGTCCATCGAAAAATGGAACAGAACAGTTGGGGCGGAGTCACTTTAGCCACCGGCTGATTGGCAGAAAGTGATGACGGCATTAGAAAGCGCCAATGAAGCGCTTGTTTAGCCCTTGTGCTATCTTATGGGGTCCAGATGACCCAAGCCTTACATTGATGCGTTATCCAGCCCATCAGTGAAAAAAAAAGTTCCGTGCGCTGTCTTGTTGGGTCCAGATGACCCCACTCCCCACGTCAACATATCTAGGATAGCACAAGGGTTAAGCTAACGTTTCCAACATTCGTAAGCATTCAAATTTTTGCTGTTTCCTGTGTAATCTTTTAGTCACAGGTCTATATTGAAAATGACTGCCAACAACAGCAACTGTGGAACTGGAATTGCTATCCTTGGCAACGGTGTGATATAGGCTAAGCTAACGGCACGCTAGTACCACTCCTCGCCATGCCAGACTGGACCACTCAGTGGAAACGAGGCTTAAATTGTGGACTAGACCCCTGGCATAGAGTAAACCTGTTCCCATTAGCTTACATTTCCTGCTAGCTTTATAGCCACAACCTAACTTTAGCCGTGCAAAAAAAAAAAGGTGAACAATATTGTGGTTCAAAAAGTTTAGAGCTAGATTCAGTAGAATGGACCTTTTTTTTTATCTCCTCCTGATTCACAACGATAAGATAAATTTTAAACGGAATTTTCCTTACAAATCTCCTCCATCATGAGAAAAATGCCAGAAGAACACAGACACACACACTTTGAACTTACTACTGTATCTTGTCAACCATTTACACAAATAATTACAATGGATTCTGAACAAAAAACAGATGTTTAGCAATTGGCAAAACTTTACAGCAGTAAAGTGGTGGGAAACTACTTTTTACTTTACTATTATGAAATGTAGCATATCAGCGTAAAGCAGCTTTTCTTTTCTTTAGAATCAGATGGTTTTTGGTTGGAGATTTACAGTAGAATGTCAGCTGTAAAGCTTCGGTGTTGAAGGGTTAATGTGACACCACTTTCCCATGTCATTTTCAGGACTGATCTTGGTGGGTAGTCCACGCAGGGCCGACGAGAACTTTTCTGGGTTAGATAAGGTACCTGAGATTAGCCGTATACCCACATCTGTGTCATAGCTTGCTGTCAAGCTTTGTCTCGCTTTGTTTTCGCTCTAGTAGACTCATGTGGGCCTGAACAAGTATATCCCAACAATCTACAAGCATGCTTTGACAGTCCATCACATATTTCTTTTGAATCCCAAGTCTGAGAAGATAAAAATGTCTTATCAGTTCCCGGTGTAGTGATCTAAAACCAAAGATCTGGTTATCCAGGGGGGGATTTTTTTGTGTTTTTGTCGACCGTCTCTGATCTGTCCGAGGCTGATCTGACTATCAGCATGTGAACATTACTGCATAAACAGGTTTCAGTTTGTCAGAAAAACACGGTTTCCCTTTCAAAAGTTCTTGGTTGCGTTTCTCCTGTTCACTGATGTTAAATACTCTGGTATACGTACAGAATACAAGCGTGCACATCTTGTGGAGACCTAAAGCAAATCCGCATGACACCACAGGAGAAATGGTGCAGGCTCTGTAGTTCTTTTATACTTTAATGCTGGTAGAGCCTGTGTGGTGGACATCAAGGACTGCAGACAGACGTCACGAGAAGCCTACTGATGAAGTGCTGTCTGGAAGAGGCAGATGAAGAGAATGCCTTTGATTATCCAGTCTATATGGGATTTCAAACAGGAAATAGTTTGGTCACATCACGCCTGACAAATGAAGCAGCTCGGCTGGTCAAAGGGCAATTAAAGCTTTGGTTCTGGTTTGGTGCCGTATTATCAGATTTTGAAGGTGAAATACATGAAACGCTGAGGTCACAGTGATGCCGACATCTTCTCTTTAACTCAAAAACTACACGTTCTCTGACTTCTCTAGCAAAGGAGACTAATCGGAAATAGACGTATTTATAGACTACATTTGAATCAAAAGGCATCTTCTGATTTGAAAAGTGGGCGATTGCGTGTAAACCGGAGGAAATTGGAACTGTGATTTATGAGACGCCCCCTTTTTTCATAAGATCTCATGTAAACAACAACAATCTGCAGGTGTTCAACGGGCTTGTAATCAGGTTTCCATTGTGAGGGCGTCTGGCTCCCAGGAAAGCGTGACCACGGTTTGGATCACATGCAAAGAAAACTGACTGCAGGACATGTAATGAGAGAGTTAAATAAGCATGATTTACTCAAAGGCTTATGATTTCACAGATTTTACAGTTCACTGTCAAGAGACAGACATTACTTTTTTTTTTTTTTTCTTTTTGCCCTTAGTGGAATCCTTTTTGTCCTCTTACTTTCATTCCTGATCCAGAGAAACCATAAATCCTCCGAGGACTCCTGTAAATGAGGGCCGGTGAAACTACACTCATAAATACAAAGACTTTAAAACCGGGACCCTTTCAGGGAACTCTAAATTCTAATTTTATGAAGCTTGTTAACTTGCAGAGTTTAACTGGTGCATTTAATGTTTTTTTTTCGAGATGTTTTAAGTTTCTCCATTTAAAGGAGAGCCTCTAATATAATTCACTCCTGTAGAGGCTGCAAAAATATGTTGAGGTCAATAATGCCGTCTTTCTGCTAAATGCACATTTTTTGCCTTTTTTCAGTAAAGAGTCCTGACATGTTGGTTTACTTGCCCTCAAAGTTAACATATGCTATTTCAAGCTATTTGTGCTTTGGCCCGACGACTTGACCTCATGTGGCTCAGCTTTTGACCTTGTGAGTCATAATGACCCCTGAGTGCTTTTGTATGTCGAGGCCTCAAGCTTCTGCTTTTAAGGGCTATTCTTCAGTAAACGATGGGACAAATGAGACCAATCAATATCAGTTTTAAAAAGTCATTTCAAATGAGCTTCCCCTTACTATTTCAGTGTGTCTTGTGTTACACTGGTACGGTTCATCTGAGCTGCTCAGCCAAGTCGCTTCTTGTTCAGTAACTTCCAACTCTTTAATCCCCACCAAGCTCTCCCTTTATAAAAGATTTTCAGAATATTATCATAGTGATAATTAATCCAGATAAGCATGAGAAACATCTGATAAGTCCTGAAGTGAGAAGTGAAAAGTGCCCCTGCCGTGACATGTGTGAGGGCAGCAAACAGATGGTGGAGTGAGAACATTAGGAGGCATTTTTAAACTGTTGATTCCATTGAAGGAGCTAAAAAAAAAAAAAAAAAAAAAACTTACTCTGAGAAAGGGGGCGTGGGACAGGCTCTCGTGTTTGTTGAAAAAAGTCAAAATATACCCAGGATAATGAAATTTCCATGTATTAAGACCTACTGTATTATCCGGACTATAAGTCGCAGTTTTTTCACAGTTTAGCCAGGGGTGCAACTTATACTCAGGAGCGACTCATTTGTTTGTTTTTTTTTAGACATCAAAATGGCTATATATTCTTTATTTTCTCAGGAAACACCAGTTGTTTTTTTAACTGTAGTTTCCGCTAACAGCCACTAGGGGGTGTTGCATCTGAAGTAATTGCTACTCACAGTGGCAGAAGAAGTGTCGTCCAAAACAAACATGGACGAGAATCTAATTGTTTTCCTCTTAAGCTTTACTATTTTTCTTAAATATTAAAAAAAAAAAGAGTAATCTTGTATTTCTTTATTTTTTTGTAGCTACACCGGGCTTGGCAGATTTGTTCTGAAACGTCACACTGTTCTCCTAAAAGTACGACTTATATTCCAGAGCGACATATATATGGTTTTCTTCTTCTTGACTACTACATTTAAATTTTTTGCTCTTGCGACTTATACTCCGGAAAATACAGTAAACCAATGAAAATTGTATTTTTCTTGTATTTTTTCGTGATGGAAGACATACATAGAAAAATTTAGAGTATTTCTGAATTTAAATGATTGTAAAACAGGAGCAGACGAAAACATTTGAAAAGTTAACTGTTGTGTAAAATCTACAGTCGGCGGGACTGTTCCGCTCTATTCCGATGCATCCAAATACAGAAAAATAGATCCATCTACGTCTTCTTTTGTTTTCCTCGTCTAATCTGCCATTTGTCTCAAAACTCTACGGACTGATGGCTCCGATATTGCTTGTTGCACCAGTATTGTTAAGTTGGGAAATAAAAAAAAAGAGTGTGTAAACAAAAGGATGATGGGAACTGAAGGAAGACTCACTGTCAACTGTGCTGCCCACAACTCCTGCCGCTCTAAAAAAACTATGTCCTAGAAAACAACAACATTTTTGGGCTAAAAACGGCATAAACAACTAAAACACCTCTGGGAATGCTTTCAAAATAGATCAAAAGATGATTGAAGTGGGACTTCAAACTTTTATAAGACGAGTACCTGTAGGCACAGATAGATCTGAACGCATCTTTCTGTGTGTTTAGCTGCAACAGCATTGTGTCAAATAACAACCTGCCTATCCCGGAAGGCGACAAGTGTGCGGTTGAGGCTGAATAAGAGCTGCATAAAGAATTCAGCTGTAGCAGCAGCAGTCATGTCATCAGGGCATGACTACCCTGTTGGTCAGGGAATTTAAATGCCAGGTGTGGGTCAGTGGAAGCACTCGCTGAATAATGCGGCACAAATGCATACACATGAGAGCAAAGGCTTGGAAAGAGGGAGCCACTGCTGTGAGCTACTTGAGGAAGTGCACTCTGTGAATGCAAACCAAGCAGATGGACACTTCTCGTTTGTGTGTGCGCTGCCGTCGGTGACCCACTGGGGGAATTCTTCTTTATTGAATTGAGGAATATCAAATGCTTCGCTGGAGCACAGAAGGAAGTCGGGGGCGACACGATGAATCTCAGCTCATTGTTTTCATTATCTTTAACGCCATGTGTGAAAGTGATATACACCCGAGCTGAGAAGCACAAAATAGGTACAATGAAGAGGTCCTCTGAGGAGAAACCCTCCAACTTTGTTTGAAGTTTGCGCTCCTGATCTATTTATAAAGTGTGAGATTCAGCTAATAAGACTGTTTACTGACGTTAGAAGAGACTGCTGTTGCTGTAAGGCATTGTGATTCATACCAGGGACTGTCCTGTATCATTTCTCACTGCAAAGGCTCATGGGATCCGTCTGCAGATTTATCGCACTGTCAGCTCACTTTTATATTGCACTATCTGAAGTATGCGGTAACATTGATGCAGACTCCGAATTTGAATTTCTCCTGAATGTAGATGAAGCGTAAAGAGGATTTTTGTTTTTCAAAGCAAACTAATCCAACCTTGACAGTGTCACAGTAAAATGAGCTTGACCTTGCCAACACGGGACGTTAAAATCTGTCTGTGACCATGAGGCTTCAATAACCGCACCCATTACTATACCAGACGATGTCCTCACTTTTGTTTTAGCTTTTTTTTTTTGGTGTTATCGTGACCTAAAAAGCTCTCTTCTGCTGATGCTTGGCCTCAGGGCTATTCGATATTAAAGGGTGAGATGACACTGTGTGCTTGTTTGAGTGCAGTCAGCCAAACATGTGCAGATGATGTGAAGTCAATAATGTATTATGAAAGAAGCGGATTTATGACCTTGATGAGCCCCACAGCGCTTAATTAGGCCGAAAGGTTGATTTACATACAAGTGCATGTGGAATTTGATGAGGCTGTGCCCTACTCTTTCAGGTAGAAACACTCACCGCCTTGGATTTGCGCAGACTCTTTACAGGCTCACATAGTTAAATTAAGTCCTACAGGGTCGTATTTCACTTCTTTACATTTATGACATTTGCTGTGCGGGCTGGCGGATGAGAGAGCGAAGAGAAAGTTGGTGGCACGGTAAAATGTGTGCGACAGGGTTGAAATGTCTGTTTAAAGAGGCCCACCTAAACAAAAATGGCATCTACTCCAAGCGATATGACAGGATCCTTTTCACAGTCATGTACCTATATCAAAGATGCTCTTGATAGCCCCCCTGCTGTTGCTATGGAAGTAGCAGAGATGTAAATGAACTGGAGTGAACTGAATGGTGGAGAATACAAATGAGATTGGAATCCTCATTCCCTCTCTGCTCTTTGCCTCTTCTTCTTCCAATTTCTGTTTTCTCATCTGCTTCAGTCTGGTTAAAGACGAGTGTTTTACATGTTTTGTCACCACAAAAAAATGACATTTTGATCATAATGTCTTCCGATGTATAGAATGCAACCATTTTATTTTGATTAGTCTAACGTGTATTAGGGACTAATATGTAAGATTGAAGTTTTTAAGTCTGATTTAGGGCTTTACAAACAAAACGTGTCACAATTAATTACGCTTTAACACCGGAGACGTCACCAGTGATGCCGAAGTAGCGTATGCTCTTTGACGGATCTGACTCTGTTTTAAATTTGGACATTTCTAAACAGGAACTGTGACAGTTCTGTGCTATTTCTACAAAGCAATGTCACTTCACAGATAAAACAATGAACACTTTTGGAGACACTTTAAACTTGTGACCTTTTGTGAATTTTAAACAGCTAGATTTTTTTTTTTTTACTTCTATATTTTATATTTATTAGAAATACTGTGAGCTAACTTTTATCTTTATCCTGATACTGTCGTGCAGTCGTGCAGTGCAGTTCACTGCGTATTATACTATGTAAGTTAACGCATGTGACAAATAAAAATTGAAAGTTAAACCGGTTGAACTTTTCGACCAATCATCTTAGATTTAGTAGTGACATTTCGGTTGCCTCTTTTTTAGTTCATGGCAGCGCCAACAGTTTGGAATTTGAGCATCAACAGAAAATAAATAATTGCCATGTTTGCTCGGCTGGAATTATATGACACCTAGTCCTACATATATCAGAATAAAGATGTGAAAAAATGTTTAAAAATAGATATATGTCAAAGTAACGTGTCATTTTCCTGATTCTTAATCCACTGTAATTTGCGTTTAAGAGTTACAGTCGAGAAAAGATTATCAACACTGAAGCTAAAGCTTTGCTTTGGTGTTAAGGCTTCTTTTTGTTTTTTGTTTTTTCCGGGTTACGAGCAGACGTGTTTCAAGCTCTCTCCACAGCTTTAGGCAATTTCAATGTTGAAAAATCACGGAATTATGACAAAAAAGTGGTAATTCTGCACTATAGAGAGCTAACCATGGCCCCTAAGGAAAAACTAAAACTCATCTGAACTTGCTGACACATAGGCATGTGATTTATTGTTACTTGAGAATTCCTAATAACCTGAATCTATATTGGAAAGATATAAATATTTGATCTTAAGTTATGAACCGGATAATGATAATACTAGGGCTGGTAACAATAATAATTTCCAGAAATGATTTAATTCTAGAGAATTTCAGTTTGTCCACTAGGTGGCGATCACACCTTATTCCAGGAGAAGAAGAAAGTATGAGTAAAAAACTGTTTTATACCACAAATGATTACTTGAAAAAATATTTCCTAATAAGAGTTTGGAAAATGAATGTCTGTGAGTTTATAAAGATGTTCATCAAGTGTTTGCATTAGCCGTCCTGTGGGAAGCTCTGTTAAACGTTAGCATCAAGCTAACAGACTTTTAGCAGATAAAGATATTCGTTTAATTAGCAATGTACGTTTTCGTCAACCGAGCGTTAGCATTAGCCGTCCTGTAGGAAATTCCATTAAACGGTAGCATTAAGCTAGCAGACTTTAGCAATCTATATTTTTATGAATCGATTATTAATTTGTTAAGCTTAAATTGATTCAAATCGATTTTATCAAACCATCTCCAGCTAATACACCAAAAAGGAAATGGTAGGTCGAGCTGGGGTTGGATTATATAAATTTGCTTCATCCCAGTCCCTTTCAGGCAATCTATCTTGCTTGCTTAAAATAAACCATCTAGTATTTTTGGTACATAAGTTCCACTTTTTCAGTGCGTCCTTTTTAGACTCTTAAAAGTAAAAATATATGCTTACTGTCTTTAGTTGAAGTTGTGTCCAGCATGCTGAGTTTGATTTCCGCATGCAAAGTGGAAAAACGGGTTAAAGTTAATGTGCGTACATTCAAAAGATTGTTAATATCTGACAAGCCACGGTATAATTCTTCTTTACAGTGCTTGCAGTGCAGCTCGTACCCCGCTGCTTGCTGGATATGTGCAATATTTTCTTTCGTCTGCTCCCCTGCAAGGATCTGACTTCCTAAGAATGCGTGCTGCTGTAAAGGATATGTGTGGATTATAGAATCAGCTCTGTGGGAAGGGTCTCAAATTAAAGATTTTTCTCCTTTCAAACTTATTTTGCTTTTAACACAGATCTAGATTTGTGACGTGGCAGGGGGTGACGGACCTGGAAGACTCAAGCTGCGTCCCCTCCTTGCTCAAAGCTAATGCCATGGGCCACTCTTTTTGTTCAACCGCTGTCCCTTCCCAGTAAGCTAGCCTGTCATCCTAGAAGTGCAAAATAATGGTGGGCCAACGGAGATGCGCGCTCATTTACAAGCAGCTGTTTAGCTCAGTCCAGAAAATCAAAGGGCTGCGTTAACGGTAGACGACAAGCATCGGGAGCGTCCCTGTCACACCTCTCTTTGGCTCTCCACAGAAATTATCTGGTTTCACATCAAAATAATCTAGAGACCGCTTTTGTGCTCCGGGCACAATGATGGCAGCGTTAGTGCCTGAATAGGCCTTTTGATCGCCCTCTGCTTTGCCCCCGGACGGACTGTGGAAGCATTTGTACCTCCGATTACAAAGGGTCATTTTAATGCGAAAACCATTTACAGGACGCGGAATGAGAGACGCAAAGTGCTCCTCCTGATATTTAAGCCGGACGATGAGTGTGAAGAAGGACCACAGCGGTTTCATTTGGCAGGCAAAAATTGGTGTTGTGATTAAACGTACAGCTGTTTCACTAATTGTGCATGCGTTGCGCAGATATTCTCCGTCTCTTTAGAGTCTACACGTATGTCCCTGTGGGTTTGACCATGTAATGTCTGGCTTCATGACAGAACGAATACGATTCTAATGACTCCTCATTTCTGTGAAATAGAAAGGCATTTTGCTCATTACCTCTGCTTCAGTGACATTCATATCCTACCAGATGGTCACTTTCCAATTGATTTGGCTCATCTGTGGGAATAAAAATGAATTAAATCATTACGGCACCAAAGAGACAGTGCATAATGGGTCCACCTTACAGTAGGTGTGTTGGGATAGGTGGTGGTGGTGGTGGTGGTAGGGGGGTTCTCACAGTTGTTAGTCTTCAAATGGTTTGTGAATTCTTCTAATTTAAAAGTAAAATCAACTATTCAACAGGTACATGAGAAAGAATGACTGAAAAAAAAGCATTAAAAAAACATTTTTTCTAACTATCGCCGGATGATTTTCACCCAAGCAAAACTATATTATTTTAAATTTGTTGCATTTTTTGAGTGTCATGGGTACCTGGGTAAAGTCTCACATGTCCCAGGAATGAGTGGACCAAAGGCCAAGTGTACAGTATCATGATTTATTTTTTTAGGAATTTTTTTTTTCTCAAATTCTTACTTTTTTAGTCATTTTCAAGCATGTTCTTAGGGTCTTCCTATGCTTTTTTTCCCCACTTTGTTGCATAAAGCACAGTTTGAAATAAAATAAAACTCTAATTGATCGTGTGTTGTCATATCTTGATCTATTTTTTTAAGAGAAATACTTTATATTGGGTATAAATTACCCAGCAAAAGTAACTTTATATAGCGAAGCGGCGCAGAACGGAGCCCGCTTCCATTCGGCGCCCTCGTTAACCTTGTGCGGTTCATACCAGGAGCGGAGCGCCGCGATCCTCCGCAAAAATCCGTGCAGCAGATCGTTTCAGTGTCTGCTCTATTTTGTGCGCGAGCAATCTGCGTCCATTCTGGCGGGAAGTTACATCAGGATACATGAGAAAATCTGGTTTATTTTCAAAATATAACCAATTTTTCACAATAAACCACCGCGATTGACAAATGCGATCATGTTTTTGTGTCTAAACAGACTATAGAGATGAAAATAAACATACAATCCCAACACAAACACACACATAACAGACACACATAGATCATCTTAGTGGGCGGACTCCGAAGCGCGGCATAAGGGTTTGTGGTTTTGGGTGTAAGAAAACAACAAGAGAGCGGCAGAGAGCAGTTCTTCTTAGCAGAAGCATGGAATATTGTTTTAGGTTATTAATTTATCCATGATTCACAAACAATTTGTGGGAAAATGTGCGTCTGGTGTGCATTGCTGGAGAGAGGGGACTGCCTGCGCATTCTGCTCCGTGCCGCTGTGCGGAGATTCCGCGTCCAGCGTGAACCTAGCGTAAAAAGGCAAACATCACTTTTAAGGTTGTGTTTTTTAATTTCTTAAATAATTTTTAAGGTTAGCAATTTAAATTTAAATGTTAAATTGTTATTTCCTGGTGACCTAATGGACCAAGAGTGTGTTATTTTGCAGCTGTAGTTTTGGTACAGATGGATTTGAGTGACATGACCAAATGGACTGATTAAATATAGTTCCATTCAAGCCATAGAAGTGACCTGACCATAAATCATCTTACTATATAACATGAAGTTCATATTCATTAGTTTTTATAGCTATAGTCCATCATTTGCTTCCTACCTTTTAATTAGAGCACTTAAAAACCCACTCCAATCATCTTTTGATCTACTGTAATATCATTCCCAGTGGCCTTTTAACTAGGATTTTGTTGTTTTTAGCCTAGATAAAAAACCTTGTGTAGTTTTCTAGGGCATTTTCTGCAGAGTTGCAGAACTTTTCATCAGAAATTTGCCTTAGAGTCTTGTGTTGTTGCAGAGTAAGCCTACTCCGAATTCCCATAGTCCAGGAGTGTCAAACTCAATCGCATAGGGGGCCAAAATCCAAAAATCACCTTATGGGTCACAGGCGGAACAGGATAAATATTTATTGAACACACAAAAATTAATTTTTTAAAACTTAAAAAACTTAACTCTTTAAAATTTCTATGAATAAAAACAGGCAGTTTTTATCAATTAAATAACTTTCAATATTTTATTCTCCGTAGCAATATATTTGATCAAAATTAGAAAAAGTTAGAAATAAGCAATCAAAAAACAGAAATACTCAAAAATGAAATTTTAATCATCATGAGGAAAATACCAAAAGAACATGTTAAAAACGACACAAATAAAAATGTTATTGGAGTGAATCTTTAATGATATATGGCTTTTTTTTTTAGATGTTCAGAAAGATGCCTGTTTTTTAAAACTTTACTATAACTTTGTAAAAATAACTGTAGAGTTTAGAAGCAAGAAGTTGAGAAAATAGTTTTTAGAATTATTCTAATAAAAATACAAACACATAAATATCTATAAATAAAATATGTTCAGTTTTGGCTAAAAGCAACAGATAAGTGGGTTATATCCTAAAACACAATGTGTTCTATATTTAACATGTGAATCATAAAAGTGGATCTATAATGCACACAAGTTTTTGAAGTAGGTGAAAATGATTAAGGGAAATTAACTGTGACATAACAGCCGCTTGATAAATACTGCAGGAACCAGTGCTCTCACCTGCTTCCATCTGTTGAGCGTTTAGAGCTTCAGTGTTTCAACATTTATATTCCTGACCTGCTTTAGCAGCACCGAATGGGAAGTAAATACATTTCACGTCATTCAGTCGCTAAACAATTACACTAATGACCTCGTGAACAAAGTAATGATTACTTTTCTGGCTCATTTGAATAATAAAATTATTCAGTTAAGTGGGACAGTAGCTGTGGATTTGTTTATGTCCGATTAAGTGTGATTACGCTATTGCGTTGTTGCTGCAATGAAGGATTGATGATGATTCAGTTTGCTCGCATTGTGAGGGTTTAAAAACAGATTTATTTAAAAAGTAGTGACACAATGAATATTATGTAAAAAAGGATTTGACGACTGTATGTTTTTATGTCCCTAAAATGCATCACTTTTAGCTAAAAATGACTTTTTTTTTTTTAAAAACATGAATATTCTGTTGTAAAAGAGCTAAAAACAAAAAGTTAATTCAAGCAAAACTCTAAGGTTGAAAGCTGCGACTTTTCAACTGGATGCTCTCGCACTAATTTGCTTCACTCATCTCGCTGGGGAGCAAAAATAGCACCTGACATTAGTGTGAGAAACTAGTTCAGCTCAGGGTCTAATCAATGTTGCTAGCCTTTCACAAGTTGTTTACAGCCGTGCTTTTGGTGGCTGATGCACGAAGTCGTCTGGCTGATAATAAAGTGGATGGAAATTTGTACTTGTGGTCAAAAACATTGATTATTAAAATGTCCCGTTCTACAGAGTCTTTCATTACCATGTTTTGAGACTTGTGTATTTCAGCTGAAATTTCCCATTATTTTTAAGAGTGCATGTAGATCAACGTTCCTGCAGTGTCTGCTTTTCTCTTTAAGCATAGAGACAGCTTTAAATCAAAAAACCAAAAGCAGAAACTGAAGAGATGCCGCTGACTGATTTAGGCGTTTTTACAGCGTTCCCGGGACACGGAACATCAGTGGGTTTGGCTGTGGACTCTGAGATCAGACTCAGAGGTCTTAAGGCACGGCCAGAAAAACAGATCACGTCCAGCCACAAAGTATGGCCCTTCAAGTTAATCTCTTTCACCTAGTAACTGCTACCCGGATGATCCGTCTAAGCCTTTTCTGTTTGACCTCTTTAGCAAGGCCGACCTGGCTGAAGTTCCTACTTAGCCATTTAGCAGACAATTAGATTCTGTTTAGTGTTTCATCCATTCACTTATTTGGATGTTGGTTGCACATTTCAGCCCAAACACAATAAAGTTTCTTATTCCTAATATTAATTACTTCTTCTAAAAACAGGAATGACGAGAGAAAACCTACATTTTATCTTCTATTACACATCTTTGGACATCTTTAGCGGCTTTTACGTCGGGAGATACCGAGCATTTGGGTATTGATCCGATATCAATACTAGAGCTGGGTTGATGAATCGATTAATACATTTGAATCGATTTAAGCTTAACAGATCAATAATCGATTAATAAATATATACACATAAAGCTAAAGTTTGCTAGCTTGATGCTAACATTTAATAGAATTTCCCATAAGTTGGCTAATGCTAACGCCCGGTCAACCTAAATATACATTACTGACTAATTGAACATCTTTATAAACACACAGGTATGAATTTTCCAAACTCTTTTAAGGAAATTGTTTTTAAAGTAACCACTTGTGGTCTAAAACAGTTTTTTGTTCAAATGTCTTCTTCTTCAGGAATAAGGTGTAATTCTATAGCACCATTGCCACCTAGTGGCCAAATTCAAACGCCCTCCAGGAAAAGCAGAACAATGTTTACATTGTTAATGATCTGAACTTTTTTGTTAGAACTTCTCCTTTTGAGAAACCATGTAACACTGTATGCTATTAACAATCTCAGTATGTGAACTGTATTAGGTTAATGTAAATATATTCAAAACATATATATTATTCATGTATTTCCAAAGAAATGTGTGTAAACTCAAAACTGAATTGAATTGAAGAATTAAAAAAAGTTGGATTGATCCAGGCTTGTGTGAATCGAAACAAATAATTTCTGGGTTTTATAATTGATATCCATCTCTAATCAATACCATTATTGGTTTTTTTTGTTTTTTTCCATAAATATGGTGGGTTGGACATAAACCTCGAAATCTCAATTGTTTTCTCAATTGTTGTTTTTAATTACTTTGTAAACATAAAAAAATAATTAAATGGAAAATAGTTTATCAAAATAAAACTTCTTGAAATTAAGTAAAAAGTGAAGAAGTAAATGCAAAACAGTCAACAAACCAAAAGAAACAAGTAACTATGATGCACAAATTAATAAAAATGTTTAACAATAAAAAAAAAAAAAACTTGGTAGAAAAATAAATAATTTGTAGCTTCTAAGCCTTTAAATAGAACAATAAAAATAGGTGAAAAGTAACTTGTTGAAACAACTCAGCATTTAAATAGAGTGGAAATAGTGTGAACAATGCATGCATGCATTGTGAGATCCTTTTTGCTGATACAGAAAAAGTTTCAAACAAGAGTGGAAATATTGATCTTCCCGCCGATACCAATCCAAAACTGAATCCAACTTGAGATCGATACAATCGATATTTTGGATCAATCCGCCCAGCACTAGTGGCTTTAAAAATACAATTTAACCCTTACGTTATTAAATGATTTAAGTCCAATTTTTCCTTCTCTTTACCTTTTTTCTCCCCCAAACTCTGATAAATTCTTGATCACCTGTCTGCTTGATTCCACGGAGGACAGGGTTGTAAAAAAGTGAAATACATCATACTTGAAATGCTCCACTTTTATGTCAGTTGGTCACCTGAGAAACTTAGCTGTCAAGTGGAGAAGTACCTTGATGATCGGACCAGAGCAGCTGTCCTGCTCCGAATCCTTTGTTTATGCACCTTAGAAGTTGGGCTTACACCTGATTGGTGCAAAGATGACGCATCAAGCAACACTAACTGACATTTATCTCCCTTGCTTGGAAGGAAGCACAATGCAGAATGCTAATCCCCTGCCACTGTAGCTTAGCATTTAATCAGACAAAGATAATTGTATTGGTAGTAAATTGATGAAGCATTCAATGGGATGAAATGAAGTCAGCCTTTCTTGGTCAATTTCGTCAGTTTCTGTAAGTAAACCCGCCGCCACACTAAGAACAAAGAGCGACTTATGAAAAGCGGGAGACAAAAAGGCCTTTGTGATTTTAAGCAACTGCACGTATGGATCACGCCAGCTTGTCCAAGACGCAAACAAATTAGAGCCTGCCATGCAGTCGGGGTGTTTTTCTCTTCTTGTAACTGTGAACTAAGGCTCATTAATGGAGACGGAGCCCTTGGAAACAACAGCCATCAACCAAGTTATCGGTAGCAACGAGGTTATATAAGGGGTTCAAAGAGATGACAAAGTCTCCACTGGATGCAGGGAAACAGTGGTTATTAGACAAAGAAGAGGATGGAAGAGCAGCTGGAAGTGGGTTTTTTTTTTTGTTTTTGTCTGTTTTTTTAGCTCCCTGCCTGCCACACTTCTTTAATATTTGACATGGAGTTGAGGAGAGATCCTTTTGCGAAAGTTGAAATCAAATCTGTGTTATTTAGTTTGAAATGGCTTTAGCATTGTTAATCTTTGTAGAGGCCCAGTATTGATCTCATTTCTGACCCACATGATGAAAAAACACACAAACTGTGTGAGCATCACTGCAATTGTCAAGCCAGCAAAGTGGATTAAATTACACTTATGTTGTCATGTTTGTTGTTTCTTTTTTATTTCTCTGTAGAAGAATGAGCGTTGCAGGGAAACCGCAACTCT
Organism: Oryzias javanicus; assembly: GCA_003999625.1. Classification (NCBI taxonomy): domain Eukaryota; kingdom Metazoa; phylum Chordata; class Actinopteri; order Beloniformes; family Adrianichthyidae; genus Oryzias; species Oryzias javanicus. Next base: position 8,799,360 of record CM012440.1, on the reverse strand, counting down.
CTAGCGGTAGACTCCGCATTCATTTCCATATTTAAATCAAACATAAAACAAGATCAAGGTAAAAGAGGATTTTCAGTAAACGCCATGAATGGGGTGTGCATTTCTGTGCTGCAATGGTGAAAGTATCTCCAGAGCCATGTCAGTGTCCTTTTACAGATGGTTCAAGGCTCCAGACATTTAGGCCAACAGAAAAGGCTTTGTTCAAAATATTGATTTTATTCAGGAGCAGTTGACACAGCACCTTGGAATAGTAAACTGCACCCTGTGGTTTTCAGAGCGACATATTTAGTGTCTATAAGTATATCTGAAGAGCAGGGTTTCATTTTTTCAAATGACAAATACCGATTGCTTTATTTTTATTGGTTCATTTTCAAGACAAAACGAGAAAGAACACAAATAGAATTTCAATCCCTTTTCTAAATTCAGTTCCCACAGCTTCTGTCCTCCACTTTCTACTGCTTTCCACTTTGAGTCATTGCAGCTTCACATCTCCCTCCAGCTCAGACTAATACAACTTCTTTTTTTTTTCTCCTCCTTCTCCTCTCTTAGGGTTCAGTCGAGCTGCCTTGCCATTCGGCTTAGTACGGAGAGAACTGTCTTGTGAGGGTTACCCCATCGATCTGCGGTGTCCGGGAAGTGATGTCATTATGATCGAGAGCGCAAACTACGGCCGAACGGACGATAAGATCTGTGATGCCGACCCTTTCCAGATGGAGAACATCAACTGCTATCTTCCAGATGCTTTTAAAATCATGTCTCAAAGGTAAAACTGCACACATGCCTGTAAAGAGTCAAACGATTAACATTCTTTTTTCTGGTTGCAAAACATTTTTCTCTGAAAATAAGTTTGATAAAAAGGAGATTTTTGCCACACGCTCATTTAAAGTTTTCCACAAGGAAAAGTAGCAAGATTACTTTGAGTTAAATTAGGAAAATGTAACGTACCAAACATGCAAGGTTTTTTTTTTTTTTTTTTTGCACTGTTACACTTAATTTACACTGCAGTGGATCTCTGTTGGGTTGTGTTGGAAATCCATCTTACGACCGTCAGTTAGCTTACATTTGTGTCTCAGTCCCCCCCACGGCTCACAGAGGAGTGGTTTGTCCTGCCACCCCTTTCTCCAGTAGTTCATCCCACACTCCAAAACTTAAACCCCTGGATGGGTATTCTAATCCTGAATATTTCTGAGTATTCCCCTTAAAATCTGCACTCTGAGCACCAGCCCCTTCCAACAAAACAAGAGGGTTCTCACGTGCTGATGTCACAAAGTGAGAACAGCCCCTTTCAGGAAGAGTCTGAGATACCAGCACTGCCTCCAGGCTAACACAAACACACACTTTCTGCGCTAGCGATGATCAGCCGCTAACTTCACCGCTCAGCTAATTCCAGCAATTGCAAACATATCTGTGCAAAAGTTTGGATGTTTTTTGTTTTCATGGGCAGTCACAATGCCGAGGATACTGTCTAGGACAGGGGCCTGCAACCTGCGACTCCAGAGCCACATGTAGCTCTTTTACTACTCTCTGGCTAAAGAAAAATGCAATATTTTTAAATTTGAAAAAGTAACATGCTTTAGGTTTATCTTAGATTTATTAAATCATATAAGGCAAACGTTTTTCAACTCCTTTACAAGCTGTTGCAGAACAGTATGCATCACTCCACCAGAATCCGGACTACAGTACCCATAATGCTCTAACAATCCATCAAGCAGTTTAGATTCATAGTTTAGCTAAACTGAAACATTTTAACAGTTGTTTGAGTGCTATTTACCACAGAAAATCAATCTAAAACAGAACACAAACAGAAATTAAGGTTCACTTTCTATTTTTCGAATAAAAAATCAAGAATATTAATTATGAAAAACATTTAGAATTTAATGAATTTCTGGTTGAGATGCACCAGAAAAGGTGGTTTTGTGTGTATTTATTTGTCATCACTACTGATATTTCACCACATACCACGACATTTCCTGCATTGAGATGATTTTATGTGATACAGGATGTCTTTTATTTTGAAAGAAAGTCATGTAGACCTCTAAAGAATTAGAAACTAATTCATATTTCAAAAAAATAAAAAGTATTTGTATTTATCATAGTAGTAACAATACCTTAAATACAAATAAGACTTTGTTGTCAGTAAGAAATCCTCCAGATTGGCTCTTGACCCCTGCTATAGGCAGGACCCGTTTCCATTTCTCTGGGTTTTTGCCACAACATTAACACATCAACGGACTGACATAGAACTCCTGTGTCAAACTTGTTTATCGGAGGCACGGATGTCAGACGCAAATGTGACGGAGGCGATGTAAACATTTCGATCATTTAATAAACATTCTATTTTTTTGTGTCAACCGCAGATGGACCAGTGTAAACCAGCCTTTAGAATTCCAAAAAAATGATTAACAGTGACTCATTTGAACTTGAAAAATAGCAACTTATTTACAGATAGAATATATAAAATAAGAAAAAAACAGCAAGTTTGTCGATTTAGGTAAAGGATGAACACAAACGAACTTTTCATTTCCCCCAAAAAACAAAGCTCCACTCATGAGAGGATTGGCATAATGCTGATCTGATCTGGCTTGCAAAGGTAATTTCTGTGTCTATTGTTATTTTTCAGGCTTCTGAAAAGCTTACAAATGTACAATCTACATACAGAGTGCTTACATTAGTCTATCACTGTTTGCTTTATATTTTGCATGTATTAGTGAAATGAAACTACTTGCTTTCAGCAAAATCTGCTGGAAAGTCAATCTGTGTGCATACATGAATAAGAGAGGAGAGAAAATGTAAGATGGGCTGCTGTTCCCATTAGATGTTTTTTTTTTTACAAATCAGTATATAGTATTAAAGCACTTGCATATAGATTTGGAGAGTGTTTTAATACATGTAGAGACTGGAAACATACAGAATAAAATTTATTCTTAACTGGATTCAGCTACAGTTGTTGTAGACTGTTTTTGTACTACAAATATTATGTTTAAAATACTTTTTTGTGTTTAATATTATCCTTAAATCAGAATTTTTAGACATCCAATGTTACGTATCTCTTAAAATTCAGAATATTTCAAGTTTTATGCGGCCGTTCTTTCCCTACTAATCGATTTAGATATTAAAACATAAAAAGAAAAATGAATATTTGTACATATTTGTTTTGTTTTTCCCCAAACAGAAACATTTTATGTAAATGTAACCTTATAGACATTGCTCCTTAAAGACAAATACCAACCTTTCGCTAATAAAGAGAAACCGTAGAATTAAACAATCAGCCCGACTGAAAAGAAGAAATCACCAGAAAAGGTCTGTTGTATCGGCAGGATGAGATCAATACATTCATATGACATTTACTGATTATAATTCAGTGAGGAAGTATTTTAGGGTTTTATTCTGATTAAGTAATGAAATGCAATAATAAATTCATTTTGGAGCGTGTATGCTCTATTTCATACGTCATTACTTTTTAAAACATTGCTCCCAATATTGGGGAAGACTTCAATAAAAACTTTTCAATTTTGGAGGTTGATTATTTCTAAAATTTCACTGACTGTACATGAGAACTGGACTTATATATATATATATATATAGCTGGCCTCCCACATCGAGCATTCAAGCCCTCTTTCAAATGAGGGTGTGGCTTTCCAACAAGCTCACTCCTGATTGGTGAGAGTTGGTGCCATAGAAACAATGACTTAGAATAACTCCACAACTGGTTCCAATATGATGGCATCTATATTAATGAAAAAAGGGAACTTCCTTTAGTTGGAGACGAATGGGTGACATCACACTCACTTGTTCCAGTTTTCTTATACAGTCCATGACCCATTCCAATCATTTTAAGTTATTATTTAAGTGTTTGGACATAAGAAGTTACTAAAACACAATGTAAATGAATTTAAACTTTATTTTTTTGTTTTATGTGACAAAGTTGAGATCAAAGTCTAATTTTTTTTTTCAGTTTTTTTTATTTTCTCTAGATCCTCAGCATTTGTAACCGTGAGCCTAATGCTTATTGATTGATCATGCTGCGAAGTAATAGATAAATCCCAAGAAAGGGATTAGAGAACAACACGTCTTAATTTTGACAATTCTTTAGCTCCACGATTTAACTTTCTACTACAAGTTCATTCATTAGGCACAAAATAAAGGATTTGTCATTTTTTTATACTTTATTTTCTATAAAGTGGGAGTACCCCAATTTCTGTTCAATAATGTGTTTTTTTAAATAAATGTCTCAATCTAAATCACAACAATAGAGAAAAACATTGTCTAATCACACCGCATTATCTTTTCATATTTTTACAGTCCAGTTTATGCATAGATCCACTTAATTCCAAAGAGCTCACATATTTTCTCCTGCAACTGTAATTAAAAAGTGTATTGGTAACTTTAAACTTTTGACCACTGACTAATGACGGGCCTTTAAGTTTTACGACGCAAATTTGATTTAGCAATAAAGACGAGCCAAAAAAAAGAGAAGTGCACGGATTCGTGCCCGCTCACTGAAACGTGGCGGGGTTCCACCAATAACACCGCACGCTATGTGAGACTTAATATATGAGACCAGTTGTCACCCAAGGATGCCATCTGAGCCCAAGTGCGAAAGATGGAATGACATATGACTGCCACAGAGAGAGATATTGGCTGGTGTGAGACCATCAGCAACTCTTGCAGGCCACCTTGGGAAAAAAAAAAGGAATAAAAAGAGTACATCCCTTGTATTCAGTGGGGTCATTGTCAAGTCCTATTTGATGAAGTCAGATAGCTGACTCACATTGTCTGCCTTGAAAGGCAGAAGCGCAGCCATGCTGTGCTTTTGGCCCACAGTATTACACTGCTCTTAGCCTTGTTCATGCAAAAAAAAAAAAAAAAAAATCCCACTGAATCACAAACACCGACTCCAATCCGGTGTCTTCCAGAAGCTCGTCTGCCGAGGATTCATTCCTCAAGAGACTGCTAGAGGATGCAGCTCAAAATGTTCAAATAAATGTGGTTTGATCATTTGGATTTCTGTGTAGTGCTAGTGTAATTTAAGATAAGAGAGAAGTAGGAAATTTTATAGAGAAAAGGCTGTGATAAGATCCCTCTGTTAGGAGTGCAGGCTCTGTTTGTGCAGTCTGGGTGAAGGCAGAAAGAATTAAAAACAAACATGGCAAAGTCTTATTTTAAAAAGGAAATGTTTGAAGTATTTCTTTAAGTCTTCAAAATGTAGTTTATACTTATTAAAACAAAGTTTGATGCATTTTTATGTCTTGATTTGCAGTGTCATATAGGAGATTTTTGTAAAAATGCATAAAATGTGAACTATTATTTAAAAAAAATAGATTTAAAATGTGTTGCTCATCATTTTAATCACGTTTGTAGAGGGAAAAAGCCTGACAATTACAATAAATTACCTTTTGGTGTCATTTTCCCCTGTTTTTTATATATATTTCTTTTCAAAATCCAGAATCCCTGGGTAGCTCACGATACGATGCAATATGCGATACATGGCTCACAAAATCACTGATATCGCCATAAATGGTAAAAATCATCTCCAATAACTATGAATATATAGAAGAACACATTTTTTTTTTTAAATAAATCCCTATTTATTTTTAGCTTGAACAAAATCATAACACAATCATAATACACAACTTGTGTCTTATTTTTCAGTAATATCATGTATTTGATAAAAATTGACACTAATTAAATTTGTCTTATCTGTACAATTCAGTGTAATTAATAGTAAGCATTAACAGAAGTGTCACTGCTTTGTGCAAAATTGTTGTAAACAACAGAGCAAAAGTTAAATACTGTATATATCAGAGTACAAGATTTTCTTCATAGTTTAGCCAGGGGCCGCCTCATAGGAGCGACGTATTTGAGTTTTTTCTTTTTTAAGACGTAAATATTTGTTATTTTCCCAGTGAACTTCGGTTATCCTTTAGCGCTTGTTTTTCCTCTAACAACCGCTAGGGGGCACTGCATCTGAGTTCAAGTATTTTCTACTGACAGTGGCAGAAGAAGTGTTGTCTAAACTTTGGTGGATTTGTTCTGAAACGTCAGAGTTTTCCCCCTAAAGTGCGACTTATATATGGTTTTTTCCTCTTTATTAGACATGTTTTTCCCTCGCAACTTATACTCTGGAAAATACGGTAACTCAAGTCCGAATGAACGTCTCTCCAAAGGATAACGAATATAACCTTTTACAGCCTCTTCAAACAAAAATAAAAGATTGATACTGGGCAAGAACCCATTAAAAATCAATCTCAGGAGTAAATGTTATGATATATATCACAGTATCACCTAGTTTGTTGCTACATTTTAGCACCTTACTTTAAATTTGTGTCTAAAAATGACAAGGACAAAGTTCTTTTTTCTACTCCAATCTACTCATTTTGGAAAAAACTTCCACTTCCTCTTGAACAGGGTTCACTTTGAAACATTCTAAAATGCCCGTCGCCCCCAAAGTGTGGAGGATTGGATTAAGGTTTTTGCCGAGTTTGATTGATTCTGTTGGCACTCCGTCTTGTTTTTATATCTGAATAGCATATTATATTCATGAGCACAATGATTTTATGAAAATAACCTTAGGACTGTTGTGGCTCAATTAGAACATTCAGCTGCAAGCAATTAGTCGACTCAAGTGGTTTATAATCTGTACAGGAATTTTTAATGTGGACACCTCCCTTGCAGATGTGAAACTGCATGGCACTACAGTTTGAAAGATTTAATGAATTGACCATAATAATCACGGCACTGTGATTTTTCTTTCTTTCTTTCGAGGATTTCAGATTTTAACGATTGCATTTCATCATCTGCACTTATGCTAATGACTGCAAACACATTCTGAAAACACATATAGCGTCTTCTCCAAAAAACTGTGATTTCAATACATTTACATGTTTTTTTTTAACATATTCAGTTGTTCAAGCATCCGGTGTTTGTTAGTGATTCATTTCAATTTGACCACATGACCTTTTTTTTTAATATATTTAATATAATAGGAGCTGCGGTGATGAGCGACGCATCTTGATGAATGATTTTCACCAAGAAGGACATATTAAGATATACAATATGAAAAGTGGCTTACAACTATTGATTTTTCTTTGACTAATGAGCTTCATTGTGAGTATTTGATAACCAAAGCTATTGATTGCTGTAACATAACATGCTCCTCGGTATTCCTTTGCACCACCGTTATTTCCAGGGAGCATATCATTGACAAAAATAATCAATGGCTCTAAAACAAAAGATTAAATTCATAAACATCAAGTCAGGCCGAGTTGTGCTGTTGAGTTACAAACCCGACTTCTTAAAAATGCGTATTTTTGCAGCTTGGATTTTACCAATGTTTTGATAACAAGTGTAAATGTATATTTGGGATCATTGTGGTCTGTTTCGCGAGCTCATGCCACCAGACGTAGGGGCCCGTTCTGGAGATGAAAGAACTGCACTCACACTATTTATATCAGTGACAGTACTGCTTGCAAGGATCTCCAAGGAGTTCGATTTTTTGCTGCCTGACAGCACTCTGCCTCGCGCTGCTCTCTGTACATCTGTACAACTGTTAGTGTGTATTTAAAGAAAGTAAGATTAAGATTTTATAAAGACACAATTCAGCCTGGGCATTTCAGCGGGATGAGCAAAAGTTCACCGAGCAGGAAGCTGCGACTCACCCAGTCAGGACTGAGGGAAGATGGACGTTTTGCTAACCAAAAAGCTGTTAATGCTTATAAAAAAATAAAAATGTTGGTATAATTTTGTCAATTAGAAGAATTGTTTAGTGCAAAAAAGTCACAACTTCCTCTGACTGATGAAGCTGCTTGGATGAATGGTGAAACTTTGCAAGACGGGAGGACATTAAAGGGTAACCAAACACTAGATCAACTTTTTTTTAAGAGAATCTGGCTACAGAGAAAAAATATGGCACTCAAAAATGAATAGCTGGAAGTCCCTCCCCCTGTTGGAGCGGCCGCAAAAAATCATGGTGCCTAAATTCGTTAGTCGGAACCCCCCCCGTTTTAAGCTTTCAGCTGATTCACAGAGAAAAAATTGAATTTTATCGTCTTTGTCTCCAGAGTTAAAGTTCCATTGTAAACTGATGCAGTTATACACATTTAAGCAGTTGTTAACTCTTGTTCTAACACTGCTCTTTGATTTAGTGTAATTTTTTAACTGTTAACACGATTAATGTAATTCCAGCAGATTCTGAACGAGAAAAGCGGCTCGCACAAAGATTTTGTGTTTAGGCGTCATCGATGACGCTTCAGGTGTTACAGGGTTAATATTGACTTGAAAGAAATAAAAAGATGAACGTTCTCTGTCCCATTTGAAGCTCATCTTGCACACCAAATTGCTAGGCAGTTACATTTTATTTAAAAGCTAATAGTTCTGAAAAGTTTTAAAAACATTTTTGAAAGCTTAGGAAATTTCTGCTTCCGGCTGGAGAGTTTGTATGTGACCAGAGGCCCCTCACTTCTTTTGGCTGTTGACTTCAAAAAAATTGGTCTTTAAAAGTCATATCTGCTGATTTAAAATGGTTTAATTCCTTAAATATTGTCTAAAACCATCTCTGTGTTGCCCCCTATAGGTTGAAATTCAGTATTGCAGTTGAATTTTGTTATTGGTCAACTGGTGGAAGTCCCACGTCATTTCAGAAGTTTCACCTCATCAGTATGAAAGTACCGCCCATTTTTGATTCTTTAACGATCAGTTATTATCGTGTTAGCTTTAGCCTAGCTCGTTGTTTTTTTCTTTCCTTTGGTTAATAACAGTGGTTTAGTGCAATTGGGATTGAATCCAGCGAACTCTGTCCTGGTGATTGGATTTGCAATAAATGTTTCACTTTAATACGTTAGCCTTCATTAGCTTATGACGCTAGCATTGTTTTACCACTCAGACACGATTCGCTTCGGTCCGGACCACGAGTGCCTGGCTCTGGAGAAAGTTCTATGGTGAAACTGGCATCCCTTTGCTCTGTATCACTCTCCATCTTGAAGACGCGACGTGACTACGTTACCTCAAGCTAACCTCACTGTCACTGTCAATCCCAGATCCACACTGCACCCCCCCTTTTTTTTTTTTTTTAATTTATTTTTTTTATTACACAAATGCGGAGTCAGCCTCCAACTGTCCTGCTGTTTTATCCTTTAAGTCAGGGGTGGGCAAACTTTTTGATTTGTGGGCCAGAAAGGGTTCTAAAATTTGGCATAAGGGCTGGACAAGGAGCAGATGGAAGGAGTGATTTGGTAATGAACCTCATAAACTAAAAAGATAATATGGAATTTAGAGAAAAACATGATTTAATTTGGATTAAAATTCACATACATTCATTAAAAACAGAAAATTTGGGAATTTTAATTTCTAAATTTTGATTTTTGTTCTCTTTTTGGTGATCCAATGGGTTGATGTTCTTCAGAGGAAAATGCAAACTCAAGAATCAGAAAAATCACCTTCTGACTCAGAAAAAAACACACACGAACGCCAGAGAAACAACACCATTCATGAGAAGAAACCAGAAATACAATGAAAATAAAACAATAATTAGGATTTTTGATTCAATGTATTTCAATTTGGAGGGCCAGATTAAGTATCTTAAGGGGCCGCATGTGGCCCCCCGGGCCGTAGTTTGCCCACCCCTGCTTAAAGTCCAAATGCAATAGTTTTGACGTCAGTGTAGGAAACATGATAACATAGTCTATGAGTTCACTGTAGCTAACCTTTACTGTCTCCTGTGCTGCTGCTTTTAAAAAGCTCTATCTTTGATTCTCTACCATTACGTCCAAATCAATTTGAATTTTGACTTTACGTTGAGATGTGGCGTCAGTCTCGGCCACTGCGGGACATTGCTCCTGGCGTCTGCTTTGTTCCCGTCTTCATGCGTGGGCACTTTGGCTTTGTATTATGTCGTCTGGTAAAGGTCACATTTCAACTGGCAAGACTGTCACAATAACATTTCCATTGACCTCAGTGGCACGACGATATACTTCTTCTGGTTAAAAAATCAATAGCCGAGGTGGACGGATGTGAGTCAGACAACCTTCGGCCTGACTCTTTAAGAGACTGGAATCCCCCTATTTAAGCCCTATTGGCAGCTCAAATAAATATAGGATAAATACAAGCATATGACAGTAATTACACGTTTCAGTGACGACTTTACCCGGATATTAGGTCGGACCTAGAGTCGAAAGCAGGATGCTAATGGTTAATTTCTAATGACCTATTTCCTGAAACATTATTGGGCCACCCCCTTAGATAATGGTCTAAATATACTGATACTGGAGGTGATTATACTTATAGAATGAGCATGGGGCATATGAAAGTGCGCGTGTGAGTCTGTGTGCTATGCGCCCTGCTCACATCAGAGTGTTTCTCCTGCTGCCATTCCGTGGCCCTGAAAATGATTTAATTTTTCAATTTTTATCAACAGGCTTGTCTCTTGAGAGAGATGTCTGCCTTGATAATTGTGCAATGAACCTCATCAGCATTTCAGATGAAATGGGGCTAGACGGGTCACTTTGAGTTTAAGAGACGCTAATTTGATTGAAATTCAAACTGAGAGCGCCAGGAAGTAGACTGTGCCTTTTTCTGTAATGCTTTCCCCTCACTCATGTTGCATTTCTGCTTCACCCTTACAGATGCGGCTTCTTTTTATTTTTCTTAGGGTTTTTTTTTCAAATGATTATTTTATTTTCTGGAGCCTTTCCACTCATGAATTAGAAGGCTCAACCAAAATATAAATAAAAACAATTATTATCTCTTTTCTTCAATAATAAAAGTTCAGTCTTCTTTAAGCAGAAAAACAGCAGGCAAGTTTACATTTAGGAAGACACTTTTTTTTCCTTTAAACTCACTGCTTTTCTATTATATCACATTAAAACAAACCATAATTTTTCAATATTTTGTATATATTTTCTGACTCATAAGTACTGATAATTCTTCCTCTACAGTATTATCAACTGTTTTAAATACTGTGAGTAGTTTAATTTTGAGAAGTTGGTTTAAAAAAAAAAATCAAAATATTAAAAAATCAACATTGACAATTTAATTAAATAGCTATAAAAAGTGACATAAAACAAACAAAACGAATTAGGACACATTTTTAATCACCCAATTTTTTTGTCCGTAAGACACAATAAGAACTATTCTTTTTTATTTTTCCCAACCCTGCATTCTATATTTTCTATGTTGTCCACTATCTATCTTCAGTAATAATCAATATTTGCGTGTTTTGCTCAGTTATAAAAATAACTTCTTCTCCCTGTACTTATTAAAGACCATCTGTTAACATCTATTTTTAAACTGCTCCACGTTTCAATTTTGAGTTCCAAATTCCTGTTCCAAGTTTATCCTTCCTGCATAAAGTAGTAAATCTCTTAATACGTTTTTTTTAAAACTGCAGGTTTTCAAAAATAAATGCATCTGTCAAATTACGAACCATCTCACGACACAATATTTACAGATTCCCATCCAAAAGCCCATTTATTACTGCACAGGGTTTGAAAAGTTTCTGAGGTTGTTCAAGACAAAACTTTTTACCGTCAAGAGCAATAACAAACTTTGATCCTCAAATCTGACACTTTCTAAGCAGCGGTTTTGCTATATAAAATTAGTAATTTTTCAGAAAACTTAAAATAAACATAAAACTTGAAAAGTAAAGTTAAATCAGTTGTCATTCCCCTAGATGTGTGAAATTTGTTCTCCGCAATGCCTGGGGGAGTGGTGAGCTACAGACACAGCTGCACCCAGGAAAGATTTTGTGGTTTAACACCCTAATTTTTATCTAAATCATTTATGCCGAGTGTCAAGCAGGGACTTGGCCCCCTTTTTAGAGTCTTTGGTACGACACGACTTGGATTTGAACTCACGACCTTCCAGTTATGGAGTAGACACTCTACCACAAGGCCACTGAGCTAAATGCTCAATAAAATTGAAAAAATATAGAATAAATGTAATAGAAATCTTATTTTCCTCAAAATTATTTGAAACGTCCTACAAAAATATATTAGAAACAGATCTTTTAACACATTCACAATCAGTCAAAAATGAAAGAACGGCATTAATGTTTTCATTAATACATTTGTTTAAATCAAAAATATATTCTTTTCAACAATAATTTACACTTTTTTTGTGACCAGAAATGTACAGCGATTGTAATTTATAAAACATGTTTAAATTCAAATCACTTCTGCTAATGTGTTTATTCGTTAATAAAAGTAGCAGAAAATAAACCAAATGAGTTTAATACAGCTCACAGTCAAACTAAAATTTACACAAATTTTGTTGATTTATTTATTCACTAAAACATTTCCAATCATTTTCTATTGAAGCTGTTAATCATGGCAGTGAAAAAAGGTTAAATTGCGTGTAAATATCAGTTTTATTGGCATCCCATTATGGCCCTTCCCACTGTTAGATGGGAGTCCTTATTTTAAAAGAGATTTGCATCAAATCTCGGCAGCATTGTCTCCAAAACTCTAATTGTACCCATGTCTGCCTTTTTCCAAAAGGTCAGAGATGTGATGGGGTTAGCTTTAGAATACTTCAGCGTGATTAACAGGCCAGGGGGAGATATCAAGGCAATCAGGAGAGGGCGGAAGCTTTCCTCTATCCTTATTTTAGTTTTCTGCCTCAGTAGTTTTCTTATCTTTTGAGCAAAGATCTATATTTTTTCTATAGTTTGTAGCTTCTTGAGACATTGTTGTTTACTTCAATGGAAGTTCAAGTTTTTCTGCATGGACATCTTTGTTAAAGCCCTTTGATAAAAGTTAAAACAGAAACATCAAACGGCTGCTGAAAATGTTCTATATGGTGCCTCAAAAATCAGTTACTTTTTCCCCTAAAGGTTTATTATTCTCCCACTTGTACTCCAAGACATTTTTTTTTTTCGTTTTCTCCTAATCCCATTTGACTATTGTAGTTTTTATAGACGTTGATTGTCTCACTCCGACGAAAAAAAAAAACTTCCTTTGACTTAATATTCATTATGTAGATGATTAATTACTATATAGCCTCAGACTATCAAAAGATAATCAGAGATATGGTATTTTAAATGTATTTAATTAGTGTGCACTTTGAGACCTATGCCTTGGCAAAGCAGATGCTGAACTTCTTTATGGGTGGAATTTCAATTACACGCTTTCTTCCTAAAATGAAGGCGAGAACTATGAGCAGAAAAAAAGTCATTAGGGGTTTTTCAATTGGTCTCAGGAGGTGCCTGAGATTCCACAGATGAGACAGAAATCAGAGTAACACACTCGCGCAGATCAGGGCACCCATATTTCTCTGCTCTAAAATTAGGGCAATATATCAGGCAGAGCTATCAACACTTATGTCAACAATGTTTCAAAAGAAATATGAGCTATTTTTTGCTCCGTTCTGTTTTTGATGCGTTTGCCAGAATAATGATGGCAGGTCTGCGTCTCATTAGTGTCACTAATTTTATTTTTCGGTATTATTCTCTTTCATAAGCCTGACGAAAACTAAGGATTCATTTCCTGGTCTCAGTGGAATTTGGTAGATAAAGTGATATAATTTATATTGCTCCCCCATGATATGCTTATGCGTGAGCACAGCAGACAGAGCCATCAAAGTGACCATTTAATATGTGGAAAGTGCTGCAGATTCATGAAATATGAGTCACAAAAACAGGCGGCACATTATGATCCCAGCATGAAGCGTGTTTTAATTTCTGAATAGTAATTCACCTCCACCAGAACAACTCCAGAATATGGATGTTTTCATCTGTTATCACACATGGAGGTCATTAACGGAGTGACACGCCCCACTTAAGAAACTCTCTCAACACAAATGTGTCTATCTAGTGATATATTTTCTTGGTAATATATATATATTTTTTTCTACAAGACATGTCCCAACTGGGCTCAACTAAAGCAGCAGAACAAAGTTATTGATCTGTCTTCTGTCAGTGCCATTAGAATATTAATTTCCCTTGATAGAACAAAGAGACTTTGGGGTGTTGATGTAATCATCATAATTTTGGTGCAGCCCAAAAGCGTCCTTCAGCATCTCACTGAATGTTTGATGCTACTTTTATACTGTGGATGTGATGGGCGTTGTTAAACCATTGACTTATATTATTTTACTGGACGTATCAAGGTGTTGACAAATATGCGTTACCTCCGCCCCGCTCCATCACTTCTTGATTGAACCCTGATGACAGTGATTGGTCTAAGTTGATCTGAATCATGTATTTAGAGCAACTACTGTCACCAATCATGAGTGAGCTTTTTCTAGGGCCACACCCCTTCCCCTTGAAATGAAACATAAGGCGTGTTTGAGATCCCCTAGCGCCCCGCCTGCATCGTCGACGAGACTAAGCTGCTGCATGACGGGGCGGAGAAAGGCGCCTGAGATGAGGGTGAACGACGAGACTGTACGAGAACGAGGAGTTGGGGGTTGTCCTCAACATTCGGCTGAATTTTAATATGCCACTCCACCTAGTATAATCTGTGCTGTTATGTCTTTTCGAGTATTTTCTAACATCTTTCACAGTAAAGCAGATTAAAAAAAAATAGCTGCGGGATTCATTTCATGTGCCCTGTCCCAAATAATCACATAAAATAGAAATTAAAGTGAGTTTTAGAGGCAACAAAAACACAAATAACCATAGATTATTTAAAATCTTGTTTATTTGTCATCAGTGATTCACTACCTTCCAGAAAGAGTTAAAAAATAAACCAATTTTCTTCATTCAGCACCAGTTATTTCACATCGAACTACAAGAACATTCACCACACCGTTTCCCACAATGCATTGTTTTGTAGTCATCAAGGTGGCTTGAAGCCAGTGCAGTACCTATTTTCTGGCTGCGCTGGCTTAGGAAGGCGCCTTAAACCCGCCCCTTTCTCGCGATACTTCGTGACGGCGCACATGTGATGTCAGTACAAGAAACTACCCAGCATGCACCGCAATCCAGGCGATCTGCGCAGCGCCGCGTCCGCCTGCATGATCGTAAACACACCTAATCAAAGTAGGGTCAGCAGGTATCACGTGCTTTTACTGAGGCATCTGATTGGTCAATCTATATAGTGCCCTGGATTTTAAAAGCAATTTGGACACCATACTTACTTTTTTTTTTGTTTTAATAACGGATATGAAAATCTAATCAATATAAACATTTTGTGACATCTATTATGAATCCACTGTGTTCTGATGATGTGGATAGTTTTTGAAAAAAAAAAAAAAAAAACATTTAAAGGGTACCAAACCAGGGAGTTGGAGGCTGACTCCACCCACAGCTGAAATTTGAAAATCCAGCCAGAGGGGCGGGGCTTGGGGGCAGGTCTGTTATCAGATCATGACGCCAGACTTTCAACCTGTCGGGGGCAGCACACAGACGGTTTTTGTCTATATCTTCAAGAATTAAACAGTTTTATTTCAATTTGGCTCTGACCAACAGACAGAACTTTTAAAGCCCAATTTATAGATGTCAACAGTTAATTTAGTGTTTGGTGACCCTTTGAACACATTTTTATGCAAAAATTGTTTAAAAGCAATAGATTGTCACTAATGTAGTGAGCATCAATGCATGCTAGTTTTTCGTAAAGACTTCTGGGAAATTTCTAGGGCACTGGATTTTGGAATTATAGATTTGGACAGCACTACAAAATGGCAACTATATGGTGCACTATATAGTAAGTAGCAAAGGAATAACTTGCAAATAAGAAAAAATATCTTAGGATTAGAAAGAAGTTCTTAAGAAGAAGGTATCAGAAAAAGAATGGTTATTCTGATGAATAAAATAACTGAGAAATAACGGTCTATTTCTCACTAGAAGTCAATGAGATTTTGACTTTCTTGAAACCAGCGGGTACTTCCTGTTTGGAACACAAGAGAGGAAGGTTTGATTATACAGTCAGTGTCTTGAACTTGCATTTTGCCCATGTTGTTCACACTGGACAAGCAGGGAGGGGCTTCTTCTAAGCCCTACTCATGACTGATTACCTGGCTCAGGTGTGACCGGCCAATTGGAACATTCCAGATCATGTATGTTTGAAAACATGGAAGAATGAGGCTCTCAAAGCCTTGAGTTAATTATCGTACTTCAAAATAACTATATTTAAAGCCAACACATCCTCAGTCCCAAGTTGTCACATGTTGACGCATGGTTAAGGACCCTTCTATGTCACTTTTTGGCCTTTTTCAGTGTCCACAACTCATTTTTTGACCTGCTGGCTGTTCCAATTAAATCCGGGGTCCAGTCGTTTTGTTGGACTAGTTGCGGACTGAACTTTGGGACGCGTCCGGTATTGATACCCTAACCCTATAGCTGGTCCACGTCTGGTACATTACCAACATGCATCTGGTACCAATCCACGTTGTGTACCGGGTTAAGGTTAGGGTTAGGATAACGGTGGGGTCTGCTTCCTGGTCCCGGACTGGTTTGCGGCCCAGTTTTAAGACAAAATAATTAAAAAAACACAATGTAGTATCTAGGACATGGTTCATTAGAGATTTGCCTCTGAGTTGCTGATTGCTCAGAGCAGGGAGCTTGTAGTCTGCCCAGTGTATTATAAGCTTTTTTTTTCAAATGTCTTTTTTTGTTTGCTCCTGATCCACAAGTACTTGAATAAAGAAAATACTCAGAAATTCCATTTTATCATTTTTTTTTAACTACATTTTATCCATCATGGGAAAATGCCACAAGAACAAGTTAAAACACCTAAAAACCCAATTTTCATGTTTGTTCAGTTTGTGCGAAAAGAAACACACAGAGGACCTTTGTATTTTTTCCAGTTTAGATTAAACCTTAAACTATAAATCCAGTTTATAAATGATCAAAAAGGATTACACCATCACTCCAGTTTAAAGTGCGATGCCTGAAAACACACAAGTCGAGCTTTCGCACTTCGTTGACCAATGTCTGTCTGAAGATTTTCAGTATCAAACTGTACAAGCTCCCATTCAGGAAATACTCAACGCATTCAAGGCTTTCAAAAAGCTCTGAAAAATTACACAGCGTGGAGATCCAACAGAGAAAAGCCTTAAATGAAAGCACAGAGCTTTGCTATAAGGCTCAGACAAACAGATGAAAGAGCTTTTTCTCATAAATGCAGGTCACCATTTCTATTTTGCTGGGTAATGATGTCTTTGTTAAAAATTAGAACATTAGTTTGGTGTCTTTATTGAAAGTATATTAATGGGAATTTATCTTTTAATTTAGCTTCTTTGCTTTGTTTTTTTTTAGATGCAACAATCGGACCCAGTGTATCGTAATCACGGGTTCAGATGTCTTCCCCGACCCCTGCCCCGGGACGTACAAGTACCTGGAGGTCCAGTATGAGTGTGTGCCCTACAGTAAGTATGATCCTTCTGTCATGAAATGAAAGCCCCCCTCTTCTGCCTTTCCCTCCACTCTTCCATTCTCCGTTTTTCTCTTCCTCTCTGGTCTGTCTCTTCTCCGCTATATCATATCCTGTCCCATTTCTCCTCTGCCTCATCCAGACATCGTGCTCTTTTTGTCTGCAACACCTCCCAGCACCCCGTTCCTCTGTCTCTTCTTCAATATATGTCAAGCAGTGAACTTTCTATGAAATATGACCTGTAAAAGCCTTTGGTCCTCCTCTGCACTCCCCTCATTATTGATGTGCTCAACGTGTTTCCAGCGGATCGGCAAGCCTGGTTATGAGGTAGCAGAAAGGAGGAAGGGCAGATGAAGTCATGCTGACTCTCTGTGATAGCGAGCGGGACTTAATTCCTCTTGCCTCGCGTGGAGAACTCTCTGAGAGAAGCGCTCACCTTGATGGCTTAATATACAACCATGCAGCAGGTGTTGAAATATGCTGGCAGATGTTCCATTATGTAACGGAACAGATCGGCGTCTCTCACGAGTCAACAAGGCGATATTTCATCTAATGTTGGCTTTTTGTGTCTGCTCCTCGGATGCTAAAATATTCATCGCCATTCAGCCCCCAAATAATCTTTAAGTTGCCCTTTCTATTAAAAAATTCCCCCTTTGTCTTTTTAAGCTGTCATGTTCATTCGCAATTTGTGCTGGAAATTCCCCTCGTAACCTTTACATATTGATTAATGACAAAGAGTTAGATGAATTGCCAGAATCACTAATCAGGTGGAACTGAAATAATTAGTGTTGGAGAGGTAGAGTGAGGGTTTTTTTTGCAGTGTTGTATTTGCATTTCAGCTGCTGAAGGAAGATCATTAAACAAAAAAAAATGCACATTTATTCCCCAAAACTCTCTAAACTTTGCATTTGTTCCACATTTTTCATTACAGCTATACCTGACAAGCTGCTCCCCTTAGTGTTGACTCGTACAATGAAGATCATTAGATGTTAAAACTCATTAGAACTTAAAGGTTAACCTCTCTGAGGCTTTGAGGACATGTAATTAAAGATAGAATAAGCAATATTGGAGTTCAAAATATTGAAGGAAGACAAATCCTCCAGTCCGTGATTCAAACTCTAAACGGCTTCTTATTTTTCTTTTTTGTTGCTATTTTTGTTGCTTTATCATTAAGTTAAATATTGATCACGTGTCTTGTTAAGGTATTCCCAACCTTGTTAGAGAGATTAGCTCAGGGTGCACTCAAGTCTAACTGCACCTATGATAGTTGTTTGCGTCTATCTTGCACCGTGGAAATGGTTAAAGTTATTGTGGTGGTGCGGAGGCTAAATGAACCCCTAAGGGCTCCTCCTTATGAGGTGTTTTGAAAGACATTCATGCAGTCGGGTCTTCATTGTGTGATTGCTTAGTAAGCATTCACACTACAGTGATTCTCCTGATGCTTTACATACTTAATCAAACTTTCAGCGATTTCACTGATCTTAGTATCAAAATGTTCAGCTTGTTCAGGACATTACTGTTTTTATTTTTTGGCCTTAAAAAATGTTATAGTTCTTAAAATATTGAGCAAAATATGCCCCACATGAAAGAAAAAGTTTTCAAATTTCAAAATTTTAAGTAGATTAGCTACAAGCTTTTAATGAGCCATGCTCATCTTTTATAGTACTTTTTTTTTTTACAAAGTTGGAGTTCACCTAATATTTTAGCAACATGCTAACGTTTTTGGCTAATTTGTTATCTACTAAAGTTTTTTTGGGCTAATTTAGAGTTTAGCTTCTATTTTAGCAACAGGCTAACGTCTTGGCTAATTTAGCTTACTGAGGAAATTTAGGCTATTTTGGAGTTTATGTAGTAAAGAAGCAATGTGCAATTTTTTTTGTAAAAATCTGTATCTACTGAGGTTTTTTTATTCTAATTAGGAGCTTAGCTAATATTTTAGCAACATTCTAACATTTTTGGCAAATTCGTTATCTCCTGAGGGTTTTATAAGCTAATTTAGGGTTTAGCTTCTATTTTAAGCTAACATTTTTGACTAATTTAGTTTACCGAAGAATTTTAGGCTTTTTTGGAGATTAGCTAGTAATTAAGCAATATGCTAGCTTTTTTGGCTAAAGTGGTATAGGGTTTTTTATTCTAATTTGGAGCTTAGCTAATATTTTAGCAACATTTTAACTAATTTAGTTTGCTGAGGATTTTTAGGCTATTTTAGAATTTAGCTATTTACAGTTTTTAGTATTTAAGCAATTAATTAACTTTTTGTATAATTTGGCATCTAATAAGGTTTTTTAGGCTAATTTGGAGTTTCACTTATATTTAAGCAACACACTAAAAATGTTTACAAAATTGGCATGTATTAGGGATTTTAAAGCAAATTTGCTACAAATTTTTCAGAAATATAAGTCAACTTTAGCACACCTTCGTAGTTCTTTAACTAAATTTCCAGTCTTTTAGCAAATTTAAAATTTTCCAAATAAGCAAAAATAATTTTTTTTTTCATCAAATCCCTTCAGCAATTAAAGTAAAGGGCATCATTATTATTCAGCAAAAAGCTTCAGCAACTACTTTTAGCATTCACACTAGCACTATTGCTAGTCATGCAACTTTTCTAGTTTCATTAGTTTTACACATGTCTGTAGCGTGATCTTTTTGCTTCTCAAGGTCCATGCCCTACCAGATTAGGACCAAGATCACAGAATCTGTCTTATCGCAACTGCCCTGGTAAGTGCTTGGTGTTCTCCCAGTCTGGTTCCGTCCACACCAGCCCAATCCGACCTTCCCTACTCAAGCCCTACCGTCAACCGTTACCGTTTTTTTATTTCTATATACCTACAAGATCCCTTTTGCTGCTTTCCTCTTCCCGTCTCCTTGCACCCCAAATGTAATCTAAAAACTAATCAATGATTCGTAGAGGAACGCAGAGAGGGGAAATCATCAGGGAAGATTAACTTTTCCGCACCAGAACACCACAGTTTCCGTATGAGGTTGTAGATCTCTGCAGTTTTTAGATGCAATAAATCATTTGCCAAATAGTAAGATTTGTGATTAAAGCATTTCAGTGGTCCAGGGGCTTAGGATCCCCTGGATTTGCAGCGACACAAGACTTGAGAGGATGTTTTGCAAGACAACGCATAAAATCCTCATTAAGCTGATCAGCAAACGGAGCACAGACTGTGTCCTCATTTTGACCAATAACTACTTCTCTGCAAAACCTTTCCATCCCCAAGATATCCAACTAGCATCTTTTTTTGGTTTGTTGTTTGTTTATTGCTCCTATAATTAATTTATTCATTAATTAATCCTACTATCTAAACCCTTTATATATTTGTCTGTGCAGTTTGGATTTTTTTTTTTTTTTTTTTCGTATGTACAAAAAAACGCAGTTGCTACAAATTGCCTGCATTTCCACCAATTTCATCCCTTTGGGTTTATAATTTAGTTCTTGTCATGAACTGCCCTCATTAGCAGCATTATCTTCACTCTTGAGCCAAGGATGTAAATTTGTGCCTTTAGTTGGCACTGAGTCACCCTTTGAATTGGCTCCAGTAATTGCTTGAATCAGTCAATGTAAAAGCGGAGATGTTTCTTTATTAAGATAGCTTTCTGTTTGCTATTTTGGAACCAAGCGAGATCAGTTTTTTTGTCATTCCAGTGCACATTATGTCCTTATTGTTGATGCTTTCCTTTTTTAATCACGTGAGTATAGCCAGATGATGAATATTAGCTGTTTGGTTCTCCCCGTGTGTTGAGTTTTTAATTTTTTTTCTTCCAGTTTATTTTTAATTTGATTTTTTTGTTAAATTCTTGTCACCGTCTCCATTCGTTGGCATCTAAGATCCAACATTAGATTTTTAAAATCGATTTTTGAAGCAATTTAATTGGATACAATGTCTTAACCTTTGGTAGCTCATAGTTTAGCGTCTGTGGGTTAATGTGGAGTGGATTCATTTCTTTCTTTCTTTCTTTATTCATTATTATTGTTGTATAAAAAAAACTAACCAACTGTCTTCCCTTCCTCTTGTGCAATCTGCAGGAACTTTCCTTGGGTATCTGACTCACTCTCCTCATTCAATGACTGATTTCTGATCACACTGATTGCTATGCATTTCTACCACCACCAGGTTTTCTTCTCTGTTCTCGTTTTCTTTCCAGATTTCCCTCACTCCATATTTCCATGTATTCCTGTTTTATCTGCTTGACGGAGCTTTTTTGAGAACTTTCTATAAACTTTTTCTTTGTTTCCTACTGACGTTTGATTTTTTAGTTAGGTCCAGCACAGTTGAATTCTCTCTTCAGATCGGAGGGTTTATTAAACCACGGATCGTCTGGAATTATTTTGTACTCCTATTTTTCTTGCCACTGAAGCCTTGATCAGACTGTAGTTCTGTCAGAAGTGATTTTTTTTCTCCAAAAGAATTTCTTATCCTATGGTTTCATTCTGACCCTATAGATTGGATGATTTAAATCAGAGAAAACTCAGAAATTATCTGAAGAGGAGATCTAAAATTATGCATATAGTCAGAGCTGTGAGACTCCTATCTTCTTTTTGCAATCAGCAGCTGCACAGATGAAATCATAAATCTCAAATTAGGTTATTCTGTTATATCTTGAATTTAATTATTCAATTAATATAGAATACGATATTATTTTTACCTATAATACCTTTTTTCTATTGTAATAACGTGATTTAGTTTATTAGATTAAATAAAATAAATTTCTGTTAAAACCAGAGATGTTAACTTTATCTCATGCTAATGTATTAATTTAAATAGTGGGAAATGCTGACAATATTTAATTTTGCAGGTTAAATTGTGAGTTAAAGAATGACTGCAGAGGTTTTTCACATAAGAAAACAGTTGCTGCAGCAAACATTTTTAATTTATAATTTATTTTGATTTCTTTTGTTAAAAAGTCTCATAAACACCTTCAATATTTTGGATTTTTAACTGTAAAAAATGAATTTCAAGCATAATCGCACTTATCAATGACATTTGCTAGAGTACACCTCCCACTCCCTACACAAAAAAAGTAATATTTTAATAATATCTTGTTTTTATTGAGTATAAGGTCTGCCTTATCCATCTTTAGCCTCTCCTGATAATAATCAGAACTTGACTGATAGAATAACCTGAACAAATGTAAAACTTTTGCCAATATAATAAAAATAATGCATTAAAAATTAACATATAATATTATTTAGTCTGGAAAAAAATACCTGAAATTACTTTTAATTGATAGATCATTTATCAGACCCCAGCTCTGTTTTAATTGATTGAAAATATCTTCAATTGCTACATTTAAGGTTATGACCTTTGTTGCAGGGTCGTAGTGTTAAATGTTCAGCCAAAAAGGCTCCCATTAAACTGTCTTGATCTGATTAATGTCTAACCTGGGCTTCAAATGGACTTTTGAACAATATATGCACCAATTAGCTACAACAATAAGCATGTTTCTTTTAAAGTTTGATATGGGGAAATAGGTTAATTTCTAGTTGCTTATTCGATTCTGGGGCTTGTGAGTCGTTGGATCAGACTTGATCCAGTGAGTCCTTCAAATGCCCAGAATCTTTAGAGGACAGAGGCTTGATCAACTCAAGGCTTATAAATTATAAAATGTTGCTAATAAATAATTCCAAAGTAACTTGTGTGATTGGAATGAGTCATATTATTGGGAGGGCTTCTACACTACGGGGTTGTCTTGTTAAAATGTTTAAATGGGGCCTGCTATAAGATGGTCAGTTTCCACAGCAAAAACACTGAATATCAAGTCGGCAAATGTTGTAGCTAATTTGTGCATTTTTAATGTTTGAATTGAATTGATGAGTTTTGTTGACTTTTTTCATGCAGTTCTAACCCAAAACTTTCTTTCTTGAAACTTGCTTAAGTAATTGGTCAATACGACCTTTAATTTGAAACCTTCAAAGCTGAATGTGTACTTAGTGTTCCAGCACAAATCCGTGTAGTCTGTCTGTACAAACCAAAATTGACTGTAACATGACCAGACATTTTTGCATGTCTGATTTGTCTCAGATATGCCTTAAACAAAACGGCAACAGAAATATGTTTGGAAATCTGGGGGTTAAATGTTAGAGCAGGGGTCTGCAACCTGAGGCTCCAGAGCCACATGTGTCTGTTTTATTCCTCCATTGTGGCTCTTTGGTAATTATATATTTTTAAAAAATAATGGAGTTGTTGTTTTGATTATTTTGTTTTACTTAAGTTTGGTCATCCATGTTTAGATTTCTAACATATCAGATAAAGAATTAACATGAATTAAAAAAAAAAAAAGTGGATTCTACACCAACACTGTTGTGTTTATATTTGAAAATGTACCAAAGTCATATGTGACTTCAATTAAATCTGCTGCAACAAGAGGATCTTATTTTAAATTTGACACAGGGTGTATTTTATTTTGAAAGGAACTTGCTGTTAAAAGCAAAACAAATTAATTCAGAAAATTATAACTGTTGACTAATTCAATTAATGCCCATATTTTAAGCTAAATTAAATAAATTATTGGAATAATGGCCACAAAAACACAAAGTTTTGTTCTGTAAGAAACTGAACCAAGTGACTCTTTCAGCAGCAGAAGTTGCAGACCCCTGAGTTAGAGTGATGCTGTTTATTCTGGTTACTTTCCAGCAGGCTTGTAATGGAATCCTGCTGAAAGAACTCATGAAATTATTGAAAGTCGAGTGATTTATTTATGACTACCACAGAGAGTTTGGGTATCTGTCAGCAAAGATTTCATTCTTGCACCTTCCTATAACCACTTGACTTTCTATTTTGTGTGTTTTTAATGGGTTACATCCTTCAGAAAGAATTTTTTTTTTTTATTTTGTTTTTCAGAAAAAGACAGGTGGCAAATTAAAGAAAAAAAAAACGGCAAAGATGTAAGACTTGCGACAGAATACTACACAAAGAAATATTTCAGTCTGCATTTTTTATCTGTTGCTTCTTTGTAAGATGTCTATGTTTTTTTACCTCTTGGAATTTTAAATCTTTTTAGGCCATTTTTACATTCCTTTACCGCATGAATAGTCATTGCCCTGTGTTGAAACACTTCACAGTCTGCAAAGGTTAATGTGGATGTCTAATAGGAAGCATAAAAGCTTAAAGCACACCTTGTAAATCAGTTTGGGCTGAGATCTCATGAGCTGCAACATGTGATTCACAGGGAAGGGTGTGATGTTTGCAGCTTGGGAAATAAGCCGAATAGTTCACTTTTCACAGAGCTGCTAGGATTAGGTGACGGCTGTTTCCCAAATAAACCTAAGCTAAAGTCAAGGACATCAATGTTTTAATTTGTAGAAAAACCTCACATCAATTTTACAGTAATAAGAGATTAATTGCAATTTGGTGAGATTTACTGTTGACATCATTACACTAATGTCCGAGGACACGCACACAGATGACACTAAATATGGCAGCAGTGCATTTTGACCTGGGACAAAAGGCCAGCTGGTCATTCACAGAATTACTACAATTGAAATGTATTAGGCTATGAAGCATTAGGCCTAATGTGCCAGTGTGCATCGCAGTTAGTCCCTTCAGAACACAATAACCATAATAAATGAAACAAATGCGCTCTGTTTAAGTCTATCTGTGGAACTTATTGCGTAAATGCCTAGTAAGCATTCACAGTTTAGTGCTTCTCCTGCTCCTTTCTCCACGTTTATCGGCACGTAAAAACGTAATCACTTCTTTGGCAATTTTTGCCATCTTGGCATCAAAACTTTAAGCTCTGCTTGTATTTTTGGTATTCATAAATGTTATAGTTTTTGAAATATTGAGCAAAATATCCCCCATAGGAAATGAAGACAAAAGTCTTCAAATATCAAAATTTTAAGCAGATTAGCAACAAGCCTTCAAATATATTCATGGCCTATGTTTTTATCTTTATAGTAAGTTAAAAAAAATTGGAGTTTGCCTAATTTTTTAGTAACTTGTTCAAATTTTTGACTAGTTTGTTATCTACTGGGGTTTTTATAGGCTAATTTAGAGTTTAGCTAATATTTTAGCTCCATGCTAACGTTATAGGCTAATTTGTTGTCTATTGATGCTTTTATAAGCAAATTTAGAGTTTAGCGTCTACTTTACCAGCATATTTTCGACTAATTTAGTTTACTGAGGAATTTTAGGCCATTTCGGAGTTTAGCTAGTATTTAAGCAACAAGCTAGCTTTTTAGCTAATTTGTTATCTACTAAAGTTTTTTGGGATAGTAGCTCACATTTAAGCAACACACTACATGTTTTACAAAACTGGCATAAATCAGAGTTTTTTAAGGAATTTTAACTACTACATTTTCAGAAATTTAGGTCAACTTCAGCGCTCTTTCATAGTTGTTTAACAACATTTTCAGTCTTTTAGTAAATTTAACTATTTCCCTTTTCAGCAAATCTAAAAGTAAATTGCGTCCCCGTTTTCAGCAAAAAGCTTCAGTGACTACTTCTTTGAAAAAGCATTCACACTAGTATTATCGCTGGTAATGCCTTTTTCAGTTATCAACATTTTTTCATCCTACTAAATGGGGTCAAGTATTCCGGTGAATTTCATTCTATTAAAAAACCAAAAGGACCACATTTTACCAAATTTATCCTTAAAAAAAAAGTGTCATCTAGAGCATGGTAAAAGAGAAAAAGCAGTTGCACAAGAGAGCAATTGTGACAGCACAAATGAATCAATGAGATTAAAGGATCACAGTGTCTGTGGGCAAACGTCGTCGGCTCGGTTTGCCAAATGTTGCTAAAGCAACAGTTTAAATTCCACATGTTTACACACAGGGAGTTTTTTTTTTTTTTTTTTTTTTTGCTCTTTTGGAAACTGGCACTGCATATCTATTTTTATTTTTGTCAACAAAAATGCAGCCAATGTGCACCAGATTTACCAGAAAGGGGCTTTGGTTACACATGTTATAGACCGAGTAGGTGATTCCTGATTCAAAAAATTATAATAATAATATTAGAAAACTGATTAAAGCACTCGGAATTTATTGAGCTAAAGATAGCGTCATTGAATTGTCTGTGTAGTCGTTGCAGGCACCTCCCTGGTGCATTCCTGTTTGTAGATGTCTTCCTTGCTGCACTTTGCTGCTCCATCTTTAGAAAGATAACTCCCAACAAGTCATATAAATGAATCTAAATGCAGATGGATATGATAGTCAATGTTCTGAGGGAACAATCACTGTGATTAACACAAATAACTTCAGGGCCCGTATTGTAAATGGTTTTTCCCTATCATCTTAACATATACTTAGCATCAGTAGTCTGCTCGACATCTTCAAAATATACCTAATAATGTTATGAAATCTTAATTACTAATCTCCAGTTCCTGTTTTATCTTTTTTTTTGTTTTTTCTTTGATTTGTCACCTGCCTTTATCAAGAAAAAAAAGCATAAAAACTATATTTTTATGGTTTGTGGTGATGGATGGATTAAACTAAATTGACAATTTTATAAATTTGAAGACTTTAAAACATAGAAAGCAAGTATTTAATCAGCAGCCTTTAAGAATATTTGATATCTATAGGAGGAATTATTGTGTTCTGTCTAAATTGTTGTGACACACATCAATAAAAATGTCTTTCATATGAAGAATTTATGCGTCAAAACAAATTCAATCAGTGATTCTGCACATTAATGTTTTGTTAGAGAATAAAATCCATCCATCACTGTGATACAAACCAATGGTGACAGTCAAATTTAGCCGAATAATCATCACCGTGATTGTGAGCCGACCATGTTTCATGTGCTAACCTAACCCCCTTTTCAACTACAGGACCTTAACAGTTCTGTCCCATTTTTTTCTCACAACTTTCCTGCTTTATTAGGTGTACCCGTCTTTTTTCATGTCTCATAACATGTTGCTGCATTTGTGATCATAGCGATGACAGTTAATTCATATTAATCTCTTTTTTTTCCCTTGGACCCCCCTTTCATTCTCTCGTCCAACGCTTAAAATAGAAGTGGAGCAAAAAGGTAAATAACAGACACGATCCAAACCCTAGCTCCTTGTTTTGTGGCATCTGGTTGTAAATTACCTATTTTCCCATGGTGGCCTCTACAAACACATTGCAGACGTTTCCTTTCCGAACACCCCAAATGTCACATTAACAGCCAGTGTAGATCTACAAGGGAAGTAAGACTGGCCGTAAAAAAAGACAGCACAAGCAGCCAAACGATCTAAATGGGGGTGTATTGGCTGCAGTCCATAGGGACATCCTCTTCTCATTCTCCCTTGATGCTTTTGCTACTCAGCAGAATCTCATATTGCCTGGCTTTCAAACCCTCTCCCATAGCATGCCATGGTAACAATGTTTCTTGGCCCTCGTTTCAAGCTATTTCTTTCAACTGTCTTTTCTCCTCTCACCACCTCCACCACTTCTTCTTTCCATTCCTCTCATCTGACCACTTGCTTCTCTTGTCTGTGTTGGTTCCTCCTATACCTCAAAGCAACAACCAAAACACCTCAAGAAAGAGCTCTTAAATGCTAATGGTTGTAACATTTGCACCCCTCCATAATGACAAGTTTCTCTGGTATAAGACTGTAGAAAGGTGCTGTAACCGAGACACACACACACACAAACACACACACATTTTGCTGATTTCTCTGACTCCTCTCTCATAACCTCTCTCGTCTGTTGCCAAGTGACTTTAGTTGGCTGCATTATTATTTATTTTCGTTTGTTTACAGGACCAATACTTTTTTAAGTTTTGTTTTGATTCTGTTCTCCTTTCCTTTGTTTTCTATTCAACAGTTTATGTCTGAGGTGCCAATTTCCTTTTGTTTTTCAGACTACTTCATATACTTTGACATTATGCTTAATAACTTTTTGATTGATTCATTTTCTTTCTATGCACAAAACGAAATTCTTATTCAAGCTTGTGAATATTGGCTGTATTTGAAAGTTGTGTTTCGGCCACTCATTAAGATGCGTTTGTCCTCACTTTGATTGGACAACCTATAAAACAAAATGAAGACGCTAGGGATTGTACCTGTAATACATTTCTTTTTTTTTTTAAAGTTTCATGCATCACATTTTAATCTTGTCTGTTTCTCATTCTACTCTTCTCCCATTACTAGTTTTTCTTTGTCCCGGGACTCTGAAAGCTGTCGGTGATCCTTCCTTTCTGTTTGAAGCGGAGCAACAAGCTGGGGCCTGGTGTAAAGACCCGTTGCAAGCTGGCGACAAGATCTACTTCATGCCGTGGACTCCTTACAGAACAGACACTCTAATCGAGTATTCCTCCCTGGATGACTTCCAGAATTCTCGACAAACGATCACCTATAAACTACCGCACCGCGTGGACGGGACGGGATTTGTAGTCTATGACGGTGCCGTGTTTTTCAACAAGGAGCGCACGCGCAACATCGTGAAGTTTGACCTCCGAACTCGAATCAAAAGCGGCGAGGCGATCATCAATAACGCCAACTATCACGACACGTCACCGTACAAGTGGGGAGGTAAAACAGACATTGACCTGGCGGTGGATGAGAACGGGCTCTGGGTGATCTACGCCACAGAGCAGAACAACGGCATGATGGTGATCAGCCAACTCAACCCCTACACGCTACGATTCGAGGCCACGTGGGAGACCACCTACGACAAACGCTCAGCCTCCAATGCCTTCATGGTCTGTGGAGTACTCTATGTGGTCCGCTCCACCTATGAAGACAATGAAAGCGAGGTCAGCAAGAGCCTGATCGATTATATTTACAACACCAAACTAAACCATGGGGAATACGTTGACATCCACTTTCCCAACCAGTACCAGTACATTGCAGCTGTGGATTATAATCCCAGAGATAACCAGCTCTATGTTTGGAATAACTTCTACATTCTGAGATACAACTTGGAGTTTGGCCCGCCCGATCCAGCTCATGGTAAGATTGGACATGCAATTCCCATGCAGACAATATTCTCACTTTTCTTTTTTTTTTTTTCTCTCTCTCTCTTTACCCAAAAGGTGATTTTAGTTGCTGTCAAGTTCACTTTGCTATTCCTTTGGTATCCTCCATCTTTGTGTCAGGTGTCACAGCTGAGTGATTTTTAATTTAGAATCTAATATGTGGTAGATATGTTATGGGAAGCTGGAAATCATCTTGTGGAGTGAAGTGAGCACAGGCTCTTTGGTAAACAACACTTCAAAGCCAGTTGCCGGAACATAAGGGATCAGTAACTAGGGGATTTGAGGAGGTTTACCATCTCTCTGCTTTCTCTCAGTACCTCGCACTGAGGCTCCAGGGGGCCACTGCTCTGTCTTCTTTCCAGTGTGAGAAGACAGGGAGACAGACGACTATAATCTTGTGTCTGGAAACATACATGCTTGGATAGGTGCAAAGTCTGACCTGGGGCGAAGTTCAATCATCCCCTGACTGATGCTCCGACTCTGAACTTCGTCTGCTACAACTGGAGGTTTCTAGGTTTTTGCTCTTTCTACCACATACAAACGGTAGAAAGATCAATCATCCGGGGTCACGTCAGCCGCATGTGTTTTTGATTTATGCAGAGTCTAGCCTGGACCAGCGATAGGCCTTACACTGAGAATATAGTAACTCTAATTATTGTTCTCCCCTGCACACCCTGAGTCCTAAATCCTGACTGAATCTCAGCGCAGTCGGTGATGAGCCACAACTTTTCCACAGATTATCCTGGAGCTCAATACTTAAAGTGTTGTTCACTTTGGTATCGCCAATACATGGGGTAAGGCGGGTAAATTGGGTTCAGCTAGTAGAGCTGCATTAGTATGAGCAGAAAACAGAAAACGTCCACGATTGCAATCAGAAGTAAAATACTTACTGCAAAATCTAAAATATCGACTTAACTAACAGATCAGTCATGGATTCATAAAAATATAGATAAATTTAGCACATAAAGCTAAAGTCAGCTAGCTTGATGCTAACATTTAATATGGCTAATGCATGAATTTCCCTAACTCTTTTAAGAAAGTACTTTTTAAAGTAACTATTTGTGCTATAAAACATTGTTTTTTTGCTCATACTTTCTTCTTCGTCTTCTGGAATAAGGTGTATTGCTGTAACGTGATCGCCACCTAGAGGCCAAACTGAAACTTCCTCCAGGAGAAGCAGAACAATGTTTACGATGTTAATGATCTGAGCATTTTTGTTTGTATTTCTCCTTTTGAGAAACACTGACTTATTATTTCACTAATACATTTTACTGTATGTGAACTGTATCAGATTAATATAAATATATTAAAAACACATAGATTATTAATGTATTTTTAAACAAATGTGTATAAATGTGTAAACTCAAAATTGAATTGAAGAATTGAAAAAAAATCAGAATCGAATCGATTCTGGAAATTATGCCCTACTTTTAAAGTTAACAGAAAACCATGTAACACTTAATAATCAAACGGTTTATGTTTAATTTAAGCAAACACATTTACATCAGATGAATTATTAGCTACGACGAATCTATTATTTTTTGCTCTGGAAATATGGATTTGGCCGTGTGCTTTGAATGGGCACAGATAGCAAAGTCAGATGGTTGTAAATGATTTTCATTAAAATAGCTCCATAATGTAATTATTTGTGAACATAGAAAACCTTCTGCACAGTAAGAACACCGGCATCCAACTTCCCTCCCCATTATTTAGAAATCCCAAACTACCTGACATACTGAGTTTGGTCTTTGGAGCAAACACTTCTTTTAATGTCAACAAGAAATCTCGTCTCTTTTCTTGACAAATGAGACAAGAGTCTGGCCCCGCTGCTGACTAATGTATGTGGAGCTTAAGTCGATGAGAGAAAGGGAAAATGGTCCAGGATGATCATCAGGATGTCAATAAACTTGTCCTCCCACTTGGCTGATGTTGACACATAAATGATGGCACTTTTTTCGGCTGTCACCGAACGCCCTCTCCCTGATATCTTGATGCCAGTTCTTTTAGATGCTTCACCGAGCGCTGAAGCAAACTATCAAAAATGCCTTCTCTTTTGGTAAAAGCTGAATGCTTTTGGAGTGACGATAAAAATGGACAGACGTTTTAGTCTTTCTCAAAGTCAAATTCACTAAAGCATGCGCAAAGGCTTAGGTCACACGCATTTAGTAACTCTATTGATGTCCCTTTTATACTAAACAATTTTAAAAATGCAACTTTATTGGCACGTGTTTGTATTAAAACTGTATTTATTAAAAAAAAATATATTTTTTCATTGATGGAGGACATATATTAAGAAAATTAAGCTCAAAATTGCATTTGTGAGTATTTTATAATTGTGTGAATGATTTGTTAGCATTTACACTATATCCTGTTTCTATTTATTATTATTCCTTAGTTATTCTTTTGTACATTTTTTGATTTGTAAAAACTCAATCACACTTTCAGCAAATTATGCAATCTAGATATCAAAATGTTCAGCACGTTGAGGACATTCCTGCTTGTACTTTTGGAATTTGTACATTTTAAGTTTTTTTAAGATTCTACGCAATTAATTGGATTTTTCAGCCCTATTGAAAATGAATTGGGATTTTTTTCAAATATCTGCAATTTCTGCTATCAAAACATTCAAAATGTTCAGCACATTCATGTTAGCACTATTACACATTTTTTTAAATTTTGCAAATTTTTTCTCGTAATTCTGCAAATATTTGTGCACTTTCTCCAAATTATCTAAGTTTTGTATCAAACCGTATAGTACATTAATGTTTGTACTTTTGGTCTTTATATCCTCTACACATTTTAAAACGTTTAGCAATTTTTGCAATATTTTTTACAGCATTCTTTCAATTCTTTGTACACTTTGATACCTGTGCAATATTTGTATCAAAACATTTAGCACATTAAGAACATTTATTTTAGTACCTTTGGTATTTCAACATTTCATGCAGTTTTCGAAATTTTTTGCAATTTTCAAGATTTTTCCAGAAATATTTCAAATTTTTGTTGCACTTTCTGTAAATGATTCAAGTTTGGCCTCAAACCGTTCAAAAGTTCAGGACATTGTACAGAAATGAATGTTAATTTCCTCAGCATCTTCAACAAAAATCTTCAGCATCTAAAAGCATTCACACCAGCATTATTGCAGGTAATGCAACTTTTCTAGTTAAAATTGTTGTGAATCAGGAACATACAAAAAATGTAGTTTGAAAAAGACTGTGCAGACATCGGGAGACCACAAGCTCCTCCCTCTGCTCCATTCGGATCATTGACATGAACAGAGATGGACAAAACAAAATTAAGTCAATATAGTCGCCATTTTTCCGCGGTATTGATATTTCCTGATTTAGCCATTTTGGGACCAGAGAGCGTTAGTAAGCTGTGATTGGTCCAAGAATCTGTCAATAAAATGCTTTGAGTGTTTGAGGTGGGGGCCAGTGGGCACTACACGCTCTTATTGAGGCATCTGATTGGCCATTTCATAACTTGAATACTTGCCATAAAAATATATAAATACATACATCATGAAACAAAAAAGAGGTGTAGAGCAAGAATGGTTATGCTGAGAAATATTTTTCAATAGAAATCTATTTGAAATGCGAGGGGGGAGGGGATGACCAGTCCAGTTCTCTCTATATGCTGTCTATGATTTAGATGCACCCACTTGTAGACGTCTAGCTCCGCCTTCATTTTCCTCGTCTGAGCTGGCTTCTGGCTGGATAGCTCCAAAATTGCTCGCCATTTTTGCAGCTTGGTAAAATGACAACAGAGAGCTCTAAGTAATGAGGAAGGGAAGGGGGGCGGTGTTGCTCTGAACCAATGATCACATCTATGTCTTAGAAAATTACACAGTTTATTTGATTTTGGCCAAAAACAGCATTATTATTATGAAATTAGATCAAAAGATGATCAGAGCGGGTCTTTAATTAATTGCGACAACACAAAGAAATACCTTTCATTGTAAAAATTAATAACCTCAAAATGTGTCCAAATTTTTTGTTTGAGGACCCAAATGTGTGATGGAAAATGAATTTAATAAATAACCTAAACATGACAAAGAATCTACAAACCAGGTTATGAGAACAAAATGATCTGGCAGTAACAAGCTCTTGAATATACGGAGGATAACTATTTAACACAAAGCAGACGCTTTGATTAGCAAATAAAAGCCAAGTGCAAATAAACATGGCTTAATCTAAGAAAAAATCTCCCCAAAAAAAGCATTAAACCTCGCAGCATTTGTTTCATAAACTTCTTGTGATTTTAAGGTTGAACGGTGCTTTCATTACCAAGGCCCGACAAATGAAACGTTTTAAAGCTCACAACCTTGTTTTGGAAAGCAGGATTGTTCACGCTTCATTCATTACTTGTCCTGAAAGAAGCTGTTTTTCTTTCACAGTAAATTTTCAAAGCATGCACAGGATGAGTAAGCAGTGTAATTGTTGAGAGAGACATTGATGTACGCATTTGCCGATGCACAGCGCCGCTTCTCCTCCTCTGTTTTTTCCTAAGTGCCCAGACAAGTACTGTAAATTACTTGATTTGTTTCAACATTAAATGCAAAAAAAAAAAAAAAAAAACCATCAAAGGGAAGTTAAGAGAGTGTGTGACAGACAGTTGGGTTCCCGTCAACTCCAATAACATTTCTCATGTAGAGACAAGATCATCTCATGTAGGATTATACAAGAGTGGATGGGCCGCATCCAGCACTGCAGCTCCTTTGAAAGTGGGCATTAAATGGGTCACTAAGTCCCTTCTGTTGGCTTTGACTAGCAGCCCCATAATCCACTCATTTAACCATGGCTTTGTGCGTGTTTTCCTTTTGCCGTACAAGAGCTCATAAAGAGACACTTTTTTTGTCGCACGTTGCTGAGAAAATGAATAAAGTGACTTAAATGAGGTGTTTCCAGACAAATCTCACCAAGGGCCCACTTCTAGACATTTTTTTTTCCACCTCAAACCACTTCGTAAGCATCACCAAAATTTATTTTTGACCAAATTCATGCACAAAAACTCTCTGAGGCTACCTTAATAAGACAATGTGTATTTTATTTATCTATCTGGACCAAAAGCTGTAACAACCCGAGTTAACAACCACACAAATCGACGCCCCTCTTGTATTGCTCAAATTTCAATCAAGAAAAACAAACAAATTTGCCATTGGGTACACAACGGCTCAATTTGTTAAGAATTATGAGCTACAGCTGTCTAACATGATCTTCCAATTAGCTCACAAAACTCCGCATGTGGTCAAACACCCCATAGTTTGTATTTTCTGAAAGTGCTTTGCAATGCAAAAATGTTGGGCTCCTACAGTTGCTCGCGACTCGTATGCATAAGCAGCCGCCCAAGAGGCCTCTACCTCTCACAGACTTATGAATACACCGTTCACTAATGGGCACCAAAATGATTCCTACCTGGCTCCTTTAACCCTTACATGGAGGTTGACTTAAGGAACAACTCTGTGTGTGTTCACACCTGAGGAACTCACAAAAGCATTAACATCCAACTTTGTGATTATTATGATCCATATCAGTCCAGATTATTCTGAAAAGGTCAGATTATTTTAATGTAATATTAAACAGCCTGTATTAGGGATCAGGTTTGGCCAAAGAAGCTTTTATTTCACCGCTAATCCACTGGGGCTGACATCTTTTTTCAGGCCGATAGCGATTGCCGATATTTTCCAATAAGGATATTTAAGTTATCATTTCACATCCGATATTTGCTCATAACGGTATTTAAGTTGTTATTTCACAGCTAGTACATTAAGGCTGATATCAATTTTTCCGGCCAATACCGATACCCGATATATTTTACCCTACATTTCCATAACTGACATTCAATTTTTTTTTTTTTTTTTTTTTGCTGCTAGTACACGAAGGCCAATATAAATTTTTCCAACTGATACCAATAGCCGATATTTACTTATATTCGCCAATACCGATAATTTCGCTGTTTTTTTTACAGATAATACACCAAGGCCCATATCAATTTTTCCGGCCGATGCTGACAACCAATAGCCGATGTTTGCTGCTATTTGCTGATAACTATATTTAAGCTGTTATTTCGCAGCTATTATACCAAGGCCAATGTCAATTTTTCTGGCCGATACCAATAACCGATAACTGATATTTGCCAACAATATTTAAGCTGTTATTTTGCAGCTAATTCACTGGGGCTGATATCAGTTTTTCCGGCCAATAACCAATAGCTGATATTTGCCAATAACAGTATTTGAACTGTGATTTCCCAGCTTCTACACTAAGGCCAACATCAATTTTTCCAGCCAATACCGATAACCAATAGCCAACATTTGCTGATACCGATATTTACAAAAACACAAAGTTTAGATTTACCTTTTGTTTCTTTATAAGATATGCACAGCTTTAATTTCACTGTTCAATTACATTGTCCTTGACCTTTTTAACATACAGCAAAGTATCTCTAAGGAATGTGTATCACTTTAAAAAAAATATCTGAAAACATTCAGACTATTTACTGACTATTAGACGTAACTGACGTATCCTAAAACAGAATAACAATGGTGGATTTTTTAGTATCAGTACTTTACAGATAAACTCCAATTATGCAAATATTGTTCGATACCGATACTAGCACGATATAGCACAATATATCATCCAAAACACATACGAACTGCTCATCCTACGTACTTCAGCAACAATATTTCCTCTATAGACTCTTACACTCACGACCTTGATTTAATGCTCTACAGCAATCTGTACAAAATAGAAAATACAGCAACTCCTTTAAAATATTTAAAAACATCAAGAAAAAGGTAAAAGAAACAAAAGCAACAAACCATAAAACTACCCATAAAAAATAAATAATTCAGACCTGCAGAATGATTCTATGTTCTAAAACATTTTTTTAGTGGAAGCTTACTGTTATACTAAAATGGAAGTTTTTGATTGACCTTGACATCATTTTCATAGCTTTTTTGTTGCAACAGTTCCAAATAAATACTTTAATAAAATGTATAAAAACATTATTTTATGTATTTTTAGGATTATAGTGATGTTTTTGGATTTAAAGTGACATTAGAAATGTTGGCACTTGAGGATTTTCGGATCCTTGTCCATCTATAGAACCCCTGATGTTGTCTTTTGTAAGAATAACTACTTTACTGACCAGTTTTGTATCTTTTAATGCACTTAAGGTAAAGATAATGACATTGTGACACAACTTCTGATATTTTTTTTTAGGCAGAAACCTTTTTTTCATGGCTTTACTCAAATACAGAATTCGTTATTACTTGTAATGTTTGTCTTTTTAAGCTACTTTGCCTAAAAGCTTCTGCTGAATAAATACAAATAAAAAGTTAAAGGGAAAGTGCAGATTTTGACCAATGATACACCCAGTTCATGCTCACACTATGACGTGAGAAATATGAACTTCTTCTTTATGTCATGCCAGGAAGAAACCTGTTAAGGTTCGCATTAGTGTTGGGTGATATGGAAGAAAAAGATATATCATGATATAAATTATTTTAAATCGCAATAACAATATATATCACATTTTCCCACAAAAACTGTTTTTAGTCTTTCTCTGAAAAAAATGTCCTCACTTACTTTTTTCTGACTTTGTTTTTCAAGTAATATGTCACAAATGAGAAAAATGTTTTAAAGTGCACACAGTCTCAAGTTTCTTAGTAGGAAACTACATTTTTGCACAAACGTTTAGCAATAAAATAAACAATTAAAGGTTGTAGAGAACACGCACTTTTCTATTGCCCAGCACTAGTTCACATTTCTGTGCATTGCTGTGTTGGTGCATAAAACATTACTTTTTACACTCCCCACTGCTGTTATGCTGATTCCCCAACACTCATGTACATGTACTGCATGTACAATGCATCAAATGAATGATCGCCTCAACAGTGGAAGATGAGGTTAAAAGTTTAAAACTTTAAACTGTAAAAATTGTCTTTTATTTATCTATACCTAGAACATACTGTCGTATGGTTTATTTATATCTCTTCCTAGCCTGTTTCTGTTGCTTTTTCTATTTAGGAAGTTATTTTTTAATAAATGCTCCCTTAAGCTCCTGCCCTGGATTCATGTTAAAGCCAAGGCTGGACTGCTTAAACAATGCCTGGTGGGAGCATCGCTCTCTAAATGACTAGATTTAATTAAATTTTGAGCTCTGCCTCGTGGGAAACTAAAAACACATTTGGACTTGGATGGTCATCACGGACATGGAAATTTATAATCGCTCTGCTTTGTTGTAACTTCCAAAAAAAAGGGGCTGCAACAGCTCTTCAGATCACTTTTTTTTTTTCTCTAACCCTCAAAACCCTTATTTTAGGATTAAAACTTCAGTTTTGGCAACTTAGAGTTTGCTCAGAAACATTTAGAAGTTAAATTGTTAACACTCACATTTAGCTAATATTACTAAACCATGTGAAAAATGAAAGTACAGAAAAAAACATGTTAAAATGTAAAAACAAGAACAGATTGATTTTATTAAAAGTACATTTTGCTCCAAGATTTCCAACATTTTAAAAATTGCTTCAAGATTATTAATTTTTCTGAGCCATCTCATTTAAGCTTGGACACAATTTGTGCTTTGGTAGGTTGTTCTGGATGTAAATCCACTCTGTTTCCATTCACTATCCTCCCACGTTCTGAAATCACTATCAAGATCCTTTTGGTCTGATTCTCTGTGATGATATAAAAGAGGAATTTATCTGGGTTCATAAGAAGATAAAACGAGACTTTGTCTCGATGTGTTCGGGATCAAGTTCTAGCATGAAGCCTAAACATCCAGTTCTTGAACTACTAAAGGTTACGCAGTAAATGAGGTCAGCCGGTCCCATGTTTCCTCTGAAATCTGACCGTGATCTTCGCTGTTCTCTCTGTGTAAGACACTGCAGCCAGTTGTCAGGACCAGATAAGAAAGGCCATTTCACACAATGTTTTCCCATGATCCCAAGGCACTAGTTATCATTTTTTCAGTGGAATTCCTGAAAGTTTAAATTACACTACTGTATTGACTGTGGCTAAAGAATATCCAGTGAAGCTCGCTGGCCGCAAAAAACCTGATTTTACAATTGGAGCCAACAGCATCTTTTGTTTGATAAAAATCAGACTGTGAAAAAATTAAAAGAAGCATCACCATCTAATCCCTGACACAAGCCACTCATCTGAATTATCGTTCCTCCGTGTGGGCTGGGCGTGGCTTCATGCTACTTAGCATGCGTGTAAATTGAGTATGCATTTTATACATTTGAGCCCTCTCGAACGCGAGCTGTGAGTGACAACCCTCATCTCTGCACAGCACGACATTTCAGTCTGGAGTTAACACTTGAAATTTGAGGCACGTACAGTAGAAAAAGAAAAAAAAGCTGCAAGTCGGGAAAAGAAAATAAAGCGGGCAGCAGTAGTAGTCTGGCAGCTGCTGCTGCTGTTTCCTGTGCTCAAGGATCCTTTTGCACGTCGAGTTGTACATAAATGTCTACATGTGTTTATACTTTCATCGAGTTGCTTTCCCCTGTCCGCGTGAATCCATGCGTTTGTACGGCACGAGAGCGCAATATTGGAAACAGCAGTAAATAACATAATCCAGCTATTAGGTTTTGTTTCCTAACATAAAGGTGTACACTGAATGCACTTGAAAAGCGCCTGGCTCATGGGAAATTATGTGACTTTTCACTCAAGCTTTCTTCACATTTATTTCTGGCACGCAAGCAATCATACATTGTGTTCCCCGCAAAAGGCAGCACAGAGTGAAAGACGTGTAATCCAATTTCCTTTGTGTCGTCGTCGTAATTGGTGGATATTGAAATGTATCACAAATGTGTTAAATCATCACAAGACTGCATATTCAAAAACAGCTCCATTTCCATATGAACTTCCACGCGAGGCTGCATCTAGAAAGGATAGAATTACAGTAGATCTACGCATGACACAGAAGTAATTCAGTAGCATTAGCGGAGAGAATAATTCTTCTTTTTTTTAACACCTTAACTCCATTAACCCGTGATCTATGTCAAATGCCTAGAAAGCGATTGTCTACTCATTTATTTTCTCTTCACAGGATTTCTCGAGGTCTTCCTACAAAAGGCCAAACACCTTTGTAAGGCAGAAACAGACCTTGAATTGATTGAGGTTCCATTGCCTCGTTAACTTTTGCTATTCCCCCTTCATTATCATGTGATTACCACTAAGAGGCCACATTTTGGTCTACAAAGGAGTCTGTTACCTTTAGCACAAAGTAATTCTCCCACAGAGATGTGAACAAAGAGGTAAATCTCCCAAGAAGCCCCCCGTCTCACATCATCATGAGATTATTCCACGAAAGAGCCGAGGAGAGAGGAGGGCACGTGGGAAATCAAATGATTCTTTTAACTTTTTATGCGTTAAATTGTCTGAAACAAATCCCAAATGTGTGTCCCCCATCATTTCCTCCTCCATCGCAAGATAAACAGCACCTTATAATGTGTGTGAAACATTATCCTGATGAACAGCCGTGCAACGTCTACGGAAAGTGAAGCCATTAAACATAATATAACAGAGACGCATGCTGTCGGTTTCTATTTGTCACCCCGACATGAAGACTCAGTCCTGGTGTAGCCTCATTTTTGACTCCATGTTGGTTTTTCCTCCTGTGCACGTGCCTTCACCAGACCTGACAGGCCTTGCTTCTTCATCCCCCATGTCCTTGTCAAGGATTCCAAACCAAGAATTCCAGCGGTAAAAAAAAATAATAAATAACTGGGAAATGCAACAATGAGTGGGTGTTGAATCACACATGGAGGTTATGAATAAGTCTGTCCTGTCTATCACCAGCGCTTTGGAGAATATCAGTCTTTGCACTCACACTCCGTGACAGATAATTGAAGTTTCCCCTTGGGCTGAGAGCGGCAAAGATATTATAATCAAGTCTCGTGTTCTGCTTCCTGCAGCACAATCCGAACGTGGAACTTGCTCCTTTTGTCAATCATAGGAAAGTTAAAGAAGAGAAGCATCTTGCCATGTCACACAAGCTTCCTCGTTGTTTTTTTTTTTTTTTTTTTAATCAGAAATTAAATATAGAAACAGCAAATCAATGCCCCTCTGGTTGGAGGAATCCATCTAGACCTGAGGTCCCTAAACTTCACAATTTTCCTCCCTAATGTAAGATCGGGGTCGGTTTAAAGGGTAACAGAAAACGTGTAACAATCACAACCTAAATGTAAACACTTAATGGTTTTCGAGAAAGCGACCCACAGTCACATTTTAAAGAAATAATTTCTGTAATCTTCGTAGAAAAATATAATACTAAAACATTATAAAAAACTAGATATATAGCATTACCTGCGATAATGCTAGTGTAAATGCTGTAAGATGAATGTGGCAGCTGAAGATGCTAGTGCAGACGCTAATAGCTCAAATGGCTGATGCTGATGGCTATCTAAAATATTAGCAACTTGTAAATTATTCTAAAAAACTGAGAAAAAAACCAAGTTAACCAAAACAGCTAGCGTGTAGCTAAAATATTTGCTAAATGCCAAATTAGCCAAAAAAAAAGGGTAAAATGTCTACTTTAGCCATAAAAGCTAGCATATGGCTAAAATATTAGCCAAACTCCAAAATAGCCCAAAAGCTGAGAAAATACCAAAAAAAAAACAAAACAGCTAGCATGTATCTGAAATATTAGCTAAATGCCAAATTAGCCACAAACAAATGGTTAAATGTCTGATACAGCCAAAACAGCTACTAAAATATTAGCTAAACTTCAAATTAGCCTAAAAGACTGAAAAGATCCTAAGTTAGCCAAAACAGCTAGTATGTAGCTGAAATATTAGATAAACCCCCAAAATAGCCTAAAAATCCTTAGCAACAGTCATAAAAGCTATCATAAAAAGAGCTGAATGTTTTAATCGCTGAAGAGCTGAAAGAACTGAAGAGCTATGGACGTCCAAAAAACATTCAGAAGGAAAATAATAATATGGGTCTCGATCTGTGTCTCTGATCGTTTGTAAGGGGCCGGGCCAAATGTGGAGGCGGGCCTGATCTGGCCCACAGGCCGTTGTTTGAGGACCCCTTTATCTAGACCTCAGAGTGATGAAACAACAACCTGAGGGGGGCCTCGACTTGAATACTCACAAGTTAATTCGGTCCATCTTTTCATTGGATTAAATAAAAAACAAGCTATAGCATAAAGGTAATCGGATTATTTTGTTGGTGGCAGGATTATGGATTGACATTCCACATAAGAACAGCAGCGGTCAGAGAGGCAGCTTTGTTTATGAGCACATTTCAATTGAGAACTGAAGCCTACATCCACATTAGCCTTTTTTTTCACACAGAAAAGAGGATTACTTTGCATCGTAAACATGTCATTGAATCCCCCCAACAGGATTATTTTATCCCTTTTATTTAATGTGTTGTGATGTTCTCATTAATTGGGCTATTTCAGGTACAGCTGCATTCAGCAGCAGCAGACTGGACCTAGACGAGGAATTTGTACCACCGCCAGCGCAGGGTTTTTGTTTTCCCAGACACTAACTGTTCATGTTGCAAACAGAGCAAAAACTCATATCAGCCAGGCGTGACTGAAGCCCTGTTGAATGAAGGTGGGAACAAGATGCAGTCGTTAGCCGAAATGCCAAAGGAATGTCCTTTTTTATAGCACATGCCTCTTTGATTTATTGGCTGTAGTTGTGAGCGCTTTATCTTAAATCATGTTGCTGAACAGCGATTTGTTTTCATTTTACCTCTGTCTGAATTCTAACCCTCAACCCCCCGACACCACGTCTGTGGAGTCTGCAATCTTACCCTCCACACCTCGGAGACGTTTGAAAGGTTCCACAGTAGTGTGGGAATCCTATCAAAAGGTGCTTCAAAAAGACTATCGACTATCTTTCTGACATGAATTTATTGTTACAAGACCTTAAAGGTTTAACACCATTCATGCCAGAAGTCACTAACACACAGAAAAAGTATATATTAGATATTATATTTTATATAATTGGACACTAAGTCAGTCATAAAAGGGTTACCCACTCTTGTAAAAGTATTTGTTTAAAGTGCTGTCCAAAAGTCTCAAACCGACTTATAATTTTGCGTTTAGAGGACCATCCTTTGCTGAAATTGCTACAAACGTCTTTGTCCGAATCCACATTTTTTTCCCTGCCCTTACAGCTTCTCCATTCCCCTACATTTAACCCTCCACGTGAGTTATGGAAAAGTTGTGTTTTCAAATTCGGACGATGACATCATCAATAGTCGCTGCTCAGCCCACGTTAGCGGGTAGCTGCTAGTGCTCGGAAAATACATAAAAAACATTAGTTTTATAACTTTAAAAAGTCACATCATAACAACAAATCATTACTTACATTCAAATGTAAACATCTGTGCTTCAGAGAACACATTCTAGAAGAAATGAGTTTCTCCTCCGTGGCATAGTGTGACAAGTAACTCCCTACCGGCGGGGGGATACAGAGGTCTAAGTTGAAAACAATTTTGGAACCCACTTAAGCTTCAAATGTCCTAGAATTAAAGGGGTTAGGAAGCTTGAGGGGTAGGGGAAGAATTTGGATTCAGCCTTATGATATGTTCACACTTGATATGTGA
This sequence comes from Oryzias javanicus, assembly GCA_003999625.1. Taxonomy (NCBI): domain Eukaryota; kingdom Metazoa; phylum Chordata; class Actinopteri; order Beloniformes; family Adrianichthyidae; genus Oryzias; species Oryzias javanicus. The sequence continues at coordinate 8,756,571 of CM012440.1, read as the reverse complement.
CATGTGTTCAAGAGGGTTTTAAAAGCTAATTTTTAAACTTGCTTTCAGCAATTATTCATTTTTCTTCCCCATGTTTAATTTTCTAATGGTTGGTACTTCCATAAATGAAAAGTACGCAGTCCATACAGATTGGTGGAGTGTCCACGGTTAGTGGTTCGTTGTGGTGAACAGAGAGCTGAGCCAGAAAAGCAAAGCCCTCCGTTTACCAGTTGATCTTCGTTCCAGTACTCATGATCCTCTGGATCATGACCAAAAGAACGAGATCCTGAATACAAACGGCTGAAATGATTTTCCTCCGGAGGGTGGCCGGGCGCTCCCTCAGAGATGCGGTGAGAAGCTCGGTCCCGGAGAGAGCTCGGAGTAGAACCGCCGCTCCTCCATATTGAACGGAGCCAGTTGAAGTGGCTCGGACATCTGGTCCAGATGCCTCCTGGACGCCTCCCCGGGGTGGTGTTCCGGGCATGTGTCACAGGGCGGAGGCCCTGGGGAAGACCGAGGACATACTGGAGAGACTGGATCTCTCGGCTTGCCTGGGAACGCCTGGAGGATCTTTAGGAAGTGGCCGGGTAGGGGGAAGTCTGGGCATCTTTGCTCAGACTGTTGCTCCATGACCCGGTCCCAGATGAGCGGAAGACGATGCATGAATAGCAATCCATATGTCACTACCAAAACCAAATGGCCTCACATTCACAGCTCGAAGCTGGTTGTAGAAACTTGCGTGAACATGGAAGCCTGAAACACACATATACTAACATTTACATATAGACTTTCTATTAAAAGAATGGTGGCTTGAATCCAAGTTGCTGAGTCTGGTGTGAACACAGCTTTGGTTTTCAGTAGCATTTTCCCCTTTTTCAGCTTCCTCCCTGTACCTGACAGTCTTCAGAGCTCTGTTTCTTCTTTTCCTTTAATGAAGGCACTTAACACTGACCTTTGAATCATGGTAAGGGAGCTAACTTAAATGATCTGTCTTCAACCTTTTGGAATCTTCTCAGTTAGTTAAACAAGATGAAGGATTAGAAGGCTATTATTGCAGGATAGGCATTTCACCCAAGCATCTGAGGGAGCAGAGGTTGGGTCTCAGCCGCCGCCACGGCGACGAGGAAAGTTTAAGGAAGCAAGTAAGGGGAAGGGTGACAGGAAAGAAGGATGTAGCCAGCCAGCAAATCTCCCTTCAGCCCAGTGTCACAACAGACAGTCAGCTGTGTACACTGTCATGTCGCATGTGCGTTTGTGTGTGTGTGTGTGTGTTATTCTTTTTGCCCACAACAGGAGGGAGCACACAGAGTCATCTCCTCTGGTCAATAGAGCCTAATTCGCCACAGGTAGCAGGCAGCCTCAAAGGCGATTTCTCTTTAGCTCAACTGTGCTGAAGCCTTTCATCCACACCGTGGGGCCTACACTGATAGTAACAGTTGTGCGTGTGTGCTGGGGAGGGTTGTGGGTCCGCTATCAGCCAGACCTATTATCCAATGGAGGAAACAGATATGGAGGTGTTGTCGCCTGGGGTCCGTCTGCATCTCTTCCAGTCCACCCGAAGACAGAAGCCGTCCTCTCACTCTTCAGACAGGTCCCGCTGTTTTTTTGAGTCTACTTGTCATCGTCTTCGGATTTTTTCACCACCTCCCGCATGCGCTTTGTCCTGCATCTATCTCTGAGTCCCGCTTGTCGTTCTCTTTCTGTCGTTTTTCCTTTTTTTTCTTTTCTTTCCCGCAGGCTGCACTGCTGAGAATAACTGTGTTTTACTCAAGCAGTGTAACGGCACCTCTTCACATTCTCTGCATGCTCTACAGGCAGCCTAATGGAGGAAATCAGAGTACTCAAACACGATTAGATTCAGTATGCACATCGCATTCCAATCAGAGCTACTTTGATTGATGTAGCTTATCCTGTTAAATTCACCTCACATTTTTCCCCTTTTTTTTTTTTTCCCAGGGTGAGTTACTTTTAACATTTGCTGGTGTGGAGTGGATTTATTTCCCAAAAAAAAGTTTGCATTTATCATGATTTCATCTCTGAAACTCCCTTATGTTTGACTTTCTGAAATGTAATAACAGTATTACTCACACTCCTCTCATGTATCTCATAAAAAAATGTTCCAGTAGTTTTTCCTTAGTGGCTCATGTTAAATGTAAGGAGCGCACTGTTTTTCCTTTTTCTTGAGACGCAGACATATTGTTTTTGCCCCGGGCGTTGCATGAGTTACAGCATACCTGTTTTATCAGAGTATGAGTTGTTGGGAGAAACAACTGTAGAATAAATGTGCAGGCACCGTGGCTATCCGTACAGGTCCGCGGTGGAATTTAATCAGCCGTGCCACCGAATCTCCCAGGCAAGAATGATTGCCAGACAGGAGGATGTTAGTGTAATTATTGTGTTGTTCGCCTCAGACTGAGTGGCTTGAATAATCTTTAGTCAAAGAGAAAGCAAATTTTCTTGTTGCACGAGCACTTAGCAGCAATTTAGCCAACTGGGCTGTTTGATGTAAGTATCTTATTGTAAGGGGTCAGTGATATCCAACTATCGGAGGGTCAAACTTCCAAACCCTGTTCAAGTATTCCTAATGAGAATAAACATATAGACGAGTGAGTGGGACACTAATGAGCTGACCTCAATGTAAAACCACAGGTCAAAGAACCTTCTGGTTGGTGTTTTTCCTTCTGCATTTTCACAGGAATCATGGCAGCACTCAGCTTCTTAACGCTAAGCCGCTCCGCCAAACGTTGACGACTCTTAACCTCTTTTTGTCTACGCAGCACCGCCGCTGTCAGAAGTAACCACGTCTCTTCAGTCGCAGAGAACAACAACCACCTCCTCCACAACAACCACACTGCACTGGGGTGTGGCCAACACCACCACCACCGCGGTGCAGAGAGAAGGCAGCAGGGGAGCGCCGCGGCCGCCTCCCGCCGTCCCGCAAACGACCTCGCCTCCCGTGCCGGAGTCCTTCCCTCTGCCGGAGCGCTTCTGCAAGGCTGCGGAGAAACGAGAAATCATGTGGCCCCAGACCCAGAGGGGCATGCTCGTGGAGCGGCCCTGTCCCAAGGGGACGCGAGGTAAACAAGGCTCCACCTCGCTGTGCTCAATGTGAGCTGAAGCCTCTCAAGACAAGATGCCTAAATTTGTTTGATCTGATTGACACTCTTATTTATTTGCATGATCAACAAATAGCACTTATATCAGACAATCAATGAAGACAATTCACGACGGTGTTGGTTCTTGTCAATTTTGATTATGAAGTGAGTGATGTAGACGAGCGCACTCCTGTTTTCCTTTTCGTGAGGCTGTGATCAAACTACATCAGACACAGAGCTGATCAAGAAAACAAAATAAAAATAAAAAAAGAAATTAACAACACCAAAAAAATAAAACCTGCTGCCTCTTGGCTGCAAAAACAGCCACAAAAACTATATTTCCAGATTCAGTTCTGTCTAAATGAATCTGGTGTTTGGAGTTTACAGACTTCAAGGTAAATCGTGGGCAATACTTGGACTGAAACAAAAGAAGATCTGCTTGTTTGGCCGATATTTCTATTATCACTGTTTGGTTTTTTCATGTAGCACATTTTGATGAATTTACACGCTGTTTGTTGCTTGCCTACAGTTTAGTTTCTCAGTCGTGTCCTTTCTTGCTTTATAAATTACTTTGAGTGCGACAAAGCAACCTAAGTTTTCTTGTTTTGTTGTTGTTGTTTCTGTTCTAGGCACAGCTTCCTATTTATGTGTTCTTTCTACGGGGGATTGGCACCCAAAGGGCCCTGATCTCAGCAACTGCACCTCTCACTGGGTCAACCAAGTGGCCCAGAAGGTTTGTTCTGTTTGAACATTGTTTTGTTCCACTCCACAGAAGTGGAACATCTTAGCTTTAAACTTGTGGAGAGGACACAAAAATCCTTCCAGCTCTAAAACTAAAGACCAACAGCAATGAAAATAATGTTTTTAATATATTTAGTATGTTTTGAAAGTATTATTCTCATGATGGAGGATATATAAATATATACAATATATATATGTAGCATGTTTTGTAAGTATTATTCTCATGATGGAGGATATGTATATATATGTAAAGTATATATGTAAAGAAATTTTAGCTTCAAATTGCATTTCAGAGGATTTCTTCATTCAAATTGTCTTAAATCAAGAGGAAAGCGAAAATATATATACATTGGAAACAGCCTGTAGCTGTAAAACAGCTTTGCTCCATTCTCATGTCTCCATTTGCAGACATATGAATCCATAAATGTTTCAGTTTTCCTCGTCTGCGCTGACACATTCTCATCCCAACTCGTCACATATTGACGTTTGGTTAAGGACCCTTCTGTGTCAAAAACTGACATTTTGGATGTCCCCAACTCGTAGTTTTTTGAAGTGCTGGCTGTTCCCATGAGACCACGAGTCCCAAACATCCGGGCCGGTCCGGTACCAAAATGCAGATTGGAGCGGTATCCTAACCCAGTACCATTACCCTAACCCTAACTGGTGTGCATCCAGTACCACTACCAGGTACCACGTCTGGTACTGGATTAGGTCCCGTATCGTGTCCGGGTACTGGCACTGGGTTAGGGTGCCAGTACCGGCCGCATCCTGAGGACCAGTTTGCGTCCGGTGCTACGTCCCAAGGGTTGCAGGTAAATTTTACGAACAGCCAACATGTCAAAAAATGACGAGTAGGGGACGCGGAGGGGTCCTCCCCCAAACGTCAACATGTGACGACATGGGAACGTGAATGTGTTGTCGGAGCTGACGTCTGGCTCAAAACGGAACAACTTGGTAGTTGTAATAGTGCTCGCCATTTTTGTTGAACCTGTGATGTTGAGTTGAGGTTGTGGTGGGCTGTCAGCCAGCAAGAGCGGGTGTAATGGAAGGGATGATGGGAAATGAAGGCAGACGAAAAGTCCCGCCCCCTGGGAACGGTTTAAAATAGATTAAAAAAATGATTGAAGGGGGAATTTAAGTCTTTAATGGTTTGTTGGCTAAGTTTTTGGTGTTTTTGTGAGTTGTATTAGTTAGTTTGTTGTATTTTATTAAATAATCAAAGTTGCTTTTATTGTCAACACAAAAGTGAACTGCAATACAGTTAGAGCAGCTTGAGACTGAAGAAAAGAAATCAATGTGCAACGATGCAAAGAAAAAGAGTAAGAGCAAATATATCAAAATAAATATGAAAAAGAAGAGTTTCCAAAGAAGATTATGTATGGTTTCAACCCGTGGGGTTTGGCTGGTTTTTGTAGGTGTTCAATAAGGCGACTGCTTGTGAGAAAAAGCTTTTTCTCAGTCTGGCGGTTTTCGTCCTGATGGACCGGTAACGTCTGCCGGAGGGCAGTAGGTTGAACGGGGCTCGGCCGGATGGGTGCTGTCTTTGATGATGCCGGTCACTCTGCTGAGGCAGCATGACCAGTAGACATCATAAAATAAATAGAATTCCTTTTTTTTGAGAGTTTCATTTTCCCCTTCGTGTGATCAATAAAAGTTCTATCTAAATCTTCTTCCTGCAGATCCGCAATGGAGAAAATGCTGCTAACTTAGCCAACGAGTTAGCCAAGCACACCAAAGGGCCCATATATGCCGGGGACGTCAGCTCCTCGGTGCGTCTGATGGAGCAGCTGGTCGACATCCTGGATGCTCAACTTCAAGAGCTCAGACCCAGCGAGAAAGATTCAGCTGGGCGGAGCTTCAACAAGGTAATTACAAATTTAAATGAAAAATGATTGAAAAAATGTACTAATATAAAAATAACAGATGAAGAAAATGCGTGTAAGGGAAGCTGCATGACATATTTTTTTATTATTTTTTTTTGTGGTCATGACTACCTTGTATTCTTTTTGACATTATTTCTATACAAAGTCTAGTGGTCAAGATTGCTGAGCTCCTTCTTTGACTTTTTTGATAGAAAATAATAAGAAATATTATTAAAGTCCCACTCCACTGAAAATTGTGTTTTTGGTGGTTTTCACTTGTTCTTTCAACATTTTTCTCATGATGGAGGACCTATATGAAGGAAATGAAGATTGAAGTAGTATTTCTGTGTATTTATTTATTAAAATCATGATGAATCCGGAGCAAACTAAAAAAATGCAGTTTAAAAAACTTCACAACTCCAATGCAGGCACTGTGCAGACAAACAGATTCATAAACGTTTTCCTCGTCTGCGCTGGAATCTGGCTCAAAACTGTACCCATGGATTGCTCCGATATTGCTGGCCATTGTTTTTGTACCGGTATCATACAAACCAAAGGGATGATGGGAAATATATGCAGGCTTACGCCTGGTTCACACTGGACTCGGGAGCGCCGCGGAACGGAGCCCGCTTCCATTCGGCGCCCTTATTAACCGATGTTGTGGTTCACACCAGGCGTGGCGCGCCGCGGTCCTCCGCGGGAGGCTTGCGCCGTGCAGAGGATCGTTTCGGTGTCTGCTCTATTTTGTGCGCGAGCTGCGAGCGATGCGTGTCGATTCTGGCAGGAAGTTACATCAAGATACATGAGAAAATCCAGTTTATTTTCAAAATATAACCAATCTTTCACAATAAAACACCGCATTTGACAAATGCGATCATGTTTTTGTGTCTAAACAGACTATGGAGATGAGAATACAACATACAATCACAACAAATACAAAAGTGCAAAAAGTTCAATTTAAGTGACATCAAGTATCTTAAAACAAGCATATGTATGCTTATTTTTTTAACGGTAAGATAATTCTTCTCACTTATTAGATTTTATGCCAGATAATTATCCTTATTTTAAGACTTTTGGTACTTAATTAACTAAATAAAATATTAAGGCTTGTTACTAAGATTATTACCTATTATGAGTAAAAGTATGTTAAAATCTTTTTAGCATATTTGGCTGCTTCTAAGACACAGATCCCTGGTGGTAAGCACAATGTGAAGATAACCTTACTAACAAAATCTTAATAAAATTAAGATAAGATAATTTCTTAAGAGAAATTATACTTATATTAGTAAAAATGAGTATGACATTAGCAAAAATATACACATTTCAAGATATTTGTGGTTCCTATGAGGATAGATATTTTTACTTGTTTTGAAAAGTCTTGACAAGCCAAATTTTCTTTTTATTTTAAGAAATATTTACCTTATTTTATACATTTTTTTTCTTTTTTTTTTTTTAAGCAGTCTTTTTGCAGTGCACTCACAAAAACACACAGTGAGATAGACACACACACACACATGCACAGATCATGGTAGTGGGACGTGGGGCTGGGTTTTGGGTGTAAGAAAACCAACAAGAGAGGCAGAGGGCAGTTCTTTTTAGCAGAAACATGGGGTGATTTTTTTTAGGTTAATAATTTAATCATGATGGCAAAAACAACAAAAGAAAGCCCTAGCAGGAACGCTGTTCAACCGTCGCGGAAAAAGGGTGCGTGTTGGAGAGCGCGAATACCGCACACACTGCTCCGCGCCGCTTCCGCGTCCAGTGTGAACCTAGCCTTACTCCATGCCAACAACTCAGAGGCCCTTTTCTGATTAACTACTGCCGCTCTGCAGAAACTATGTCCTAAATGACACCAATTTTTACATTATTCCTTAATACAACATAATATTAACTAAAAGACTTGAGTGGGACTTTACCCTTTAAAACCCGAGGCGTCGTCGATGACGCTTAAACAAAAGAACAACAGTAAAAAAAACAAAAAAAAAAAACAGTATATCAAAGAACATAAACACCAGGGCTCCAGTGTTAAAAGCAAACTATACTTGGAGATCGGATCGTTTGTACATATGCACACCTACAAATATGTGCAAATTACTTGTCTCTGTTTTGTTTTCTCCTCCTTTTCTGATAAAAAGCTTCAAAAGAGAGAAAGGACATGCAGAGCGTACATGAAGGTACTGAAGCAATGCTTCTGCCCGCTCTGCTTGCTGCTGTCCCTTCTATCCTTACACAGTTGTTTGTGCCCTGCTCCACCCCAGCAGCATGTATCTTATGCACTGTCATGTACTCCTTCCTCCCTGTGCTTCCTGTGTGTTTTTTTTTTTTCTGAACAGCTGCTTGACACACAGCCATACCCGTTTGCTCTCTAAGTCAAAGAGAAGTTACCTCCGATTAGTGAGGCGGCCTTTTTTTTTTTTTTTTTTTTTCCTGTTGGATATGTCATTTTTATTTCTGTGCAATCACAGTCACATTATGGTTAATTTTGTCATTTGTTCTGCATTTCCTGTTGTGTGTTTATTGTGTTTGCTCAAAAGTGCACGCCTGGATGCCTAACAACACAACTCGAGCAAACATCCTGTTCTTACATCCCTCTCATTATTCGTTTGATCTGGGATTTACTGCTTTGTTGCGAAGGTTTTGCTTTTGCTCAGCACAGCATCAGACGCTTTTCAATCGCACATGCTCCGATGTGTTTCATTAGGACATTGTTCTTATTAAGGGAACACGCTTGATCCTTTACTGCATTCAAGGTTTCTGAATCTAAAGCTTTTTTTTCTATCTCGTTTGTGGGCACACAATAAAGTATTTTGTCCTCAAATCTCCCTCTTGTGTCAGGGACGTCGCCGTCCTTCACCTGTCCCCAGTGCACCCCTTTCAATCTCTCCTTTGGGAGGGTGTTAAAATGGATCGAGTTAATTAGTCCGTCCAAAGATGCGGTCCTCCCAACAAAGCAGGAAACAAATAAATAGGAAATTATTCAGCGAAAGATGAGCCCCTGCTCCTTCTTTTTGAGTGTGATGGCGCGCGCTGAAGCCGCATCAATGTAAATCACAACATTTATCGAGTTAATGACAGCACGAGGGCAGGGTTTGCTGAGTCAGCAGTATCTGACATCTGCCGTACTCGACACAACCTCACATTAGCTGCAGTCCCCCCCCTCGTGCCTTCCACCAAAAGTCACCAGCATTGACTAGTTGATTAGATACATTATTTCCTGACATTACCCTGCAATGGACCCCACCCGCAAAGTCATGCTCAGCCTTCGAACCGCTGGGGGCTTCGGCTCCTTTGAATGTTTGCAGGAAAGGCTCTAGTATAGTATTCACATTACCCTGACCTTTTTAAAGCTTTATTTTTAGAGGGGAGGGCATTACCGAGCAACTGCTCGTAGAGTTGTACATTGAGCTGGGCAATTAGAGGGTTTTAATTGAGAAAAGCCGTTGGTTCTTTCATCAGGACATCTCTTAATATCCTGTTATCGGACAGGCCTGATGGGCTCAATGCACAGCTAATGTCTGCCTTGATGCGACGCCCTTGAAAAGGAAACGGAATCCCCGTCGTTGCTAATGTCCCTTTTCTTCCCCACTCGTCACGTTCCACTTCAAGGTCATTTAGAAAACGTTCGTACCAAGTTTGATCTACACATTCTCATTCTCAAGTTGTTCCATTTTGACGCACGGTTAAGGACCCTCCTCGCCAAAAATGGAAGTTTTGGGTATCCCCGACTCGTAGTTTTTTGACGTGCTGGCTGTTCCCTTTAAATCAAAGCTCCTCAACCTCCGGACTGCAAATCGGCATCGGTCCAGTACCGGGACGTGGACCGCACAGGTGCCTTACCCCTTACCTTAACCCGGTACCAAATGAAAATCAGTGCCGGACGCTGATCGATACCGAACGTGGATCGGTACCGGACAGGGATCAGTACCGGATGTGGAACTGGTTCCAGACACGGATCGTACGGTCCCGGACACAGTACCAGACACGGACCAGGCTAGGGTTGGAGCACCAGGCTAGGGTAATGGTACTGGCACCGTCTCGAGGTTCTGTCCGCGTCCAGTACCACAACCGACAAAACGGGACTTGCTGGCTGTTCCCATTAAATTAGTGGTCCGGTTGTTTTGTCAGACACAATACAAGATTCGGACCAGGCTAGGGTAAGGGTACCGGTACCGTCCGCATCTCGAGGTTCCATCCGCGTTCAGTGCCATGTACGACAAAACAACCAGACCCCTGATTTAATGGGAACAGCCAGTAAGACCCATTTGGTGGGACGTGGTACCAGACACGGACCAGGCTAGGGTTAGGGTACCATGTAAGGGTACCGGTTCCATCCACCCCTGATTTAATGGAAACAGCTTTCATGTCCCGTTTTGCCAGATGCAGAGATAAAACCGGACCAGGCTTTGGTCAGGGTATCGCTACCGAGTCCCGAAGTCACAAGATCCCTAGTTTAATGGGAACAGGCAGCATGTCAAAAATGTAAAGTTGGGAATCCCCAAAATGTTGGAAATAAGAATGTGTTGGTCTGATACTTTATAAAAACATCAATAAATAAGAAAAACCCGCCAGCTTCTGTTTAACCCCCCAGACCTGAGGCTTCAGCACAGGGTTTCATTCATTGCATGTGTTGCTCTATATCTGGAATCTAACTGTTATCATAAATATTCTTGTGTAATCTTCCATCTCTTTTGTTGCTGTGGTTGGCTTGTGTCTCTCGTGTGCACGACAGGCCATTGTGGACACAGTAGACAACCTTTTGCGACCGGAGGCCCTGAAGTCCTGGCAGGACATGAACAGCACAGAGCAGACTCACGCTGCCACCATGTTACTGGATACTCTGGAGGAAGGGGCCTTCGTCCTCGCCGACAACCTCATGGAACCCGCCATCGTCAAGGTCCCCGCTGACAATATAAGTAAGCAAAGCCTGAGTCAGAAAGTGGAAATGACGAGACTTCGAGATCGATGCAAGCTCAGTTAATTTGATTACTTTGCGTTCATTGAAAGAGTCCTTTCTGTGATAGGAAAGCAAGGCCGCCTCTCGAAGAACCAACGCCGTTTTCATCATAAACGTTTAAACCCCGAGGGAAGAGAAAAACAACTCGCATTAGGTTTAACGAGTCACTTACTGACAAAGTGATGAATATGGGACAATTAAATAGGCTGGATTCTCTGATTGTGGATGCTTAGTTTATTAATGTATGCATCTCGACCTTGTAACTCTATACATTAATGTGAACATTAGGCTGCTGTGGAGTCAAAAAAGCTGTTTATTCACACTATTCTCCTCTTTATGGCTTCTTTAATTGATCCACAACAGAGGTTTTTTTGGTTCCATCTTAGCAATTTAGCCCGTTTGTTTAAACAAAATAAAATACTTCTTGGTCGACTTCTTTTTTTCACTTCATACACAGTTGAAGCTGCATTCACACCGGCATGTGGCAGGAGCGTCGAGTTTCAATGCTAGGCCTGCGGGCGCTAGTTTGAAGAGATTGACCAATCAGGGTCTCAGTTTGGGCATGTCACATTTTCAGTGACGCTATCAGAAATCAAATCCAATATGGCTGTTCAATGCGAGCGCTTTCGTCCTGAACTTCCATCCATTCTCTGGGCCATGTGCGGTTGCCGGAGACTGTCCCAGCCACTGTTAGGCGAGGGTGGGGTACACCCTGGACAGGTTGCTTATCAATTTCCACCGTCCCAGGGTCCGGGAGAGCTAGTGAAGTCCACCGCCCAGTGGTGTGATCACTCCAGCCCCATGGTTTTATTTATTGCATTCAATTATTTTCTTATTTTTATCGAAACAATAATAAAAAGATCCTCATGTTTTACTTTTATGTTCCCCTTCTTGGGTTAATGTGGGAAAGAAATTCTTGGAACTGGGTCTCATATGGAAGTAATGTCTAAAATGGCCGTCATACGGTGGTCCAGCAGGGTCACTTTAAATCAGGGGTGTCAAAAACTCAATTGCACGGGGGACCAAAATGCAAAACACACTTTAGGCCGAACAGGATAAACATATTGAACAGTCTAAAACTACATTCTTATAACTTTAAATATGTAACTTTTTAATATTACTATGAAAAAAAACAAGTAGAAATATTATTCCAAAAATAAATAAAATTTAAACTTCAAATAACTTTCAATATTTTACTCTCCATAAATATATAGTTTGTCAAAATTATACAAGTTAGAAATGAGCATAAGATAACTTCAGGCCATTTATAACAATAAAAGAAAATGATCTGGAGGACAGGATAGAATTATCTAGCGGGGGCCAAAACCCCTTGATTTTTACTTTTACACATACGCTTTAAATTCACAACACACGACAGTTATCACAACACGAAAAAATGTACCCAAGTCATGAAAGAATCAACTCACAAAACAAAAAAATGTGCTAACAACACATGTCAAAACACAAGTTTAACCTACAGTGGAAAATTGCAATGCTTTTATTCTGAAATTTCAATCAGGCTGAGCAGAAAACAGAAAGTTACAAGTTAAATTGAGACACTAAAGACGACGGTGGTGAGACTACAAACCTCGAATGTGTGAACACTTTCAGAATTTCAGAATAAAAGCAGTGCAATTTCTGTTGTAGGTCAAACTCCCATTTTGAAATAATGTGATGTGAGTTTAGTTTGTTGTGGTCCTTCTGGGCCACCATAGTCATCCAGGCACATTTCCCTCCTGGAGGAGTGAAGTACACCACACCGGGAGACACTCTGAATGATCTGGTGACATGGTGATGTGCTTGCTGGCACCTCTGTAGAGCTCTCCAAAACATAAAAACCCAAGTTACTCGCTCAACATCATCCATGTTTTACGTAACAAATTAAGTCCAATAAAATATTGGCAGTTGCTCCTCCCTCTTTAAGTAAATTACATTTCAGGACAGGCATCAAGCAGTGAATCTGACGGCCATCGAGGGGCGGCCGACACAAATTTGATTCGCAAATTTGATCATACGGTAAAAATTTGCAAACATTTTTTTTTTGCAAAAACTTTATTAAGCAGTTTCTTTTTTCTGTTTTTTTTTTTTTTTTTCTCAATCTCTTATCTGCCCCCATCCCCTTGGCAGTCCTGGATGTGTACGTTCTCAGCACGGACGGTCCGGTCCAGGACTTTAAATTTCCACAATCAAACAAGAATGGAATCTCAATCCAGCTCTCTGCCAATACCGTTAAGATCAACAGCCGCAATGGTAAGTTAAAGACAAATATGTTTTGAAAACGAGATGCAAATTCATGCATTCGGATGCCACCTTCCACTTTGCAGGGATCGCCAAATTGGTTTTTGTGCTTTACAAAAACCTGAGCCAGTTTCTCAGTACGGAAAACGCCACCATCAAGATGGCAAACGAGGCGTACGGACGCAACGTGTCGGTGGCCGTCAATTCTGACATCATTGCAGCTTCCATCAACAAAGAGTCCAGCCGCGTGTTCATCAACGAGCCGGTGATTTTCACCTTGGAGCACATTGACGTGAGTCTCCCCACAGGAAGGGTCGTGTTCAAAACAAAAAAAAAGAGGAAAAGAGATCCACAGCTCTGAATAGTAAATGTCTGCCTAGGTCAGTCAGCAGTTTATTGAAGTCATTGAACATCAAATTAAATAAGTCTTTAGGACTTAAGTGAATTCTTAATGAAAACTAATTCTTTAATCAACACTGGAATACAAATGAAACACATTTTCTTTCATAGTGGGGATATTAACTCCTAGATTAGCCTCACAATCTAGGAAGAAATTGCTGGAGCACCAATTATCTTCTGTCTTTTAAAGTTGTCACTGGAGTTCCCAGAGGACTGTGGATGACTCCGTTCTTTATCAAAGGAATTGTGCCGTTCCACAGACATGCCATCAAACAATTACGCTTCTCTGTTATTAAGGCCTCATATACTCAACTATGCTTCGCTAGATTTGGCAAGCACGTGCCAAATGAGATACAACATATGAATTGGTTCATGAGAGCTGTGAAGTGAGAAATCCTCATCCATATCAGTGCAGAAAAGTGCTTTGTATGAGTAGGGGGTAAATGGCCTCATGTTCTACATGTGCTTCAATTTCAGGAAGTCAATTATTTGGACACTTAACCATATCTCTTGTTATCTGCAGATGGAGCACTACTTCAATGCCAATTGCTCCTTTTGGAATTACTCGGAAAGGAGTATGACAGGCTACTGGTCCACCCAAGGCTGCAAACTCCTCAACTACAACAAAACGCACACCACCTGCTCCTGCAGCCACCTCACCAACTTCGCCGTCCTCATGGCACACCGTGAAATCTCAGTATGTCACGTTGTTTTCTAGATTTCAGCTTGAAATGTCGTCGTTTTTCCTAAATGTCAGTTACTAGGCTGGGCTTTAAAAATGAATTCATCTTTACTTTAAGAAATGCAACATTGATTCATCAAATCCATAAATCCGTCCCTCTTTATAGTCATTTCCAGTCATTTTTCTATCGGTAGCAATTACAGTCAGAATTTCGGCAGCAGGAGAGTTCACTAAATTCACTCAACCTGTAACTAGAAGCGAGAGGGGGTCAGTGGGTCAAGTATAAAAGGGAGAGGGACATTTAGGATGATGCTTTTTTTCTCTCCTATATTTATGCTCTATGAATGAGGCCTTTTGCTATATCCTCTAATAATACATTCACGCATCAGGTTAATCATTTGGTGTCATTTTGGGTTTGCCAAATTGTCTACGCAGCAAAAAGAACGCCTAAAAATCACTAAAAAGTAGTGAAGAGTACAGTTCATTAGTTGCTCCGTATCTTCATTTTGTGCGGATATTTGGAGAAATAGAGGTAACATTACTGTGGAATTCTTGGTTAAATTACAACAACAGCAAAAAGCATCAGAACAGTAAATAGAACCAACAAATTCTTTATTTAGTTTAATTAAAAGTTTAAAATTAAAGGATTTGTTTTTATAGTAAATTATCAGCAATTATTTATAGAGTAAATTATAACTTAGTTTCAAAAACCATAAACACTATTTACTTAAAGAGTTATTCAGCTAAATTTAAGAAGTCTTTGTCACTTTGAACGGGTTAAAGTTTGATCCAATGTAAGCTGAGATGTGTTTCAGTTCAGTTACTGTGAAATTATGAAATGATGAATTAGAATTAATTACTTAGTTTTTGCAGATAAAAAAGTCTAAAATGTAGTGTATGAATGAGTGATTAACACAAAATGACTTGTATTTACTTGTAAAAGTTTTTTTTTGTTAAACTGGTTGGTAAATTGATTGTATGCTATAATTTAGTGTCTTTTTTATTGCTTGTTCGTTTAAACTGTATATTTTGTTAATAGAACAAAAAAACAATGAATGAAATTGTTTGTACATACAGAAAGTCATTTTTACTTACAAAAAAACTAAAATATGAAAAATCTAGAAACAAGGAGTTCCTCACAAGCAATAAAAACAAAAAATAATCTAAAAAAGCTGTTAAGTTACTTAAAATTGAATGTTATACACCCTAATAAAATATATTTAATTGATAGTTCTAAGCAAATAGTGTGTATCCTTTTATTTGTATGTATCTAATTGAAGGTTTTTTTATTACAGTGACAAAAAGCTACTATAATTGACTAATTTTAGAACAAAGTGTGACCAAAATGGGAATAGGATCTTAGTACAAGTTTCTAATAAATCCTATATCCAAATGAATAAATCCTTAAACATAAATATACATTTTTTTTATTTTAAAATAAAAAAAAAAAAATCAAAAAATTGAACCATAAATTAAAGAGTTTGTTTGAGTATTATATACATTGTTTCTATTGTCAGGATATGGAACAAACGGATTCCTTTTAATATTAATTTCAATATTTCAATATTTTAGCTCTTAATGAGACAAAAACTTTTAAGAATAGTTTGGAAAAGTGTAAAGAAAAGCAAAAGCAACTTAAAATCTGATAAAATTTCTTGAATTTCTAAAACTAAGGCTTTCCACGTATCAAATAGTTTGACTTTAGTCACACTCTTTTAACGCAAATGTTTCTGTTTATGATTATTCTTTATTTTTTTGTTGTTCCAGGCCAACATTAGGGAGCACCACGAGCTCCTCCTCTCCGTCATCACCCGCGTGGGCATCGTGGTGTCCCTGGTCTGCCTCAGCATCTGCATCTTCACCTTCTGCTTCTTCCGGGGCCTGCAGAGCGACCGCAACACCATCCACAAGAACCTCTGCTTAAATCTCTTCATTGCAGAGTTAATATTCCTAATTGGGATCGATATGACAGAACACAGGGTAAGCAGGAAGGATTTTCGTCTATAGATCTGATTTTGATGCATTCTCTCCACCCTTCATGTCATCCCTCCAGACGAAACAAAAGTGCCTTTCAGTGAAAAATGGATGGGGCTTTAAGAGTTGTTTGTTTGTAACCTTCCCTGCTTGTCCCTGACATGACATGTGCGGGACAGCGCCATTATTGCAGATTACTAAGGAGACATGTCTAGCATTTGACAGGCCTTTTTTTTCTCTTTCACTTAAAGTCTCCGTTGCCATGGCGAACATACCATTTTAAACCTCTTTTTTTTTAACCCATATTTTTCTTTCAATTTTAAGAAATACAAAACCTTTTTTTTCTTCTTCACATTCAGCTTGCATTCAAAGCTTTCAGCGCAGAGCTCTGCGTCTGCATCGGCTTCCTCTAACCTCACATTACACGTGACATTTTAATTTCTGCTGTTCTAATGGAAAAAGTAGGCGCGTGCAAAGTCAGAGCCCATGTGGAGAATGAATATTCATCGGGGTTTTCATCACTTTCTTTGATATACGTTCTGCTGAATGAGAGAAGCAGAAGTAGAGAATGTCAGATATTTTCTATCTCTGCAGACTGTCGTGTTTCAATAAATGTGATTTTTTTTTTTTTTTTTTTTTATGCTGAAATCCCTGTCTGTTTTGTCACAGATCGGATGTGCCATCATCGCGGGGATCCTCCACTTCTTTTTCCTGGCTTCCTTCTCCTGGATGTGTCTGGAAGGCGTCCAGCTGTACCTCATGCTCGTGGAAGTGTTTGAGAGCGAATACTCGCGGAAAAAGTACTACTACGTGTCGGGCTACCTCTTCCCCGCCATCGTGGTTGGCGTCTCCGCGGCGATAGACTATCGGAGCTACGGGACCGAGAAAGCGTAAATACAGCTCTCTTGCCTTGGCTGACACGCTGAGCGGAACGCCGCGCCGGCTTACCTGCTGTGTTCTATGTGTGGCTGACTTTGAGATGAAATCATCTCCTCTATGTTGGTCCCAGTAGAACCACACCAAAACACTTTTTTTTTTTTTTTTGGCCAGGGATGGGCAGCTGTTCAATTTTTGATGTCAATGAAAGAGGCTGACAGCCTCAACACTGTGGCTTCACCGGCGGGTGCAGCTACATTAATGCCTGTCTGCTGAAGGACCCTCCTGTGACCTCTTGTTTGTAAATGCTCTCTTAAAGAGAAGAGCACTGTGCAGAAAAAGCCTTTTACACAGATTAATGGTCAAATCACATTTAAGACTTGTTTATGATGAGAGAGCGCTTCAGATCTTCCCTGTATTAATGTTTAGTACAAAAAAGCCTCCAGGTTAGATACAAAAATAATCAGCCACACACTAGATATCATCAGTAAGCAGACCTATAATTATGAGCAGACGTATTAGTATGGATTTGTTTTAAGCTTTTCCACATGTTTCTCTTCTTATCGTAGCTGCTGGCTAAGAGTGGACAATCATTTCATATGGAGTTTTATCGGACCCGTCACCTTCATTATCATGGTAAGTTTGGTTTTAAATGCTGAAACTAACAGAACGCTGGATGACATTTTATAAAAAGAGAGTGGGTAAACAAAAAATAATAGCATCTCAAAGCAGTTCCTTTCCACATCCAGGTTCACCTCTGACGGTCTCTATGTTTTGTGGATTTTTTTAAAAAGCAATTTTGCATGTTTTTACATTTTTTAACAACTTAATGTGTTCTGTATCCTGATTGGCTGTTGTCAACCAATCTCCTCTGTGCCCATGAATGTGTTCAGTTTGCAAAATTATCTTCAATATTAATCAGATTTTTTTTTTTTTTTTAATTATGTAGTACTGGACATATTTTTCTACAGAAGTTTAACCTTTGAGAGTTTAAGCTAAAGTAAAATTATATATATATATATAAAGTGTGTAGTGACAAGTTTTAAAGACTAAAAACATCTTGTGGGTTTCTTTAAGAATCTACATACAGGGTTCTCGCTGGGGCTTGAAAAGAATTTTGAAATACTACCTTAAAAACTTTCTTAAAAAGTCTTGAAGTTTGATATTTAAGTCTTAAAAATTTTGGTACTTGAAACGTTTCCGCTTTGCATTTCTAGTTGAAAATGTAATTTTTGAACCATAATTATTTTGAGAAAATAATGGAAATAAAAAGCAACACTGGTTAAAAAAAAAAAAAAAAAAAAAAACGTGCTAAATAGTGGTGAGAAAAAAATGTTTTTAGATTCATCGATTATGATCCTTAAATGATTCTGAATTGTTTGATAATTTTTAAATAATCAAAATATTTATATGATTTTAAGAAAAAGTAATTAGCGTTTTTCACTCTGACAAACACGGCTGACCTTCTAGATCTCGTCATCCAACCGGCTCCAACTTCGCTTAAAGCCACAAAGTTTGAAAGTAATTTTGGCTTTCATAGTGTCAAAGGTTTTTATAGTAACAAAAATAAGTCATGGGTTTCAAGAACAAATAATGAGTTTTTTAAAAATGGTGATAAATATAATAAAAAAAGAATAATAGAAAACATATAAATTAAAAAAATATCAGCTGTAGCTGTAGATTCTACTCCCTAATGTGACAATGTAACTATCTGCTGGTAGCGTCTTAATATATTGAAGTAAGGGGTTCCATTGTCTATAAAATTTTCCTTTTGAGCCTTTCAATGAGAATTTTGTTTTCTCCAATTGTAAATAGGACATTGTGTCATAGAACCAAGACATTGGGGATGGTGGGGTGGACCTCTTCCACAGTCGTTGTTGTAGCTTGGATCATAAAATGGGAATAGGTGAAGAAAGAGGGAAATCATCAATAAAATAGGAAACAGGATGAGAAATTTGTCTTAAATGTTAATATGCGTACATTTTCCTTGAAAAAAAGGCTTCTAGATACCCTGACTAGATGAATTTCTCAGAATTGACAAGTCATCAACTATAAGATTTTGTTTTGTTCCTAAAGACTGCAAATTTCCTCTGATTTTCCATTTGGGTAAGAAAAAAAAATGACAAAGTGGGCCAGTGTGTGTGTGTTTTTGGAAAAACCCCTTCAATGTCGAGGTTTATTACTCCGTTCACCTTCCTCTTGCATCTTTTTCCCCCGATCGTTTTTCTGCTTTTTGTAAATAGCAGATGGCATTGTCAGGGAGAGCAAAAAGCAAATGCACCTCTATGTTTAGTCAAGGGCTGTCTGAGGTGAAGGACTATAGCATATCATATTGACACACGTCCTATAAAGGCATGCAATTATTTACTGGTCATGACATTATTATCTCCTGCTCCATCAGCAAGGCTCAGAAGAATGAGACCTTGGGGAGTTCGACTTTGCACAAGAAAAAAGGAAATGGCACATGGTATCCGTCATACGTATCCTGACAGACTATCGCACTGTTTGCTCTGGTGGAAATGGATGGAGGAGGAAGCTCTTGCTTGTGTGGCATTTGTTCAGCCCCGTGTTGGTTATCCGGTCTAATGGCGTGTACAGTATCTACAGACGGAGTGACCTCTGTCGAACACGCATAACATGCTAAAGAGACGGGGCCAGTCGTGCTAAATTCAAGCGAGTGCCTGCACGTGGGATGACTGGTCGGAGCTTTCAGCACAGAACAGCTCTTTGTGCGCGACGGTCAAATAAATAAAAGACGAATCCTCTCACTGAACTGCATTTCACAGTTTTCTCAAAGCAAAACAAGACGTTTTTAAAGATGGATAAGGATGCGCACGAAATACCCGCCGAAGGTCTACACTGGACTGAAATGTCTTTGAGTAAAAGCTGAAAGGCGCCTTTGTTGTTTTCTTCCTTTTTTTTTCTTCTTCTTCCTCCCTCCACCGCTTTGAATGCAAGAGGTTATAATTGAAGAAAGGCCAGCATTGCATTAAAGCAAAACATACATTTCCTCCTGTCTCAGCAAATGCTCTGTCAGCCACACAGGAGTATGTTTCCTTTTTCCTAAATTGGGCCCTCATTGTTTTCCAATCGAGTGTTACTCGCGTTGTAATTTGCATGAAAAATATGTTTGCTGTGGAAATGATGATCGGGATCCCAGCGGTGATGACCGGAGAGATAGAACCATGACCCTGTGAGGAGCTAATGTATTGTTACAGAGCTAATGTGTGACAGGAATGAGGTTTTGTTGCTCCGGCTCCGGCATAGGCCATTGCTCCTCTGGTTCTGTGCAACAACTGTCTCAAAAAGACAAAGCACTGTAGAAAGGGGCATCTCAGGGGAGCGTGCCGGAGCAAGGTTTGTCTACAACATCCATGACCCTGGTTTCTCGACAAATTGGCTTTGTCCTTGTCAATGAGACAAGGCACACCAGCAAGAAAGTGAGAAGAAAATAGGAGAAAGTTTTGGCTGTTTGGAGGGTAAAACGCGTTTTTTTTCCAAGGCCATTCATGTTTTTCTTCGTTGCTTCAAAGCCTCAAACAACAGCTAGGGGTAGGCATTCGGATCCATGTTCTTAGGCAGAGTTGCATGTCTCTGGGCACAGGAGGTATTAGCTCCATGAAAGGGGAACACGGAAGTAATGAGTGGTGAGGGGAGACATTAGTATGCTTGAGATGGCTTCAACACAAGGCCTTTTGGATCATGACACATCGCGAGCAGTTCTTGTCATCTGGACAGCTCCATCTGCACCTTTAATATTTTATCCCCCCCTCGGTTCATTTGGAGTTCAGTGTGTACACACACAGTCCACTTCAAGAAAAAAAAAAAGCTTTCTCCTCAGTCCCGATGAGGCGAGGTGCTTCTGCATGGCTTGCAGTGATGATTCAGAGACAGAGTGAAGGATAGAAGCCAGGCAGCTCTGCTCGAGCAAGAGGGATCCCCCGGGAAGGCCCGCGAAAGCATGTCAGTGGGGGTGGGAACATGTGCCATGCTGCTGGATTACTTTAAAGTACTGTGTCCCTCTCCTCTGTCTCATTGGATCTATGTCAGCACTCCATGTGTGAAAGGGGTCTTCAAAAGTCCTTGCCCCCCCCTCCCTGCAATCACCAGCACAGTCTGACTCATGCAGACGGCTGACAGAAATAATGGCTGATAGCTGTGAAATAAAACATGGTTTCTATGATATAAAAAAGGCATCTCTCTTTTCTTTCTTTCTTTCTTTCTTTCTTTCTTTCTTTCTTTCTTTCTTTCTTTCTTTCTTTCTTTCTTTCTTTCTCTTTCTTTTCTTTCTTTCTTTCTTTCTTTCTTTCTTTCTTTCTTTCTTTCTTTCTTTCTTTCTTTCTTTCAGAGCTTGACTTATTGTGTACGGTTCCATGAGTTGATTGCATGCGGAGGGGGTGATGTATTGATCACAGGCGGTCTTTTGATAACCCAAACGCCGAGAAATTTCGGCTGAATGACCGAGTCCAGCTCACAAAGGTCCCTCATATCGCCAATTCATCTCCATTTTTTTTTTTCTTTTTTTTTTTCTTCTAAAAATAACACCGGCAAAAGTCACCACTTGTGGGGCTCCAAAAACACCTTTTCTCCTCACAAATGTGTTTATTTGTATGTTTTGTCTGCCGCTCCACTGTTTTATTCGGTCCTTTGATACGCTCTATTGGAGACACACGTCTCAATTTTTTTGCTCAGAAATTCCTCGGCATTATTTATACATGGCTGGGTGGCAGTACAAACACAGTTTGGTGCATCTGCCACGAGTCCTTGTACACGCAGTGTGGAGGACTACTTTGCCCCAGAATAAATGTTTTTGAAGTAAATTATTCCAAGCGGCCCCTTGCTGGACCATCTAGCCTTTTGTGTCTCTAAATCAAACTATTGATTTTTAAAGGTAGCGAATAAATGTTCTCAGAAACGCTGCACATCGTATCCTCGTCTCCGCCTGATGTGTGCCGCCCTCTCCCTTAAGATTTAATACTTTAAAACAAGCGAGCGAGCTCGGCTTTTTCTCCCTTTCTGTCTCCCTCTTTTCATCAGCGCACACAGGAGAGTCGAACAAAACATGTCAGGTTCCCTCCAGCTTTCTGCTGCTGGTTCCACCTTATAATATTTCACTACGTGCACAAAATGATATGCATTTGTTTTGTACAACAAGAGCCTCTCTGGTTTCTTTTTCTGCTGCTTTTCCTTCCCCCACCGACGTTGCTCGACTGCTGCTGCTCTCTTTTTTTTTTTTTTTTTTCCTCCACAGTGATGGATTTTAATGCATTTCCATGCTCTTATTGATATAGAATGACACTAAATTTGGCGCCAGTCGGCCTGTCTGATTCTAGCAGGAACGATAGATGTTTATTGGATTAGTCTGCGGACACGCAGAGAGTTGAAGGCTCTCCGCTTTTAATACTTACAGACAAATTAACAGTTTTTTTCTCTCTTTCTGCTATATATCTCAAGCCTTACATCTTCATGAATTAATGCTGCCATTACTCTGTTTTGACAGCTCAATCTCATCTTCCTGGTGATCACAATGTACAAAATGGTGAAGCACTCTACCACCCTGAAACCAGACTCTAGCCGACTGGAGAATATTAAGTAAGTGAGGCATTGCATGCCTTTTATTCTGCCACTTTCATAATGCATAAACATTTGTTTTACTCATCTGGGTTCGGTTTTTGACTTCCCAACCTTTAAGGGAGTACATGTGAACAAATGTATAGTTTTGACTTGTGTATTTGCAGATTCTGAGTTGCTCTGATGTCTTTTTCTGTGACTTTTCTTTTCAAAAATAGCCTTTATGGCATCTTTACTCTCAGAACTCCAGCTTGAAAACAACATTATAGTGGGAAAGTGTGTTTATTTCCAGGATGTGGCAGACATGCTTTTAATACATCCCTGCTTGTAATTCAGAAAGAGGAAAAAAATAAACAGGAATTATTTATTATGCTCACCTGAACTGACCCTATTGCAGAAGTGAAAAACTTTTTGCCTTTTTTTTAAGACCCACACCAGTAAAATTGAGTTTTTTGGCGTTTTTAAGGAGTTCATATAAAGACATTTAAATAAACTTTTCTGATTAATTATTTTTTAATCATTATATATCAGGAAAATAGTTTATATAGAAACCACATTCAGTACACTGTACAGCTGTTTTTGTTGCACCGGTAACATTCCTTTAGGGTTTTCAGGGGCTGTAAGCTAGCAGGAGCAAGTGTAAACTAAGGGATGATGGGAAATATATGGAGGCTTAATAGTCCTGACGCAGAGGCGCTTTTCTGATGAACTACCACTTTGTTGCACCGGTAATGTTAAGTTTGTGTTGTAAGCTAGCAGGAGGTAATGGAAACAAAGGTATGACGGGAAGTTAGAGCCGGCTTACTTCCCTCAGTTCTAAAAAAAAAGATACAAATTTAGCCCAAAACAGCATAAACATAATTAAAGGATGCTTTAAATAGATTGAATACACAATTTGAGTGGAACTTTAAGTAAAGTATATTTTTTTCTTTAGTAAAAATGGCTTGTTTGAGTTCATTGAAGAAAAAAATTGACATATTTTTTAGGAGAAAGGATTTTCTTTTTTTTTTTTTTACAAATATCCATTTATATCCATTTTGCTGTGGTAACATGCAAAACAATGAATGACTTATTTTGATGTTTGTGTTGGAGCAATCTCCTTTAAGGAAACCACATTTAAGTGGCTTTGGCATTGGTTTACATTTTCTACTTGGGTGTTATAAATAGTTTAATTTAAGTTTGTTTACGCTGACAAACCCCACCGTGTATGAAAAGCAGGTCCTTTGTGCTCATTTTCTTTTATGCGTGTGTGTGTTTTTTTTTTGTTTTTTGTGCCTGGGTTCACTCAGCGGAGCGCAACGGTCATTGCATGCTGCATGTGAAGGCAAAGCTAACGCGCACCCTCTCCTCTCTTCTCTCCTCTCATCCTCGTCCTCCGTCTCTCTCTGTTCTGCAATCCACACCAGTAATTATCGCGTTTGTGATGGCTACTATAACACAGATTTGCCTGGGTAAGCTTTTATCATGCACCTCAAATAAATTTACCCACACTACATCACCAAAAAGATGCTAGCTAGATCAACCATTTACTGAATGTTTTGCTTTTTTTTTACAGTAAAACACATAATTTCCCTTGGATCAATTTAACTAACACACACTGTTCTGCCCTCTGATCTAATTGTGTTTCTTTCTTCCTGCTTGTCATGCTCTCTAGTTATGAAGATAATAAACGGTTTATCAAGTAAGAACATGTCGCCCAGAGTTTCTCCTCAGCTAACTCTCCTTTATCAATTATATATTTTTTTAAATCTTCCTGTCCTTTTCTTTCTTTTACTCGTTCATCCTCTCACAAACTGCTGCTTCAAAGCTTTTCATGCTCCGTCCTTGTGGCTGGTCACTTTCACCATTATTATCTGTGCAGTGCTGTGGTTGTTGTGGTGTTGTTGTGCGCTGAGATGTGACCGCTGTTGGTGTGTTATGGTTCCATGGGACTATTAGACAGAATTTTACTCATATTTTTCCTTTTTTTTTTTTAATACATCTGCAAAGTTTTTTGTTTTTTTTTATTTCTGATACAAACACACTCATACAGTGAGTGGGTCCCTTTCAAAGTTAGATTTCCCGCGTGGACATATGTGTACTAATACAAAGAACATTAAAGGATTTCAGTTTCCATCTTTTCAAAGGCATCTGCTTTGTTGAGAGGGAAATAAATTGGCTTTTGCAAGTTATTTAAGTCTAAATGATAAGTATGTCTACTGAAATGTTGCTTTTCTTTGTATCTTTTTTTCTTATAGATCCTGGGTCATGGGGGCTTTTGCTCTGCTATGCCTGCTGGGTCTCACGTGGTCCTTCGGCCTCTTCTTCATCAGTGAGGCTTCCATCGTCATGGCATACCTCTTCACCATATTCAACACCTTCCAAGGGATGTTTATCTTTATTTTCCACTGTCTTCTTCAGAAAAAAGTAAGCATTTTTTTTTTTATCTTTATTGATCAAACTTTCCAGAGCACCTCTGATTATTACATGAACATGACTTAACCACATAAAGTCTAAAAATATTGACAGGAATTTTGACATTTTTTGGGATTAAGATGTTTTTAAAGTCTTTAATGAAATCCATAGAAAATCTTTTCTTTTTCAACAAGATATAGATAGTATCATTTGAGATACATTGGGTGAGTTTTTCCTCACATCTTAAGACTAAGATTTAAAAAATTTGTTCAGGAAAAAAACACCTTATTTACCCCACTTTGATCCAAATATAACTAATTGTCAGCAGTGTTTCAGTCTTTAAATAAAGTCAGTAGTCATTAAAAAAAAAAACAATTACGATAGATGAGCTATTCTCACCATAAAGATAAAAAACTAGCAAAAGTATTTTTGAGATTTTGCGGAAGCAGCCATTTTGAAATGAGCAGGAAAAGCCCTTCTACTGCCCCTAGTGGAATGATGCTTAACTACAGGGCAGAAAACTTGGACCAAGTTATATACAGCAGGTTTTTAAGGAAAGTTTGGATTACGCTTATGAGATGGAGTCTCAGAAATATGATACAAATAGTTGTATAGGGTTGATATTCTGGTTTTCTCCACGTCGCTGTATTGATCAAGTAGAACTGCTGCCTTTAATACTTCTGAATAAAACAATCTGTTTCTATGTCCTTGCAGGTTCGTAAAGAGTACAGTAAGAGCTTCCGTCACACGTACTGCTGTGGTGGGCTGACCGCCACAGAGAGCTCACACGGCTCCGCTAAGACTTCAGCCACACGGACCAGCGCACGCTACTCTTCTGGTACACAGGTAGTAAAGCAGCTGCACACCTACACACTCAAAGAATGCAGATATGCTGAAAAAAAGACTGTGAACTCAATTGATGAGAGAAGTTCAGACTCACTCAAGTTTACACTTTTTAATAGATTTAGCAGAATAACTTTTGGATAAACAACAATCCTTAAGTAAAGCAAAATGTTTTCTGGTTCTGTTTTAAAGTTGATTTGCTTTGCTACAACTTGCTTAATCTTCTTTTAGCAAGTTATTTTGAGCTAGTTGTTAAACCTGAGTGTAGGAAATTGCAAAACAATTTGTAACGTAACTACACATTCTCATTCACAACCCGTTATATATGGACATATGATTCAGGCCTCCTCCACGTCACTTTCTCATCGTATTTTGACTTGTTGGTTGTTCCCTTTAAATCATGGGACCTCAACACTCGGGACGTGGTTGTAGACGCAGAACCAGGTTAGCTTACCTGGTACCAGACCAGTCTGCATTGGGGATCCCTGATTAGCGTGTATAGCCCAGGACCAAGCAGGCCTTGGACCGGTATCGTAGGAGGTTGGGGACTC
This sequence comes from Oryzias javanicus, assembly GCA_003999625.1. NCBI lineage: Eukaryota > Metazoa > Chordata > Actinopteri > Beloniformes > Adrianichthyidae > Oryzias > Oryzias javanicus. The sequence continues at coordinate 8,730,412 of CM012440.1, read as the reverse complement.
TTGATTTAATGGAAACAGCCAGTACGACGAAAAATAACAAATTGGGGACCCCCAAAACATCAGAAAGTGATGCGGAGGGGGCTCGAACCATACGTCCATATTTGACGAGTTTGAGAGTGAGACTGCTGTGATCCTGCGGAGATCCTCGCCCAATCATGTGCTCTAGACCAGAGGTGTCAAATATACGGCCCATGGGCCAGATCCGGCACGCCAGATGGTTTAATCTGGCACAGTCACGAAGAGAAAAAAAAATATAAGATTGGCAAAAAAAAAAAAATAGAGTTCGTTTCCAGCCCATTCCTGTGGCAAGTTAGGGTTCTTTAAAGAAATGACCGCAATGTTCGATTCTGCCTCTAGGGGAAGAAAAGGCAACACAAAACCGTCATAACAAGAGATCAAGAAATAGACGTAATAAGTGTAATAATATGTGGTTAGGCTACCAGGTTGTTTGAGGCAAAAACAAAACAAAAACAAAGCTACAGATAACAAGTTGACCGACCATAGCTTATTTTGCTATTATATTACTGGTCCGGCCCACATGAGATCAGACGGGTTGAATGTTGCCCCCTGAACCCAAATGAGTTTGACACCCCTGCTCTAAACTCTCAGGCACAGATCTACACACAAAAATGGCAGAAAAAAATATGGAAAATAACATACAAAAATATACAAAAAAAAAACAAAAATACAGAATCACGGAATTAGCCATAACACTAATTACAATTAAATCCCTTTCTTTTTATTAAGGTATAAAGCCAAAAAATATGAATTTGGCAAGTATATCCAATAAGATGTATAAACACATAAAGGCGGAGTTGTAAAATGGGATTTTCAGGACTTTCTCCAGACCAGGAAGGATTTGAACAGTAACAATAAAGCTTTTCTCAGCAATTAAAGAAACCAAAAACACAACATCATTCTTAAATGAAAAGTCAGAGTTCCAGGATCTGGCCATTCAGCCAAATTGAGTTATGTTGGACAAAAGACCTCGGTCAGAGAAGTGACCAGACCAGTGGCCATGATAAATGAGGTCCACGGCTGCTTCTTTTTTTTTTTTTTTTTTCCTCAGATGGAAGAACATAACAGAGGTAAAAAAAAAAAAAAAATCAGTGCAGCAATTTCACCCAGCGAGGAAAGAAGGAAACCCGACACTTAAACATTAACTGGTTAAAGCGGTTCAAACCCGGTAAAAGTGAGATCATTCCAGAGGAAAGATTTCGTTTGACAGTGGCTAAGAGATGACTGAAGAAAACAGATGCAGGAAAATGCTGAGTAAAAGAATAATTAGGATTGCCCAAGCAGAACTTAATAAATGTAAATGACTCGACCAGGGCTACCTGAAGCAAATGATCTCTGCAGGACTGAACTTGGCAGATTGGATGCTGCCCATCTAATCTTGGCTTCCCAGTTTGCTGTGAAGAATGAGTGACAGATTCAAAGAACAGGTGAGCCAAGCTTGAAGGAAGGATCTCCACAGAGGATTTGAGATGTCAATTGTTGGCAAAGAGGGATTTAACAGAAAACTGAATCCAGGACTGTATATTACTTTACATCATATTTATATATATATATAAAAAATATTTTAACTTCTTTGTGATTTAGTAAAAACACTTCAGTTAAACTGAGTGTCAAACTTGAAAGGGTCTGATTTTCTTTTTATCTTTTGTGTTCATTATAGACAAAAAACTGCATTAGGCATCACAAACAGATTCAATATGATTCCATATGTTACAACCAGCTTCTGCCGCATGAATCCCTTTTTTCTGTTCTACCCTTTTTTAGCACTTCCTCTTATCATTTTTTTTTTTCCACTAACACCACGTGCACTTGACACAGCATTGGACTATTTTAAGAGCATTGCAGGAGATCACTGCAGAAAAAAGCCTCAGTTGCAAAAATGTAAATTTGGATTAATCTTTCCTTGTTAAAGACTGATAGTCCCAATTAATGTACAGGGATTTTAAGAAGACATCAATAATCCTCCAAAAAAGTGATAAGTGGAGGTAAAAGTGGCAAATTTGTGGTATATGGGTCATTCTCTGAATTTAGTGCACCTTAGGTTTTCAGATGGAGGATTGTTTGAACCTCGGAGAAAATATTTTTTTTCACTTTAGACACGAAATACCCAAAATTATTAGAAATTAGTTTGTCACCTGACTCTTCTACATCTCTTCTTTCCCCGTACTCTTTTTACCATTCTGCATTTGATTTAGTCATCCATTATGAGAACATATTGAACATGAAATGACAGAGAAAAAAATAAGTGGTTTACTGGTTTGAATATATTAGCTAAAAGTTGCATATGTCTGCATTAGCTAGGATATGGAGCTACACATGGCATGAGAAAAACAAGAAATTAATATATTTTTCAAAACAATTGCTTACTTTCTCCTAAACAATAGTAAATATCATTTATGCATGAAACAGAGTTGAAAAGTTGAGCTTGTCAGTCTGACAATAGAAACTATGACATATTGGTAAGAAAGTAAGCTAATACCTCTATGTTTTTGGAGTACGAGTTGGAAAATATTCAGTGATATCACTTCCTGGCTTCTAAAGAAGTTGGACTGAACCATTATTTTTTTAACGTAGGGGTTGAACAAAACTGAGGGACATGATTAAATGGTGCAATTCTGTCAGGTTTAATGTATTTTTCTCATATTTTTTTTTAAATTTAGGTTAAAGTAAACAGGTAAATGATCATGTTAGCAGGAAAAACTTGTGGTCTTTGGCTATATTTCAAACAGCTGTAGTTCAATCAGTTGTTTGGAGTTTTGCTAATATTTTAGCAATATGCTCGATGTTTTTAGCTAAATTGGCTTTTACGAAGGTTTTTCAAGCTAATTTAGCTTTTAGTAGCTAATATTTCAGCAATTTCCTAACTGTCTTGGTTAGTCTGTCATTTAGTGATGTTTCTTTTCAGCTTACGTCTCCAGCTTTATACGTATAGCTTAAAAATGTACGCAAATAAAAACCATCAATTTATTCAACCTTTTTCCCTTTTCTACTAAACGTTATACATTTAAGCAATTAAAGCCTTCTGTAATTCTACAATCAAATTTATTTCTGCAGGAAATGCTTTTTTTTTTTTTGTATATTGTGGAAAAAGTTGGTTTAATTAGTGGGGACATTTTTCAAAAATTAATTTTGAAACTAATTTTGTGTGCTATAATCCAGAGATAAATGGATTTTTCCATTTCTTGTTTTAAAATACATTTTATGGCTTAATTTAATATGAAAAACGTTGAGGTAAAGTGCACTGATTTAAGAGAATCACCCATATAGGATCAAGATTGACCCAACCTTGCTATACATTAATAGTTATAGGTGAATTGAAGCATTTGTGTTCAATGAAAGTTGCTCTGACAGGTAGGCGGGCTTACTTAGAGTCCTAACGGTTGTCCCTTGTTGACCTGACAGAGTCGTATCAGGAGAATGTGGAATGACACCGTAAGAAAGCAGTCTGAGTCCTCCTTTATCTCAGGTGACATCAACAGCACCTCCACCCTTAACCAAGGTCAGTTCACGCCTCATCATCCTGCACACCTGTACACACATTTCACCACCTCGCTAAAAAAAAAAAAAAAAAAAATGCCACCTTCAAGCTCGAACGCTCTCACCGCCGTACATGGTCCGATTAATTGTAATAAATGCCTTCATCTCAGAAGGGCAGGGCACAGTGGTTAATAATGAAGAAATGGAGATGACTGCAGTGTGTTCTGTCTGCTCTGAGTTACAAAAATCCCTCTTCAGACATGCTGCAGTCACTCTGGCTGCTAACGTCAAGTCTAAAATTGGGACCATGTTGTTCCCTGTTTGGTTTTTCTCTCCATTTTTTTTTTTTTTTTTTTTTTTAAGTGCTTGCAACCTAAAGTCCAAACCGAGACTCGGGGGACGACCAGACAAAACTAAAACAAGGAAAGACATTTCCTATCATCCAGCAAAAGGCCATTTATTAGTTGGCATATATGTTGACCTCTTCAGGAGGATTTCTGAAGGAGAGATGGGGGGAAAAAAAGTGTCATTTATTATTTAGCTTGAGCACAAATATGATGATGAGAAGATGATGTTCAACTCTGGCTGACCCGGAGTGCTTAGTGAGATGTTAGGCTCTCAGTTGCCTCTGAAATGGCTTTCCAAGCATGAGAGGGGAAAGTGGGTTTGGGTAGCTTAACCTCACCTCCTCTGACTTCTGTCTCCACGGCGATGTGTCTCCTCTTCCTGACAGAACTTCACATCAAGGCCTTTTGAAGCACATTTTTTCCCTTTCTGATCATCAGCAACGACCTAGGTTCTTTTTTTTTTATCCTGAAACACCTTCTCTTAGGGATGTTAATGCAAAAGGTTGGATATTGATCACTCCAGGGTGTAGTAGTTACCCCGGAGAGTTAGTGCACTGAAGGAAGGCTCTATCTCCTTGAAGCTCTTCCATGTCATTAAAAAACATCCCTGGAGACTTCTCAATATGACAGATGGCATTTAACACAGCTGATAAATGGCAGTGGAAATACTTTAGATCCTTAAAACATACTGCGAGTAAAAGTGAAAAATTACATAGACGAGGCTTTGCGAGATAATAGCTAAATACTGTATTTAATTGAAAATTTTTACCATTAAATATGCAAACATTTCCATTTTTTTGTCTTCTATGAGGCATCTATACAGGCTTCAAACATTTTTTTTTTATATTTGCAGAATATCAATGATTTGCGTTTGTAAAAGATGCAACCAGTAAGTTTTAATCTGAAAAGGTAGCAGAAAATACTTCAAAAACTGCTAAGAGTAATTTATCCGAAATTAGTCGATTAATCGGATCATGCGTAAACTGGATGTAAAACACATCTTAACCATCATTGGATTTAAACTTGAAGTGTTTCAGCTACAAGCTAATTAAACATAAAGACAGTTATGGTTTATAAAACTTTTAATTAATCATGCAGCTTCTTTCCTTCATGTGTTTCTGCAATAAAATAAATCAAATGAGATTGGCATTTGAAACAACTGAACTATTTTTAACAAAATATAAAGTTTTGGTCTCACTCACTCAAATATAAGAAAAGTGCTTTTTGTGGTGCTGAGAGCTCGCAACTGTATTGATGGGGTCTCAGAAACTGACATTAAAGTTAGCATTTCATCTCTTTTGAGAGCAGATGTTCCTCTCAGCAGAGAAATTTCGCTCCAATAGGGTAGAGGTTGCAGGGATGCACAGAAATCATTTAGCTGTTTGCGCTAATGTTAGCTTAGCTTACCCAGACGGCTATCCCTCTTCAGCTTTATCATACTCGATCACAGCGTGCTTTCTCTTCAGGTGGTCATGCATCGCCATAGTGCAGACATGTTTTCCACTTTCAAGCTTGTTATGATACCCGAGTCTTCCTATAACTTCCTGTGACATCACTACTGACCGGGGTTAGCATTCTGCGCATGTTGTGTCAAAGATGGCATTAGAAAGCGCGCATTGTAGTATTGATCCATCCAATCAAATATGAAATTAGACTATTATTTTAATAGTCAACATATTTGTGACTAATTGACTAATTGTGGCAGCCCTACCACTGACTGATGCCAACTTTTAGAGAAATATTGCCCAGTAACTTTTTCTTAAAACCTCTGGGGACGCCGCGCGGCTCCCAATTGCCAAATTTTCTGAAAAACTTGCATTTAGATCACCACATGGTGGCCTTTTGGGATATGTGACCGTAGTCTTAAAATATTTTCCTCATTCAATTTCTCAAGAACATTTTCAATCAACTGCCAAACTTAACTGCTTATCCTCTGTCTTACCACTCCAGGAATGACGGGGAATTACCTACTAACAAATCCTCTTCTGCGACCACAAGGCACTAACAACCCTTATAACACCTTACTGGCTGAGACAGTCGTGTGTAACACCCCCACAGCTCCAGTGTTTAACTCTCCAGGTGTGCTTGTTTAATTCTTTCACCTGTTGTCTGTATTTTCTGCACTTTTTTCTTTCTTCCTGTCCCCTCTTCATTCAAGTTTGCAGCAGGCAAAAATGAAATGCACGAAGATCTGCACTGTCACCTCTCCATCTGAATTACAATCCCCCTGCTGCAGCACATAAAGACTGTATGCGTTGCAAAATGTGTGTGTTCTCGCACACATTTTCAGGAGAGATTATGTGGTTCACCTCAAACCAGACTCTGTAATCACATATTTGTCATAATGGAACATTACGATCACGATGGGAAAGAGATAGAAGGTGTTCAAATGTAGAGTGGTGTAATATAAACTCTACCATCATGAAGATTTATTTTCTTTAGACTAAAAAATGGTTCAGAGGTTTTTTTGGAAGTATTCTTGCTTCAACATGTTAAAGACCCACTCCGATCAACATTTAAGAAATATTAAAAGCGTTCACCATAGTGTTTTAAATATTATTATGTTGTTTTTAGCCACTAAAAAAGAAAAAAAAAGGTTTCTGCAGAATGGCAGTAGGTTTTTAGAAATTCGCGTCTGAGTTGTGGGCGGGGCCAAAGGTGCGCAGCATTGACAAACAGAGATGGACAAAACAAGGCTGTGACATCACCAATGGAAAATGCCTTACCTCGAGTTCCAACGAAGTTACCGTTTTTCCGCGCTAGAGATTTAGCCCTATTTCGTTATTTTGGGACAAGACGACGTTAGTAAGCAGTGATAGGTCAGAGAATCTGCAAATCCGACGCGTTGAACGTTTGAGGCGGGGCCAGCCGGCACTACATCCTCAACTTGAATAACTTGCAATAATGATAATATATCATGAACAAAACAACTGGTTTAGCAAGAACATGTTGACAAGAGACAACAAGGCAAGAATAGTGTTTCCTACAAACAGAATGACTTAAGGCCCAATTTCTAATTCTTCCTTTCTTCCTACCTTTACATTTAGCCCTCCAAATGGAGAGTTATGGAAAAATAAAGTCTTCGATTTAAGACGTCCCTTTCGTTGAATGACGTTAGCAATAGTCGCTGGTTAGCTATCATTAGCGCGGAGCTTCAAGCGCTCAAATATACACAACAACAGCGGTTGTATATCTTTAAAAAGGTCACGCTACAACAAAAAGTCATTACTTACATTTAAATTTAAACTTCGGTGCTTCAGAGCACACCAGTGTGAAGTAAAGTGCTTCTCCTCCATGGCACAGCGACGTGGAACCCCCCTTGTGGGGTAGGGGTCTGTATCCCTGTGCGTGGAGGGGAGGGTATTAAAATATATATTTCGGACACCATTTGCACTTCGCAAACCCCTTCAAATGGAGGGGAAGGGAGAAGGGAAGAATTCGGATTAGGACTAAGTAATAGCTATTTAATTTTCAGTAGGCTAAGGGATTCACAACAAATGTAATAAAAAACACTCAGAAATGTCATTATGGGCTTCATTTTGTTAATATACAACACATTCTCATCCCCAAGTCGTCACATATTGACGTTTGGTTAAGGATCCATCCGCATCTCCAACTTGTCGTTTTTTTATGTGCTGGCTGTTAGTAAAATCAAGGTTCCCAACCGCAAGCGGTATCCGACACAGACTGGTCCTGAAGACGTGTCCAGTACTGGTACTCAAAACCGATACCGGACCCGAACTGGTACCAGACGCCGTGCTGGAGCCGAACCGGTGCCAAGGCGAAGATGTACCGGGTCAAGGTTAGGGTACTGGTCGCTCTGCGTCCCAGTTCTGTACCAGTTCTGGTTCGCGGCCCGGAGGTTGGGGACCCGTGATTTGATGGGAACAGCCAGCATGTCAACAAACTGCAAGTTGGGGACATCCAAAATATCAATATTTGACGCAGAAGGGTCCTTAACCAAATGTCAATATGTGACGAGTTGATAGTGAGAATGTGCTGTTAAATTTGTTTTCTATCATAACAAGAAATATAATTTTAATTGGAGTGGGTCTTTAAAAAAAAAAGCAAAAGTTATTTGATATTGTTTATTTGCCAATAAACAGGTTTTGAATCCCAACATTTTATCTAGAACTGACATTTAACCCTTTAACACCTGATGTGTCAGCAGTGACGCTTAAACACAAAATCTTTAAAATGCTGTAATAATTCAACCGTTAACACGATCAACATCGATCATGTTAACAATTAAAAAATTACAGTAAATCAAAAAACATAAACATTGGAGCTCCGGTGTTAATGGGTTAAGTATTTATTGAGGTCACACTGTCGTTGCATTTGTCTGTTGTTTGAAACTGAATTAGCATCTTTTCTGTTTTGTGCTTCTCCCCTGTGCTTTCCTCTAGTGACCTACAGAGAGACAAGTATGGGAGTAAAACTTAACTTTGCCTATCAAATGTAAATTTTTTTCAGCATGCTTATTTAAAAAAAAACCCAATCCCTGGCACTGTCACCTGGTTTAATTTAGGCCATTAACACACACTGAGTGAGCAAGTGGTTCACCAACTAATGTGAAGCAAAACAACATTTTTAATTGGTGAATTGATGATGACAAAAGCCCTCTGCGCTGCCTTTTTGTTGTTATTTTTTCCTCTAATTTATTTATTAATTGGCTCTGAATCTGTCAGAAAGCAACATTCATCTTTTTTTTTTTAGGCTTGTCTTGTAACATCTGTCCGCATTAGGCACTCAGCAGTCGCTGTGTCCAGTGGTATTTCTGTCACATCCTCCCAGACAACATTTGTCTGAACACTCAATTGCTCTTGGGAAGCATTAACAAATGGAAGTCGTGGCAGCAGCTGCTCAATTTTTCTCACTTATTTTCCCCTAAACTTTTCTTCGTTTCTTATAGGTTCTGTGAAATGGCTCATTTATTGTGCTTTTATTTCCTCTCTGAGCTCGAAAAAAAAAAAAAAAAAAGAAAAGAAAGAAAAGTTGATGTTTCCTTCCATGACCTCCATGCTTTGAGAAATTCCTAACATGACTGCACCTGACCTCTGCAGCGGCTGTGTTTTCTTGAGCTGTTCTGCTAGTGACCGGAGTCTCACTGGGAACTGTTACTGTGATGGATGCCAAGTGCCGGGCTGTGGGCAAGCTCTGACCTTTGCTAGCTTTGGGTACACAAGCTGCCAACTAATGGACAGCAAGTGTACTGACACAAAGTCAAAAAAAAAACCAAAAAAGAGGGAAAAAAAATCCCACAAAAATAACTGTTGTCATTCATGAAAGTAAAAGCGGTTTAATGCTTGTTTGTTTCATTTGCTGAACCCTTGCTCTCAAAAGTTGCAGTGAAGACTTTTTCTTTACATTTTGCTTTGTTTTCGAGTGATTTTTCATGTTACAATAAATCATTTTACTTTCTTTTGTACATCAGCTGCTCTTAGACCAGATAGCCTGAACAGACAAACATGATGTGAGTTGTCTAAAGTGACTCTTTTCATCTGCTGTGTATGATGATGATGATGATGATGATGAAGTGCTGCTTGTGGGCTCCCCTCGTAGTAAAAACAAAGATGGCTGACCCATGCTAATAGATACTTTCCTTTGTTTTCCTTTTTTTTTTTTTTAATTTCCTCATCTGTCTTTTCCTACACTTCAGCACATCCAATTTAATACTAGCTAGAAAACCTGTAAGTGTTGTAGCTTGCCGGTTTGTGGCTTTGTACTTGTGGACATCTCCCAGTGTGTTGTGATTAATATTTTGTTTCTTAATGTTGTTTGGGATCTTTTTCGATGCTTTGTCACATTTGTGGCAGACCTAATCGCCTAACGTCCTGCTTCTTTGACAACAGTTAATGAGCGAGAAATACGAGAAAGTAAAATGATTTCCTTTTGCAAATGATGCATGATGATGTTTTGTATGTTGAGGATTATGCCCAACTAACACAGGGGTCCCCAAATGTTTTTCTTTTGTTTTCTTCTCTGATGTGGGGTCGGGGTCGGTTTATTGACTAGCAGAAAAATACAACAATCACAGCCTAAATGTAGACCTTTAAGTAATTCATTTATGCAATCTTCATAAAAGAAACATTATACTAAAACATTTTAAAAACTAGATATATAGCATTAACTGTGATAATGCTAGTGTTAATGCAGTAAGCTGACTTATGACTTATAATAACTAAAAATGCTGAAGCTACCAGCTAAAAACAGTGAAGCTGATAGCTAGCTAAAATATTAGCAAAATGCCTAATTAACCTAAAAAGCCTGAAAAAAATCTAATTTAGCCAAAACAGCTGGCATGTAGCTGAAATATTAACTAAACTCCAAAAAAGCCTAAAACAACTGTTAAAATCTCTAATTTAGCCAAAACAACTAGCATAAGGCTAAAATATTAGCTAAACTCCAAAGTAGCCTAAAAACTGGAAAAAGCCTAAATTAAACAAAACAGCTAGAATGTAAATAAAATATTAGATAAATGCCAAATTACCCAAAAACAGCTGTTAAAATGTCTAATTTAGCCAAAGCAGCTAGCATATGACTAAAATATTAGCTAACCTCCAAAGTAGCTGAAAAAACTGGAAAAACCCTAAATTTGCCAATTCAGCTAGCATGTAGCTGAAATATTAGCATAATTCCAAATTAGGCAAAAACAACTGTTAAAATGTCTAATTTGGACATAACAGCTAGCATAAGACTAAACTATCAGGTGAACTCCGAAGTAGCCTAAAAAACTGTTAAAATATCTAAATTGGCCAAAACAGCTAGCATGTAGCTGGAATACGGGCTAATTGCTAAAATAGCCACAAAAAAAAAAAAAAAAAAAAATGATAAGATATATAATTTAGCCAAAACATCTAGCATAAAGCTAAAATATTAGCTAAATGCCAAATTTGCCAAAAAAAAGTTAAAATCTCTCATTTTGCCAAGGTATCTAGCATAAAGCTAAAATATTAAAATAAAAAATAAAAAATTAAAATACCCTATAAATCTTTAGTAAATGCCAAAACAGTCAATAAAGCTAGCATGAAAAGCTAAATATTTTAATAGCTGAATGAGTTAAATGACTGCTATGGTCGCCCAAAAAAAGTACGAAAGAAAAATAACAATTATAAAGAAAAAAGCAAAAGTTAATCACTAAAAACACTATTGAACCAATAAATAGTCTATCCTCTCCCATCATAGTTCAGACTGCAAAAGGAATAAAAAGTAACGTTCTCGATCGGCCATATTGAGAAAAAAAAAAGATGCGTTTTACGATAGTGTGTGGGGGGGCCAGGCCAAATGTGGAGGCGGGCCGCATCTGGCCCGTGGGCCGTAGTTTGGGGACCTCTGACTAACAGATTTGTGGCATGGCTTTAATCACTTTTTTAGTTTGTTTCATATGAAACTGCATCCTAAACAGCATTAAAACCCTGTTTTGTTTTAAATATTTTTTTTTAATGTTTGTTTACTAAAATCCCCTCACATTTTTCTTTTTTCTCTCCAGGACACTCACTGAACAATGCAGTGAGGGATACAAGTGCAATGGATACACTACCGCTAAATGGTAACTTTAACAATAGCTACTCACTTCGTAATGGGGACTTTGATGAGAGCGTGCAGGTGGTGGACTGCGGCCTCAGTCTGGACGACGCTGCCTTCGAGAAAATGATCATATCTGAGCTCGTGCACAACAACCTGCGTGCCTGTAACAAAAGTCAGCAACAGCCCTCCACGTTACGCCATCCACTCCGCCACCAGCAGCCTCCGCAGTACCACCATCACCACCACACGGAGCGGGCTCCGCCCAAGGTGACGGTGGTAGGCGGCCGCGGCGGCGGCGACGGCCCCTCCGTTGTGGCTGACGCCTCGTCTCTGGTGCACGTGAGCGACGCCGTGGGCCTGGAGCTGCACAACCAGCAGGAACTAGAGGCGCCTCTCATCCCCCAGCGGACTCACTCGCTTCTGTACGCGCCCCAGAAGAAAGTGAAGACCGACGGGGAAGTGGACACCTTGGTCAGCCAGCTGACGCCCACCGACCCCGACGATAATCTGGAGTCCCCAAACAGAGACTCCTTGTATACTAGTATGCCTAATCTGAAAGACTCTCCGTGTCCAGAGAGCAGCCCCGACGTGGTGGAGGATCTGTCCCCCACGAAGAGGAGCGACAGCGAGGACGTTTATTACAAGAGCATGCCGAACATAGGGGCTGGCCACCAACTCCAAGCCTATTATCAGATAGGAAAGGAGAACGATGGCTACATCCTCCCCGTCACAAAAGAAGACTGCATCCCGGAAGGTGACGTGCGGGAAGGACAGATGCAATTAGTGACCAGCCTTTAAACGTGTCTCAATCATCCCCGAACAGTCCTGACGCCGGTGAAGGCAACGGGGGAGGGGAGGTGGTTGTTTTCATTTTAAGGAGAACTTAGAAACCCCCCCCCGTCACGCACGCTCTCCATTTGCAAACCCCCTTCCATCTGCAACCTTCTCTCTCCACTAAATCACTCCGGTCTTTTTCTCTTCCCAGCAAATCGTATGGACTCGGAGCACCGCAGTGCAAAGTTTAAAGAGACTGTACATACAATGCAGAGTCAGATTTCAATTTTAAGAGACAAGCCAACAATGTATTTAAATGTGCTGCTGCTGTTGAAGAATTGATAAAACTTTTAAGATAAAAAAAAAAAACACAAAAAAATATATATAAAATTAAAAAAAAAAAAAAAAAAAAGAAGAGCAACATTTCTAGCTACATCCTATCAGCAGTTTTCCTGGTTGTACATACACTCCCCAACATCCAAGGTTTTTTTTTTAACTGTAGGTGATCCTCCATCCCCCGGACCAGGACATGTTTTTGAAATGTTTCGGATAAGGTTGTGGCCACTCCCCCATCACTATGAAGTTTGGATTGTAAAACCACTAGCAATCAAGCCCCTGGCCTTATCTTTTCTCAGCTGTAACTTGAACTGTTGTCAAGGAAAACTGCTCAAATATATATTTTGTTGTATTGCTAGTGTAAAATAAAAATCCATGGCAAACCATAAATATAAAGAAACCTTTTAATTGCAAAATTTTAAGAGCCTATTGTGTAGAAGTTGCACATATGTTATACAGTGTGTTTATGGTTCCAACACTTCATTCATGGTTGTACGTTTGAACGTAAAGGCTTTTAAAAGAGAGGAGCGATGATTCATCTTCACATTCTCCACTTGTGAACAGTGTTTTTTGCTTCATGAGTTTGGTTGATATTGCTCATTGTACTGTTTGTCTTACTTTGCCAAAGTGGCATTACTTTAGTAGAGTGGGATTAAAACAAAAAACCCGATTAAGATCATTTTATGCATTGCACAGTTTTTTTGTGTAATCCAAACAGATATTTTTAAAAGTCACACATAGTGTTGGGCGAGAGTTTTGAAAGTTTTTATCATAAATGTTGTTCTTCCGCTCGGGTTTGGATATTTTATTTATTGAAGAATCTTTCCCAGAAATGGATGGGAAATGTGTGAATATTTTCCAGCACTGGTATACATGCTGTACTGTAGCTCATGTTTTCTATGTAAACATAAGGGGCTCATCACTTAAGACTGATGTAAAGTTCAACACTTGTTTAACGAATACAATAAATGTGAGATTTTTTGTCAAATACCAGTTGCTTTTTAATGGTTTGTGTTTTTGCTACAATTTTAGAAAATGAGGTTTGATTATTTTGCTATGGACAAAATGACACTTTCGACTCAGGTTACAAGTACGCCCCGAGCACCTTGAAAGGTCAGTTGATTAATCTGTTCCTGGAGGATTTATTTGCTTTTTTTTTTTTTTTTTTTATTATGTTTGTTTTCTTCGATCGCTGCAGAGTAGAGTGAGCTCATGCCACCGTGTGTTAGAGAAGCCAAATCATGTCCATGTGATTCAAAGATGACAAACTCAGGTAGGAGAGTTGCATTGTAAATGTTCCTCTGTGTGGTTGTTACACTAATAAAGGCTCAAAAATGACACTGGTTGAAAGAATTGTCCACTTAGTACATTATTGAGTGAGCACTAGATTGGGAACAATTAAAGGGCCTGACACAGTGGAAATCCTGCAGGAAGATATTGGCTGCAATGCTGCGTGGGAGTGGAGAACAGTCTGGGGCCTAACAAGTGGTCAATGTTACACATGGCTGCAGTTGTAGGAAGATATAATACATAATATTCCTGGCTATGACACATATTTGCTCTAATTAATGTCTGCTGCTGCTCAAGCCCACACTCAGTTCCTGTGTGCTTTACGCCTCAGGTAATGCTAATTTACAAAGCATTTTGACATAACGGCAGTTGAGGCGGAGTGACAGCTCACAGCAGGGTGAGTGGAAATTGCACTGTTTACCATTTGGCATTGAAGGAAATGACTCAGAATGTGGCAGGAATGCACTTTATGTCAGCGCGCATAGTGCTGCTGTGTGTTGTTTAACTCTTGCAACAATTATGTGGCATTTTGTGCAATTATCTTCAAATTGTCAAAAGAATTATTTCCATTTTTGTGTTTTTTTTTTGTGAGACCTTGAATGTCAGTTAAGAATCGAGCGTTTGGGGTTTTTGTTGCCTGTCGAAATGGCACGCATAAGGACTTGCATGACAATGAGGAGAAAAAAAATCAACTTGCCAAGTAAACAAAAATGTTTAATTTTTTTAAAGTAATTATTTACCCTGAAATATCAAGATTACCTGTATAAACCAGCTACAAATATTCACCTTTGATGTTATAAGACACTTAGCCATATTTCTATAGTATCTTTGCAACACAAAAAGGCCTTCAGCTTTTATGTGATTGCTTAACTGTTGGACAGGACAAGACTTTTCTAATTAAAAAAAATACTCGTTTAAAAATAATAATTATAATAATAATATAAATACAATAAATACAAATAATTTTTAAAAAAACGAATAATATGTGAGAAATTAAAGACCCACTAAAAGCATCTTTGTTATATTCTAGAAGCATTCCCAGTTTTTTTTTTTATGCAATATCATTTTTATTATTGTTTTATTTTCCCTGTATTTTAGGTGTCTCCTCATAGATGTTGCAATATGGAAACAATAACCTCTGCCTTTTTTGGAGGAGTTTGTTTTTCTGCATTTGTGTTGTTTTCATAAGATTTGTTGTTTTTACTGAAGTTCATGTGTCATTTCTGAGTCGGACATGAACGCAACATTTCTTTAAGTTTTGTGTTTTTCTCTGGGAGATACAGTATCATTAGTGCAGTTGGCACTGAAATGAGAAAAAAAATCACAGCTTTGAAACAAAAGCTAGAAAAAAGTTTGGTTTTAAAATGTTAATAATATAATAATATAATATAATAATATAAATTAATATGTCTTTGTCCAAATTCCATGTCATTTTAGTTTACCAGAACAGTCCACACATCTGCTCCTGGTTCGGCCCTTCTGTTAAATTTTAGAACTCTTTGTGGCCCAACAGTCATAAAGTTTGCCCACTTATGATTTAGAGCCTTTACAACATGAATCATAAGAACATTTAAAAACATGGATTTAGTCTGTGAGCGGATGCATCAGAATGGTTGTCGATTTGTACGTAATCAGGCCTGGACCTCGACTACACGGTGAAAAGGGACTTTATCCCCACTTCACCCCAAAACATCACCACCACCCGGAACAGAAATAATTGTATCTGCCTGGAATATATTAATGTAATAAGTGTTTATTTATTTGAATTCTCAAAACTTAAATAATAATGGATCTTCGTAATAGTGGGCCGAAGTTCCCTCCATTGCGCCACAGCAGGTTTAAAGGTTTAAAGATTTCCATTGTTGGAGGTTTAGAGATAGAAAAAGAAGAAACAAAGACTAGATCAACAGTTAGTCTTTTTTTTTTTTTTTTATCAAAATGCAGGGAGGGGTTCAATCATTTTAATGTAAATCAACAGACAAACCTCTGGTTTGAGCCTGTTTTTCCAACACTTCCTTGTAAAGATTATGTCAAACCTTGTAGTTATTTTATTTTTTATTTTAATTATTACTCTTTTTCATATTTATTCTTACACCACAATTTTACACAAATAAGGACCGAACCTGAGCAGAAGAGCTTTTCTACGGAGTCGATGAGCGGAGGTTGTTTTTTTTTTTTCTGGCGCCCCCTGGATGCACGAGAATCTGACCACAGAGAAAAAACATATGGCGCTCAAAAAGGATGAGCCCGAAGTCCCTCCCCCTGCCAGACCGACCGCAAAAAAAAACAAAATTTACACCCGAAATCATTAGCCGGAAGTCCTCGACCAGAACCCCCATTTTAAGCTTTCAACCTTTCTCCACTTCCTGCTCGAGATTTTTTCTGGCGCCATCTTGATCGTGACCAGAGGCCCCTCCCTAGCTGTGCAACACCATTAGCATTCGCCAAACTGTCTCTTCTCCTAATTCACAGCGATTTGAATAAATAAACACTTTAATTTGATTTTATATGCCTTCAATAAAGAGACAAATGCTACAAAAACAAATTTTTTTAAAGTGGATCTTTACAGACCGGAGAATTAAATTCTATAAACATGTAACAACATTTTCTGTCCTGAGAAATAGAAAAAAAACAATTTTTTTTGTTGTTGTTTCTCTTCAGCACATAATGAAAAGGTGGCCTCGCTTCCAAAGACTTCCGTTTGTTTTTTTGCATGAATTACTCCAAGAGCCACTTCTCAGAAGCAGCTTGTTTGGTTCTCCTGAAAGCGATAAAAGAAAAATCTCCTCAGAGCAGAACTTTACAAAAACAGCAAACCAGTTTACACCTCACACACAAAAACGAATTTCCCCCCTTACCTCACCCCCTCAATCTTTGTTTATCTTCACACTCTGACCCTTAGACATGGGTAAACTTTGAGGGTAAGCAGGTTTATTTTCAATTTGGGGGGCAGGGAAATATGATCTGTGACTATTCATCTGCGAGGCGGAGTCGGGCCTCTGCACCGTCAGACGTTGCGTGTGGCCTCATCGCATGCAGGCGCTCGCCTTATGTCCTCGTGTGTTCTGCTGAGGGAGAGGGATAGCCCCTCGTTAAACATTGATTAAGATGTAGGATTGCAGATGAGGGGCAGGGAGCTTGCTTCTTCCCACAGAGCCGCTCGGCCCTGAAAACAAGGAAGAAAGCGCCGTCAGCAGAACGGGGAAACTGATTAAGACCGATGCACTCCATACACAAGTATGAGACTAATTACAGGCCAACACGGGAAGATAAAATAAAGACAAAAAGTACTAACATTTTAGTATTTATTATAGGACAGATTGAGAAAATTATGTTTTAATTAATTTAATGATGATTATTTCATTGCGGTTTTGCCACATATTTGATTTAATTCATGCTTGTCAAATTAAACAATTTTTTTTTTCTTTTTCTTTCCTAAAAGTCACAGCTCAAGTAAAATTTTAATTATGCATCTCTACAAAAAAAAGAAAAAAAATCCTCAGAATTTCTTCAAGAAAACTGTCTTTCTAGGTCCACATTCATCTTTATTTCATGTTCAGTTAAAGAATTTTCCTTCCCAGTCTTCAAGATGCATTTATCATTAGCTTTTGCAGAAAAAGCCGTGAGCAGAAAGCATTGGCAATCATAGAATTATAGATCCTTCAACGTGGATGAAAGTGATTTTTGCACCGGCAAAAGAAAAACCTCAAAGACCACAAACAGTAACTGGCAGCACAAAAGTAACTTAGCAGCTCTTGAAGTTAAAGGGGACCTTTTTTTTTTTTTTTTTTTTTAGCGCTCACTTCCTCCTCTCCTCCTCCTGCCTCTTTTGTCCTGTCCCCAACTTCAAATGTACAAATTTGTGGCCCATGGGAAACTTAGATCTGGTCCAGTCGAGGTGAAAAATCCAATTAACCTGCAGCTCCAGCTGCCTTCATTATAATCCCCTCCCATAATTATGAAATTACTAGATGCAGGGTTTTAAATTAAAAAAGGATGAGAGTGACTGGCGCAGGAATAGAAAAGGTGAAATAAACCAGTCCTTGCCAGGATACAGTTCCCATTTACCTCCAGAAGGAACGCCCGATTCAGACGGGGAATTTTGAAGTTGAGGCCTATCAGAAACCTTTGTAATCAGGATAAAACAAGCCCAAAACACTTGGGGGGGAGGGGCTGGATCTTAATCTAGCCACTAAGGTTAATGGATGTGGACTCTCATGTTTCATGCATTCATACTATTGAAGTCATTTATTATGCATAGCGGTCCGTCTACCCATGAATCAAAAAGTAACAATATTTTTTGGTCTACAGTGTCGTTAGTTACAAATCTAACTGGAAGTTTGATGTCTTTTTATGTAATTATAATTAAATTACTTTGTTGTTAGAGCTCTCTTAAATAAAGATGTTTAAGACGCTAATCATATACTTTTAATGATACATATCCATTAATTCGTGATGGCTTCATAACTGCATGTGTGTTCATATCCCTACTTCTCAGGAAAAATCTTCACATTAAGGCGATGTCACTCCCAATTTGTCCTGTATGGACGTGTGGTTTGGGCCCCCTCCACGCCACTTTTTGACGCTTTGGTTTTTCTCAACTTGTACTGGCTATTCCCATTTAATCACAGGTCCCCAACCCTCAGGATGCAGTACTGGACGCGGTAACAGATGTGGAATCGGTACTGGCTCCATAAGAGAGCAGGATCAGTGCACACTCCGTATATCCCCCCCAGAACCAAGGCTGCAGGCCTACCCCATTACAGGTAAGTAGATTTTCAAATGGAGCTTTCAGATGGTCATGGGGGTTAGGTTTAGGGCTTCAGAGGGTCTAAATAATGATTAGTAGGATATGAAGAGGCTGGAGAGGGTCAGGGCCCTCCCCCCTGGTTCAGAGATTCAGTTCAGAGCTGTTAGCCAGGGTTTATCCCGGGTAAGAGTTTCTAGTTAGGGTGCTAGGGTTAATATTAAAGTTATCAAAAGATGAAGGCTTCAATTAGTAGTCAGATCGATACAGGAAAGACTGGTTGGGGTCCTAAGACACATCCTAAGGGGTGGTGACCCCTTATTGGTCTATGCATTTTTTTTTCCTGTCTGTGCCCGAGTACCAAGTGACCCTTAGACGGGTACCGATTTGTGGCCCAAAGGTTGGGGACCACTGATTTACTTGAAACAGCCAGCACAACAGAAAACAACGAGTTGGGGACACCTAAAATGTCAAAAAGTGACACGGGGGGTAGTGCCTGAACCATACGTCCAGACACGATGAGTTGGGAGGGAGAATGTGTTGGTCACACAGCCATTTGTACTGAGGAAAACTGGTCATATGTGAAGATGGATGGATGAATAAAACCACAGAAGAGGTACATACGAAAAAACCACACAAACTGTAATGCAGAACATGAACTGTGCCTGATTATTGTGCTGTTTGTATGTAATTCATTAGTGATTCATGCTTCAATAATGTAATTTTAACGGGATATGTGCTGCGTAAATACAGTTTAAAAGTTATACATTGGTGGTCCATGCGTGAAAACTGTTAGACAATTTTGAACAGCTCAAAACAGAATTCAGATGAATACCTGTTGGCTGAACCCGTCAACAGACATCAGCAGACAATGACAAACGCAAGAAACACTTGTGAATTACGGATATTTTTTCACGGAAAAACATAATTTCATATGTTTAAAATGTATGTAGTGGATGTGTGACATTTATTTAGCCACCATCATCTTAAAATCACAATGTCATTTTCATTATTAATGTAGATTGTCAAGAATAATGCATAAGCACATTAAATCATCTAGCAGCTATAATTAAATAACAAGACTTTCCTATATAATGGTGTGACTTATAGCACTGTTCTTCAGTGATTAGGGAGCATCCATCCTCATCTTCTTTCACTCAGGGCCTTCGCAGACTCCATCTCATCAGCAACTCTCATTGACGCTCTGTGAAGAGGACACCTCCAGCAATGACGGCAGGAACTCCTGTTGTGAACAAGCGTTTACAGGCCAACATATGTACCCGCATTACGTATGCAAGCAGAATCTCTTGTAAAAACCATCTGCTGCACCCTGTTTTCCGTCAGCATCAACATTTCCCGTCATGGTTTAAAGACACAAGAAGTGTGTAGTTCAATAAATATCATTCTAAAATATGTTTTTAATGAAAATTGATGTGAGTCTTTCAAAAATTATTTGAGTTGGAAATATAAAGGTTGGAGCACCGCGTTTATTTGGAATGGTTGACATTGCATTAGATTTGTTAATGAATTCCAATAAGGGCAGCAATATTTTTGTGGCTAACAGGAACGGCTTAAATTTCACTTCCTAAAGGTCAGAGGTGACAGACACTTCATGCAACTAAAATGTTTCATATCTAAATCGAGAAACGGTTTCTATCTTGGGTTTGTCAATTGACCCTTTTTTAAGACCATTAACAATAATTACAAGTACATTTTCTGCTAAAGTTTTTTTTTCTCCTTTTTAAATGTTTTCTTTTAAATCTAGTCCTCCCACAAATAAATTTAAAATGGTATTGATTAAGTCTAATAAAAAGGGAATTTAGTATATCTAAGTTCAACGATGGAGTAAAAATATAGATATATATTTACGAGGATAAAGTCATAAAATTATCAGGGTAAAAATCTTGATATTATAAGAAAAAAGTAGTAAAATACTAAGACAAAAGTTCATTATTTTACATAATAAGGTTCTAAGAAAAAGAAATTTTAATTTTTTAGGAGATTAAACTGATATAATTATGAATAATCAAGTCAATGATTTACAATAATAAAGTCATAAATTATAAGATGAGAAGTTACTAAAGTAAAGTCATAAATTTATAAAGCAAAAGTTTTTTTACTGAGAAAAATGAAACAATAGCAAAAAAAAAAAAAAAAGAGACTTAGAGTGCATCCTTAGCATTTACTTCAAATAAGAAAATACTAAAATGGACCTGTTCAACAGTACTGAGCCGTACCTCCTGTAGGCCCCCATCGGTTGTAGGTCCATAGAAAAATGGAACGGGACGTTGGGGCAGAGCTGCTGTAGCAACCCATTGATTGGCAGAAAATGTTAATGACATTAGAAAGCGCCAATATAGCGTTAAGCTAGCATTTCCAACGTTTGTAAGGATTCGCATGTTTGCGGTTTCCTGTGTACTCTTTTGGTCTCGAGTCTATATTGAAAACGCCTGCAAACATCTGCGGTGGAACTGCAAACATGCCTCGTCATCCTTAGGTGACGGCGTGATACAGGGTGAGTTAGCGGTTAGCTAGCGGTCTACACCACACGTGCGGCTTGAAAACAAACCGTTCAGCAGAGGCGAGGAAACGCTCGCCAGAGTTAACTGGACTGCACTGTTTCACTCCTTACCGGACCGGTAAGTGGAAACGAAGTCTTTCAGTGAGTCGTATCCGGCTTTAGTTTATCCCTTCAGGGATCGCCACAGCGAATCTGCTTTTCACTGTTTCGCACAGACTTCTTCGCCGGATGCCCGTCCTGACACAACCCTGTATTTTCTCCTGGTTGGGGACCGCACTTTTAGTCGGTATGTAATGTGGATGGAGATTTACAGAACCAGCATTTAAAGCATTGTAAAATGATGACTTTTTTCTCATAATTTTATGACTCATATTAGCTTAAGTTTCTCATAAACGTGTTCTTTTTTTATTCTTTTGGTGGCCTTGACTCTGTCTTACACTTCGCTGTTGGGGTTTATTTTTCTAAATCAACTTCTTATTTCACCTGGTAATGTAATATATGCTGCCAGAGTGAACTATTTGGAGGACATTAGGAAGTACATAAAAATATTAAATGTTTTCTGAGTTCACTAAGCTAAAGACGCCATGAAAGTCCTTATTTTAACTGAAACTATGAAAGAGTGAAAACCAGCAGCTGCCTGCCTTTTCTTATGTTGTTGTGGGAGCTGCAGGATGAACAGCCCAAAGATCACTTTTTTATCTGTAGACTTTCATCTCCATTCAGAGAATTGATATACTGGAAGACCCCTCCTCTCCAGAAGAAGGATTGCCTGAAGTCTTCATCAAAAATGAATATGGACACACATCACAAGAGTGTCTTTTTGACTACAGCAACCGCACTGCAACACTTGCTAACACAAAAACCCCCCACCTTCAATCTCTGGACGAAAACGTCTGCATTAAAAGGTCACTTTTTATATTCAATGCATCAGACAGGCGTCTCAGCGTTGCCCCATTCTCTGCAGAACACCTCGTTTTTCATTGAGACACATGTAAAAGATGGTCAATAAAATGCCAAACACGCTGAAATAAATACGAGCAAAAGCGCATTTCCATAAAGAACTTATTAGCGGAGGCATAGTGTTATGACAAAAAGATGATGAAAACAAGTAACAAAGTAAAAATGTGTAAACAGGTGTTGCCTGTGAAATCTATATTCAAAATACGCTGTAGATTTTCAGAGCCGGTGCTGTCTTCATCATTGATAAATAGAGGGAATGCAGTAATAACCTTGAGTATCAGTGTGCATTGGAACTGAATATTGATTCCGAGTTTCCTTGCTAGTGGCAAATGTGCGAGTGGACCATAAAAAGAAGATAAAAAATATATTATGAATGTCTCCTTTGGATTGTAGTCTCTCATTAAGATTCAGAGGGGCTTTTTGCAGATGAACCTTGTCATGCTAATCCTGGGCAAGTGGTCCCACAGGGTCCTGGTAACTGTGTGAGAGCATGCGGTGTATCTCCAAGAACATTTTTTGTGTGTGATCTCTGTCATATCCCCTCCGTTGCCTTTGTGTTGTCATTGTCCTATTTGTATAGTAGTTTGTCTTTGTCCAATAAAAGACACTGAAATGCAAAGCGTGCTCTATTTCTCTCTTTTAAAGGGGAAGAGTAAAATGTCTCACACGTGCACTTCAACATAGTACTAATCAGCTCAAAAACTGTAGAAGAAAACACCTTCCAGTATGTTCATTTACAAAAATAGACTTCAAAGGGAAAAAAATATATTAGAATAATTCCGCTGATGTGAAAACATACTCTTAGGAATAATTTATTGAACTTTTAATTGAGCAAGATCTTATAAAAATATGATAAATTCTCCATTTTCTTTTTTGTAGATGATACACTTCTTCGAAGTCCTACTTCAATCCTCTTTTAATCTATTTTGAAAGTGTTCCCAGTGGTCTTTTAAGACGTGCCGTTTTCTAGGACATAATTTCTGCAGAGCGCCAGTAGTTAATAGAAATTCAGCTCCAAGACTACGTCAGAATTCCTTCCCTAGTCACTATATAGTGCTTTCGCCATTTTGTAGTGTTGTCCGAATCTACTACTAATTTTGTAGAAGTCTTTGTGAAAAACTAGCGTTCATCGATGCTCACTGCATTTGCGTAGTTTTTGTAAAAAAACAAAAACAAAGCATGTTTGTGTAATTTTTTTAACTAACCATCCATATTTTCATCATCACAACACAATGGAGTCACAAATAGATGTTGTAAAATGTTTGTATTGGTTCGATTTTCACTTTGTGAAACCGGTGACGTCATGTTTGGCGTTTAGCAAAACAAAAGTAAAGTATTGAGCATGCTGTCCAAATTGCTTTTAAAATATAGTGTAGTGCATAGTTTTTTTTAGAAGTTAGGGACTATGGTGGGAATTTGGACATAGACCAAGTTGTGGAGCAACCCCACCCCCCCTTTCCATCTGTTTGCACGGTCTCCTCATCTCAGGCTCACACTGAATCCAGTCCGTACCCGTTTTGTTGGCTTCAAATTTTTGCCGGAGCCGATCCAGAGCATCTCTTTGTGAAGTTTTGACTATAAATCCTGCTAGCAAGAGCAGAGTGCATCCGCTACATTTTTTCATTTTTTGAACCTATTTTTCGCTCTTGGAAACATTATGTCATTGTGAAAACCAACCCCGCTCTCCTATACTTGTAACACCATACGTGTAACTTTTAAACAGTATATAGAGAGAACTGGACTGATCGTTCTCTCCCCCATTCCGTTCCAAACAGGAAGTATCCAGAAAGCCAAAATCCCTTAGACTTCTATTGAAAACAAAACAACTATTTCTCAGTCATTCTGTTTGTCACAACAACCATTCTTGCTCTGGTACCTCTTTTTAAATCCAACTTTTTTTCATTATACATTTTCTTTATCACAAGCTATTCAAGTTATAAACTGACCAATCAGATGCCTCAATGAGAGCAGGTAGTATCTACTGGCCCCACCTTAAACCTTAGAAGCGGTCATCTTGTCCCAAAATGGCGACTGAACTGACTGGAACCCGAGGTAAGGTATTTCCTATTGATGTCGCAACCTTGTTTTGTCCATCTCTATTTATGTCAATGATGTAACACAGTCAAACATGCACATTTAAGCCTATGAAAGACAAAAGTGTTAATACAAGTTCAGTACTTACCTATTGCATGAAGACAAGTTATGCAGAAAAAAAGTGTAATGAATTTAATTCAAAATCACAGCGGAATGAAGGTTTGCTTAACAGAACTTCCTATTAAAATAACGGGTTATTGCATGAACCTACGTGAGTTCGGAGTCTTGCGAGGTCGACAACATGGCCTGTAGCGGCAACAGGACCACAGCCATCTTTATAGAGATCGATTCACAACAATTTGAATAAAAACATACTCAGAAATGCTGTTTTTGCTAAAACATGCTAAAAAAACCAAAAATACTTTTTTTTTTTTTTTTTATCAGAGATGGGATTAAAGAAAGCTTCAGTTGCAGCTCATAGAAAAGGTATGCCACATAAGAAAAGAAAACCAAAATATTTGCAGAATACATAAACAGATATCCTGCAAAAAAACGAGATATTGAGCAGAAATGTTGTTTTATGCCTAAAGTGAGCCTTGAAAACTTTTCTCTGTATTTTTTATAGCTTCAGAAATCACCAGATTATCCTTTAGAGCTCCCTTTTAAACATCCAACGTCTGATGTTTTACCAATGACAATAAGATGTCAATCAGGAAAATTACATCTCAGATTCAGTGGATCACGTTGCAGATAGGAAGGGAAAGAGCATTATGTTGACTGAAAAAGGGAAGACAAGCAATTAATGACATCTGAGCTGAGGTTTTATATCTCCAACAATCAAAAATAGATTTCAATGATCAGATGATGCAGCGCCGGCCGGTGCTTCCACCTCCTGAATAATTTCTCTGTTAATACAGAAAGTTAGATTGCCTTAAGCTTATTTGTGATGATCGTACAATCCTCACTCAGCTCTGTGAATGGCGCCTATTACTGTTGGAGCAGAAGCCCTGGAAATGGGCTTTTAATTTAAATTTATTTCAGCAGCGTTGATTGCAGCAGAACACAGTGGCACTGCCACCTCATTGATTAGTTTAACCCTTTCTGTGAAGTCTGGCTGTAGATGCATGTGTCCTGAGAGGAATATCAATTTAATCACAGCCTATACGCCCTGACTCTGCTGCTCAAAGCATAAGCTTACAGTGCGGTGCAATCATTAAAACCAATGTTCATCTTGCTGCCTGTCTTGTGGGGACTTAAAAACATCTTCCGAGCCGGGGGATTCTAACAGATGCAGAATGGTTGTTTTGTTTCGAGCACATCAGGTCTTTTCAGCTTGAAGGTGATATCAACTAGCAACCGCATTATGGCTCACTTGGATATTGTCGCTTACAGCTGTGAGTGGCAGATGAGCAAAAATTAGATCTCCAGCTGACACTGGCACAAGCAAAAGGGTTTTTCATGCCTCAAATTTTGTTGGTTTCGGTGCGGCTGGGAGGCAGTTTGAAAACAAACGCTCATGCCGATACTTTAACCAATTTCATAGAGGTTACATTGAGGTAGCCAGAAACATAATTTGCCAGAAGGAAGGATGGCGCAATCACACTAGGAAATAAAAAAAAAAAGCCTTCTAATTTTTTTTTTTTTCTCTTTTTTTGGCCTTCTGATCGTATAAAAGGAAGTTATAAGTTTTAAAGGCTACACTGGTGTTCCAGTGGAAGATGAGCTTTTTCCAAAACAGTGATGCAAGCCAATCTTCTCTAAAATCATCTTTTAAATGTCAACAGAACTAATGACATGGTGAGCTTCATTAACCTGCACTCGTCTTAATTTTGTCAGATAGTATCATAAAATCACAGCCTCACTTTTTTACCACAAGATGATGAAAATCTCAGGAAAATAAATATTTTTTTGACTAGATATGTGTTTTTTTAAGCATAAATCTGAAAAACACAGAATATTTTTAGGTTTGGAATGAAAGAAAACAATAGAATATGACTGTGAGGGTTTGGGCCTTTTTGCTTTTTGTGGCTGTTTAATTATGGAGCCGCAAGCGAGAATTCCGAGCACCTTTGAACTGCTCACAGACTGATGAGCAGCAGGTGGGAATTGGAGCGCGCGGGAAACTGTGGGACCAGAATAACAAACAGGAACTCGGGTGAGATGCAGTACTGTTATTTTCATTAAACAAATAAAGACATTTAAAAGCAACTTGAGATAGAATTACAAAGGGGATACACTCTTCATGCCTGCAGTTCCAGGTTGGTGTTTGCTGCTTTGATCTGCTCTGTGACCAGAGAATCCAGGTAGCAACATTTGTTTGTTTAGTCTTCCATGACTGAAAAAAGTCAAACATTAGACTTCTTTTGTTTTGCATCTTTTTTATACTGAAAATACTAAACTGCATTACATGTTCGCAGTCAGGTATTAGATATTTTTGCATTGTAGCACCCTCAACTTTACAAGTCTTCACATAGGATCTCTTCCTACAGACCTAATGCAATCCATGCATTTTTTTTTAAATGATAAAGGGAAATTCTGACAAAACTTGTAAGTACATTTTAAGCAAAGTTTATTGTAGTGTTGCTTTTTTCCACTTGATAATTGTGATTAAATATAAAAATAAGTTGTTTCAAAATATATCCAAATGAGATGTCATGATGCAGCTGTTTCATGGGAGCTTTTGAGGACAATAGTTCAAAAACTATATATGAATACATGAATGAATGAAGCTTTATTTGTCATGTGCAGTAGTTTAACAGGTCAACAATGTAATGAAAAGCTTGTGATGGGAATTTGATATACTCGCCAAGTCAGGAGGTTCACACAATAGTGGTACCGTAAGGAAAAAGAGAGGGGGAAAAAATGAAATGATGATAAAATATGATATTGTGGAGTACAGGTCAGAAAGTGTATGTAATAGTAGGTTAAAAAATGAATAAAATAAGTGGAAGTACTGAGGGTTGTAATGTAATGAGGGTAATAAGGACTATTAGTAAAGCAAAACAATAATTATGAAATTAGAAATAAAAAAAAAAATCCAAACAAAACAAAATAAAAAAGGAAAAGATTTGGAAAACAAGTTCCAGAATTCAAAACGAAATATTAAAGAATGAAACAAAATAAGCAGAAAAAGGAGGTACTATACGAACATCACTGATTGGATGATGATTGTTCACTTTTTTTTCTTGACGTTCTTTGTTATGAAGTGTTTTATATCAAAAACATACATTTTAGTGGTGCCCTGAGAGTAGTGGAAGCCAAAATGAAGATTTTTCCCACATTTCTTTGTAGTTTTGCACCTTTTTTAATTAGTTAATTAGCAACCCTTGGTTGGAAGGTTAGATAAGCACCTGCTCACCTGGATTCTGGATGAAGGAGGAAAGGAAAACTCAGGATGTTCATTTTGTACTTTTTGTTACATTTATGCCACCAGTTTCTTTGCTGTCAGCTTTTCTGCCCATGGTCTGCCAAGTTTCTCAACTCGTACAAAGTCAAACTATGATGCTCTCCCTCTGATTTATTTTTGTACATTAAAAATGAACGACAGAAATAACGAAATGGATTGCAGTTTATTTCTAAGACCAGAAGTAGGTCAGACTTTAAACTGAACTTGAATCGTCTCCTCGGGAGGCTTCAACAGGAAAGTCGCCTCAACAAGTAGCTAACCCACACCAAAAGTTCAAAGATTACTTAATAAGCTCGACTATAGTTTGAAAACATCTTTTTTCTTTCCCCCTTCTTCAAAAGTCATACATAATCTTAGTGATGTTCGTTGTTTCTTCATTTTCTGGTTTCTTATTTCATTTTCTTAAACATGTCATTTTGATTTCTAAAAATAAGTATTGTTTTTTCCAAAAAATGTGTTTTTTATGGTATTATGTTTTGGTTTCTGGAATTAGCTTTGATTTATAAAATCTAATTTTATCTATTTATTGCTTTTTTAAATCTGTTTTTGTGATCTTGAATATGTGTTTGCATTAAGTGATGTGTAATTTGAACTTCAGGGCCACCGTTTTAAAAAAAAAAAAAACAAGCCTACCAAAACACACATAGCCATGATATCAACATGTGTCATCCAGATAGACGTGTCAATTTTAGTGTGCCACATGTGATGTGCAGCGCCTTGAGCTGCACTCTCTGCAGTCATTTCCTGTTGTCTAAGTTCAAAGTGTTTGTCACCCGGCATCAGTCACACTGCTGGTTCCCCTCTTGTTGCTCAGGGACCTCGCAGCAGTAGCATGAAATGTTGTTTTCCCCTTAACAGTACACTGGGTCACTCGGTCGATTGTGGCAGGAGGTCACGGCAGACCGCGGTGCCCACTGTCACCAGTCCGTGATGGAATACTCCCAGGATTCACAGAGTGTTTTAGCTGGAAGAAGCACACTAAGAAATGAGTAAAAAGCAAAGTAACAGGTGATTCTGCAAAGCAAAATGGCTATTGATGGAATTTCTTAACTTTTTTTATTTTTCCCTCGTGGATAATAAATAAAAGACGGCAGTTATGGTGGACGATCTGCATTCCGGACTTAAAAAAAGTCCACTTGATTAAAACAACACCGAGATTAGGCAGGACTTCTGTACATATTTGCCCAGAGGCATTAATCAACAGTAGGCACGCCACGCTGAATAATAAGCGAGGTGATTATACGGCAACACAATACTGCTCTTTTTCATGATTCTAGGCATGAACTGGTTTATAAGCCACTTGTTGGTTGCATATGATATAACAACACCAATTGTGAAACACAATAGCAAATCAGTGAGAAGTGTTCTTTTCGCTCAAATTTTATGTACGATACCTACAGATTGAGAACCACGATTTCAAAGACATCCTATTTATGTGGTGAATAATTTTCCTTACTTCATAGTTTTTTTTTAAATAAATCAGGTGTATTTTCTGAAAGTTTTCCACAGAACTTACCTGTCCCTAGAGTAATACTACATATTCAGTAAGTCTTGATCTGTCCACACATCTTATTTTATCTTAAAGCACTTGTTCACAGTGAAAGCAGCACACGGTGAATAAACAGCAGGATTCAAATCAATTTGCTGTAATTGTAAAGCATAACGGTTTAACGACATCCCAAACCAGCTAAACTGAGAAAAGTATTGACTCTTCACGTCTATATAATCTGCACTGATTTATAATGTGACACCCCTTAGTGCAAGATGTTGGCTGCCAATAGACATGATAATAGAAATGTATCATTTTAGCACGTCTTGTAATTAACCTCATGAATATATATTGGTTTGTTGAGTTTCAAGCATCTTAGATTTACACTTTTAGATCTAATCAACACCTCCACATGCTTCTCAGAATTATTGAACCAGTGCTCAGAAAAAGAAAACGCTGACTTATACAAGTATCCCTATCTCAATATTGGAGATCTTGGAAAGGATGATCAGGAAGTACCTTCATAGGGGACAAGAGGAGGGGCTTGTTATGCTAGCTGATCACTGCTAGCATCGCGGAGAAAGAGTTTGTGTCAGGTCCAGTCCGAAGTCTTCTTAGCCTTTCCTCTTCAAATGGAGGGTGATGAAAAAATAGTGTCTAATATTTCGGACATAATTTTCATTCGTTGACGTCATCATAATCACCGGTCCGCTAGCATTAGTGCGGAGCTTCTGGCTCTTGAGTATAAATAACAGCGGTTTTATAGCTTTAAAAAGGTCATGCTACGACAAAAAGTCATTACTTACATTTAAATGTAAACTTCTGTGGTTCAGAGCGCACCCACGTAAAGAAAAGTGCTTCTTAGTGTCATGCGTGGTCCAAACAGAAGTAGGCAGAAATGCAACAAGTCAAAGAAAACAGTCAACTTCCGACTGTGGTTGCTCAGCAAACTGTTTAATTTGGTCACAGGAAAGTCAGGGAAGGCCTCTCAACATAATTTTCAGCTCTTCCTTATATCAGCAACAGCACTTCCTGCAAACTTTTCTTCAGCCAATCAGAACACAGGATAGAAAAAACACACCTGGAAATTATGAGAAATCATATACTTTGAAACAGGACAGGTGAAACACCAATCAGAAGAAAAAGAACATACATTCCAACAAGATAACTAAAACATTTAAACAGTCATGAATAACAGAGTGCAGAAACATTCAGCATCCTCCTCACACTTAGCGCAAGGTGGATTACTCTCACGATGGTTTAGTTTGGACCTCTACGTTTGGAGGATAGGAATTTAAAAAAAAATTAAAAAATCTGGACAGGATTTCGACTTGAACAACCACTTCAAATTAAGGGGATGGGTCAAGAATTTGGATTTGGCCTTAGTCTTGGGGTGGACTCTTCCTGGAGGGGTGGTTCTCACTCTGTGACATCAGCACGTGAGGACCCGCTTGTTTTTGTGGGTATGGGAGGGGCTTCTGTTGAGAGCGCAGGTTTTTAGAGGATTACTCAGAAATAAGTGAACAGATCAGAATAATGCTTTGGGGTTGTTTGAAGTGAGGAATGAACCGTATTATACACTTCAAAGCTCAAAAAGGAGAGTTTTCATGGTATGGCCCCTTTAAAAAATACTCAACAGTTGTGTTAGAATAACTGCGTTGGAGACTTATTAAAACTGTGCACACAAGGGTTTTATAAGACATCTTAAATGTTTAAACATATCCATTAAACCAGGGGTTGCAACCTTTAACATTAAAAGAACCATTTGGGCTTGTTTTCTTCAGATTAAAACCCAGAAGGAGCCACATAATCTTCCTTTGAGAAATTTGGATTTGTATTATGACCTTTTTAAATGACAAATATGAATATGTTTTATTTTTTGTCACGAACAAAAGCAAAAATATAAAAGGAACCTAGCATCTCTCAAAATTTGATTTTTTTTCTTATTTTTTTTAGTTTATTCATTTTCAAAATAAAAGCTTCACTGTGCCAGACAGGATCATCTCAGTGCATCTCTGAACAGCTAGTAATTAATGTTGTGCCGCACAAGATAGGATGTGCTTTGAACTCATAAAAGATCAAACTTTTTACCAAAGTTTTGCTTTGCATATAAAATCTGTGCATTCTGGAGGTAGTGTTTAGCAAACAAGACATTTTCAGGTCAACAGGGATGCATTCTTAATTTATTATCCATGTGCACCTCAGCCATCAATTTAAAAAACTAACTAATCTAAATTAAATACATGCTAATTAAGTAATCCTTACTTTAAAAAAATACAATTTTCTTTTATTTATTTTTATTCTTTTCCCCTCTTTGTCCTCAGTAGTCTTACACTGCTGAGTTTTGTTATTTTAGTATGGGGTTGGACTTTAGTAGTCTTAGTTTGCTGGCTTTATTTATTTGTTTTATTTAGGTAGTTTTGGTTGGCAGCCATTAGCAGGGAGCTGCTGACTCAGATGGTCGACATGGCTGAGTCAGCAGTCTCCCTGACTTATTCTATGTTTAGTCAAGGTGCTGCCATGGAGAGATACAAGAGCCTCATGTGGATCTGGAGCACTGGAACACTCCTGCATTAAACCATTAAAAGTTCAGACATTCAGTCATCGGGTGAAGAAATGATGAAACAATCCTCTTTTTGTCAAACATTTATACTGTTGATAGGTCAACTTAACTTTCCTTATAACAGTAAAAAGTAACTTTCTTCACCAAATTTGAGCTTTTCCATAAAGACTTACTGATGATAAATTATAGACACTTATATTAGGAAGAAGAGGGTTTGATTACAAGGCATAAGTCAAAAACGTCTGTTTTAATAACTATTACTAACTAATAGTATTGTCTTACTCTGGAATCTGTAGGAATGTTGCATGTTTGCAAAAGATCTTATGATACACCAAATCTCCTTTTAAATAACATGCTACGATATTCTAATTCTTTATCTTAAACGAAAAGGACATGTATTTTGTCAAAACTTGATTTACTTGATGTTTTAGATCTGCCTGCAGGAACATTTGTGTTAGAATGACCTTCATGAACCGGACTGCGGCTGAACTAGTTAGGATGGTTAATGGCACGTTTGATGTGAAAGAAATGACAGAGTAATGCAATATTTAGCGGCTCTCACAGGTCACAGACACGACAAGTGTCTTAGCAGTAAAAAAAAAATAGGTGGCATCAAATATAAATCCTGGATTAATTAGAGTGGACACTGACTCAACTGTGACAACATAAAGGAGGATATGGGAAAAACAAAGACATATGTCAACATTGAACACTCGATTTCTTTAAACTGATTTTATTAAGGTGATTATTAACCTTTATTTTTTACAAGCTGTAATAGACCACTTAACCATTCACTTTTAAAAACAAAGTACAACATTTCGTTCCACAATAAAAAGACGCCAAACTAAACTTTGGTTTTTCATGGAGCCCAGAATGTCTAAAGCAGGTTGTGTGTAAAAATAGCTTTAAAAAAAAAGAGTTTTGTTCCCCTCTTGAAGCATTTACTGGAATTCATTCGTTATTTTTATGGTTCTTTAAAAAAAAAAAAAAAAAATCGCCCCAGGGCCCTCAATTTATTAATGTGACCCTGCTTAGGGGAGATGCACGGAGTTACGGCAGCCAACCATCTGGACACAAGCCGGGGTCTGATCAGCCTCGGTGGGGTCACCTGGAGGGGGGGTGCGTGATGTTGAAAGATCCAAAACCCCCCAGTGATCCCGGGGACATCACTGACGACGTGTTCAAAGGCGTCCCTTGATGTCGAGGCATCAGCAGATGTGTTCCTGCCGCGCGCCTGCAAACCTTTTTCTTTTTTGAAGTGAAAGAAATAAGGTTAATCTTTAGAGGAGAAAACTGACCGGCTGATCAGAGGGAGACGGTGTCCTTTTCTAAAGTTGGGTTGACTGAAGATGATCGCTTTAAATCCGCCTCACTGGATTGCAGCACCCATAGGATAAGTGCTAATTGGGGTCACATGTTTAATACCCATTTCCACATCTTTTACTACATCACGCAGACGGCATCTGGAGTCTGTGCACAGTCGGAATGAGGAATTCATGGTGGAAAGTTGAAGGCATTCAATTAAATTGAAACTTTCATGCAGTGAGTAAACTACTTGTCCATTTTAAAGGAAATTAAAAAAAAATTAGGATTAGGAGGTTAATCTTGTAACAGTACAAACAGGTGACAAGAACTCAAGAGTTTTACATGAAGATGTTGGAATTTTGAAATGCCTCGCACTGAGTTAAAATGAAGTAAACTTTAAGACCCACTGCTGGCTGGCTTTACACTAGATCTGTAAAGATTTATTTTTATATTTCAATCCGATTCAGTAACGGATCCAGGACATCTTTAGCCAAAAGTTCAATCAGTGTGACTCAAAGAGTAATACCTGAAACTGAAAAGTTCAGGTGAAGTTTTCCAGTTTATTGCAAGATGATCAAGTGTAAATTAAATTTGTGTATAAACGAGCACGTAAACAAAAATTAATGGCATATTTTAGTTTAGTCCACTGTTGGTTTTCTACATCAAAATAATCCAAATGGAACATTATTAGAACATTTTACCACACGTCTTTGTAAAATTCAAAGTATTTCCATTCATTGGACTGTAAGGATGGTTGATCATATTTTCTACCATCACTGGTACTTGATGAATTTTATGTTATAGTAAAAAAAAACCTACCATGTCTTAATCAGTATGGTATATTGTCCAATATTGATGCAATTGATTTTGTTTTATTTTTAAATGATTTTATAATTGTAAAGGTCGATGTGATTGAGGCGATTTAATCGTTACACCACTCTTTTACATCACTGACTCCTCCCCCTCGCATTCCAAATGAGATCCACCGGCTCCAAGAAGTCAAAATCCCAAATATTTATATTGAGAAATCATCTTCTGCTCAGTCATGACATGTTGTCAGAACAACCATTCCTGCTCTGCTACTTTTTTTTTTTAACACGTTCTATCTTATTTAAAATTTTCTAAAAATTCTATTCTATTTTTATTTGCCATTTTTCAAACTCTGAACATCTCTTGTTAGATCCAAGATTGTTTGTGGGATAATTTACATTTTATTTATTTACTGTTTCTTGTTAGTTTTGTTGGTCTTGTTCAAAAATAAAAAAAAAAAAATATAAAAAAAAATTCTGTAGTTAAAGTTGTAAACTGACCAATCAGAGGGCTCAAAGTGGTCTCATGTCAAACGTTCAGAATGTTTGGTTCTCCTGAGTCTGTTTTCAAGTGGTAGGGGTGTGGACTTCCAACAAGCCCATTTATGATTGACAAAAGTGTTTGCCACAGAAACACTGACTCATACCAACTCGGACCAATCATTTTCTTACTGACGATGTCTGGCTCCAACATGGCGACGTCCATATCTTAAAAAAAACTTTGACTAAATTCACTTTATTTACTGGAGTAGGAAGAAAACCTTTTTCCATGGGTGACGTCAAACTCTCTTAATCCAGTTTTCACACACATACTTTTCTGTGCATAAAAATAAAACTTTAACTTAACCCTTTAACTGCTTCCTCAACCAAACGGTGGGAAACATTTGGAAAACATGTTTTTTAAAAATACTGACTGTGTATTACTAAAGGGAAATTGAAGTAAAAAATGTAGAAGTTTTGTTTTTTAATTGAAATAATAACAATAAAATAATTTTGGTTATTAACGGATACACTCCAGATAGTAACTGCTGTCCATCTATTAGTTTTATAGTTTTATATTAGTTTTAATTTAATTTTTAGATAAAAAACCAAAGTTACTATCTGTTGTGCATCAGTTACTAACCAGATTTTTTTTTTAACTTCTTAAATTTTTAGAAAGACAAGTTCTGGTCAGTAACCAAAACTTGTTTTTATGACTTCAATTATTTTCAAGTATAAAGTATTTTTTTAGAAAACATATTTTTTTTTATTTAGTTTTTTTTTTTTTTTTTTTTTTTTTTTAACATTGATGTCCTTTTAGGGGCTCTGTACCAAGGCAATAAGCAGCAGCAAAAAAAAAAAAAAAACCAAAAAAAAAAAACTTTTTTTCTCCTGTTTTGGGTAATTACAGGGTTAAAGTTTAATATTTATAGTTGTGACACTGGATATCATTAATTGCCATAAGAAATCTATGCCTTACACGATAAAATAATTTCAATAATATCAGCCTTTGACGTCATGGTTTTTCCTGTCTTCAACATTACAACAAAATAATGGAGATTAAACTTGTTTTTTTTGTACATCAACATTCAGCCTTTAAATTTTGATTTTAGCGGTTTGTATATTCTAGTGTGGATTAACAATAATAAAGACAAACTAATAATGTGTAAGCTTTAAGTAGATAGGCTGTTTCACAGTTTAGGCTTAATGTCTAAAGCGTTGACTTATTCTTCCTAATTTAACTGTAAAGTCTTCACTCCATAGACAAAGTTCATTATCCGTTTAAAAAAAAAAAAAAAAAAAAACTCACAGTATTTTAAACTCATAAGCAGGCGATAAAGTTAATTACAGGCAACATTGTCACAATCTACTTCCAAAGTCTGAATTTTAGGGGAAAACATTAACAAGCGTTCTGTGTTGGACAAACATCATCTTTACAGTCCCTGTCAGCAGTTCTGCCGCAGATAAAAAGGAAGAAAAAAAAGGGAAAAGATTTTAAAACAAGCCGGTTGACAGGTCAGTGGAAAACTTCTGCAGTATCCCTTGGTTTTGGCACTTGCAGCTCCAGTTTGTTCCTGTGAGCTGTTCACCTTTGCCCTCGGCGTAAATGTTTTATATTCTCTTCTGTCTTTAAATCGCTGTCTGTAAGATCAAGCATTGCTGCATGCCTGCTGTGATACTGGAGCTCAAAGCAACTTCTGCTGAAATACATTGTTAAAACTCTCCTCACAAAAACAAGAAAAATAAAAAAAAGGCTGCAGAAAACATGGATGATGGGGACTGCTTTTTAAACTGCTTTCACGGACGTTTCAAATAATCCAAACTAAAATTGAGCCGTGCTGCTTTCCCTCTTTTCTTGGTGCTTTTAAAATGTGATGATTTGTGTTTTCTCACACATAAATTAGTTTTTTTCTTTATTTGAAAGAAAAAAAAAAAAAAATGAGCCGGTCGTCAGAAATGTAATGTAAAAAATGTGTTTTTGTGCGATTAGTGTGTTTGAAGAAGTCACAGATGCACAGGAAGGATCAGGTCACAGCTAACCCACAGAGGGAAAAGGAAAGGGGAAAGGGGAAGGCTAATGTGGAAACGGAGTGTCAGTGTGTTTCACCTTCATTAGCCGGAGTCACCACATGTTCATACTCAGCCTCAGTGTAGTTAACCACCTCAACTGCTGCCGTGCATAATGACAAAGTGCAGTAAAATGAGGAGGAGTTGAAACAAAAGAGGGAAGAATATCAATCCCCATCAGTCTTTCATTGGCTTTTACAGTGTTTTCATGGAAAACATTGATTTATGGTCTGATTTATCCGCAAGGGACAAAGTAGCAGTGCACTAGATGCACTGAAGCATTTATTTATATGGAATTTGGATCATTTTCGTAAAGAATGAGTCAGATTTTCTCATTTTCTAAAGGCATGAAACTCTTGTGAGAATAGTAATTTTCCTGTCTTTAGTTTCCTTCTTTCTTTTGCTAGATATTCAAAAACCATTTTTTTATGTGTTTGCTTTAGGTTGTATATTTAACTGATTATTATCATTATTATTTTTGATTAAAGAGAAACACTTGTCCTGTCAAGCAGCTCGGTAAACAGTTTGAAAGACTGATAAGCTTGTTGCACAGATTTAATAAGGGAGACAAAATGGACAGTTGTTCTTGTAGCCCGCTTTCAAGTGGTTGGGGTGTGGCCTTTCAAAGAGCTCACTCCTGATTGGTGAGAGTGGTTGACTAAGACCGATTTGAACCAATCACTACTTACTGACAACATTTGACTCCAACATGGTGACGTCCGTGTTGCAAAGCAGTGGTGAATGAATTAGATTAGATAAGAAATGGTTTGTTTCAAGCAATCAATAAAGAATCAATCAACAGAGACTTACATCCATAAATATAGGATAACTAGACATCAATTGTCTTGAATGGGAGTGGGAGGAAGCAAACGTGTATAATCTCACCCCAGCTCTACCAAACAATTTTCTTTATGTTAATTATCTTTATCTAGATCATGACTTATCATGAAGAATCCTCAAGTGACAACGATTCACATGGCTATTTTAGTAGATATGACACTATTTTAGACGTTATAATAGCATTTGCAGATCAATCATCAAAGTTAAGGTAAAAAATGCTAATGCTAGCTTGAGGCTATAGGAGCTCCTAGCGATGGGGAGGGGTCATTTTATGTTTTGGGCCAGTGGAACTGGTGCTTTACTGAGAGAAAATAGGATAATGAAGAAGGAGGATTACCTTTGAATTCTTCAAGATAACCTAAAATCATCAGCCTGTAAGTTGGGTATTGGGCACAGGTGGGTGTTCCAACAGGACAGTCACTCCAAACACACAAATGACTGTAATGAAATTATTAAACTAAGGTTTTAGACTGATTTTTTTTTTAAGTCCTGACTTAAAAACTCCTCGAGACCTTGTGTACAGTGATAAAGTAACAGATCCACGTCATAAATCCAAACAAATTTACCTGAACTGCATCAATTCTGTCAAAAGTTGTGGTAAAATATTCAACAAAAAGTTCCCAAAAGTGCCTAATTAATGTGAAAACAGCCAAAGAACAAGTAACCAAATACTAGTATTACTGGATGTGTATTTTTGACCCAACAGATTTGCTCACATTTTTATAACAAAGTAATGAAAGAACCAAACTTCATGATTGTTTTTGGTGAAATAGAAATATCTTTTCCAGTCACTCTATCAGAGAAAAATCAGCTTTAGAAATAACTGGAAACTCAAGAGAGCCTTGAAATTATATTATTTACAAGTGTGTGTAAACTTATGACCACAACTGTGAGGCGTAAAGAATTTTGAGATAAGAAGTTGTCCTAAAATGACTAATTCTAGGGCTAAATAATAGGAAAAAAGTTTGGTCAATTGGAAAATTTCATTTAGTTATTATTGGGCTTTGTTACCGGTGAAGTAAAATAATAGATTCAAATAATAAAAGCATTTTTACTTACAAAATTTAAGCTTTAGAATTAAAACCGAAGATTTGGGGTTAAATAATTAGGTTTTTTAGGGTTCAAATGTGCAATAAATGTGCCAGAAACCATCATCTATATTATTACTCATCCAATTGAACTGCAAACTTGAAAAATATGACACACTCAAACAGAAATACAATTCAAATTCAAATGTTGCATCAGACCTTAATGGGTTAAAAAAAAAAAAAAAAAAAAAAAGCAGCAACAACAGCAAGCATTGGCGTGGTGCTGAGCTGGTGTGGACGTGTTTATTGGTGAGCACCGGCTTTTGCATTTTCTGCATTTATTCATTCCTTTTTAATGGCAAAGCCTTTTATTGCTGCAGCTGTTGTTTTCCATGTCATCTGTGTTAAGAAATGAGAAAGCGTTCTTTCCCATCACTGGAAACATGACACCATTGTGATTTATAATCGCTTTGCATAATTCGAAAACATTTGGTCTCCCTACAAGATACCCTGAAATAAGCCTCCTCATTTAAGGTGGCCCCTGGGATGCAAAGCTGAGGACTAAATCTTTTCCACAAAGAAGATGTGGGCTGCAGACATGCTTGGCTGCCTAAGACTTGTGAGAGGCTATGTCATTAATCGCTAACTTTCATGAAAAAAAAAAAAAGTAAAATTTCTCTTCTTTATATAAGTAAGTATTTTTCTTTGCTTTTTATGTACTGAGAGTTGAGGGTAATAAAAGGTACAACCGATTTTTTTTTTTTTTTTTTTTTTGGTCATGTAATCCTCAGCCTTGACCTTCTGGAAATGTTTTTTTTTCTTGAGCTGCATTTCCGCACAGATAAATCACTTGACACCTTTATAATTTGTGCTGCAGACTACAGAGATTTGCTTTTTCTGGAGGAGTGCAGTGCCTTTGTGTACTTAACCACATGCATGTTGATTTATCATCACACAGTAATTTCCGTAATTAGGCCAGTGATACATCTTACTTAATAAAACATGGAGAATTCTGCTGCTGAATAGTGCTTTAAACTGTTATTTTAATACAACATGGCCAAATCTAAAGGCCATAAATGCCATTTATGTCGCGCCGTTTATGGTTTAGTGCAGTTTTTGGTGCTGTCTATTAAAAGAAAAAAAAAAAAAGAAAAATGACTCCCGCGATTACTTTGTAAACGCTTGCACAAAAGCGCAACAGCTCAAGGGTTGTTTCAAATGTTCCTTTTCTCCTTTCTTACCCTATATTTTCGAAGCAATTCGTAGATACAGCAGTCCCAATCTCCTCTGGGGCGTGCCCCAGATGAAACAAAGCATACACCTCAATAGGTCTCCAGGGGAATTGCGGCTATCTGACTAGCTTTTAGAAGACTGACAAGTGAGCATTATTTTTCAGAGGAAAGTGGCAGGCAGTCCCTCATGTGATACCAAGGCATGTGAAGGGTTGCTCTCAATCGTTGTCTCTTCGCGTCTCTTTTTTTTTTTTTTTAACACCTCTGCTATTCAAGCAGGCCTCTGAGCATTTAAATGATCAGAATTCTGCAGCATGGCTGTCTGCCCCCGTGCTGTCAAATTTGGACGGATATGTTTCAGCAAGCGAAAGAGGTAGGCTTGGATGATAAAA
Organism: Oryzias javanicus; assembly: GCA_003999625.1. Lineage (NCBI taxonomy): Eukaryota > Metazoa > Chordata > Actinopteri > Beloniformes > Adrianichthyidae > Oryzias > Oryzias javanicus. Next base: position 8,690,770 of record CM012440.1, on the reverse strand, counting down.
CACACAGAACGGCACGTGGACACGCACACATACACACCGAGATTTGCCCGCGTGGCCGGCGTCGCTTTTCAAGACAAGCGAACGCCTCTCGGCGTACCCGGCAGTTGAGCCGGGCAGAAAAGTGGAAAAATGTGCTCCTCAGTGGAGATGCAGTCAATCATACAGCTGTCCAGAACCACTAGCTATCTGTTCAGTTAGAGACTGGAGGGCAAAAGGCCACCGTCTTGCTGTTGAACTTTCAGTCATTTGTCAAATCTAAGTCCAGAGTGAAAAGCTTTTTATCTTTCACTGTTTTACAGAGCATTATACTCTTAGGGTCTTTCTTTAGTCAAAGTCCTCCTTCAAGATTCAATTATGCTCCGTTCTTGTGTATGCTTTTAAACTGTGGGGTTGTTACGGCCCCAATGGGCAGATCTGGGCAAATGGGACCATAACTGGACACCAGTGAGAAAAAGGAACACAGTTTATTAAATAAAGGCAAACTTGAAAAGCAAAACGGAAAACAATTAGTACGCAACAACATACGTAGGCGGGAATCTGCTAAAACAAATATATTTTTATACGCTTTGGACTATCATCCACACAAAACCAAAGATTTAAGTCACTCAAAATTGTACATTTGGGAAAACTCTGGCCAAAGTGAAGATTTTGTAAAACTCCAGTTTTGCGTCTGACTGTGGACATGAATAACCGGTGATTTAGGTTTTTAAATGTCACTTTTTGCGACAATTAATGCATACACGTCATAGATGCACCGTTGTTTATGTCAGACAGTGGTCAGCATGGACCCGAGGAGTGGACTCGAGGGCGTGTCACTCGAGAAAGACACCGTCAGAGATTTGGGGTCCGACCTGGATGGAAAATACGCGATAGATTTACACTTACTTTTAGGAAAAACACTGCCAACTACTGTTCTGGCAAGCTCATAACCACGTCCAAGAGCGCAAGTATGCGGGGACGTGTGGATGGAATTATTTTTAAAACGATCACGTGTGGATGCAACACTTTTTATAAAACGGAGGTCTGCAAATATGCGTTTGTAGAAATATGTGCGGACATGGTCTTAGTCAGGGAGACTGCTGACCCATCCATGTCAACCATCTGAGTCAGCAGCTCCTTGCTGAGAGGGGCCAAACCAAAACTACCAAAAGAAAAAAAAAAAAAGCCCACAAATCAAGACCACCAATGTCCAGCCGTAAACAAAAATAACAAAATCGAAACAGGTTGTTCGAGGGCTTTTTAGATCGTCCTGTAGTGTCTCTTTGCCTCAAGTCGGATCCTTACAAACCAAAACGTGCTGCACATATGTGCCAAAAGCCAAAATTAGATGGTCAACTGTGTCTTCAAATACAACTGTCCAATTTACAACGCAGCCATCTGACCTGAAACAATTCAAATATGTGCAAAAATCCTTACTGGGAGCATTTGGAGATTGCTGAGCACAGATGTCATTGTCAACACAGACTGATTAAGGCAGATAAGGAAAAAAAAAGCCACAGGCAGTCGTTGTTATTGACAACAGCATAGTGGGCCTCTAGTGAGTCAAAGCTTGCCAATTTTCAGAAAACACACACACACACTTCATTCAGATAGACAAGATCAGTCTATGACGCGTCTGTCTGCTGGAAGGAAGGAAAAAATGGTTTCTTCCACAGCTCCTGTTGCTCATCACCTGAATAAAATATGTTTCTATGACTAACCCTAACAGTAACGTCATACCATTTCACTCTTTGACATCCGTTTTCAAGTGTATAGGATATTTAAATCATATGAACAGGGCCAAGAACGGCAAAAATGTGAGTCAATTAAAGGTTTTGCAATATAAAAAAATTCCAGAAGGCAAACCTCTGACTTATAGCTAATATAATTTATAGAGTAATAAGATCAGTTGTGTCTCAAGTCAGAGAAAAACAAAGAATGAAACTGAGGAGTCGAGAATGTCTGCATCTGCCTGTCTTCTCCTATTTATATCAGTCTGAGGAGAAATGCCTTGTGAAAAGGAGATATGCTCCATGAAGGCAGCCTGCTGCCAGAAAAGATGGATGAGGAAATGTTATCATTTTACTGACATATCCGGAAGCAGCTATTTTTATTTTTATCCAAATTTTTATTGTTTTTTTTCCAAATTTATTCCAAAAGCTTAGTGAAATCTAAGCATCCATCTAACACGATGGAATTTAATTTTAGGGTGTAATTCTGGGCTTGGGATAGTGTTTTCCAGTTGATAAGTCTTTTAAGAATTCTATCTCATAATCTCAATTAACATTATCTAAAATATTGCCGCTGAGTTTAAGTAGAAATCTGATAGCAGCCCTAAATTTGTCCCCAATAATCACCCAGTCCTGATCTGACCATGTCTTATGGAAATTATTCAACAAATTACTTCTAATTAATCTTCATATCTTGACGGAAAAAAATTTAAGTCAGCATTACTTTATCCTTAAGGCACCAGAACCCTCCTTATTTACAAAAATATCTATTGAATTATTGGTCGTAAAGAACTTCATCCTATATCCCCGGATATATATCACAGAATCATCTTTTTTTGGCATGTGCGTGGGATTCAGAGGAGACCTGAGAGTGTTGAAGGAGGATATACCAGCATTACGATGGCTACGATACACAAAATTGACATTCTGAAAATGTTATGTTCTTCGGATTTTCGCAGGAATGAAATTGAACAAATCAAATACTCTGTATCTGGACTCGAACATCTAAATCCACAGAGCACTTTTCAAACAATTTGGATAAAAGGTGTATCACCATTTTTCTTTAGAAGTCCCTTCCCTTGTAACCTTGTACACTTGTGATGAGAGAGATTGAGTTTGGTCAAAAAGTTCAGCTTTGTGGACGTGTTACGTGTTCCCTTGGTGTTAAAATCGCATCCTTTTTTTATGTTTATACATTTTAATGTTGAATGCATTAGTTCAAGTTGCAAACAGCCGAACTGATTGTTGACAGACCTCAGATTAAGGGACGGCAGCAGGAAGCCTTGCTATCAATGTATTCAGGAAAACCTGCAAACAAGATGAATCCTTTTGTCGGCGGCTGGCAGAAATGTCCTTCACAGAGTGTAATTCACAAAATAACCCACAAAGGAAGCAAGGTCTGACATGACTAATCTCTTAATTCTTTGACAAATAGATAATATGCAGAAAAAAAAGGGGATGGAAGTTGCAAAGGCATTTCATTAGCTTTACTGTTAACCCATCTCCATTCCAAGGACATCAAATGCTGCTTTTCCTGTCACAAAAGCTGGTTGCTTCTCTGAGATATGCTCAAGGTGTCTTTGGCTTTGGTGATATTGTGCTGGAATTGTCAAAATGTTGATGCTGGAAGCAAATGCGGCATTATGAACGAGTGCAAACAGTCCCACAAAAAGGTAAGAGGTGTGCAGTGAAGCAAAGTAAACACATGTATTTACAGTTCATGTGTCTGTATTCACAATTTTGACACTTTTTTTTTTTCTTAAATGTACTGTAAGTTGAAACAGCAGCATCTGGTTTGTTCTGCTTGATGCCTCCACACATTTCCATCTCATACATTTATCTTATCTTGTTAGTTAATTAAACTAAATGTTTGATTCATATACTTGTGACTCAGCTATATAAGTTAAGTGGCGAGGGTTTGGACTAAAAACTTTTCTCTTGCTTCTTTTTCTGCATCTTTTATACCTTGTTACAAGAAAACCTTTTGATGATGTGTTTGGTCTTTTTCAACTTGAGAAGACAAGTGTAGGTCAGCGGGAGTCGAGAGCAGGGATTCCCAAACTTGTTCCCTCAAAGGGTCCAGGTCTTTGGGTCAAATACAATATTTTTTTTGCATGTCATGAAATTAAATTAGAAAATAAAGAATATGGTTTAATTTATTATTTTGATTCTTAAGATAACATATATTAGGAAGAATACAAAGTATATGACATTTGTCTTGAAACCTTTAGCAACAAGGCATCACTGGCCATTTTTTAATGAGAGCAAACTAAAACAAATTTTCTTCCAATGAAAACAGCTAACTGGGATCCTAATAAAAGACGTGGAGCTGGTCTTTTGACTTTATCCATTTGGCTAGCTGAAAAAGTCAGCTAAAAGCATCGGAAGTGACCCTAAAACCTCTTAGGAATTTCCGACACCAAAAAAGCCCAGAACTGACTCACTTATGGTTCGTTTCACCCATAGCCACAGGAAAAGAAAGTGCTAACAGCGCCACCTGGAGGCTGAAAGTATCATAAAGTCGTAGAGTTCAGGGACACCATTGAGAATAAACGGGTAAAGGGTTTTAACTAAACACTCTGAGGCACCCTTCAGAGAGACAGAAAGACAGAGACAGTTAGACGAGAATCTCTTAGGATCATGACGTTTGCAGATGACACTGTGGTCTATAATGAGAGCAGGAACCAGGTAGACAAATATCAAGAGAGGTGGAGGTTTGCTCTAGATAGGAGAGGTTGAAGATCAACCACTGCTGACCAGAGTTACTGTGTAAATGAGAAGGACTGAAGTGGAACAGTGAGATTACATGGAGCAGAATTGAAGAAGCTTGAGGACTTTACATTCAACAGGCTAGAGAAGGCATGTCCAAAGTCCCGCCTTCAGGCAACATATGGCCCACGTTGAAATTTCCAATGGCCCCCAGACACTCTCTAAACTTGAAAAACTGTGTACGATTTCTTAATTGTGGTTGGCTAAATTATATTCACAATGAACATGAAAAGGCACTATCAGGCGAGAAATGCTATCCATGACAAGCTAACTGTGAATGAATGTGGCAAAAAATTGAAAGGGATTTTGAATGAAAACAAATTTAGATGTATTTGTTCTATCTAAAGAAATTTTAAGCATGTCATTGCAATAAAATGTTCATTAAATAGATCATTTAAATTGAATGTTATTAAAATAGTCAAGCGTGTCAGGCTGAATGGTTGGTCCTCATTCATTTTCCTCTGGCTCTCTTTGCAAAAAATCCTCCAATCTAGAGCAATATAGTCTGAGAAAGAGTGCAACCAGGTTGGAATGTATCGATGATGCACTCAGGTGTGATGTGTGACAAGAGTGTCGGCGAGAAGGAAAGGAAAGTTATAAAAAACTGTGGTGAGAGAGCAGCCATGTTGTTGGTTCAGCAACATGAGATAAAACTTGTTTTATAATTAAGTCATGAAGGTGGAGTCGTAGTTAAAGGTAATGTTAATAGTGCACCAGTGTCTTAATTTGTATTTGTGGTAGAAATATATACTCCCATGAGTGAATAACCCATGCTGCCATGATTCTAAAGAAGTCCACTTGTTAAAGTTGGTGAAAGATTTTTTTGCCCTGGTACTTTTGCCCCATTGTTCTGTCAGTCCATCTTCCATTATCATGGAAATGTCATGAAACAGAATTTCTATGTGGTAGTTAAATGAGGTGGAGCTGAACATGCCGTTTTGCAAATTATGATCATTTCAATTAATTTTCTGATTATTTTCCCAGTTGATACAGAAACTCTGAGAATAATCTCTGAGCGGAAAGAGACCAATTACAATTCAAATTGAAAAATACTTAATTATTTCCAGAAGGCAAACTAGTGTTCTTCATTTACATTTAGTTATTTAGCGGAAGCTTTTATCCAAAGCAACGCTTAGTTTTTTTTTTTTTTTTATATTTCTTTTTACAACTGATGATAAATTAGAGCTAAATTTCTTGCCCAAAGACACAGTGACTGTCGGGTACAAGAGTTACCCCCCCCCCCACACACACACACACACACACACCCCCACACACGCCAAGCAACAGGTACCTGCTTTGCGACATGTCTAGTCTTTACACAAACTCATTAATTTCAGTCTAAAAACAAATTTTATTATATTAAAGTGTGTTTGGAAAAACTTAGAGGAAACAGAAATATTTATATTTATGTGCCCATATTTACTGTCCAGTCTGTTATCCAGATTGTGAACACTTAAGTAAATGTAATTATTTTTATTATCACTGACAGTTTTCAAACTTATTTCAACATCTCCACAACCACAGACGGATTCTTTTTGTCTTCTGTGAGCTAAAGAAGACTCAACTGTTTCCGCAGCTTCATTCAACGGATGAGTCTGTCAATTCTCTGCAGTCATGAGTCCATCACTGACGCAGATTCATGCGAGGGTTGCTCGAGAAAAAGGGATTCCATGCTGAAAGGTGAGAAAAAAACAGTATTTGCAACACATGAAAGCTTTTGTAAGAAGAATAACACTTTTAAAATGTATTTGTTTATATTGAAATGGAACAGAAATATTAATGCTTTCGTTTTTAACCCAACTGGGAATTTTCTTGACTTTTCAAGTGTATTGTGTCAAAGAAAAGTAGTTGTCGATTGTAAGATTAACAAAAATTCAGTTTATTGATAAAAAAATGCTGATCAATGGTAATGTCTGCCATGTTTACAATGTAAATTGTTTTATGCTCAAGCAAACCCATGCATGCTATTCTACCTTGTTTACTAAAAACACATTTTGTCAATTAGAAAGTTAGCAATATTGGCAAAAACAGTATTTTGAAGCTCTCTAAGGCTACACATCTTGTAATTGACAAACATTTCATGTTTATATCTGCTATCCAGAGCTTCTGACTTGTTTTCTATTATTCTTTTTCAACTATGCTGAAGAAAAAAAAAACTTTTTTGACAGTACATGAACAAACTATCAGCAGTTCTAAAATATATATTACTACAAAACAAACAAATGAATGACATTTGACAGGGAAAATGTTAAGATATTTTAACACAGGAGTGAACCATTATTATTATTCCCAAAAGGCCTAAAGAAAAATGGTAACCAGATGAATTGCCTGCATTTGAAAATTGGTCACCAGGTTAATAACTGCAAACAAGTTGAGATTTTGTAAGATTTAGGACCTCAAAGATAAAGGTACGTGGTCAAGGGGAAAAGCAGCTTTAGAGAAGCTGTTCAAGTGAATGTAGGAGGGCTCAAAAGGTCTGGATCTTTCTACAGACTTCAAAGAATCTTCACAAAAGAAAAAAAAAAAAAACATTTAAGAAGGATGACATTCTTTTTGGAAGAGGACACCTCAGCAGGTTCAACCAGAGATCAGACTTTACAATGCTGAAGGAAATTGCATAACCCATAAACTGATCCTGGACTCTACTTTTGTTTACCATTTTAAATGTTAGTGGTAGCACACTTAAAAAGCAGAATGAACCAGTATGGATTTCTTGTAAAAAGGTTCTCAGGAGAGGCGTGCTCTCCAAAACTAACATGGCACCGAGTGTTCAGAAAGATTTAAAAAGTTTAAGCTACAGTCTAAAGAAAAATAACCTTTGAACACTCTGAACAAAAACTAGAATTTATATAAATGCACCGTGTCATATTTATTAAAAAAAAAAAGCAAAATACAAACATCAAGGCAAACTGAACATGGCAAAAGTGCAGAATTTAGGTGAAGTTGTAAAGATATTTATTTTAGGGTTCATTGAGTCATTGAGTGAACCTTGAGTTCCTCCACAAGCCAAACTATATAAGAGTCAACCAATAGCTAAAGTTTATCCCAAATCCACTAAAGCAAAAATAAATAAATAAAACTAAAATGTGAAAAAAGCAACCAAAAGGATGTTTCAAAATGAACAGAATGTGAAAATGGGTTAAAGGTTAACAACATTGACATAAATAAAGATGGACAAAACAAGATAGAAAATGCCTTACCCCGGGTTCCAACAAAATTAAGTCAATTCAGTCGCCATTTTTCCGCAGCACGGATATTGCCCGATTTCGCATCTGATTGGCCAGTTTATAACTTGCGATAAAGAAAATATGTCGTAAAAAAAGAGGGGCCAGAGAAAAACGGTTATTCTGAAAAACAGAATGTCTGAGTAATATCTGTTTAGTTTTCAATAGAAGTCTATGGGATTTTGGCTTCCTGGGACTTCCTATTTGGAATGTGAGGGGGAGGGGATGATCAGTCCACTAAGGCCCGATCCGAATACTATCCCTTCTCACTTCCCCTTAGCCCTCCGCCTTCGTTTATCCCTCCGTGCTTGCTCCAAACGGAGGGTGGTAAAAAATATTTCTGACGTGAGTTTCGTTCAGTGACGTCAACAAAATCACCGGTAAGCTAGCGTTAGCGCGGAGCTTCCAGCGCTCGTATATACATTACAACAGCAATTTTATAAATGTGAAGAGGTCACACTGCAACATAAAGTTATTACTTACGTTAAAATGTAGACATCTGTGGGTCAGAGAGCACCAAAGTGAAGAAAAGCGCTTCGTAGCGCGGCGCGGTTTACTCTCGTGATAGCGGACTTTGGACCCCTCTGTTTGGAGTGTGTAGCGTAAAAAATAATAATTCCGGACACAACTTTGACTTCAACTGCCACTTCAAGCTAAGGGGAAGTGAGAAGGGAGTATTCGGATCGGGCCTATGTCTATGGTTAAGACCCAAAGACAAGTGTGCATGAATTAAGGTCAGTAAAACAGAAAATGTATCTTAGGTTATGTCCTAATTGATGTCAAATCATTAACTGATCTTATGTCTGATGTCATGGCTCTGTATTTTCTAAAACCTATGCTACTATCATAGACTGTTTTATAAGAACGGGACATAACAAGTATTGAGGAAATGCCGTACCTTTGGCCCTCGTGAAATCAGGCCAGAGCCTTCAGCGTCACTTCCTGATACTTGTACCGCCATATTGCAGCCGATTGCACGCCTTCAACGCCGATTAGTCCGAGTCGGTCTTTTAGAGGAACTAATGTCGTCAATCATGAGTGATCTTGTATGAAGTCCACTGAAACCGGCTCGGAGAAATGTGTCAATCAAACATTTGAGGCGGAGCCAATCGAGCACCACATGTTTTTACTGAGGCATCTGATTGGTCAGTTTATATCCTGAATAACTTGCGATAAAGAAAAAAAAATTGGGATTTGAAAGAACACGCTAAGAAGAAAATTTTACTGCAAGAATGGTTATTTTAACCGATAAAATGACTGAGAAATAATCGTATTTCTCAATGGAATTCTCCGGGACTTTGACCTTCTGGAAACCGGCGGGTACTTCCTACTTGGATCACGAGAGTTAAGGGGTTGACTAGTCCAGTACTTATACGGTCATTGGGTACCATCTGTCTTCCTTAAATGATTTTTATTCATTTCAGTCCCAACAGCTGCTGTTATGTTTGCAGTATACTTCTTTATGTTTTATTGAAAATATACTTCACAAGCTCAACCTGATCTTGGATTGTCGTGTGGATTTATTTAATAGTATTGCATCTTGACTCTAAGTGTGTTTTTGCCTCACCGACTGCTCAGTAATCTCTTTTTTTTTTTGCTGTTAAGAAGAGTTACCTGGGTGATATGGAAATTCTTGCTGGATGCAGTTGTTGTTCTGCCTGTGTGAATATTTCTACCTTAAAATGCATTTGCTTATGTCATTGTGATTGTATGCTTCAAGTGATGCACACAACTAACCTTGGTTTCACTTTGGTGCAAGATGCAAAAAAAAAAAAAAAAGCAGCTGCTTTGTGTGGCCAGGGTTCGCCTTGGCTTTTCTTGTTTTTTATTCTCTGCTTTTCCCACTATGTTGACTTATGGCTGTCTTATAAGCTTACCCTACAGTTGGATTTTGTGAAGGTTCTGCTTTATGAGCAGACCTCATGGTTCCTAATCTGACCTGGCCTGTTTTAATAAAACTGAGATTTACCTGTCTTTATAGGCGACCTTTGTCTGTGTGTGTTGCCTGGAGTGGATTGTCTCAAGCGCAGGTGCTTGGTATCAATGTCTATGTGGAGGGAGAGCTCCTCATAGTCAGAAGTTTAGATGGATTTCTTTCTCTGCTTTGTTTTTTCTGTTCTCCAAATTGTTTAGGAACCCACATCCTTCTGTGACCAGCGCACTACATAAGCAAATATGGGTGTATGATTATTGTATAGTATTTCTAGGTTGTTGCAGCAGGTCTTTGATTGCCAGTGTGCTGTAACGTTGTTCAACCGCAGCAACAGACTTTGTTTATTTGCACCATTAACTGAGGGTTTCCAGCTTGGAGAGCGGAGAGCGTGGAGCAGTGGGGGTTGGTTTCCCAAGCGGTGACATTTTTCCTCTTGTCTCTTGTATCTCTGGTTGTAGTTTTCCTATATGTGTGGGCGATGCACTTCCAGTGACTTCCAAAACATTTTTACGTGCATTCTCATGAATAAACTTCACAAAACTTATATCATACATGGTAGTTTGCTTTGGTGAAGATTCATCTCTGCCATTGGGAGTTTGTGGACAGGAAAAAATCAAAGAAAGAGTATGAAGGGGCAGCTTCCCTACCAGAACTTGGATTGAACCCACCAGAAGACGTCAACTGATGCAAGATATAGAATGGAAGTGTGCCAAAATCTCTCATTATGTAGTTAAATTTGTATGCTAGGGTCACATATACTTTTTAGCTGATGCTCTCCACTCATATATTTCAGTTGATTCTCTCCAAACTCAACTAAAATGGTCTGAACTGTTCATTTGGAATATTCAGTCAATAAATCAATAACTGGGTTTCTAACTTGCACTGAAAACGAATACACCTTACATCTATTGTGCTTTGTTAATGTAATTCTGCTCACAACTTTGCACCCTGACTGTTGACATGTATTCCTGTTTATTATCAATAAGTCACTTTGTTGATTGAAAATGTCAAGTTTTGTTGTGTACTCCTCCTAGTTTCACAACTTCAAATAAAAGAACGGGAGGCCAAGTTGAGCTGCACACGAATGTTTTAATTCGCCATCTTTCGCATACACTCCTACACGTGATTTTTGCTACTCTTTCTTCCTAGCGAGAGCATTCTACGGCAACGCGTTAGAGATAAAACTCACACAACCAATACATAACAGGTTGTACCTCAACTTTACATTTTGTTTTTTATTGTAACTTTCCTTGTGTGATGACCCTGGAAAAAGAGATCCTGATCTCAACGGATTTCACTTGGTTAAATAAGAAATTTCAAATGCCACCGCGCAGCCACCTGCTAAATTTACTGAAAATTTGGATTTGGGTCACCACTTAGTGGCATTTTGGGATAAGTGACCTAGTAAAGAAGAATGCAATTTCATGTTATTGCTTGCTGACGTGTACGTATTTTTTTTTTTGTTTTTGACAAACAATAAAACAAACTAACAAAGAAAGAGAAAATACAGAAAAAGATGAGTGTGTGAAAAAATAAAAAAGGACAAAAATATTGCTAAAAATAATAATAATAAAGCACAGTGCCAAATCAAGGAATGAACAGATGCTTATCGATAAATAAAAATGTATAGTCTATCCTTCCTTTCTTCCCATTTTTTCCTCTCTTATCCTCTTCTTTTAGGACAAGGTTAATGGGTTAATATTCTGCTCTCAAAAATTAAAGGAACTCTTTAAAGAAACAGATTAGTTACATCAGATCTCAATATGAAGTTGGATATCTATCCAAATAACGACAGGGCAGTGTCTTAGGAACAAAAGGATGCCAAGTCTTTTAATGGAAATAAAAGTTTTCAGCCTACAGAGGATCAATTGTGTAGACACAGAGTGAAATGAAGATGTGGCAGGCTAGTCCATTTTCTCCAAAACTTAATTTCTTCCACGTTGCCTCATACTACTAGTGGAGAGAATTACACAAGCCAAAATCAACACGAGTAGAAAACCAGCCAAAAAAGATCAAGGGGGAGAAACTTGAAATGACCTCCACATGTAACACCAGTCCTGTTTGGAGGGTTTTCTAATTGTTGCCACTGAAGTGCACCTGTTGTTAATTCCATCAACACCAATACAGCTGAAATTGATTAACGAGGCCCTCAGCTGATTAACCAACAAGAAAATTATCAGACAGGTTTTTAAGTCAATTCATGCCAGGCCCAATAAATAAAGGGTTCCTTTAATTTTTGTGAGCAGTATGTATATATATGTAAACATGTAGAATATTCCCGATGCATTGAGTGCATTATCATATTTTAATTAAGAGCATAGGAATTTTAGGAGGAACCTTGAATATCAAATAAATTAAAGTTATTAATAAAAGGAGTCCATGTATTTTTGAATAATGATGTATTTCTTTGAGCAGATGTGTGGGCTATAAATATGATGTGGTAAATAATTATGATGCACAAGAAGATTGGTCCAATGTTTAACAGTAATGTGATGTTTTGATTTCCAGCTGATGAAAATAATCTTCTTAGCGATAGATTTTAATAACGGGGATCTTAGGTTTATTCCTTCAGTGTTATGTATTTCCAAGCAAACAAAGTGTGGGAGACATAAAGATCTTACAACTGAGAATTTTTGAAAGTTTTTCAGTGACATTGACCCAGAAAGAGTAAATTGGTGGGCAGTACCAGATGACATGCAAATGGATTTCTGTGCAGCCCAGACTACATTGTGTACATTTACTTGTGAGTCCGGTGAAGTATTTTGTATTGAATATTAGTGTTGCTCAAAAGATATTATTGCAAAAGTCTGTCCGCTTCAGAACTGATAGGCGCAGGCAGCTCGCTATTCCACTTTAATATAGGGATTATTATAGTTTTTGAGTGTATTATTAGAGTGTATTATTATTTTATCCAGCCTTGGGGTCAATTTGTGATAATGTGTTATTTGCATAATGTTTTAAGAAAGACTTGATGGATTGAATGGGTTATTGATGATCTTTATTACTGATTTCATTGATGATTTAATCTTTTGGTATTGGAGATACACATTTTTTTCAATGCAAAATTTCGGAATTAAATCTTTAAAAGGCAAAACTGGATTGTTATGAAACAGATCATTCAGATGTGGTCAGGATTGTTTCATATTTTACATGGTGAAGATTTTATTTTATTGACTCTCCACCAGGCTGTCAGAGTTGATGCAGTTGTGACATTTTGTACAGATTTACTTTTTTATATTTCCAGATAAGAAAATGTGATCTGCTATTGCTAAATTTCCACAGTGATTTTGTTATAATTTGATTACTTTTTTGTTTTTTGCAATCCCTCCCATAAAGTGTCTGTTTTATGGTTTTAGTTTATATTTCATAAACAAACAGTTTTCATTTGAACTTTTTTTAACTTCTCACTGGTCAAGTTGCTTGATTTTTAAAATGTGTACTGTACATTGAATTTGTCTTTTGTTTTTTTTAACCCGGAGGTGTTGCTGGTGACTCCTAAATAATGCATGCTCTTTGTTGTACCATAACTCTGACTGTTTACACGTTCAAAGTGAATAAGCTGTTCTGATACAGAAAACCCTTCTTTGATATTTGGCCTTGAACAGATACCATAGACGTATATTAATTCACTGGACAAACCAAGATGTTAACGTCACCCATAGAAAATGCCTCAACTCCGGCCACCATAAAATCAGGCCAGAGTATGGTCACCTGATACAGCTGCTGCCATTTTGAAGGAGATATGTCCAGTGAATATACAGTCAATGACTGATGCAAGCACAACCACCTTTCAGTGTGACAAAATCACCTGATTTACATGAATTAACACTTGACATAAGGCTGCTTTTCTTTATTTTAGAATCCGCTGAATGAAATGCATCAACGATTGAAGAGTTACGGTAGTAGAAAGAATCTCAACATTGAACGTTAAAGGGTTAAATGCACAATATATTTTGACCCTGTAAAAGCACGACAAAATCCACACATTACCGGTAATATTTGCGGCTCAGACTTGAAATATAGAAGTTATTTCTGTTTTTGTTTGCTGAGACTTAAATGTAAGAAGATGGGGTTTTGAAACCAGTAAAGCATGTAGTAAAGAAGATGCTGTTTGTTTACTGCCCCCTTTAGAGAGCTCTCAGGTGCAGGAAGGTCAGCTTTTCCCTGTTGTGCGTGCTGCAAAAAAAAAACACTGGCAAAAATTGCAGTCTGTGCAAAGCAGGTGACTTTTCACATGTCATTAGGTTTGTTGGAAATGTTATTATACAATAATACGCTGTAAGGACACAGACATTTATCACTCTGACTGTGTTGTCTTTTAAGTTATAAATGTTGGAAGCGTGTCGCACATAAGGAAAAAAAAAAAAAAAAAAACAGCTTTCAGCTGTTTCTCTCCTGCTGGGTTAGCATATACGGCATCAATCTGTTCACAGTGGGAAAATATTACGCAGTTGACTCGCATGAAGGCAAAGAAACAAACATGCTTGATATACATATCAAAGATTTCAACCAGTTGCTTATAGCACTGTGCCTCTCAAAGTCTTTTTCTTTGTTCTTTCTTTCTGTACTTCTCTCTCTATCTTTCCCCACATATGTAATATGTCAAAGTCCTATTTCCATGTCCTGGCGCCACTTATACTCAAGGCAAACACAGGGCGGTATGTGTTGATGATTGTCAGTACTGGCAATTTATCATGTGTCAAGCTTCTGTCCTCTGAGGAGGTAAATACACCCGGTGAATTATGGTTGTTTTAGTCTGCAGGCGGAATCCCACATGACAGCCCAGCAGAAAGGCGCGACAAAATCGTTTATGAGGAAATAGTTTATCATGGCCACCGTAAACATTGTCCATCATACGAAAAGAGAAAAGACGAGCAATGGATTTACAACTCTTATGTCCAAAAACCTGCGTCGAAGACGTTAAACATCTAAAGCACACGCGTGAAATGTATCTAAGTTGGAGAGAAATGTGGAAAAAGCGACAGAGTTTCAAAGTTAGATCCTTAAGATTGAATTTTGGTATAAAACATCTTGGAAGTAAGAAACATCTTTCTTAGACTACGTTTTTATCTTTATAATTGAACTCTAGAAGTTAAATTTTTTTTTTTTTTTTTTAAATGAGTTTTAACATTTTTTTTCAGTTGTTTTAATGTCTAGGCAACAGTTTAAAACACACTCATTTTATTGGTTGTTTGTGTATTCTGTAAAGTTTTGATAAATCATGTAAAGGGGAAACTACACCAATAAACCTAAACTATAAAAATGGAAACATTGGATTAATTAACAAACTCTAATCTGTTATTTTAAAAAAATATTTGATTTTTTATCAAATTACATTTTTGAGTTGAGTAAACCATTAATCCAGAATTTTAACTTTTGTTACTGGATCCAATGTTTCACTTTTTACAGTGTCATTTTATCTCACAAATAATAATTTGTTTGTACACTACCAAATAAGAAACACATTTTTTCTGGAGCATCCTGGACAAACTTTTTCTTTTCATTCCACAGGTTCCTACCACACACACATTCATCTCCAAACTTGCTGACATCTTAATTTTACTGTTTGAAATTCAACAGAGTCCCTAAATATTAAACCGACCAGGGAATAAGAAAACATGTCAGGCTATGATTCAAAGCTGCAATTCTTAATATAACAATAAAATAAATTACTGTAAAGTAATGAGGAAAATTAAAGGTCAATGAAAGATTGTGATATGGGCCAAGAACTCAACAACCTGTGGTCATTTAGGACGAAAATTCAAATAAAAAGCCAAAAAAGTACTAAACAGACATAATTTCCCACTGACAAATCTGTTTGACTCGTCGTGATTAATGGATGTTTGTGGATTTTCTTGTACCGCCCTTTGGTTTCGGAATAAACTCTTCATGCTATTGTACACATAACTGTAAATAAGCCCTCTCATGTTTGGTATTGGATGAGTCCAAACACATGGCTTCATTTTCTGACCAGTGCAAGGGTTGAAAGTATCGTTTCAAATGTCAAATGTGTAAAATCTCAAACGTTTTTATACAGTTTCTGCACAAAACCTGCTATATGTCAAACAATTCTACGGACACACTGCAAAAAACATAATTTATTACCAAAATAAGCCGAAAAAGGTTTATTTATATACTTAATAAGATTCATTTATATTAATAAACTGCTTACAGGCTTAACAAATGTATTAATTATCTTTGTCAACATTATATCGAGTGTTTTGCACCAACTCATTTAAAGTGTTATATGTCTATTTTCTTTCTTTTTAATGTCATAGTAACCTAAAAGAAATTATGTCTAAGTAGCTGCTTTTCCGTAACACATATGCGCAAAACTTTATCGAAATTCTTGAAATGTTGAAAAAAAACCTCATTTTCATATTACACTGTTTGCATGAAATCCTGATTATTTATTTTATTTTATTATAGCCCAATATCACCAAGAAAATTTGCCTCATTGGGCTTCATACCAGTAATTTTTACAGATGCAGAAAAATAGTCATAAAATATGCACAACAGGTAAAAACTAAACAGATTAAATAAAACTGGTTATCCCTACGAATGAACACAAACCAGCTCACACAATGAGTCATTTAAAAACATGGTGACAGCTGGGAACAATATTTGAATTTACATCAGAGACGTTTACATTTCTGCTACGACATTAGCGCTCAATATTATCTATCAAAGGAGATGTTGGCGTCTTATTCAGGCCATGGAGCTGCAAGCATGGGAGCGGCTAGGGATGAAACAATTTTGGGAACTTGTGGTTGTTGATTTTACAGAGGACCTGTGGATCTAACAATTCCATATGACACGATCAACTTTTGATGAGCTGTGTGATGCTGTGGGGCCTAAGGCCAATTGTTGTTCACATGACTCGTAGAATTTGAAAAAAATCGTGTTTCCATTTCAATTTTGGGGACATATGTTAATTACGATACGGCTCAAAAACAACTTCCAAGCGCGAAAACCTTTTAGTTTTTTTGATAAATGCTAGTTTTTTCAAAATTTCCATCTGGCCAAATTATTAATGTAAATCCAATTCGGACAATTTCTTAATCAATAGAAATATACCCAGAGACTAGAATGTTCTTCTTGTTAAAAACAGGACTCTTTTTCCTTTCCCAATGGCAGATATTGGCCTGTTGAATGTTTTTATTTTTATTTATTTATTTATTTTTAGAAAGGGGGTCTGATTTTGCATTGCACCTCAGATCAGAAAAAAATGAGGTTTAAAGGAAAATTATTTTATAACAAAAGACAAAAAATATTTTGCTCTACCTTATTAATCTGAAGTGAAATTTAAATTAGAACTCATTTTGACCCTTTCAAAGAAATGCATCTTTTTATTTTTTGCCACATTTTTATTGCACTTTAAACTAAGCATGCTTTAAAAATATTTTGTACACAAAACATTTTCACATAATCTTATTTTGAAATACTTTCAAATTACTCTTGTAATGGACTCATTTTAACTATATTAACACTCATTTTTTGCATAGATTCATGATGTCAACAAAGGTTATATATAAACATAAATAAGCATCATTAACCAAATATTTACTCTTTAAAACTGGTAAGGGGAAAATACTTAAAATAGAATATATAATGCGTTAAGGTAACATATACCCTAAAGGTTTTAGCCACATGCCTGTTATAAGTTTTCAGCCAGATGGATGTTTTGAGAAAGAAAGCCAAACAGAAGGCATGGGGGCAGCTGTAGGTCAATTCCACATCTCACTCTGCAAAGTGGGCCAATCATTAACAGATTCAACCCAGCGCTGTCTAACTGCACGTGTTAAATCTGGTCATGCTGCATTCCTCAAAGAGCCTTCAGGCCATCACAGCAAACGGCCCTCATCACAGTCAAATACATATGTGGTTGCAAAACTGCAATGCTTTTTTTGAAAGCATAACAATTGTCACACTTGGCTCAGCGCTGTGCTTTAGGAATGTGCAGTTGTCAGATCACGTAATCTGCTAGCAAAAAAAAAAAAAAAAAATCATGTTGGTCTATAGCAAATTGCTGCCTGCAGCATCTGCAGCAGGAAGGTGTTTGTCATGCTGGATTCTGACAGCTAAAGTTAGTCATCACTCAACGCAGAATTTTATAAAAGTTGTGAAATGACGAGAGCTTGATAGGTTTTGTCTTAATCTCTTGTGAGGCACCTATTCCATTACAATAATGACTCCTGCTGTCCCTTTTTCTCATCCAGTTATTTTGGCCTCAAAAAATTACTTTCACAGCTATTTGCTTTGGAAAAACAGAAAAAAAAAGCAGGCAGTTTCTGTTTCAACAGTTTGACTAATAACACGCTGAAAACCATCTTCGACACTGTCAAAGTCTTGAAATGATATTTCAGGTGAAGAAATCATTTACGACGACGGAGGCCAATCAGGACGTGACCCAGAAATGTCTTTGTAGGCGTTTCTGTTGACTGTCAGCAAATGGTCTTTTCAGGAGTCAGAACCACTTTATATTCCATTTGGTGAATAAGAGCAACGATGCATCAAAGTATTAAGAGTGCAACTGTCTAAATTGAAAATTAAAAACAATTTCACAACCTATTTCACACGATTTAAGCTTTTTTTTTCTTTCATGTTGTCACACCCTCAAATGTTAAAAATCAAAACAGACACTATCACTGTCATTCGTAGTGATTTTGAAACTTGAAACAAGATAATACTGTCAGTCTGGTGAAGATCCTCATCAAGTTACATATCAAGAATTATTTTTAAGATCATTTAATCCAAATGGCTGATCATTAAATCAAAAGTAAAACTTGTCAAGATAAATCATGTCAATTAGGTCCATACATCCGTCTACGTCCACTGAGTTTAAGCTACCTGATTGCGATAGCATAGCAAACCTTTATTGAGGCGACAGACTGGTTTAAATTAGACAATATTTTCACGGACTGAACGGGGCAGAAGTTGGCATTTTGAGCTTCCTGTTTCTGAAAATCTATTTTTTCAAAATAAAAAGCTACTACAAGAAATGTAGTTTAAAAAGTAAAAAAAATATTGGATATTTTATTATACAGATGATGAAGATTCAATGAAACAAAGTTGATGATTTGTAAAAGTCGTTTCAGATTTCATAAAGGAAACGCCACATGATTTTTCTTTTCCCCCATAGAAGACGCTTAATCCAGGTTCCGATTATCTTTCAGGACAAAAAGATTAGCCTTATTTTGTCTCTACAGAAATCCTCATTTGTAGGGTATTTTTTTAAACTTAAAGAGGCCATACCATAATTTCCTTAAGCCTTTCAGAGTGGATCATATCCATATATATTAGGGCTGTGGATCGTTGCTTAGGTGGCGATCCGATACGATTCACGAATCAAGCTCAACGGTTCACGAGTTGAACCACGATTCTTACTTTTTAATATAATGTTTATTGCTATGAGAATATTTACTAGATGGAGGAGAATTGAAATTATTTGTATAAAATCACCAACATTTATACATTTATTTAGAGCAATAGATCAGAATCAACAAAACTGATTTAAAAAAAAACCCAAAAAGATTCAGATAGAAATAGATTTGTTTGTCATTTTAAACTTTTTTTTGTCAGTCTTCTGGTTGTTCAGCAGTAACATAAACAACATAAAGAGGATAAAAATTACTGCCGTTTGGATCATTTAACAACAAAACTTAAAAATGTTTCGAACATTTTTTTTTATCCTCAAAGCTCTTCAATATGTTCGGTGCAGACCCGTGTGAAAAAAGTATTTTTTCTGCAGCAGAATCAGCTGATTCATGATTCCATCCTCCTCAGCAGCACGAGCTGCGTTCTCAGAATAAGATCGGCGTGCTCGAAATTGCTTAAAGATGTTAAACAAAGTCTCTTAATGCTAAAACGTTGAAATTACCATAATCAAAAGAATGTTAAACACTGGGATAAAGCTCAGTTTAAAGCTAATTCATTTTTTCAGAAGTTATGTCAGTGAACAGAACTTCAGTCTCTGTTTTTGAACGGAAAAACATGTCTCGCTAGTTTTACTTTGAAAACCGGAAGTTTCTCTGCAACTAAAAATTGTTTACTTTCGGTTACAAACGCGGCTCTTTCGGCTTTGTTTTAGTTCGTTAACTTAAAATAATACATTAATCTGGATGCCAGAAGAAAAATACATCATTGACACATAATATTCTGATCATATTTTACTACAATTTATTATATTTATAAAGATCGCAAATCAGCGATCTTGGACGTCGCGAATATTCATACTCGGATTTTCGGGAGCAGATCGCGAGTACCCGAGCACCCGGATACTCGTTACAGCCATCAAATATTACCTTTGGACCACTAAAAACAAATTATTTATAAAATATCAATAAATACCGGTCCCCAATCTGGAGGTTTTGATATGGCCGCCTCTTTTAACATTTGGAAATTTGTAGGTTTTTAAATTTTTATGTCTGTAATTGTTTTTTGAGCTTTTTAGTCTGCAATACTGGTAA
Organism: Oryzias javanicus; assembly: GCA_003999625.1. Classification (NCBI taxonomy): domain Eukaryota; kingdom Metazoa; phylum Chordata; class Actinopteri; order Beloniformes; family Adrianichthyidae; genus Oryzias; species Oryzias javanicus. The sequence goes on along the minus strand of CM012440.1, from coordinate 8,670,666 downwards.
TTTTAATTGTTTTTATTGGCTCATATGCTTGATTATCATGAGTGTCTCTTTTTATGTTTTTGTTTTTTTTTTTAACATTTTTATTATATATGCATATGTACATTTATTTTATTCTTTTTCAGTCTTTTATCTGTTGTGTCTTTGTGGTAAATGGACCTTGAGTCTGTAATAAAGTATCTATCTATATTTCGTGAGTTTTTTCATACCATAAATACACGCGGCTTCTACCCGACGGGGGTGGGGTTCTTAAAGGAGCCCCGCGTCTAAAGTAATGAACCCCTGTTTGAGCTGGAATTTATTGAAGACAGGACACAACTGAAGGATATACAGTATTCAGCATCTGAAATGAACATTTTTTGCTGATCACCACCAGCTCACTGGAGAACTTGAATGTTGTTAGACTGGGGGCGGAGCTGTCAGAGCAGACACTTCCTGGAGGTGAGTGGCTGCTAGATCAGACGTGCAGGTAGTCACTTTAACCCTTCCGCTCTCCTTGGGGTCCAGATGGCTCCAACCACATATTGTTATGCGATTTCTTCCATGACAAATGTGGACGAAGGGGGACAGGATTTTATGTCTGCCATGGACATTAGTGAAACTCCGAAATCAGTGAAAAAAAAAAGTTCAGCGCACTGTCCTGTGGTGTCCAGATGACCCCACTTTTAATGTAAACAAGCTAAGGAGAACGGAAGGGTTACGACAGATGTTGTGAACAGAAATTTTTCAAAATAAATTTTTTTTCAGGATCAAAAAATAGATTAAATGGAAAGAATATAAGTTAGTGCGTGTGTTTCTTTTTTTTCTGGCTTCAGCCACCAAGTACTTGGTGGCTGAAGCAAATACAAGTAACTTGTATTTTGATTGAAAGCACTCTCTGCACCTTAAAATAGAATTGCCCCTCGGGGATAAATAAAGTTGTTTGAACTTGAACTTGAACTTGAACAGTACCAAGTAACCCAAGGACCGGTACCGGTGGCCCGGGTTGGGAACCACTGCCACATCAGACAGATTAAGAACCACTTCCTGGTATGGTTGTGATTTTAATTTTACCAGTTCGTAATCAAAACAAAAACAATGAATTTTATCTAATAATTCATATTCTGCAGGGTAAGCTAGCTTTCCAATTCTCTTCTTTTTAATACTTCTTAGTAATTTCATTTGTTCGTTTGTCTTTATTTCAGATCCTACAGAAAGCAGCTTTATTCAGTAGAATTCTCACTTTTCAAAAGAGCAACCATTTTATTTTTCTTACAGATTTTACAGATAATTCAGTTTTCTGTTAATGTAATGGATCACAAGAGAGGTTCAAATATAAAAAAGCAACAAACATAAATTATTGTAATTTTTGTGACTACGACATTGAACCTTCTCGATTGACTTTGCTTTTGCATCCTAGTATATCATTCTGCACTCCACTTTTGGTTTTCCTAAAAATATAATCTCCACTCACAGCCACATTCTAAGTTTTAATGGTACAATAAACAAACCAAAAATATTTGTTCTAGGTTACCACACAAACTGAAATAAAAGTTAGATAATTTGTTTACTGCGTATTGTAATTTTAGCATCATAAGGGTTCTAGTTTGTTTTGAGATTTCAACGTTTTTTGACAACAAATCTAGACGGGGATCCCCGGTGGTTTCTATTTTCTATTGGGGCCGATGTTGAACTCACTATATGTGAAGCTCCGAAACGTAGAAATGGGGAGTATGTGGATGCTCTTTAAGCAATCAAAGGTTTTTCATCAGGCTCCTCTCTGTAAACATTGGTATCCTTGAGTAAACCACACAGTGATTAAGAGCAAGCTGCAGTTTTCACTAAGACTTTCAACTTCTGCCAAAAGTTTCAGAATGATCAACGGAGGCATGTTGTTTTCCTTCCCTATCTTGATAGATATTCATCAGTGGCAGAATATCCCCTTCAGTGATCGGCTCTTGGCTCCAGCCTGGTAATCCGTGCTTAATTACAATGTTGTCGGGCAGTGACAAGTCCAAACTTTATCTGCTTTTTGCAGATACTGTCTCAAAAATGACTTCACGGTGTTGGACCGGGAACTGTTTTGCTTGAGCGTTTGAACATGTGTGCTTCTGCGAGTGTGTGTGTATTTTTAGTAAAATCCACTTTGGCACCATGTGACAGCGAGTGGTTCATACTCTTAAAAAAAAGAAAGAAATCGTATAAATGACAGTAAAAATAAATATGAATTAAATGTCTGTTTGCTTCAGAGACCACATGGTGGCCCTTTCAATCGAGTTGGACAAAATGCTTCACTGATCCCACAGAAATGAGCATCTAATGTTGCCCTCTGACCAGACGGTGTCTGCGTGTCTCTCATGCGGACGTTCATGAAGATTAACGCTGGGATTCACTTTAATCTACTTTGTCCAGATGAGAGTGAACTGAAGTGAGGAGGAAATAGCACATATATAATCACAGTGTTTAAAGAATTCAACATAAGGAGTTTTGCATTATGGGAACATTTTAATAATCTCATTTTTTTTACAGTTGTTTAGAGTGAATCAAATAAGTATTTAAACACTCTGTGATTTTTGCAACTTCTTCCACTTAGAAATCATGGAGGAGCCTGCAATTTTTATTTTATCTGCATGTCCACTGTGAGAGACTAAAAATCTGGCTATCATGTTATTTTTTTTTTAAAATAATATACTTGTATGATACTACTTCAAATAAGTATTTGAACATCTGTCTATCAGGTAGAATTCTGACCCTCAAAGACCTAGTTAGCTTTTCAACCACATGTGTCAAAGTTAAGGCCCTGGCGCCAGAACCGGGCCTTGACTGGGCTGGGTGATTATATCCAGCCCACCAGATCATTTTGTATTTTTATTAACGGCCCAATGTTATCTTGCGCTGTTAACATATTGCAACACATTCTCATTCCCAAGTCGTCACATATTGACATTTCGTTAAGGACCCGTCTTTGTCAAAAATTGACGTTTTGGGTGTCCCCAACTCGTCGTTTTTTGACATCCAATTAAATCAAAGCTTCCCAACCTCTGGGCCGCAAACAGTTACCAGTACGGTACTAGGACGTGGACTACATTGATATCCCAGCCCCAACCCTAACTCGGCACAGGACAGTCAATACCGGACGTGGATCAGTACTGGTTTCGGACACATTACCAAACGAAGACTGGGTTAGGATACTGGGTTAGGATAGCGGTACTGGCTGTGTCCCGAGATTTCTGTCCTCGTTAAAAAGTTACGTTTTTGAAGTTTTAAAGATTTAGTTTTAGAGTGTTCAATAAATGTTTATCCTGTTCGGCCTGTAACCTAAGGGGTGTTTTGGATTTTGGTCCCCTGTGCGATTGAGTTTGACACTCCTGCTTTAAACAGTCCACCACTACTCCATTTATCCTAAATTTGAAGCCCCTTTGGTGCATCAAGACACCTGTCCACCCCAGACAATCAGTAATACCCCAACTACTAACAAGCTAAGACCCAAAAAGAGCTGTCCAAAGACACTGGAGACAAAATTGTAGATCTCAACATGGCTGGAAAGGCCTATGGGGGCAATTACTAAGCAGTTTGATGAAAATAGATCCACTGTTGGAGCAATTATTAGAAAATGGAAGAATCTATACATGACTGGGGCTCCATGCATGATCTCACTTTGTGGGGTCTCAATGATCCTAAGAAAGGTGAGGATCAGCCCAAAACTACACAGGAGTGCATGAGGATCTATAAAGGGTATATTTGTTTCTTCATGCAAAGAAAATTCAAAATAGCTGTTCAAAGTGAAGAATGGAAAATTATGAATTATCAAAACAAGGCACATGCTTAAAATCCCAACAGTATTCATTCACTAGATGCACATAAGACAAAATATGCCAGATATGCATCTTTATAAGGTTTGTGTTATTTGTAACAGAATTGCAGTTCATTTTGCTAAATGCAAGCAAGAGCTTGCAGATTTTGAGTCTTTAAAGACCATAAGAGGAACCATCCCACTGACCTAAATATCTTGGTTAGCTGTGGTTTGTGGTGGGAAGATTCATTCAGGCAGAAACGGGCAAATCTTTGGTCCATTCCGATGGACGAGGCTGCAGCCCACCCATCTGCAGCTGCTGTGGTCACATTCTGGATCCCCTGCTTTAACACTTGTGGATGGACAGTGATGGTCTAGCAGCTCAGCAATTACAGAATATTCCTTCACACACACTTGTCATCATTTTTTCCATCACTGGTTACAGAAAGCACAAGTGAAGAAGTACTTATAGAACCTAAAGAATCCTGAGACTTCTTGGAAATCCTCTGGCAAAAAGGCAGCACACACTCAAGAAAATGGCAAATCGCACTTTAGAGAGTATTGTGCATCTATTTTCATGTGTTTGTTTCTTAGAAATGGACGAATAGAAAGAAAGCAGCTTTTAGAGTTACAGGCTGCATCTAAGAAGAAATGAAAAAGAAATGTTACAATTCACACTATGTCTTCAAGTTGACCAAAGCAGTGAACAAGTTAAAAATGAATCTAAACCAATGCCTTTTCCTGACAAGTTTAACCATGAAAACACTTACAATTGAATGAACTTTTCATTTGCATCAACATATATCAAAATATCTGTAAAGGTTCACATTTTTGCAGAATCTTTTTCACATTTTAAATGCGGCTGAATTGAAATTGAGCTGCTGTCATCGGAGGAAGGAGAGGAGGAAGGCATGTTTGTATAAATAGAGAAAAGAAAGCGTGGGAGTGTAGGACTTGGAGTTGGAACTTTGAATGTAGGGACTAACTAGAGTTGGGCTGACATGAAGGAAAAACCAAGCTGGATTTATTGTGTGTTCAAGCAACCAAAGATAAAGAGCAAGGCTTGAAGATTCAAACTGTTTGATCATGGTGTGGATGGACAGAAGAACAGAGTAGGATTGAGCCTGAAGGAGGGGTTTCTTTAAATGTTCTCAGGTAAAGAGAATACCAGATGAGGTGGTGGATCTGAAGCTGGAAGTTGAAGGTGTGTTGTTGAATGTTGTCAGTGTTTATGCGCCCCTGGGTAGGATGTGAGCTGGAGGAGGAGACATTCTGGTGGTAGATGGATGAGGAGATCCAGGGTGTACCCCAGAAGGGAGAGAGTGGCATCAAGCTGTTGTCACATGGGGGTTGAGTGTTGAGGTGCTGCTGGTTTTTGGGTTGTCCGGAGTCCGTAAAGGGTTGTAGAAAATAGAGGCCAGTTTAAGGCACATGTCAAGGGGAGCAAAGATGTGTCTTTCTTTTCTCTCGAGGCTTGCTGAAAATGGAACGTATGATTGTCGTACCTCTGGTAAGAGTATTGTGTATTGTGAAGTATTTGTAAGGCAAATGTGCGTTGCACTCGTGGCAGCGGGATAGCTCAGTTGGTTTGATTCCCAGAAGGTCAATCCAGGGTGAGTCAGAGGCAAGACCCTTTTCTCCACTGCCTAACTATGTGGCCACAAGGAGGCCCGGATCTACAATAGGTCTCCCTGTACTGGACACAAGCCTGGAAAAAATACAGGGTTGTGTTAGGAAGGACATCCGGTGTAAAAATCTCAGTCAAACCTCATGTGCAAATTGTGAAAGTTGATTTGCTGTGGCAACCCAGAAGGGATACGCCAAAAGGGGAACAACAACAACAAGAATGTATGTTACACACTCTTATGACATACATGTGACGGTGTCGTACAGTTCTCATTAGAAAAGGATTGCTGGTAGGCTTCTAATGCCCACAAACAAAAGAGCCCACTTGACCTCTATTTTGCATTTATTTATTTATTATCTTTACTGGCTGTTTGTCACTTTTAGAAAAGATTTTGACTTCAGAACCACACATAGACAAGGTACTTTCTACGTATATGTCAGACCACATCCAGCCATATATCTCCTCCCAAATTCTAAGATCCGCAGGGAAAAACCTCTTGTCCTTAGTATGCATTTTCAAACTTGAGGTCAGTCCTTTAAAGCTGTGACATCCAGACTGTGAGATGAACTCCCACCTTCCCTAAACGCTCATGAAACTCTGTTGACACCTTGAAAAGGTAACTCAAAACCCCCCCTTTTTTTTTTATTTTTTATTTTACAAACAAGCTTTCCATTACTAATAAACAGACCTTTTTTTGCGCCTTATACATTTTGTCTATTAAACAAGTTTATTGAACATTTGTTCATGTCAACCTTGCTGTTTTGTGTGTGTCCTGTGAAATGGCAGGAGCTAACGAGCTAGCAACTGTTGCTAAGGACTTTTCTGACGACCAGATCCAATGACAATAGCCGATGCAAAATTTTAATACAACTCTATCTAATAAATCTATCATCAAAGAAGTGTGGACATACAGAAGATATTGCTTAGTAGACAATGAACTTTCATATTAAGGGGGGAGCTGCAAAATATTGACTTGAGGACTGCAAATAGCCTGCGGGCCACCAGTCTGAGACCCCCGCTCCACAGGCTTGCGGCCTACAACCTTGCTATTTCGCAAGGGCTAAGTTTTCTGATGGCCTTTCCCTTGCCCCCAAGAATAGCCATAGAATCACAGTTTGACTTCTTGTTTCTTCTTTTTTGGTGACTTTGGCACTGAGTGCAATAGTTTTTCTTCCGAGTTGTAGCTCACTTCCTCTACTTGTCAAGGACTTTCTAAAAGTGTCCGCTAAAGTTCTCAGTGTTCATGCGGTGGTTATTCTTTGTCCTTTGCTATCTTTTTGTCACAGTCTTCTATTTCTAGATTTCTGCCCCACTCTAGTTTATAGATTTTTGGAACTTTCACCTAAATTTTTCAGGCGACTTGATATCAGATACCCCAGCCATAATTATTCATCTGTTGAATACTCACCTGCCCTCTAACTACCTGCGCCTGCAAATAGACCAAGTTCAAATAGGCCATCTCTCCCAGCTGTGAGCCTTCCCTGGAAAATAACTCACCTTACCTTCTCCAAGGATAACTCTGCGTTCATTAAAGAGACTTCTGTGGTCAATAACATAATCACTGAAGATTATTCTCTGAGAGGCTAAAACCAGGCTGACCTATGCTGCTCCTATTTCAGGACACAGAGATTGCTCTCGAAGCTCTGGAGATTCTCCTCTGAATACCTGAGCTTATTCATAAATCTAATTCTACTAATAAAACTGGAGCTGGTTGCTGCAATACAAGAACCTTTTTTTTCTTCAAAATATGACAAATTATTTTTCTACGTAGCAAAAATTCTCAGAAACCCAGATTTGTTCCGAGTTGTGATGATATTAGATTGAATTAGTTGCTTTTTTTTAAACCAATGCTGACAAATTGGTTTAAAGTCCCCCTACAACAATTTTTTAAAATTTTCTTTAAATGTTCCCAGAGGGGTTTTAGTTAGAACTATGAAGATTTAACAAAAATTCCACATCCTAAATATATTGAAAAGCCATTTTCCTGTTGATCTGAAGCCTTTGTTTAAAAAAAAAAATCCCTCTGTGTGGGCGTGGCTTATGGTGCTGAGCTGTGTAACCCCGCCCCTTATCTCCCCAGACATCCCCCGAGACATGCGCTTTGATAAGCTCATGAAAAAATAAAATTAAAAAAAGCATTGCAGCAGCAGTAGCAGTTCATAACAGATTTCATGCTAGCACAGGCTTGTTGAATTTACTTGAACACGAAATCTAGTGAAATGTCAGAATACAGAGAGAGTCTAATCGCGTCAATTTGCCTGCAGTGCTGACGTTTTTAGATGCAGACAAAGAGTTATGGTCAGGAGAACGGTTCTGGTGTCCGGTTAAACCACCCGGTGGATCTTACGCAGAGCCGCCAAAAAGCATTATTTTCATTGGAGGGGGACTTTAATAACATTTTCAATTTAGTCCCCAACCGATCTTGGTTTGTCAAAAAAGTTGTGTAAAATCCACTTCACCAAAATATAATTATTTATCAATGCTATTAAAAAAAATGCTCCTTATCTTTGAGCTGAAAATTTACCTCTTGGGAGGCAGGAGGCAGACTAATTCATGTTTGGGATTGTCATGGTAATGCTACTTTCACACCGGGTACGTGGCGCAAATTTTAGAACCTGTTGAACACAGGTTTTTGAATGCGCTTCAATGTTCACACTGGATTGTTGGAAAACACTTGGTCTAATTTTGAAATGCAAATCTTGTGAATCTTTCTCCAGTCTTTTTCATTCACAGCTGTATTCCAATATATGACAGACTTATAATTCTAGCTGAGAACAAACCGCAAAAATGAATTTCTCCATCATGATCACTTTTCAAATGGTTGGCACCTTTTTCTCATGAAGGAGGACATATATAAAATTAAGACAAAAATCTGCATTTCTGAGTATTTCAAATCATATTGGATCAAGAGCAGATGAAACCCGCTCGGGTTTGTGACACAGCAACTAAAGTCACCCCTACAATATTGCAGCATACACTTGCAGACAAATAGATACATTAACGTTTTTGTGTCTGCATCTGATATGCCAACTGGTTCAAAACTATTTGGCTGGATATCTCTGACATTGCTCGCCATTTTTTTTGCTATGCTAATGTTAGCTTGAGCTTATGAGGTGCTTTAAGCTAGCAGGAAAGAATATAAACAAAGGGATAATGAAAAATTGGCGCAACTTCTGTTCAAACAGTCCCATAAACAAAACAAATTTTTTAATGAGCTACCACTACTTTGTAGAAAATATGTCTTAAAAAATGACACAGGTGTTATGATTTGGGCTAAAAACGGCATAATTCAAAGACCTCTGGGAATGATTTTACGATAGAAAAAATATAGTCAGAGTAGGATAGTAAAATCTAAGTAAAATGTGGTATTGTTTTGACTTTTAAAAACCCAACACATTCAGTGGTTCAAAGGCTTTTTTAAAATGACTAAGAAGAAAATGAATAAGGACATTCTTTTTGTTTCCTGAGGTTCCCTTCTAATTTAGAGACCCCATGGTTGTCTGGAACCACTTTTAATGTTTCCCTAATTTATGTAACCATCTCAAATAATTAACCACAAAAGGATGATTATTTGTTGTCAAAGGATCTGATCTCTTGTTTTGCACACAACAGGCAGGAAAAGCCAGCTTTGTTTGGTCCCAAAAAATATGGACTGTGTTCTAAAAGGCTGGCATCCATTCAGCCACCATGATCATAATTATCATGGAAAAAAAATAAACATTTGTTTTTAAAGCAAGATCACAGCACTAAAAATGTTAATTAGAAACACCTGGCATCCAATTTAAATAGGCACATGTTTCAAAAATGTGTCATATTCTTATCGTTGGTACCTATTAGTTTGTCATACAGGGAAGTTCAAGTCATTATCTATTTCTATTTACATTTTATTGTGTGAAATACTGATTTTCTCAGTAAATTGTAAAGTTAATCATCAGTTTATTGTTATTTATGCTGTTTGAATTCATATTTTATACAGATAATGTTTGGATTTTGATCTAATATTTTATATTTCTGTTTTAGGGAAACATAAATACAGTCACCAGACATGTGTTCACTCGAGCTGCTGGGATATATTGCACCATAAGCGTCTGTTCTAAAACCATTCAGATGTTTGGGTGTCTCTGGGGAATTTGAATTCAGCTGAGATGAATGATGACCACAGCTGCCACAGAAGCCCCACTGACATGTCTTCCTAGGTTAAGGCCAGCGTTACCAGGCTTTCTAAAAGCCAAGATTTGGCAAATAAGTGCAGTGAAGCGGTGAAGATAAATTGTTCCTCTCCCCAAAATTCATTTATCTCCTCAGTCAATGATTTATTTAATTTTCTATCTACTAAAAGGGTATTAAGTATTCTGAACGACTGCTGTGCATTTTCACTATAATGACGCTTATCTACCTGGCCGCAGCTCTGCCCTCACTGCCACTCATTATCTTGAAGACATCATCATTAAGTCTTTAAAAGATTTGTTTTTGATTACTTTTCCTGGATATATTTTTCATAAATAAAACCCTAAATTTATCATGTTTAACATATTCTCAGTAATAAATCAGAACTTTGTTAAAAGCAGATTGTATTATAAATGATTGTAAAATTTCTGCAGATAAATAAATGAATTTAGTCTTGACTGCTTCCTTTTCCTAAAAGCTTTCGATTTTGACCTGTTTGTTGCATTTACATTTGCTCACCCCTTTTGAAAAGAGTCTAATTGCATTTACTAAATTTGAATTAGAGGAGTCAGTCCTGTCAGCCTCTCAGAGTTCAGACCTGTGACTGCCTTTCCTAAAACATTTATTCTAATTTATTCAGCTTAATTCATTTAACTGTCTGGACAGCAGTGTCTGCAAGGCACAGCATGCTGTTTCCTCCGTGTCTGGAAGATCTCTCTTTATTGTACAGTATTTACCCAGCCACACGGTGAGAGAGTTAATTGGTTCTCAAATTCTTGTAAGTTATGTCCCTTCGCAGCCGATCATTTAATTCTTTCCTGCAAAAATTAAGCTTGGTATGTCACATGCTTGTCTGTGTCTAAGTAAAAGGTTTTTCTAACATGAGGAAGCAAGGAGTGCTGGATGTAATGACGTGTTTGTTAAGGTAAACTTATCAGATCATAAATCTGTGGTGTTATGGTGAAGAATGTTGTTAACTTGCTTAGAAGCCTCGAAGATTTGTCGAATTTTGGAACAACTATTGAGGATTTATTGCATCAATATCACATTTCTCATCAAGGAGGTGAAACAAAGGAATGCCGACTATTCCAAAATAAAGCAAAAATGTCATCAGGACAAAGTGAAAATTTCAGTTTTATATTTTTCATCATTGCAAGATTGAACCGATGATTTTGCTGGCTTGTTTGATGCAAGAAAGTTCTGTTTTATGCTTAACACTAAGATGTCTGAACTTAGATGTGATGTTGAAAGTAAGAATTATATTGATATGTTGTTTGTTGTGGGCGTGGCCCGCCAGATGAACATGCTGTGTCTGCCTGGCCAACCTGTGCCGTCTCCAACTTTAGAGGCTCCTCTCTGATCTGTCCCGTTTGCTCAGGTGGCCACGCCCACAACTAAGAAAACGAATACATCAAGACATGTTTAAAAACTGTCTGAGGAAGTCCATGAGCATGGCCATAACACAAGGTAACTTTTTTGCCTTTTATTATTTTGCCAGTTGAAAAAAAAAAAGGAGACCCACTCCTAGGAAAATTGTGTTTTTAGTGTTTTGAACATTTCTCTCATGATGCAGGACATGTATAAAGAAAATTAAGCTTTAAATTGCATTTCAGAGCATTTCTTTATTTGAATTGTTTCACGATTGTTTGACCGCAATGCATTGTGGTCTATATTTGCCAGTGTAGTGAGCATTGATGCTCGCTAGTTTTTTGCAAAGACTTCTGGGAAGTTTCTAGGGTACTCGATTTTGGAATTGTCGATTCGAACAGCACTACAAAATGGCAAACACACTATACAGTGGACTATGAAAAGTAATGAAAGAATTTGGACATATCCTTGTAAAACAGTCCGGCAGGAAGATGATGGGAAGTGGGGTGGGCTAGCTCCCAGGCAACAGCCCTGCTAGCAAGGCCAAGTGGGCCCCATATGGCTTAAAAGTGGGCAGAAAATGTGGGCCCCAACTGTGTTTGCCCCCATTTGCTTAAGTGGGAACTCAGTGGGTAGGCTCACTATGCTAGCCGGCCACCCAGTAGACAGCGGAGCAGCTAGCTCACTGCAACAGAGCTCCCTAAATTGCTACAGATGAGCATAATAGCATGCTACAGGGGACCTTGCTAGTTTGCCACGGGGGGGCTTGCTTGCTAGATACAACAGATCTTGCTAGCTCAATACAATGAAGCTTGCTAGCTTGCTAAATAGGAGCTTACCAGCTCAATACATAGGAGCTCTCTAGCATGCTACACGGAAACTCACATGCTTGCTAAAGAGGGGCTTGCTAGCATGCTACACTGGAGCTCGCTACAAGGGCGCTAGCTAGCTCAATACAGAAGAGCTTGCTAACATGCTACAGTGGAGGTCGCTACAGCGAAACTTGCTAGCTTGATAGAATGTAACTCGCTAGCATTCTGCAATGAAGCTCGCTACAACGGAGCTCGGTAGCTTGCTAAAGAGATGCTGAGTAGCATGCTAGCTCGCTACATCAGAGCTCCCTAGCACACTTTGATGTACTCCAGATGGCTGTCTCGCGTCTCTCCCATAGCGAAAACAAAATTTCGAATGAACCCCTCCCGCTCTGGAGAAACTAGGTTCAAGAAAATTAGGTGGTAATGCTTAGATATAGATAGATATAGATTAAATACAAACGGAGTTGGTTTTTAATGTAACATGGAGGATAAAAAGATCTTGATCTTTGCAAAAATTGATACATTTAGTGATAATTAGCTTCTTAATTATATTAACTCGAAGTGAAGCACAGTCTAATTTGATTAGATTTAACTTAGAAAATAAAAGCAACCATTTACGTAGAATTAGGTTGAATCCAGTACAAACTCATTTAATGTAAAGTGAATTTATGTCCGGATAGCTGCTAAACAATGATTCAGACGGTGCATCAAGTATACTGCATAAAAAATGGAAAACTTTCTCGGGGCAGTTGTAGCCTGCAGCTCTTGGTGTTTGTCTTTGTAACTATTTAACAACACCGGTCACACTGTATTGTGTGTCCTTGAGCAACAGCAAGGGCAGAAGGTTTGTTTCCCGAGTCCACATAGACACAAAGGAGGGAAGAAATACATATCCTTGTGGCAAAATGTCTCTGTAATGTTTTGAGTGACAAGGTTGACAATTCACAGAGTGCATTATTAAATATTTCCTCTGAGAGGAGGGAAACGGTGCACTGCATTTGTTAAACCAAAAGGTTGAAAGTATATGAAAGTAACAATAGACATAGTTAATATAATTATCTGCCTTCCTGGAGGCAGAGAGAATAAAGCAGAGCAGCGTTACGCAATGAAATTAAGTGTTATTGGTTGTAGGAAATTCTAATACAGAGGAAATAATTCCTCCGTTAACCCATTCTTTCTGTGTGTGTGTTTGTGTGTGCGAAGGAGAAATTAGATTACTGCAAAGCAAAAATACAAAGTATAGCTGAGTGATGCTAATAATGCTGTTTATCTAAGTGTTTTTCACGCTTTAAGTGCAGAAAACGAGGGAACTTTCTTTTTAATTCCTGTGCTTATCATCTCTCCCACTATTTCTTCCGCACTTAAGCTTATCTCAGCTGGTAAATTAAACTTTCAGGTGTTTAGATTTTTCCCCTCCGGCTCGTTTCTTCATATTTAATTTCTTTATATTAGATTCAATTGTTTTTTCCATAGCAATCTTTTTAATTTTAAAGTGTTGATGACACACTATACCTGCAATTAATTACTTCCAATCAAGGCAGTTTGTCAAATTTGTCAATGAAAACAAATCCTGTGGAGTCGGCTGCTTTCTGTGATGACATGTTTGCATCACGTATGTGTTTAATTGCAGGCACTAATGCAAATTGCAAGAAATAATTTGGTTTGAAGAGACTGCATTTTTAACATCCGTACTTTACCTGTAAAGTTTTTACAAGGAAAAAAAAATATGAATTCTGCTATCTTTCCTTTTTTTACCACTCATTATAAAAAATAATTTCTTAAAATGTTTTTCTTACATATTAATGCATCAATATACATATTTTAAAAAAAAAGAATAGTTAAATGCTACTGAAAGTTACTTAAAGGATGACTTTACAAATACTCACTTTACTGAAAACTGTGTTTTTTGGACTTTTCGTTTTGTTTTTGTGGCATTTTTCATGTGATAGAGGACGAAGATATAAAGAAAATAAGTATTAAATTGCCTTTCTGAGTATTTTTTTATTTGAATCATTGTGGATAAGGAGCAGACTAAAAATACACACAAAAAATACGTTTGGTAGGTTTGCTGCTGCTCAACAACAAGGAGGGAAAGGGGGCGGGGTTGCTCTGTGCCTACTGTCCCGCCCACATCTCAGAGTTGATGTCTGTGCTAATGCTGCTCTGCAGAATCTATGTTTCAAGGTCCATTCACACCAACCATGATTTGCGCAGCAAATTTGCGTTAAAATTTCCAGGAACAATTCGATTCACACGATACATTTACACGATTTTTCAATTCTTTAATTAAATTAAATTCAATTTTAAGTTTATACATTTATACACATTTGTTTAGAAATTAAACATCTACTATATAATTTGAATACATTTATATTAATCTGATAAAGTTCACAAATTGCAAAAATTTATTATTATTGTTAATAGCATACAGTCTTGCATGGATTCTCAAAAGTAAAGGTTTTAACAAAAATATTCAGATCATTAACATTGTAAACAGTGCTGCTTCTCCTGGAGGGCGTTTCAGTTTGGCCACTAGGTGGCGACCGCACGATAAAAGTGCACCTAATTCAAGAAGAAGATTACAGTATGAGGAAAAAAAAGATTTTTTCTAGACCACAAATAGTTACCTTAACAAATATCTCCCTAAGAGACTTTGGGCTTTTTAAGATGATGCAGCTTCCTGTCAAACTTAAAATATTTACATTTTGGCTGCGCCACCTAATTCGCCGCTCATCTCTCAAATCGAGCTGCTGCTGCCAGTCTTCCGCGTCGTGGGACTTTAGATTGGCTCAACTCCTGTCTGTACCATTGACTTTACATTAAAACTGGCCGCCACCATCACGCGAATCACCTTTAGAAAACAACATTTTTTTTAGCTAAAAATTGCAATTACAAAGTAAAAGACTACTAGGAATGCTATTAAAATGGATTAAAAGGGGACAGGAGAGGGACTTTAAGATGTATTTATTTGTTGACATCAAATAAAACAGTACAGAGTTTAATAAATGACACATTTCACTTGTAAACTCGTACTGTGAAACTGTCATTTCCCTGCTGGGAATAATGACATTTTTGTCGACTAAATTGAACTGTGTACTTACCCACTGCTGTGTCATTGTCTCAGCAAAGCTTCAGAGCAAATCATGTAAATAATAGATTTTTTTGCTTATGACAATTTGGAGCTTTCTAATAGCCAGTCTGTGTAATAAGTGGAAAATAAATGTTGTATTAAGCATGTGTGTGGAAATTCTTTGATTTGTATTATTTTACATCAAGAGTTTTCCTAAAATCACAGAACTCTTCTGTTCACAGCAAGTTTTCCAAAACCTTGATCAAAAACATCTGAAGTTAAAGTTGGTGTTGACTACAATACCTACTTATCTGCTCAGTGTGCAGTGTCCAAAAAAAAATCAATGCGGCTGAAAACAGTTGTGAGGGGTTGATCACCTTATGTGAAGCCGTGCTCTAAATCGATGGGTTTGATGTTGTTTCTGTTGCTGGGAACAATTGACTGGTGGGAGATGTGATTGGTTTCATCTGACACCGTAGCAGGTTGGATTCAGAAAGCTGGATAGATGAGGCGCAGTGTGGGATGCAGAGCGGATCACCTCAGTACTTGGAGCTCTAGCTGAGGAACACAATCTTCCAGAAGGCTTTACGGAACCATATCGCCGCATTATACATGAGAATGTATGACAAAACTGAGAACTGTGTGAACTCTGGACTTTTGGCTGTAGTTTTTCTTTTAAGGTTATTTTAATTCTAGTCTGAATGTTTATTTTTTTTTACATAATTTATATTGATTGTCCCAACTGAGTTTAAAAATGCCTAAAAGATGCTAGCTGACCTGTTGTGATCTATTTAGATTCCTGCTAATCAGTTGTTCTTTCAGTTTCCGTTAATATTACCAAATGACTTAGTATCATCTTTAGTTTTAGCCAAAATAAAACCAGATTACTGAGTCACAACTGCCTTTCGGGGTGGATACGGGCTGTCTGTGGACAAAAAAAGCTCAAACCTCAAAGTATCAAGGTTGTATGGATAGCACGGTATACCCATAGAGCAAAAATGTTAATGCATTTTTTTTCGGGTATACTGCAGACTAGGGCTGGGAATCACTAGGTACCTCACGATACGATACACAATATCGATAATATCGCGATATTGCAATAATTGGTAAAAATCATCTCTAATAACTAACATTATAAAGAAGAACACATTTTTTGAGAAAACATATCCCCATTTCTTTTTTTTTTTAGCTTAAACACAATTATAATAAACAACGTGTGTCTTAATTTGTGCAGCAAATTATACACTTTTGTGCAACATTGATGAAATCAGCATGTCTTTGACTTTGTAAAGCATCGACACCAATTGTATTGGAATTATCTTTCAAATTCAATGTTAACAATTGTAAACATAATCAGTCAAATTAAATCCGGGTTTTCATTTAGATTCCATGTTGTTTCTTTCTCTTATAAGGTGGATTTACAAAAAACACTCTATTCAATCTACTTCTGGTCGGGTCCTTCTGTCAAGTTTTAGAGCCCCAAGTCTATAAGTTTGCCCACTCCTGCTCTAGAATGTGACTTAAGGACACCCCACGATATCATCACCTGTATATTATTGCATGCAACCTGCATTATCCTTACAAATACTTCCCGATACACAATCTGACAGTGTATATCTTCCAATAATAGCCCGGGCTTTTATTTTGAAAATCTGACAGCTGACCGGGCATTTATAAGAGACAGGGGTTAGTTGTTATTCCATCGCAGATAGAATGATGATGGGTAATGGATTCACTTAGCAGTAACATTTGGTCAAAAAACACCAGAAGAATATTTCAGGATTTATTTTAATAATGAGAAGCATTAGCATTCTGTACAGAACATTTCTGTTCTCTTTGAAGCGTCATCTATCTTCATATCAAAAATCCTCTTCGCTTTAATGTAATCATTTTTCTAGAGACACGCGCACCTTTCCATCTTTGCTCAAAAATCCATGTTCAAAACCAGTTCTCGGACACGTTTAGGATCCGCCCCTAAATGTCGTGCAGAATCCTCACCAGCAGGTGCTTTGCCATATCCCACCACACAAAATTGAAACACTAAATCAAATGAGAGTTTCTTGGCCATTGCTACACTGGCTCACAGCAGAAAAACCACAGACAGACAGAATCAGATCTTAGAGGAATCTGTACGTGACCATGCTACCAAAAACAACAACAAAAACGTTAATGAAAAGTTCTATGATAAGCAAAATGGCATTGCATTAAATTCTGAATTTAATTCATTTTTATGTTAATAGAGCATTGTGGAACAACATAATGATTTTTTGGGAGAGTAGTCTGTTCAGACGTGTAATTCACCTCCCCTCCCTAATTCACCTGCAAAGGTGTGACTCTCTATTTTAATTAAAACATGCAAACTTTTCATTGTAAATCAGAATTTGGAACATTAAAATATAAAGAGGAGTTTTGGTTGTTTTACAAAGCTTTCCATTAGTCTTTCCAAAAGAATAGTGGTTGCCTTTGTCTGCAAAGGTCATGGAGTTATTACACAGTTTCTGAGAGGACAAACTAAGTATTATGATGGTGATTATTAGCAGACCAATGCTAATTTGAACCTTTTTCATACAATTGTGTCTGACTTCAAAAGTGGGACTAATCTCTTACTTCATGTCCCTTAATTTATCAAACAAAAGCAAATTTGAAATGCAATCCAAGGCAGATTACATAAAAATGAATATGCAATTAACATCTAATGACATTTACTGAACTTTAGACTAATTATAAACATATTCTCTCTTTGGAGAAAAGACAAACCTGCATACACTTATTGCAAACAACACTAGCAAATTTAATTATGAAGTGGTTCATTTTAAATATATTTTGTTATGATTTTGCAATAACATACCATAACTACTTTGGTTTGTGGTACAACAGAAGTTTCCATGTTGTAGTTTTAGGGGTTAAGAGAAAGTAAGTCAGATTCTTTTAATGCTTCCAGTGCAAATTGTTCAATGACTTGCTCATTTTCTTTTTAATTCCTTGTGTCTTTGGGCTGTTACTATGTGTACACTCTCACTTATCTTTCTTTTGTTTTCACAGTCTCTCAAAACTCACACAAAATTCTGTCTTTTTACCTTCCTTTTCCCTAACATACCCAGCTAATTAAACAAAGCCACCATTTGACTAAACAAGTGAATTGCACCAGTTCTGTTTGTGAAAATCCGGTTATCCCAGGTTGTTTTTATTTTTTTTTTTGAGGATCTGATGGATCGTTAATCCCAGACTCTGAGCCGCTGAACTTCTCCAGCCGGGAGTTGTGACAAACTGAAAGGAAGAAAAGATCCATTTAAACACATCGGTCTCGGATGGTGCAGCACACAGTTCGGTGCATTTCCGATGATCAGCAGTGATAAACTGGGTCTTCTGTGACTCCTCTGTGAGCCGTTTCCCACTCACACACGATTCTACAAAGAATGAACTGAACTGAACCTCTTTCATTACTCTGTCTTTGTCCTTTTCTGTTGACAATGCTCTTAAACAAGAAATGATAATAGCGTTTTTGTGAAATGTTGCTTTGTACAAGTAAAAAAAAAAAAAGCAACATTTTTGTGCTATGACTATATATATATATATATATATATATATATATTATATATATATATAAACTCTTTGGTATAAATTATAATTGTATTATTATGGAAACTGTATGAATGAGGCATTAACCACTGAGCACTTTTACATTTCCTTGTATACGTGACAATGACTATAATAAAACTATTCTATTCTATTCTATTCTATTCTATTCTATTCTATTCTATTCTATTCTATTCTATTCTATTCTATTCCACTCTACCTTACTCTTCTGTGTGCTATTACCCTATCCTCTATCGTGCTCTACTGTATTCTACTTTACTGTTTTATACTCTATTCTTCTCTATTCTACTCTACTCTATACCCCTTTACTCTACTGTATTCTACTTTACTCTACTTTATACTACTGTAATCCACTCTACTCTTCCCTATTCTATTCTACTCTATTCTACAATATCCTACTCTACTCTATACCTCTTTACTCTACTGTATTCTACTCTACTCTAGTCTACTTAATTTTACTCTGTTTTATAATTCTTTACTCTATATTATTCTATTCTATTCAATTTGATTCTTTTAAAAATTTTATTATAATATTTAATCTTTATTTTACCAGGAAATCTCATTGAGATTAGATTTAATTTTTAAGGGAGACCTGGACCAAAAAGCATCAAAACAAGAAAATAAAATACAGTCAAAACAATTATAATAGAAATAACTATAAATCCTACTACTACTACTAATAATAATATAATTATTAGTAGTAGTATTATACTCTACTATATTAAATTATACTCTACTCTATTGTACTACTCTATATATCGTATACTTTAAAAATCTTGACAGGCTGTGAGGTTAGAGTTGCATAAGAAAAAGAATTAACAGTATTTACTCAGTAAAAGACCATTTATATTATTTTTGATAAATAAAAGAAAGAAGTCAAAATGTTTAATCCTCATTAATATGTTTATTTTTCTTTCATTTAAAAACAGTCAATTTCAGACTCAGATATGAATAAGCTTTATTGCACGTGTCAAAGTCGAGGCCCCGGGGGCCAGATCCGGCCCTCTGGGTAATTCTATCTGGCCCTCCAGATCAAAAAATCAGCCTGATTTTATCTTTTATCTTGCACTTATTTCTAACTTATATAATTTTGAAAAAAAAAACATATTTTTACATTTAAAATAATTTAATAATAATAAAATAATTTTCCTGCTTGTTTATATTCATAGTGATGTTGGAAATTTAAGCTTTTAAAGTTTTAAAAATGCAGTTTTAGTTTGTTCAATAAATATTTATCCTGTTCGGGGGATTTTGGCCCTCTGTGCGATTGAGTTTAACACCCCTGCTTTCCTGCATCTTAGCGCATTGCTTCTCAATTTCCTTCCCATTTATTTATTGTTTTGTTACATGTTTTAAAAGCGTGTTTTGTATTTTTTTTAAAGACAAACTTCAGATGACATTTGTTAAAAATGTATTTATGGGCCTTTTAACCAGGACCAGAAAGAAGGAGCACATTACTCCAATTTTTAAATCTTTGCATTAGCTCCCAATCAGCTTTAGGGGAAATTTTTTTATTAGTTTATAAAAGTTTAAATGAAAGAGGGCCCTGTTTTTTTTTTTTTCTTTTTTCTATCAGATTTAGTTTACGACCATCCCTGAGCCCTCAGGTCTTCAGGTGGTGGTCCCAAAAGTTGTAACACAAACCTTCAGTGATCCACTGTGGGCCTCACCTGTGGGACAGCCTGCCTCAGGATGTGATGGAGGTTTTTAAGAAAAAAAAACTAAAACTCGTCTTTTTAGCAAAGCTTTTAAGTAACTTTACACGTATTTCAATTTAATCATATCAACTGATTGAACTTGTGGAATTTATTTTTATTGGTATTTTTAAGAACTACTTTGTATTTCTTTTAAATAAAAAGAAAAGTACTATAAAAAATAAAGTTGAATTTCTGTATACATGTCGGAGCTCTGCTCATTTTCTGGAAGTTTTCTTGTGTTTTTCTTCCAAATCAGCAGCCTCTCCGTGGTTCCTCTCCTGCTTCCCCCACGCGCGGTTCTTTGGCTGCCACTCTTTCGATTTGAGCTCGGACTCAGTTTGTTCTTGAATTTCTTGCCCCGGAGCATCATGGAATTGCTGAAAATATCGCGTTGCTTCTCAAACCTGAACGTCTTCGTCCCGCGAGTCTGCATTCTGTCCTACTAACCATCATTACACAGGAAGGGTCAGTCGTCTGACCAGAATATGCAGCAGACCAACCAGAGGCCTTTTTTTTTTCTTTTTTTTTCTTTTTTTACTCTCTTGTTCTTCTTTTTCCCCCCCGTCTCATAGATTGCATGATAATAAAATCTGCCAGAGGCTGATGAGGGACATAGAGGACAGAAAAGGATGGGGAAGGAAGTTGCTGGGGGATGCGGGGATAGGGGAGCGCACAGGCAAGACCTGATTAAAGACTGTCTTTGTTATGTAATTAGCTTGAAGAGAAGAAGGCCCGCTGCTGCGGGATGCAGAGCAGCTGGCCTAAGGTTGTCTAATTGCCTGCTCGGATCCTTTCCAGGCCTCATCCTCTAGAGCTCACGCTCGTAATGGCACAGATGTTTACTGCTGGGTACATGAGTGAAGGCTACATGGAAACCAACAAACTATTTCTGCCATCCCAATCCAGTGACACCTCTCTCTCCCAGGAGTGCCACATATCTAGGATGTTGGAATGGGCTCAGCTGCTGCGGCAAGGATAAGTGCTCGTTTATGGGGCCGACACTGACAACGTCGCATGTTCATCCTTGAATCAATGTGTTCTCTTTTGAAATTAATAAATAATTCATTTGATTTTATTCCACCATTTTGGAAATATTTAACTTGCTGATGTTTTTTTTTTTTGTTATTTTGACCTCAAGTTTATTCTGACTCTTGATCTTTCTTTGAAGCTCCTCATATATGTTTTTTTTTATGATTGTGTTGAGCAGCTTTCTGCTCACAGAGAAAAGTTTTAGCTGACAGCAGGACAGACCTTGGAAGCTTCTATCTTCATTGAGTGATATTAAATGACATTACCCCAGGGCATCTGGCTGTTTAAAAAACAATTTTGAACTTTTTTTATTGCTATTTTACATGAAAAAAAAGCTTTTTTATTTATTTGCTTTTACTATCTTACTTGGGCTCTTTTAATGTCTAAAAATCCAAATTCAGCATCTCAGATTTAATTTAATTTTTTTCATTTCATTTTTTTTATTTCGAACAAGAACAAAAAAAAAAAACAAAAAAAATGAAAAGAAACAATGTGAATTATCCCACAAACAATCTCAGATGTTACAAGAACATTTAAATAGGGGTTTGGATGAAGCTAAAAACTTATCAAGTCCTTGCATTTTGTTCTTATTGACTAATCGACGACTAATCTTCTATTAAAATAGTTGACGACTAATTGAAGTCGATTCGTTTTTGCTTAATATCCTATGGAGTTGGAGTTTAGTAAAGGAACTGTTTTGGCATTAATTAAGGTTTTTTAGGGTATTTTGGAGTTTAGCTAAGATTTCTGCTGAATGCTAGCTATTTTGGCTAATTAAGGCTTTTTTTTCCAGTTTTTTAGGCTAATTTGGCATTTTACTAATATTTCAGCTGGCTATTAGCTTCAGCAATTACAGCTATCAACTTCATCGTTATTAGCAATCAATTGCAGCGTTTTTAGCCATCAGCACAAACATCTACATCTGTCAAATTCAGCTAACAGAATTCACACTAGCATTATAGCTGGTAATGCTATACATCTAGTGTTTAGTTAGTTTCAAGCTAATGATGATTAAAATGTGTGCTTTACATCCAGTTTGTGCATGATCCGATTAGTCGACTAATCGGAAAAAAATAATCAGTGATTAGTCAACAACAAAATAATAGTTTGTGGCAGCAATTATTCCTTTATCTATATAGAGTAATATTAACACAAAACAAAATCATTTTGTTGAAAATTACAACAAAACAACAATTTTGTACATTTATATGTACACCTACACACATGTATAAATACAACAAAGTATTTTTTAGTTTCTTAATTTTTATTAATTATATCACCCTTAATGAGTGTTTTTAATTTATATATTGTTTGACAGAATCTGATGTCTTCCCTATAGTTATTCCATAACTGAACACTTCTCGTGGAAATGCAGTGGAGTTTAATGTTTGTTCTTACAGGTAGTTTGATGTAAATGTTTGTTGCTCTCAGAGTTTATTCATTTTCTCTCAACCGGAAGAGCTTTTTGATACCTTCTGGCAATTGTTTATTTTTAACTTTGAACATGAATTAAAATGATTGTGAAGTCAATCAAGTCTCCAAATTTCAACAGTTTTAGTTTAATAAAAAGTGGATTTGTTGGTTTTGCATAAGGTGACTTGGTGATTATTCTAATTGTTTTGTCTGTTTTTTTTAGAGAAGAAAGACTGAATTTGATGAAGTTTTGTATGTGCTTGAATGAATGAACAGTACATTTGAACAGTAGATTTGGTAAAATCTGAAAAAAAAACCCTACCTGAAGTAGTTACAAGATGTGGGCTCCATCCAGTTTTCCACTGAAACATAACATAACAAGGTTAATGGTAAAATAACCTTCACATCTTTATGAATTTAAATGTCTCTTCTTAAATCAAAGATTTTAAGACTTTGTTCATTTCCAACCAATATGCATTTTCCAGGAGTGTAATAGAACAAATGAGCCCCAATTTAAATCAAGTGAAGCTTTTGCCTCCAGGCCATCTGCACCAACGCATCGGTGGGTGTTAGTGTTTAAAGACTGCACGGCAACAACATCTATTCCTTCTGTGTTCACAAGACTGGAGCTTTTTTCTTTAAGCAAATTAAATCGTCTTAATTTGACCTTCTTTAAAACATTTACTCTACATCTGAATAGTTTATTTGAATGTTCTAGTGCGATGTTTGTCTTATGCAACTCACTGACACAGAAAGTAGGCGACCGCCTGCATCTTCCTGCCTCTGCTTTGCTTGAGCTCCCCCGATGGTCACTGGAACCCCCCTTTATCCCCTTTTTTCTCATTTCTTTGTGACTCACAGGTCGTAGGACAATCTGATCTCTAATATTCCCTTTGTCGACATATTTATTTACAACATACGTGTGCCTCACAATCTCCGTTGTTTTGGTGGATATTAAAAATGCAAAAGCAGGTGGGTCTACGAAGAATAATCAGGACATCAGAAGGGCAAAAGGGGTGAGTAAAAATAGATTAAAAGCAGTGGGACTCTATTAAATCCATAGATAAAAGCAACTGTTCAGGTATTTACATGTACATTTTTTAAAGTATATTCAATTAAAGCATACTGTATTTATTTACTTGTGAAGTTTAAACATACTTTCTGCATATTTATTAAGCATATTACCCCATTAAAATCTTAGAATCTATGAACAAAAGCAAAATAAACCCATTTTTATCCAATTAATTAATTTACCAAAGGGTTCTATTTATCTAAATGCTTATTTGTAGAGCGTTCACAACTTTTCAAACACTGGATTTAAAAAAAAAATCTTTCTAAATGTTATTGTTTTATTTATATTCAGAGGGGATTTTTAGAGACTCTATCATTTTATTTAACTTGCTAAAAGAAAACAAATCTCCAAACAGGACATTTAAAAATCTTTTTACTATTATTAAGAAGAAAAAATGTCCTTAATCAGTGTCTTAAAGAACAATAAGAGACGCCTTTGTTGTTCAGCAATTTTCCCTCGTCTTTGATACGTTTTTTTTTTTGCTGCCTGTACTGAAACTTCCGACTAACACTCCTTAGCCTTTATGTTTGAAATGTGCTTTTATATTTCTTGCCAGATAATAATGGATATTTTGGGGACTAGGGTTGGAAAAATAGCCGAATAATTCCCACAAATTTTACATTTTACTTACAGCTGCAGGAGAAAATATGTGAACCCTTTGAAATTACTTGTGATTGTGTTCAATAAAAACATGGAAACCTAAATTGGTGTGATCTAAGTAGGCAATGTTTTTCTCCATCTTTGTGATTTAGATTGACATAAGAAAAATAAAAACACATCATGTGACAATTTTGTACATAAATTGAGGTACTCACAGGGTTTACATACTTTCTCTGCAACTGTATTTCGACTGTTACAATTTTTTTATGTTATATGACTGTCATTAATGCTGTGTGAAACAATGTGTCTAGTGCTTTTTTGTCAAGGTGAACAATAAAAATTGAATTTATCCTGATTTATTTTTGTTTTTTTAAATCCACAAAGTTAAATTAAAAACACAATTGTTCCTCAATTTGTATCAGCTTTGTCAGATGCATTCCCTAAAAAAAAAAATTGGTAATACACCAAAAATGTAAAACTGCAGAAAGTAAATCATCAATGTTTTTGCCTTGTTATATGTCTTTGAAGTTCCACTTAAACTGGACTTTTTCTGTTGTTAAATTGTTCCCAGTGGTCTTATTTATAATCATGATTATGCAGTTCTTAGCCAGAATTTAAAAAAATAATAAAATAATTTTCAGTTTGTTTATTTTTTCTAATGTATAAAAATGAAATAAAAGATGGCCGATACCAAGTTTGTATCAGTTTAGTGGATTCTCCAAAAAAAAAAAAAATGGCAAAGTATCAATATCTAAAGGGTTAAAAGTATTATTTTTTTTGCCTTGTAATAAACAAATAAACATCCAATGTTTTATGGTGCCATCGTTTGTACCTACTATAAGTATTGTTAGCTTTAAATCAACTCTGTACCTGAATCTGTTAGTTTTTGTATTGTTTAAGCAGTTTTTTGTAATAAAAAAAAAAAATCTGTTGTTTTTTTAAGATATATTTAAGCAGAGCTGCAGGAACTCATTAGAAATTCGATTCTGGTCTGTGGACGAGATTGTTAGCGTGCAAGTTAGCTGCGCTAATTCCCCAGCATCCCTTCGTTTACACTCTCTTGCTAGTTTGTAGCTCCTCATAAGCCCAAGCTAGCATCAGCGTAGCAAAAAGGGGAGAAAAAAAGGGCGTACAGTATCAAAGCTAAGTAGCCGTACAGTTTAGAGTCAGATGCCAGCTCAGGAAATGTTAAAGGATGTTAAGTGGACGCTTCAGAATTGGAGCAGGACGGGAGACTTTGTCCTGCACATCGAAGTTGCTACGTAATAAACCCAAAATTTTTCAAGACACAGGTTACATCTGCTCCTGATCCAGTATTCAAAAAGAAATACAGACTTTTAATCTTAAATTACTTTAAATATGTCTGCCATAATGATAAAAATGTTACAAGAACATGTTAAAAACTCAAAAAACACGACTTTCATTGGAAAATATGATAATTTTGCAAAAGAACGTGTACTGGTGGCCACCCACCGTCTGTCATGTAACTGCTGGAATAAAGTCTCCGTGTTGCATATTGAGCCAGCAGCTTTTTTAGTTGTTCTACAGCCTCGCTACCTGCAGGCCAGTCTGTCACCCAATAGATGCCCCCTCATAAAGCTGATTCCATCTGAACCGAGGGCGTAATTTACCCTGTGATTGTTGGTGGATCCAGAAGGTAAGGGGCGACTGTCAGATCCATCTCTGTCATGATAAATAGCCATTTACTGTGGAAGGGCAGTAAAACAGAGCAGATACACAGGCAGAAACAATCACAGTCTCCTGCAAGTGTTTTCTCAGACGCTTGGCGTGGTGAATCTTGGCTTTAGCCACACATCTCTTTGCTACACATTTGGCAATTGTCATACACAGACTACTCTTGTCCTGGCAGGCAAATCTGTAAATCACAATATCATGGTGACAGCTGCAGAACTTTCTTACCATGTAAAGAGGCAATTACAGGGCACATCCCAAACCCCCTTTTTTTTTTTTCCTTCTTACAACTCGCAGACGTGGCTGTGTATGTGGTGAGTGCACATGTCCTCTCTTTCTGAGCCATGAACAGAAGAGGAAACACTTCTCACAACTTGGTCAACAATTCTAGTGAGAATACAAAGAAAAAAAAGTGTTTTTGTTTCAGAAAAAAAACACATTTCGAGGGAAATGTTTTTACTGTGAGGTAAATTCTGCTTGTTTATTACCAGAAGGCTAAAGTTTGGTTTATACAATTCATACTGACCTTTGCAAAAAAGGAATGAAATGCAGAGGAAAAAAGAGCAGAACTGTGAAATATGGACTTTCTTTAGCCAGAGGCTTTTTAAGTGCTGGTCTTTGTTATTACTGAGGCTTCTACAGAATGAATCATCAGAAGGAGATGAGTCCGTTAATGCTGAATCACATCTTCAATGTAAAGCTTCACTTGGCTGGTTGGAGACAAATTCCATTCATTTCCAGCTTTTGACCTCAAACATACAGACATCCTTAAAGTTATTGTGACAAATGGTGTCACAATGAGATCATTGTTACGATTCATTATAAGCAATGTCTGTGAATTATGTTTTTGTGGCATTTAGACTCTTAGCCTGTTGTTTTTAACGTGTTCTTGTAGCCGTTTTCTCGTGATTTATGACAAGAAAGGAATTTACGGCTAAAATTGCCTTTCTGAGTATGAAAAATCTGAAATCAACAGGATAGATTCTCGCCTGAGCTGGAATCCTGATCACAGCTGTGAGGCTGGATAGCTCAGATATCGCTGCAGCGGTGTTGTTAAGTTGGGGTTGTGAGGAGCTGTAAGCTAGCAGGAGAGAGTCCAAACAAAGGGATGATGGGAATTTACTCCACGCCAACATTCCCACCCACAATACAGAGGGGAATTTCTGATGAGGTACTGTCACTTTGGAGCACTTCTGTCCTAAAGGGACATATTTGCATTTTTTTTATTTTTTGTTTTGGCTAAAAACAAAATCATCATAATTAAAAGATGCTTTAAACATAAATCCAAAGATGTTGGGACTTTAAATCAATGCAGTAAAGTATGTTTGTTTTTCTATTAATTTAGGAGAAACATATGGTTAACAGATAATTAGCATTTAGTATTTCCTCATAATTTGTAAATTGGTATATGAAGGATAGATAAATTACACTCACTAGTTATTAAGATATGTAGAAGTACATGGATTTATCACTAATGCAAAACACATTTTTTATATTTTGTTGAAACATGTTTCTTCCTTTTTCTGTTGCAATTTAAACACAAAACAAGTTAAGTTTTACACTACAAATTCGAGTTTAGAACACCTTTAAATTATGAGGATTAAATGCATCCCGCTCTCTCTGATCAGTGCAGACTGCACAGGTTAAACACTTTAATGTCCAACCTGCTTCATTAATCATTTTCTGCAAGAAAAGTAATCATTTTCATTCTTATACTTGAGGTTTTTCTGAGTTTAAAGCTTGAAAAAAAAAGCACATCTGTAAATTTCAAAACTCAGCCTTGACAAAGTGTGATGTGTGGTCATTACTGCTTTACATTCTTACAGTTAGTCAGAAGAAATCTGCTGGCTGCTGATTGGCTATTTGGAAGGGAAATGGAAAAAAAATAGTGATGAGAATGTTAATCTAACTCATAGAAGTATTTGGGGAACCAAAAAAAAATGTGATATGTTTAAAATGTTTTGGTTTTAAACAACTCAAGGTGCTAGAAAAGATCATCAGTAAAGCAAACAAAAAGTAAAACTCCCTGAATTTTTATGATATATTAGTGGAACACTAACCTCGTCTCCACTGAGTGGTACGGTCCAGTTAGGTATTTTGAATGTTTCCATCATAAAATGGATCCCTCATAACATTTGATAAAATAGAACTGTTGAGTTAGCGCAGAACTGACATTGCTTACATAACTGATAAAGACCACTTTATACCAAACTGATAATGAAAAAAACAATAAATACAAAACAATAAATAAGTGACATCTATTCATTCTTCTTGAAGCATCACAGAGGGTCACTGTTGAAGTACCTTGGAAATGAAATTGCAGTATTTATGACCTCCTTCCTTAAATGTTGGTGTTAAAAAACGTACAGAACAATTTACAAATTCTGACATATTGGATGAGGTGACAAAAGCTTATACAGCAAATGCTGTTAAAATTAAACCGTAGCTTGATGGCTGTACAAAATACGTTATAATCCACAGCTGAAAGTCACATGTAAGAGCTTCTTTACTTTAAGATGATTAAACACCGGAGGTTGTTATATTTCTGCCACATTCGTGAAATGTGTTCTGTCTTGAGTTTTGATGTAAGAAAAAAATGCAGGATGAACCGTAATAATGCCTGACTTGAAGAAAAAAAGATATTTGTGTATAAAACATCTGTAGCTGTCCTTTATTTAGATGTTTGTGCTTTTATCACTCAAAACCAGTGATTCATGAAAAATAAAAAATCAACCCAAGATGTTCATATCTTTATAATAAAGCTGTTATTATGCCTTTTTATCATTATTTATATATATATATATATATATATATATATATATATATATATATATATATATAACTTATTGGAGTCATTAGTCATTATTGATTAGAAATGCAAATAATTGCTAAACATATTTAGGTGGATTTGTAAAAAAAAAATGTAATCACTTGACAGTTTTACAATCTAACTTTGATTTAAAAAAAATTAAGTTTAATTTAATTTATTTTTTATCATGTTAAAATTTAACAAATTCTCTGAAATATCATAAATGGTTTAGACTGAATTTGTTTGATTTTGGTGGAAAGAAAACTACATCACAAAATTTTTAGCTTTACATACATCAGCTTTACATTTTTTAAAGCAAACAAGATAAAAAAGAGAAACATAAATATTAAAAAAGGCCAAAAACTCAATGTTTTAAAAATATTGTAAAGTCAGCAGCAATAAAATGATAGAAAGCCGCGATAAAAATTGTAATTATATATGTATGAGTCATTATCTTGTTATTAATTATAATTTAAATAGGTCTATCTTCAAATACATAGTTCAACCATGCAAGCACATTTTTGTTTTCTTTTGAAAAATAAAAAAATGATTATTTCAAAATCATTTTTTTGTGTTCTTAAATGCTTCTTTAGCTCTAAATAAAACACCTACATTTGTAAATATCATTGATGCTGCATAATAAATGTTCTTTCATCTTTTAAAGCTTAAAATCTGACCTACAGCTGTGGACGTAATAAATCATGTGGTGTTGCTTAAGACCGGTAAACAGGACTTCCGTTTGGGTCCCTTGGACATAAAGTTTTCATTGTTCCCTTATCATATGTAATTATTTACCTCAGGATGTAGAAACTTATCAGAAACAACATCAGAACTCATATGCTTTGAATTTTTTTTTTTTTTGGGGGGGTTATTTCCTGCTACCTATCTATGGCTGGTGTCCCCAGGTGCTGTTTTTTAATAGCAAATATGCCAACCACATGTCTGCCAAATCTCTGGAGAAGAGGCCAAAACAGACAAATAGACAGACTCACACACACATATTACACAGTACACTCCATTACAAGGTACACTTTTTTAATGAATTATAAAAATAGTTTCCATAAACTGTGGAGTCATCCCTTTTTGCAAAGCATATTTTTAATCACTGACTTAACTCTTTTTCATATCGCTGACTCAGCAAATATGTTCAGATGTTATATTTTGACCAAAACATGATTTGTCCTCTTTTTTTTTTTGGAATTGCTACCACTTTTATTTATTACCCCGAAGCTATTGTGCGTCTGCTTTTAGGAGTTAAAATATATGGATAATTCCGGGGGACCTTGAATTACAGTAATGTAATCAATTAATACTCCTCATGATTAATTTATGAAGATTTTCTTCTGGTTCTTTAAAATGTCTGAAATCCTTGCTAGTTTCTTACAGAAAAGGTGTGGGTTGTAGCAGAAAATAAAAAGCGAAAATTGATTGCTTTGCATAACTTTACAAAATGTATTAACTTTTATTACAGAATCGAATAAAACTTTATTGATCCCACAAAGGGGACATTACCTTGTTACCAGCAGGTAGATGATAAATAACAATGCAAATACACTCTAAAAAATGAATAACAACAACAATTATTGTCCGGTGTCTGTGAGGTGTTGTAGAGTTTAATTGCTGACAGGAAGAAAGATCCGTGAAAGCCCTCCTTCCTGCAGCGAGGAGTTAAAGTCTCCGACTGAAGGAGCTCCTCAACGGGCTCATAAAGATGAGGATTGTCCATGATGGATTCAGAGTTTACGAAACGTCCTCCTCTTCCTCTTACCTTCAGAAGTCTGGAGCTCGAGGCTCTGGAGCATCATGCAGATCTTTTACCTTTCCATCGTGGCTCTTTAGGTTTGAAGAAAAATGCTAAAAAAGCTGAATAAATATTAGGTTTTTGGTAAAGTTTTGTCATTTACTTTAAGAATTTAAAACTGAAGTGACCTTGCATGAGTAAAAAAATAACTTTTTGTTTTTACTACTGCTGACAAAACACTAAATTGAGAGGTACTGAGAGCTTTACCATTCCTTTAAAATGCACAAATGTCAGAAAACTTAACAAAATGATGGCAAAACATATTTTTTAGAATAGTTTATATGTTATATCTAGTTGTTTTTTAGAGGAAAAGTTGCTAAAGTTGCAAAGTAAATCTGCTGCAGGAGAAGGAGTGAACAAAATGTATTTTATTTTGAAAGGAAATTGTATATGCTGCTGTCAAAATAAAAACAATAATATATTTTTAGAACTGAATTATTGTAAACACTTATAATCAACATTTTATAAGTTATTAAAAAAAAAAACATTCCCAGTAGTGTTTTAATTAGAATTAAGAAGTTTGTAACCAAAATCTTACAACCTTAAAATGCCATTTTTCATGTTGATCTGAAGCCTCTGTTTTGAAATCTCCTCTGAGGGGTGGGTGAGAGGTCCTCTGAGCTCAGCAGAATGCTACAAATATATGTTAAAAACTCAAAAAACAGGATTTTCTTCAGGGGGGGTACTTCAATGGTCACAAAAGTATAAATATTTTTTAATTTTTTTTCCTAAACAGTGAAGGGAGACTTTATGTCTCCCAGAGATTTTGTAAATAAGAAGCAGAACTGAAAGGATTGCAAACCCCTGTTCTAGATAATTCCTGGAAATCATTCCACAGCCTGTCTTTCAAAGTCATCTTCCCCTGCGTTTGTTACAGCCAACAACACAATAAGAATATGTTTTAATGAAGGACTCGATGACTAAAAATGTCTGAAAATATTTTTTGCTCTCAAAATTAGGTTAAACAAACGTGGGTACATTTTATCAAAAGTTAAATACTATTTAACAAAAACTAAAATTTAATTGGTGCTTAAGCTGAAAGTTTTAAAATGGTATTTTTTCAATTCTTATATTTGTATTTTTAGATTATTATGCTTATATTGTATTTTTGTACTTTTAAATTCTTATATTTGTATTTTTCAAATTCTTATTCTTATTTTCATTTTGTGTTTGAAACAAAGAACAATAAAAAAAAAAACAAATTTATTTTTGTAATCCACTAACAGTTTTTAAAAGTAGAGTTTATATGTTTTTTTTAGAACAAAATGTCACATTTAAATTTTTCTATAAAGCATTTGCAAAAGTGCCAACTGGTATTTTAAAACACAGACTATTAAAACTCATAATAATTAGATACCAAAGTACTATCAGAGACAAAGAATCTTGTTATGAATTTAGCCTTTTTGGACAAAAAGTGGCTAAAATCAGAAGTCACACCAGGAATCTAAACAATAATTTACATTTAAAAGTAAACTATCATTTGGTTATTGAACCAGAATAGCGTAAAGAAGGAGTTTCTCTGTTCCTCCATCCATGTACAGAAATTAGAAGATTCATGAATGCTTTAAATGCTTTTAATGCTTTATGCTTTGGTGTTTGCTGTTGGTTTCTCCTAATAAACTGCATCTGCAAAGCCACAGGTGTACATTTTGGTGTGAATCAGGTTGATATATATGGCAACTCTTTAAGAAGGAAAAATTCTTTTTCCTCGAGGGAAAAAACAGATTATCTCGTGGCCCGCTGCAGACGTAGAGAATGGTGATAATATATCCAACTGCTACACAGAAAAGGAAGCAGCACGGACATCCTCCACAGCTGCATGATGGTTTTTTTTCTTCCGTTTTTTGCAGCTATTCCAGAATTGCAAAATAGTCATTCCGGGAGTCTTTTCTTATTGCAATCAAACTGAATTGTAGTTTCAGCCTCACAGCACAAAACATGTTGCAGACCAGTGTTGAGCTTGGACAGAGGGAAGTGTATAATCCAACTCTCATTTGTGACACATTTGAATTTGATATTCACAACTCTGTCTTGGTCAGCTCCAGGCCACCTGTTATGTTTGTGATGGATGCCAGAGTGAGCTTTGGGCTGGTGGCTGAAATGTACAGTATATGACGACTATTCAGACTCTAAATGGTTGTGAGTGTGTGTGTTTGTCATGGTTCCTTATCATCACCTGCTGTGAGCCTTGGAGCAGTGAGCGAGCGTGCCCCTCAATTGTTCATCCTCACACACTCACACACACAAAAAAAAAAAAAAACACCCACGCATAATCCAAGACAATTTGGAACACCAGTTTCTCACCAGATCCCTGTTGAAGACTCTTCATTTTACCATAATAAGGCTGTTTTAAAGCTCTCCAGGAATTCATCTTTCATGCAAATTTAAAGGAAGAGAGGTTAAGTAAGGCGAATACTTTTTTGTATTTTGCTCTCCTCTGTTCTCAGGTAAAAGTCCCACCGCAGCAGTTACTGTTGGATAACAAAATCCCAGCATGTGTCACTCATTGTGAATTTAAATATTTATCAAGATTTTTTTTTCCATATCCTACCTGCTTCTGCCATATAGAGGCCCGTTGGATTGTGCATGATTTATCGAGCACCGACTGAGTTGTTTTATGATCTATTCGAAAGTGCTGAGCTGGACTCGCTGGAAATCTAAGGTATCAGCTGCAGAGATCGAAGCAACATTGGATCATTTCGGTGCACAAACACGTTCCGCTCAGTGCATGTTTTGTTTGGAGGATGAATATGCAGATTCCCAAACACAGGTGTGTTTTTCCCAAAAAAAAAAAAAAAAAAAGCGTGCGAGCCCCAGTGACACACAGGGAGGAGGCTGTTGGTTGAGAAAACCTGCTTGTTAGTTTTGTTAGATTTCACTTCTCCAACATTCTGTCAAAGCAGACAAAGAGATTCACAGCAGACATGGTGTGTGTGCACTCAGTCTTTGGAAGAAAAAAGTGTTTGATGATAGTATTAACCAGACAGCTGAGCAAGGCTGGCACTGCAAAACCTGCATAAGACAACTTCCACTGAAGAGTTTAACAAGAAATTCTCTCCAAATTCAGCAGCACAAAGGATATGAGGCTCCTCTAAAGGTGCTGAAACTTATATTTACTCTCTAACCCTGAGCATCCCCAGCTGACCTTGAATTGTGTTAGATTTTTTTTTTTTCTGCTCAGGAATGAGAGAGAGATTTTTGGAAAGTGTTCCTTGCAGTTCGTGTATGCCTGCAACATTAAAACTGGATGGAATGGTTCACTTTCAAAATAAAAAAAAAAGAAACCTTGAGTCCTTGGTTTTGGGAGGTTGATACTTTTACTTTAACCCTGTGTTGGACAAGAAACAACCTGCCAACACATATCTAAAAATTATCAAGTTTGTTTTAATGAAGTATTTGGCCGTCATGAAAATATAAAAGTAAATACATTTACGATAAAAGTGTTGTATATTTCTGTGAAAAAAGTTGTAATTAAAAAAAATAATAAAGTCGTACAATTCTGAGAAAAGTAGCAAAACATTATTGAAAATAAACTCTTAGAATTGGAATTTTATGCAGTGCTTTCTGCGAATAATTTCTTTTTTGTGATTAATAGTAATCTGTAATTAATTAATTAATCTAATTTCAATTGCTATTATTTTTAACTCAATAATTGCTGTAAAAACTTATTTTGAAGTTTGAAGTTTTTTGAAGTTTGAAGTTTATTTGGTTGATTACATACATTCAACATTTCACAACCTTTGAATAATAATCTACATCAACCAAAAGGGAATGGGCTGAAGCATCGTGCTTATGAAAGCCCATCCAAAAAAATATCACTTACACAGAAACAAAACTTAACAAATTGACAAGAATGCCACAAGCATGAAAAACACATTTTGACCAAAATACATATCCATATAAAATCATAAACATATACAATAAATTAATAAATATATTACAGCTGCATACATACATACATACATATTTACTAATAGTGAATTTCACTAATATTGATAATTTTTTTACATTTTATCAGTAACCTAAATTTTTTAAGAGTATTGACTAATTTGAGGTCTTTATTTAAAGCATTCCAAAGTTTTGTTCCAAAAACAGAAGGACATCTCAATTTTACATTTGTTCTTTTTGAGATTTGTATTTACATTTTTGACATTTTCGTATTGAACATTATGAAAAACACTCCAGAAAAACTAGCTTTCACTCTTGACAAGACGAGCAATGTAAGAAGCGTTCTCAGTTGAGCTGAAATGTTCATGCAAGTCAACCAGTAAACCTTTTTTTTTATATTTGAGAACATGACAACAGTTACATGTTAAAATGTGATTCATCGGGACACAATTGGAAGATGTAGGGTATTGTGCTTTTAAAATGAAAGGTTTTTGGTGATCACCGCTTGCTCCGTGGAGGATTTGGGTGTTGGACTAGGGGCGGTGCTGTCAGAGCAGACTCTTCCTGAAAGGGGCTGTCTCACTTTGTGACATCAGTACGTTAGGACCCACTCGTTTTCGTGTGTAAGGGAGGGGCTGGTGTTGAGTGTGCAAGTGATCAAAATACTGCTTTGGGGCTATTTCTAATGAGAAATGAACAGCATCAAAAAGCTCAAAAGTTGATTTTTGTTCATGCTATGGATACTTTAAATAAAGTGTGCAGATTTATGAAAGCCGATTTCAATAAACATACGTTTTGATTCTCATATATATGTATATATTGGGGTTGAAATGTCTTTTAAACTTCTTTCTCTCACATTTCGACTGATTTAAAGTCATCCTGACTTGTGCATCTATTTGTCGATGTCGTGTACTACAGTGACCTGGTAATGGCTCTAAGCTGTGTCAAGGTTCAGCGCCACTCAGTGACAAAGATGGACTGAACTGTTAATCTCCCCCACCGATCTCCTCAAACACACTCACTCTGTCACAGAAACCCCCGAAGCCGAAGTGGCCTCTTTTCCACACCGACAGTGACAGGTGAAAGGAGTGGATAAGTCTTATATGCGGGTATCTCTTCAGATCAGTCACCATGAGGGTGTTTGTGCGACAAGAGTCTGTCAAGGTCAGCTCCAGCATTGTTCGGTACCAGCAGGACTGGCCTCACAAAGACCCGGGCTTCATCGGCCTTTACAGCAGCTTCTGTCCATATAGGAGGGAAGCGATGCAATAGAAAATGCATACGAATAACACTTAAAAATCGAACACTAAAGGGCAAAGAAAAATCTCCTGATTTTCTACTTAAAGCATCCATTAAGATGAAAGACAGCGGGAAAGAAAGACCAACCACAGACTGATTGGATGCGCTACCTTTTCAGTCCATTAAAGAGGGTGTTAATTTAGCAACTTTGTTGGTGACCTTCTCCGGTGACCTCTTGCAATATACTGAGGGTAGTTTGAGTAGAGAGGGCGAGAACACCTCTTCAAGGGAAATTAATATTCACAGGGGATGCTGTCGTCCACTGCACTAATCTGCATAGGATCTGATTTCCTCTCATTAATCAAGACAAGTATGCCCCAATGAATTGAGTTTGTTGTTTTCCCAGCCTGTTGACTTGAAGCAAACACTATAAATCGCCCAAAAAGCCCGACTTGTCTATTTCTGAAATGTTATTTACACACAAATATTCTCTGTCTTTTGACAATAAGGCACTTTCGGAAACTACCAATTTGCTGGTTCTGGAAACATAATAAAGATAATATGTCTTTATCTTTGACTTCAAGACTTACTTATGTGTGGAATTAAATATAAGCTGATAACCTTCGATGTGGATCCAGAATCCATCTTGTGTGTTAAAGTTAATCTGATGCTAACAGCCATCATCACTCAACTTACTAGAAACTTAGGATCCTAAAAACCTGGTTTCAATAATCTTACATTGAATAACTAAATCCTGCATTTTTCAACTAAAATCACATTCATCTGTAGGAAAAGTCCCTTTTTATTCACCAACGCTTTTTTACTTTTATAAATGTATTACGGTAATACTTATACCATAGTATGGTTGATTCTTGATTCCGATTGGCTGCTGGGTGTTGATTAAAAAGTGATAATTAACAGTGGTGATGTGCATCTAAAAAAGAAGTTCTGGTCACACAGTCTAAATGTTCTATATCACAAATTTTTACTATATCGTCCGGACAAAAACAAGGAGTGAGGGGTGAACTTTCTCTCTGAACGGATGCTTTATTTTACCTATTGTGACAATTTGCATATATATCGCTTTCCTTTGCCGCTGAAGTGGAGGTCGGTGTCTGCTCAGCCAGCTCAACCGAACCTCACTTTTGTGAAAATGTGATCTAAATCCAAAAATAAAGTACAAAAAATTGATTTATTTAATTGATTAGCGAGTGAACATGGAATAGGCGGGATAACTAACGCACTTCGCACTTTATTAAAGTTTACCACTTCATGGTGTGCATTAATTTCTGATAATGCACATTTTGTCAGGCATTATCCCTTACTTAATTTTTACCAATTACATTTTAATGTACATCCTTATTGTTTCTTATATGTATGTTTTTTTAAATCACATTAAGGTAATAAACATTATTAACTTTTGTTTCTCCAAACACATTTTTTTCAGGATTTCAATTTTACCATTTCAATTTTAAAAATCCATTTAGATTTTTCTTATAATTAGGGACATATTTTAATAAAATTAAGCTCAAAACTTCATTTCTGAGTATTTCTTTACTCAAACAATCAAGTGCAGATGAACAAATGTCGTTCAAAACGGTCCGTAGCAGAAAATACACTGGGAACCCACAAGCTCCATGCTTAAAGTCTGTTTTGGGGAGTCTGTGCCATTGGTCTCACCCACAACAGTTTGTTCCCACAAATTTCTCATTAACCTCTGCCGCTTTGCATTAAATATGTTTGAGAAAACAACAGTTAGGGCCACCTTGGCCGCTCCAGGGAGGAGTGTGGTTCTGAACGTGACGTACTCGCAGATGTCATCTCATGACATAAAAATGATTTATTTTCAAAACGAGACAGTGGTTAGCTTCCTGTGACAAATAAAGGTCTTAAGGACTAATTTGCTCAGTGTGTTTGCTGTTCTGTTTGCCATTTTTTGTGATCTATCTGCATGCTTTGCGATTTGGGAAAAAAAAACTTTTGCTCCTCCCCCTCTTGACTTCCAAGCTAAGTTAAATGGGCTCACCTGGCTACAGGTGGCTGCTGATGGTGGGGAGGAGTGAATTAAATCCAAACACAAACAAATCACTCAATATAACTCTTAAACGTAAGTAGTTTTATTTCCTTCTAAAAATCTATTTTTATTTCTTTTTATATGCTGACTATAGAAATATGTAAACGATACAGATAAGTGACTTGACTACCCTTTTACGCAAATACCAACGTTTTATTTTTTATTTTTTGTACTTGTTTAATAAAATGCAGTGATAAAGCATTACAATGACATTTTTAAGTCTACCAATCTCTATTTGCCAATGTGCTCTATCAATAAAACTTAAATGAAAAGAAAAATTACTGTTTCTTTCCCATTTCTTCTCAAAGTAACTTAAATTTCATTTATTCTCAAACTGAGGCAATCTGGCTCCAAGAGACACTTGTTGAAAA
Organism: Oryzias javanicus; assembly: GCA_003999625.1. Taxonomy (NCBI): domain Eukaryota; kingdom Metazoa; phylum Chordata; class Actinopteri; order Beloniformes; family Adrianichthyidae; genus Oryzias; species Oryzias javanicus. The sequence goes on along the minus strand of CM012440.1, from coordinate 8,632,568 downwards.
AAAATATTTCGGCTAAAAACGACATAATCAAAATACCACATTTTACGCTTCAAAAGATGTTTGGAATGAGACTTTAAATCTTCTTTTCCTACCATTAAGCGTTCATTTACTGTAAAAGTTATCAACAGCTTCCAAAGTAGTGATAGAGACAGTGTTGTGCTAGCAACCTTTACCAGAATAGCTGGAATTTAGTTTTTTGTCCTGCACAGAAAGTAGCCTTTAAAGTCAAAACTTCTTACCCCATTGGCATGTTCTCTTTAAATAAGAAAAAAAAAATCTACCAATAGGGAAAGAAAATGTCCCTTACAAAGAATTTTTATTTTGAGAAAAAAAAAATGTAGTCACTAAGACAAGTTTCTCAAGCGAAGATTATTTTTCTATTGAAAAACTATTGAAAAAAGCTTTTTTCTTCCTTTTTTTAAGATTTAGTTTTTGAAGTGTGTCTGCATGTTTTGGAGTTTCTCACAGAGTGTGTTCTTTGCTTTCAAGATGAGAGACAATTGTCAAATTTCGCATAAAAGCGAAGAGTCATCTTAATACTTTTGCATGTCTTTTTTAATAAGATTACTGCCTCTGTACATTTGTGTAGAATTGAAAGCTTTTAAAATATTCTCCACCAAAGATTTATTGTTAACCTGTTTATAAGAGCTTCGCTGTTATGTTCCATTACAAGAACAGACAGGAGCCAATGTCATCTCTCTTTTAGCACCGCTAAAGAAAGGTGTTCTTTGCTGGGTGCTACAAGCCCATTCTGCACTTTACTGGCTTTTGTATCGCACAAGGTCAGACGTGCGAAATGTTCGATTGAGAAGGTAAAATCAAAGATGGGGGGGAGCGTGTCAGCAGAAAGAGCCTCATCAGTTTTAATAGGCCCACCCACACAAGGCCACACAATGATTAACATAATAGGAATATTGTGCAAAATTACCTGTTGCAATTAGCTCCAATGTAAGACTCAGAAGATGTCAAGTGACAACCTCAAGTGAGAAATCTTGTTTCGTAACAGTCTTGGAAGGCTTTCTCTAGTGACCATGAAAAATCTGAATTGGTGAACTTACTCTCTTAGAGAAGACTTGAGGTTTTTCAAAAAAAAAATGTAAAAAACTGACGAACATTTTTTTGTCTATTACAATAAAATACTATTATTAAATGAATTAATTTTTCTCACAACTTCTTGATCAGTAGATGCATTTTGAATCCCACTTTACATCAATGGTTGTTAGAAAAAAAAATCAAACATATATACGTCTCTATGAGATAAAAAGAAAAAAAAAAGTTTACTGTATATGTAAGATCTGTTTTTTTTAACATTCTTTAAATGTTGTTTTAATGATTATATCTTGACTATTTATTGTGTTTCTTTTAATGCTTTATGCAAATCACATTGAGTTGTCTTTGTACACAAAATGTGCAATAAAAATAAACTCACCTTGTAAAACCGAAAAATAAAATAGTAAAAAAGGAGAATGAATGATTCAATCCAACAAGCACTTTTAATTTTATTACTTTTAGTTGTTTAGTTGTTTTTATATTGAAAACTTTGAACAATTTATTTTCACTCACTACCAGAATTAAATTGAATCTTTAAGGTTTTTATGTTGGTAATTAAAGTGTGTGATTTGTTTTTTTAGGTTGCAAAATAGAGGCAGAAGTTCTTCTTTTTAAAAAAAGTTTAGGCTTTCAAACAGTTATTTTTTTATGTCTTCCAGTTTTATCTCAATTTAACAATATTTGGTCAAACTACATTCTTCAACTTAATTAGGACGCCTACATTTAAGAGATAAAACACGTTTAGATAAAGGGATCCTGGATCTGAAAAGCTGCATAAAGAGGAGAACAATAGTCCTAAAATGAGTTTTACCTTTAATAAACTAATAAATTAAGGGGCAGCATTTTATTACTTCAGAAACAGAATTAACACATAAATTCTTCCCTTTTAGCTTTTGATATGTTCTCTCATTAAGCAGGGGCTGAAATTGCACCTCCTGCTGCTCGGTGTTCTCCGAGCAATTGTTCTTTTACAGTGTTGTGCTTTCAAGGCAAGAGAGTAATCAAAATTCTCAGCACTGCAATTAGATACAATGGCTTTTCCTATCCCTGTGTGGGCATCTGCCAGCCGGAGCACGGAGGGATAAGGCGGAATGAATATATCGTCTGCATTGTGAAAGGAAGTAATCTGAGAAGTATAGCATGCGAGCGGCACACTCCACGGACCTCCGCCTGAGAACAGCTTTTGTCTTTAGAGCTGGCTTTAAAGTTTTCCAAAATTATTACAAAGTTTTTCTTGGAAAAAAGATTACTTTTACTTATGAATTTACTGGGACTGTGGAGGAGAGCGCATCTGGGGTTGTCTTTACTCAATAAATGCAAGAAAATAACAATAACAGACACATTTAGAAAGATCCAGACTTTAAAAAAAAAATATTACATTCTTTAAATCTAGAAAACTATCTAGTTATAGCACTAACTGACAGCAATTTTTATATTTTTTCTGCAATCTATATGTCATCTCGTCTTTAAAACTTTTAGTGCTTCAATAAAAACAACATTCAACAGATATAAGTTGAGATTCAGTTTTCTGTGACAGAATTCTTGGGGCTCAGGACTGACTCTTTTTTAAAACTAATGCCAGATATTAAATACATTTGATAGAACTTTGTCATTCTCATGGTAAAAATCAAAATTTCCCAGCTTGGGATGAATAAAATATTTCTATTCTACTGTACTGTACGTTACTGTACTCCACTATTCATAAAAAGTGCTAAATTGCTTAATAATTGCTTATAGCTTGTAACTAATACCAGGAAATCAAATTGAAATTAAATCATTACATTAATGTCAACACACTAAAAAATCAAAAAAAGATTTGACTGAAATCTATGGTCATTTTCTCATTGTTTATTTATATTTTAAAAAATGTTTTTTATTGATTTATAATGTAATATTTAGGCAGAGCTACTGGGGGCCAAAAAACCATTTGTTCCCCCCACTTACCCCAAATTTCCTAATCAATATTATCAGTAATGTTAAAGATTAAATATACATATAATATATATTATATATATATATATATTATATATATATATATATATATATATATAATATATATTAATATATATATATATATTTAAATTATTCTTCTAACAAAGACATTATTTTTAAATAAAATCTTTCAAGAGCTTATTTTTTTTCTAATTACATATTTTTTCCTAATTTTTGCTACTGTTTCACACTAGCAATGGCACTTCAGCTAAAATCACTGCTGTTTATTTGTTTATTTTGATCCCTTCATTTGCAGTTTGCCACCCTGTCACCCAGTTTGAATAGTCTCGCTTTGTCACTGTATTTAGGATATCTAAAACAAATAAAGTTAGATTGGTGTGTAAGGTTGCAAATATTTTATTTTTCCTCTTTTAATCTGTACGACAAATGAAAAAAAACAGATTAAAAATATTTAAATCAAAGCCATGTTTTCTTTCTTTAGAAATTAATATTTTTCAAACAAATGTTTAAATTAAAAACAAAAATATATTAAGATAATTAAATATTTAAAACACTTTTTATTCTAAAATAAATGTTTCTTTTTTCCTTAAGTTCCAACTTTACATAGAATTTAATAATTTCCATATTTTCTGTAGGTTGAGGCCCTTTTATGAGCGCTTTGGTAGACTTGATGAACATAAATGTAAGATCACTTTTTGTATAGGTGTAAAATGTGATTATTTCCTTTTCCTGAAAACACATGCAGACTATTTGAAGTGAATGCTTAAATAAAAAAGATGGGAGTTTGGAGGATATCTCCCTAAACAATTTCAGAACAAAGTATCTGTCTCAGTTTCTGGAACACATCTGAAATCATTTCCACAGTGTTGAACAAATACCCATGACTTCATGGTGATACCTCCTCTAAAATCTTATTTTTCACACTCTGTGTTATCCTTTTTATTGACCAAAAACTTGATGAAATAAGAAGCAGAATAAAGGTGTCCCAGTGGTGTGTCAGGATTTTTTTCTATATAGGTTGAGCACCACTGAAGAAATTCTCATCTGCACAACAACGGGAGACGGTGAACACAAATATTTTTGATAGAATGCTAGAAAGGGAGCTCAACAGTGACTAAATCTTCAGCGGGTTCTGACACTCTCACAGTGGGATTTCAGAGTCTGGAATTGGAAGGGAGTGGAGGAATAACTTTATCAAAGTTTACCACTTATTACAAGGGGAGTAAACTTTGTGAGCTCTCTTCATGTTGCAATAGCAAGTCACAGCGAGAGACGCCATGGTAACGGCGTCGTGGAGTCATGCCTTTTGTTTTCAATTTTTAGAGTTTTTACTAGAAACAACAGACTTTTTACAAATGCTTTCAGCTCGCGTTCCTGGAATATTAAAGACCTTGCCGTGAAAAGTGCGGCATACTGGTAGAATATGGCATGAGTAGAAACATCTCTTCTGAATCTCTAGTAAGAGGCCAGTTTTCTCTATCAAGGGCCTTTTCATGTCTTAGGTCTAATATTTTGGTCGTAACAAACTATCACCAGATTGGAAATGTACAAATGAATGCTAGTGGAAAACATCGAACGCTAGTCGAATTCACCCTTGTTGAGGGTTTACCTATACAGGTGTTAGGTAAGCCCGGGGCAATACATAGTTATAGGTAGAAGGAATTGAATTTTAGGAGGAGTGGACTGACACGTGTGTCTGTCAAGTTTTTTTTTTTAATCATATCCTTACTATCAGGCTATTTTAAGCCTAACTAGTAGAGCCAAAAGTTAAACTAGTTAGCTAGTGACACCCAAAAGTGTGAACTAGTTAACTAGTAACGTCTTAAAAAGGGCACTAATATGCTGGTGGAGCATATTTTTGCTTACTAGTTAACTAGTGACACTCTCAAATGGCCTTAGTTAACTAGTCACATGCACATTTTTTTTACAAGTGGCTTAGTAAGGCTCTTGTAAAGCTTGCTAGTTAACTAGTGGGACCGAAATATCACACTACTTTACAAGTGACATGCAAACTAGTAGACTAGTGAGACGTATGTAAGCCTTACTAGTTAACTGGTGTGAAAGAAAAAATTCACAAGTTCACATTAGTGCTGTGCAAAAAGCCCACTAGTTAACTTTACAGGAGGAGCCTTATTAGTGAACTTGTAAAAAATGTGCATGTGACTAGTTAACTAGTGAACTTTACAGGAGGAGCCTTATTGGTGAACTTGTAAAAAAAAATTAGCATTTGACTCGTTAACTAGTTAACACAAATAGGGTCCACTTGTAAACTAGTGCCCATTTTGAGACAATACTAGTAAACATTTTTGTCCACCACTAGTTAACAAGTTGTGCTTTTGGCATAACTAGTTAAAACAGCCTGATATGAAGGATATTGATTAAATGACAACTGGCTTGCCATGTAACTGGCCACCTTCAGCGACGTCCTGAAAAGGGAAGGTACCATTGTTGTGCGAGTGGTAAGTGTTTTATAAAGAATTAGTCAGGATTATTTGAGTTACACTTAGTTATTACGTGACCATTAACCGTATACAGAGATGGACAAAGAACTTAGAAAATGCCTTGCCTCCAGTTCAAATGAAATAAGTTTCCAACCTGAATAACTTACAATAAAGAAATTATATCATTAAAAAAATAGATTTAGCAAGAACATGTTAAAAATATGTACCAGAGCAAGAATTGCTATTCTAATTAATAGAATGACTGAGTAAAAGCTGTTTTTTTCTCTATAGAAGTCGATTGAATTTTGGTTTTCTGGGACCAGAGAGTACTTCCTGTTTGGAACACAAAGGGGGGAGAGAGAGGGAGATCATGTGTCCAGTTCTCTTAGACCAAATTCAAATTCCTCCCCTACCTATACAGCTTCTCCCTCCCCCTACATTTGACCCACCAAACGGAGACATCAGTACCACTTGATGACGTCATCTACATTAACACGTAGCTATGAGCGCACGGACAATACCTAACATCGATTTTATAACTTTAAAAAGTCAAGCTAAAGCAACAAGTCATTACTTACTTTTAATTGTAAACTTCTGTGCTTCAAAGCACATCCATGTAAAGAAATATGTTTCACAGCGTGACACAGATCACTCTCACGGTGGAGGAGTAGCGTGCCCTCTGCCGCTTAGGTTTCCCCTTCAAAAAACTATTTCAGTCACCCCTACCCCTACAAATGCCCCTACAATTGGAGAGGTACGGAGAGGCCAGAGAAGAAGAAGTAGCGTGTACTGACTAAAACCAAAATGTTAAATATTGTATTTAAATGTAATTTATTAATTAATTTCCAACATTTTCAACATTTCCATTTCTGCATTGTTTAATCCAATTTTAGATCAAGTACTAAAAACTATTTCAGCTTTAGTTAGAAAAAAAAACAGTTCATGTCCCTAAAAGATTAAAAAAAAAGTGCAGTAAAATTGAAGAATATAAAAAAAAAAAAAGTGATTAACACAAAAATTTGAAGAACAAACACATGATTTGCTTTTGTAAGAATAATATAATTTGCTCACATGTTTGGACTCTTTACTGACCAGATATGAGTGACCATTGGAGGTTTGTAGGACGTCCACACAAACTACACTCTACGCGGTAAAAAGTGAAGCGTAGGGCCAATTGACAAATGTTCTGTAATTTGTTACATTAAAAGTTATTAATTTTCATGAAATTAAAAATTTGAGTTAATAGGCTACCTTAATTTAATTTGATGAAAACTAATATTTTTTAATGTAACAAAATACATAATTTTTGTGAATTTTTACAGAGTAATTCTCTAATTTTCTAATATCTGAAAGCCATGCTGGACTTGATAAATGAACAACTCAGTAAGAGGAGTTTGTGATATTAAAAAAAAAAAAAAAATCTTTACGATGTGTCTACATCTCACCTACTTCCCCCTCAATTACCTTTGCATGTTGTGTTTGCTACGACCCGGTGACTGCGGCACGCCACATGAAGGAAATGTGCTTTTCGCTTTACAGACTCACCAAGTGGTCTACAATCTTAAAAATTTGTGCAGAACACCTGCCCTTGACCGATTTTTCACCACAGATGATCATCCAAAGTCACCCATAAAGGCAGTTGTGACTAAGGCACACACCTGAGAAATATCAAGAAAACCGTTTTTGAAAGATGTATTAATTGATGAACAGTACTTTTTTATCAGTTATAATTAAGAAAAGAAAAAATTTATACAGCCAAAAAAGCATTTTATGACACGCAATCTCTTTTCCAATCCACTACTAAATTTGCATGTCTATGTTCCCCACTCGTTTCTGTAATTTTGCAAGAATGTAGAACCAGACGGCGACGGTTACTTTGAGCAGAGATGCACTGAAGGGCTCGCATCGGGGCTGATGTGCATCGGATAGAATTAAGCATCAATGAGGTGAGCCGTGATTGAGCGCTGATTTGAAGCAGCTGGGCGCTTTGGACCGCATCCACGCCGAGACATGAAAGGAAGAGCGGGGAACGTTCGACGACATGTACAACCGCACACAACTGCCGGTCCTAAACGGATTACAATGCGCACCTCACTCGCCAGCACATGAGTATGTGCCTCTTTAATAAGTCTGTGCAGCTGCAACCAAATATTAAATAAAAAAGGTCTTTTGTTTTACAAATTTCACAAATTCAGTAAAAAGTTGAAAATCAAGTATTTGTGGAGCCACACAGTTGCACCCTAATTTAAAGTTTTTTTGTTGTGCAAATACAGTCAGTGGTGAACAGCAGGCTTTATTTCACAGGTGGACAGAAATGTTTGCAAATGCCGCCTCTCTTTGTAAATTCTGCGTGGCACATTCCTGCGCCTCCCCACGTCCCTTTCATGTGCTTCGCGCCGTGTTGCTTCTCTTTAGAATACGGAGCCTAATAGGGGAGCTTTCATTCTCTCAAATCTTTTCCACATTCCTGTTGCATTTTTATTCTTTTGTGTGACCAGTTGTTTGATCAGCAAAGCAGCAGAGCATGGAGGCTATCTGTGCATTTCATCTGTGATGAACTCTTCAAAGGATCGCGGCTCATCTAACAGGGAGCACATGGAGACCGTTTCTTGACAACCTGGAAAATCTAAACCGACAAAGCAAACAAACAGTTATAACAATGCTGACAGAAGAAGGAAAAAACAAAAAAAAGAAAAACTGTGGGTGATACCACTGTGAGGCTTCTGCTTTAGCTAAAGGGGAAAAGTAAAAACGCTGGATGCAGACGCGGAGCCTTGCGGTCCCTCATGGGTGAAAGCAGAGGTTGTCTCAACCCTCCACTGCTGTTATGAGCGTTTTACATCCCCTTGATGGCTGTTAGCGCGGATACTGGTATTGAGATTTATGGTCGTCATGAGTTGCTACGGTTTCCTCTTTGGGTTATCAATTGAATGAGGCCTGATGTGATCAGGGAGTAATGCTGAAGGTGTGCGACTGCTGCGGTTTCACACGAAACCCTTTCAGATGCTTCATTCTTTGTGCTTTTGTGGGGACTATAGATTTCCTATATCGTCTAAAAAATGGAGTGAAAGTTGTTTTTTTTTTTCTGTGGCTTGAAAATCTTAACCCTGGAACACTTTCGCTATAAAAAGTTACAACATCACTTTTGCCGGGTACTTTTTACTCAATTTAATATCCCAAATAAGAAATATTTCTCGTAAAAAAATGATAAAAATTTGACAACACATGATAATTAAAAGTAGCTACTTTTTTGAAAAATGAAATCATGTGAAGATCCTTAAAACATGCTTGAAAATTACTGAAAAATTAGAAATTTGAGAAGAAAAAATTCCTAAAAAGAATTAATGATGACACTGGAAACTTGGCCTTTGGTCCAGCCATTCCTGGGACATGTGAGACTTTACCAAGGGACCCATGACACAGAAAAATGCAACATATTGGATTCAAATCTTAACTACGGTGAAGTGTGAACCAATGGAGGCCAATAGGAATGTTTTTCTTTCTTATTTTATTTACTGTAAAATGTACATTTTATATGTTGTACATAAAAGAGATATTGGAAACTTTGTAGATTTACTGGGCCTCTCACGTCTTATATTTTACCAAACATTTGAAATAAGTTTTCTTCATAAATACATGTAAATAAATTATATTCTTTCTTGGTGTGTTAATAACTCATTCTTAACATCTATTGATCTATTGTAATAGCACTCCTACTGTTTTTAAAAGTATGATTATGCCATTTTTAGCCAAAAATCTGTCTCTTTTTTGTAAGGAACCTGAAGCTCCATACCCTTTTTTATTCTTTCTTTGTGGCTCTTTGGCGTTAAAGAAAACGTCAAACTTAACTAATTGATTGACTAATTAATTTATAGATTTTAATTAATTTATGACTCCTTTGAAAAATATTTTTATCTAAATAGGAATTTTCAGGTTAAATAAAGGATTAAAACAAAGATTTCTGACATGTCAGATAGGACTAACTGATTAAAATGATAGTAAAAGGTTGAATCTACTGTCAGAGTGGTTGATAATCAGAGTTACATGATCTTATTGCATTTACTTGTATAGGTTTTAAAGTAATTTGAAGTCTACACTAATGTTGTCATGTTTTTCATTCTCTAATAAGAGAAAAAAAGATGAAGGAACACAAAAGTCATAATGATAGAAACTCTTGTTTTTGTTTTTTTTTTTTTACATGCTTAGTTAAAGTGAATCTGCCTCTGCTGGAGGATCTGATTAAACACAGGAAGTGTTTTATTTTGAAAGGAACTTAAATCTGCTGCTGTCAAAATGAAAGAAGTTAAATTTGTTATAAATAGAAAAACTCAATTAAATAGAAAATTTCAAAGCCATAGTTTATAAATGAATGGTTTAAAGACCACAAAAGCATAAATAAAATGTATTTTTCTAACTTTGAGGTGAAACTTTGTGGTTGAACCTGAACCCAATCGCTGTTTCAGCGTTAAAGGTTGCAGACCCCTGTTCTAGGTTATAGTTTCTGCAGAGGGACAGTGGTTCATAAGACCAAAGCAAGTCCATCCCTCTTCCCCTCCTTGTTGCTAAGAGCTCAGAGCATGCTCAGTATATTTTCTACATCACAAATAAGCTTCTTTAAAAATAGATTTTTTTTTCTGCTTTTGATTCAAATAAAGAAATAGTCAGGACTGTAATTTTGACTTTAATTGTTTTAATATATGTTCTACATCATCAGAAAACTTTCACTTGAACATTTTAAAATCCTAATTTTCATTGGAGTTTATTTTTAAATTGTAAAGGCCTCTAAGAAAAGACCATCCATCTAATTATCTCCCCAAAATTTATGGCAACCTGGAATTCTGTGACACGCACAAACACAAGAAAGGTGCAGGTTAAATTATTGCAAATGTGCAAATCTCAAAGGAGCCCCATCTTTTGCTGCCAGACGGCGTCTTCAGCCCCGGTGCCAGATCCTGAAAATAGTATATTAACAAATGAGAGCAATTTTTATGGCTCTATAATGAGCATATGTATCAGAAGGGCACTTCAAGCAGTGGAGGGGAAGTCGGCTGTCATCCTTTGTGGACTCTAACTATGGAGGAAAGCAATACAAATGGGCTCTCTCTTATAATGAGATGTTAGCCCAAGTATCACATAGAGCTTTTAATCGTCCGTAACATGCTCTGCGGGAAGATAAAGTGAGATAACAAGCTAAGTGTTGGAGTTCAAAGAAGTCATGCGGAGAGCATCAGACTGATGTCAGGTACGTGTTGGACCTTACATTTAATGTGAATTCTCTTTTAATTTTTCATTTTACAAATGAAAAAACTTTGTTTTGCTAGTTGGTTGCAATAAATGTGTCAAATAGTCTTTTATTTTGATAAGAAAAAAAATATATATATATATTAGAAAATCCATTAAAATAGATACGAGATTTAATTTATGACCAATAAGTGGACATAACTCAATTTTAAAAGAGATGCCTTTATTTTGAATTGTTAACAACTGTTATTTAATCCAATTAAAGCAATTTAACAGTAAAATATGTTCAGATTAAAGAGGCAAATCAATTGAAAAATTAATTAATCGCAAAAGAAAAAATTAATCGTTATTTTTTTGTTGCAGTATTTGCCCACAACTTCTTATCTGCAAATAATTACAATATAAAATCACACACAAAATTGTAAATTTAGAGCATTTAACTACCCAAAAATGGAAAAAAAAAAACCACAAAAAAAGTAGAAAACATGTTTTAGTTAAAGGGTTAATGTTGTCAATCGATTAAAACAATTAATCGGATTAATCAAACATTTTTATTGTGATTAATCACAATTATTGCAATAATTTATTAGGTAAATTTCCTCACCAATATGGAGCTCTTGAACAATAACAGATCATGAAAAAAAATCCTTCAGTGTTGTGAGATTTTAAATGTATTAAGTGGTAACTCAGAAGTTTAAATTTACAGTAAGATAAGCAGAACTCTAAAGACTTTTATGTCTGCAGTATTACTCCAAGAAAAAAGTGAAACTCTGGATCAATTAACGCAAGTTCTGTATTTTTTATTTGAAATTATTTGAAAAATGTTGAATTGATGACTTACTCAACTTAAATTTTTAAGTTGATAGAATCTACTATTTCTAAATGTAACAAATTACAGGATGTTTGTTAATTGACTCTGAAAAACAGCCACAACAACCTGCAAAGCTGAAAATTTTAGGCCCCACGCAGTCTAAATGCTCCATAACTTATATCAAAGTGCTTTAAAAAAATTCTTTATCATCTGGACAAAAACAAGCTGTAAGAGGGAAACTTCCTCTCTGAACAGTCGTGACGATCAGCATCTATTTTGGTTTCCTTATGTTGGTTTAAAATCACGTTTTTCAATCGAGCTTCGAAAGGCCGGAACTGTGACACCATCTGGAACACACCTCAAGAGGAGTTCTGCTTCCTTCGCTGTTTCCTCCACATGTATTGACTATAAATTAATGGACTCCCGTAGCACTCAGCACTCAGCCAGTGAGTGGCACCCCATTGATTTCAAGGTGTACTCCTGCCCATATATGGCTTTCAGAATAACCCTTTAAGGTGCAGGAAAAGTGCTCAGACAATCCACCGCAAGGATGAAGCTCTGTCTGGATAAATATTTTAACACTTGGACTTTGCTTATTGATTAGTGCAGTAATTTCCACACATGCCACCCATGGGAGACAGGCACTAATGATGCTGGTTCCACCATGTCCAGCCAATGCTTTCCCACAAAGATATATTCCCAATTCCTTGGCCTGTGAATTATGGGATAAAACATTAACAGCTTTTGAGAGTGTTGCTTGATTTTTTTTTTTTTCTCCTCTATGAATAAAGTCTGGTGTCTCATCAGCAAACCCCAACAAGGGTAATGGCTCAGCTGGTTTGAAGCCAAACTGTTGAGAGGATGAAGACGAATGGGAGAGAGGAAAAGTTTTCAACACTTTCAAAGTTTAAGCCACACTTTTTGGCCTTTTTGAGAATTAGTTTCAGCTTTTTTGGCCATTTAAACATTAACAGCAACAAACTGTGTTTCCTGCAGAGTCTGCTCTGCAATTACAGCGACTTCAGCGATGCACAATCTCCCAATAAATGCATCCCTTTATTTTCTATTATCTCCCTGCCCCCTGGCATCTACCATTGCTGATGCAAAGCCACTCCAATGGCTTGTCACTTTTCTTGCCTCTGGCGGAGCAAATGCTCTAAATCCCACTTGTTTGTATGCATGGCTTCAGCTGCGGCCCTAAAAGGAAACTGTATTGGACTTCTGCGTTCCCCACAGGCTCCGTAGAGAGCAAAATATCTCATGAAGACTCAAAGCAAATGCAGTAAGGATAGCCGTTTAATATATGTTGCGGCGTCTCAAATTCTCTGGGGTGACGAGGTGATGAGAGCTTGTTTCCTACCTATGGGGCGACGGTAACAATTTATGCTAACACTAAGGAAAGTCGGACCGACCGCAGCAGCAGGAGAGCAGAAAGTAGCAGCACTAATGTCGCTGAGATCTGCTAATTACCTCTCTTGTAAAGTGTAGAGTAACTTCCCTCCTTCCCCTTTGGCCTGGCGCCTCACGCCATCAACGTAATGAGAACATACGTTTTTATTCAGAATACCTAAATATCTCCTTAAGTGATCGATAATGTGCATCATCATAAATCACAAGAGGGATTGCCTGAAATTATTCCCGAAGTCAATACCGTGTGCCGCAGAACACTTTTGAGAGCGACTAATGGTGAGATGTAGCGGCCTTTAGGGACGGATGAGGGATATTCATGCACACGTAGAGCACAAAGTTTCTCGCTATCACGCGGGGCCGACGCGAGCCTCGCTGCTCCGCGTGGCACCGGGCCCAGCGGAGAAACGGTGCGACCGGTTCCAACCGCCTGCCGGTGAAAGTGCACCATTAATGTTTTAAGGTAATGAGCGTCAAAGAGAGAAATTAAGAGAAGTTCCTGTTCAGCTTTTTATTTTTTTTTTTACATATTTTTAAAGGGCACTTCCGCTGTGATCACTCAAAGGTGCGGAGGAATATTCCTGAAGGGACCGCATAGGAAGAATTAAGTTATGGTAATGCTCGGCTGGCATTTTAAATATGTTTTTTTCATGAGTTTAGTTTCAAAATTTTTAGCTCAAACTGTTTTTTTTTTCATTTTTCAGCTATTTTTTCCTAACTGAAAAGGATTTGAGTGTTAAACAATAAAATAAATAACTTCTTCTATATTATTAGTTTGAAATCTCCGCAGGAAGTCTCTTTTTTTTTCCGGATGCACCACATGAGATCAACGTTTTTTTGTTTTTTTTTTTTCTTTAGTGAGCAGCAGGATTTAAATGAACAGTAACAGACTTGTTAAATTTAAGGGACAAGAGCAAACATTGACCAATAACTTTAACATGAGAGAGAAAAAAATGTCTAAATTATTTGATTTACAGCTACAAGAGAAAATATGTGAATCCTTTGGAATTACTTGTTTTATGCATAAAGTGGAGACACGATTGTGTTCATTAAAAACATGAAGATATATTTTTGGTTTGATTTAAGCAGTCAATGTTTTACTCTTTCATTGTAATTTAGATTGACATTAAAAACAAAAAAGTGTCCATTTCGAACAGAAAACTCTCAAAGTGTTACATACTTTCTTTTACAACCAATTTTATTTTCGAACACAAAATGAAATACTTTAATAAACAAGATAAAAAGAAAGGGATAACATGCTCAAAAAAGGAGTGGATCAAAGAAAAAAAAATTAATTCCTACCTTCAATCTTATAATATTGTATGCATATATTCTTATATATTAAATATAAAATATTTATCCACAAAGACACAAAAAAATCTATGGAATTGATTACAGGATATTTCTAAAAACAAGGAAAAAAGAATTTGTATTGAATTATAAATGTTACAATTTTGTTTGACACAACATTTAAGCAATTTATTTCAAAGAATGTAAGTTTTAAATTGTGTAAGAGTTTAAATAAATGCTTTTTTTCAACCACAGTCTTGTGTTAGAGTCGGTACTGACCCATTTTATTTTTAAATTGCAAAATAGAATCACTTAAAATAAATGTTTCCTAATCAAGGCTTTTTGACTTAAACAAAAATTTTGTTGATTTTTAACCATGTTCTTCTTCTTTTTTTATTCTAAATTGCTCCGGTTGAAATTATGTACTTCCTAGTGTTGGGGTTAGTTTTGACCCAGTTTCATAAAACAGCTTTTATAAAGCAATAATTAGAGCTAAAGTTAAAATTTCAGCCATCACACTGACAGCCACCTCCTCTTCCAATCGTGTGAGCTTTAGCGGATTCTCATGTTCAGTTTAGTTGCAGAAAAGCAAAATAAATAAAGATTTTTTCTCTGATTTAACTTTCAAACCCTTTTGGAAGATGTAAAGGGATTTCTATTGGTTTGTTTTGTTGGTTCTTTGTGATCCAATGTGTTTGGATTAAAGTTCTTTTAATGACAAACATTTGTATCGCTGCATGTTCTTGAAGAACAAATATATGTGTTGAAACGGACCCATAGAGCAATAGAAGTTACTAGAGTTAATGATATTAAAATTAAAGAATAGATCAAGCAAATTAATTTCAAATGTGTCTTCCTCAGAAAATTCTAGTAACACAATAATCTTTATTCATTTACATGATTCTCTTGAGGTTATTTTTTTCTGTTTTTTATTGAAATCTAGAGGCATATGCATATTTTAAAGAGACCCAGAGAAAACAAATAAAAACATTTCCTTGGGAGAGGAAGCCTAACTAAAAAAATAACAAAAAATCAGATTATAAGTTATAGTTTTTTGTGTATTTTAAAACGGATTTAAGACACGGGTCGAAAGCGGCCCAATAACATTGTGGATGGTAAAAAAAAGTTAACACAAGAAAAGAGGTTAAAAGACAAACTCGGGGGTTTTCTTATTTGCAAACTTTCATACAAACAAGCTTTATATCCGTTTCACCTAAACATCTGAAACATTAGCTAAAAAAAAATCGCATTACTTTTAAAGTCTAAAAAAAGATCTGTTAATAAATGAAAGGGAGTTCACTAAAACCATCTAAATATACAATGATAATTTTAATAACAGCCAATAATATTAATTATAATAATTGCAAAACTAGCATATACATTTGCAGTTGTTTAGCATGGATGCTTGAGTGCAGCTGTGGAGGCACCTGCAGCTTCATTTGCAAGCCTGCATTCTGCATGTCAAAGGACTCGTTCTGAACTTCTGATTGGACACCTGTCAACTCTTCTGATTTAGGAGGCATTATTAAATGTGGCGGCTGATTGGTAAATTTCATCAATTGACGAGAGGACTCTGTTAAATAAAATATAAAAACGCCGATTTTGTGTCAGCGCTGCTTTGCGAAGCCAAACGTGCCGTAAATTAGTGTCTGTATGGGTGATGTATTTGATCCTGATTAGTGCATGCAAAATGTCAGCACATTTTGAGAAACGCTGACAACAAGCAGAACATCACCCAAGAGCAGTCAAAGTTTTTGTATGTGCAAGTATTTTTTGGACAGTGAAACAATATTTGTGTGTGAAGAGACAGAGTGTGTGGGTGTGTGCTTTTGTGAAAGCCAGTTTTGTGAGGGTGCTCGTGTGTGTGTGTGGGTTTTTTTTTTCTCCTGTCCCAGAGGGAGGGTGGAGAATAACAGGCCCTTTTTGACAGGCTGGGACGCAGAGAGCTGTCAGCCCCCTTGCCAGGCCTGGGATGAGCAGGGAGAAAAATGAAGGAAGAGGAACTGATAGAGAGGGAAGGAAAAAGAGAAAGGGAGAAGGAGGCAGACAGGGGATTGGGGGGGGCTCCATGTGTTTAGACTAATAGGAGGCCAGCGTTCAGCTTCTCCTTCAGCACGAACAGACAGTTGAAATCTCTGGGCAGTTAGCACAACTCTGCCTCTCAAAGATTTCCTGTCAGATCATGTCTATAAGAGAGCGAAAGGTTCTCAATAGCAATGGGAGAAAAAGAGGGATGAAGGCAGAAAAAAAAGAGGTACCTGGAAAAATGGCTTGCTTTTATAAGGCCTTAGTAGCTTGAAAGGAGTTCTAAGGTCCGCGCTGCCACTGCGCCGTCTCCCGACGCTTGACAAGTCAAACCAAAATGGTGCCGAGAGTGCCCCCACGACGTATGCATCCCCACGATCTCATCTTCTGTTTTGTTGAACTGGATCTGAATATTAAAAACGTCAAAGATTTTAAATTGAAATAGTAGAATTAAGAAAAGCCCGAAATTTATGATCAGCAACACATGTAACTAACTACATCCTGAAACTCAAAGTTATTAGGGCTGGGAATTGATTAAAAAAAATAATTAATTAATTGCAAACTTTGAAGAAATATCCAGATTAATTGCGATTAATTTTTTTAAGTTACAGTATTTGTCGACCACATTATTTGCAAAAGATCACAATATGAAACCACACGTAAAACTGAATGTTTATTTTTAATTAGTGCTGTCAATCAATTAAAAAAAAATGATCAAGTTGGATAGTTTAGGGATTTGGATTGTGATTAATCGCGATTAATCGCAATGTTTGTGAATTTTTTAACAATATGACAAAAACTGGCCTGTTTTTTCATTCATTTTTATCGTCTGCATTTTTTAATTTATTAAATGTTAACCCAGAACTATAAACTGTGAGCACAAATCCCATCAATAGATATGCAGAACTCTAATGTCTCCGGTATTACTCCAAGAAAATAAAAACGTTGACACACAGTCAAAAGTAACAAACCTGCAGACTTAATTAAAAAAGTTCTGGTCACACATAGACTAAAGGCTTTATATCGCTTTGGAGGCTGCTTTAAAGAACTAAATCATCTGGACAAAAACAAGCGTTAAGAGATAAACTTTCTCTCTGAACTAATACTTAATTTAACCTATTATGACGATCAGTCTACATATATCGGTTTCCTTTGCCACTGCAGTTGAGGCTCAGAGACGAGTTGTCGTGTTATCGTGACAACTTATCGTGACCATGGATCAAATCATGGTATCAGTGGGATAATAACTGATAGTGAAAAGTGCAAGGTGTGAGTACTTTGCGTTGATAAATATCCACGCGTTAATTCTTTTTGATTAATCGCGTGCGTTAGCGTTCAAAGCCCTAAAAATGATGGGTTTTAATCCACTGCAGGGTCATACCAAGGACTAAAAATTCAACCCACTTTAGCTGTCCCTTGTTTATTATTGTGGGAGTTGTGTTCTAAAAATATCTTCAAATTTGTAAGATTTATTTTTCAAAATGTTTTAAGGTTGTAGAACTCCTCGCTACACAAATTTCTCAAGCAGATACAAACATTTTCACTCTTTTCTCTCTTGTTTTGCTCTCAAATGGTAAAAAGAGCTTTTCTAGCCTTTCTCGAAGGCTTAAAGCGCAGACCCGTTCAAGGCTCGGCTGACGAACACTGGCGCCAACCTTCCATCAGAGGTAAGGTGAGGTTCAGTGTCTTGCTCAAGGACACTTTGACACAAAAGCAAGGCCGGAATTGAACCTGCAATCTTCCTATCGCCGCCCCTCTCCAAGTTCAAACCTTTGCAGAAAAATAGCTCAGATCTTGTAGAATGAAAACAAAAAACTGCTCACAATCAAAGATTTATGTCAATTTTGCAAACGAAACACATTCTGTAGACAGAGGAGAATGATTGACAGCTGTCTATAGCCAACCAGGATGCAAAACAAACACAAAAAAAGAAAAATTGCACTTAATTAATATGCAAAACAGCAATACCGTGAAATATGACCTGCGATAAAGATATGGATCACTGTACCTTCATCTTTGATGTAAAGCTTGGGTAAGATTGGAGACTTAAACCGCCAAATGGCACCAATCACTGCTGTTCAAATCTATTCAATTTAAACAACTTTATTTATCGCAGAGGGGAGACTATTTTTTTCAAGCTGTTGCATAGAGTGGCTTGAAAATTCCCATGACATAGGCAGGGTAAATAATAAGAAAGAAACTTTAAATTACTATACTAGAAAAACTCTACAATACTATACTGTAATAAGTTGTGAATGTGCATTCACACCGAACGCCATTCACGCGGCAGAGGCGTGGAAAAAAAGGGGCGGGGCAAGCAAATTTGCCACGCGACTCACGTTCGGTGTGAAAGCATCTTGACAGCTGCACTACTTCTAAAGTTTTATTACAATAAATCTTTTAAAGAGGGACTTCAAGATTTATTTAAAAAAATATTTTTTTTAGATTTTATGGCTTTTAAAATGTAACTTCTAAACAGCTTTTTGGTATAAACAAAAAAAAGCAAAACTTATGTATAATTTTATACTGTAAAGCTGAATATGATCTGCCCTCAAAAGGAAAATAAAATTTAAAAAAAACAGTCACTTGTGATATTCCACTCAGTCCTTTTTAAAACTATTTATTTTTTATTGTATATAAGACGTTTTTTTTTTTTTCGTTCCATCACATTAACTGGAGGAGCGACACTTCAATTCCCACTATAAAGGATGATAACCAGTACTTAGCCCAAATTCTCCTCCCTACAATCACTGCAGTACTGCTGCATGCCAAATCATTTGCCTTCAGTCGAGGAGAACTGCACTGCCGGCTCCAGCAGGTTAAACCAATTTAAAAAATTGTACACCACAGGTGTGTAAGTCACAGACGGGATTTATGGCCTGCTAAAGCGAGGCGTTTATTTCTAGCGCTAGAATTTGGATAAAACACCAAAAAACAAAAATGGGGTAATTATCTTTATAATGACAGCTTAAAAACCTGACTTTTTTATTTTATTTTATTTTTCTAAAACTGATCCAGAAGCTTCATCTCACTTTTTTTTCAATCAGGTTGCTTTTTGGCAATAAAGTTTCTCTAATATGTGTTAAAAGAGGATTTGGTCAATTGTTGTTTAGTATTCTTGTGGAATTAGACGTACAACTTAAGTCAAAAATGAATTTAATAAGAAAGATTTTGTTGCATTTTATTCATTTTTCACTTTATACTTAAGTGTAATCAAATCATTTTAAAATTAAAAGTTAAAAAACACTTTTCTTTAAATGGCTTAGCTTGATTTATTATTTGAATGGTCCCACTTATGCTGTTCTTAAATCTTTTTCTATGTTATCTTTTTCTATTTTCTATATTTTGTGCCTTAAAAGTGTTGCAGAGTACTCTAGAAATACAGTTTGTTCATTATTTAAATTAAAAAACACAAAAAAGAGATTTAAAGAGTGCAGATAAAACTGAAATAAGGCTGACTGGTTTGTGATTTAAAATCTCTGTCCTGCGCTGCGGCCTTCATTTACTTCATCTTTTTTGGCAGATTTTTTAACAAGAACTTTTCAAAGTAAATATCCACTGCAGTGTTTGATTGTTCCTGTAGCAACATGATAAAAATGTTCATAAAAGAAAGTCATTTGTTTGCAAGAACTGCTGACAACTGCGAGCTGAAGCCCATTATGAAATGATTTACTGGATTTTAAAGTTTAACTGCTCCCTTTTAGCCTAATGAAACAAGACTCATACCAGCTGTGGAGCCCCTTTTTATCAAATAATGCTGAACTCCTTCAAACACTTTGCATGCAATCGTGTTACACGGAGCACAGAACATGCTAAAAGCAAATGTACACTAATAGTTATGTTTATTTTAGTCATAAAGTTGCATGCGGAGGAGGCTGAGGAAACACACACAAGCAACTTCCATGAAATGCCTCCACTGAGAAATGTCTACGAGACAACAGCGCTAACCACAACAGCACTCTGCCAGCAGGCAAAACTCAGCAAAGTACCTTTTAAAATGATTTTTTAATATGTCATAAAGAGTGAAAGAGAGTGCCGGTGAGCTGAGACTGAATTAAATTTAAATGGAGGCAGTCAGCTTAATTTTAGTCAGGTCTCCGCCAAGGCCACACAGACAAATGCATTCAGTCTAATTAGCAAAGCCAGCTATGTAACCTGTTGGCTCGCATGTGAATGAAGAGAATGACAACACGCACGGGTGTTGGTAGAGCGGTGGAACTCGCGGAGCCCAATAATGTGGATCATTTGAGCAGAATTTAATCTGATGAAGTCCAAACAGCGTCTTTTAATCTGGTTTTCTAAGACATCTCCTTCCACTACGAGGAGCTAATCAAGAATTTATTAAAAGCTGCAGAGTAATTTAGATTTAAAGGGCCTTGTATGTCGATTTGCCTTACAATAAGTGTACACAATGAACAAACTCGATCCATGTTCGATGAGGTGAAGCTGGTAAAGGTATCAGGCATTTTGAAGGATCCCAAAGGATTTGCCAAAACACCTGAGATTTCTTCCTTTTTAATATTTAAAAAAAAAACTTGACCCAAACAAACTTTATGAAATAGATTATTATTATTATTATTATTATTATTATTATTATTTTTTTTTTTTTACCCTAAAGAACCAGGCAATAGAGAAGCAAAGGAAAAAAAAAACTGCTTCAAATTTTTCTTGTGCAAGACATGATTCATAAAATAAATATTTCCAGTAATTTGCACTATTTTCAGTCTATTTGTCTGCCCTCTCTGTGTAAAGTTGGGTATTTCCTATCTTCTTTATTTAAGTTTTCATCATTGGTTCTGTTAAAAAGATATTTTTGCTCCGTCATCACATATTCTATCTAATCCCTTGAAATAAATTCAGGTTAGATGACGTGATTGGATGTAACATTCTAGTTGTGGATGATGTCATCAGCAGGTCTCACATTTCCGCTCAGATGACCGTCCGACCAGTGTGACCTGAGAGATTACAAACTGCTTTGCAGCATAAACAGGGCCTTAGGCTGTAAATTCTAGAAAACAAAAACTTCAACAATGTAACTGAACCGAGAAAGTACAATAATGACGTCCCAATTTGGTTATGGATCATGTTTTTGTGCTGAAACTGCCAAAATCATAAAATCGTTCCAGAATAGCAAACTTAGTAGAAGTGATTAGCCTAAATCAAAATGTCTCCCTTTAAGACATATTTTATGCACAGCAGCAGTAGCTCACTAGAAATACATTTCTGGCTATTTTAAATAGCAATCCCGCCCACAACGCATGTGGGCAAGGAGGGAGGAGACTTTGGCCCCGCCCATTTCAGTACTCGTGCCATTAGTATGAGCTTTAGCATCCGATTTTCATCTGCTCCTGATTTGAATTAAGAAATATTCAGAAAGGCAGTTTTAATTATACTATAAGAACATATTAAAATGCAAAAAGACTATTTTATTTGAGTGAATCTTTGACCACATTGTTTTTAGAGCAATGTGTTCACTTTGAAATATTGTTTCCTAAAGCTTCTTATTTAGTTAAAAAGTTAGTTTCTTTTCTATTTTTTCATGTTTCTTTTTCTCAAAGAAAAAATTGATACAAAAGTACCAATATTTCAAAATAAAAGTAAAAATCTAAGTATTCGCTCAATGTTTTGCACTTTATACATGAGTTTTAAATCAATACACTTCATTCAAAAAATGTATAAAAATAAGCCAAAAAAAAGTTCATTTGTAATAATAATATTAATAACAGCCTTGTTAATATTCAAGCACCATAAAATCTTTAAATCCAACAATTGCTTTAAGTCTTTTGTGCAAAAATGTAATATGATAAATGAAGTAGAGAAAAAAGCAGTTTTTACGCTGGCCCATATGTAGAGTTTTATCCAAATGAACCCTATCAAATTCTGCTGCTTGTCAAATATTTAGCTTGCAATTAGCATTTGTTGTAATTTATGTTTATTTTTTAAATTTCTATGGAATAGCGAAGAGAGGGGAGATTGCCTTTGGGTAATACAACAATTTACTCTGAATTGCCTGTGGATGCACTGCCCTGATTTGTTTGGTCAGCCTGCAGCGCTTGGCGCGCCCTCGCCTTTCTGTTAAGTTGGCAAAAGCAGTGAATTTCAGAGGAGCTCCGTCATTTGCCTCTCGCATAACATGGAAGAAAAAGTCAGGGAAAAATAAACATAGCTCAATGCATTAGGAATTAGTTTCAACACTTCAGCCTCATTTAGTTTTTATTTGACTATTTATTTTGCATCTATTATCGCTATATAGCATTTCTGTTGCCATCAGGTTTCAAGCACACTGTGAGGTTGTGTCATCATAGTGTGTAATTTTTTGCATTTCTTTGAAAAATAAAACCTTTTATTGATAAATATATTCAAAAGCAGAAGATAAGTGGGCATGATGATATTAAAATTGGGGATGTCAAATAATTTAGTTAATTGCAATTTCATAAATACAGAAATTTGAGTGCATTATTGATTTTTTTTTTAATCACTTTAATCTCATTTTTGCACAACTTCCTTGTTAACGCACACTTGGAGGAGCATTATCCCGCTCGTGTCATGGCAATTTACATAAAATATTAATATTAAATCAATTATTAAATCTTCAATCCTATTATATTTTTAAGTTTAAATCTTTTTCACAAAAGCTAACTGTTTACAATAACTTCTTCCTTTTTGAGAAAAATGATCGTCATGAAGAAGTTAAACAAAAGCATCCTTTCAGAGGGAAAGTTCACCTCTTGGTGATAAAAGATAAAGAAGCAATAGTCTGTTTATTAAAAAAATTTTAATAGTTTAAGTCCTCCGTGGTTTTTAATTTCTTCTTTCCTTTCTCTATATTTCTATTCTTTTAAAATGATCAAATTCACCCAAAAAGTTAAAGGAAACACTAAAATCCCTCTCATGTCCTGTACTGTCTCACTGTTTTAGTAAACGCTGGAATGACGTATATCAACATTTGAATTATGAAACTATTAGGAAGATCGTCTTTAATATTTTTTTTTTGATTGCTCACAAAAATGTTTCTATTTCTTTTTGTGGTAAATTAGAGCGCTCTGGATTTCTTTTTTTTTTTTTTGGTATGTTGATCTTTTACTATACCACAGTGTCACAAACTTTAAGTACCGAAAAATATGGCTTTTCACAGCAGTTAATAGGTTAAAAATTATTGCGATTAAAACAGATTAATTAATGACAGGTCACGATTAATCAATCGCACCAAAAACGTAATCAAATGACAGTATCAATCAAATTGTTACATAAAAACACGGCGTCATGTTTCCAAGAGAATGATTGGCAGGCCTGTAAAAATGTGGGTTCAATTTTTGACATGATGAAGCCTTTATTCTCCTGCATGAGTCTCAGTATGTCTGTTAATCCGGGTTCACACCACACGCAGAAACGCCAGGGCGCTTCCATTCGGCGGCCTTGTTAACTTATGGCAGGGGTCTGCAAACCTTCAACTCTCAAAGAGCCATTTGGGTTGATTTTTTGCTGATCCCAGCAGGAGCCACAACGTCTTAGCTCACCCCCTCTAGAGATGTAAGACACTGATTTGTTTTTAGTTGCTATTTATGATACATGTAAATGAACTATTGTTTTTAGCATAAAAATCAATTAAAAATTGACTTTTTTCAAAATATTGAATAGTTTATAACTTTTGACAAAGGTTCAAATGACTTTGTTTCAAAATAAGAGACTTCCTGTGTCACACAAGATCATCTCAATGCAATGGGTCTGCAAAAACACAATCAATGAGAGAGAGGCAGAGAGCTGGATGGACCATATCAAATCAGTAGTCGAAGCTGTTTTCTATGTCCGACTTTGAGTTTCTGAAGTATTTTCTGTTTTTGTCAGAACAAACGATTTCTTTCCATTGGATTTTTGGTTTTGGCTTTGTCATAGGTGTGCAGGTGGATGGGTAAGTGAGGAATCTGCACTTACTGTTAATCTTTTACTAGATGTTTTGTTGATGGCTCTAAAATAAAAAATAAAAAAATATAGAAAAAAAAGCAAAACAAACCAACTCAGAGTTCTTTTCTCTGTGGAATCCAAGGTTTGAGCAGTCCAAGGAAACACGCACACCAGCCAAGTGGAAATATTTCTGTTTTCTAATGATTGGTTTAACAGTTAAATTTAGTGGTAAAGTATTCTCTTGCCACTGTTAATCACTGATAACTTTTTTTTTTTTTTAAGAGATCATAGTAACAAACAGACGAGCCCTGCCAGATAGATAACGCCTGCATCTGCTAGGGTCATTCTAAGTTCTGTCATTCTTCGCGATGGCGCCAGAACAAGGTCCAGCAAACACAATGTGCTTTAAATTTTTTGGGAAAAGGTAGAAACCTTCCCCTTAAATTTAAGCCTTACCTTTCATCCCATCGAGCTGCTGTTTCACTGTAGTTTCCTCACACAGAAGCAGGAGAAAACAGTGGAGCCGAATGCCCGTTGGCTGCTGGGATTGTAAACCAACACAATGTTATCATCCAGACACAGTTTTGTTGAACATTTGGAGAAAATCATTTTTGCTTGATCTTTGACTGTCAGCAGGGCTGTGAGGCAGCTGTTGGGGAACCTCAACACCTGGTGTGCAGCTTTGAAGCATGCTTTAAGGATTCAATTATTCATCGAGGACTGCGGCGCGGATCCGACTTGTTTGGGACTGTGGCGGCCATTTTGACGCCTGTAAGCTCACCGTTGTCACTTTATCGATTCTTCTAACAGGCTCTTAATTATTGACAACACAATTTTAAGCTTAATTTTCCTCACATAATGAATGTCCTCCAATATCAGAAAAATGCAACAAGAATATATTAAAAGCACGAAAATCGTGAATTTCATTAAAGTAATTATGCTTAATCAAACATAAATAGTGCAAAACTGATTTTTTTCCACCAAACTCATTTCCACTGCAGTTGCAGAGTGGTGCACATACTCAAAGTGACAGCGCTTATAAAAAAAAAAAAAAAAAAATTGCAACCCATATGACCTGTCCCACTGAACGCACCGCAGAAGTAACCTTGCAGCGCCCGCAGGATGAGCAATCTACATTGATTCTGTGTTTCCAGAGCACCGCAGCCCAGAAATGTCAATTTCCTCATGAAACACATACAAACAGAAGGCAAGATCTGTTTCCATTTTAGTATGGAATGAGCAGTTTTTTTCACTTTTTACAGAAAAAAACTGCATCGATGTACATCTGAAGTAAAAAGCAATAATATTAATTTAGATGTTTGGATTTTTAAATTACGCAGAAACAACAAGGAATAACTTTCAATATTCCCGTGAACGCAATTTTATTAATAATGCAGTTTGTGCAAATCACCATATTAAACCACACATTGTAAAAGTCACAACGCAGGCTGGAGAAGTTCCTCCTGGCCAAAAATCCGCCCGCTCCTGTACTTTCTGAAATGCCGTTTTAAGACGTAGATTGTCCGACGAGATTGTGGCTATCGCGCCGGCTCAGAAGTGGGTCAAGGCCGCGCTGCTTAAAAGTGCTTCCAGCGGGACAACAAAAGGCGCACTGAAACCCCGCTGCTGTGCGCAGACCCTGGGACCGGGGCTTTAATTGCTGCTGATTTACCTGGAGAAGCTGAGTTCAATCAATCAACCCATGGAATCCAGTAAATCGGCGGGGCGGGGGGTAAAACTGTTGGAATAAGGGCAGGTCGGTGAATCTCAAGGACCAGAATTGAGCTGTCCAGTCCCAAAGTACGCAAGGTATTCCTACTGAAATATTTTTTAACATATTACTTAAAATCGAAAAAATTGGGTGAATTTTTGTAGAATATTGTCTGAACAGAACGGCCAACTGAAGGTCGATATACACTTTTTCTCATCATTAACTGTTATATGTACTGATATCTCATGGGATTTATCAATTTTTATTGATTTTTTTCAATTTTACTTGAAACTAGAGCAAAGCAGCTCCACCTTCTTACACGTAGCTCACCTTTGACCTTCAGGAATTTGCTTCCACGTTACACTGAACCCAGACGAAGAAAAGACTTGATTTCCGTTGTTTCGTTTCTGAGGCAGGACTGAGACGGTGTCAACTTCTTGTTCTGTGTGGCATGTTTCATTAATGACCATAATGTGCGCTGCAGATGCAGGAATGCTCAGCCCAGCGCTGCTGCCATCCTCCTCACCGTGTCCCAGATCTCTCATATATGCTATATTCTCTCAGGTATACATAGCTTGAGGCTACTTCCCCGTGGTACAGATTTAATTATCTGCCATATTTAGAAGTATTTTTAAGTGTATTTGGGGAACAAAATGAAATGACTGGGAGTCCCAGTCTCCAAGATGAAGCACAGCTGCAGGAAGAAAAGGAGATAATCAGGCTGAGTAAGTCTATTACTCTCCGGCTTTTGACAGCCTTAAACAGGTCTCTATTGCAGTAATTAAATTAGAATGTCATTGCAGACTTCTTGCTTTGTGATGACTGGACATAAGTATGAAGAGAACAATTTTTATTGTCAAATTGAGAGAATTGAAGTCGTTGCATTTCCAGGCAGAGATAGACATGGCAGGCCGCATATGTTTCTGGATTTGCGCAAAGCTCCATGGTAAAGAGGGAAATAACTCAAGTCGTCACATCTGTTCACAGAACAACCCAGAAGGATTTGATCTCTAATTCAAGTGGTTGTTAAACTGTTAAATTGCAACCACGATGGCTGCACTTCCTCCTTAATCTTCTTACGTGTTCCCATCTGCACCACAGAAGACCTAATGTTGTTCTACAGAGGACGAGTCCAGCAATGTCTGTCATCACAGTTGATGCAAAGCACTTCAATGGATTCGGTCAGTCGGAAAAACGCAAAGGAATTAAAAAGTTAAGGCTTAAAATTCTCCAAATAGAGTTTGTCTTCCATAAATTACTTCATCTGTTTAAAGTAAATACAATCATTCAAATGTCTTTTTTTTTTCTTTTTTTTAAAATAAATAACTACACATGATGCTAAAAACGTCAACCTAAAAGCAAAGCGGCTTTTTACAATTAACCTCAGAAATTGGGTTTTTCGGAAATTTCTGTTTTTTGACAAATAGGATGGCTGAAGGTAAGCAAATGAAAAAGAAATATAAATAACAATAAAACAATAACAAAAAAACTCTGGAAAGGTTGAACAGTTAATTTGGGCGTCTTCAGGGTCACTAGCAATGCTGACTGAAGAAGAAGAAAACAGATTTAGGACAAAACACTTGAACAAAAGGAGTTTAGCTTTTAAATTTGCTCAGTTTCTTTAAACACATTAAACTAAGCAGAATGGCCTTCTTTTTAATAGATAATGTTGGTTTCTTTCTCAGGTTCACAGTTGCATTTAAAATGATCCGTATTGCGTACATAAACATTTCATATGATTTTCCAAGGATTTTTGAAAATTAGTAAAATAAAGTCATTAAAAACATAAAGATAAAGCAATTGTTGGTGTAGGAAAGTGGTACAGTCGTGTCCACTCGTTCCAGTATTTCTGCTCCCACTGGTCCAGCAGGATGTTGAAGTATTTTCGCGTCTTGAAGAAGCGAAGATTCAGCCAGTCTTGTGGGACTGGCAGTGTGTGGGGTTCTGTTATGACTTCTGATGCATCAAATCCACGAATACGGATAACACAAAGTGCTTCAAATGATCTGAAGAGGACATTGGGATGAACTCCAGCGGTAACAGACGCGTTCACATGGGTCAAAGTTCTTTGAGTAGTTGCTAAAATAAAACAAATGAAAATTTGATTTATTAAAATTGTTTTATTGTTTTCACACACAGTTCCAATCTGGATTTATTTGGGCTATTGTGTTCATAGAAACACAGAAAAAGCAACACTAAAGTCAGGGTTGTGTACTACACTGAACCATATTTAGCTAATATATTATCAAATATTTTCTAAAAGTTTTTATACTTTTTACTGTACAAAAATTGCATTTAAAATTTACCAAAAAAATACTAGATTAAATCATAACTGTACTTCCTCGTGACGTCTGTGAACTACTCAAATAGTTTTCTATTTTTGGTTCTAGTTTGCTCTTCGGATTTTGAGATCATATTTGGATTATTTTCAATTGTGTTTAGTTAGTTAAAAAAATGTATTACTAAATAGCTGCTCACAGCGAGAAAATATAATCAAGTTTGAGAAATGAAAATGTAGACTAATGAACATAAAAAAAATAAATAAATTGAAGAAATCCAGCTCTTAAAACCTAAAAATATAGTTTTGGAAATTGATTTTTATGTTTACTATAAATGCTTGTGCTGCATAAATCAATAAGTTTGGTGAGAAAAGTCATGTATTTCTGTGTGCTTAAACCTGTTTGGTTTTGATTTAAGGACGTTTATTTATTTATTTATTTATTTGTCTTCTGCTTGATTAGAAGAGGCCGTCATTATTAATTACAGCTGTTGGTAAATGAGTCCATTCACGTCAGCCTGTGGGTGTGTCTTCCTCATGTCATTGTGCACTGTCACTTTTTTGTCAGTGTTTTAGGTTTTGTCTCATTTAGTGTTAGTTTTTCAAGCCAGTTTGCGGTTTATTTATTCGTTTGGAGTCCTCCACAGGAAGGTCCTCCTGACAGCGCGGGCCTCGGTCATCACCAACAACTGCTTATTTTTAGACCGGCAACCAGGAAGTGCACGTGCTTAAGGAGAGGACTTGACATGTTGGAATTAATTCAGTTTCTAGAGATTTATTTCTTTATTTTTCTAAAGTTCTGAATATTTTTTTTTAAACTTCGAGGAGGCTCGCCTCACACAGAGGGCCCAAGTCGTGCAGCTGGCTCTCACGAGTGCATCTGCAGGTGCGCCGAGGGCTCGAGCCACACTGGTCGCCCGCAGCTGCTGAGAGGTGAGTGGAGAATCTTTCACATTATTTTCGATGCTGGTAATGCGTTTCAAATTAATTCAGAGAATGAAACACATCTGTGCGCTTGTGGTCTACCACATTTTCTGTTGGCTGAGATGTCGACTGATGCTGGACGGACTTATTAAGACAATCACACTTGGCAACGCGAGGCATTCTGTCTGCTGTTTTTGCGATGTGTTGAATAGGGATTTATGTAAATGAACATTGGTTGGAGCATTAGTCCACCTTTGCTATTTATTTTTTCTTGTCTGGTTTTTGATTTCCTTTCTTCCCAATTCTGAACTTTAAATTCTGAGGTGGACGAATGTGTTCTAATTAGTTTCTGAGGGTCTAGCTGAGTAAACCCTTTAGTGATTAACACAAACTTTAGTAGGACATGCTCCCTCCAGATGACTTCCTCTGTATAGTTCATTGATTGAGTGGATTAATTTAATTTAAGTGGGGCAAAGCCTGTTGAGATTTCCTGTTAAACAAACACACTGATGATTTTAAAACCTCTTATTTACTGAATTTTTCCGAGCAGTTATCCCTCAGCTGCTCCGATTCGGCTCGTCGTCTGTGAAGCAGTTGACTCATTCATTACAAAGGGTGTGTGTTGTCAGCGGCAGAGCTTATCCAGAGTGATTAATGCTGGGTTAGCGGAACCACCCAAAGCAGAGACAAACTGGTGTTTTTAGATGCTCTTTTCGTTGGATAAATGGATTAACAATATGTCACTGGCAAAATTGTTTTTTTTTTGTCTTGGAGAAGATAAGATCCTGAGTTTTATTGTATGTTTGTGTCCCATTAGAATAGGACTCTGTCACATTGTCCCAACAATATATTCATGGAGTTGCATTGGAAAGACTCCTCCGCAGTCGTCTGCAGCTAATGGAGGAGAAACTAAACACCACTTTATAGTCAGTATGAATAGCAGAAAGTTTTTCTCCATGAAGACTTGCGCTTCTGGTTTTTTTGTCAACATTGTTTTGATTTATTCCGTGCTGATACCAAACATTATACAAGCGAGCTCTGCTGATTCCTCCAGTATGTTTAAATTTTCAGAAAAACTGAGATTTAACACAACAGTCTGAGCATGGTTATGTATCACTTGTAATCCTCTTCTGCATCGTGTTTGTGTATGTCCTCGCCGACATGCGAGTGCGCATTCATGAATACGTACATATCGTATGTATGCACATTAGGCCTCTATGCTGTTTCGGCTTAGGGTAAGTACTGGACACGGGCAATCCCCTAAGGCAAGGATTGCTCTCCACCCAAACAATGAGGTGTAGCTTTTGCTCTGTGTGAACGAGGAGAAACAAGCCTGTTCAGGAGGTCAGCTCCGAGCTGTTGACACTGCTCCCTGGATGCCTGTAGTTCTGGGCAGAGCCTCATTATCACATGGTCTGCTTGGATGAGAGTGGGCTTCGTTAGGAAGCAGCTGTCAGTGCTAAGGGGGCAAAGGGAAAGAGCAGATAAAGCAGAGCTTACACTGTGGTCGCTTTTGTTACGCTCTTCATATATGGTTGCTATTATGTCTGCGTATTGTGCGTATATTACTCTATTCTTTGTGTGTGTTCATGCATACAAGTGTCACGTTAAATGCTCTCCTGCTATAATTTAGCTTCTGCGAGCCTCTTCGTTAACGTCTCACTTGTGCAATTTATTCCTCATGTGTTTGTTTTAAATATTTTCCTTTGATAAATCACACGATTTAAGCATCTTGTAAATATATTTTTACACCATAAAACAGGTTATTTATTTTCTAGAAAATGTTATAGTACTTTGTCGTTGTCACTGGAAAAATAACATTTTAAAAGGCCTAAGTCATGCAAAATCATCTTTTAAGTGTTCACTATAAACAACCATAAAACAGTTTTTTTTATTATTTTTTTTTTTAATTAATGCATTTCTGAGTATTCCTGCAGTGGAAGAAGGAATATTCGGCCTTGGGCATCTCACACCACTTGGATTCCTAAAGAGATTTGTGGGAAAGAACAAAAAAAACCACACAATTTCTATTGACAATAATCGGTACATATTTTTGATTATTGATACTTTCATTCATTCATCTTCTTGGCCACTGTGTCCCTTTGGGGGTCACGGGGGTGCTGGTCCTAAGTTCTGATCCGGATAATGATAAAACATGTAAAGTAAATATTTCGAGCCGGGGAGTGATTATATAAGTCCTCCAACTCCTTTTCTGGCGATCTCGTAACCCTTCCGCTCTCCTTGGCTTTTTTACATTAAAAGTGAGGTCATCTGGACCCCACAAGACCGTTCGCTGAACTTTTTTTTTTTTTTATCTTTGATTTTTTGAGTTTCACTAATGTCCATGACAGACATAAAATCCTGTCCACCTTTGTCGATATTTGTCATGGAAGGAATCACATATTTGGTAGGAGTCATCTGGACCCCAAAGTTAGCGGAAGGGTTTTAATGTCTAGTTATCCTGTTTTACATTTCTTTACAGATGCAAACTTCTGTTAAATGATTGTATTGCACATGAACACTTTTTTTTTTTAATTTCTTGAAATAAACTATTTCTAATTGAATCTAATCCTCTAAACACTTGCGCTCTGAGCACCAGCTCCTCCCATACCCAGAAAAATGAGTGGGTTCTCACATGCTGATGTCACAAAGTGAGAAACACCCCTTACAGGAAAAGTCTAAGGTTCTGGAACTGACCCCGGGCTTACACAAACACACGCTTTCTCTGTGCGGAGATATGCTTGCCGTGATCAGCGAGCTTGCTCTTTGTTTTGCGATGGTCTAGAAACACTCATTCGATTCAGGGATTAAATGTAATCCGGTTGCATACGCCAATGTAGATTCTGGTGAGGAATCTGTGCAACATTTAAGGTGGATCCTAAAAGTATCAGTGAATAATGCAAGCACATGGGTGATATTGGGAAAACTGAGCTAAGCTGATGATTTCCTGGCTGGAAAAAGCGAGCGACAATTTAAAACAACTGCTTTGAACATGGATCATTGAGAAAGACTGAAAGGTGCTGCGTGTCTCCAGGAAACTGATTGGCAAGAAAACAAAGAAGATTTTTGATACAGAGGTTGATGCTTTAAAGAGAAAAGAAATGTTCACAGCCAGTACTAATCAAAACATAATACAATGTTTTCAGCATTTCAATAAATCATGAAAAGTTCATCTGCTTTTGTTGTCTGCATTTTGTGACTGATTTTTCTGCAAAATAAACCCGTAAGCCATCACAATTTTTTCAGCCAAATTACTTAAGGCAGATGCACAGTATGGAAAAGCATGGTATTGGTCCTTTAAAAAGGTGGTCAGAGGAACATTCAAAACAACAGTTTCCCATGATAAAGTTTACAACTTAATAAATGACACATAAATTAAAAACAGGAAATTTTAACCTATCAATTTGCATCTGAAAAAATGTGAAACAATCCCATCCATTCAGTAATTTCTGAGCCAATTTTTATCCCTTATGGGGCCACAGGGTTGCTGGAGCCTATCCCAGCTACAGTTGGGCGAAGGCTCAGTACACCCAGGACAGGTTGCTAATCTTTCACAGGACATTAGCAGTTCCTTTACACCAACTATGTGAAAAGTGACTGTTTTTGCTAAATTAGTGTAATTTGCTAAATTAGCGTATTTGTATTGGTAGACATTGAGGAGTTAAAACAAATAAATAAAATTGTCATTCTAGTTTAGTTTCAAAAATATATATTGTAGTTTACATTTGTGGCATCAATTTTCGAGATCACAACATCCTTCTTAGAAAAAAAACTAAATGACAGTAAATTATGCAAGTCAGGTAAGAGATAACAATTGGATATGCAGAAGGAAGTTTTTCCAGCATTATGAGAAATGGCTTGTTATGAATCTTAGAGGTTTGCAGCACGGTCAGGTTTCATGTCTGTCACACCCGATCAGTTACCAAAGCTAATGGGATGCTACATGCTGCCTGAGATTTGAGCTGAAAAACTGCTGTTCTCGCGCGCATTAGAATCTGGGGAATTCCAAAAATCTTACATCTGGTGAAAAACAGAGCAACCCTCTATGGCGCAACGGTCATTAACTTCTGGGATTTACTGAGATACCGATACCCTGTTGAGAAAAAGTTTCCACACTGATGAGAACTGTTTTTCCAACTCTACCCTTTTCTGCCAAACGGAAGAAACAGCAGCCAGGAAAAGAAGCTGCCAATGGCTGTTTATTAGGAAGTGTAATGGATATTGAATGATGACATACAGATGTCGTCAAAGAAGTGTGCGATCTGCACAAGAAAGACTTAAGGCGTGTTTTTGTGAATGATGAGAATAGTTGAAAGATTGCTGTGACCATAGTTGAGGAAAAAAACTAGGCTTGACTCTCTTTCTGTAATAACAATTTTAAAACTATATTTAAAAAATAAAAGCATTTTATTGACAGAAATTTAAATAGCATTTAAAGTGGAAGAAAACAAATTCTAAATGATTTGTGACTCATGACCTTTTTCCTAACCTGAAGGTTATTCTAATAAAATAAGAATACTTAAAATATTTTTTCTTTTTTTAATTAATCCTTTTTATTCATATAAAAACGTTCTAGCGACGAATAAAGAAACGGTCACATGTAAAAATAGAAAAGCAAAACACTTATTTGCAGCTCAACTTAGCCTCCCGTTCTTTTACCTAAAGTTGTAATACCAGAAAGTATTATGTGACAGTTTGGAATAAAGAAATACCTAGAAATGCTATTTTAACCTTAATTTTTTTATTGGTTGTCGACCATCATTAGAAAAATGTTACAACATGTTAAAACAACAAAAACCTGATTTTCATTGGATTAGGTGTTTAATGATGTCATCAACCAATAACTTCTGCAACAGATAAACATGATTCTGTTTATTTTATATGAAGGCTTTATCGAGTGCATGCTCTGTTATATCTGAAGTTGAGCCCCTCATGCAACAGTTTTTGAAATCTTAGTCATGAACTGAAAATGTACTTGAACTTACTAAAAGAAAATTGTGTTTTGATATATGAAATCCAAATAATGATTACTTTGTTTTAGATTAAAAAACTGGTTAAAAAAAAAAAAAAGTGTACTAAATTGATTAATTTTTTTCAGGATGTCCAAAATCAGGAATCATCAACTCCAACCAAGATCTCAAAAATAGAAAGCTCAAGAATTGCCTTTAATTTCTTCAAATAACCTGTATAATCTTTGGTATGGTGTGTCAAACTTTTTTCTTCAACTTTCAAGAAATTATGACATTTTCCACCAAACCTACCCCTGACAAATGGATTCATGATGTTTTTTTTTTTATTGATTTATTTAATTTTTTTAATTAATAAATACATGGTAAATGGGATATTTCTATAGAGCAAGGGTGGAACATTCCAGGCCCTAAGGGCTGTTGTGTCTGCATGATTTCTAGACATCATTGCCCTTCATGGCCGATTACCTGGTTCAGGTGTGTCCAGCCAATTAGAACATGCTAGAGCACGGTATGTTGGGAAACATGCAGGGATGCAACCCGCCACAGTCCCATTCACCCATGCAGACTCGTGGTCGACTCGTCACCTCCACGAGTATTGTGGGGGTCAGTGCCTTGTCCAAGAATACCTGGAAACACGAGCATGCAAGGCGAGAACTGAACCTGCGATCTTTCGATCGGAGGTCGACCGTTCTGCCTTTGCACAACGGGAGAGCATTGAAATTAAAAGTTGGAATAGTGTATGATTGTGAGCCTGCCTGCAGCATGAACAAACTTTTCGTGTACATGCACTCTCCAAGTAACCACTCCTCCGCTCCATGTTTCCTTAGATTTTTTTGGTTTAATTTTTCTTTTCTTGGGTGTTTGCAATCAGTTACTTGTAACATGGTTGACATAAAGCAAAGAACCAGGATGATCTGAGAGGATTGGTCCAAAGTGTTTCAGCTGATTGCAGCGCACCTGAGGCTTTAACATATTGTCAATCATGCTGCATCACAGCGGGCACACCTCCGGATCACAATCCAACTAAATAAATAAAATAAAACTTGTAATGTAAATAGTAAACAAATAGAAACATGTCAGAAAGGCTCCTCCAATGATTGTCATTGGAAGTTAAGTGATTCATTCCGCCTCAAGATTCCAGCTCTAGGTTGATAATGCCTTGCAATGTAAACACTGAAGTGTTTAAAGTTCAGACCAGCTAGATAAAAAGGTCCCCAATGGTAGTTAATAAACCACCTTTCAATCAGGCTCCGCCTTTTTTTTCCTGTTAGAAAAGTATGCATTTGAGTCAGTGGGATTTGACTCGCTGTGAAACCCGGTGGTCGTTCGAGGAACTGCAGGTTTTGGTGCCTCAGCTCTAGCTTTAGCGCTGCTGGTTGGAGGTTCCCCCCTTTGATTACATTTCAGCCAGGTTAATCCCTCAAAAGATGACAACTTGACTTAGGAAACATTCTCTGATTCAAGTCTGCAAAACCACTTGCTCAGTCACTGAGCTACTGCTGCCCAATCGATGTGAATCTTTAATAGCAATTTCCAGGCACCCTGATGCTATTGATTTCAGTCGACAAACATTTCACTTTGATCATTATGATCCCAGGCTTGCAGCTCAGTTCCTGGGGCTTCTCCTCTTGAGAGGCTTACAATTGGTCTTCAAATGGCAATCTGGTGATAGCGGCCACATTGACTCTCTTCTAGTGGAGAGAGAAATTGAATTACATTTAAGGAAATGAAGTACACAAACAGGTTAACATTTATGAAAAATTGAGTGTTTATTGGCTGCTTAAAAGTGTTTCTCTCTTTCCAACTGCGCGACAAAGCTTGATGCCGGCTTGAAACAAACTCCTTTTCCTGTCCTTTTTCTAAAAAAAACGGTTCATTAATTTCACATTCGCCCCTTGGTAAGCCTTTTTGTACTGCAAACCCATGTTATATGACAAGAAAGACAGGGAGAGAAGGGGAGAGAGCACATTGACCCCATGAGATTAATTAGAAGTTACAGAAACTTAACATCATTTTTTTTTTTTTTTAAGTTTTGTTGTTACCACTTCACTGCAGCACTGACCTGCAGTTGTATTTAAAGACCCACTCCAATGAAAATTATTTTAACATGTTCTTTTTCATGATGAAGAACACATGCAAAGAAAATTAAAACTGTGTTTCTGAGTATTTCTGTATTCAAATCGAGGTGAATTAGGAGTAGACGAGAAAATAATGTATGAAAAAGCTTGTAGTGTTACATAAAAACTGTAATTCATCCACTTGCAGACGAATAGATCCATGAACGTCTGAGCTGGAATTTGGCTCTAAACTGTATGGCTGGATCGCTCTGATATTGCTGCCGTTGTGGCTGCACCCAATGTGTTTTAAAGAGTGTTTAGGTTGATCTTGTTGGCTATTCAAAGTCAATGGTAGCTTTAGACTTATATCTCCACGTTTTCTGGCAGGACCAAAGATCTTTTTGTTTTATGGAGAATAGCCGTGGTATTTGTGTGTTGGACCTCAGATCAGACCAGAAGATCAGGATTTCATCAGTGGGGTTGAGCAGAGAGGGAAGAGCCCAGCGCTGAATTCCTGTTTGGCAGGGTAACCAGGAAATGTGGCGGACGTACGACTGCCTGCCCGCTGTTGTGGCGCCGGTGCCCGAGTCCTTCTGATAGAGAATGTGGGGGATCCACTCGTAGAACGGGAGCCCTCATCCCAGCGTTACCGTCCCCCGTCGAATGAATTCGTGACCGGCTACGGTCCGGCCGCTGTGTGCTTGAAAGCAAATGTCGGCCGGACCTTGCTGCTTCGGGAACATGGATGACGTGCTCACTGTGCCCCTAAAACCCGTCGACGGGGCTGTACCACTCTCAGATAGTCTCGACCGCGGACGTGTAAGCGTTCCGCGGCAACGTCGGTTACCGATCCGTTTATAAAGACAGACCGAGAAGCCTCACAGTTTGTGTAAATCTTAGTGTGTTTGTACATTTGAAAAACATCACAAACATTTATCAGGTATGCATTGTGTTTCCTATGATGACACATTTATTTATAGAAAAATTTGAAACGTCGTACAACTGTTAAACAAAAATATTTAAAGCACAGCCTGAATCTTTTTTTTTTTTTTTTATCTTTTTTTTTTTTTTTTTAATCGGGACAAAATGATAATTTAATGGCCATTTTCCTGCATCTGCCAAGCCCTGTCTCATTGTTTTCATACCATTCCAACATGGCATCACTCTTTGGACAGTAGTAAAAACCCTGCGTGCCATCTCTAGCAATTTATCTCATTTGTTGCATCTCTAATGTTACTTAGGGTTGTGAGGGGTTGTAAGCTAGCGGTAAACAAAGTGATGATGAGAAATGAAAGGAACCTTTCTCCTTGCCGACTGTTTTGCCCACAACTTTCTACTGCTTTGTAGAAACTATGTCAGAGAAAATGACACAAAGTTTTTGGATTTAGCCTAAAAACGCTGGGAATACTTTTTAAATAAAGGATGTTTGGAAATTGACTTTAATGTTGTCAAGTGTCTATTAATGTTCTACTAGAGGTACAATAACAGCAGCTGATGGATGTAGATTTTTTAGCAGAAATGAAACTCAGAAGTTTATTCCATCATGTGTCCGTTTTCTTCTCTATAGTTCATTGCATTTTACTTTGGTGGAATATGTTTCTGTTTTAATATTTTATTGTCCTTTTTTTCCTGATCTTCTAAAAAAAAAAAAAAATCAATGGTGTCAGTCCTCCCGGAGATAAGTATGTCTTATTAATGTTAGAGATATTAATCATTCTAGAAGGTCCCTCAGTATTGCAGCTGAGCCTGCTGATAATTGACATTTTCTTTAAATTAAAGTGCCTATCTTTCTATCAGTGTCCGTGGAAGGCCCCTCAGTGGACTATCTATAAAACATGCTGAAACACAAGCTGGGACATTGCAGTGTGTATCCAGTATGTCATGCAGTATTCATGTTTCCTCAGAAGGGGAAAAAAGTTTTTCTTTGGGGAGGAAGAGATTTCCATCGCAAAGCAAAGCATTGAGCATAATAACACGAGTTGAATGTGAACTTTTTGAAAAGGTGAAATGCACATACTGACCTTTAAATCTCAATTTTTTATTGTGCATGTGCTCTTCAGGTGTACTTAGGAACACAGGTGTGTGACAAATAATCCTCTGTGACACGAGATAATAAAGGCAGCTTTCACAGCTGACAACGATAATGGGACATAACACGGAGAGCATTGTCACGTTAACCACGATCATTTGCATTTAGATTGCATAATTGAACATTTATGGCCCTGAAGTCATTATATAATTCTTTGAAGATGTAATGATGTACACATGGATGGGTCTCAGAACTAACTGTTGCTGCAATCATCGAATTCTGTTCTCAATCCTACAAAAGACCATAGAGGTTTTCTGAAATTCATATGTAGTATAAATCAGAACCATGCATATGTACCATTGCTGTGAAGTAGGAACACTGACTGATACCAGTTTCTGGACAAACTTGAACTGAAAGATAGAACAGAGGCACTAGTCATGGCAGCTCAGGAGCAGGCATACATGACAACTGGACGTACAATGCTAACAAGCTGGTCATACATGGAGCGCCAAGTGACTGGCATGTTGTACAAAAACATCTGTGCCAACGGTGGCCCGGAAGTCCCAAAGTCAAGATGTAATAAAAAAAAAAAGAAAAAATCTCCTCTGGTTTTAAAGATGACAATTCTAAGATCCTTTGAGGCTTCCAGAAACTGATTGGGGAAAAACAAATAGTAAAACAGTTTCTAGCAATCATTGATTCTGCAAGTTGTCCAATTTAATAACATGAGAAATCTCTAATGTTAATCATTCGTAAATTTCAGATGTGAGAGAATTAATGAAAATAATAATAATCCAATAAATTAAATGTTATGATTTTTTTTTTTTTTTTTTTAAAGACTTAGTCCAATGAACATTGTGAAAATTTGAAGTTCCCGTGTAGTTTTTGTCACGATGGAGGACGTATATGAAGAAAATTAAGATTAAAATTATATTTTAGGATATTTATTT
The DNA here is from genome assembly GCA_003999625.1 of Oryzias javanicus. Lineage (NCBI taxonomy): Eukaryota > Metazoa > Chordata > Actinopteri > Beloniformes > Adrianichthyidae > Oryzias > Oryzias javanicus. The sequence goes on along the minus strand of CM012440.1, from coordinate 8,593,529 downwards.
CTTCCTATCATTATCAATCAGGAGAAAAAATGCTGCTGAAGAAGCTTGTAGTTGTTACTTATAAATAATACTCCTCGCTCCGCTCCATCCTGATGCATCCACTTCCAGAAAAAATAGATCCAGGCACGTCTTTGTTTTCCTTGTCTGAGCTGACATCTGGCTCACAGCTGTACGGCTGGATAGCTCCAATAATGCCCAAAGGCATGATGGGTAATGAGCACTGGCTTACTCTATGCCAACAATTCTGCCCACAACTTAAAGATTAATTGAGCTCCTGCTGTTCTGCAGAAACTTTGTCCTAGAAAACAGGTTTTTTTTGGCTAAAAATGGAATAATCAAAATTAAAACTACTGGGAAGGCTTTTACTATAATTTAAAAGATCTTTGGAGTGGGACTTTAAAAGGGGCTTTATTCTTAAGCCTTTCAGAGTGAACTATATCTATAGATAAGATCATATATTACCTTGGACCACTAAAAAATTTATTATTTATGAAATATTAGTTATATTTCGTGAGTATGTTCCTACCCGAAAGTAAAACGTCTCGATTCCTGATTTCTAAGTATTTTTTTAATTCGAATCAGGAGCAGAAGAAAAACAGTCAACCAAAAAAAATCTATTTGAGTTTTTTTTTTTTTTTAATTTTAAGAAGGAAACCATTATTTTTGACTTGATCTTATACATGTTTGTGAGTGTATTGTGCTACAGTTGGCGTCCTAAGCAACCCCCTGGATCATCCGTTCCGTGTACCGTCCCTGCCTTACAGTCCGAGCCTCTGAGATGGGAATCAACAGGAAAATCTCCCATAACTATTCTAAATTAATCCGTTCTGACAAAAAATGTATTCACAGTTTTGCTGCCCAAAAAAACACAATAGACACACCATTACTGGATAGCAATTAAATCCTTAAGATAATTTCAAAACTGATAGAAAGCACAAGAAAAAAAAACGACTGTTAATACTCCTTTTCTCATCTAGTAGCTTTTCGAGCTTAATTGAGGTTTATTGATTGTAAGTCAACTTTTGAATAAGTGACTGTCATTTATTAAAAATATGCAGCTGCCATTGCCAGGCCTACATGGCATTAGATGCAACGTAACTAAATGAAAAGCTGAGGAATTAGATTTGGTGTGTGACAGAAATAAACTCTATCCGGGGAAACGCACTTTGAATGAGATGCCTGTAACTGCATTTGACACACTTCATTTCATCCTCATCTGTCAAGTTCAGCATCAGATGATGGTAAATGTTCAGGACGTGACTATTTTTCAAGTTTGAATGTTGTGTCTGTTGGTTGGTTTGTTTTAGAAAACATGATTAGAAAGATTCAATTTGTCTTCTGTGGTCATTGGATAAGGTAAACAAATAAGTCAATTGATTAATTTGTATTTTCAATAATTTCCTTTAAAATAATGTCAAAGATTTTGCTGCTTGGTCCTACTTGTGAAAGAAAAATGTATAACCTGCAAGACTTTAAAGGGCCTTTCATGGTAAACTATATATACCATAAATATGTTCTATTACCATTGGCACTCTAAAGAATAATCTCTGAGGCTCTGCCTGTAGCTCCGCCCACATCACAACGTCATCCTCGGCCCGGCCTTGGCAGCATGTCTGCGTTTCTCCCACAAAAACAAACAACATCCAAACTTTTTCAAAGATGGATGTGCATGCCGTAGATCTGGCTTCAGTAGCCCATCGCTACGCTGGTTCAAAAAACAAATACACTCGGCGGCCGCGTAACTGTGACCTGAGGGGCCGGTGTCTTAAAGGAGCCCAGCATCTAAAATGACTAACACCTGCGTTAGACCTGACAATGATGTTAGCATTTATTGGAGAAAAGATATACAGTATTGTGCATTTAAAATGAAGGGTTTTACTGATAACTGTTAGGAGAAAGCGGGTGTTTGATTTAGCCTGGGGGCAGCACACACTCTTCCTGGAAGGGGCTGTTCTCACTTTGTGACATCAGCAGGTGAGAATCTGCTTGTTTTCATGGGTTGGGAATGTTTCATTGATTAGTTTAAATCTTTGAATTTTCTTTCTCAATTTGCTAAACCTTTGAATTTTCCTTCTGAATTTTTTTGAACCTCTTGATTTTCGATGGAATAAAATTTGATGGAAAAAAAAAAAAATTGACGGAAAACACTCACTTTTTTGGACTTTCAACAATAACTGGTCGATTTTAGAGCACATCTAAATTCAGCCAATGAAATCATTTGTTGCTGTCAACGTAAACATGTTAACGCATGTGATTAATTTAAAGAATGTACATGTTATTATGTATTAACGCTAAATAATGTGGAAACCTGCAAAATAAATAAATATTCATTCAATTTTAAGAACTCTATTTTTGTTTTTTAGGCTTAGATCACTTTTTCACAAAAGGCGGACTATTTGATCGATTGTCACGGTAACATGACAATGCGTCATGTTACCTTAGCATCACTAAGCCAGAGGCAATCATGTTTGCAGCGGCAAAATAAAGTGATACAGATGCTGATTGTCACTATAGGTTATATTAAGCATCAGCTTAAAAATACCGTTTACCTCTTACTGTTTCTTTTTGAGCGGAAGAAGAAGAAAGTCTTTTTAAACCCGCTGCACATAAGGAACATTGTGGCTGGAACTTCTTTTTTAGATCTACATCCAATTAGCCAATCAGAATTGAGTATTCACCTGGACCATAATACAATGTTTGCTTCTTAAAGCTGTATGTCAGCATTTTTGGTTTTCTTGGAGTAATACCATGGATAGAAACCGTTGATCTGTTTTGTGCACACAAGTTACATTTCTGAGTTAAAACTTGATCATTTTAAACATTTCAAATGATAAAATTGAGGGGAAACATTTTCTCTCTGGTCTGGTTTTGTACAAAAGCTGCATATCGTTGTGTACAATTTACCTCATGAAACCATTGTGATTAATCACAACCCAAAAGTGTGATTAATCGGGTTCATTTTTAATCAATTGACAGCACTAATTATAACACACTTAAAGTTGGTTTTGAATGGTTTTGGCCCTTTAAGTTGACCAACCCTTTTTTTTGTTTTGTTTGTAATTAGAAATGACATTACCAGCAGTCACAGTTTCTAAAGTCTGTACATTCATTGAACTGCAGGAGTCTTTGGTGAGTTTATTTACCTCTGCCCAGATTGTAGTGCTGAAGCAGCTGATGGTCCAGTGGAAAGACTAAAACACATTTCTCTTTACTACTGCGCTACACGGCTGTTTCTCCTCATGCATCACAGTAATTAGTTGTGGTAAAAAGTCTGATTTTACAGTCCTCATCCCCCTAACCCAGCGTGTGCCGACATCATGATGTTCTCCCATTTCTAAACCAGATTCATGAGCAAGTATTTGAACAGATATTTTTTTTTCTTCTTCTCTAGCATCCAGAACAAGATTACAAACCCCTGATTTAAGACTTTATTAACTCTGCATTTATTTAACCCCTGTAGACACCGCTTTGCAATGGATCAACATTGTGAATCCTGTTGTTGCGCTCCCTCTCTCTCTCTCTCAAACACACACCAATTTATGCCAACAATAAAACTTTATAAGGTTTTAATTGATTGCACTTTAATGGAAGAGCTATATGTGCTCATGCATATCTCCCACTCGACATCTGGTCTTTGTTGGCCTAATTATTGCAAGTAATGAGATGTTAATTTTGACACACATACTCCATGCCTGAGTGATCAGATTATTATGAAACAGACGTTTATGAAAAACCTAATAAATTAAACATCTTACCTTCAGTAAACATTAAGCATTTAGATAAGAGACAAAACACATAGCTTCAGAAGAACTGTATAAGTGTATAAAAAAAAGCCTTTTTGTCACAATGCTTACTGATTTCTGAAAAGTGGGAAGAGCCAGAACACACAGAATCAAGGAGCCTTTGATCAATATAATAGATCCACATTTAGATGTAATTCACAGCAAATACAGAACAAAATAAAAATATCAAAGTTGGCATGTTAGTTAGATTATAGTGGAAACACAGTCAAAGCATTCAGCACAAACAGTGAAGTTAAAGCTGCTTTGTTTCTGTGCTTCGTATCACACAGAAGCTCATCAAAATTTGTTACATTTACTGGCCTGGAGAATAAAAAAATTGTTAATGTAAAATGTATATTTTTATAGTAAGACAAGTCAGTTAAGACATTGCCAGAATAATTGCAAAAATCTGTTAAGAGGGAATTATAAACTGGAATTCAAATGACAATTTTACTAATTAATTAGCTTTTTTTTCCGTTTTCCATGAGATGTGTAATGCACACAGAGTACACGAAGAAATCAGTTAAAAGTAAAATTCATATAAATGTGTCTTTTTAACCTTCAACAACAGAAAATAATTATATATAAATAACAATCGATGTTAGAAATCTCTAAATAGATGCAACCAACACATGTGACGCTATTGTAATGACTCGTCATACTAGAGGTGTAATGATTAATCTATCCATTTTCTAAACCTGTTTTGTTCCTTTTGGGATCACTTGGCTGCCAGGGCCTACAGCCCAGCTACTTATAGGCAGGAGACAATCCGTATAGTTAGCCAGTCTGTTGCATGGCCACGCTCACACTACATCCACACCCAGGGACAATTTAGAACAACCAATTAACCTACGAAGCATGTCTTTGGATGGTGGGAGGAAACCAGAGTCCTCGGAGAAACATGCAAACTCCACACAGAAGGGTCCCCCAACCGGGACTTGAACCAGGGGCCTTATTGCTGTGAGGCGCTAACCACCGCACCACCATGCAGCCTAATGATTAATCAAAGAACCCATTTTTATTCCTACAATCTGAGATATATCAACAACTGATATGGGAAAATCCCTTTTGGGTTGAGATGTGGTAGATTTATTTTACTAAAACAGGAAAACGACCACCATTGCGGACAGCACGCAATGGCAACAAAAAGGGATCAAACCATCATTACAGTCTAAAAACGTGTGACTAAAGATGTCCTGGATCGATTTTAGGTTATTGAATCAGATCATTCAAAATGAAATTCAAAATAAAATGAATCCAATTGTTGTAAAAATGAATAGTTACACCATTGCTTTATATTGTAAAGTTTTGGATATTGACGGAAAGCTGGATTCCGTCACTTCAGATTGTGTTAGAATTGGATTAATTAAATGGTTGAAGAGTTACAGTATTTCATAGAACATCAACACTGGAGCTAAAGCTTTGGTGTTAAAGGGTCATTCACCAACTGTGGCTGCCATCTGTTTTTTCCAACATTTAATTGATCATATTAGCAAATAAATAAAATAATAATAATATGAGAGAGTGTAGTATTTATTACTGTAATAATTGGTCAATGGAAGTACAGAATATATTTGAATGAGTTCTAAAGTTTTTACACAAATTTACCCCAAAACAAAAGTCAAGATTGTCATTTACAAGTTGGTTTAAGCTTCTTTTTCTAGTTGCAGGTAATTTAGTCATTCTGTCCAGAAGTTTGGTTTTGTGTCCATCTCAGTTTCTACGCTCCAGAATCAGATGTGATATCTCTCACCGTTTAGCCCCAGAAGTCGTCGTTAAAATGCTGGTAACTTTAGTCCATTAGAGCGGTCCACCAGAAGGTCTATGGAGTTTCCAATTACGGAACCGGCCGCTCGTTCCACTCCACTAAAGATAGAAGGTGAATCTGCTCATATGTCCAGTGCCTGCAGCTAATTTTCAGAGCACATTGGTCTGGCACAACTCCAATTTGTTTTAAACGTTACTATAACTTCACACAAAGTCGGGGAGGAGCACAGTGGAACTACTCAGGAGGTCCCAGATGTGATCAAAATTTAATTTTTGGTGTTTTTTTAAGTAAATTATGTTGTGAAATATCAGCTGTTGGGAAAAAAAAAACTGGTAGTAAGAATATTTATTTTAATTATTCAAATTAAATGTGAATTCAAGAGGAAAATCCCCCCCTATATTAAAACTTTTGTCTAGATTCATTCACAATTGTTTTACTTCCAAACATTTGGAAACTTCAGCTGAAAAAATTCTCCGCGTGAGCAGAGATGAAGCTAAATACCTCAGGACAGTTTTAAGTTTTGGGACTTTGAAGCGTCTCTTCCACGTAAACCAGCTGTTCTGTTTAGACGTTCCCTTTGCTGAACGCTTGTTGAAAAAGATAACCAAAACGTATAAAGCTGTGGTAGACTAGGACAGTTGGATATTATAAAGCTTGGATTCTGCTGAATAATATGACTAAGTATCTTTGATAACTTATGATACGATGCACGATACGTGATTCACGATACTGATAAAAATCACGATTTGACAATTATTGCAATAATCAAAAAAATTTCTTGGGAATCCATGATGTATCACAGTTTTGCAAAGAAATATATCCTTTTGTTTTCTCTGAGACCTTTTTTAGAACAATTGAAAACATAATATTTTAACATCCTTTGCAATAGTAAAATAAATTTATCAAAAAATACTAACCTGTCATTATAATAATAACAAAAAGTGTAATGTTACAAATAAGAAAAGGTCCGATGAAGAACTCAAATGTAGAGTATATCAAAGGAACTCCTCACAACAAATGTGGAAATGAAAATTCACAATATGGTATTTTATATAATATTATATTTTATGTTCATTTATTCTTATTAAGGCACAATATGAACTTTCATCCTGTTAATTATAATTTTCTCCTCCCTTTTATTCTTATTTCATGCACTTATCTTTGATAATAAACACTTTTGTCTCGTGCTGCATGCGTGTACTGCTAGCATACAGACTTGTTGAAACTACAGCACCACTAGACATCTCGGTCGGACTTCAAACTCTCTCCACTAGAATCTGGTATATTTTAGCGCGGTGTTTGGTAAGGTTACTGGTGTTACCGCCCTTCCGAACCGCGTTTTTGTTATATTAAAGACAGCTCGCTGTCTGCATCCACTTTGAAACAAATACAGTCACACTTTGTACTTTTTTTTTTCGTGGCCGCTCTGCCATCTGTGGACGTTTGTCACTTTTCAGTGGAGGAATATGAGAGAACACCGGAAGCCCCTCCCCTCCAAAAGCATGGAGTCTCCGCGATGTTGCCGCAACACTGTGCAGGCACCGCCAACAATACCATTAAGGCTAAAAGCTCATCAGTCCAGTAAAAATTGACAACGTGGAACCTGTATCAAACATCCCCACACTTCACAGTCATCCATGTGAGTAGCGCCCCCTAATGGACTTCTATAGTATTATTTGAAAAAATGATTAAGGAATCATTCGTCTTTCATGTTTTCCTACTTCTAGTAAATATTTGTTACTAATCCATTATGTTCACTAAATTGCGTAGTTGAAAACTTCTATCAACATGTTTCCTTTAATATTTTTTGATCAGTTTACACGTGTGGAAGTGAAGAATAATCGCAAAAACTCAAAACTGTCTATGTACTTGGTGCACCAGTGGTTTACCCTACATTCTATAGACAACAAGGCTACAGTCTCTAACTGCTGTAACACATTTAACCATGAGAGGCCACATATATGCGGTCTATAAGATGGCTCTGGTGTGTAAGAAAGGCTTCAAGGGTTGGAGGACACGCCGTCTCTTGTTGATACGGTGGCACGTGAGACACAAGTGTCAGTGAAACCGACTCCGTATGATGCACTTGAATAACAAAATGCAGCTAACATGGGAAACAATGTAGGACTGAAGGTTGACTAAGCAGCCTTCTGGAGAGGAACCTTGATGCACTCACTCTGTTTACAAGACAGCACTTCTTTATGTTTGAATAATACTATGGTGGCTGTCTTTGCTGAACAGTGAATGCTGAAGGAGAGCTGAAAGCCACAATGCATGGACAATATAACAGCAGCCCAAACATGTTCACTTGATGCAATAATAATGATGGAGCCAATTGGTAATCTTAGCTGGGCTACTGATTAAAACCTTTAGGCTGGTGTATGCTCACAAAAAATTCCAAAGATTAGAGGTTTAACGATTAATCGATGAAACTATTTCTATTCCTATGATCCAATCATCTTTCTGAGGCAAGTTATTAATCGAAATGAATAAAAAAAATCAACCTATACCCTTTTAACATTGGTTTGAAAGGGCCATCACAGCAGAAAACACACACGTGATCATTACAATCCAATGTGGAGAAACACTTTGAATTTTTTAAAAACATGTGACCACACAGAGTGGTAGAATGTTCAAATACTGTTCCATTTGTATTATTTTGATGTCGGAAAAACAACCGTGGCCTGAACTTTATGAAGCTAAAATGTGAATGCATTTGCCATTAATTCTTGTTTACATGTTTCTTTGCACACATATTTAATTTGCACTTTATTATCTTACAAGAAATACAAGGAACGCTTCCCCTGCACTGTTCAGTCCCACGTTACCATTATTTATTTATCTTTTTACTTTTATTGTTAACAAGGTGTGACAAGATTTACTTGATTTCAAACAATTCTTGTACATGGATTAAAATTTTATATAGACAAGGTTAAAAAAAACATAGGAACCTGACATGACAAAAGCAACCAATTTATAAGCATAAACTGAAAACATTTTTCAATGATAAGAAGATTCTTGTATGCAGTCATTATGTGTCATCTTTTAGTCTTGAAGCAAGGGTCCAGTCTCTGGTTTTTATGTGCCACTGCTTTAATTTAAGAGATTGACTATGAATAGTATCCATAACTAATTAATGAATGAAATGGTTTATTTCAAGCAATCAGTTAGTAATACATGAAATAACATCTCACATTATAAATCACAAGGTGATACTTGAAAGGGAGTGGAAGGAAGTGAACTTATATAATCCCACCCCATCGATCGTAACATGAATTATCATTATCCGGTTCAGGACTAAATATAAAATATTTATATACTACAATCATTCAGATTATTAAGGATCATTAAGATCAGTGATGTAATCAAATTTCAAAATCCACAAACCAGTCATTTCTATTTAACAGTATTAATAGTATAATCTAAATATCAGGAAAACATCCTCCAGAAGCCCAAGCATATTCAGACCATCATCACCAGAAAAAAATCTGCGCATCAACCAGCGTCAGAAATCCAGATGATTAATAATCATCTGAATATATTCGAGACCCCCGGCACGATAAATACAGAAGATCCTCCCAGCGACGATGATCCGAGAATACCCCAGAACTCCGGCACCGATCAACGCAAATGATTTTCCCCGATGATGATCATTATCGAAAAGAAAAATCATCTACATTAGTAAATGAAAAAAAGTCAAAATATTCACAAAAAAAAAAAATTTTGCAGATTGTATTCATCAAAGAATAATAACAAAAAAAAAGTAAGTAGAAATTAAAAAAAATCAAGGATATGTTCAGAATGAGAAGAATTAAGGTCGTTGTTCATTGCTATGACTGTAAACTACAAATTAATATGAATTGAATCACTAAACCAAATCATTACACCCCTAATAAGTATTATAAAATAAGAATTTTGCTTTCTCTTCTCCAGTTCAGTTTAATATATAACGCCTTGCTCATGTTTACTCCTTTTATCTGGAGATTAAACAAGATCATGTTTGCGCACAAACTGCTTCCTCCACAATCTGAATGTTTCATTAGTTATAAAATTATGAAAAGGATTGCGGTTTGAAGCCCTGTGATGTTGTGCAGAAACACTACTTGACTTTGGTCAAATAGTACAGATGCAAAGCGACGATTACAGTCTCTTCTCAAATAGGACTTGACAAGGCAATAGAAGCTATGAAGTAGTTTTCTTTTAAATCGGAATGCTGTGTGACTCATGAATTATTTTCTTTGGGTTACTGAACTCTTTGGCATATGATCTCCTGCTCTGTCAAGAGAGGGGATTTGACTCCATGTGACTAATGTAGAACAAGGCCAACTGTCAACTATAAACCAGTCACTGCCACTGCACTTTGTATCCCCCATTTCCAAGGAATAATGATGCATAGCCATCACACTTAAGCCTTGTCTAGTGTCTACATATGGAGAAGGCATCAGCTTCAACAGAGGAAATTATGCAGTCCACTAGCTCCCTGTCTAGCATAGCATCTAAGCCACCCAGCGCTTCCCCAGAGGAAGAGATGACATGTTTATGAGCTGAAAGGAGCCCATACCTAAAAATAAGATTTTTTTATTTTATTTTACCACTGACTGCAAAAAAAAATATCACATTCATTATGTTTTTTTTTTTTAAATATTAAAGCAAATAAATCTACTGAAGAGCCCAATTAAAATGTTCAAAATTTAATTTAAAGTCCTCCTCCGATGGAACTCATGTTATTTGAGTTTTTATCAGGTATTTGTGACATTTTTCTAATTTCCAAGTATTTCTCCTTTTAAATCACTGTCAAACTGTTGCAGACGGACTCTGTTGGAATTAATGAGCTTCCTTTACGTCACAACAGTAAAGGTCCGGTTGAGCGTGCCTAGTTCAGGTGCTGGAGAAGAGAAGATGACATCTTCCCATTGACTGCCGTCAAATGAGCCGCCGTTTGCATTTCCGTGGTGAAATCAGCCGTCACTGGATTTTTAAATTTTTTTCTTACAATACTAATGGTAGCAGGGCTGTGGACATTGGAAAATCTTCACGAGACTCAGCAAACCGAAAGGCGGCTCATTTGACCGCAGTCGTAGAGGATTGTAAACCAATGAAATACCATTCTGATGTTCCATCCATCCATCTTCTTCCGCTCATCTGGGACCAGGTCACGGCGGCAGCAGTCTAAACAAAGATGCCCAGACTTCCCTCTTCCACTTCCTACAGCTCCTCTGGGGGGGACCCAAAAAATGTCTCCTTAAGACATTTCAGTTGTGGGATTTTGGTTTAAAACCTTCATAATCATAATTTAAACACTACATGGAATGTCTTTTTTAAAATTGTCAAATTAAAAAAAAACTTAAAAAAAAAAAGATTTTGTCCTTTTTCCTGTGTAAAGTGTTTCCTTGTTTATTGTGGCGTTGTGTTCTAAAAATTATATATATTTTATATGTGAAATCAGTGAATATTACACACGTTTGAGGCAGTACAATCCCTCACTACACTATTTTTAGAATTTTCTCAGACAGACCTGAACATAGTCACACTTTTCTCTCTTGTTTAACCCTTTAACACCCGAGTGTCGCCAGTGACGCTTAACCATAAAATCTTCAACATACTCATACATCGTCCAGCCGTTTTTCCTCCTTTAGAATCTTCTGGAATTACGTTGAGCGGTTAAAAAGCTACAGTACATCAAAACACTCGAGCTCCGGTGCTAAAGGGTTAAACTCTCAAAATTCAAATATTTGTAGAAAAGTATGACCAGTTTTATGAAATGAAGATCTGCTTATATTTGAAGAAGTATGAGCTGAATGGAGACACAGCATATAAGAGATTGATTGACAAGGTCTACAGCCAATCACAACACAGTGCACTATTAAAAAAGAAATCTGTGAAATTGCACTGAAAACAATGTGTAAAAGTAAAGGAACACTGTACAGATTGTCAAGTTAGAGCAAAAAAAAAGCTTTTTTTTTTTCTTTTTTTTTTACAGATGGATAAAATGCTATTTTCTAGGTAGATGGAGAGTAGTGTTTGGAAGGCCACATAAACGGCACATTATTGTTTTTAGTGTCCTTTTTAATGGAGGGGAAAATTGACCCCTATTAAACAGCTCATTGTTCCCTGTACGACCTCCCTAAGAGGAACCATCCGATGTGTGCAAGGCGCACTGTTAAATCCACTAGAACGGAAACAAAAATGATCCCAACAAAATTGAGATTGCAGGTATTTTTTTTTTTTTTTTTTTTTTAGATCCGGCCTGATCTAGAAAAGTGTAGTCTTTAAACTGACAAAGCATTTCAAACGGAGACTTCTTTTACTCCACGGTCTCACATGAATAACCATAGCTTTTGCAAAGAAGGGGAAGGTAACCTGTAATAATTTGTCCCTCCAGTCATGTCGAGATACTGCTGTGGTGTTCCTCTATTTGTCACTGTCAGCCTCCAGACTGAGGATATGAGAAGGAGGCAGAAACAATGGGAGCAGTGTGGTTGGGGGGCAGCTGTGTGGAGGGGAAGGGGGAGTGTGAAGAAAATGCTGAAGTATGTGATTAAGAATAATGAGTAAAAAATTGCATAAAGCCTCCTCCCAAATCACATATCAACTCCACGCCTGGCATTATCCCTGAAGCATCTCATCAGTCCTGGACCAAGTCCCCCATCCTTTCTACACACGTGCCCACCCACGCACACACAACTCACTATCAGCTGCAAACACACAAACCAACACTTTCTTTTTTTCTACCACTTTTTTTTCTACCTTTCTCTTAGTTTGTCATCTCAGGTAGTAAATGTAATGACAGGAAGGAGAGCTGTCACCTCCTCTATCAACACACTGACCCTTCCTGGAGTTTCACCACTCCAGCTAACGCAGTCAGGCCTGCCGGTTATCTTCAAACCAATGTTTGGAGAGGCATCTCTATCGGAACAGTGGGGAAACATCCAATGCATATCAATGGTAAGACTCTGATTTTTATTTGCTTTGCATTTGCTCTCTGTCTTAGCATAGCACACAGAAATGACAGAAGGGTCCACAGGAGAAACTGTCAAACCACTTGATTCTTGTTGAACTTTAGCAGAGAAATTCAATTTGTGAATGTAAAATATATGAATAATTTCCCTTTTTTTTGCTAGCTCTGTCATGCAACTTATTATGTCCAAGAACTTTTAAATACTCAGACGCTTGCATCTTGGTGGCAGAAATATCCCTTTAAATCTCCTACCGCTAAAACTTAAAGGTGTGTAGGACGGTACGTATCGCAAAATGTGTCTCACGATACGAGTGGTCAGGGGTCTTAGGTGGAAAACAATACAATGAGGGACGTTCATAAATAATTGAATAAAATTAATCTTGCCAGTATATTAAATCCATACGAGTATCGCAAAATGAAATATCGCGATATATCGCCAAATTGATTTTTTTCCCTACACTCCAACAAAACTTAACAGTGAGGCAGCTGGAATCTTTTTTTTTTTTTTCTCTCAATGAATTTTATCTGTTACAACTTGTTTATAAAAATATTACAGTTATATAGAATATCATAAATAGCAAAAATGATTAAGTTTTACCTAAGGGTGTATATTGGCAAGATTCTGACAATTCTTCTTTTTTCCTGATTCAGGTTTTTTTTTTTTTTTTTACTGGGAGGGAGGGTCTTAAGGCAGGGATAACCAGTTTTATTTAGTCTGTTTAGTTTGTATCTATTGTTTATTTTTATGACTAATTTTCTGCATCTGCAAAATTACCGGAATGAAACCCGATGAGGCCATTTTTCTTTGTGAAACTGTGCTATATTGACAATACGTACCACAATGCGTCTCATTCTACAAGTATTCAGGGGTTTAGGCGGAAAACAATACAATGAAGGACGTTCATAAATAATTAATTAAATATCATATTGTCTGCGCATTAAATCGATACAAGGATCTCCAAATGAAATATCGCGATATATCGCCAAATCGATTTTTATTTTGTAAAATAACTGGAATGTTTTTTTCTTCTTGAATTTTTTTTTTTCTATAAATTTCAAACTTGTTTTAAAAATATTTCAATTTTATGTAACATAATTAATAGCAAAAAATAAAGTATTACAACTCTAAATTTGGAATTTTATTTTACGGACTCACTGACATCCAACTACAGTGACTTTTTTTCTTTTTTTTTTTTTTTAAATCAACACTTCAGTGGAGGCAGGCTGTGTAGGCTGAACATTTTTCAATAGGCTTTGTGATTTATGATGGCCTCCCTGGCATGTATTAATTAGCCGAATGAAGCAGAAATATACCTGAAAGCAACTTCCTCTTCTACAATTACAAAAGCAATAACTAAAGCTGCAGGGACGTGCATCCCTGCAAACCTTCATTTTTGTATTTATTCAGTCATTTGCCTGAGCCTCCTGAAAGCAAACAAGAATCAAACTGCACCACTTAGTTGTTCAAATGAAAAAAAAATAAAAGGAAGTTCAGGCTAGAGCTTTATTCCACTATATTACTGACATTATCCTTTCACTTGTCCTGCAGCTGCTAATCAACACGTTAGAACTCTTTCTACACAAACGTAAATTAGTCGGAGAATCATCTAAAATTATGTTTTTGTGAGAAGTCGAGTCTCGCCGGATTAATGGAAAAACGAAAATTACTGCTGACACTGTTAAATAGGGGCGTGACTTTATTTAAACTGAAGGACGGTCGAGTTTAGCGCGTTTTCGGTGTTTGCTTCATTACATAATATTTTGGCCTTTATTACACATTTCATTTTGTATCTGTCCATCTCTTCCTCTCCTGAACCAATCACCCGAGAGAGAACATGGAGTTTTCTCGAGTGCAAAATGACACGGTAATCTCTGTCGGCTTCATCCTCTCTTTTGCTTGCTGTCACTTCAAACCGCATCCCTTCAACGTTTCCATTAAAGGCTGTCTCCTTTCTACTTTTTGGCACCTCGCTATTTTTCTGTAAGTCCGATTTCGACTTAAAGAATCCAAAAAACCTTGATGTTTGTGGTTGCGTGCCATCGCTTCGAGATAATATCAAGGAGGATTATTGTTTTCCAGTTTAGGTTGCTTTTGTGAGACATTCTTTAGGGTTGTATCAAACAATGATCACCCTTTTTATGCGTTTGAAGAACACTTGTTAGACTCAGTCCACATTTATGAGTTAGGCCTTGTAAAACTGCGGAGAAAGACAATATAGACAGAGTTATATGAAACTTTAATTAGATAAAAACTTTACAGCATTTGTCTGAATATAATGTTTGCTTCAAGTATTTGGCTTTATTACATATGTGATAAATGTGTTTTTTCCCTTACCGACTTCTCCTAACTTTTTGACTGGACAGCTGCTTCTTCGCACTTTCATTTGTCTTTCTTAAAAAACAAACAAATAAAAAAAAAAGTCATGTGCGTAAATCCCAGAGAGCAGCAGCTTCTGAATCACACAGACGGCTTGTTTGCCAACAAAAAGCGCTCCACATTGAAAGTGACTTTGCTCATCTTTCTCCCCAATTCTCCTGACAGCACTTTGATGGACCAGTGGATACTAAAAGTTTCATTTGGAAAGCTGAGGTTTTCTCTATTTGTAGGAATCACATTTTAAGTACTATTGCGTTCTTCACATCAAACATTCATAACATCTACACGCTGTAAAGTTTTTGTCTTTGGAGGATTCAAAATCCTGACAAATATCAGAAATATCCCTGCTCTCCAAAACAAAACTGAACAGTTGCGGTTTGTCATAATTGCATATTACAAATTTCAGTTTTATCTCTCAAAAAAAAAAAAAAAGTCATCTTTTAGAGACATTTCCAGGTGGTTTGATGTTAATACTATTATTAGACACAGAAAATGTCATTTTCTGTTGTGGTTGAACCAGATTAACAAAATCACATAATTAAATTGAACAAATGTATCAAATTTAAAGAGAGAAAAACAACCCATCCTTGTTACTGAAAGAAAATTACAAATTTAATGTTTGCATGTTCTAGAAAAATATTGCAATTCAGGCTTTCTGTGTACAAGAAAAATATATGTATTATCTAGGTATCCAAGTTTAGAAATAAGACACAAACTTTCCATTTTCTGTTATTCCAAATAGAAAACTTTGATGAAAACTACAAGAAAAAAGTATCTGTAATTTGCAGAAATGTATTTAGGTGTTAAGAGACACTACTTTCGTTTTTATTTTTTCACTCTTTATTATTTTTTTCAAAGACTGTAAAGGGGGAAGAAATAGATTTTTTTCTTCTTTCTGTTTCTTTCTTTTCCCCTTAAACACTTATTTAAGATTTTTGGTGTTTGCTGGTTTACAAAAAAGAAAAAAATAGTGCTATGGTCTGAGATTTTTTTTTTCTCAGCAGGATGTATGGATAAGTTAATTCTCATTTCAACATGTTTGGTAATCAGTGGGGAATAAATAACTTTATCACATTAGCTGCATTTACTTGTTACATGTTAGTTAAGAAGTGAATTCTAAATAAAGGAAGTTAACCCTTCCTTTATTCTTGGTCACATGTATTTAGAAAACTATATGGGAACATTCATTTAAGATAATATTAATAATAAAAGCACGCTTAAAAGATCATCTGGCTTTAAGCTGCAGCCTTGTTTGTTTACAACAGAACGTTATTTCTTCTTTTCCAGCCGTTTCCAGTATTTTTGAAAGTTCTGTGCATGCCAAAATGATTTATTCTGATCGAACGTGTGGCATATGTAAACACTTGTTATAATTGGATAAAGTTTTTCAGGGTTCATGTGCTCAGTTCAATTCTAATCCGATCTTTGGCCCAATTAAAGACATTTTGCGATTGAGACCAAAGAGATTTGCAATTCTTTTTAAAATGTTTTTTTATGTTTACTTGCATTACCTATTTATTTATTCATTTTTTATTTAACCTTTATTTTAGGAGGAAATCCCATTGAAATTAGATTTTCAAGGGAGACCGGAGTGAAAGGCATCATCACAAGAACATAAATCAAGCTACAGTTTTTAATATTCACATTTTATTCATCCAATTTGTTGAAGACCATCAACCATCCACTGTTTATATCCATGTTGATGTAGGATCACACACAGATTCTTATAAGCCTAAAAGTAAAAATGTACATTCTATCGCTAAGAAATGAATTTATGCAAAATCTGAGAAGCTAGGATGTGAGAAAACAAATTGTTTCTTGTAAACTATTGACTAAATCTGGCTTTTCTGAATTATTCGTTGCGAGAATGCTTTTTGGATGCAGTTTTGTGTCAACTTGTGTGATTGAGTAACGTTTTTTTTCTGCTGTTGTAAGTGACACTGTGTGTATTTTCTGCAACGCGTGCGCGCTCGTGTCAATGGGAGTCGCACGAGGCACGGCGGAATAGCTACATGTCACCGTCGTCACCAACTTCCTCAAAGTGTCAAACTGCTGCAGGCATAATTGACTGGAGAGATTTTATCCTTGTTACACGGAGCAAGACAAACGAGTCAAACATCTTATGCAGCCAAAAGTTGCAGAAGCAAGTTTTGTTCCTTGTTTAACTTGCAGTGAAACACAGTCCCGCTTGGAAACCTGTCCCAAAAAAAAATTTACAATTGGATATAAATGACAGAATTTTAATGCACAGAATGCTAAAAGATTACGCAAAAAAAAAAAAAAAGACTGACAGCTTTCATCACCTGACACCTTGGAGGGAAAACACGTTGAGTTGTTTGGCTAAGCGTTGTCAGATTCTGTAGAAAGAGATGTAAAACAACACCATTTTTTTCCCTGTCAAATTTATTTCAGCTTTACACTTTTTTTTTTCTTTTAATATAACATAAAAAAAATGCAGTTTGTTTCTTAAAAAGCTGTTTCGATCTCACTTACATTTTAATTCAGAACAAAAGATCAGCAATAAGCCAAGACAACAACAATTAAGAGGACCAGAAAAAAAAAAAAAAACTTCTCCATAGAAATATCAAATAAATAATAAGATACTGAGTCAGTTTTCTTTTAGAACTGGTGACGGTTTCAGAGAAAACCTCTATAAAGAATTACAGAGACATCAACAGTTACATAATCCAGAAAAAGCTTCCTTATTTTCTAGAAATTGTCAGTTGTGGAGTGCACTACACACTTACATTTTAATAGCATTTATATTATTATTGGTGAAAGTTGAATCGTTTCTGCAGCACACTAAAGCCCGTCTGATAAGGCGAAATTCCCAGCTGCGTCTCACTTGAGCAGCTCAGTAAAATTAGTTGATGATTGATCCCTCTCCCGTCGGAGTGGAAGGAGTTTTTTTTTTTTTAAACTTATAAATAGATACTGTGTTAAAACAGAAGACAATTGACTTTGTAATCCAAGTATCAACATGAAAAGCAGGGTGTTGCACTTTGCGTGTGTGAATTTCACTGGACTTTCACTGATAATTACCGTTTCTGAGGTGGACGTATTAAGTTTTGGTTCTTTTAATTCCAGGAAAGACACAAAAATCTATCCCCCACATAAGAGAATTAAAAATAAAGATGTCACTTTGTGTTTAAAAAGCAACACATTATATAGGAATAAAGAAGTGATATTAATTCCACGTTCATTGCTAATTACATTTTCTGCTTAACAGTGAGATTTTAATGGGAGTTTCAACATTTCTGATTATGTACAAAGGTTGTTTAAGTCTTTAAACTCCTGCATTAAAATCAGCTACCCTGCATGCAGCAATTAAGCTGTAATTACAAAATCATCCGGTTTTATCTTTATTTTAGTGAGTCCGGTGGTCTGTTATGTACTTATTAAAGTAAATTATCTCTGATCATTGTAATCGGGGCTTAACTCATGTTGGAAGACTTCCTGCTGGGTGCTAATGTCTAATTACATTGGAGCACGTCTCGATGGGAAGGTTGCCTTGCAGCCCTCCAGCTCCATCTTTTTGCCGTGCCGCTCTATTCTTGTCTAATCACACACTGGACTGTCAAGTGCACATCATGGCCAATAACTAATGATAAGCAGCTGATCAAAGCAACCAGAGGACCAGAGGAAAATGATCAAAAAGACTGAGATGGACTAAGTGCATCCCTCCGAGATGTTTTTCTATGAAGATGACCTTGATACCCCATGGAAGACTCATCTGTACACACGTTACTTTAAAAAATATATATATTTTAGTTTTACTGAGTGTTTTTATTTACCAAAATAAAAGTATGGCACATTCCTGCTCCTTTCTTGAATTGATTAATGCTCTGAAAACCCAAAACAATTTATTTTAAACATTTTTAAAGTCCCTATTGTTTTGTGATTTAATACACAGTGGGGCAAAAAACTATTTGTGAGTCACTGGTTTTGCAAGTTGTCAAAATATGTCAGTAATCTCCATCATAGATACACGTGAGAGACTGATTTAAAAAAAAAATAATCCAGGAAAAATACATTTTATAATTTTTAGAAATTTATTACCATCATGGTGAAAAAAATAAGTATTTGGTCAATGATAAAATGTCTCATCACTACTTTATCTAACCCTGGTCGCAGTGACAGAGGCCAAACGAGTCTGGAATTTGACATTAGACTTGACTTGGACTTTCAAAGCTCTGACTTGTGACTTGACTCTGACTTTAATATCCATAACTCGTGACTCAGAAAGACTATTATCCCCCTAATACAAAGATTATAAAGTATATTGATAAATCTGCACTCTGCGTGTGTTTGTTTACATCCATGGGTGATGTCAGCCCAATATCCAATCAAATTAAGGCCACATTGGATTGTGATATGTCTCGACTTGAGACTTGCAAAACAATGACTTGGTCCCACCTCTGTTGCACTCACTGTAGCTGCTCTGTGGTCCATTCATCGGATCTTCTCAAGAGCTGTGATGACTTTCAACTCCCTCCACAGATTCTCTATCAAACTGAAGTGCAGACTCACTAGTTTTTACTAACCCACACCTTTGTTCCCCATGCAGGTGGTGTGTTTTTGATCATTTTCAGCGCCACATCTCACCATACACGGCCCCATTCATCCTGTCCTAATTGAGGATCAATCGTCCGGTCCCCTTTGCAGAAAGTAACCCTAAAGCCTGCTGTTCATTGGAAAGAAATCAGTACTCAGTTGTGTTTTTGGTCTCATCTGACCATATGACCTTCTCTTTATCCTCTGAATAATCTAGACGGACTCTGGAGAACTTTAGAACTTGTGCTTGTTTAAACACAGGAGCACTACAGGATGTATCCATGACGACAAAGGGTGTCACAAATACTAACTCTTGTCAACCCAGCTCTCTTCAGGTCACTGATCCGTTCCCTTGAGTAAATCTGAGCTATATACTCACCATTCTAAGGATCATTTGCACCCCACCAGATGATATATTACTTAAATAATCTTGTATTTATTGAACGTTTTAATCGTTTTTCTAACAATTCGTCTCTTCTTACCAAAGCTGCACGTTTATTGTAGATTGGGTCATCCCATTCTTGATTAGGGGAACATGTTTTAGTGTCCTCAGGCAGCTCTTTGGTCTTGGTCATGATGGAGAGGTTACAGACTGACTGAGGTGTCTTCTACACATTTTCTTAAGAAGTAACTGACCTGTAAGGGATACGATTCTCACATGTTTTTTGTAGCTTAATACTTCTACATCATTAAACAAATAAACTTACTAAAATCTAATAGTCTCTCACAGTTGAAGTGTATCTATAAGTATTACAGACCGCTCATCTTTTCAAGTGCGATGACTTTACAGACTGACATCTACTTGTTTTACTCCCCTGTATCATATGTATATGCTTATATGTAATGTTCCTAAATGCATAGCAACTAATTTATAAGGATATAGAAGAGCGATTGTTCTCTGAATAAACAGCAAACTTTAGCCAGGAATCTGGTTTTGTTTTTCACCAGGCGTTGTCTTTCCTAAAATAAATCGAGTGGAAATCCTTTTCCGAGGCCTGTCATTACTAGGGGTAGGTAGGGTAATTTCATGGCAGTAGATTGGAAAATGGCCCTTTGCAAGGATACCATTTACATAAAGAAATGCTGATGGTTCACAATAACAAATCTGCAATTGCTGACAGAAAGTTGCTCCGTCCAATGTCTTCACTGACACTTGATAGTAGTGCATGTACAATTATGCATAATGCACTAATGGCGGTTTTTCCTATCTGTCAGAAAAGCTATGGGTAAAGCGTTTCCTTCTGCGTTTACCGCTGTTTGATTTTGCTGACACCAGTATCCTTGACAACAAAATAACAACGTATTGTTTGAACGTTCGACCATCCTTGCCAAAGTTATGGAGAAAAGGAGTTTTAGAATTTCAAATTTATGTGATATACCATCACAAATGTGACTGGAAGCAGACGTGTAACACCCTTTTGCACGTCGGGAGTGTCTGTATCCGGTTAATCTGAGTGTTAAAAAATTGGTGGTTGGAGAAAATCTTCATTTCGACAGCCTTAAAGGGTGATGTTTATGGAAGTGTGGGGCGTGAAGCAGACATCAGCAGATCGTTAAAGTATTCATGTGGATATATATTTCATGCTGACTGGTCCATAAGGATTACAGCAGGACACATTAATGGGGAGAAGCAGCTCTTACAACAACAAGCTAATGAATAATTGATCATGTTTTCTTGCTTAACTCTGTTAACTATGTCAGAAGGTAATTAGTGACAATCTTAACAGTCTGAATTATAATAAACTTTAGGAAAAAAAATATGTAATAGTAGCTATAAAGGAAGTTTTCCAAGATTATCTCGGATTTGTTAGAAATACAATTTTGAAACATATTAAAACTTTTTTTTTCAAAATTAATTATGGTCATATTTATTGGTCTTATGTATTTTTATACATTTTATAGGTTATTTAAAACTAGTATTGGTAATAATACACTTTAAGTTTCAGTTACTTTTCACAGGAAATATTCAGTACCAATTATGATACTGATAAAAAAAGGCCAGATAATAACTTTATTGTGCAAGGTAAAAAAAAAAATGTATTAGCAAATCATTCCAATATACTTTTTTTTGTTTAAATGTAAAAAGAACAAAAAAAATATCTTTATAAAATATCGTTTGTTAATGACCAGCAACATATTAACATTTCACCATTGTGCTTCTGGCCTTCTCAATAGTAGAAATACCTTCTTGTTTTTCTTTCTTTTTTTTCCGTTTCTCATCAAAGCGAAGGCTTCTCCAGTGTCAAACTCCCACCAAAATCCTCCCCGGGAAACTGAATAGCAGAACAAGCGCAACTTTCGGCTCTTGTTATCATGTGACTGTTTAAACAGTTGGATATTCTGTGAGCAGGGGGGAGTTTTAACGCAAAACCCTGGAGTAACTCCTCCAATGAGTTATATAGGCGAGAGCTGCTATGCTAGCTTGTTGTGTATGCAAAGTCGGAAGCCATATTGGATAGGGCGAGATTCCTGTTTACTCCGGTGCTACAATTGCACAAACAGAACTGGAAAAACAAGGATGTGACTTTCTCACAAAATATTACTGTCAGCAAATAAAGGAGAACTTCTAGAAAACAGTTTAGGATGATCGTTTAGGCTAATCTCAGCCTTTTCAAAGTCAGTGGTTGCTTTAGACTTGGAACTATTTACACGTTTTCTGGCAGGACAGTTGACCATGCATTTGTACGTGTGCTTGACCTCAGATCACATCAGAAAACACGCAGAATTTAATCATATCAGAGGAAAAGAAACTAATCAGGATTTCAATACATCTGTATCAATACTTCCATGACAAATTAAAACAGTTTCTAATTACTTAAAATGTCTATTCATGTTTTAAAATACTTTTTTCATAAAATTTGCCAGGTAGAATGTTAGAATCAATATTTGTCTTTTCTCAAAGTGTTTTTTTTTCTTTATTTCCCTTAGTTTATTTTTATTTCCTAAATTTCACCATTGGAGAAATAAGGTATTAAATGTCATCGCTACAGTTACAAGAACAGCTTTTTCTTTCTTTTTATTTTTTAGTCCAGTAAACAGAAATAAAAAGCAAAGAACAAAAATGTTTCGGCTGAATTTCATGCAGGAAATTCACGTGGGAGTTTAAGTGTCTCATTTGTGTTTACATAAACTTCATTTTAACAATGTCACCAAAGTCACACACATGTGCACAATCTGTGCTCTACATGCTGTAAGCATTAAAAGATGGTGTTGCCCTTTGATTCAGACTCCCTCCTGACTCCATCTTTTAGATTTGGCGGCAGATCTTTGAAGATTTGTGATGCTCCCTTTTTTTTTTTTCCTCGTCTGTTGTTTGCAATTCAGATTAATTCATTTTAAAATACATTTTTTTTTTTTTTTACAGCTAATCTTTCTTTACTTGATGGTAAAACTTATTCTCCCGTGCTTGCAGCGTACAAAGAGAATGTAACCATTTTTGAATCGATGTCAGGAGTGTGGTGCTTCTGCCAAAAAATGATAGAATTTCAGAGAATCTCTCTTCAAATATCATTGCTTTTTAATTCAAGATTAACTTTACTTTTCAGGCGAACTCTGAAGTTCTAAAGCGTGTGCCCCCTTTTTTTTTTTTTCTCATTTTGGTGTCTGTTTCTCTCCGTTCCCCACCTAATGTTGTGCTTGTTCGGTGCCATCAGTTACACGTCTGCAAAACATCACACGTCGTCAACTTGCTCCCAATGACATCCCACTGTTCTGACCGTTGACTGGCAGGTCAAGCAGCGAGCGTAAGCAGGAAATCAATAGCACAGGACCTCTAGACACAACAGGGGGAGTCTTCAAGGAACTGGCCCACTGGACACTGCCAATCACCAAGCACAAAATGTGAGGCCAGCCAGCCATGAACAAAAGCTATCTCCAGGCAGAAGCACCAACTTGGATTGTAGATGGAATTAATTTTGGGGGGAAAGTTTCTCACAAAGTCTGAGAATAGGAAAAAAGAAAATCAGGAAAAGTTTTCTGAAAGTATATTTGCATTACTTACTGTGTTGTAATTTATATGCTAAGACTCAAGTGAGATCTAGGACTTTGGGGATTTGGCATTACCAATGTAGGCTCTTTATCTTTACATGCTGTTGCACCAGGTCTGACAGTCTAAGCATGGCAGAGCAAGCTTATTAGCATCTAGTCAGCCATTTCCTACCACTAGAAGACATAGGTGTTACAAATGGTGTACAGAGCCATCTTCACCCTCTTACCTCCTTAGAATACGGCCTGAGGGAGCCTTAAGGCTTAGTAGTTTGCTAATTCTTTGTTCTTGGTGGTGATGCTGCTCCGATTAGTGTGAGGCACGTTCTTTCTGGCACATCACCAAGTACAAAACCTCAACTCGCTCAGGTTAACACGGTTATGGTTACAATTTGAAATGAAATCAGACACATTTTTCACCCAAAATTTAGAGAAAATATATAGTAAAGTTTTGTTTTCTTAGCAGCAGGAACATTTTTTTGTTGTTTTTGTTTCCAGCAGATGGAAAAGTCCTGTCGCGCATTTATTTTCTCTGGTAGATCTGCCATTAATTTGTTCAGCATTAGCAGTGTCTTAAAATGACCTTTGCTTTATTAGATAGAACCAAACTGAACATAAAATGGAATAGAATGGTGCTTTGGCAAACGGATGAATACAAACATAAAAAGTTTTGCTCTAACTATATTTTCATCTAGAGTAAAGTTGTTCCCATGGTCTTTTAATTATGATAGTGCAGTTTTTAGCCGAGCCTGTGGCATTTATTTAAGACATAATTTCAGCAGGAGGTCGTCAGAAATACTCATCTTGGAAGTTTCCCTTCAGGCCTTTATTCACAGCATATAGCACCTCACAAGCCCAAGCTAATATTAGCACAGTAAAAAAAAAAGCGAACAATATCAAGGCTTTGGAGTTAGGACCCAGATGACAGGAAAATGATGACGAACATGGATCTATTTGTCCTCAAGTGGATGAATTGGAGTGGAGAAAGACGGTTTTGGCCCACCATAATGCTTTTTCAAACATCTGGTTTTTGTCTGCTCCTGATCCAATGAGATTATCATTGGAGTGGATCTGGAAAATTATCCTTTGTCTGATTTTTTTTTAATTTCATTTAATAATAATGCAAGACATCAAAATAATACAAAATTAAATTATAACAGTTAATAAATGAAAAGAAGAGGAAAGAAGCAAACTTATATTATCCACCCCTAACGCCACATAAACAAAAGTCAAAATACATCAAAGACAATGAAAAGGATCTTTACATAAATGTTAAACTCATAAACACATAAACATAATGCATACACATTTACATAAACATTTATCTACACAAACTCTCATTTAATCACATTTACTTACAAGGTTCAATGGCATTAATTACTTAAGATTTTATGAAAAATGTTTCTACATATTATCTGTAATTTACTAAACAACTTAATTTCAATAAAACTATCAAAGTTGGCAGTTGTTTTTGCTCTTTGTCTAGCTTATTCCATGTGTTAGGATCGAATACTGAGACAGTTTTAAATCTTGGTTTTCTGATTATTTCATGTCCTTTTTAAGTCAGTATGACTTTGTGTTTTATAGAATTTAACCTGTAAATTGAGGAATAATTCCATGTGCCTTTAGGATTTTCAAATTACAATAGCGGTTCTGATGGGTCTCTATATTTAATCCCTGTATCAATTCTTATTGTCATAAAATCATGTTTTTATTTTTCTCATAATGGAAGACATGAAATAATTTTGGATTAAAACTGCATTTCTGAGTATAACTTTATTCAAATGTAAATGAATCAGGAGCAAATGACAAATGCTGTGTGGAAATGCTCTCTTGTGACGCAGCAAATAAAATGGGTTAGTCAAAGCCGTCTATTTCAATGCATTCACTTGTAGACAAATGGATCCTCTAACATCTTCATTTTCCTCGTCTAAACTGCCATCAGGCTCAACTGTACGGCTGGATATTTCAAATACTGCCATTTCTGTAATGTTATGTTGGAGTTGTAAGCTAGTGAGAAAAGTGTAAACAAGGGGATGATGGGATATTAGTTGAGGCATACTCCTGCACCGATAGTCCTGCCCACAACTCTGAGGCAAATTTCTGGGGTTTTTTTTCCTAAAAATGGCATAATCATAATTAA
Source organism: Oryzias javanicus (assembly GCA_003999625.1). Taxonomy (NCBI): domain Eukaryota; kingdom Metazoa; phylum Chordata; class Actinopteri; order Beloniformes; family Adrianichthyidae; genus Oryzias; species Oryzias javanicus. The sequence continues at coordinate 8,567,963 of CM012440.1, read as the reverse complement.
AAGCCCACTGGGAAAAGTTCTACAACATGTCAGAATATGACTGGAGTGTGACTTTTGAAACAAATAGGAGAACAAAGAATGAAATTTGTGTCAGAGAAAACAATGATTTATTTTTCTTCTTCAAGTTAAATTCTCTAAAAATCTTGTTTGTTTGAAAAACATAATCCTTTAAACATAAGACCAGACGTGAAGTCGCTTTGCTTTTGTGTGGAGGCAGTTCAACTGCCACCTTGGGTCGCCTTTCATTGTGAACCTGACGACAAAAAAGAAAAAAAAAAATCCAGCATTTCCATGGTAACCGCTGGAATTAAAAATGTATCCCAACTTTCCAATTCAAAAGGTGAAGGAAGCAATGGTGGCAAGTGCCTCCTCTGGGTGCCTGACAGATCATCTTATCGAAACAACTGCTTGTCACATACACCACTATTCTAACCATCACACACACATATCACCCTCACCTCACCCCTTTTGTGCACTGAACAATGGAACAGCACTTGGCATAAATTCTACTGTTGCTGACAATGGCTTCTCTACCCGCCTCTGCCCATCTTTTTATGATCTCATGTATCTACAGTCCTAATGCTCTGTGGATAAATGTACTCAGAGCTCTTGCCTTCACCCGACATGTCAAATGTGGATGTTTGTGAAATGGACCGGAATAAAATGAAAAAGAGTCTGTGTCTTATTTCTACTTTCTTGCCATTTCCTTCTCTTGCCTCAGTTTCATTTGCGTCTCTCTTGGTATCCTTGGAAATGAATGACGAGGTTTAAAAAGACTATTTTCCTTCACCCTTGTGACTGTAATAGACTGAAAAAAAAGAAATGAAATTGGTAAAACAAATCAGACTAAAAACAAAAGACGACTTAGTCAGATGTAAGCTATTGCACAGGTCGTTTGCTTAAAAATTACAGTCTGCTAACCTCAGTGGTCAGCTCAATTCTCAAAAAGCTTCACATTCTTGCTCACAGATTTCAATTGACATGATTTTACTATAATTGAGTCATACAAAAACCTTTTGCTTAGATTTTGATTTAGTGTGTTCTTTAAAGTCAATGTCATTTCAACCAAACATCCAAATTCTATAAGCTTGATCTAAAATAATTGAAGATTAGAAAATCAAATTGTTTAGACATCTTCATTTAAATGCTAATATTTCAATGTCTCTTTTACTGAAGCTGCGACAACATTCAGCTGTCAGCTCAACCATCTACATCGATGTCTTTCACAAAATAAAAAGATCTTCACTAAAGTCAAGCTTTATTCCAATATCATCGATGGACTGTTTGCTGTCCAGCCTTCACAGATTTAGCAGGAGGCAAACTGGTGTCAAATCCGGTTGTGAACTGGCTAGTCTGCACATTTATTAATTTTGGACAATTTGTGTAATTTAGCAAACAAAATTTTTATTATTTTGTTATGTTAACACAAAAGCTTAGCATTTACTTCTTTATTCTCAGAGCATTTGGGGGTTATTTATCATCAACCTAAGCAAGTCTGCAGCATATATTTATGTTAATGTCACATTTTGTTTTTTTATGTTTTTTATTAGTGTTTTTTAAATATTTAATTTATTTAATTAGTTTGGGGTTTTTTTATTTAAAAAAGGGTTTTCTTGCTTTATTTTAGAAATTTTACTGTTACTGCAAAGTAGCAGAAGTAATTTTGTCTAATGTGAGATTTTGAAGCAAATGTGTCCTCTTGCATATTCATTTAGACTTTTTTTTCCCCTGAAACACAGGCAAAAAGAATTGTAAATGTATATATATAAAAAGTTTTTTACACATGCATAAGATGTTAAAATGCTTTTTCGTTTTTAATTTCGAATGAAATTGCATTGAATGAGCAAGAAGAGTATGCCGACCTAAAGGACAATGTCAAAAAGGAACGAAATAGAAAAGAAAAAACACTTTTTATGGTACTTCTGAAAAGACCTTGAATGTGAACGTATTTCATGAGTAGTTAAAGTGCAGCTGAGGTTATTTTCTTGACACCTTTTTTAAAACTAGTGAAAACACTTTAAAAAAAAAATACTTCACAAGTCAATACCATAACCATAGAGAGTGAAAATAATAGTTTTAGAGAAATTTGCAGTTCATGAATGTGCATTTATCAAAATATGTGAAAAGAAACGTTAAAAAGTAACTGCTTATGTGATTACAATTTGAAAAAGCATCCAGTATATTCTTGCACCTATGACTATTTATTATTTATACAAAAGCGATAATAATTGACAAATTAAAATAGCCAGTAAAAAAGAAGTAAATGGTTTTCTTTCACTTGCATGCAGACAAAGCAAATTATTTTTTTAATCTATGGCAGAGGAAGTATCGTATTTTATAGATTACCTAAAAATCTTTTTGAGAACAAAATGTTTTATTAAAAATGTGTTTATTTTATTTTGGGCAAATATAGTGAACTAAGCCCAATTTCCAGACGCATATATTAGAGAAAAAACAAAAGTTTTTTTTCGGTAGGTAATGTGTCAAATTATGAAGATACAATAATGGACAATAAATCAAAAATGTGTCATTATTCCATGGACAAATACTTAACATTCTATTGAAGGCAAATAACTCACTGTTTTATATTTGTGTTTGTATATTTTATTTTCATAAAGGTAAATTTTTAAACTAGGAATAATACATTTTACCCAAATCAAATTTGTTTCTTATAGTGAAAAAAACAATGAATTAAACCAAAAGAGGAGCTAGTAGATCTTTGAAAACTTCTTCAACTGTTGGATTATCCTCAAGCAGGAGAAAATACACTTTACTACCTGCTCGACCCTGATAATTACTGACTTCATCACCACAACAAATTAAGTAACAATTTTAAACAGTATTCTTTTTTTATATGTGTATCATTTACAGAAAGTGTTTATTATTTAGGTGAGAACTTTTGGGGGAGAGTCTCAACATTTTTTATATTACCCCTGTGGAACGCATGTACTCTAAAAAGATCTTAGTAATGCTTCCTTTAAAGTACACTACATACAGGCTACTTAAGTGGTTGTACCTGCTGTGT